>JASDDO010000024.1:212390408-213858795 GCA_030015575.1 Agapanthus africanus
GAAGCAAACATCTGAATACTATCAATTACTAAATTAATTAATACATTGAAGCCTGGTCAAATTGAAACTATTTGGTTATTAAGTAATAATGTTCAATAGTAAAAGAAATTTATGAAGTAGTTAATTCTATGTGTGTATGTGAAGAAGATAATTTAGAAATAAAATAAAAACTAAGTGGTCCAACGGTCATGGATAATTGTCAATGGTTGATCGTCGTCAAAGTATAACGAGATGAAAAGGACCTCTAGTATAACATAAGACATTCCGAGATGCCTGGCAAGAGGGCCTAAAGCACTGAGACAAGTTTCCAATCAAACAAATCAGAATCCATCACAACCCTGCTTAACCAACTCAAAACCATTATATCTCTATAACACATTATTCATATACATTCAAGCTCATTCTCCAACAAGCCTATAAACTAACTTCAAAATGATCCATCACAAACCCAATTCAACTCATCTCCATCCAACACCAAAAAAAAAAACAATGTACTCCAAAATTGAGAAATATAAGAAAGAAAGAAAGGACCTCTCTTGAGGGGTTTTGTTCCTCAGTGATTGGAATAGGGATCCATCAAAATCCAACTAAAAAACCAGAATCTCGACATAATGATTGTCAACATATGTTTACTAGCGATCTGCCAAAAATCCTAATTCTCCAATACGCCAGTAGAAATTAGAAACAACCCCAAAGGGATCCAATCCATCATGAACCCACTTCGAACCTCCATGACAAAACCAAATATGAACTACCACAAACTCTAAGGTCTTGGCTTTGGTGTGAAGTTAGGACCAAATTTTCACGGAATAATCTAAACTTGACTCAAGTTTCCAAACTGTGTGGTGGTGTTGGTTTCATTTTAGAGAGTAACTAACTGAAGTTATCTTAGCTTCACATTTGAGATAACCTGAGTTACCTAAAATTCAATCCAATCTTTTTTCCTAAAGTCCAAAAAATGAAAAGAAAACACTAATTTTGGAGTTCAGATCAAAACCATGCTTTTGTAAATTGGATAACCTATATATCCAATTAAAAATAAACTCTGATTATCCAAACTCCAAACAAAGCTAGCCCCAATATTCACGAAAAAACATGAGATTTAGTGAGTATATAGCAACTTTTTTAAAAGGGTTTTTGTTCCTCGGTGATTGGAATGAGGATTGGGGCACTAAAAACGGCCCCAATGCCTTCGCCATCTTTCTGCCCTCCCTCCCTCTCCCTCTCCCTCTCTCTCTCTCTCTTCTTTCCCTCTTTGAGATTTCAGCTCTATATGGTTTGGGTTTAGAAGGGTAAATTGCCACACACAAAAAAAAACCCAACCAATTTCATCCGTTGTTAAAAATCCCCTATTGTCAAGAAACTCCTTACCATACTATTTGAACACGAAATTAGGATAAGTGGATAACCATGGTTTATTTTAAAGTGGAAGTAGAAAGCAAACTTAACTTCATTCCCAAACAGGCCTTTAGTAGTTGCCAAGTATATCATTTCTTGCGATATTTAAGCAGTTGTCTCTTATATCTTTTCTACGATATTTAAATAATTTATATGAATCGACTAGATATATCAGTCTAGTAAGTAGATAGTCCACGAAAAAAATTTCAGAAAGCTTTGACTATCTCTTCGAGACTAGGGAGTTTTGACGGCAGGAAAAAGTGCTTGGGTTTTTTGACAATTTATCCAAATTGAAATGACCGCTGAAGTTTTTCTTTTTTCCTGGCTAGGTTTGCCAATTGGATCTAGTATTCCGATCGGATTGTCTTTTGCAATTGAGCAAAAGGTCTGAGGTTCAAACCATGTTCATATATGAGGATACAAACGATTAACCGTAAGGGGAAAAAAAAGAATCTTTCTGAGACAGAATTAAAACTAGATTTGAAATTCCATCTGATGTCGCTGATCCTTATTGTTTGATTTCGAGAGGCTTGCTTAAGCCCATAGGCATGTGCGTAAGGAAATGCTTGGACTTTCTCAGGCGGGAGAAGATGTTCCCCATTTGGCCAGGGTTGTTTGTGCTCGAATGATTATTTTTCTGGTTTGTGCTTTGTACACTCATCAAATGAAAAATGTAAGCATCTTGAGCTCGAGGAGGGTTCCGAGATGGGTGGTGGTAAAGGAGGAGGAGGAAGAAGAAGAAGAAGAAGAAGAAGAAGTAATATGGCGGCGGCGGCGGTTTTGGGACAAATGACAGCTAGCAAAGACACATGGTACTTACACAACTATACATCTATATATTTATTTTCATTTAAATGGATCATTCTTGTTTGATAACCTCTAAAAACAACCATCCATATATTTTATATTGGCGTCTTAAGGAGGGAGTGGAATCTAATTTTCCTATTTGCTTATTGCTTTATCGGTGAAAAAATGATTGAGGATACGACTCTATTTTTCCAATACTTTATTTGGTTTTTCGATGCTGCCCAATACCGAAAGGGATGGAAGCAAATTTTCTAATTTTTATTATTACATTGTTTAAAGCATGTGGCTCTAGCAATCCTAACCTTGTGTAATCTTCTTTTCTAAATAAATTTCTGCAATAAAAAGCATTTGGGATAAATAACATTTTTCGAGCTTGGCCTTAAAAGACTTTATATTCTAAGTAGTGCCGGATTAGTGGTAAACAGTTTGACTGATTGTGATAATTCCCTCGTCTAGCTTTTATTTTTTTGTTGTCTTTGTGAGAAGAAAATTAGACTCCGCCCCTTTTAGTTTAATGAAATATACATTTAGCCTCTTTTTGCGAGAATTTAATCTTCAGCCGTTTATAATTCAAGTTAATAGAAATTTGGTTCATTCTAAGTTTGTCTTTATATTTACGCAATATATTTTCGGATGAATTATCTGTATTTATTTTCATACGAGTTATCTCAATTCAATCTCAATTGTAGCATAATATCGAGTATCTTCTTTCTGTACACATGTGGATGGATAATTAGACAAGCTCTTTGATATCTTTTGAAAATTGCAATCGGCTCGTCCGCTGTAACTTTGTATATGTACACATGCATGGAAAATTAGATGAGGCTCAGATGTATTTTGAAAAATTACAATCAACACCTTCACTATTAGTTTGTATACGATCTCATCAATCGGATACGGCCGTTCATTATTACTTTGCATACGTACATCCAAGGAAAATTATATGAGGCTCAGATGTCTATTCAAAAATTGCAACCAACATTTTCACTACTGCTTTTGTATACGTTCTCATTGATCGGATACGGATCGGATGTAGATATTACTATATTTGTATCATATGGTCGTTGGCGAATGCAAATATGGATATGAAATAAAAATCCGTACATTAGATCGACTACAAATAACTTTATGAAATAATATAAATTAAAAGTTATATACACTTATGAAATATATATTAAAAAGAGTGAGTTGAATTATATAATATAAAAATTAGCAAGAGAAGAGTACATGATAATATAAATATGAAGATAACCGCCGTTTAAAGGAGGACGGAGGTCGACAACAATAGTAATGATGGCAGAAAGATTCCGGAGAAAATCTTTTCAAATTTGAAATGCAATCTGTGATGATGACAAGAATTTTCGAATGCATTAATTTGTCTTTCATTGAATACATGCAATATGTAGAAACGTGTAAAGACATACTTTTATAGAATTGTTTTGAGAGAGAGTGAAGAAATTTTCTAAATTAATGTTTCACGAGAATTTAGTTTAAGTTTGAAAATTTTGCCTACAATAAAATTTAGCTATTATTTGGTGATGATCCATTCGATGGTATGTTTTGGACAAATCTCCGGGCCCATGCACGGCACGGGGCACTTGCTACCATGTATTTCAAAACAACCATGTATCAATATATACTTTCTTCTTTTCCCCTCATTTTAGGAAAATCGGTGGAAACAGTCCAAATATTTATATAAAAAGAATACTAATAATTAAATAGTGAGTGTATGCTATCCAAGGCATCACCATCTATAGGTATTGCATGATACGCCTACTCATGCCCCATTTCACGTCCTAAAGTGGTGAGGGTGAAGACAAAAAGTGGAACTAACTCTCAAATTCCCTTTAACCAACCAACCATTCATTTCAAATGTTAGTGGCCATGGTGCATTCACCAATCCTTTCCTACCATTATGAGTCGCATCACTTATTAAACTAGTATAAGTATACATGCATATTTTCATTCACACACACCCACACATTAGTTTGAGAGAGAGAAACATTAGCTAGCACACTTCCCTTCGAGAGAGGGGAGCTAGCTAGCACACTTCCCTTCTTTCTCAGCCACCCCCACATTTAATTTTGAAAGAGAGAGAGAGAGAGAGAGATGAGTGATATGGAGAAGAAGAAGAATGAACAAGAGTTTGAGCTCAATGATGAGGTGGAAGATACAATACATGGGTCTTTGGGGAGCAGGCTAGCTTTGTTCTCCAAGGATTTCAAATTTGGAAGGAGAAAAAGTAGTGCTTTAAAAATCCCAATAGATTGTTATGAAGGTTTCTATATTCATCCAAATGGAAGGTATATTTGTAGCTCAACTCATGTTAGTTAGTTTTCTCTCTCACTCTCTCTCTACTAAATATCAATTATTGCTTGTTTAATTATTCATCATCTTCTACACTCAATTTAGCCTTTAATTGTTACAAAACAGATCTTTTCTATACTAATATTTATTTAAAATTAACTTAAAAAAGAAAACAATCTATTATTCAAGTTTTGTCGTTAAAAGTATGTATATACTTCAAGAACTAGGAAATAAAGTCAAAATATAGGGCAAATTAACATTTTGCGATATCTGTTACAATCATACAAATTAGTATATTCTTCCGCTAGAACGGTCTAAAACGGGAATCCAGTTTTCTTTGTATTCATGTGTATGGATGCATGTTTTCGTTTTTATTTACTTGTATGATTTTTGTTTCTTTCGAATATACTAATTAAAAGGAGTATATATATATACATATATACATATACATATATGCTGTTTAAACTGCAAGAGGGAATTTAATTTTCTCATTAATTATATATAGATATATATATATATATATATATATATATATATATATATGCTGTTTAAACTGCAAGAGAGAATTTAATTTTCTCATTAATTAAATTGTATGATATGATGTTCTTGTCATATGCAAATGCTTTGCAACTCTCGTCAAGATCCGAACTGCATGCCTTGAAGTTTCTTTCCAACTCGATCCATATGTAAGCAAGCAAGCTAAAAGAGAATTAATTTTGTAGGTTGGCATGCATACGAGCTTCAAAATGAATTAGGACAAAGCGGCAAGTATTAATTAATTAGTTACTCATGCATGTATATATAGAGATGATTAAATATCATAAGGCAAAACTGGCGAAGTCGTGCATCGCCTACACGGCTACACGACGACAACGGACGAAAATCAGAATGCGTAGGACCCACCTTCCCCGTCTCTTATTTATTAAAGAAATTATTTTCCTATGCCGGATGTAATAAAACCGGACGGAGGGTGAAAGAGGAGGGGGAATTTCACCGACGGTCCTTGGCAGCGTGTGGGACCCGCACTTCCATTTTTTCTCTCTCTTACCGGCCGGGGTATACATCCGTCTTACACGTGGAATAATTTTTCCTTTATTTCACCCGATTGCATAGCTTTGCGCAACCTTGCAGCCCCACCAACATCATAATTAGTAAATTTTCTTGTATAATGTTTGACTTTCCATCGGATGATTTTGAATTAAATTAATAGACCAGCTAGGTATAATGGTATATCTTATCGCTAAATATATATATAACCAAAGAGTAATTAGTATTTAAATAATATTACTTGTCCAGTGTAGGCTAAAGGAAGAAATGGATATTATGAAATTTTTACATGGAAAGGGCAAAAGTTATCCTTTTCTTTTTTTTCTGAATAACCAGCATCATCCATTTTGATTTTATTACAAAGAATATACATATTTGATTTCGGATAGAAAACTACTTTTAATTATTAATATATAGTTAACCTTCCAACCATTTGATATAAGGGGCGTCGGAGTATATATTGGAACAAGATAATTTTTTGTTTACATATGTTTTAGACCATGTAAATTAAGAAGAACGGTACCTATTATTAAAACAATTAGTTGATTTTTTATTGTCACGTTTTATGACCGTGCGGTGTCGTTTTCACATCCCATTTTTAGTCTATCGGATGGATCATTCACAACAATCTCTTATATATTGATATTTATTTAATTAGAACCCGATGATTAATATTTGCAGTTTTAATTAATTTCTTGACTCCGCCTCTATTGGTGTATATATTATTAAGATTTGTGAAGAAAATATATCTAACTATTATTAATATTGCAAGATTTTAATTTGGATATATATATTGTGTTATAGGTTGTGTAGGTGGTGGGCCAACATAATATTCATGTGGAGCATCTACTCGGCATTTTTCACGCCGCTGGAGTTCGGCTTCTTCGAGGGTCTGCCCCCACACATGGCGATGCTCGACTGCATGCAATTTGTATTTTTGGTCGACGTCGTTTTGCAATTCTTCGTGGCATACAGAGACGAACTCACTTACAAAATGGTCTACGATAGAAAAAGCATTGCACTTCGGTGAGAAAAGTTGTTTTATGCAATACATCATTGGTTCTTTTTGTCCTTTTCTTTTTCCTTTTTTTGCCGTAAAACACCAATGAACTATAAGAAAAACGATAGCAAAGCCCATTAAACTATCCAACTATAGCGGGGCACATAGCCCAATGCTGATCGGCGAGAGTTTGTAGAGAAGACCAGAGAACGAATAATCCAGGATCGCCCATCCAGGACTTCTTTATCAGGTTAATTAACATATGACTCTCCTACTTAAGAAAACCCAAAATTACAAAAGTTATTTTATTGGTGGAAGCTCCAAGCTTCCTTTTAATGTTGCTATTGAGGGTGTTTTAGTAAAATATTAAAAAAAGCCCTAATAATCAAAGCTTGTTCTGATTATAAACACTATAAGGTGGTTAACTAAAAGACCTCTTATAGCTAAGGATAGTTTACTTTAAAAAATGCATAGCATTTCATATTGAAATTACAAGTTTTTCTTCTTTTTAACCCTTCTTTTTCTTTCTTTTGGCTATGCAGCTACACAAGGACCAGTTTTGCTTTTGATCTCCTTGGTTGCTTTCCATGGGATACCATATACAAGGTAATTATCCGACGCCAACCTTTATATAAATAATAAAGGATATTAACTATAAATCAATCTTATTGATATATTTCTTCTACTGCAACTCAGGTGAGCGGAAGAAGCGAATTCTTCAGATATTTTGTGTGGATACGCTTGTATCGTGCAAGAAATATCCTCAAATTCTTTAAAGAGATGGAAAAGGATATCCGCATCAACTATCTCTTTACAAGGATCATTAAGCTGATAACAGTCGAATTGTACTGCACTCACACTGCAGCATGCATCTTCTATTATCTTGCGACCACGGTACCTCCGGCGCAAGAGGGGTATACTTGGATTGGGAGCTTGAGGTTGGGAGATTATCAGTACATAAATTTTAGAGAGATCAACTTTTGGACGAGATATATCACATCGCTCTACTTTGCGGTCGTGACAATGGCTACAGTCGGTATGCCTCCAAAATTTACATAAATTTACACAGATAATGGACAGTTATTGGCATATGCTAGATAATTCATAAAACAAATCCTTCACAGTGACACATAACAATCAAATTTCCTCCAAATTTTCGGCATATCTTGATAATTTCCTCTTCCATATTTGCTACAGGTTATGGGGACATCCATGCAGTAAATACAAGGGAAATGATATTTATCATGATCTTTATCTCCTTCGACATGATACTGGGCGCATATTTGATCGGTAACATGACCGCATTGATTGTGAAGGGGTCGAAAACAGAAAGGTTTCGCGACAAAATGACAGAACTTATAAAATACATGAACAGAAACAAACTAGGTAAAGATATCAGGTCCCAAGTCAAAGATCATCTGCTGCTTCAATATGAGAGCAACTATACTAAAGCTACAATTCTAGAAGACATTCCAATAGCAGTAAGAGCAAAGGTAATTGTGAATTATAATGAAACCAAATCATGCTTGCAAAAGTATTTAAATTTTGACACATGGCTTTTTTAAAATCGTTACAGATATCACAGACATTGTACAGTGAGATGGTGCGGAAAGTGCCGTTGTTCAAAGGATGCACAGATGAATTCCTGAATCAGATCGTATGTTAACAGTTCAATCGGAAACAAAACAAAAAAATTAGATTTCTTAAGTTTTAAGAATTTCGCTATATTCAAATTTGAAAATTGAAATGAATGGAATGCAGGTAATGAAGTTGAATGAAGAATTCTTTCTCCCAGGGGAAGTGATTCTGGAACAAGGGAGCGCCGTGGATCAAATCTACATAATATCTAACGGGCACCTGGTAACCATTATTCACTACTACCAAATGGCTAGAATTTGCCAAAATATGACATTTTAGCAATATTTTACTGATAAATTCCGTGTACTTCATAAATTGCAAGCAGATACAATGAACTTAATTTCAAATAAATTCCATGACCTGACAACAATTTTTATGCATTTCTTTGATATTTTATTGAAAATAGAATATGGTATTACTTTAAAAATAAATGCTGAAAGCTTGTGGTATTTCTTTGTACACTACTAAGTTATGGTATCAAGTTGCAATTCTAGTACTGTACTTATCTAAGAAACAGTGAAAGGTAATGGTATTTTAGTGAAATTTTTACAGCACTCAAATAAGTGCAGGTCAGGTTAAGTTGATTCAAAACTACTAACATCATTTCACTATAGAAATATGAAAGAATAGTGCAAAAAATTAGTAGACAGTGCTGAGGTAACTCTATTGTAGCATGAAAAAGTGCACAAAAGCATAACACAGTTTCTTTTGCTTTTCTAATATAGGAGGAAGTGGTCATCGGAGAAGACGGATCCGAAGAATCAATAGCAGAGCTTGTGCCTTATGATATATTTGGCGAAGTTGCAGTCCTATGCAATATCCCACAACCATATACAGTTCGTGTCTGCGAATTGTGCAAACTCCTAAGAATCGAAAAACAAGCTCTAACAAGTGTTTTGCAGCTCTATTTCAAGGATAGCCGACAAATACTTAGTAATCTACTTAAGGTATCAGCACTAAAGGACAATGCATGCTTCATTATACAAATTCAGGCTATATTACACTAAACTAATCTTAATTTATGTTGTTTTTCACTCAATTATCTTAAAGCTTTTTTTAATTACAGTAAACTCCCTTAAACCTTTTTCAGTACAATAACCTGAATTTCTGTAATTAAAAACTATTAGGTAGTTAACTGAAAAGACACTCATAATTAAGGGTAGTTTCAACTTTCAATTTAGCCTACAATTTCCTCATCTATATATAAAATCTTGAAATTCCAGGGGAAGGAAACAAATCTACGAATCAAGCAATTGGAGTCGGATATTACATATCTCATCGCGAAGCAAGAGGCAGAGCTAGCGCTAGGAGTAAATAGTGCCGCTTATCATGGAGACTTGTATCATCTTAAAGGCTTGATCAATGTCGGCGCAGATCCAAACAAAACTGATTATGATGGAAGAACCGCACTGGTATTTCCTTTATGCTTTCACTTGTCAATTTAATATAAACTTCTTTAATCGTTTTAAAGCTCATTATGTGCATCTTGCATATGATATGTTTTAATAATTTTATTATTTCTGATTTCAGCATATGGCTGCATCTAAGGGATATGAAGATATCGTCAGGTTTCTGATTCAACGAAGAGCAAATGTCAACTGCATAGGTAAGCAAAAGATTATTAATTCAGAAATCCCAAACTTTCTCCTATTATTTCTGCCTCAATGTTCCCTAAATGCTCGACCTTAAACAATGCAGACAAATTTGGAAATTCTCCATTGTTAGAAGCGGTGAAGGCAGGACACGATCGAGTTGCAGGACTACTGGTGGAAAATGGTGCGATTTTGAACTTGGAAGATGCAGGGAGCTACATTTGTAAAGTAGCATTAGATAGCAAAATTGAAATGTTGCGGCGATTGTTGGAAAATGGAGTTGATCCAAACTCAAAAAATTACGATCAAAGGACACCACTTCATGTTGCTGCAGCAGAAGGCTTGCACCTTGTCGCTAGCATCTTGATTAAATATGGAGCAGATGTTCTTTCTGAAGACAGGTTGATATATCATGCTTTGTCTCTTAATAAACTCTTTCAAATAATTATATGCACTTCAATCTAAATTCTCAGAAAGGTGCGTATTAAATGGTGCAACCAAATTTGGCATACCTCAAATAACACAACAAACAAGGGCTTCACTTTAATATGATCCACGGGTGAGAAAAAACAAAACCGAACCATATGCGACCAGAACAATGGTTTGTGGTGGCTTCGGCTATAGCTCAATTTTCATGAAAAAAATCGGTCCAAATAAATCAACCGAAAACCAAAATTACTTAATCAAGGCTAAATGTTATTTGTCAAAGTTTAAAGTTTATTTAAAATTGAGGGAGTGATGGGCCCTTTATAGGTACACATGGGACTTTGACAATAAGACTCAAGCCTTGTTGAGATGTGACCCATTTTATATTTTATATCCATGCGTTTCTTTTGTTATTTCCAATACGGGACTATCTTTAAAGTCTCATCATTTGGTTTTTTTACTTTCAACGCTCCCCCTCACGTGCAATCATCACTTTATTATTTGGTGTGATTGTCACGTGGAGGATCGAGACATTGACTCTGATACCATGTCAAAATTTAAAGTTTATTTAAAGTCGAAGAATGATGGGCTTTTTATAGATACACATGAGCCTTTGATATAAATGGGTTTCAATAATAAGACTCAAGCCTTGTGGTGATATGACCCATTTTATATTTTATACCCGTGTGTTTCTTTTGTTGTTTTCAATGTTGGGCTATGTTTAAAGTCTCATCATTTGGTTTTTTTTACTTTCAACATTATTAAACCCCTATGATTTGTGGTTGTAACACATTACCCCCTTATCACCCCCACCCCCACCTCCCCACCCCACCCCGCATTTTGAAACCATACAATACAACATGTTTTTCTAAACCGCGAAACCCCCATAATGGTGTTAGGAAAAACAAGTGAAAAGACTGCTTAACCCCAAAATATCTTGGGAAGAAATAAAGATAATTTTTTATATCATTTCTTCTTCTCAATACCAATATATGTGGGTTTAGAATTGAGTTTTAGACTCAAATATTTTTTTCTCCATGAGACCATATTAAAATAAAATAAAGCTACATTCCATAAGATCACACATGATCACTGATTTATTCCATCATATCTTTTTTCCAAAGACAATTAGTTATTAAAACATTATCATGTTTCATATTCAATTAGACAAATTGACACCCTTCCTTTCCACTTGTGGATATTGATCCCATATTCCATCTAATATAAGATGTGCTGGGGATCTAGACCATCATTAATTTACGAACATTTTCTGTACTCCAATGCGAAAAAAATTATAAACTAATGTTCTATTATGTTCATATAGGTGGGGAAACACTCCACTTGATGAAGGCCAAAGATGTGGGAGTAAGCCGCTTGTCAAAATTTTGGAGCAAGCTAAAGTAAATCGCATGCACGAATCTCAATAGGCAAAAATTGTCTCGGTTTCGCATGAAGCCTGCTGATTATATGAAGTCTTGATCCGGTTATGAAATATCATCACCGTCATCATCAAAGCCTTTTCCCATCAAATTGTGATCGGCTACGGAAACAAATAACGTTGCAAGATTTGACAGATTATGACCAGCTATCAACAAATTCTTAACCTTTAACCTAGTTTGAAATATACAACAACTAATCTGGAACATAGGTAACATCTTGTAGTTCCTACGGAAAGAAATCAGAAAGTATATTGATGCAACTAATCAGATGTTACTTTACTCAATTGTCCAAATATGATGGTGCACATGCAAGTGCAATTGTTTATTAGCTCTCTCTTAATTAGTACCAAATTAATGTGTGACGAACCTCATGGCAACACAGTAGCTGCCTTTAAGATCGGGTATCATCCAAATTCTGATAGATTTACTATAGGAAATCAACTCTACGCTTTTAACAGAGATAAAGGAAAAAACCAAACCACCTAGACAAACCAGAGAGCGTATAAAATTATTAAATTTATTAATAAAATACTTTTATCAACTGGAAACATTTCCTCAGTTCAACAAAACTTTCATCCACATATCATTGAGTAAGAAGCAATGGGAACTGATTTTTAGAATTCGATCGTATGCCGATCTTTATGAAATTTGTTTGATACTAGCAGCAGTGAAATAATAACTGCAGATTAGCAACATTCCCTTACTGATGGAGGTTCGGATCATCATCACTTACCTTTTATATTTGAAGAATGGATGGATGGCTCGATCTAAACTTTGAGAATAGGATAGGAAGAATAAAAACCCGAAGCTTCAGACTCCAGTTTTGCATGATTATGTCCTCACTTTGCTTGCTTCCGACCTCTCACAATGCCTAAGCAGTGAACGCGGCGAGTCTTTGGTGACTGTACATTGACTCCTTTCTTTACCTGATGTTTCTTTGCAAGAAAAACAGGCATTTTTTGGGAACTTCCTGAGGAACTATAATATAAGCTATAGGCTTTAGAAACTCACCTTAACTCTGAAGGAATTGCGTGGTTGCCAACAAAATAACCCACTACAACCAGGTCCTGATTCGTATCCCCTGAAAATTCATAAGTAAATGTGTAATAAGCCATCAGATCAAGAAAGATCCAGTGAGCATATAGTCCGTTGGCTGAAAAATGTAAATTGTTTAAGCTAATAATACATACATGCATAAATGACTACATCATTTAGCCAAAAAAAAAGCAGGAAATAGTTTATATATATATATATATATATATATATAATAGAGGAAAGATGACATAGGAGGGAATTTACTCCTATAGTGTCGAAAAATACATCCTCCACGATTTTTTCTAATGATCGACAACCATCATCATATCTTTTATCATATAAGATGTGGATACACCAAATTTTATATGATTCCACCACTTTTCACCATTGATTTAGTGATGCAAAATTAACTGTTTACCGACAATAGAACTTTTTACATTGCTAATTCAACGGTGAAAAAATTGTGGAATCATATGAAATTTGGTGTATCCATATCTTACATGATAAAGATGATGATGATGAGTGCCGATCGTTGAAAAAAATCGAGAGTATAAATTTTTGACGCCACCTAACGAAAAAATCTCTTAGGGCCTCTTTTATTCATTATTCTCATATATATATATATATATATATATATATATATAGAGAGAGAGAGAGAGAGAGAGAGAGAGTAGCGATATGGTGAGATGGGATTCTTAAAATGAGATGGCCAAATCCGACCATCACCCATCAATCAAAATAATGATCGACTCCATACATCTTGTTCTACATGTCAATCAATATACGTGTGCAAAAATTTAGATGAATTAGACACATCAAAGATATGGATATCACGATCACAAAATGGATGGTTGTTAAAACATCGTAAAAGTTGCATATATTGCATACGACTTATCCTCCAAATCGTCTAATTTTTTATACACAATACATATTTTGACGTGTAGAACATAATGCAAAAATTTGACCATCGATCCAACAGTCAAATTTGGCCATCTCACTTTAAAAATCCCATCTCACCATAAATAAACCCTCCACCATTTTTCATGACAATTGGTACCTGTCATCTTCATCTTTATCATCTAAGATGTGAATTCACTAAATTTCATGTGATTCTATAACTTTTTCACCGTTGATTTAGTGGGAGGAAAATTAACGGCTTACCGACAATAAAAACTTTTTACATTGCTAATTCAACGGTGAAAAGGTGGTAGAATCACATGAAAATTGGTGTACCCACATCTTGAATGATAAAGATGACGATGATGGATGTCGATCGTTGAGAAAAATTATTGGGACTAATTTAGACTATATTATTGTTAGGGTACACCGTACTATAATACTTGGGCATTAAGCAATTGTAATCTCTATATAAAGAAACTTTTGATCACATAATAAAACTGTCTTTCTCCTCTCTTTTAATTTTAACATGGTATCAAATGTGTCTCTAAGAGACTAAAATAGTCACACATCAAAAAAACTATGTAAGGTACATGGGTATAAGATATAAGATGGGACAAATCTTGACAAGGCTTAAGTCTTATTGTTGAAACGCACTATATCAAAAACCCGTGTACATTCATAAATAAAACATATATTCACCTTCCTCATTCTTCATATATATATATATATATATATATATATATATATATATATATATATAAGAGCACAGAAAAGTGATCGTCGCACGTGAGGGGGAGTGTTGAAATATGAGAGACTAAAAAATCCCACATTGGAAAAATATAAGAGATACATGGAATTTTGATATAAGTGGGTTCCGACAATAAGGCTTAAGCCTTGTTGAGATTTGTCTCATCTTTATCTAATACTCATGTATCTCTCATAGTTTTTCTAATGTAGAACTATTTTAGTCTTTCATAGTCCAACACTCACACCCATGTGCAACCATCACTTTTTTTGGTATGGTTGTCACGTGAATTGCACAAAACTTGTAGAGTTAGGTCTAACCACTTTTTTGTGATTGTAGCCCGTTTCTCTCAGTGATATTATTAATGTCCATTTGCACTTTTTTGGCGCTCTAATACCATATATATATATATATATATATATATATATATATATATATATAAAGAATGAGGGGCACGGTTGATGAGCGTGCAACATGTTGCTTCTTTTGCTCCAAGTAACTAGGTTCTCCGCATAAAAAAACAAAAAATGCACTCATGGAGCAACGGTCTTCCACAAATACGGCAAAATCGGTATCAGCATAGGCTACAAGAGACAGATTAGAACATGGTTTATAGAGAAGATCTTGCTCAGGTGCATACTTCAAATGGCGGAGACTGGATATATAGCTATGGCCCATCCCGTTTCAAAATTGACGCGGCTCTCCACATCGCTTCAAGATCTCGATGTTAGTCCTACAACACTACCATTCTTGTTCTGTGACAATAAGGCTGCAATTCATATTTTAGAGAATCCAGTGTTTCACGAACGCACAAAACAAATTGAAGTTGATCGCCACTTTAGCCGAGAGAAAGTTGTTGAAAAGAAAGTCGATCTCTATCATGTTTCTACTCATGTACAAATTGCAGATATTTTAACGAAAGCTCTTCCAAGACCCGTATTCGTTCATCTATTATTCAAACTATGCATCACTAATATCTATACTCCAGCTTGAGCGGAGTGTTGGAATAGTTTACACTATATTGTTATTAGGGTACACCGTACCATAATACTTAGACATCAAGCAATTGTAATCTTTATATAAAGAGACTTTTGGTCACATAATAAAACTCTCTCTTTCTCTTCTTTTAACTCTAACAAAAATGTTAGACGGTATATTTTTTCACCGCCGTCTAATGAAAAATCCTCCGAAGGCCTCTTTTCTTTATTATTCCCTCTATATATATATAGAGAGAGAGAGTTCAACTAGGCTGCTTCATATAGGATTTGATAACAAATCATATCCATTTTTTAACCATTCGATTCAGTTTGGAATATGTGCAATCAATTATGAATAAAAGCTTCCGTTTTTTCCTACCATGACATAATTAATTGCACATATCCCAAACCAAATCTAATGGTCAAAAAGTGGGATGGATTTGATATCAAATCCTATTGGAAGGAGCCTAGTGTGTGTGCACACGCGTATCTATCATTTCATCTGATACTCGCATATTCTAGTGAATTGTACGATAAATAACGCAACATTTCTTTTGCAATAAAAAGTTCTAGCATATGACATCCTATGGATTTTGGGATTCGTTCTTAAATCCCCCATTTTGTCTAATAGCATACCTAAAAGTAATAACATAGAAAACCAACAATCCTAGTGTGCTCCTATCAAATTAGATTGACATAAAATTATGGAGAAGAGAAAAAACAGTGAGAAATAAATGGGTTTTATGACTGGGAATATCCTGATGTAGCAGATTAACAAAATTAAAAACAATGATATTATTATCAAGATGATTAATCTCGTTCGAAGATAATTTTATATCTGTTTGTACTTTGTCAAGAACCACTTTACTCAAAAGCTTAAGCTGTTAGGTTGTGGGATAACGATGTATATCAATACAACATAATATAATTGTAATGGCAAATTAGCATAAGAGAAAATGGACGTATCAAACAGATTGTCTCGTTTATGTTATGACTCGAGTATTTAGCTGAGAAGTAACTTACTGGTTCTCTTTGTCAAAATTTGTTGTCAGCCCATTACTGTGCAATAAACTTGGAGAAATGCCATTTTGGGATCCTTGATTACCACTGATCTTTAAAGCGATCGACTCATGTTTCAGCTTATTTTCCCAATGCTTAGATGACATAGCAAGAGCCACAGAAGCCATTTTATGATTCTCACATATGACACCATTTTGAGGTAAAACCTGGTTTCTATTGGGATTTGACTGAGTCGCCAACTCCTTTGAATTCTTATTTGAAACTTGAAGCCACGCACTCTCAAGTCTGTGCTCATCAATTGAATTTGTGAATCTTGCATCATGAGTTAGAGAGCTATCACCTTTCTCTATTGTTCTTTGCGGCCTAGATTCATAGCAATCGAGACTTTTTCTAGGAAAACTGGGGTCCGATATTGCATTTTTCTCTGTATGTTTGCTCAATGGAGAGACTTGGCCTGAAATCCCTATTCTAACCTCTACATTCTGGTGCAATAATCTCTCAAATGAGTTTGTTATGCTGCTCAACGATCTCTCTGCTCTGGATTTGATGTTAATATCTTCAAATACAATGCTAGCTATCAACGTGTCTGCAAAGAGTAGGCATATTTAAACATCTTTACATGAAAGATAATTCACAAATTGAAAAGTGTAAAATAGTATTGGAACAAGATAAAAAAAAAGAGAAATTAGATAGATTGCAACAGCGGACTGAACGGGAAATTTTCATACTTATGTAACCACATTTTTTGAGTTATGCTTGCTACTATTTTGCATGTGCAATGCAACTATACATTTGTTAGATTCATGGAAATGGTTTAGGAAGATTTCAAATATACAACAAAGTTCCTAAAAATATTTTTATTTTTCCCAACAATACGCAAATATTTATTGCCACATGTCATGCTGAGATCAAATTGGGATATTAATTTAAGACCACCTCCTCTTTTGAGTAAAAATAAAATGAAGTTCATTAGCAATTACGCAATCTGACAAGAACTATGTCTTACTTTCAGTTTCAGTAATAGATACTAGCTTTCCATGGGAGCTCAGCAACTGACGCAGTGTTTCAGAGTGACATCTCTGAATGCACCTTCTCCATATTAGAGATAACTTCTCTGGGCTTAGGCACGTTATTGCATATTTGCTACAGATTTCATTTATCGAATTTGAACGTAATTTATTAGGAGCTACTTTCTTGCTCCTTGGAATTTTATAAGATGATGAGCAGCTTTCGGGGCTACAGTATCCACTGGTTTCTCTAGAAACGAGTGCCGAACTCGACCCTCTAATCGAGAAAGAGGAGTCTTTAATTATTGCACCATTATTGAGTTCTATGCTATGTTTGCTGCTGTTGCTTGATTGAGAAAATTCTGTATTATGGCCAGAGCCTAGCTGTAGTAGAGCTGCAGTGAACCATGTTGAACGCTCGCTTGAGAGTCTAAGTTGTTTCTCGGTATCAGAGAGAATCTTCAGCGCCTGTTGTAATCTTTTCAACTCATCTTCAGACACTAAAAATCATAATGTATGTCTTGTCAGATTTAGACACTATGCAACAAGAAATAAGAAGAATTTTCGCAAGTATAATAAGCAAAATTAAAAGGAATAACTGCGATTTTGGAGACATAAAGAATGCATATATATCAGACTGATGAATGGCTGTAGCCACTAGCCACGGCCTAAATAGCTTAAGCTTTTGGATGAAGCGGTTCTCAACATGGTACCAGAGCAACAGGTTCAAGAGATTTCGGTTCTAAAATAACACCTCATCAAGTTCATCGAACAACATATTACTCTCATCAAGTTAACCAAACCATTTATTACTCTCATTTGTTCTGCCTCTGCAAGAAAATGTTTTCAGGAGAGTCCTTTCTATGTGGCCTAAAGGCCCAGTTGATGTTAAATTTTGAATTAGCTCAACATACACCGGTTAGACCAAATCTCAATAGCTTAAGCAATCGGCTAAAGTGGTTCATGGCATTGCTTACATTGGTCTCCTATTATAGGAGTAACTAGATAATGTAAATAAAATTATATTACCCACTAAGATCTAACAAAATCATATAAACCAACTTAAGCAATTGATGAAACTGACATCTAAAATTGAATGGTATTCTCATCGACATGATGCCTGAATAAGACTGGCATTTTTATTTGGCTTTTAAAATGGTTTAGACCAAGACTATGTAATGTGCATCTATTTCTCCATATTCATATTAACTAATTTTGTCCAAAGATTGAATTAAACATTGTGGGGGGAAAGAATAACAAGTTATCCCATTTATTGTTCAGTTGAAGTTCCTAAACATTGTGTACAAAATATTAAAATATAACAAAAGCACTCAGTAAATAAGATGATATTCTAAGTGTCAATAAGAAAATTTCTCAAGGCTGTTATTTTATATTTTATATTCTACTACTCCTTCATGTTGATGACCTTTCCGTATACTTTTTGAATGTGCATTCAGCTCCATCCATTCCATTGAGACAAAATCTTGAAATTGTGGTGAAGGTTGAGGGATATTTTCTAAAATTTGAACATTAACTTGCACGCACATATATTTAATTCTAAGTAACACAAAATATAGCATTAAAAAATGCTAGGAAGAACTCACAACTTTTCCCACCGATACCTACACCACTACATTGTAAATTGGCCAACTGATTAGTTCCAGCGATAATGTCCATTATAAGCCCAGCTAATTGAGACATCAGGGCCATTGGATCGACACCAGAATCCATCAACTCTCGGGATCTTCTAACTGTTTCTGCTGTGTCTGATGACATGGCTATCTCCAAAAGATCAAGCAATCTCTCATCTGAGACAACTCCAAGCTGTAAGATTATATGTACGGTAAGCATAGTAGCATTCAATATCTTTCTAACAGATAAAATTCTTATCTAAAGAATTAATCAATGGATCTTAACAAAGTTAAATGGGATAAAAAGATTAATGTTGCCGAGTCCAAAAGTTTTGAGATAAAAGTTTATTGTTGTTGCTATTGTTGCAAGTCAGTTGTATCAAAACTCATTCATTAAAATACAACTTGGACTCATAGACTTAACAAAGTTAAATGGAATAAAAGAAATTATGTTGCGGAGTCCAAAAGTTTTGGGATAAAAGCTTATTGTTGTTGCTATTGTTGCAAGTCATTTGTATCATAACTCATTCTTGAACATATAACTTGGACGCATATACCTAGTTTTCAAGAGAAATCGTTTAACTGGATAATAAATGTGCCAAATCTTAAGCCCTTACTGTAACAATCTGTATAAAGGCTGCTTATATATTTCTTGTGATGTAAAAATTGTAAAGGTAAATATATGGCAGATTTATTAACAACTTGAACAGAAAAAAAGATTGAGAAATGCACATTCAATCAGTAATTAGAAATCAACATCTTCACTGAACTAGAAGAACTCTGGTATTAAAAATCAAACGTCAATTTTACCGAAAGAATCAAATAATTTAACCAACACTTCTAAATAAGCCTTTGTCAAGAACAAAGGGAAAATAAGTTACGAAGGAATTAGTAATTTTTGAAAATGCAAATCCTAGAGTTAAATAAGATGAGCATGCATCAAGTATATCACGATTATTATGTAACGGAAGCTCACAAGCTCATTGACAAGAGGCGTCGTGATTTTTTTGCCCAGTAAACTCAACTGCTCCAGCATCGTTTCAGCATCTCGAAGTGACCCATCAGAATTCAAAGCAATCAAATCAAGAGCATCCAATTCGATATCAAGATTCTCTTCATAAGAAATCTTTCTCAACCGAGAAACTATATCAACATCTTTGACCTTAGAAAAGATATATTTCTGAGACCGCGACATAATAGCCCGAGGCAAACTATCTGGATCAATTGTAATAAAAATGAGCACAAGATGAGGAGGCGGTTCTTGAAGAAAATTCATGAATGCGGCCCACATTCTAGGGGATAACATGTGACACTCATCAATAATGAAGACTTTGTACCGTGAAACCACTTTTGCCAAAGACATGTTTTTCAAAAGATATCTTACTCTATCGATGCCCTTCTTATTGATTGCATCTACTTCTCTCACGTTTGATCCATGTCCATTGAAAATAGAATTGCATTCCCTACAAACCCCGCATGGCTTGTTGTCTTCAGTAGATAAACAATTTAGAGCGGCAGCAAATAGTCTAGCAGTCGAAGTTTTCCCGGTTCCTCTAGGGCCTTGAAAAAGATAAGCAGGGGCTATTCTTCCCCTTAAAATAGCATTATTAAGGGAATTAACAACTATATTTTGGCCAATTATTTCATTAAATGACCTTGGAGTGTATTTTTGGCTCAAGCTTTTATGCTCTATTGTATCGATGTCTTTTACTTCTTGGCTTGTACAATTAGACCATCTCCTTCCATCTAATCGACTCAATGACTCCAACTCAAGCTCACCACAATTTATTGACAACTCGTCACTTAATGTATCTAATGAAGAATTACCTCCATTGGTATTAGTACTCAACAAAGGCAAACCTTGAGAAGATTTAGAAAGGTATTTTTTCTTATTAAATGATGTATTGCTCCCACGAAGCAAGCTACTTCCTTTTCTCCTTAGAGTATCGGATAGCGAGGGAGAATAAGTTTTCTTTCGCCAATAACAAGGAATCCCACACCCTTGATTTCTTGGCAAGTCAATTTGATCCAATTCATCACCATCTATGGAAGTTGTCATTCCATCGCAAGACTCGATATATTTATTATAACAAGTGCTAGTCGATGCTGGAGTATATGACCGAGATGAACCATCCTTTTTAGTACTTCTCAAAAATTTAGATGAATATGACCAATTTCCACAACCAGATCCCGAGAATAGCGGTGACACAGAAGGAGAACGGTAAGCATGTGCATCAACTTTATTTGTCAGCACATGCGTCAACTGGAGAGAATCATCGGAGTTGGAGCACTCGATATCATCGGAGTTGCTCATTTGTTTCTTTGAAATGACACTTCTCAACTTCTGTTCCAAATTCATACCCGTAATACTATAAGTATCGTTTGTAGAGTTGGCCTTATGAGGATTGTTGACTATGGCCTCTGGACTTTCTTCAATTGATATATTTTTATCATCCTCATCTAACTTTATCCCACTGTCGCTAGATTGAGCAGAATGATGCTTCCAATTATAAAGGTACACCTTTTTGCGTATTTTTTCGCCTTTTTCAACAGAAAGCCCGCTAGTCTTATTTCCATAATTCAATTGGTTGGAATTAGTGAATGATTTACAGCTTAAAGGGGATCTCCATGATGAGCAAGTTGCGGGATCGCGTAAAAAACGTGCCTTTTGGAGAGCACTAAGCTCCTTCTTCAAGTGAAGTTCACTTGGTGCAACACATGTATCCACCATTTCTCATACACTTAGAAACTTGATAAAAGGCCACAAGTACAAATTATAGAGGAACTTCGAGAGCAATCAACGTAACTAATGGAAGGCTGTAGCTTCATGTCATAGAGAACCTATAGAACAAATAAGCAATGCCGTTAGGAGCGATGAAAAAGAAGAAATTTTTTAAAGTCATTAAAAGATTTTTCCTTTTTGAGCAATTTAAAAGATTCAAGTTTAATAATAACTTTTAAAACAATGTGATTGCGAAAAACAAAAGTTAATTATTAACAATCGATGTTCGTTATATTCTACTAACAAGCAATTTAATTAACTGAATATCCCTCAAGCATCATCACAATTAAAAAACAAAGAAATATATTATCAATATTTGCCTCGAAAGTAAAGATGGCGAAATTGGGTAAGATCAAAACCATGTTCTAGAATGGTACACCGATCATCTCATGAGGTGTACACATGCAAGCACTTTTTGCCGAGAAACATACAAAAGACGTAAAAATGGAAAAAATAAAGCAGAAGTTATAACTGGAACATTGCTAGTTCAGTACGTCAATTATCAATAGACAAAGACCAGATATACAGGAACTAGAAACAATCAAATATTTGAAATGTATGCTTTCTGATAATAAGTTGAAGCAAGCAGGATATTCATCAACGAACCATTAATGCATAATCCCAAGCGGTCATACAATCACAGTAACAATGGAGATCTAGTAAATATACACCTAAGGAGCAATGTATCAGGTATCAAATATAGGAAAGCAATCAAATTTTGACTATAAAATTCATTCCTTTTAATTTGAACATAAGATAGAGCATGAATGGTATGATCTAAAAGTGCTTGGAAAAAGAGGAAATAACTGAAGAAAGAGTTGTGAGGTACTGAGGTTCCAAACAGGTTAGACGGTGAGACTTGTTACAACATGAACATGGTATAGATATATACGGTGGTCAGGTCGACCGCAGCTAAAGAAGTCGAGCTAACTCATTGTGGTCGAGCAGCGCCAAACAAGGAAAAACTGGAGGGTTGGTCCTTGGGGTTTAATTGGGGTGGGACCCACCGAGGGGCTAGGTCCATGAAATTGCAGTCGACCTCAGCCCCATTAAATTCCATAGTATATCTACAAAGAATGATATTGGCCAATGGGTTTAGAATCAAGTTTCCAAGCCGAGAACAAGAATCTCAACAAAATGATAAAAGGCCGCATTTCCGGAAAATATATTTTTATACATGGAGAATGCAAACAAACATAGAGAATGACTTCAAAACTAAGGTCTTAGCAACACCAAGACATGTCTGAAAATAGGTTTCTAGCAATGCGCCTACGTTTTGTTTGATTACACCAAAAATGTGCCATTAACACTGTAGAGTGCTATCCTAATAAGCAACTGGTAAGCATGCAAATCCCACTAAATCTGAACTGATATCAGCCAAAACACAGCTAAAAAAAGATAAAGATAATTATCCCAAAAATCTATTAATCAGATTTTGCATGGTACAAACTCAATGAGCTTAGAAATTGAAGAAAACAAGAGCTGGGTCTTACAATTAACCACCAAATCTTCACAAATGAACTTAAAAAACAGAACTTTGAAACAAAGTGAAGCAGTGATCATGAACTGAACTTACTTACAGAGAGCTCCACAGTGCAGAAAAATCAAGAAGATCTTCAACCTCATTCCCCCAACATTCAATCTGGGTCTTCAAATTAGCATCAAAAACACATGAATCTGAAGAAAAGGAGGGATCTTGGCGAGAGAAACAGAAACCCCCAATATGGCAGCTTCAAAAATTTGAAGGCTTATTCAAAGAATCTATATATTGAGATCTCAGTAGTAATTAGGGCATTGAGTAGCAGCGGTGAAATCTAAAAGGCCCTTCAAAAATGGCGAGATTCACGTTCACTGGTTTTTTTTCTTTCTTTTTTTTTTCACTTTCTAAATTTAATTTATTAACAGATTACTTTTATATGAACTTTTTATTGGCAAATCAATGAAACCATCTGTCACTCTCTCTCTCTGTCCCAAATAATTCCTTTAGCTCTTTAGTGACTGCACCACTTAAAAACTTCACCCACTTTTTGACCATTTGATTGTGATGTGGACCCCTTGTGTTTGTTATCCAATTATTTATTAGTTTAAGATTTACTGTAATAAATATTAATCTCTTAGGGGAGTATTACTCAATTAGGATGTTAGCATCATGTCAACCATTTAATATACCATGTTGTTGCTTTTAGGAATTGATTTTTGGTGGTATCAATTTAGAGCTACAGGTTAGGAATTATAAATAGTTTATTAATTTGGACCAATTTATGAATTATGATTGTGGTGGGGTTAAACTCTTTCTAATATTGGGCTTTGGCTTTTCTATTTGGCTGTTTGTATATTTTACTTGATTGAAATGTTTGTAAATCTTTATATATATTTGTAGGATTTCGAATCATTGGCCTCAAGAAAAAAATTCGAGCTTTTTAGCTATGAGTTATTGTTGAACTTTAGCAATAAATTTTATTATTAAATTCTATAGTCCACATACAAAATTTGCATATGACTAAGTGACTTATGGGTTATGTTTTTATCATTAATTTAACTTTCATGGAGAAAAAAATATTTAAAAGTTACTATTCCAATCTAAGAAATGGCAAATCAAAGAAAACAATACTCTCGTGTATATGACATATGGGGGATTGCCTATATATATTCTTTCTTTGTTGAGAATGACAGGAGATCCATCATTATTACGAACCGAGGAAAATTAAAGAGCTATTAATTTCAAGGTTTGATTTTGAGAAAGCCCAAAGAGAGACATTGAACGGATAAGTATTAAGACTACAATGCTCGAGCTGAATTGAGATGTGTTTTTGCTCCAGTGTAGGATATTAGGTTCAAATTTGAAAGATTTGGAGAAACATGCATCGCTAGTTGTTGGATTTTAGAGAAGGTAGGATTTTGCCGTTTGTTAGGAAATAGGAGTTGGAAAAATTAGCTGAGATATCGGCATCACCTATATTCTAACGGTTGAGATTTCTATTCTTAAATTCTATTGTTTCTCTTGTCGGCCGATGGAAAAGGACTAAGCAAAATAAATTGAAATAACACTTCACAAGCTTTACATGTCAGTGGATATTACACCCATAGTTTATAGAATGTTGACACAATTTTGTCATTGGTCGAGAGGACGCCGCCAGGGTTTCGAGATAGCCGCTGCTAGGGGTTTGGTTGAGACATTAGAGTTTTATTAAGGCTACACAAGGTTTTTATTGAGTCACTGAGGTCTCAAGATCATTTTTGCCGCTAGGGTTTCAGTGAGACGCCACTGCTCCCTGGGTAGGGATGTATTTTGTACAGAGGGGTTTGGTTGAGACATTAGAGTTTTGTTAAGGCTACACAAGGTTTTTGTAACGACTCTGAAATCTCTGTACAAATATAACTTGTTCAATATATAGAAAGGATATTTCAGTCTGACTAGGAGTTATAAATTACTTTTGTTCAATAAAAATAAAAAGCAACGTGTAGCGCATAAGTTAAGACTCTTTACTGCTGTGCAATATCCTGCTTGTTCGAATCCCATCAGTTCTAATTATTTTTAATATTTTTCTTTTTAACTTTTCGGAAGCTCAAGAGTTGCACGTGCAATACACAAAGAATCGAAAAGTTTCAGAAAAATCAAACAGGATAAATGAGGAGTTAAGACCGACTAAAGCACATGGCACAAGTCTCGAAACACTTGGCCAAGATCAGACCGCCCAAACTTGCCTCTGGGCCGTCATTGGCGGTTGAGACACCCCTAAATTTGATTTTTCTGAATTTAACCAGAGAGCTGTCCACTCTTACATGTACCCCATTAACACTATTTTAATTCTTTTTAATTCAATTTTTATTCCCATACTTTCAAATTTTCCCCTATAAATACCTAGTCCTACTATCTTATTCCTCATTTCTGAAAATTTCATAAATACTCTCTAAAATTTCCAAGTCCAAACAAAAAGAGTTAAGCCGCTCTCAAGTGGAGTTGCCGAAGTCGAAATGCCATCGATTGATCCTTCCACTCGTCTTGGTCTCGGTTCTACCAACCGAGGCATCCTCTGTCACGACCCGAAAGTACGGAACATGACCGACACTTAAACTACGAAACGTCTCGAGGCGTACGTAATCTAAGTAAGCCGAAAACCCAGAAATCCAAACCAAGAAAAATAGTAGAGTGAGGGAAAAACCATTTTAAATCAAATAGTTTGCAACACACGCCGAAATGTGCATTTTAAAATCACAAGTCTTTTCTAAAAATTTCGGCAGAGTTTCCTTTGTAAAAACAAACCCCAAACGGGTACAAAACCTGATAAAGTATATATAATGAATAAAGGCATCCCTAAGCGGGAGCTAGCTCTTCGTCAATCGACGGTCACAATCACGCAAGCAAGATAATATACAACGCCGAAAGGCGAGGATCACAACAGAAAAGGAAACTCAAACAGCATGAAATCCATAGAAATACAACGCGCGACTCTAAGGTCGAAAGAATAAACATCACTGGTCTCTATCTGAAATAAATACATGTTTGGTTGATGGAACTTCTAGATACAACAGAATAATAATATACAAAGTATACTGATGGTCACGATATAAGTGAACCCACCTACTAGCAAATCACCCGGAAAAGGAAGCAGTGCCAGCAAAGCCGTAAAGAAACCTGTACGGCAAAACCTGCAAGAAACTGTGGCACAACGGGGGTGAGTTGCCAACTCGTGAGTAGAAAACATCTACGCACAGAAATCGCATGAACAATGCAATCATAGGTCATACGATCATAATATATCCTCAAATGACAAGTCTGGAGCATGAAAAGGTGACAAGGGTAAATATCTAACCCAAATGTAATCCCACGTGCTCGTGTCAGTGCCTCAGGTAGCAATAAATCATATGGATGAGGTATGAATGCATGAAAACAGAATACATGTACTGAAGAAACTGCTTTCATAACTAGTGAGATTTCTGTATTTTTAAAACGAGATATCATAAATAAAATCAGCATAAACAGTGTCTAGTATCGACACAAAACATAAATCCCAATGTCTCAAAATCTCAGGCTTCGGCTATCCGGACTGGCTTGTATCATCAAATCTCAGTACCTCAATATCTCAAAATCTCAGTATCTCAATCTCACTATTTAGGGCGCCGTCAGTCCAGACCGGCCCCTAACATCAATCTCAAGACCACGACGGTATCCTCCGGATATCCGACGCGTCGGGTAAAATCACCGGTCGGTAGTGCTCCCCTGCCAGGCTCAATGCCATCCTCTGCGATCTTCTCGTCCCGGGGTACCGCACCGGGCCTACCATGTACCCAAAACGGTTCATCCAACTCCTCGAATCGGGTCTCGAAATCTATCAGCAAACTCATGGTGGACGACTCATACATCATGGGAAAACCGCAATTTTCATTTAAAAAGAGAGAGAAAAGAAGTTTATAAATGTTTTTGCGGTTTTCCCCCAAATCCAGGAAATCTCATGAAAATCCGAATCTAAATCATCGATGGCATGTAAACAGTGAATATAGGCATAAAAATCCATGAATGCGGCATAACAGTGAATAACAATATGCATGAAGTAGCAAGTAGTAACTGCAATGTCTAAACTGGCATATAAGGCAAGTACACTAATATCATGTCGAAACTATTAGCTAACAAGCTATGTCAATGTAAGTATTCTCTAAAGTGTACGTGACATGACAATTACCGATAAAGATGTGTGTGAGCCGGCAAGTAAGTGTACGTGGTACATACACATCATCGGTAATGGTGCTGGTGTCCTAACAATATGCTATCAACAATGGAATATGAAATCACAACATAGGTATGCGATGCGGAGCGAACAGCAATAATGTGCGGGAGCTGAATACAAAACACAACGATAACTAATATGGTCTAACAACTACACTAAACTATAGGGCTAAGCTAACAGGCTAACTGAAGGTAAGGAAACCGCCTAACATCTGAGTCGATATATATATATATATATATATATATATATATATATATATATTAGTCGGTGATCCCGCCTCAATAATATCACATCCGATACCATATCCATAATCAGACATTCCCAAGTCAAGAGTGCGGATCAAACATGTCACGACCCGAGAATTCGACTCGTGACCGGCACTTAACCACGCAACGTCTACAGGCGTAACGCGGCTAAGTAAGCCGAACCCAGAAATCAAAACCAATAAATATAGAGTGATTTTAATACATTTTGTAAAAACAATCGTACATGTCCGAAAAACTTCCATTTATTTAGTAGAAATCCTTTTTAAGTTCAAAAGTTATAAGTTTTATAATTTTGGTAACATTTCCCCTTTAAAACATTAGCCCTGAAAGTCGGGTAAAAGCAAGGTGTAGCAGGAATAACAAGTGACATGAATAAAGCATCACAATATGATATACGACGCCGTAGCGAAGAATACACAGTAAAACAAGGACAATATCATAAAAGATGAGACTGCATAAAGTAAAGTCGGCTCACATGCGAGCTCGACACCAGAATATAAAATCATACATATCATCCTCACAACTGTCTCTAAGTCAATACAGAAAGGTAGATGGAGAATACTAGATACATCAATATACAACTGAAATATAACAGATACCGAACAAAACCCACCTATCAGCAAAAGACTATCTCTGCTCAAAAGGGGTATCTGTGCCAAAAGATGAGGTAACAGCCAGCCGTGACCACTCCCAAGGGCAACCTGCAAATACTGTGGCACAACGGGGGTGAGTTGCCAACTCGTGAATAGAGATAACATATAAAGGTAATCGCAAGCATGCACATATAGCGTGGCTCTACTAATGCCAGCAGATAATATCAATGCGACGTAGCAGTATGCATAATAATAATGCCAGTCCTCTATCAGGTGATATACTACAGGATGAGATGTGATAATGAATGCTGAGCATGGGGATATAGTATCTACATGAAGTATCGAGGTGGACTACATAAGTATGTATGCACCACAAATCCCAACATCTCAACGCCGGTACTCCATCGGCCCTCATATCCTGTATATCCCTGGAAATCCCGAGTGCCCAACATCGGCACCCAAATATCATAAATACTCGTGTCTAGCATCGACACGCAAAACATCCTGTATCGGGCCTCCGTCAATCCGGGTCAGCCCTCTCTCAAGGTATATACCGGGAATCCGTCAGTCCGGGTCATCCCTCTCTCAATATATCTGGCGTCCGTCAGTCCGGGTCAGCCCTCTATCAATCCATCGGGCATCCGTCAGTCCGGGTCAGCCCTCTATCAATCCATCGGGCATCCGTCAGTCCGGGTCAGCCCTCTATCAATCCGTCGGGCATCCGTCAGTCCGGGTCAGCCCTCTATCAATCCGTGCCTCAAGCACCGAGAAAACACGGGGTGACGCCCCAAAATATCATATCAAGGGAACCGGGTTTTTAAATGATTACTTATTTGAAAAGGCCACGGTTCCCAAATCCAGAAATCATATGAAATCCCAACAATAATACAAGTAACTGTGATGTGATAGGTGTATCAAATATGTATATCAAGTCATGTCACATAAAAATGAACTACAATGCAATGATCCACTGTGATATAGGTATTAAGTATAAAATTCCAAGTCATGTCAAGTATAGATGAGCTACCACAATGTACGACAGTATGATCATGGCAGTTCTATCAGTTCTAAGCAATATATATATATATAAAACAGGGAATGCAATATGCGATGACAATCCATGGTATGGTATATGCAGTATATAACAATAAGGTCCTATCAGCCCTGACGCATAACGCCATGCGGGCGATATCCCCGTAGATGTGAAATCTACTCACCGTGTCTCGCTCTAAGTGTATCCAACCACTTACTTGCCCTTCTTCGCAGCGTCCGTCTCACTGGCCTGCGGACCTAAAATCACATAACATAAACCACACATAAGCTTAATTCACAGAAACGCGACATTATAATCCAACAAGAAACCCGTGTCGCAAACCAATCGCGCGTGTGCGCGATACGCTAAAACGTGTAATCACGCGCCACGAAACTACCCCGACGCGCCGCGATACGCAGAAACCCAAACCTACTCACGTATCACGCGTGTCGCGAAGGTTTAGAAAACGGCAAAACAGGTATTTGGTCCCAGATTTTCCTACAGAACTGAACTTACAAAAATATATATACCAAAACACTACACACAGTAGCAGACACCCAATGGACCAAACCCTAACCCAAACCCTACCCATCTGGCCGCAATTGGCGGCCAGAATGAGGAAATTGGCGGCCAAAGAGAAGAGTTAGGGGGTCGGGTTAAAACCATGGTATCAGCACCTCTCCACCATACTGCAGTATTCTCAAAATCATTCTGCACTCACCGAGTCAATAGCAGTTCCAGAAAAGTTCACTTTTGCACAAATACGACATTTTGCATCAAATAGGAAAACTGGTGGTATTTTAGTGTAATAGGGGTTCGACTAAGTTAACATGGTCCCAACAAACCTCAAGCATCCTACTGAAACCAATCTACACCTCAAACGCACAAAGTTCCCACTAAACACCCCATAACACACTAAAACGCACTAAAATCCTTTAACCGATGCAAAACTACACTAACTAGGCAAACTAGGGAAGCAAGATAGGAAGTATACCTCACTCTCGACCCTAGGGAACTGCAGGAAGAAGAAGAAGTGAAGGGAAGAGGCTGCAGTTGCTGTTATGAAGCTTGGTGCTCACTGCTGCTCACTGTGCTGCTGTTGCTGTTGCTTCACTGTGTTGCTGCTGCTGCTGCTTCATGTTGCTGCTGCTGCTTCAGGAGCTGGGGGTTCTGCTGAGGTGAGTGTTGTGTGTGTGAGTGTGTATGTGAGAGTGTGTTTGTGAGTGTTTAAGAGAATTGCAAGAAAATGAGAGGAACACTCAAGTCCAAGGGTCAACCCTCCTCTCTCTCTCACCTCATTTAATGCAAGCATGGCCTAAAGTCATGATGCACTCTCTCTCTCTCTCACAAGTCAACACTTAACTTTAAATTCAAATTAAAGCAACTTTTAGCTAACTAATTAAACTAACTTATAACCCAAAAGAATTAATCTTACAATTAACCCACCATGGTTAATAATTATGGTATTTACCTCATTTAAAAACCCTAGTTTACATGCACATGTGTGTGCAAGCCTAGGAAAATTTTGGAAAAATAATTATTAAATTAGGAAAAATATTTAAAACACAATTTGGTAAATATTTTATTAAAAACCATTCTTTAATTATAATTATTCACTAACCCTTATCCTAAGGTGTTACAATCTCTCCCCCTTAAAGAAATTCGTCCCCGAATTTCAAAAATCTAACTAAGGTTACCTTCAAAAAGATGGGGATACGTCTTCATCATCTCGCTTTCGGTCTCCCAAGTGACCTCCTCACGGTTCTGGCCACGCCAAAGTACTTTAACTGATGGAATGTCCTTTGATCTCAACTTCTTCACTTGTCGATCCAAGATCATCACCGGCTGCTCTGCATAGGAAAGATCGCGCTCAAGCTGGATCGTCGGATGCTTAATCGCATGCGAACGATCATGAAGATATCTGCGGAGCATCGAGACATGGAATACGGGGTGCACGTCTGGAAAGCTGGGCGGAAGGGCTAACCGGTAAGCTACTGCACCGACACGCTCGAGGATCTCGAAGGGGCCCACAAATCTGGGACTGAGCTTCCCCTTCTTCCCAAACCTCATCACACCCTTCATTGGGGAGACCCTCAAGAAAACATGATCACCAACAGAAAACTCAAGTCTGCGTCGTCGACGGTCTGCATAAGCTCTCTGCCTACTCTGCGCTGCTCTCATCCTATCGCGAATCAACTGGATCTTCGCGGTCGTCTCCTCAACGATATGTGGCCCTAAGATACTGCTCTCACTGAGCTCTGTCCAACAAGTAGGTGACCTGCATCTCCTCCCATAAAGAGCCTCAAACGGTGCCATCTGAATGGTCTCCTGGTAGCTGTTATTGTAGGAGAACTCTACTAAGGGCAAATGATGATCCCAGCTACCTCCGAAATCTAGTACACAAGCTCTGAGCATGTCCTCGAGAGTCTGGATGGTCCGCTCTGACTGTCCGTCGGTCTGCGGATGAAATGCCGTGCTGAAACTCAAGCGAGTGCCCAAAGCCTCCTGAAGCCTCTGCCATAGTCTACTGGTAAACTGGGTGCCTCTGTCGGACACAATGCACGTCGGGACTCCGTGTAGTCGCACTATCTCGTCAATATAGATCTGGGCATACTGAGTAAATCCGAAAGTCGTCTTCACCGGTAGGAAGTGAGCCGCTTTCGTCAAACGATCCACGATCACCCAGATGGAGTCATACCCCCGACTAGTCCTGGGTAGACCTACCACGAAATCCATCGAAATCTGTTCCCATTTCCACTCCGGAATGGGTAACGGCTGTAGCTCTCCCGCGGGCCTCTGGTGCTCAGCCTTGACTTGCTGACACGTCAGGCATCTCGATACAAAATCTGCAATGTCCCTCTTCATTCCGTCCCACCAGTAAACATCTCTCATATCATGATACATCTTGGTGGAACCGGGATGGACGCTAAATACCGATCGATGTGCCTCCTCAAGAATCTCGCGTCTCAGCCCTCCAGCATCTGGTACGCACAGTCTGACTCCAAATCGTAGTACTCCCTGATCATCGATCACGAACTCGGAAAATCTACCCTGTCCAATCTGTGCCATGATCTCTGAACATCGGTCATCACTGAGTTGTGCCTCACGTATACGATCGATCAACTGTGGGCGTGCACGGACATGCGCTATCTGTCCTCCAATCGACGTGAACTCGAACTGTACTCGACTGTCGCATAATATCTGCCAATCTGCGGATGACTGCTCCTGTACTGCGCTCAAACAAGATAAACTACTCCCGGGCCTCCTGCTCAAAGCATCCGCCACCACATTTGCCTTGCCCGGGTGGTATAAGATCTCGCAGTCGTAATCCTTCACTAACTCCATCCATTGACGCTGTCGAAGGTTCAGGTCCCGCTGCTGGAATATGTATTTCAGACTCTTGTGATCCGTAAATATCTGGCACGACTCGCCGTATAGGTAATGTCGCCAGATCTTAAGTGCGAAGACCACTGCTGCCATCTCCAAATCATGAGTGGGGTAGTTCTGCTCGTGCTTCTTCAATTGTCGCGAGGCATACGCGATCACCCTATCATGCTGCATCAGAACGCATCCCAATCCCACTCGAGAAGCATCACAAAAGACCACAAATCCGCCCGGTCCGGAAGGTAATGATAACACCGGTGCCGTCGTCAGCCGTGTCCGTAACTGCTGAAAGCTGTGCTCGCACTCCTCCGTCCAAACGAAAGGAACTCCCTTCCGGGTCAACCCGGTCAACGGTGTAGCAATACGGGAGAAGTCCTGCACAAAACGCCTGTAGTAACCGGCCAATCCCAAAAAGCTGCGAATCTCCGTCACCGATGTGGGCCTGGGCCAACGCTGAACGGCCTCGATCTTCCTCGGGTCTACACATATACCGTCTCGTGAAATCACGTGCCCCAAGAAATCTACGCTGTCCAGCCAAAAAGCACACTTGGAGAATTTTGCATAAAGCTGGTGCTCCCTCAATGTCTGCAATGTAATCCGCAGGTGCTGTCGCCTCTGTCCGGGGTAACTCAGGACAATCCCGTACACGGTGGTAAGAACTCCCACAGCGAAAACATCCCGACGACGGCCGCTGACCATCCTGGGAATAAGAACTGAATAACCGGCCCCGCCCTGAATCTCTGCTGCCTGCAATACGTCTATCACGGCGCCGAAAAGGCTGTCTCTGTGCTGAAGTATCCGCACGAGCTCTCTTCGGCTCTGGAAGTGCCGAAGTCTCAACAAGGTGCTCCTCGACCACTAGGGCTGCGTCTACAGCTGCTGCATAGGTCTCGTAGTGCTGCGCGCTGATCGCGAGGAACACTGGTGAAAGCAAGCCTCGAACAAATCTCCGGACTCGCAGCTCCTCGGTGGCCACTAAATGTGGGGCGTAGACTGCTAGCTCTGTAAACAGTACGTCATACTCTGCCACTGTCATCCCTGGCGTCTGGCGCAAGGACTCAAACCTGCGTGCTCGGGCATCTCTAACACTCCGGGGAAGGAAACGTGCTAGAAATATGGTCACGAACTCCGTCCAGGTCATAGGAGGAAGACCTGCTGCTCTGCCCTTCTCCACTGAATCACACCATTTCTGCGCAAGACCTTCCAGGCGAAAGCTCGCGAACTCGACCCATCTCGCATCTGCGCATCTGAGGGAACGGCATATCCTGGCCATCCTGTCGATGAAAGACTGTGGGTCCTCGGCTGTATCGGTGCCTGTGAAAACCGGAGGCTTCAGCCTCATGAACTCTGATAGCGATACTGTAATCACCTCCGTGGCTGCAGGGGCAACTGGCTGTGCGGTAGGTACCATAGCGGTCTCTGGAACTGGTGGAGCTACCTCTGGTCGCTGCGCTCGAAGCGTCTCAACAAGCGATCCTATCATCTGGCGCATCTCCTGCATGCTAGATCCCACCGTCTGGCGCATCTCCTGCATACCAGCTCCTAACGTGGCGATCTGCTCTGTCACGGCAGGAACAGCCTGCTCGGGTACAACCGGCGTACTGCCCGGATCAGTCCTCGTCTCGGACGAGTCAACTCGAATCTCGGCCCTCGCGGCCGCTCTCTGTGCCCTCGTAGTCTTAGGCGGCATAATGGCTGAAAGAAAATATGGATTCGATAAGAACACGGAAATCGAATCGCAAGAATATAAGGAGGGATCAAATCAATAAGTCCTAAGGTCGCGTAAGCGGAGTACCGTGTCGTGAGTATGCCGCTGAACATACGCACGCTACGCTACCCTGCTGCAGCTACCTACTCTATCATACCAGGGTCATCCTACACTCCGAAGGTAAAACCTACGCTCTGATACCAACTTTGTCACGACCCGAGAATTCAACTCGTGACCGGCACTTAACCACGCAACGTCTACAGGCGTAACGCGGCTAAGTAAGCCGAACCCAGAAATCAAAACCAATAAATATAGAGTGATTTTAATACATTTTGTAAAAACAATCGTACATGTCCGAAAAACTTCCATTTATTTAGTAGAAATCCTTTTTAAGTTCAAAAGTTATAAGTTTTATAATTTTGGTAACATTTCCCCTTTAAAACATTAGCCCCGAAAGTCGGGTAAAAGCAAGGTGTAGAAGGAATAACAAGTGACATGAATAAAGCATCACAATATGATATACGACGCCGTAGCGAAGAATACACAGTAAAACAAGGACAATATCATAAAAGATGAGACTGCATAAAGTAAAGTCGGCTCACATGCGAGCTCGACACCAGAATATAAAATCATACATATCGTCCTCACAACTGTCTCTAAGTCAATACAGAAAGGTAGATGGAGAATACTAGATACATCAATATACAACTGAAATATAACAGATACCGAACAAAACCCACCTATCAGCAAAAGACTATCTCTGCTCAAAAGGGGTATCTGTGCCAAAAGATGAGGTAACAGCCAGCCGTGACCACTCCCAAGGGCAACCTGCAAATACTGTGGCACAACGGGGATGAGTTGCCAACTCGTGAATAGAGATAACATATAAAGGTAATCGCAAGCATGCACATATAGCGTGGCTCTACTAATGCCAGCAGATAATATCAATGCGACGTAGCAGTATGCATAATAATAATGCCAGTCCTCTATCAGGTGATATACTACAGGATGAGATGTGATAATGAATGCTGAGCATGGGGATATAGTATCTACATGAAGTATCGAGGTGGACTACATAAGTATGTATGCACCACAAATCCCAACATCTCAACGCCGGTACTCCATCGGCCCTCATATCCTGTATATCCCTGGAAATCCCGAGTGCCCAACATCGGCACCCAAATATCATAAATACTCGTGTCTAGCATCGACACGCAAAACATCCTGTATCGGGCCTCCGTCAATCCGGGTCAGCCCTCTCTCAAGGTATATACCGGGAATCCGTCAGTCCGGGTCATCCTTATCTCAATATATCGGGCATCCGTCAGTCCGGGTCAGCCCTCTATCAATCCATCGGGCATCCGTCAGTCCGGGTCAGCCCTCTATCAATCCGTCGGGCATCCGTCAGTCCGGGTCAGCCCTCTATCAATCCGTGCCTCAAGCACCGAGAAAACACGGGGTGACGCCCCAAAATATCATATCAAGGGAACCGGGTTTTTAAATGATTACTTATTTGAAAAGGCCACGGTTCCCAAATCCAGAAATCATATGAAATCCCAACAATAATACAAGTAACCGTGATGTGATAGGTGCATCAAATATGTATATCAAGTCATGTCACATAAAAATGAACTACAATGCAATGATCCACTGTGATATAGGTATCAAGTATAAAATTCCAAGTCATGTCAAGTATAGATGAGCTACCACAATGTACGACAGTATGATCATGGCAGTTCTATCAGTTCTAAGCAATATATATATATATATATATATATATATATATAACAGGGAATGCAATATGCGATGACAATCCATGGTATGGTATATGCAGTATATAACAATAAGGTCCTATCAGCCCTGACGCATAACGCCATGCGGGCGATATCCCCGTAGATGTGAAATCTACTCACCGTGTCTCGCTCTGAGTGTATCCAACCACTTTCTTGCCCTTCTTCGCAGCGTCCGTCTCACTGGCCTGCGGACCTAAAATCACATAACATAAACCACACATAAGCTTAATTCACAGAAACGCGACATTATAATCCAACAAGAAACCCGTGTCGCAAACCAATCGCGCGTGTGCGCGATACGCTAAAACGTGTAATCACGCGCCACGAAACTACCCCGACGCGCCGCGATACGCAGAAACCCAAACCTACTCACGTATCACGCGTGTCGCGAAGGTTTAGAAAACGGCAAAACAGGTATTTGGTCCCAGATTTTCCTACAGAACTGAACTTACAAAAATATATATACCAAAACACTACACACAGTAGCAGACACCCACTGGACCAAACCCTAACCCAAACCCTACCCATCTGGCCGCAATTGGCGGCCAGAATGAGGAAATTGGCGGCCAAAGAGAAGAGTTAGGGGGTCGGGTTAAAACCATGGTATCAGCACCTCTCCACCATACTGCAGTATTCTCAAAATCATTCTGCACTCACCGAGTCAATAGCAGTTCCAGAAAAGTTCACTTTTGCACAAATACGACATTTTGCATCAAATAGGAAAACTGGTGGTATTTTAGTGTAATAGGGGTTCGACTAAGTTAACATGGTCCCAACAAAGCTCAAGCATCCTACTGAAACCAATCTACACCTCAAACGCACAAAGTTCCCACTAAACACCCCATAACACACTAAAACGCACTAAAATCCTTTAACCGATGCAAAACTACACTAACTAGGCAAACTAGGGAAGCAAGATAGGAAGTATACCTCACTCTCGACCCTAGGGAGCTGCAGAAAGAAGAAGAAGTGAAGGGAAGAGGCTGCAGTTGCTGTTATGAAGCTTGGTGCTCACTGCTGCTCACTGTGCTGCTGTTGCTGTTGCTTCACTGTGTTGCTGCTGCTGCTGCTTCATGTTGCTGCTGCTGCTTCAGGAGCTGGGGGTTCTGCTGAGGTGAGTGTTGTGTGTGTGAGTGTGTATGTGAGAGTGTGTTTGTGAGTGTTTAAGAGAATTGCAAGAAAATGAGAGGAACACTCAAGTCCAAGGGTCAACCCTCCTCTCTCTCTCACCTCATTTAATGCAAGCATGGCCTAAAGTCATGATGCACTCTCTCTCTCTCTCACAAGTCAACACTTAACTTTAAATTCAAATTAAAGCAACTTTTAGCTAACTAATTAAACTCACTTATAACCCAAAAGAATTAATCTTACAATTAACCCACCATGGTCAATAATTATGGTATTTACCTCATTTAAAAACCCTAGTTTACATGCACATGTGTGTGCAAGCCTAGGAAAATTTTGGAAAAATAATTATTAAATTAGGAAAAATATTTAAAACACAATTTGGTAAACTTTTTATTAAAAACCATTATTTAATTATAATTATTCACTAACCCTTATCCTAAGGTGTTACAAAACATCAATGTATAGCTCGTACGTAAACCCGTCGTACGGCATCCCAAATCTGGGTACGGTCAATATCACATTCATCACATTATTTATCTGGTATCCTCTTAATCAAAGATCATAATTCGGGGTACTGATCTACGTCTAGTACAACACTAATATCATCAATATAATCATGATCTGACTACCGATCGATAGTCTCGTATAAACCGATATCATCAGCACATATCATCATAAAGAAGTATACATCGCCCAATGCGACCCATTATAGCTATTTTAACATATCTTATCTCATGTCTCGATCACCAGTCAACTATTCTGTGTATATCACTATTCACATGGTATCGTCGTCCAAAGATCCGCTATAACATCATGACGTATCTCAAGTACGAATCCTGCCATATCACCGATCTCACGGTCTTAAATCAAATCTCATCGACTCACCTCAAATCCCAAGTACTATCCTCAATCCAGTATATGAATACATAGTCCCATACCCATGTGAACACATAAATATATATTCCCATATACGCACATATGAAAGAAGAATGTATGCAAGTATGGTGTGTGTGTATGTGTGGTGCAACCACTACTCTAGGGTTTCGCAACACTAAACCAATCCAAACACACCTAGAATCCATCTTTATCATCAATAATCTCAAACAATATATAATCAATATATGTGTGTATACGTATTCGTATACATCACCACGCACTGCGGGGGTGCTATACGCCATCTACCCGACTTCTCCCCGTAGATATAAATCTACTCACCTTGCTTCTTGTGTGCCGATGCCGATGTCACCATCTTCATTTTCAACGCCTCGACATCACGTAGGGTACCTACAAAGATAACACAATCGTAAAAGCACATAAAAATCACGTCGGAAAACTAAAACGGCACACGCTACTCTCATAGGTAAAAACCTATAGTCTCGCATGCAAACATGATCAATAACCCTTTGCCGTTGACGTTCAAACGCCACCCGACAGAAACGAATCACCAAATACCAAAATTCATGCGCAAACAAGTCGTAAACCATGCGCCAACATAAGAAAACTACCCCAGATTCTACCCTAGATGGAATCAGTCAAAATTGCATATGCCAAGGGTCAAGTTTATTGGAGATAGGGCCCTGAAGCAAAAACGAGGGGTTTCCAACCTTCTCTGGCCGCAAATTGCGGCCAGAAAGGATTTATTGGCGGCCTGGAAGGGGGGCTAAGGGCTAGGGTTTGGTGTGGTGGTTCCTAGTTGCCTGCATATACCACTGTCAATCCAAAATAATTTTCAGGTAGCTTGGGTGTTAGCAGATTTCAAAACACACTCACAGATTTACAGTTTTTCCCGATATCATTTCTATAAATCCGTATCCTGGGTTATAATCTTTGGTTTGGTCCAATATAACTTCACAACAGGGGTTGTAGTCTCTAACTACACCTCAATTCACCTTTGATTTCAATTTAAACCCTAAACCCTAACTTGGAATTTCCAAAGTCCATCAAACCACACCATATCGACATGAAACAAGTATAGATGCACACGAAATCGAAATATTACTCTAAGGGTGCAGAATTTTCCTCCTTTGGCAACTCAAGAATTTTCTTGAGTTGCTCAAAGTCCTCAAAATCCATTCTTTCTTGGTCCACATGGTGTTCCTCTCGAGCTTGTGAACAAGTTTTGTGAAGTGGGAATAGGGTTTTGGGGTTGGATCCATGGTGTTTTGGGAGATTGAAGGTGGAGGAAGAAGAGGGGGAGCAAGAGCAGCAGCAGCCCAAGAGGGAAAGGGAGAGAGAAATGAGATGATGAAATGAGGAGGGATGGCTCAAGACAAAAGAGTTGACCCACTCTTTCTCTCTCATAATCATGCCATACCTTTTTCTTTTCTTTTCTTTTTCCTTTTTTCCTTCTCACCCAATGATAACCCTAGGCAACCATATACCCACAACATGTAAGAAAATGTAACAAGTGTGGAAAAATGATATGTGCATGTTTTGCACCAAAAATGCTAAAAACCCGATTAACGATTTTTAATCGCGATTAGCACTAAAATAACATATAATTAACCATAAAAACTTTAAAATGGCATAATTCCACCAAATACCCTATTTTAGAATTTTCCAAAATTTTTCCAAAATTTTCCCATTTGTCGGTATTTAATTATACCGAAATATTAAAATATTTATTAAAAATTAATATTAAATTATAAAAATTCCCAAAAATAATATTTTATTTTTTTGAAATGTTACAATCTTCCCCTTTAAAGAAATTCGGTCCCCGAATTTAAATTTAAACCCCAAAATTCTAAAACATTTCAATAAAATGTCCAAATCGTCGGGGCTCCGAAGTCATCAATACATTAAACGCATCATAGCGCAATGCATGCGCATGAGTAGTGAGTAGATACTCAAAATCGAAACTTTGTCAAGCGTCCCGCAATCATCGGAGTCAAGGTAAAGACACGAATGCCAAATCCAAGCAAAACCAATATGATATAACTTGAAACCATACATGTAAATACCAAATCTATATATGTAAATATCTGAAGGAAATGCATGCTAAATCTTTTAAAGTCGCTGTGCAATGCGCATAATACTGCACAGTGGCGGACTTCTATCATAAGAAAATAACCATATACATATATACATTTTGTTTAACATGTACGTTCCGCCGTTTCGAAAACAATTTAGAAGGGTTTCCTTGTTTTAAACGTTTCGTGTCATATCAGACACGTAGGTAAATACTGAGACTATAGCTCGCTTTTTGGAAATCCCTTCAATAACTATCAATGCATGCAAAATATATCCAGGTACTGTCCTCTGACTAGTCCTGCTCAGTACAAAAACAATAATAAACATCATAAAAACGTACTGCTCCATAAGAATCAATCCCAAAATGTACATATGAATACTACGTGCGTCTGGTGCGCACGGAAATCAAAATCCATACATGTGCCATACAGGTGCACAAAAACAATATCTAAGTGCATCGGGTGTGCACGAAACATCTATCAAGGGCAACATGTGTGCCCGACAGCAAAAACAGGTGCATCTGACATGCACGAAGAATCTCGATTTAGTGCATCTGATGTGCACCAAAATTGTATCTCATAACATGCGCCCAACATGCGCGAAAACCCAAATCAGGTGCATCTATCATGCACGAAATCATGAAATCCAATATCAAGCGCCGAACATGCGCAAAAATCCAATCAGGTGCACAAAACAAGTATCGAACATCACAATCGAAATCGAAGTCCAGTGCAACTGTGGTGCACAAAATGCGTATCACTGCACTGCAAGCATATGTGAACTATACCGAGTGCAAAAACCAAATCGTGTGCGTACATATGCACAAAATCAACTCAACTGTATGGAACCCATAAAATCATAAACATGTGAAACCAAGGCACGAAAACGATATTAAGTGCAATAACTGTGCAAAAATCGTAAATGCTCAGTAGGCGCAACCATGGTGCATGAAAACAAATATCATGAAACTCAATCATCAAAATCAGTCATGCGAATAGATCGCCCAAAATACCGAAATCAAATATGGCGGAATAGTCCCACTCAAGTACATCCTCCAAGAATCTCTGGCCAACTGTCGTGGTCACTCATAGCATGTCTCATTGACGATCATGAACTCTGGCGTGCTGGTGTGCGTAACATAACCACTCCTGGGTCCAAGTCTTCTCGTAATTTATTCCAGAAAGGTCTTGTCGGGGTCTCTCCCAAATCTCATCTCTTCCGAACTGTCCGGAAGTCATCGTCCTTTACTATATCTGTTTCTTGTTCCAGAACGACTGCATACTCATCGCGACTCCTTCTGGAAGGTATATCCAAGTACAATGCCTTGGCATGTGTACCGCATCACTGATGTCGGCGGAGTGGAACGTCATCTTGTCCAGATCTTGTACGAACCTCTTACTCTACTTTTCTCTAACGTCGAATGCTTCGGACTCGTCTCGTCGTGGCTGCATGGACTGAGCTCCAACGGCTATCCTCGTATTTGGAGTCTCCCAAGAAGTGCATCTCACCACCTAGCATCCGAATGAAGTCGAACTATCTGATCGATTCGTCAAAATCTCATAATCCCCCAAGAGCTCAACATCTTGGGTACAGTTTAATAGTATCGAGTACACACCACAGCATCGATGGTCCAGCCGTAGAAGGGCAAACCCAAGCCTCACTAATGGCGCCGCGGTACTGCCGCAAACCCTAAGGTTCAAAGGCTTTCACACGGTCATTATGTCGAGTTAGGGTTTCATTCTTCTAGAGGGTCCATAGAATTGCCTGCATGTCTTTCCGAATACTTTAAACTTGGAATAATAGATTTTTGACATTCGATCGTCTCTGTCGACTCTCAACGTATCCGCGTGAAGTCGTCTCTAGCTGGAATCAATCTATCTGATGACCCCGAATCGGGATAGCGAACGAACTACATGTCCTAGTCATTCATCCTCGGTGACTAGCGACCTTCTATCATCTCTTAGTACAACTCGTACTGCAGTAGCTCCAACATCTGGGGCGATATCTCGTCGTTCGCAGCAAAAACTGGCTCACTCGTATGCACGCTGAACAGTGCCTCAAACATCATGAATAATCAATACTTCAACGGTCATCAAAATCTGGCTGACCTCTATCAGTGGCCCAATCCTCTGGTGCTGATCTGCACGTCCGAGTAATCTCATACAGCGATCCATCCAACGCTTGTGGCGCAAAAACACAATAAAAAGACACATCTCTGCAATAGTGTGTCGCCGGAATCACGCCCTGGTCAGTCCTCATTCGTGACGAGCTCATGCTGACCGCAACTCTAGCCGTAGCTCTCCCTGCCTGTAATCGTGGCAGCAAAACCATAACTGGTATCGATGAGGCTAGATCATGAATGAATATAATACTGAGCAAAGAAATGTACATCCTAAGGCCTCTTAAGTGGAGTAGCGTATCGTAAATATGCCGCAGAACATACGTACGGTACGTCACTCTACTCAAGCTACCTCCTCCATCAACCAAGGGTCATCCTACGCTCCGAAGGTAAAACCTAACGCTCTGATACCAACTTTGTCACGACCCGAAAGTACGAAACATGACCGGCACTTAAACTACGAAATGTCTCGAGGCGTACGTAATCTAAGTAAGCCGAAAACCCAGAAATCCAAACCAAGAAAAGTAGTAGAGTGAAGGAAAAACCATTTTAAATCAAATAGTTTGCAACACACGCCGAAATGTGCATTTTAAAATCACAAGTCTTTTCTAAAAATTTCGGCAGAGTTTCCTTTGTAAAAACAGACCCCAAACGGGTACAAAACTTGATAAAGCATATATAATGAATAAAGGCATCTCCAAGCGAGAGCTGGCTCTTCGTCAATCGACGGTCACAACCATGCAAGCAAGATAATATACAACGCCGAAAGGCGAGGTTCACAACAGAAAAGGAAGCTCAAACAGCATGAAATCCATAGAAATACAACGCGCGACTCTAAGGTCGAAAGAATAAACATCACTGGTCTCTATCTGAAATAAATACATGTTTGGTTGATGGAACTTCTAGATACAACAGAATAATAATATACAAAGTATACTGATAGTCACGATACAAGTGAACCCACCTACTAGCAAATCACCCGGAAAAGGAAGCAGTGCCAGCAAAGCCGTAAAGAAACCTGTACGGCAAAACCTGCAAGAAACTGTGGCACAACGGGGGTGAGTTGCCAACTCGTGAGCAGAAATTGCATGAAAAACACAATACTAGGTCATACGATCATAATATATCTTCAAATGACAAGTCTGGGGCATGAAAAGGTGACAAGGGTAAATATCTAACCCAAGTGTAATCCCACGTGCTCGTGTCAGTGCCTCAGGTAGCAATAAATCATATGGATGAGGTATGAATGCATGAAAACAGAATACATGTACTGAAGAAACTGCTTTCATAACTAGTGAGATTTCTGTATTTTTAAAACGAGGTATCATAAATGAAATCAGCATAAACAGTATCTAGTATCGACACAAAACATAAATCCCAATGTCTCAAAATCTCAGGCTCCGGCTATCCGGACTGGCTTGTATCATCAAATCTCAGTACCTCAATATCTCGAAATCTCAATATCCCAATCTCACTATCTAGGGCGCCGTCAGTCCAGACCGGCCCCTAACATCAATCTCAAGAGCACGACGGTATCCTCCGGATATCCGACGCGTCGGGTAAAATCACCGGTCGGTAGTGCTCCCCTGCCAGGCTCAACGCCATTCTCTGCGACCTTCTCGTCCCGGGGTACCGCACCGGGCCCACCATGTACCCGAAACGGTTCATCCAACTCCTCGAATCGGGTCTTGAAATCTATCAGCAAACTCATGGTGGACGACTCATACATCATGGGAAAACCGCACTTTTCATTTAAAAAGAGAGAAAAGAAGTTTATAAATGTTTTTGAGGTTTTCCCCCAAATCCAGGAAATCTCATGAAAATCCGAATTCAAATCATCGATGGCATGTAAACAGTGAATATAAGCATAAAAATCCATGAATGCGGCATAACAGTAAATAACAATATGCATGAAGTAGCAAGTAGTAACTGCAATGTCTAAACTGGCATATAAGGCAAGTACACAAATATCATGTCGAAACTATTAGCTAACAAGCTATGTCAATATAAGTATTCTCTAAAGTGTACGTGACATGGCAATTACCGATGAAGATGTGTGTGAGCCGGCGAGTAAGTGTACGTGGTATATATGCATCATCGGTAATGGTGCTGGTGTCCTAACAACATGCTATCAACAATGGAATATAAAATCACAACATAGGTATGCGATGCGGAGCGAACAGCAATAATGTGCGGGAGCTGAATACTAAACACAACGATAACTAATATGGTCTAACAACTATACTAAACTATAGGGCTAAGCTAACAGGCTAACTGAAGGTAAGGAAACCGCCTAACATCTGAGTCGATATATATATATATATATATATATATATATATATATATATATTAGTCGGTGATCCCGCCTCAATAATATCACATCCGATACCATATCTATAATCAGACATTCCCAAGTCAAGAGTGCGGATCAAACATTGTACGTAAACCCATCGTACGGCATCCCAAATCCGGGTACGGTCAATATCACATTCATCACATTATTCATCTGGTATCCTCTTAATCAAAGATCATAATTCGGGGTACTGATCTACGTCTAGTACAACACTAATATCATCAATATAATCATGATCTGACTACTGATCGATAGTCTCGTACAAAGCGATATCATCAGCACATATCATCATAAAGAAGTATACATCGCCCAATGCGACCCATTATAGCTATTTTAACATATCTTATCTCATGTTTCGATCACCAGTCAACTATTCTGTGTATATCACTATTCATATGGTATCGTCGTCCAAAGAGCCGCTATAACATCATGACGTATCTCAAGTACGAATCCTGCCATATCACCGATCTCACGGTCTCAAATCAAATCTCATCGACTCACCTCAAATCCCAAGTACTATCCTCAATCCAGTATATGAACACATAGTCCCATACCCATGTGAACACATAAATATATATTCCCATATACGCACATATGAAAGAAGAATGTATGCAAGTATGGTGTGTGTGTGTGTGGTGCAACCACTACTCTAGGGTTTCGCAACACTAAACCAATCCAAACACACCTAGAATCCATCTTTATCATCAATAATCTCAAACAATATATAATCAATATATGTGTATATACGTATTCGTATACATCACCACGCACTGCGGGGGGGGCTATACGCCATCCACCCGACTTCTTCCCGTAGATATAAATCTACTCGCCTTGCTTATTGTGTGCCGATGCCGATGTCGCCATCTTCATCTTCAACGCCTCGACATCACGTAGGGTACCTACAAAGATAACACAATCGCAAAAGCACATGAAAATCACGTCGGAAAACTAAAACGACACATGCTACTCTCATAGGTAAAAACCTATAGTCTCGCATGCAAACACGATCAATAACCCTTTGCCGTTGACGTTCAAACGCCACCCGACAGAAATGAATCACCAAATACCAAAATCCATGTTAAAACAAGTCGTAAACCATGCGCCAACATAAGAAAACTACCCCAGATTCTACCCTAGATGGAATCAGTCAAAATTGCATATGCCAAGATTCAAGTTTACTGGAGATAGGGCCTTGAAGCAAAAACGAGGGGTTTCCAACCTGCTCTGGCTGCAAATTGCGGCCAGAAAGGATTTATTGGCGGCCTGGAAGGGGGGCTAGGGGCTAGGGTTTGGTGTGGTGGTTCCTAGTTGCCTGTATATACCCCTGTCAATCCAAAATAATTTTCAGGTAGCTCGGGTGTTAGCAGATTTCAAAACACACTCACAGATTTACAGTTTTTCCCGATATCATTTCTATAAATCCGTATCCTGGGTTATAATCTCTGGTTTGGTCCAATATAACTTCACAACAGGGGTTGTAGTCTCTAACTACACCTCAATTCACCTTTGATTTCAATTTAAACCCTAAACCCTAACTTGGAATTTCCAAAGTCCATCAAACCACACCATATCGACATGAAACAAGTATAGATGCACACGAAATCGAAATATTACTCTAAGGGTGCAGAATTTACCTCCTTTGGCAACTCAAGAATTTTCTTGAGTTGCTCAAAGTCCTCAAAATCCATCCTTTCTTGGTCCATGGTGTTCCTCTCGAGCTTGTGAACAAGTTTTGTGAAGTGGGAATGGGGTTTTGGGGTTGGATCCATGGTGTTTTGGGGGATTGAAGGTGGAGGAAGAAGAGGGGGAGCAAGAGCAGCAGCAGCCCAAGAGAGAGAGGGAGAGAGAAATGAGATGATGAAATGAGGAGGGATGGCTCAAGACAAAAGAGTTGACCCACTCTTTCTCTCTCATAATCATACCATACTTTTTTCTTTTCTTTTTTCCTTTATTCCTTCTTACCCAATGATAACCCTAGGCAACCATATACCCACAACATGTAAGAAAATGTAACAAGTGTGGAAAAATGATATGTGCATGTTTTGCACCAAAAATGCTAAAAACCCGATCAGCGATTTTTAATCACGATTAGCACTAAAATAGTATATAATTAACCAAAAAAACTTAAAAATGGTATAATTCCACCAAATACCCTATTTTAGAATTTTCCAAAATTTTTCCAAAATTTTCCCATTTGTCTGTATTTAATTATACCGAAATATTAAAATATTCATTAAAAATTAATATTAAATTATAAAAATTCCCAAAAATAATATTTTATTTTTCTGAAATGTTAAACACTTGTCCAAGATCAGACCGCCCAAACTTGTCTCTGGGCCGTCATTGGCGGTTGAAACGCCCCTAAATTTGATTTTTCTGAATTTAACCAGAGAGCTGCCCACTCTTACATCTACCCCATTAACACTATTTTAATTCTTTTTAATTCAATTTTTTTTCCCATACTTTCAAATTTTCCCCTATAAATACCTAGCCCTACTATCCTATTCATCATTTCTGAAAATTTCACAAATACTCTCTAAAATTTCCAAGTCCAAACAAAAAGAGTTAAGCCGTTCTCAAGTGGAGTTGCCGAAGTCGAAATGCCATCGATTGATCCTTCCACTCGTCTTGGTCTCGGTTCTACCAACCGAGGCATCCTCTTATCTCTTTGTAACGCGCAAACCATAAGTCTCTCTTTCTCTCTTTCGTTTCAACTCAAACCGCTTTCTAAAACCATATCGATAAAACTGGAGTTAACTTTTAAGCTTTTTTTAAAACATTTTTATCACCCTTACTATATTACATAATTCACGCTAATACTTCTAACATCACTTGAAAATATTATTCATCTCAATTACTTTTAATATGTTCATAATTTCATGCGAAATTAATATAAATCGAAAATTTTCATATAAATACCATGAACTTTAAAAGTAACATTTTATCGAAACCTAGAAATATATACCTATAGAAAATTCATGGGGTAACGATCTACCTCATCATACACACTATGGTTTCATAGCACGATATTTTTGATACATGTTTAATTTGAATTACGATTTATATTAAAATACCATTACTTTTACAAAATGTTTTTATCGATATTTTAAAACATTTTGCAATTACGCTTCTACAATTCTCGTTAGAAGACCCGCTTGTGGATGATATGGATTATCACATGTCCTTAGGATAGTAGAGTGAGATGCAGAACTTCTCACGGAGAATTCGGTCTCGAAAGAAATAAAAAAAATACGATTTAAAAGAATACAATTTTTCTTAAACAAATTAAACTTTGAAATTTTTTATAAAATTATGAATCCGTATTTTCAATGAAAACAAATTGTGAATATATTTTTAAATGAAAAATTAAAATTTTAATAAAACACCACTAAGTTTCCAAAAGTACAGTTTTCATACAGATACCATAAACTTTTAAAAACTAGGCAAGCTCATAAGCTTATTATCCTAGGTCGGTTCATTACTAAAATACCACTAAAACTAAAATACATTTTTATAAAAACTCTTAATATAATATATTGTCCGCGAGCTTTATTTTTAAACTATATTAAAACATTTTCATAAAACCCCGTCGATAAATGCAAATAATGTAAATATAATATAAACAACAAGAATAAATCTTTAAGGGCCCTAAATATAATATAGGTTTAAACGGTATCATTTCTATTGAGCCCCAGTAAGCCGTAGAAAGTGAGTGCTTGTCTATTCAGGTTAGACAATACTGCGAATTAACGGAGTTTTCAATGACAATCGTCTTGAAAAAAGACACAAATTCTGCCGTTCATGTGCAGCGGTTGTCCGATTATTCCTGAACTTAAGAATTTCAAAAGTTAAATTCATTCATAAGATATTGACTATAGCCTGAATACAAACTCGAACTCGAATTCAAACTCAAACCCAAACTTGAACACTTGATCTTGAATATGAACATTTGAACTTGAATATCCAAACTTGAACTTGAATGCTTGACTTGACTTGATCGAACCATGAATATAACTTGACATGAACTTGACATGAATACCTGAACACATGATTACCACTTGAACATGAACATGTACTCTTATATTCATGCATTCGGCCAAAATCTATAAACTTGAACTATACATTAGAATACGCGGGGATAAGGGGTAGATTGGTATGGAACGTATATCGTGGCACGAGGGGTCAATTTAAAAGACACCTACATGAATTCACGTGCCATTGTTCCGTGGGTTATGACGGGGCCTTATACTACATATTACCATAGTCCACGGGGTAAGTTGGACTCCTCTCGTATACATGAATAATTTCTTTATCAAACTTCAAACTACCATGTAAGAATAACTATTTTATACATATAAATGACCATACTTAGATACTCTATTTTGATCTCTGAATGAAATGACTGTTGGGCCCAATATCTCAATAGCACCCTTGTCTAAAGCTTCATATACAACTTTATCTATTCACATTTACTTGATTTCTATTCACTTTATACATCTGTCAGTCATCTTTATTTACTTCTTTTGGGGACTTACCAAGCGCTAGTTCACTGACAACATTCCTCTCTATTTCTTTTTCTTGGAATGTTCGTTAAGAGGACCGGACTCTGAGGAGATCGAGCCGAACCAAGAAGAATTGGACCAGTTTGCTGCCCAGACTGACTACTAGTTCCTTTTCTGCATTTACTTTTTGTATGTCAATATTTAGGCATTTGTTTAAATCATTGTATCTTTTTATTTCTGACGGTTGTATTTGAAATTTGAATGTAAATAAAGTTGCTGCTTAATTTTTACTCTTATTATTTTTGCACATTATTAAATTGCTTATTTACGCTTAAAATATTTATTAAGGGAAACAACTTTCTCGTAATAAATACGTTGTGGGCATGCCACGTCACCATTACCATCTACTAAAAAGCGGGGCGTGACAATTTTCTTTGAGTCACTGAGGGTCTCGAGATCAATTTTGCCGCTAGGATTTCAGTGAGACGTCACTGCTCCCCAGGTAGGGATGTAGTGTATGCCGAGCCCCCTCCCCGCTCTTTCTTCGTCTTATCCTTTTACTTCTTACTTTTTGTTTGGGTCTGAAGAGATGGAGGGTTGAGGTGGACAGATTGCGAGGATGTTATGGTGTTGACTCATTATTGTATGGTCAAGTCCGACGTCATCGGGTTGGATTCGACATGAAAAGGACCGCCTTTTGATGTGGACCTGACTTGGATATGTTTTTCTTTCTTTCTCCTTTTTTTTCTAATTGGGGGCTTGAAGACATCATGGCCGAAATGATCGGATTCATCTATCCGATTCGGGGATGTGGTGATTGGGTCCCGTCAACGGTGATTGGATCCAATTGTGAATAGCTAGATCCAGCTTGAGGTGACCGAATCCACCCGTGATGGAGGGCGGCGTTTAATGATTTGGAGCTGGACCTTTGACTAGTTCTGGTTGTAACGACTCTGAAATCATTATACAGAAATTTCTTGTTAATGTATAGAAAAGGGTATTACAGTCTGTGTAAGAGTTATAGGTTAAATACGTTTAATAAAAGCAAGAAACAACTTGTAGCTCACTGGTAAAAGCTCTACACTGCTGTGACATAGCCTGTGTGTTAGATTCTCATCAGACACAATTATTTTTAGATTTTTCTTTTTAATTTTTCAGAAGCCCAAGAGTTGCACGTGCAATACACGGAGAAATGAAAAATTTCAGAAAAATCAAACAGGCGCAATGAGGTGTACACACCAAACTTGACACGTGGCACAAATCTCGAGACATGCCAATCAAATCCAACTGCCTATTCTTCCTTATTGGTCGCCGCCGCCGGGTGAGATGTGCACACTTGTCCCCGTGTTTTGCACACTTGTCCCAACTCCTCTGCACTGTTTGATTTTCCTGTAATCAAACAGAGACTCTTCAATTCACCATTTAAATTCTTTTAATCCGTATTTTTAATTCCCAAACCTTAATTCTTTACTATAAATACCATCACATACACTAGTTCCCCTCTATTCTGAAAATTTCTATCAAAATCATCCCAAAAGTTCATAAGTGTAAGTGGAGTTAGCAACCAAGTTTTTTCCATCGAAAATCGAAACCGTTTCCGGAGCTTCCGCGACGCCACCAGGATCCCCCTCTTTTCTTTAACTTCTTTCCAACGCTACACAGCGAGGAAGTCCCTCTTCTCTCTTCTTCTTTCATCTCAAAACCATCTTCTAAATATATGTCGGAAAAGTGGAGTAACTCCGATATGTGTAGTTTTAACCTTTGTACTTCCCTCTTTAAAGCCAAATAGCTCAAAATAACTTTCTCGCACTACTTGTAACTTTGCTTACAATCTTTTAGCTTTGATTTTAATCAAAATTTTCATGTGAAACTATCATATAACGTACTTTTCATTAAAATACCGTGAAATTTAGTATAACCCCCATTTCAATAATTGTTAAATACCTTTAGGAAAATTTCACGGGATAACGACCTACCCCACACGCACACTATGGTTTTATAGCACGATATTCTAAACATATGACTAATTTAAAGAATAACTTTTACATTAAAATACCACATTTACAAAACGAGTTTCTTTTAATCGGTATTTTGAAATTCTTGGCAATTACGCCTCTACAACTCTCGTTAGGGGACCCGCTAATGGATGATGCAGATTATCGCACATCCTTAGGATAGCAGAGTGAGATGCAGAACTCCTCACGGAGGATTCGATCAAAGGAAATAAAAAAATACGGTTTTTAAGAAATGCGACTTTTCTAAACAAAACTAATTTTTGAAAAATTATATAAAAAATATGAATCCGTATTTTCAATAAAAACATATTATGAAACTACATTTTAAAATGAAAGATTAGAATTTTAATAAAATACCATCAAATTCCAAAAGAGCTAGTTTTCAATAAAATACCATAAACTTTTAAAAACGCTAAGTTTAATCACAAAAATACCATAACAAATAAAATACATGTTCATGATAATCCTAAATGGTACAAATTACCCTCGAGCTTTATTTTTAAACTATGTTAACGTATATTTTCATAAAACTCGAGATATGTAAAACAATATTTAAAGGACCATATATTAATATAGGCTTAAGCGGTATCATTTCTCTTGAGTCTCGGGGAGCCGGAGAAAGTGAGTGTTTGCCTATTCAGACTAGACAGCTTAACGGAGTTTTTAATGGCTGTCACGCCCCGCTTCCCAGTGTACGGGTAATGAGACATGACTGGGCCCGCTACGTATTTACTCAGAAGTAAAAACACTAAAGTAACTAAGCAATATAATGTAAATATACACAAGAAATAAAATGTAAATGAACGGCAACTTTTATTGATTAAACATTTTTTACAATACAACTGGAAAGTAAAATTACAAAACTGGAAAGCGATGCCTAAACAATGGTATGTACTGAAAGTAAAAGTGAGTACAAGTAAAGCCTAATGGTCGTGTTGCTCAGTGGTCGGCTCCAAGTGCTCCTGGTTGGTCTCGAACTCCTCAGAGTCGGGTCCTCCTAACAACATTCCAAAGAAATAAGAGAAATAGGAATGTCATCAGCGAACAATCGCTCGGTAAGTCCCCAAGAGATAGAAATAGAATAGACAGATAAGAGAATGTAACTGGTATAATATTTGATTGTTATGCTAACGCAGTTGTTTATAGCTTAGTACAGAATATGCCAGTGTATACGAGAGGAGTCTAACTTACACCGTGGACTATGGTAACCCGTAGTACAAGGCTCCGTCGATAAAACCATGGAACAATGGCAATGGATGTATAGTTACGTCTTTTAATGACCATCTCGTGCCACTTTTAACACATTACATACCAGTCTACCCCTTTAAACCCCCGTAATGTATTATATATTGATGTATATTGTTTTGTTTAATAGATGTACGACTTGCCGAAACCATGATATCAGTAGTTCATGTAAATGGAAAGGATATAGACGGATAGTCATGCAGACCAGTCAAATGTATATCCATAGTTTGGTCAAATCATGTTCATATTGATATAGATTGAATTCTGGTATAAACGGATTCATGTTGAATTGGAGTTATACTTGAATCATATTCAAGTATACATTGATTGATTGATTTCAGATTAGACTGAGACTCTGTTTGAGTCGAACACTTTAAAATGAATTGAAGTCCTGAATTAGTTTTGAAGTTATCAGTAACTGCTGCACATGTACGGCAGGATTTGTGTCTTTTTCCAAGACAATTACCGTATTGATAACACATTTTTTAGTTTGTGTACCTTAAATAGGCAAGCACCCATATTCTCCGGCTCTCTGAGGCTCAAGAGAACTGGTCCCGCTTAAACCTATGTTTACTAGGGTCCTTATTGTAAATTAATATAACTTGAGGGGGTTTTATGAAAAATAGTTTTGATATATTTTCAAAATAAATCTCAAGTATTATCGTCTTTAGGGTTTTCATAGTTGTAATTTTTATAAAATGAAATATTCTAGTGGATATAAACCTACCTTTGAATGGTATATGGTATTTTCTTGTAATTGACTTGTATTGAAATGTGATGGTATTTTCATGATCTTTTGTGACTCTTCTCTTTTGATTTAGAAAATATGGAATATATATTATATTTAAAATAGATATTTTGATAATATATATATATATATAAATATAAAAAAATAAAATTTATTTATTAATAGAAATCACGTTTTCTTAAAAATTGTAATAAAAATTCCATCGAGATCGAATACTCCGTGAGGAGGTCTGCATATCGCTCTACTAGTCCCGGGAACGTGCGATAACCCGCACCATCCCGATCTGGTTTCCCAAAATGGGTTGTAGAGTCTTATTTGCAAGGAATTTATTAAAACAATTTAAAGAATACGGGTTTTGATAGTTTAAGGTATTTAATGTAAATTGTGTTTTGTCCCACAAAAATTGTTACAAAAACCATCGTACTATTTCAAGATGAGTGTTGTGATGAGATATGTCATTATCTCGTGAGTTTTCTAAAGGTAAAATGAGTAAAACAATAAAATAATGTCGTATGTAAACTTGATGGTATTTTACCGAAAAAGTGAAATAGAATTTGTTTAACATTAAATTTTGAATTGAAACTTGGTCAAATTTTGTTTTATGGTTGCTAAACAATATATGAAAAGATGGTTAATTTGTTGTTTAAGAAAGATTGAGTTTTTAAAGAAATTAGAATCGGAAGTCGGATTAACTCTGCTTTCGACGAGTTTTGAAGAGAGAAGTCTTTTTAATTGAAAGAGAGAGGGGAGAGGGGACTTACTGATTGATTATAGAGGGGGGAGGTAAAGAAAGATTTCGAAGGTGTCATGAAGTCGCGTCGTCGCCGGATTTGTCCCGTAATGTCGCCGGAACTTTGACCTTAGCTAACTCCACTTGTACAACTTCTTGGACTTGGAAATTTTATAGAGTTTTGACAATGGAATCTGAATGAGGAGGGCTATGGTGTAGTGTGGTATTTATAGGAGAAATTAGGGTTTAGGGTAATGAAGAATGAATTAAAAATATGCATTAAAATTTGGATTAATGCCTTATTTTAATTCTCTGGAAATGTGCAGGAAAATCAAACAAACTAGGGTTAGTGCGGGGAGTCCAAGGGATTAGGGTTTAAAAAATTAGAGCAATTGGGACGGGGGGCCCGGCGGCGCCGACCCCATGGAGAATCTCGCCGGTCGTTTTTGGGGTGTGAGGCTCTGGATTTTGGCCACGTGTCCCTATCTGTTCATATATCATTTTACATATGTTTGATTTTAGTGACTTTTCATTTTTACGTGTATTGCACGTGCAAACTTTTGAGCTTCTAAAAGTTTAAAAGAAAAATCAATAAAAATAATGTGGCCGGAAAGATTCGAATACAGGGGCTATGTCACAATAGTGTAAGGCTTTACCAATGAATTACAAGTGCTTTCTTGCTGTTCAAAAGCAATTTAAATTTATAACTTGTGCTCAGACTAAGATATTCCTTTCTGTATTTTGAAAAAATTCTGTACAGAAAGTTCATGGTTGTTACATTCTACCCTCCTTATAAAAATTTTGTTCTCGAAATTTATAGAAGGAAAGTGTAACCGATTCAAGAAAAGTTTGATGATAGTGATGGTGATAGAACTATTGATAGTTGTTCACACCATAATATTACATTATTATATACCCCATTCTTATATATTTTACAAATAAACGGGTGCTTTTGACGCATGTCTGCTACATATTACATGTTGCAGGTTCTTGGACAGAAAACAGTGAAAACGCTGAAAAGACGATGCAAAAGTGGACTTTGACCAACAAATAAGAGGATCTTAATCAAGCCTAGACAAAGAACAGTTCACAATCAACAAGGCAACGCAAGATCCAGAATATTAAGGCAAACGGTTAAAAAGCCATTGCAAAATTGTTCACTGAAGATCTGAAACCAATGAAGAAGACCAAGTGAAGAAAGAACCAAAGAATATTAAAGCCCAGAAAGCCCAAAACAATACCTGAAAATTTCAGCATTTGATCCAACTATTGGGCCGCGGAACCGCGGCCCAACCCCCACCTATGCCGCGGTTCCGCGGCCATCTAGGGCTTTCAGGAGATAAAAAGTTTACCATAATTTGGCGGCGGCTTTGACTAGTCAACCTAGGGCTATTTTTGTAATTATAGACATGCAAATCAATTGTAACCTAGGGTTTCCTATTCTCTATAAATAGGAACTCTACTCATTGTAATTTCTTATGCCTCCCTTTAATGAATAAAATTTAGAAATCTTTTGGAGAGCATCGGTGTTTCTTCTCCATTATGAAATTCAGATCTGACAACCCTGCATGGACGATTGGAGGGATGCATCTGTAAGTAATTTAATTTCTTGCCCTAGTGTAGATTTAAATTCCTTGCCCTAGGTAGATTTATTTTCATGCCCTAGGAACTTGTTTAGAGTTAGCTTTGGGGAAGGATTTTGAGAGATGAGATCTCTCATCCTTTTCTTACCCACTAAATATTTACAATAGGACTCCATGCATACATGCACATACCGCTCCCTACGGCACTCTATCCCTCGAGGTAGCGGTGATACCGTAGTATAAAGGCCTGGGTGTGATGTTTTCCATGGAGGTTAGGGTAAGGATCTCTAAAGGAAGGACAAGAACCTAGAGGAAGGAACACCTTCCCGAACGGATCTAATCCACTTTATTGATAATTACAATAACTCCTCATAGATCTTCATTCGGGTATTGAAAGCGGTGAGATTTAATTACATTTCCAAACCATCCCTAAACCTAGCCCTAGCAAGAATAGATCTAGATAATTGCCCTAGATTAATTAGATTTTTAGATTTAATAAACAACCGAACACCCTTCGGAATTAACTCGTAAGAATGAATCGGAAATTCACAAAATCTCTGTGGACCGACCCGTACTCACCGGCTAGCTGCAAAGCGACGCCGTTCTTGATTGCGGTTACAAATATTTTTGATCTATCTTTTAGAAAGCGCAAGCACGCTAAATCAATTCAATCAAATGGCGCCGTTGCCGGGGATGGCGTAAAATTTCCTTTTTGAAATTTCGGGTTAATATAAAATATAAAAAACCATAAAAATCTGAAAAATCACAAAAAAATATAAAAAAATATCATCTGTTATTTTTGGAAGGGTATTCTTGTTTGAATTTTGCAGGATTTGCACACAAATTCGGATCTGAAATTCTACAGAGATCAAAACAGCAAATATCAAATCCGAACAAATAGAAGATCACAACAACCGAGGAACAGAAGAAATTTGGAGGACCGAGTCAACAAGAAGAATCGCGGTGATCTGGTCAAAAAAAAAAAACCTTCGAAGCTACCAAACCGCGGAGGAACCGCCGCGCGAGCCCCCTTCCGGCAGCGGAACCGCCGCGGCCTGGTCGATTCAGGGCTTCAAAAAAAGGGCTGAAGCGCGAGATTAAAAAAAAAAAAAACAGTTCCGCTACTGCAAATTTCTGTGAGTTTTCTCTCTCCTCCTCTGCAAATCTTGATATATCTTCTGTAAATTTGCCTGCAAGATTTCTTTGCGCTCAAAAATCTTATTCCTCTCCAAAATAACAATCTTGTGCAGGATTTTTGGGCCCCGCTTGAAATGAAATTAGATTGCAAGTAATATTTTGCTGTTGCATATCTTTTTTATAAAATATTTTGCTGTTGCATATCTTTTCTCTAAAAATCCTTTTGCAACAAAATTTAGAGAGAGAATGAAAATAAAAAGAACAAATATATTATAGAAACTTGCAAAAAATTTTAGCCGCAAATAAATTCTTGCACCACCAACCATCCTTCTTGTCACCTTTCTTCTTCTAACATGGGTACCCCACATAAAAAATCTCTTGCCGAACTTTGGTATCCTGAACCTAATTTTGCGTCGTATGTCAATGTGTTCGGTCAATTTAAAGACGATCTTTCCTTGCCAAAAAAATCTTTGAATGATCAAATAGAGGCATCTAGGAGAAATAGTTTGACTTTTCAACCCACTTTGTGTCAACCGAGTCAACCTTTACCACCTACATATGTTGATACCACTTCTTCAAGTCCTTCTGTCACTCCTAGGCCGATGTCTATTGCTGAGCATATTGCTCAATCTCGCAGTCGATCTTTCACCCCTCTTCACTCATCTAGTTCTAGGGATCCACACGACTATTCACCTTTTTATCCATATGTTGACCCTACCCCTGTCCAATCACCCACTTCCTACCAGTCCTACCCGACCTTCCCACCTTCACTAGACACTGTTTCTACACAGCCTGTTGGGAGTTTTGCATATCCACACCATTTTGAATCTTTTACCGAAACCCCTTACCACCCAAGTCTAGTTTGGAAGAGTCGTTGGAGGCGTATATTGCAGCAACAAATAAAATGATGAGGAATGTGGAAGCGTCCATGGCCGTCCTTATGCAACCTAGTGAACCGGTAGCTAGTGTCCCGCTAGCTCCAAATTTTTCAATGTATGAGGCGGCAGTTGGACAGAGTGAGAATGAGAGAGGATTTTCAAATCAAACCTACCCTTACCCAATTGAAGCCCACAACTCCTGTTTTCCATCGATTGCCCTAAATAGTTCACAAGTTCAAAATAAAAACGAGTTGTGCGACTTTATAGTGTTTGATTTGCCAAATTGTGAAGAACCCCTTTCGAGTGAAACCGCACCTAATCCTTTCGATCTTTACACCTCCACTTTAGAACCTAAATCGATAGATATCCATGCTTTTGATGAGGTGTCTAAAGAAATTGATTTTCACTTGATTGAGGATATAGACGCCGGGAATATTTCGGATGATGAACCTGTCGATTTGCTTGAAATTTTATGTTCAAATCATCATCCTGAGTTATTAAATATTTCTCCCGAATCTGATATGCGTCTAGATTTTGATGATAATGGCATGGTTGAGTTGAATATGGAGGATAGTATCGAGAAGAGTCTTGAGGATAATATTGAGGTTGAATCATTTTTGTTTGATATGTCTGATTTTCCAATTCATCCTCCTGAACCTTTGACTGTTATATCACCCTCCCTCCTTCCCATCGTTCCGACCCCGCTTGAAGACTGTGAGCTTGAAAGATTTTCCTTTGAATCTGACACAATTCTCACAGACGATAACACCTACGAGTGTTTCACTTTTTCGGACGATGTTGATGACTCACCGCCCGAGTTTGAGTCCTTTACATTTTCAGATGAGCCATCAGACTCGGTTAATTATAGTAGTTTCGAACCATTAATGGAATCTTTTAAGTTCGAAACAGTTTACTACGGTGAGAAAGATACTATCCCTAATTCACTTCCTTTCGTCTTTCCCATTGTTCCGACCGAACAAATGACCGTTACGCTTTCATCTCCTATACCAAGTCCGGCGTATCCATGTTTTCTTGCGAATCTTGAGAGATTTGACCCCATTTCTCGACGAGTAGATAGGTTAGCGCAATCGCTTATAACATATCGGTCATCACATATTGCGCTAATTTATTCACTCAATTTACACCCTCAAGATCGTACTCCACTTCCTTCTTCTTTTCGCTATTCTTCTCCCCCACCGAGACCATATTCTACCATTCTTCTTTCCACACGGTCTCACGTGCTTCTCATTTTCTTGCACCAACTATACCATTTCCACGATAAGATTTTTGAATGGTTGGTGCTAACCTTTGGCTTGTGCAAGGCCAAGCTTAAGTTTGGGGGGAGACCTTGTTGTGTATATGTATATATATTTTTTTTATTTTTCTATAAAAATAAAAAAAAATTCAAAACATTAAAAATATAAAAAAAAATTATAAATAAATAAACAGGGGAGTATCGGCATTTTGACCCTCTTGGTTTAGCATGACAGTGAGGACACTGTCAAGTTCGAGTTTGGGGGTATGCTCGGTACGTCTTCTTCCTTCGCATTCATTTGTACATTTTTTTTTTGCATTTGCATACTTATTTGAAAACCCATAAAAATTTGAAAAATTATAAAAATTAATGTATTCAATTTTGGCTAATTGACTTGAGTTTGACAAATAGGTTAACTGGCTAGGAACAACTAGAGCTTAGACTTAGTGAATTAAAAACCCTAAAGATAACCGTCCTTAAAGTTTAACGGTAGAAAGTATATGCCTTTGTAGTTTATTTAGAAATAGGCAAATTTTGGGTTCACTTCTTGGGCTAAGTCAAAACAAGGGAAGAGTATTGATGTTCTTATTAGAGTATAAATTTGAAAAATAGTTCTTAGCTTAAGTCTAGATTCTGAAAATGTATACCCTACAACTTGCACAATCACGCACCTTGAAACTTGGAATAGTAGAAGAGACCTTGAAATGCTCTTGTCTAAAGTCTTTAGTACAATGAAAATAAAAGAGAAAAGAAAGTGAATAAAAAAAATGGACACTGGTTTTCGTGATTACTTAAGGCTGCAAAAATAGAAAAATATTTAGCGAGGGTGCTTCATCACCTAGTGCCTTAGACCAACTGGTTTGGGAGTCACTGCTAAAGCCTTGGGTGTTGCAAAACTAGGAAGTACGCTTTAAAGTGCTAAGGCATCTTGTAATCGGTTGTTGGTACCTCAAGAAGTATTAACGGTCGCATGAAGGATGTGTAAGCAAATTTCATTTAAAAATTCACTAATTAATAAGTGCTTTGGACAATGGACGAGAGTACGATTGCTTGATTTGAATTTCCAGGTGAAGGGGTGATATTTACACACACGTGGGGATATGTGATTAGAGTTTAGATGAGAGAAAGAGATGAAGAATAGAACTTGTATATTTAGTAGAGTTGATAGAAATTCCTAAGTGGAGATGGAACTTTAGAAGGAAAACTTAAGAGATGCCGAAAGCTAAGTAAGTCTATAGAACATATATAATCTTAAGTTAAATAATGAGGAAGTGTGAAGAATATGGGTGGATAATTTGCGAGTCAAAAGATAATAGAATTCCTTGTTAGAAAACCTAATTGGAGAACAAAAATCAATGGGCCGAGTTGATAGGATTTTGTGGGTGTAATCCGCTGAAAACCCTCAGGAGACAACACTCCTCCTACTAGGGACACCTAGAGGTTTAACGGCTTGTTGCACGTGCTCAGTACAATCGCGTTTCCCTGCGAAAGTGCGGTTAGGATTTTAGTGAATAAAAATAAGTTTGCTCGAGGACGAGCAAAAGATAAGTTTGGGGGTATTTGTTCACACCATAATATTGCATTATTATATTCCCCATTCTTATATATTTTACAAATAAACGGGTGCTTTTGACGCATGTCTGCTACATGTTACAGGTTGCAGGTTCTTGGACAGAAAACAGTGAAAACACTGAAAAGACGATGCAAAAGTGGACTTTGACCAACAAATAGGAGGATCTTAATCAAGCCTAGACAAAGAACAGTTCACAATCAACAAGGCAACGCAAGATCCAGAATATTAAGGCAAACGGTTAAAAAGCCATTGCAAAATTGTTCACTGAAGATCTGGAACCAATGAAGAAGCCCAAGTGAAGAAAGAACCAAAGAATATTAAAGCCCAGAAAGCCCAAAACAATACCTGAAAATTTCAGCATTTGATCCAACTATTGGGCCGCGGAACCGCGGCCCAACCCCCACCTATGCCTCGGTTCCGCGGCCATCTAGGGCTTTCAGGAGATAAAAAGTTTACCATAATTTGGCGGCGGCTTTGACTAGTCAACCTAGGGCTATTTTTGTAATTATAGACATGCAAATCAATTGTAACCTAGGGTTTCCTATTCTCTATAAATAGGAACTCTACTCATTGTAATTTCTTATGCCTCCCTTTAATGAATAAAATTTAGAAATCTTTTGGAGAGCATCGGTGTTTCTTCTCCATTATGAAATTCAGATCTGACAACCCTGCATGGACGATTGGAGGGATGCATCTGTAAGTAATTTAATTTCTTGCCCTAGTGTAGATTTAAATTCCTTGCCCTAGGTAGATTTATTTTCATGCCCTAGGAACTTGTTTAGAGTTAGCTTTGGGGAAGGATTTTGAGAGATGAGATCTCTCATCCTTTTCTTACCCACTAAATATTTACAATAGGACTCCATGCATACATGCACATACCGCTCCCTACGGCACTCTATCCCTCGAGGTAGCGGTGATACCGTAGTATAAAGGCCCGGGTGTGATGTTTTCCATGGAGGTTAGGGTAAGGATCTCTAAAGGAAGGACAAGAACCTAGAGGAAGGAACACCTTCCCGAACGGATCTAATCCACTTTATTGATAATTACAATAACTCCTCATAGATCTTCATTCGGGTATTGAAAGCGGTGAGATTTAATTACATTTCCAAACCATCCCTAAACCTAGCCCTAGCAAGAATAGATCTAGATAATTGCCCTAGATTAATTAGATTTTTAGATTTAATAAACAACCGAACACCCTTCGGAATTAACTCGTAAGAACGAATCGGAAATTCACAAAATCTCTGTGGACCGACCCGTACTCACCGGCTAGCTGCAAAGCGACGCCGTTCTTGATTGCGGTTACAAATATTTTTGATCTATCTTTTAGAAAGCGCAAGCACGCTAAATCAATTCAATCAATAGTGCATGAAAAATATTTGGAAGAAAGAAAGAATGCAAAAGTTTTGGAAAGATTGAAAAAGATGTTAGGGAATTACCAGAGTTACCTTGGTCAATAGTCTCGGCTTCTACGGCCTCTAGTGTGAAAGCCTGACGCCGGGGTACATTCCTCCTAGCTGGAGGCAAATCCATCTGTCCTTGGGGCATGTTCCTCTGCCGTTGAGGCATGTTCCTCAATACTTGATGGAATTGGCGAGGAGGCTGTGCAGGAAGTCCACATGGAGGTGGAGCTGGGAGAGCAAGACGAGGTGTATGAGCCTGGATAGCTGACCGCTGAAGATAAGTGTTGTGAGTTGGAATTGGGTTGCGTCTATAAGGACATTGTAACATTTCAGAAAATATAAAATATTATTTTTGGAATTTAATATTAAAGTAATATAATTCGCCAAAACTACCCGATTTGCGAAATTGGGATTTTCGTAAAATGGTATAAATGTATACCAATAATTGTGAAATAATTAGAGATTAAAATGATTTATTCATTTAAAAATATATTTATTAGATTTGGAATTTTTATAATTTATTTTATGCAGTTTGAATAAAAAATTGATTAGTGCACTACTAATCGCGATTAGTAGCCTAATCGCGATTAGGTCAAATCCGTATTTCTACATTTTCCCATGACTAGTGCACCATGTCATGTTGCATTTGTTGCATGTTGTTGTATTTATGTTGTTTTATGAGTATTATGTGTATTTTTGTGAGAAAAAGAGAAAAGGGTTAAAAGGAGAATGATTGGAGAGAGAGAGAGAGTGAGACATGAGTGCGAGTGGGTAAGAATAAGAAGAGAGATAGAGAGGGCTGCCTCATTCATTTTCCCCCATCGTTTTTCTTCTCCTTCTTCATTTTCAAGCTCCCTCATTCTGCCCTCATGACCCATCTCAAAATCTTCATCAAAACCCTATACTCACTTCACAAAAGTTGATCCCTACCTCATCTTCAACACATTGGACCAAGCAAAGTTGGATTTTGAAGACTTTGGGAAGTTAGGGTTTTTCTTGAATTACCCAAATGAGGTATAATTCCTTTTATTTAGTTAGTTTTAAGTTTCTTTGTATCCTAATTTAGTTAGAATTTGATTTGGTTGGGTTATGCGATGTTTGGAAATTCTAAGTTGAGATTAGGTTTCGAGTTGTGTTGTAGTGATGTGTAGTGGCTGTTTACAGACCTTAATGTTGATTTTGTTGGCTAAGACCCGGATTAGAAACCAAAATACGAACTTAGGAATTTCCCTATGTCGGTTTTGTGACATTTTAGTGGCCTACAGGGAATCTAGAGCAACCTGGGACGTTTCTGAGAAAAACAAACAATACCAGAGACCTATTTAAGACCTTAGGAGACCACCCTGAGAAGACGAACCACAACGGAGCATAATGGGCCGAGGTGGCTGGATTTTTAGGGCATGTGGCCGGCCCCATTGTGGTGTTTGGTGCTGAAATTGGTTCTGTAGCTCACTTATCTCATATACTATTCCCTGTACTTGCTAGTTTTTTCCCATTTTACCTGAGACTAAATCTGGGAGCTATTGTGAGTGGTTTTGGTTATGTTTTCCGAGTTTTGAATGCTTGGTTTTGATGTTTGGATTTGTATTTGGTTGTTGGGCGTTTGTACGTCAACAACAAGGGTTGTTTGATTGTTTTGCATGTGTAGGCTATAGGTTCTAACCTATGAGCGCACCGTATGTCGTATTGGTTTTCAGGACTTGATTTTAATAGCATTGCGACTGCGTATTTATTGTAGGTACTTTCGCGTGGATTCCGAGATGATGGAGCACATCGATTACGGCTGAACAAGAAGATACGCAGGTAAGTAGATCTATATCTATGGGGGAAGTTGGATGGATGGCGTATAGCACCCCCGCAAAACCGATATATAGGATATGGTTAAGGAAACCTATATCAGGAAATTAGGGATATGGTTAAAAGGATAGTTAGAAGTGATATGATATGATTAATACGTGATGACGAGATTTGAGCTATCAATATGATGAGATAAGATGATACGAGCGGATACGATTGATATAAATTTATAGTGGCATGCTACGAGAACGTTATATACAATAAGATATGACATTTATACAAAATAACAGGATATGAGATTTGATACGGATGTGGCTTGAGATATATCCATATTTATGAGAATAATGAGTGATATGCCGTACGAGACTTGAGATCCGTACCCTAATTATCGTATAGGTCGATAGATCCCTATTTTTGTTAACTGTCACCGTACGAGGATTACCGTACGCGATGTGAGTTACCGGATGGATGATCCGCGCTCGTGATTTGAGGATGATGTTCGATGATATTGCCGTATTGGATACTATAAGACTAAATAGCCGACGTAAATGTGTCATCCGAACCATACATATTTCCAAACTGAAGAATCGTATGTATCTCTTAAATAGATACCTTGAGGGAAGTTACGGATTTTCAAATGATGTCTTTTCCTTAAAAACACCGTAGTCCCTACTTTCAAAATTACGATTCGCATCTTTTAAAAACTGATCGTATGGTTCATGTGTAGATGTTAGATTAGATGCCTATGCTTATAGCATTTCGTTTACGATGTACCTTATGCTACGTTCATGTTATTCTCATTGCATTATATATACCTGTGCTAGGACACCTACACCATTATCGATGATGCGTATGTTACATTTACATAGATTTGCCGGCTCACACACTTTCATTATCAATAATTTCTATGTCACTTGCACAGTAGAATTGTAACATCATGCTATGATATACTTGCTATGTTCACATCACCATACTATGTCGCATGATATACTGGATATGCTCACATTTCTATTATATGTTTGCATACATCATGCTTTACGATTATACGCATTGAGATGCTGATTTCATGAGATTCTGGATTTGAGAACCGTGGTTATATTTCAAAGGAAATTATGTATTGTTTTAAAAACTCGGTTTCTCTTGATATAATATTTCGAGACGTCCACCATGAGTTTTCTCGGTTTTGAGTTTGGTTTTCGAGGCCCGATTCGAGGAGTGGAGGAACTGTCTGCGGGTACATGGTGAACCTGGTATGGTACCGCGGGGCAAGAGAGAGATTTCTTGGGAATGACGATGAGTTTGGCAGGGAGAGCACTGCCTACTGGTGATTGGTTGGACATGGCGGTTATCCGGAGGATACCGACCTGAGTCGAGAGATGGATATATGCCGATCCGTACCGACGGAGCCCGCCGGTCGATCCGGACAGACGATACGGAGTCTAAGATATGAGGATTTACGTGTCGATACTGGACACGAGTTTCATGATGTTTCGAGTGTCGATGTTGGGCACTTAAGTTTCATGATCTAGATGTGTCGTTGATGGACACACGTTGATTTATATTCTCATATTTACATGCACATGCTTTCATGATATTTACATGCATGTTGTTGTTGTGTCACTGGTTGACACGTGGATGAGATCCACATGCATACAGGCATTGATTATATGGTTGGATGATATCCACATGCATATAGGTATTGATTATATTGTTGGCACATATACAGATACGGTCACCCTAGATATCATAGTATTACCCTTATGATATAGTTGACCTAGGAATCGTTGTTTTATTCGATTTCTACCTGATGATGTTTTCTACTCACGAGTTGGAAACTCACCCCCGTTGTGCCACAGTTCTTGCAGGTTGACCGCATGGATCAGTAGCGGTATTGCTGGCACATAGTTGCATTTGGGTGATTGCTTTGGTAGGTGGTACATGTTGGATCGTACCACTCTTGTATTTATTATTCCTGTTGTATCTAGTTAATTCCATCAATCAGAAACTAGTATTTGTATAAGTAGTGAGACTTAGCAAGAATTGTAGTTGCGAGACTTAGAACGATGGGTTATATGTTCGCTTGGTGGGTTGATGTCTTGCTTATTTCATTATTGTTTGTGCTGATCTTCGCCGTTGGGCGTCGTATACTTATATTCTGTCTTGCGCGGTTGTGATTCCGCCGATTGGCGAAGAGCTAGCTCCCGCTTGGGGATACCTATATATTATCATGTGTATGTGGTTTTGGATCAAAAAATACAAAGGAGGTGCTGCCCAAATTTTTAAAAGAAGAAACATGTTTTTCAACTAATAAAATCCACTTGCATTTTTCATATTCCTTTATCTATGCATTTAAGAAAACCTTGATTTCATCATACCTCTATTTAAAAACTTCACCTCTTTTATTTTCTTTTAAAAGGTTTAGATTGCTGGGCTTCGGCTTACTTAATTAACGTTGCGCCTTTAGACGTTGCGTGATTTAAGTGTCGGTCACGAACTAAAATTCGGATCGTGACAGACATATTCCAAATCCATGAGTGGATGCGCCACAAACTAAGCACAGGCCTTTTACGCGCCTACAATCTTTCCACATGTGTCCATCCCTCTTGTAGTAGAAGCAAAAATCTGGACCTGGCCGATTATTTGTTATTTCCGGTCTCCTGGGTTCAAAAGTTGGTATTGAAGAGCCTCCTCCGCCATCTGGGTGGCAGGACGCTTCACACCTGCAGATTGAATTCTTCTTAACTACTGCCTCGTATCGACGGGCAACTTTCAGAGCTAGGTCATGGGTTGGGAAATCCCCTGTAGCTAAAGCAGCTTGGATCTCCGGATCCAACCCTTATTGAAATCGTCTAGCTCTGATTTCAGCCGTCGGTATCAAGTGTGCCGCGAATCTACTGAGCATGGTAAACTCAGCATCATACTCATCCACTGATTTAGTCCACATCGAACCTTATTGCAGGTGGATGAATTGCTGCTCCATGCCAAATCGGGCAATCTCGGGGAAATATTTCGCGTCGAATATCTCGCGAAAAGTCCTCCATTCGATCGGCTGATCAAGACGGCTTTCTTCCGCCTTCCACCAAACTCTGGCGTTATCTGTGAGTTGCAGCTTCACAACTTAACCCAGGGAATCTCTAGTACTTGTACTGCTGCCAGATCATTTTCGATACTCTGAGCCTATTATTCAGCTTCTAAGAGGCTCTCTTTCCCAGAAAATTATTTCGGGTGTAATACCCGGAATTGCTTCACTCCGGGTGCTTCCGCTTCTGGGCGGTTCAATAAGATAGCAGTCTGCTGCTGTTGTCCATTCAGGAGGCTTCGGATTGCCTCAAGCAATACCGTTTGCTCGTTGATCGGAGCTGCAACGGTAGGCGTAAGTGGAAGAGGTGGTGGTGTGTTGTTGAAATTTGTGCTAGTATTGTTTGGAGAATCCATAACCTTGAAAGAAAAAATAGGGTTAGAATAGATTCAAAGAATATGAAATTGTCATGCCCCGCTTCTCAGTATACGGGTAGAGGACGCGACGAGGCCGCTACGTATTTACTCTGAAGTAAACACGCTAAGCGTATCTAAATAATATAAGTAAAATGCACAAGAGACAGTGACAATAGATATAATTGAAAAGCGACTTTATTTATTAACATTCTTTTTACAATACATCTGAAAAGTAAATACATGGAATAAAAAGCAATGCCTAAACAGTGACATAACAGAAATGGAAAGTACTGAAATGAAATGTACAAGTATCTAGAGCTCCGGGTCGAAGGCTAGCTGATCCAAGTCCTCGCTGGTGGGCTCGATCTCCTGAAGGTCAGAATCACCTAACGATATTCCAAAGAAGAAGAAAGAGAATGTCGTCAGCGAACAAATCGCTTGGTAAGTCCCGTAAATAGACAAGAATGGGATAGACAGAATAGAGAGTATATTGTTATAATGTTATATTTAGTGTTAACGCTGTTGTTTGTAGCTTGGTACAGAAGAGGCCAGTGTATACGAGAGGAGTCTCGTTAGACCAGAGACTACGGTGGACGAAATATAAGGAACCGTTCAGCCACGGTACAACGGCAATTAAATTCAGGTTAGGTGTCTTAATAGTTACAGTCTCGTGTCACTTCTAACACCTTCCGTACCAATCTACCCCTTAAACCCCGCGATATCTTGATTGTATTGTATTGTAAATTGTATTGTCTTGTATAGATGGATGACTTGCCGAAACTATGATATCAGTAAATGGATGTAACTGAAGAATCATGTAGATGGATGTATATCCATGGTTCGGTTTAGTCGATACAGATTGAACATATTGAACAAATTGATTATATGGATTCATGGATTCATATTGTAATGTAGTTTTATACTTGAATCTCATGCAAGTCAGATTGTATATATTGAGACTCAGTCTGAGTCAGACAATTAGAAAATAAATTGAATCCTGAATTAGGTTTTTGGTGTTATCGGTAACCATTGACATGGACGACAAGATTTGTGTTTTTTTCAAAGACGATTACCGTGTTGATAACACCGTTTGTTAAGTTGTCTACCTGAAATAGGCAAGCACCCATATCTCCGGCTCCCTAAGGCTCAAGAGACTGGTCCCGTTTAAACCTATGTTTACTAGGATTCTTATTGTAATTTAGTATAACTTGAGAGGGTTTTATATAAAAATAATTTTGTATAATTTTCAAAATACACCTCAAGTACTTTATTATCGTCTTTAGAGTTTTCATTGATGATATTTTATCATTGTGACATTTCTAGTGAATAAAACCTAATTTAATAATATATGGTTTTTATTTGTAATATTGGAATTTGTATGGTATTTTCTTGTAAATGAGATATTTTTCTTGAATTTTGTAAATGTGAAATATTATAAATATTAAAAATAGATATTTTTATATTAATTACATATGTATATATTTATTAAAAAAATAAGTTTTATTTATAATAGAAATCGTATTTTCTAAAGAAATTGTATTTTAAATTTTTTGAGGTCGTATGCTCCTTGCGGAGGTCTACATCTCGCACTACTAAGCCCGAGGATTTGCGATAATCCGCACCATCCTGAACGGGTTCCCCGAAATGGGTTGTAGCGGCACATTGCAAAGATTTGTTAAAAATACACATCTTGTAGAAAAAGATTTTTATAAGTCGGAGGTAGTTATGTGTAAAATCGTATTTTCCGTATTCTATGTTCCCAAAAAGACATCGTGTTATGATAGAGATGTGTGTTGTGAGGAGGTAGGTCATTACCTCATGAGCTATCTAAAGGTATAACAAGGAATTATAATGATTTATGTCGAAACTAAACTATATGGTATTTTCTGTAAAATTGCGATAAAAAGTAAAATAGGAATTCTTTTAATATGAAACTTATCAATATGTTTTGTTAATATTTAATGATCATGATGGGAGAGTTTGGTATTATTGTATTTAAGAAAAATATGATTTTTAAGGAAAAACCGAATCGGAAGTCGGATTAACTCCACTTCCGTCGGCTTTTAGAATTTTAAATTTTTAGAATAGTAAAAAGAAAGGGAAGAAGGGACTTACGGAATTAGAGCCAAGAGAAGAGGAAGAGGAAGGTTGGGGAAACACCGGTGCGACATTTCGTCGCCGGAAACTCCTCGGAACGTCGTCGGAAGTTCGCCGGAGTTTCGCCCTTCGCTAACTCCACTTGCACACAAAAAGTTTATAGAATTTTCTTGAAAGTTTGGACAGAGATTTGGAAGTGAGGAAGGGTGATTTTAGGTGTGATATTTATAGGAAAAATTAGGGTTTAGGGTAAATGAAACGGTGTGATAAAAATTGTATTTAATTTTGTATTTAAAAAATTAAAATGGGTGTTTTAATTCTCTGTAAATGTGCAGGTAAATTAAATAGTACAGGGGTTATGTGGGGGTTCAAGAGTCACAGAGAAAAGAAGAAAATTAGGGTTTCGTGCTGAGTCGGCCGGCGGTGCCGTCCGATTCGGCCGAGTCGCCGGCCCAATTCGACCGAGTCAGGCCGAGTCTCGATGCTACGTGTCCCTTGTCTCTTGGTCTATCTCGTGGACCCATTTGTTTTATGTGTGACTCTTGGTTTTACGGGTTATGCACGTGTAGACTCTTGGGCTTCTAAAAAGATTGAAAGAAAACTAATTAAGAAATAATGTGGCTAATGGGATTTAAACTCTGGTGCTTTGGTTCAGCGGTGTAAGGTCTTACCAATGAGCTACAAGCTCCTTCTTGCTGTTCAAAAGCAAAACAAATTTATAACGTGTGCTCAGGCTCAGGTACCCCTTTCTGTATTTTTGGAAAAAAAATTGTACAGAAATTTTAGGCTTGTTACAGAAATTATAAGATTCAAAGAATATGAAATGTAAAGAATGTTTTTAGTTGCTAATTCTTGTATTATATTGCTTAGGACTTCATGCAGAATTGACCTGCTTGTCCATGCAGAACTAACTTGCATGCTAGGGTTCCATGCAGCACTGACCTGCATGGGCCGCCAACAAAACCTGTCACGCCCCGCTTCTCAGTGTACGGGTAATGAGACGTGACTGGGCCCGCTGCGTATTTACTCAGAAGTAAACACGCTAAGCGTAACTAAACAATATAATATAAATATACACAAGAAGACATGAAATGTAAATGAACAGCAACTTTTATTGATTAAACATTCTTTACAATACAACTGAAAAGTAAAAATACAATACTGGAAAGCGATGCCTAAACAATGGCATGTACTGAAAGTAAAAGTTAATACAAGTAAAGCCTAATGGTCGTGCTGCTCATTGGTATGCTCCAAGTGCTCCTGACTGGTCTCGAACTCCTCAGAGTCGGGTCATCCTGACAACATTCCAAAGAAAGAAGAGAAATATGAATGTTGTCAGCGAACAATCGCTCGGTAAGTCCCAAAGAGATAGAAATAGAATAGACAGATAAGAGAATGTAACTGGTATAATATTTGATTGTTATGCTAACGCAGTTGTTTGTAGCTTGGTACAGAATATGCCAGTGTATACGAAAGGAGTCCAATTTACACCGTGGACTATGGTAACCCGTAGTACAAGGGTCCGTCGATAAAACCACGGAACAACGGCTATGGATGTATAGTTACGTCTTTTAATGACCATCTCGTGCCACTTTTAACACATTCCGTGCCAGTCTACCCCTTTAAAACCCCATAATGTATTATGTATTGATGTATATTGTTTTGTTTAATAGATGTACGACTTGCTGAAACCATGATATCAGTAGTCCATGTAAATGGAAAGGATATGGACGGATAGTCATGTAGACCAGTCAAATTTATATCTATGGTTCGGTCAAATCATGTTCATGTTGATATAGATTGAATTCTGGTATAAATGGATTCATGTTGAATTGGAGTTATACTTGAATCATATTCAAGGATAGATTGATTGATTGATTTCAGATTAGACTGAGACTCTGTCTGAGTCAGACACTTTAAAACGAATTGAAGTCCTGAATTAGTTTTGGAGTTATCGGTAACTGCTGCACATAGACGGCGGGATTTGTGTCTTTTTCCAAGGCAATTACCGTATTGATAACACCGTTTTTAGTTTGTCTACCTTAGATAGGCAAGCACCCATATTCTCCGGCTCCCTGAGGCTCAAGAGAACTGATCCTGCTTAAACCTATGTTTACTAGTGTCCTTATTGTAAATTAATATAACTTAAGGGGGTTTTATGAAAAATAGTTTTGATATATTTTCAAAATAAACCTCAAGTATTTATTTATCGTCTTTAGGGTTTTCATAGTTGTAATTTTTATAAAATGAAATATTCTAGTGGATAGAAATCTAACTTTGAATAGTATATGGTATTTTCTTATAATTGATCTGTATTGAAATGTGATGATATTTTCACGATCTTTTGTGACTCTTCTCTTTTGATTTATAAAACATGAAATATATATTATATTTAAAATAGATATTTTGATAATATATATATATATAATTATAAAAAAATAGAATTTATTTATTAATAGAAATCACGTTTCCTTAAAAATTGTAATAAAAATTCCATCGAGATCGAATGCTCCGTGAGGAGGTTTGCATCTCGCTTTACTAGTCCCGAGGACGTGCGATAATGTCACGCCCCTCTTCCCGGTGTACGGGGAAGGGGACGCGGCGAGACCCGCTACGTATTTACTCCGAAGTAAACACACTAAACGTATCTAAACACTATAAAGTAAAAATGTACACAAGAGTTAAGAATATAATGAACAACAAATTTATTTATTAAATATTCTTTTACAGGTACAACTGGTAATGTAAATACATGGATGGAAACCAATGCCTAAACAATGGCATAACTGAAATGAAAATATGTACAAGTAAAGTCTAATGCTCAGGATCTTCTGTGAACTACTCCAAGTGCTCCTGACTGGTCTCGAGCTCCTCGGAGTCGGGTCTTTCTGACAACATTCCAAAGAAAGAAGAGAAATAGGAATGTCGTCAGTGAACAATCTCTCGGTAAGTCCCAAAGAAAGAAGAGAAGTAGAATAGACAGAAAAAGAGTATAACTAGTAATGTTTGGTTATAATATTAACGCAGTTGTTTGTAGAATATGCCAGTATATACGAGAGGAGTCCAACTTATACCATGGACTTTGGTAACCCATAGTATAAGGCTCCATCAAAAATACCACGGAACAACGGCATGGATGTAATTACGTCTTAAGTGACCACCTCATGCCACCCTTAATATGTTCCGTACCAGTCTATCCCTTTATAAACCCCGTAGTGTTTTATTGTATTTATTGTGCTGATTATATTGTATTGTCTTATAGTAAATGAAAGACTTGCCGAAACCATGATATCAGTAAATGTAATGGATATAAATGGAGAGTCATGTAGACGAAGTATATCCATGGTTCGGTTCAGTCAATATAGATTGATATTGATTGAATAGACGGATTCATAGATTCATGTTGTATTGTAATTTTATACTTGAATCACATTCAAGTCAGATTGATTATATTGAGATTCATTCTGAGTCAGACACTTTGAAAAAAACTTGAAATCCTGAATTAGCTTTGATGTTATCGTTAACTGCTGCACATGAACGGCAGGATTTTTGTCTTTTCTCAGGACAATTACCGTGTTGATAACACCATTTATTAGATTGTCTACCTTATATAGGCAAGCACCCACATTCTCCGGCTCTCTGAGGCTCAAGAGAATTGGTCCCGCTTAAACCTATATTTACTAGGGTCCTTATTGTAATTTAGTATAACTTGAGAGGGTTTTATGTAAAAATAGTTTTGATATAATTTCAAAATACACCTCAAACATTTAATTATCGTCTTTAAGGTTTTCATAGATGTATATTTTACAAAAGTGAAATTTCTAGTGAGTAGAACCTAGTTTTCATAGTATATGGTATTTTATTGAAATAGCGGTATTTTGTATTGAACTGTAATGGTATTTTCCTGTAATGGTGATTCCTTTGATTTAGAAAAATTGGAATATTTATATAATATAATTAAAATAGATATTTTGATAATAGTTATATATATATATATATATATTTAATAAAAATAAATTTTATTTATTTTTATAGAAATCTCATTTTTTAAAGAAAATGTATTAAAATTCCATCGAGATCGAATGCTCCTCTCGAGGTCTGCATCTCGCTCTACCAGGCCTGAGGATATATGATAATCCGCACCATCCCGAATGGGGTCCCCAAAAGTGGGTTGCAGAGGCGCAATTGCAAGGAATTGATTAATATATTTTTAAAAAAAAATGGTTTTGCAAGTTTGATGGTATTTATTTGTAATGTTGTATTATCCCATAACTATATTCCCAAAACTTCATCATGCTATGTCAAAAATGTGTGTTGTGATGAGGTAGGTCATTACCTCGTGAGTTATCTAAAGGTAATACAAGTATTATGTAAATTATGGCGAAATGTAAAGTATGTGGTAATTTACAGTAAAAATACAATAAAAATTGCATAAATGATTCTTTTGAGATGAAACTTGTTTTAATATATTTTTTAATGTTTGTTAAATATTATATGAGAGTATGGTATTTTATTGATTAAGAAAAATAGAATTTTTAAGAAAAAACCGAATTGGAAGTCAGATTAACTCCGCTTCCGTCGGGTTTTAGAAATGAAAGTTTTTAGAATAGAAAATGAGAGGGGGAGAGGGGACTTACTGGCTAGGGAACAAGAGAAGAGAGAGGGGAAACTAAGGAAGGTGTCGGGGCGTCGTTTCGTCTCCGAAATCTTCTCGGAACTTCGCCGGAACTTCACCCTTTGCTAACTCCACTTGCACACTATAAGAACTTGAGAATTTTTTGAGAGTTTTGGCACTGAATTTTTGAGTGGGGATGTGTAAAATGGAGTGTTGTATTTATAGAGAAAATTAGGATTTCGGGAAAATGAAGATTGATTTGAAAATGCGTTAAAATTTTGGTTTAATGCCACTTTTTAATTCACCGTTTATTTTTAATAAAAACAAACAGTACAGGGGTTAAGGGGGAAGGCCAAGGGACTAGGGTTAGAAAAATTAGGCAGTACCTACAGAGGGGGGCCGGTGATGCCGGGGAATGGGAGGTTCTCGCCGGTCAGATCCGGTGCTATGGGGCTCGGATTCACACCACGTGTCCCTATCGTCTCATATACCCTCGTGCACGTGTTTGTTTATTCTGTGTCTCTTCATTTTACGTGTAGTGAACGTGTAAACCTTTGGGCTTCTAAAAGATTAAAATAAAAATTAATAAAAATATAATGTGGATGGGGGGATTCGATCAGAGGGGCTACGTCGCAGCAGTGCAAAGCTTTACCAGTGAGCTACAAGTTGTTTCTTGCTGTTCAAAAGCAAATTAAATTTATAACTTGTACTCAGGCTAAGGAATTCCTTCTGTATTTTTGTTGAAAAATTTCGTACAGAAAATTTAGGGTTGTTACAGATAACCCACACCATCCCGATCGGGTTTTCCAAAATGGGTTGTAGAGTTTTATTTGTAAGGAATTTATTAAAACAATTTAAAGAATACGGGTTTTGATAGTTTAAGGTATTTAATGTAAATTGTTTTTTGTCCCACAAAATTTGTTACAAAAGCCATCGTGCTATATCAAGATGAGTGTTGTGATGAGATAGGTCATTACCTCGTGAGTTTTCTAAAGGTAAAATGAGCAAAACGATAAAATAATGTCGTATGTAAACTTAATGGTATTTTACCAAAAAAGTGAAATAGAATTTGTTTAAATTTAAATTTTGAATTGAAACTTGGTCAAATTGTTGTTTTATGATTGCTAAATAATATATGAAAGGATGGTTAATTTGTTGTTTAAGAAAAATTGAGTTTTTAAAGAAATTAAAATCAGAAGTCGGATTAACTCCGCTTCCGACAAGTTTTGAAAAGAGAAGTCTTTTTAATAGAAAGAGAGAAGGGAAAGGGGGACTTACTGATTGATTATAGAGGGGGGAGGTAGAGGAAGATTTCGAAGGTGTCGTGAAATCGTGTCGTCGCCGGATTTGTCCCGAAATATCGCCGGAACTTTGACCTTAACTAGCTCCACTTGTACAACTTCTTGGACTTGGAAATTTTAGAGAGTTTTGGCAATGGAATTCTGAATGAGAAGAGCTATAGTGTATTATGGTATTTATAGGAGAAATCAGGGTTTAGGGTAATGAAGAATGAATTAAAAATATGCATTAAAATTTGGATTCTCATTTTAATTCTCTGAAAATGTGCAGGGAAATCAAACAGACTAGGGTTAGTAGGGGGAGTCCAAGGGGTTAGGGTTTAAAAAATTGGAGCAATTGGGATGGGGCGGCGGCGACGCCGGCCCAATGGAGAATCTCGCCGGTCGTTTTTGGGGTGTGGGGCTCTGGATTTTGGCCACGTGTCCCTATCTGTTCATATATCATTTTATATATGTTTGATTTTAGTGACTTTTCATTTTTACGTGTATTGCACGTGCAAATTTTTGAGCTTCTAAAAGTTTAAAAGAAAAATCAATAAAAATAATATGTGGCCGGGGAGATTCGAACACAAGGGCTATGTCACAGCAGTGTAAGGCTTTACCAATGAGCTACAAGCGCTTTCTTGCTATTCAAAAGCAATTTAAATTTATAACTTGTGCTCAGGCTAAGGTATTTCTTTCTGTATTTTGAAAAAATTCTGTACAGAAAGTTCAGAGTTGTTACAATAGCAATTATCTTGAAAAAAGACACAAATCCTACCGTCCATGTTCAGTAGTTTCCGATTACTCCCGAATCTAAGAAATTCAAGAGTTAAATCCGTTCACAAGTTTCTGACTCAATCTGAGTCCAAACTCAAATCAGAATCTAAAATCAAACACGAATTTGAATACTTGATCATAAATCTGAATACTCGAATTCAAATATCTAACTCAAATTTGTATACTTGACTCGACTTGACCGAACCATGGTTATTAGTTAATATGAACTTGACATGAATATCTGAACATATGATTATATCTTGAACATGAACTTGTACATTTTATATCCATGGATTCGGCCAAGCTTTGTAATCTTAATCTATACAATACAATACACGGGGATTGTTTCCCCCAATCAGAGCAAAGCTCTGTTCAAATTCCAAGACGGGAAATGAAGCAACGCTTCTGTTTCCCCCAATCAGAGCAAAACTCTGTTTTTTTTTAAAATTCAAATAATAAAGGAAGCAATGCTTCAGATAACTTGCGCTCTGCGCTGCGCGACACGTGTCAGCGCAGTTGCGCTGCGCTCTGCGCTGCGCGACACGTGTCAGCGCAGTTGCGCTGCGCTCTGCGCGACACGTGTCAAGCGCAGGTGCGCTTGCGCCAACTGCGCCAACACTAAAATTTAAATAATAAATTATTTAATCAGAATTAAAATTCTAGAAAGATCTTTCCAATCTTATTAAAATAAGAAGATTGTCTTCTGTAAAACAGAGCCCTTAGGATCAAAGATCCAACGGTGGGGAAATATCCCCAGATCAATCAGAGAAAGATCTCTGTAACTAACCTAACAAACTAATTGGCCCTATATAAAGGCCCCTTGACTCCAAGTCTCATATACAGAAAGAGATACAGAAAAGAGAGAACTCTCTGAAAAAATTAAGCTTTTGAAGAAAGAAGATCATCTTCTTCAAGGTAAAGAATTAAATTCTTGGAAGAACAGAGATGAAAACACCTCACAAAAAGAAGAATTTCTTCTAAAAAGATCAAAGATCTAAGAACAAGATCAAGATCTTCAATAGAAAGAAAAAAAGATAAAAAAAGAAGAAGATCCAATCACAATAAAGAAGTAATTTACTTCATTATTAGATCTTTTTGATCTATATAAAGGCACAACCTTTTGATGAACCACTGGTTCTTGAATCTTGAGGTAGAACCTCTTTAGAACAAGAAAAACTTGTTTCTTTGATCTTAATTAGATCAAGACGCGCTCTGCGCTATTGAACAGTGCCCTGCACTCTTAATTTGCGCTGTTGTTCCTTGGACTGGCGCAAGTCACCAAAGAGCGCCACGTGTCAATCTGCGCCTTGCGCTCCTAAAAACAGAGCACTGCGCTCTTGAATTGGCGCACTGCACCAGAGCGCGCCACGTGTCAGCAGCGCACTGGCGCAGCGCACTGCGCTAACAGACTTGTGCTCAGCAGAGCGTGACACGTGTCACCTCCACGTGCACTGGCGCCTTGTGCTCTTTAATTGACGCAAAGCACTTGACAGGCCACGTGGCGTACTGTCAGACTACTAAATGCTGTGCATTATTAAGAAAGGGCAGAGCCCAATTAAGAAGCCTAACATGCCTAATATAAATGCCATGCATTTAAATAAAAAGTCCAATGCTATGCATTGTTTAAAAAGGGCAGAGCCCAAACAAAGGCCTAACATGCCAAATATAAATAAAATGTGGAATATTTTCAAATGGACTTGGCCCAATTCTGGCCATAAGTCCTCAATTTAAATTGAACTGAGCACAACTGCTTTCCCAAGTCAATTTACACCCGGTTCAAGGGTACATCTCTGAACTCCTCTGATATTTGTTGTTGTAATCCTTCAACGTCGTCAGAGAAGTGACGGGTCCCGACAACCATACATTGCTACGGACTGTGGGGTCCTTAAACTCATGGACCGAAATTTCCTTAAACTAATATTCGTCCCCAAAATGGGAATGTTGGACCGAAATGTCCTTAAACTAATATTCGTCCCCAAAATGGGAATGTTGGACAGAAATGTCCTTAAACTAATATTCGTCCTCAAAATGGGAATGTTGGACCACCATGTCCTTAAACTGAAAATCGACCGCAATGTCTCTAAACTAAACAATAGAGCCCAAATGCTCTCTTGTCGGATCTAAACGATCCCGTTAAGTCGATCTTAGTCTCAAATTATACTAACGTGTCCTTAACAAAGTTTAAGTTGATCTTAGTCCAAAAATGAGACTAACGTATCCTTAAACCAAAATTCCAAACCCAAATCTAAGAAAATACGGATTTGGACTAATCCACGTCCTACGGACGACAACACAAATTAGTCTCCGTATACAATCCACGGGCAACCGAACACAAAACAAACACCCTCGACACGAAGTGACCATCTGGAGAAGGAGAAAATTGTTACCGCGATGCGATAGCGTAATTAACTGCAGGGGCTTGCGCCTACAGGGAAGAGCGTCCCCACAATCAAAAACCCCTCAAGCGAGGGGGAATATGATGAAGTCTGCTACATCGGCCGCATCCGTTTAAACCTTCAATACACAGTGCCATAAATCAACTTGGTATCTTCGGAGAGGTGGACGGATATCACCAATTAGCATCTGCCCCGAATTTCAGGCAAGACACCCGTCGCGTCTCCGCCGCGTCTTTCGGAGGGGAACATGGATAAAAGGGTAGATTGGTAAGAAACGTATATCAAGGTACGAAAGATAACTTTAAAAGACACCTATATAAATTCACGTGCCGTTGTCCCGTGTGTTATGACGGGGCCTTGTACTACATATAACCATAGTCCACGGGGTATGATGGACTCTTCTCATATACATGAATACATTTTTTATCAAACTATAAATAATCACATTAGAATAACTATCCTATACCGGTGAATGATCATATACAATTTTACCTATTCTCTGTTCATTTGGTTTCTATTCACATTATATATTATCTTCTCTTATTTCTTTTGAGATTTACCGACTGCTAATTCGCTGACGACATTCCTTTTCTGTCTCTTTCTTTGGAATTCGTCAGGAGGACCGGACTTTGAAGAGATGGAGCCGAACCCGGAGGACTTGAACCAGGTTGCTGCTCATCAGTTAGACTACTTGCTCTTTCCAGCCTGCACTTACTTTAAGTATGCCATTATTTAGGCATTTTCTTTTATTATTGTATCTTTTATTTCAGAGAGTTGTATGTAAAACTCTGCTTCACCTCCCGAGAGCCCCGAGAAAACTTGACGAAACTGAAAGTGAAGTCAAGTAAACTCGAGGTCAAACTACGGCTCGAAAGTTGTTGTTTCATTTTATTATTCTTGTATTTTGCATATTGTTATATTGCTTAATTACGCTTAACATATTTTCTTAGTAAATATATTGCGGATTTGCCACGTCACCGTTTCTGTCCACTGGGAAGCGGGACATGACACTGGCATAGTTATGACCAAATCCAACAAGTTTTTGACGATGGCGTGGCCCAAACGGGCAACAAAGGATCTGATGCGGTGTTCGATTCGACATGTATAGATTTATCTTTTCCAGGAATGGCTTTGATCCTTAGGTGCTTCACTGTTTGAGGATGAGAAATAGTTACAACTAAATGTATGTTTGATTTGGTCATATGGGATTTAATCCGTTGAAAGGTGGTCTGATCGAGGACTCCTAGTCTAAAAACGTGAAATCTGATTTGGTGAAGAATGGCCCGACAAGACCGTGCATCTGAAGATTTAGAGTCAAAAGCGGCATTAGGGGGCCGATCGAGGACTAAGCTTCCGAAGACATGCAATCCGATTCGGCAAAATTTTAAAAAAGAAAAATTAATGTCATTTGTCTTTCCTCGAGGGATTCCCGTTTGGCAACTTCTTTGGCTCTGATAGCTTCCAGAAGTGATGTAATCCTGTCAAGAACACGGAAATAGTAATTTAAAATTAAAGTACAGTACATAAAAAAGATAAATATTTTACCTACCAATCCCGTAGATTTCATTTAAGCTTCGGGTTTCTGATTGATTATTTCATTTAAGCTTCGGGTTTCTATTGATTGGTTATAAGATAATGACAAAAACAAGTCCAACTATTTACTATATCATGTTATTGCATAGGAATCAAATTAATATCAATTTAGAGCTACAATTTTAAAATCATAGTTAATCAATTTTTAGACCAGTTTTCTAATTATGATTGTGCAATTAGGGTTACTGGTTTAGTTTTTTATTCTATGATAATCTCTACCCCACATCAGTTATCAAAACACCACACTACCCTTGAGCCCCTCATGTTTTACTCCGACACTTGCCGTTGTGGATATAATAACACCAATAATATTAATTCATATCCAAATCCATGATGAATTGGAATTGTGGCGGGTTTAACTCTTTCCAGTATAGGACTTTGGTTATTTATTTGATTTTGCATCTTCCTTAATTAAAATTATGTGCTTAGTTTTGTTTTCTTGCTTTTAATTTAGTATGATTTAATAATGAAGACATATTTGCCGTATTTTGTACCTCTAACTTAAGAAAAAAATTTATATCTTTGTTCTATAAATTAATGTGAAATTTTGCTGACTCTTTTTATGTTTTGAGTCTACATACAAAATAATTTTTTGTGATACAAAAGTAGGTTATGTTATCCACTACCTATATAATTGCAGAGAAATGTCAAACCTACCAGGCTAGTTAGTTTTTGATTCCCCATCAGCCTTCCTGTTGGGAGCATGTGGAATCAAAAACCTAACAGGAAGGCTAGTGAGGAATCAAAAACCTGCCGGCATCATAGGAAAAGTATTACTCCGTACTTGCATCCTTATATTCAATGAAAGGCTTGGTAACCTATATATGCGGATTCTACCGCATGATACTAAGAAAGATGGGGAATGCTCAAGATATTTTTTTGGAGGTAAGGATCCTATAGAATACAGATTTAACATTTTTAGGTGAAAACAATGTATTGTCCATAGTATATTATACGGACGACTAAAAAGATAATATATTCAAAAATAGAATTTATTTTTTTGAATCTTAACTGTCCATGACGGTACAAATACACCCGCTTTTACCTAAAAATATCAAATGTGAATTCTACACTATCATAATCCGGTTCAGCACAAATGAATACGGTAACAAATTAGAGCTCATAATTTTTGAGTTTGATTTTGAGAAAGTCCAAACAAAGGCAATCCAAGGGAAAAAAATATTTAGTCTTGAAATGCTTAAGTCGAATCGAGATCGTGTCTCTGCTCATGTAGATCCACAATTATCTCTAATAGTAAATGTGATAAAGTTTAATCAAATGAGTAAAGAGGCGCTTGCGCTGCGCTACACACCCAGCGCCAGCTCTAAAGTGCGTGGTCCCAAGCGCCGCACTGGGTGTATTGTGCCGCGAGCTGCGTAGGCGTCCTGTGCAGCGCCCCTTTGCTCTAATCAAAATATGTTTACTAATCTCTACTCATCAATGCATGAAACATATCTTTGGCGAAAAAATGCATGAAACATATAATAATCTAAGTTTTAAAATAAACATTGCAATAAGATAGTTGAGTGGAATTCTCAAGTCTAAATCTAACATACATATCGATATCTCAAAGTCCATATCAATGGGACAGAAAGGAAGCGGGGCATATAGTAGGCTGTCATGAGATTGGGAAACCATGACATGATCCTCAACCCTGTAGCACACTGCTTTCACATTCATTCAATTGGATATCATCCCAAATTTTTTGGGGCTTCAGTTACATGTTGGCATCACATTGTAAGCACGACCCACAAAAATCTTCAATGTACTCTCTCGGGCGTATAAAAATATAAACATAGGATTATAGTCCTCACGGAACTATCTTACTAGTACATGGTACGCAAGACCCAAAAAAAACCTTTCATATACTTTCTTCCGCTTATAAAAGTAAAAACGCAGGATCATAAATCTTAGAAAAATATCTGTCGACAGCTGAAAATTTTTTATTTATTTTTCCTCCTTATTGCTCATGTTTCTTGTAAGGCCCGATGATTTCCAAAAATCACTCATGTAATCCAATTAAATTCAGTGACGATCGAGGATCGGTGATTGGTTTTTTGACCATATCAGCTGTGATAAGTTTTATACGATCCCATTACGTAATGCCTTATCATATATATTTAAGAATAGTGAGAATAAAAGAGAGATAAAGATGTTAAGTAGGTTAGATTGCTCTTATATTTTTTTAAGTGATCACCAATCATTAGTTAAGTGTATTTGGGATCTAGATCTGTGTTCTAAAAATTTCATCAAATGACCTAATCGCAGATTAGTAAACAGACTTTGGCCAACCTATATTTAATTATTTCTTGCAGAATTAAAAAAAACATAAGCATGATTAGTATAATAATAATAATTCATCCTGTTCTTATCCAAATTTTGAAGTTGCATGCTTTACAGGGATGCTGTCATATTTTCCAAGTACACTGAACGAAGACAAGTTATTATATTTTGACTTATATAGCATAGCAGTGTTTATCTTCCAACAATATAAATAAAATATAAAAGAAAACAAATAAATTTAAAAGAATTTCTATGTTCTTTAATTTGCAGAAAAGTGAATGTTCTAAGTTGGAATTAGCTTCTAAGCATTTTTTAAAATCAGACTTTTTATTTATCATTAAGCAATTTTGTTCTGCTACATGAGCTCAAATGTTCACAATGATGAGTTAAAATACTATATTTTCATTTTCATCTAAAGCATCTGTATACTTTTGGCCAAGATAAATTGATGGAGAAGATAAATTATATGAGGGAAGTCAGTCTTGTGATATCTGAATTATTATTGTATTTTTTGTATTATTTTAACTTTTGATACTATTTTCATACTAATCAGAATTATAAATAGAACCCTCGAGCAAAGAGATAATCACAATATTACATGTGAAAGTAGCGCTAGATAATTACTTTCAAAAAAGCTTAGAAAGATTACTCTTAATTAACCATGATAATCCTTAACTAACCTTTATTTCCTTCATATCCATCATTATTCGGTGAGATTTGACATGAACTTTCGGTGGGAAAAGCCAAATTTCATGGGGACTAATAACTTTGACCAAGGCGATAAAATGCTAGTTTTGGAACATTAGTAGCTTGGTTTGGCATGCAAACATAAGTAAAAGCAGTAGAACATGATCTTTGATTGACCATTATGGCCTCACATGCAACTTGTGAGGTGAAAGTTTGTAGTTATTCATAACTTTTCCAAATATTTAATAGCAAATAGCATCACCTTTTCTCTATCTTCTCATGATTCCAAATATTAGCCCATTCATGAGAGCATGCGAGTTTATAGAAATGTTCCAAGTATTTTAGAAACTCACAAGAGGCTAAATTATAATTAAGCCTTCTTGTTAAGGCATGTGAGGATATGCCAAGCCACACTTAGTAGTTTGAACACCAATCATTAACATAGTGATGAACAATAATAATTAATGTGGTTGTAGATGACGGGACACTTCATTTGATGTGTTGCCACTTGTGGAGAATTGTCAAGGACCACCAAATATGGTCCCCTAATTATATTTTAGTCCAAGGGGGACTAGAATTGAGGAGCTGCGACATGTGAGTTTCATTAAGATGCAGGGCATCCCTCTTGCTAGGTTATGTCTCTTATTTTTTTAGGCATTGATGGAGGTCGTGATCTCTCTCGGATGTTGTTCTCCGCCGATATGGTGCGAGCGGTTTTAAACGGTTGAGATTTAGTTTGAGGGTGGAATGTGTAGATCTCAATGGGTTGGTGTCGATGTCGAGCTATCTACAAAGGAAGTCCCGGGATGGGTGACCACTGTAGGACCCTTCACGATCAAGTTAGTATCGTGGAATAAGGGTAGAGTAGCGGCCTATTAGAATGAATTCGACTTATCTGAGTCGTCTGAAAGAGGGGTTTATATAGTGGTCACATGGAGCGAACCGGCGCGAGATTCTCGCCGTTAGTTACGCCCCTGCGTTACGTCCGCGTTAATGGCGGGATACGTTCATTAATGGAGGGACGCACCAGCGTGGGATGCGGAACGTGGGGCGGCGGATATCTCGCTTTGGAGAGATACACGGATTCGTTGCGGGGGTGCTTGGACTCCGCGTTCTCGGTTGATCGGGGAAGCCGGGGAAGCTCAGCTCGATGGATGGCTCGGAGGCGAGCCGGGAGGCCGACAAAGCTCAGCTCTGTAACAGCTCAGAGACGAGCAAGGAGGTTGTGGAAGCTCGGTTGTAGAATTGCTCGGAAGTGAGCTGTTGGCTGGTTGCTAGGCGAATATGGAAGGTGCTCCGGGGAGGTCTTCAAAAGGTCGAATGTGTCACGCCCCGCTTCCCAGTGTACGGGCAAGGAGACGCGACGAGGCCGCTACGTATTTACTCAGAAGTAAATACGCTAAACGTATCTAAGCAATATGAAATAAATGTACACAAGAGACAGGAATGTAAATGAACAACAAATTTATTTATTAAACATTCTTTTACAGATACAACTGGAAAGTAAATACATGAATAGAAAGCAATGCCTAAACAATGGCATGAAAAAAAATATGTACAAGTATCTAAAGCTCTGGGTCAAAGGATAACTGCTCCAAATTTTCAGTGCTGGGCTTGATCTCCAATGAGTCCGGAACACCCGACAACATTCCAAAGAAAGAATAAAGGAATTTCGTCAGCGAACAATCGCTCGGTAAGCCCCAAAGATGAGTAGAGATAGAATAGACAGAAAGAAAGTATAACTTATAATGTTTGATTAGATTGTTAACGCAGTTGTTTGTAGTTTGGTACAGAATATGCCAGTGTATACGAGAGGAGCCTCACTATTCCGGAGACTAAGGTATACGGAGCATAAGGAACCGTTCAGCCACGGTACAACGATAATGAATATTCAGGTTATGTGTATTAAGGTTACAGTCTCGTGCCGCTTTTAACACATTCCGTACCAATCTACCCCTTTATAAACCCCGTGATGTCTTTTGTATTGATTGTATTGTTTTGTTATATAGATGGATGACTTGTCGAAACCATGATATCAGTAAATAGAATAGATATAAATGGAGAGTCATGTAGACAGAGTATATCCATGGTTCGGTTCGGTCAATATAGATTGATATAGATTGAATAGACGAGTTCATGTTGAATTGTAGTTTTATACTTGAATCATATTCAAGTCAGATTGATTAGATTGGGACTTAGTCTGAGTCAGACACTTTGAAAAGAACTTGAAATCCTGAAATAGTTTTGGTGTTATCGGTAACTGCTGCACATGGACGGCATGATTTGTGTCTTTTTTCAAGACAATTACCGTATTGATAACACCGTTTGTTAGATTGTCTACCTTAGATAGGCAAGCGCCCATATTCTCCGGCTCCTTGAGGCTCAAGAGAACTGGTCCCGCTTAAACCTATATTTACCAGGGTCCTTATTGTAAATCAATATAACTTGAGGGGGTTTTATGTAAAAAATAGTTTCGATACATTTTCAAAATACACCTCAAATATTTAATTATCGTCTTTAGGGTTTTCATAGATGTATATTTTATAAAAGTGAAATTTCTAGTGTGTAGAACATAGTTTTCATAGTATATGGTATTTTATTGAAATATCGGTATTTTGCATTGAATTGTAATGATATTTTCCTGTAATGGTGATTACTTTGATTTAGAAAACTTGGAATGTTTATATAATATAATTAAAATAGATATTTTGATAATAGTTATATATATATATATATATATTTAATAAAAATAAATTTTATTTATTTTTGTAGAAATCTTATTTTCTAAAGAAAAATGCATTAAAATTCCATCGAGATCGAATGCTCCTTTCGGAGGTCTGCATCTCGCTCTACTAGGCCCGAGAACGTGCGATAACCCGCATCATCCCGATCGGGGTCCCCAAAAGTGGGTTGTAGAGACGCAATTGTAAGGAATTGATTAATACACTTTTTAAAGAAATGGTTTTGTAAGTTGATTGTATTTATTTGTAATGTCGTATTATCCCATAACTATATTCCCAAAATTTTCATCGTGCTATGTGAAAGATGTGTGTTGTGATAAGGTAGGTCATTACCTCATGAGTTCTCTAAAAGAAATACAAGTATTATGTGAATTATGGCGAAATGTAAAGTGCATGGTATTTTACCGTAAAAATACGATAAAAGTTGCATAAAAGATTCTTTTGAGATGAAACTTATTTTAATGTGTTTTTTAATGTTTTTAAAATAATATATGATAGTATGGTATTTTATTGATTAATAAAAATAGAATTTTTAAAGAAAAACCGAATTGGAAGTTAGATTAACTCCGCTTCCGTCGGGTTTTAGAAATGAAAGTTTTTAAAATAGAAGATAAGAGGGGGAGAGGGGACTTACTGTCTAGAGGACAAGAAGAGAGAGAAGGGAATCTAAAGAAGGTGTCGGGATGTCGTTACGTCGCCGGAATCTTCTCGGAACTTCGCCGGAACTTCACCCTTTGCTAACACCATTTGCACATTATAAGGACTTGAGAATTTTTGAGAGTTTTGGCAGGGAATTTCTGAGTGAGGAGTGCCAAAAGATAGGGTTGTATTTATAGGGTAGGATTAGGGTTTAGAGAGTTAAATAACGCATTAAAAATTTACGTTAATAATTGGATTAAAGGGGATTTTTAATTCTCTGGAAAATTGCAGAGAATACAAATAGTCTAGAAGAAGTGGGGTAGGCCAAGAGGTGCAGGGGAAAAAATATCAAGGCATTACCTACGGTCCTACCTGGCGGTACCGGTCCCATATGCATACGTCACCGGTCCAAATCCGGTGGGGGTGCTTGGATTTGTGCCATGTGTCCCCGTCGTCTCATATACCCTCGTGCACATGTTTATTTATTCTGTAACTTATCATATTACGTGTAGTGTACGTGCAAACCCTTAGGCTTCTAAAAGATTAAAAAAATTAAATAAAAAGATAATGTGGCTGGGGGAATTCGATCACAGGGGCTACGTCACAGCAGTGCAAGGCTTTACCAATGAGCTACAAGTTGTTTCTTCCTGTTCAAAAGTAAAACAAATACTTATAGTGTACACAGGATTTCAAATACCCCAATTGTACATTAACTTTTAAACAATTTTCTGTACATTGAAATTGGAGTTGTTACAGAATGCAACCTCGAAGACGAGGCCCCGAGGAACGTCCCCAATGCATCATACTTATTCCAGCTCCGAATTCCTCAAAAATCTAGCGGACTTACGCGGATGACACGTCATCCGCTACGTGTCGTGATCTGAGAAATTCCCACTTATAAGCATCATCATTAGCCTCCACTCTCGTTTCGACCTATTTATGGGTCGGGTCGAGAGTGGTCTGCTTGGTTCTCTCTGCTCAGTTTGGTGCCGAGAATTCTTCGTGGAGGATTGCCCGGGGACGACAGGGCGTTTGGCAGTTGCGACTTTTCGATCTTCGAGTCCACGTGGCGTCTCACCGTGCGCCTTAATTTTCGCGCGTATCCCCGATGACATCAGCGGATCGGTGAAATGATTGTGCTTTACAGAGGGGGAGCCGTTTCACTTGATCGTCTGTTGGGCTATGAACCACGTGTCTAACATTGGTTGGAAGGACGCGACTGGCTGTCTCTGACTCTTGCCATGAAGAGACGTTTCCAATGGTCGATCGCCATGTGGAGCCTCCACGGCCGCTAGGCGCGACGCTTCGTTTTGGCGGGAATCGATCTGGGTTATAGGATGTTCTCTTTGGAGTGAATAAATAGGAGGGGGCCATCCCAGGGTCGACACTTTGCCTTAGTTGCCTCTCGTTGTTTGAAGATTGCCCAGCGCACTCCCGCTTAGTTCGGATCTTTTGCTGAATTTTCCTCGGCAATCCCTTTCCTTGAATCAGGTTAGATGTCTTCCTCCGAGATATCTGTGGATGTAGTAGGGATAGAGTCGGACGATGAGGCTCCAGTTTCTAAGGCCGAGTCCAACAGGTCTTCCTCTTCCTCGGCTTCAGATACCCGAGGGGGTTCTTATTCTTCATCTACGTCTTCTGTGTATGTAGGGTGTTTTTCGTCACCCCATTAAGATAGGAATACGCGCGCTTGTCAGGCATACTACAGATTCCCCCTGCCTAGGGTAGGCGGGGGTTTATTGATTGTGGGGATCCGAATCTCCGGCAGCCGCGGACTAAGCTGCCGTTAATTACCCCTCGCCTTTGGAACGAGAGAACCTCCGATTGACGGGTCAAACTAGTCATGCGAACTCGATGTGCAGTGTACATATATTTTGAAAGGGTTTTGGATATATCGGGGGCCCACAGAGTTTTACGGGGGTCTTGCTACCCGGATAGCGGGCCGAGGGTCAAGGGGGATAGCAGCCCCCTTACGGGGTGCGGGGTAGCGCCCTGTTTGAAAAAATTTCCTAACGGGGGACGTGTTTCTGGTATGGAGTGCACGAAAAATGAGGGGTGAGGAGCGTCTTAAAGACGTGTGCCAGACGTGTGGGTGCTGGGCTCCCGCGGGTCGCCAGCGGGTCACGTGCGCAACACGCGACCGCTGAGCGCCAGCGGGTCACGTGCGCAACACGTGACCGCTGAGCGCCAGCGGGTCACGTGAGCAACACGCGACCACAGGGTGCTGAGCGGGTCACGTGCGTAGCACGCGATTGCTGGTCGCCAGCGGGTCATGCATGCAGCACGCGGCCGCTGAGCGCCAGCGCGTCACGTGAGCTGCACGCGGCCGCTGAGCGCCAGCGCGTCACGTGAGCTGCACGCGACCACAGGACGCTGAGCGCCCGTGGGTCACGTGAGGCGCACGTGGGCGCTGGGCGCCCGCGGGTCACGTGCGCGGCACGCGACCGCTGGGCGCCCGCGGGTCACGTGCGCGGCACGCGACCGCTGGAAACCCCAGTGGGAAAAGGGGCTTAGCTCCTAGGTTAGGAGTTGAACTCCCAAGGGGGGGATTTGGAGTTGAACTCCTAACATGGATTATGTATAGATTTGGAGTTAAAATCATAAAAAAGGGGTTGATTTATGGAGTTAAACTCTAACAGATCTTGAATGGAGTTAAACTCCTAAAAATCTTTGGATATTCTTTCGAGTCTCGGATCCTCCTGGAATAGGGTTTTTGGAGATGGGTATCTTTCTTCTTCCTCTATGTTGGATGGATCATGGGGGAAAAGGAGATGTGAGACTTAATATCTCCCCTTCTAGGGATTTGATGGCAGATCCGAGTTCCCCTTCAAGGGTTTTATGGTGAAAAACTATTTATTTTTTAAAAAGGAAGGGGGGGTTTAGAACCTTGAGGAAGGGGAAGGAGGCACAAACCCTAGAATTTGAGAGAATGAATTATTGTCCTTTATTTCAATATCATGTTGCCTTTTATAGGCATACAAATTTACATATAGCCCATTGGGCTTTACAAAATGGCATTTTACCCATCCCATGCCTCATGTGCTCATTTCTTTTGCACATGAGCCATGAGCTTTACAAAAATTTGGCTTTATGCCCATTTTTCTTACATTCATGCATAAAAAATTATATCAAAATTATTTATTACATGATTTCATTTTGGCATGGGGGGCCGGCCGCGGGAATCGACTTGGGCATGGGCCCGCTTACTTGGGATTGGCTTTGACTTTGAATTGGTCAACCGGGGTGTAATTTTCGACCCCAACAAAGTGCCCCCCCCATCAATAAATGCACACCACACATGTGGGTGGTGTGCATGAAATTGATGGATCTTTTGTGTGGAGGCGACTTGATTTGGTTCCCGCTTTTGGGAAGCTAGCACTGCCCTTTTTACGACAAGGACGGTCGATGCTTGACGTGTTTCTGAGACGGAGTATCGGTGTATGACGTATCCCCGGCACGGAGTGTCGCTGTTCGACGTTTTCCCGGCACGGAGTGTCGCTGTTCGACTTCTCCCCGGCACGGAGTGTCGCTGGTCGACTTCTCCCAGGCACGGAGTGTCGCTGGTTGACGTTTCCCCGGCACGGAGTGTCGCTGGTCGACGTTTCCCCGGCACGGAGTGTCGCTGGTCGACGTTTCCCCTGCACGGAGTGTCGCTGGTCGACGTTTCCCCGGCACGGAGTGTCACTGTTCCACGTTTCCTAGGCACGGAGTGTCACTGGTCGACTTGTCCCCGGCACGGAATGTCGATGGTCGAATTTCCCCCGGCACGGAGTGTCGCTGGTCGACGTTTCCCCGGCACGGAGTGTCGCTGGTCGACGTTTCCCCGGCACGGAGTGTCGCTGTTTGACTTTTCCCCGGCACGGAGTGTCACTGGTCGACTTGTCCCCGTCACGGAGTGTCGCTGGTCGACTTTTCCCCGGCATGGAGTGTCGCTGGTCAACGTTTCCCCGGCACGGAGTGTCGTTGGTTTTGATGTAGAGGCTGATTCCAAGGCGAAGCGTAATTCTGACAGGGAAGGTAGATACTCCGAGGCGAAGCATAATTTCGATACGGGGTGCATTCTGAGACGAAGAATGATTCCGCCGCAGAGGTTGTTGGTTTGATTTGATTTGGGTTGACATCAGCATCGCTATACTGGAATATGGTACCAGGAGCGAATCATCTTTTGCCATGAGTGGATTTGGGGATTTTGGTTTTGGTTTGGCATCAGCATCGCTTCACTGGAATACGGTACCAGGAGCGAATCATCATTTGCCATGAGGATTTCCCTCGTTCCTAGTTTAACGACTTAGGGTTCATCTATCCTAATTTAACGACTTAGAGGTCATCTGTTCCCAGTTTAAAGACTTAGGGGTCTATTGGATCGGAAGTTTGGAATTTTGGGGTTAGGGTCGGCATCAGCGTTGCTAACACTGAAGCACAGGTGCCAGGAGCAATTCATCATTTGCCTTTCCCTGTTGGGGAGCGATGGCTTAGGAGACAAGTTTAGGTCCCTATCACCTAAGACTTTTCAATTTTATGAGCCGTAAGGGTCCCATAAAAGCATTTTCTCCCTACGAGTCGAAAGGATCTCGTAGGTGTACTTTCTCCTTAGGAGTCGTGGGGACTCCCAAGTGTGTTTTTCCTTCGTGAGTTGTAAGGATCCCACGAACGTGTTTTCTTACGAGTCGAGAGGATCTCGTAAGTTTGTTCTCCTCGTGTATCGTGAGGACACATGAGTGGGTCTTCCCAAATGGAGCATAATTCCAAGGGCGAAGACCGGCCGCGTGACTGGTGGTTACGGTGGGGCATGGATGTGGAAAGAATTATTTAAGCTCGTGGATTGTATACGGTAGTCAATTTAGGGACCACCCGTAGGGTTAGGAGAATTTTGGGAAATTGGATTTTGGTTGGTGTCTACATCGCTACACTGGAATATGGTACTAGGAGCGACTCATCATTCGCCGTTGGGACATCCAGGGATTTGAAATTTTGGTTGGTGTCTGCATCGCTGCACTGGAATATGGTACCAGGAGCGACTCATCATTCGTCATTTGGGATTTGAATTTTGGTTGGCGTCTGCATCGCTGCACTGGAATATAGTACCAGGAGCGACTCATCATTCGCCATTGGGAGTTTTTTTTTCCTCGATTGCTCTATCATTTCAACTTTTCTTATCGCGAAGGTCGCGATTGCCCTATCATTTCGGTTATTCATTCGTGGTTGCCCCATTATTTCGGTCTTTTTTTATTATTTTATTTACACACTTTTTTACACACATTTTTTTTACATTCCCAGTTTAACGACTTAGAGGTCGATTGTTCCCAGTTTAACGACGTGGTGGTTGTCTGTTTCTAGTTTAACGACGTGGTGGTCAGTTGTTTGCTTATCCCAACTCCTTGAACTTTGATCTTGGCGGAGCTGTGTTGATGACCGTAGCTCTGTGGCTTGTGGGTACATCTGACGACTGTGAGGCTTTCCCAAGTTTGTATTGGTTCTCCACCCAATCTTTAAAAACATAGCAGTCTTCAATGGTATGACTCACCAATCTATGATATGGGTAGTATATGGGATTGCCGGTCATGTTCATTTCATGTGGCCTTTTTGGAATAGGCAGTTGCAGACCGTTGTTCAAGGTGTCCACGAATATTTCACGGACTTTATCCCTCCTGAAGGAGCACACCTTCTTCTTTCTGTAAGTGCACGGCGGCGCCCCGGCCGTCAACCCGACGGCCAGACGCGGAAACGGTGGTAAACTTTAATTTTGCGGACTTAGCAAACCGGCACCACCGCGCACTAAACTCCGGATCGTAACCATTAAACTAATTCTAGCAAACAAGAGAAGGGTTAGAGATGTACCGACTGATCCGAGTCCTCCGGTCTTCATCTCCTCTCCGATCTCCTCGCGGGATCTCCGGTCGTCGCCTCCTCGCCGGAAGGGCACCACGTCGCCTGCATCTTTTACGGGCTCCCGCCTCTATACCGAGGCAACTCGGGCATGAAGCCGGCAACTCGACATGCTCAAGATGTGCTGTAGGAAGTGTAGTGCTTTGTCTCTTTGGGGTTTGTTGCCTTTGGATGGAGGAATGGAGAATAGAAAAATGGTGCTTGCATTTTTCTAGCAAGAAAATGAGATCATGGATGAAACTCTCAAGATGAAGCTCTCTTCTTCTTCTTCTCTCTTTCTTTTTCAACCATTTTCATCAAGTGAGAAGAAGGGTGGAGGAAAAGGATATATAGCATGAAGGGAGGTGATGGTAGGAGAAATGAAGAGGTGACCACATCAAGGGACAAATAAACATCAACCATGCTTATATTAAAACCAAACCATACCCTTTCAATCATCATTAAAGCAAGAGCATGGATGAAAGATATGAAGCTATCATAATCAATCTTTATGCAAGAAAACCCCTCCACTAATGTAATTTGCAAAACTGCAAATTACCCCCTCCATCGGAAAAGTCCGGCCGGGAAAGAACAAAGGAAAACCGGCCGGAACGGAAAGCAAACTGGCAACTCCAGAAAACTGGTCCCGTAATAAATTACAGGAAAACCCCATACTGTGCATACACACCCGCATCTGTATTCCGTCCGGATACAAATGCAAAGAGACATAATCTACACTGTACTATACTAGGATCCGGCTTAAACCAAAACCGGCTAGTAATATCCGTCCGATCCTGATCCGTGCAATACCGCACGTATCTGATCGAACGCCGCCATATAACCATACGGCTACTAGTACAAAACTGTCTGATCCTGATCCGTGCAATACCGCACGTATCTGATCGGACCCTGCCATATCTCCATACGGCCTCTACAGCGTTTCGCCCGAAAGCTGAGTAACTGAAAGTGTGGTGGACTCTAAAGACTCGTCAATACTATGGCTGTGGATTTAACCACTAGCACGTCAGAGGTATAAGCCAATACGTGACGGGCCACCAGCTATTGACTAAAAGGGACGTCGATGAGGAAGCTCACCCCGACACCCAACTGAGCCTGTCAGTGACAATATCCGTACAGTCCGGTCCGTTCGTCTATGAGCATCGCATGTCGGGCCTAGGGGGTTGGTAAAAGTCAGACCCCCAAAAGCGGTACAAGTCGTGTCGGAGTGTAGCCCAGAACACCCTGAGATACTACTGGAATACCTACCAGTAAATCTCCTGCCTTGGCCAAGGTCTTCGTGTAATGGCTCTCCTAGACACAGCGCGACCTCACCCCCAATACCGGGAGAGACGAACCCCTGAAGATCCGCTCACTACCTCCATGTGGCTCGGGACTGTACCCAACTAAAACCTGTTTGCACGACTCCTTTGAGCCGTGGTAGGGTAGTAATCAAAGCACAGTGGGAACTCACACGAGACAAATGACGATCCCCAGGTCGATGAACTAACCTGTACACATGTCACCAGGGAACTGCTATCTGACGTCAAGTATAATCCCAACTAGCAGGTTCCCGGCGAGTCCTGTCCGGTGTACTCATAACCCAATGAGCACCTGTATACATCTTAGGTGATCCAACTGACACCAGTGGCTTGTAAGACCGGCCACCGCCCCTCGTCGGGGTCTCGACTGTATACACTAGTCTACTCTGGAGTATCGATGCCCTGTCTCGAAACTCCCACGACTAGGGACCTTTTAAGGATGTGCTTGTAGACCCCCAGCTCCCACTTATATGATCGCCCTCATACTGCTGGTGGTCAAGCAAGAATCCTAGGGGCTCTATCAACGTGCAATAGCGACATGTCAGGTCACCTAAAACAGTACACGATGATAAAGGTAAACCAGATAGCATACTATCATCTCGAGTAAGACTGTCCTACCAGGATAGGTCCTCCCTCAATCATTGCAATTACGTGCCTGTGATCCAATAATTGACTCTGAGGGCACTATCGCCAACAATCTCCCACTTGCACTCAAGGCTAATTATTGCGATGTCGCATACTCACAGCCCGTGTGATACCGAACACCCAACTCCTCTACTAGTCAGTCTCACAAATCCCGTTTGTGAAACTATTGCGGTCGAGGAATAGCCTCAGTGAGTGGATCCGCCTTGATGTTTCTTTCTATGTCTCTCTATATCTCAAGTTCGCGGAGAAAACCATCTCCCGAAATGAGCAATACCTGTCTTAGAGTGTCTGGATGTCTGATGGGACCTAGCTCATAAATGAACTCCAAATCCAAACTTCTTAGACTGTATCGTCAACTGAATTTAATCAGTATCCTGCGCCATGCCTCCCTCAGTATTGCCTTGGACCACCTGCCCAAAATACTGCCCCTCGTCAGAAGGAAAACTATAACTCTGACAACCTCCTTGTCGTCCATGTCACCTTGGAAGCCTGGAATGATAACTGTCTCCCGAATGAGGCTGTCGTTATCATATCCCTAGAACAGCCACTTATGTTCTAAAACTGCTTCCGACTGTTCCTCCAGGATTGGATCAATGTCAACTTATTGCATCTCGTGCAAGAACAACATCTGGTGTGGTACTTGACATCTCATGATTGACTCAATTGCCTAAGCAAGTGATCTGCCAATCATGTACATCCCTCTCTACTTTAGTCTATAAGACACCTTTAGAGAGGGTGACTCCATTACCTGCAGGTACACTACCGTGCCAGGAGTCGTCCATTCTAAATACTCTTAGAATGCTGTCAAGGTACCCTGATTGGGAAACCACCCAAATCTAGATCTAAAACCATAGATCTAGTAACCAGTATGTCTGATATAATGTCCAAGTCCTTTGTGGAGAAACCACTGTGTGACGATCAAAGTATAACCGATCGTAGTATAGGAATATCACTTCCTACTACCTTCTCAACAGATCCATCCCATATTCTGATGACGTCAAACCTATGACTGTCACATCAGAAATGGATGATCTATCTCCGCTACATCTGCTTTAGTCTATAAATAGACATAAGCCTGATGTCCACCAATGCTTCCGCTGCTCCCACTGACTACGACAACCCTCTGGCAGAGTCATATAGACGTGCACTTCTAAAGCAAGTTTAGAACGACGCTATACTCATCCTCCTGCCGGGTCTCGCAGCCTGGAACAACAACAATGGCAAGTGTGGGTAAACAAGAACTTCCCTGTCACCGTCCTTGAGGCTACCGGAGTACCTCTCGGGTGCCTGAAGTTACCCACCTTATCTGCGGAGTGGCCAATGGAATGTCAAACTAGATTGAATCTTTAGGTTCCTTATCAAATCATCAGTAATCGTTTGCGGTTCTGGAATCACTTCCAGTTCTACCATACTCCCACTACTGTTTTTGAAAAAATCCATTTTTAATAAAACTGTGGCGAGTCTAGAACAATATTTCTATTGATCTGCCAGATGGTAGAAAATCAACCCTCGTCATAGCCTGGGTCAACCCACAAACAGCCATTACAGAAACGTGCCTTGAGTTATCCAGAGTCTGGTTTTAATCATAAGCCGGACAACTCCCCGTACCTTAACAATGTTAAGATATGAACTGTTCTACATCCAATATAGAACCAGAGGCATTGATTTAATTGAACCAGATTCAAATCATGCAGCTATCTCCAGTGCATGTCAACTAAATGGAGAGAGGCCGATCAGTATTACTCAACTTAGGAATACTTCCAATTATGAGTAACCCGAAAGAGAAGTAATTTCTCTTTATCATTACTATCAACTGAATACCATACACAAGTATCTACATCTTCGATTACTTTGAAGAATCCCGATACTTGCTACACCTGGTTCTCTACTCTATTCAAATACCTATAACTCCTCAAAACTCAGACCCTGTGTTTCTACGAAACACATGTCTAAGAACTAGAGAAGTCAAAAGTAAACAGAATATAGTATGAGGACCAACCCCTCTGTCCTAATGGACACTGGACAACATACAATACTCTGTATAGGTCCGCTGAGTCTAACAACTCTTTCACTGTATGTCGTAGGTTGAAAACTGTACTTATGGTTAAGAAGAATTACACCGCTGTTTAATGCTCCTTACCTAACCATCCACTGATATAGGTAAATGTCATCGACATAATATCAAAAGGTATATCTCACTCTATGAAAATAGACGTACAGATATATCAATTTGAAATTGGTGCACAACAGCGGATATTCAAAACCAAATATTTGCCGACCGGCAAACAGGCCAGATGATCCCCTCAAATATCACCGATTACAACGAATCCCGATATAATGAGGATGATCACCCAATTCCCAATAACTTACTCCCACTCATCATCTGTAAAACCATACAGATGTGAGAATCATACCTGGTAAATACATACCCTGGAGCAAGTGTTTAATCGGGAAATCAGTTTTCCATTAACAGTACACAGTGAAATTAAAACATTGAAATGTTTCGATGGGGTATCCTGGTATTCCTAGTAATGCCTCTACCATTATCCAGATTCACAACTATAACCGTATAATTCTTTGCCATCTCTCCAAATCCCTTTATATGTCTTTAGTCATTACCTTCTGCACACCCCTTTAGGCCAATTGGTTTTCTTCCTTCCCTACCGTTCGGCACCAGCCTATGGTTTGGAAGAAGACTATCCAAAAAGCATAAAGGGTGTACTGTCCTAATCCTAGGAGCACTCGCATCGCGAGAGAAGGTGAAGATAAAAGACACCTGAATGTACTTTATTCCTATTTCTCCTGAACCAGGATCCATCCCCGAACTGGAACGAGTTCCTTTCGAGTTCGTATATAACCATACGATGGATTATCCAATAAAATGGGATCTTCGTAGTGATACGGAGTGTCCTGGAGAAATACAAAGGTGATTTAGGATTGGCGAAGAAATACTTGGTTTGGTCGTGAATAGCAGTCGCAATTTACTTTGCCCTCTTACTAATCCCTTGCTTTGTCTTAATCTTAATACCTTCTGTACACCGTTTAGGCTAACTGGTTTTCTTCATTCCCTACCGGTCGGCACCAGCCTATGGTTTGGAAGAAGACTATCCAAAAAGCATAATGGGTGTACTACTCCTAAACCAAGGAGTACTCGCAACCTGAGAGAGGGTGAAAAGAAAAGACAACTGAATAATCCTATTCGTTTTCTCCAGAACCGGAAACCATCCTCGAATTCCTTCGAGTTCGTATCTAACCATACGATGGTTTTGTCCAATGGAAGTGGACGTTCGTAGTAATACGGGGTGTCCTGGAGAAAAGGGTAAAAGTAGGAGTGGCAATGAGGTCTGCAACTCTGACAATCCAAAAGCCAGTGTTAAAGAAGGTTCGGTCAACTTGGTCACTGAGTCATAGTCTTAGGGTCGGGTCAATGGTCGCTGTCACAGAGAGAGAGAAAAGAAACACTCAGCGTGCACTCTATCCTAGATCAGAATGGTTACCAATTTATCTAATCTGGAAACCTCCCACTGTACCTCAAACTCTCCTCCAAACCTGAAAGAAGAATTAGTCGGGGTCACCCGAGGAGTAAACCAACTCATCAGTGGGAATCGGGATCCGACTATCATTGCATGATAACGTGATGGAATCCGCTCACGGTATCACACTCCAGAAGGTATGCGCATATCTGGCAAGTTTCAGTACTTTTAAAACTCCCGATGTGATTTTTGCCCCATGCTCTTATGACCTTGACTAAGGCCAACAAATCATAAGTCACATGTCAAGTTCTACCCATCATTGTCCAGGTTGATTTGAACCCACCCGTACAAGCCCTTGACTAAGGCCAACAAGGCTATACGACTGTCCCAAACCAACGCATCTATCTATGCAGCATATGAATATCCAATAGCTACCAAACACTGTGCCTTGACTAAGGCCAACAAACACAGCTTGAATACTATTGACTATCCATATGAAACGACGGAGGGCTACGAATGGTTTCTGGCGAAAACCTTTAACGTAATGAACTTGATCTCGTTGAAGGAACGGATAGCTTTTTAGAAAATATAGTGACGAAAACCTTTACTAAAGAGGTCACTCCTGGTGAAGGGATCTCGGCTCTTTCCCCGTAGAATGGGGTGCAGGATATTCCAAATGAATACCGCGATGCAAAGCAAAAGTAATCGGCTATAGTGAAGTTAATGCCATGACGCAAATTTTTGTCCAAGGGGTCACTCCCGGTGAAGGGATCTCGGCCCTTGCCTCGTCGACTGAGGAGCAGGATATTCTAACTGAATACCACGATGCAAAACAAAAGTGAACGTCCTTGCAATAACAGCTTTTTGAAAAGTGTTCCAACAACATCAGATTAGGTTTGTTTAACTTGCATTGATCCGAATCAACGCAGTCCCATCAATTGATCACACCAATAAAGAACGAAAATATACTGACGTACGTATATGCCATCCGCATTCGCCACTGGGTCCCGTCATCACCCGTTAGGTTAGCTTACTAACGACAGAGCGGGGACTGGACTAGCGCGGATGAAAAACATATACAACATCTACTAATATATATACCAATATATTATATTTCGCTCAAGGCGTGAAAAGAAATGCAACATCACAGAGAATGAACAGCATCACAGAAACAATACAGATATCTGGGATCCCCGGGTTTCACAGAGCCACTACTGAAACCCGACGTTCCCTTGGTCGTGTGGATAGCCTGTGCAATGAAATCCTAGACCCCTATGGGCGCGGCAAGTCACCCGCCAAAATCTGAAGCGAGGCAGCCCCCTTCAGCGCCGTGAATGGACCACCCAGCACTCCACGGAATCCGGCAACTTGGGCACCCCTCCTGGGTCAACCTGTACCCCCTACGAGTGCGGCGAATAGCCCGCCAATCCTAGAGTGAAGCCCCCTCCGTCCCAATGCCATGAGATGCGGGCTTGTTGCCCTCCAGAACCCGGCTATCCGTGCACCCCACCGCGGGGTAAACCTAGTACAGAATGTAAAATATACATACACCGGGTACATCGACCGCAACCAGGTCGTGTCCCAAAAGAATAATACAATCAGGCAGTGACGGCAGTCCACATGTCGGACGCTCGCCCCGCAATATCAAATGTACATAATACACCAACACTGTACTAGCATGGCATCCAGGCTATCCCCCACGACCGATCCGCAACATCACAGCAAATACATAGAACATCAACGTGAAAATCACGTTCGCAAATCCGTCTAACCGGGCTATAGCAGTTAGATCGGATTTACCGATCGAGTGACATTCACGGTCGCAGATATAATGTAAATACTGTGAAAAATGTGTTTAAAATTTTCCGATTGATCAAACAATATAACAAGTGGGCCCCAAAGAAAACTGTAGCACTCACAGAAATAATTGGCCCAACTTTAACATTCCAAAACCCCTAATTTTATCCCAGAAGCCCACTAGAAAAACCCGGCCCATTGATCCTTACAAACGGCGGCGGAACCGCGGCCCCAAGTGGGTATTGGCCGCGGTTCCGCGCTCTTGTTGAAAGGTCAATGACTCGGATTTTCCCAGATGTCTTAGAACTCCCTGCACATCATTCTGAGACCACCTGAAAAATTTTTCGAGACCAAAATATTTCAACAGAAACTGATGTGAACAAAATACGGGTTTTTGGACATTTCGATCGATCGGAACTGATAAACACATTACACAAAGCTAGACGAAGTTAATGGCGAGGCTCTGATACCACTGTAAGTGCACGGCGGCGCCCCGGCCGTCAACCCGACGGCCAGACGCGGAAACGGTGGTAAACTTTAATTTTGCGGACTTAGCAAACCGGCACCACCGCGCACTAAACTCCGGATCGTAACCATTAAACTAATTCTAGCAAACAAGAGAAGGGTTAGAGATGTACCGACTGATCCGAGTCCTCCGGTCTTCATCTCCTCTCCGATCTCCTCGCGGGATCTCCGGTCGTCGCCTCCTCGCCGGAAGGGCACCACGTCGCCTGCATCTTTTACGGGCTCCCGCCTCTATACCGAGGCAACTCGGGCATGAAGCCGGCAACTCGACATGCTCAAGATGTGCTGTAGGAAGTGTAGTGCTTTGTCTCTTTGGGGTTTGTTGCCTTTGGATGGAGGAATGGAGAATAGAAAAATGGTGCTTGCATTTTTCTAGCAAGAAAATGAGATCATGGATGAAACTCTCAAGATGAAGCTCTCTTCTTCTTCTTCTCTCTTTCTTTTTCAACCATTTTCATCAAGTGAGAAGAAGGGTGGAGGAAAAGGATATATAGCATGAAGGGAGGTGAGGGTAGGAGAAATGAAGAGGTGACCACATCAAGGGACAAATAAACATCAACCATGCTTATATTAAAACCAAACCATACCCTTTCAATCATCATTAAAGCAAGAGCATGGATGAAAGATATGAAGCTATCATAATCAATCTTTATGCAAGAAAACCCCTCCACTAATGTAATTTGCAAAACTGCAAATTACCCCCTCCATCGGAAAAGTCCGGCCGGGAAAGAACAAAGGAAAACCGGCCGGAACGGAAAGCAAACTGGCAACTCCAGAAAACTGGTCCCGTAATAAATTACAGGAAAACCCCATACTGTGCATACACACCCGCATCTGTATTCCGTCCGGATACAAATGCAAAGAGAAATAATCTACACTGTACTATACTAGGATCCGGCTTAAACCAAAACCGGCTAGTAATATCCGTCCGATCCTGATCCGTGCAATACCGCACGTATCTGATCGAACGCCGCCATATAACCATACGGCTACTAGTACAAAACTGTCCGATCCTGATCCGTGCAATACCGCACGTATCTGATCGGACCCTGCCATATCTCCATACGGCCTCTACAGCGTTTCGCCCGAAAGCTGAGTAACTGAAAGTTTGGTGGACTCTAAAGACTCGTCAATACTATGGCTGTGGATTTAACCACTAGCACGTCAGAGGTATAAGCCAATACGTGATGGGCCACCAGCTATTGACTAAAAGGGACGTCGATGAGGAAGCTCACCCCGACACCCAACTGAGCCTGTCAGTGACAATATCCGTACAGTCCGGTCCGTTCGTCTATGAGCATCGCATGTCGGGCCTAGGGGGTTGGTAAAAGTCAGACCCCCAAAAGCGGTACAAGTCGTGTCGGAGTGTAGCCCAGAACACCCTGAGATACTACTGGAATACCTACCAGTAAATCTCCTGCCTTGGCCAAGGTCTTCGTGTAATGGCTCTCCTAGACACAGCGCGACCTCACCCCCAATACCGGGAGAGACGAACCCCTGAAGATCCGCTCACTGCCTCCATGTGGCTCGGGACTGTACCCAACTAAAACCTGTTTGCACGACTCCTTTGAGCCGTGGTAGGGTAGTAATCAAAGCACAGTGGGAACTCACACGAGACAAATGACGATCCCCAGGTCGATGAACTAACCTGTACACATGTCACCAGGGAACTGCTATCTGACGTCAAGTATAATCCCAACTAGCAGGTTCCCGGCGAGTCCTGTCCGGTGTACTCATAACCCAATGAGCACCTGTATACATCTTAGGTGATCCAACTGACACCAGTGGCTTGTAAGACCGGCCACCGCCCCTCGTCGGGGTCTCGACTGTATACACTAGTCTACTCTGGAGTATCGATGCCCTGTCTCGAAACTCCCACGACTAGGGACCTTTTAAGGATGTGCTTGTAGACCCCCAGCTCCCACTTATATGATCGCCCTCATACTGCTGGTGGTCAAGCAAGAATCCTAAGGGCTCTATCAACGTGCAATAGCGACATGTCAGGTCACCTAAAACAGTACACGATGATAAAGGTAAACCAGATAGCATACTATCATCTCGAGTAAGACTGTCCTACCGGGATAGGTCCTCCCTCAATCATTGCAATTACGTGCCTGTGATCCAATAATTGACTCTGAGGGCACTATCGCCAACACTTTCTCTCCATTAGAGTAGGTGTCTTTACTGACGCTGGTCCTTAAGGCCGATCAGTCTTTGGTTCGCCTGTTGTCCGCTTATCCTATTCAGGGTACGTATCGGAGAGACTGGAAGCTGATTGCGGCCGTTTTTCGCAAAAGTGTTCTGCTCTTGGGCTGGAGGGAGTATCGGTTGGCTGCTTCCGGATATCAATCCCTAGCTCACGAACCAAAATTTGATTTTGCTGTAATTGCAATCAGGTGACTTGGGTCGTGAGATCTGCCACGACGTTTACCAGCTCGTCGAATTTGGAATAGACCTTGGCCATCTCTTTGTCTCTGTCCTGAAGCTGCTTTTGCAGCCATTGGAATAATGCTTGTTCTATAGTTCCGGGTATGACAACGGGGTCATCCTTACCGCATGAGCTTGATTCAGCAAGAACCATGAGTTCCTTTGGCTCAATGGCCTGAGCGGGCTCTTCATCATTTGGATCGAGCCGGTGTTGGATGGCAACAACCACGTCATTGTCATGGCTATAAGGCATAGGAGGACTTGCTCCTCTGAGCTCCATCATGTAGACTGTATGGATTGTGTACCCGTCTATCGCTTCTTCATTGGCAATGTTGCTCGCTTTGCTCTTAGCTTGTTGCCTTGGTCCTCTCTTTTCAGAGAAAGGCAGATGTCTGAGAGAATCAGGTTCCCGAAGGACTTCGGTCTCCGTTTGTATGAAATTGGCGGTCGCAGCTTGACTGTTTGTTAACATGCCAGGGGACAATGATATTTCTCCTGCCTTGTATTGTTTCTCGACTCGATCCTTGAAGATGCAACAGTCTTGAATAGTGTGTCTCGGCAGTCGGTGGTATGGGCAAAAGTTGGGATGATCAGTCATGCTCGCTTCACTTAGCCTTTTTGGTTCTGGCAGCCGCATGCCATTCTTCAGAGCATCTTTGAAATTTTTGTGGACCTTGTCCCTTCTGAAGGAGTAGACCTTATTTCTTCTTTCGTCCAAACTTGGCTCTCGAGATTTGTTAGTCTTTGTTACGCCCGCTCTCTGCTTAATTAGAGAATCGGTGCTGTTGGAACTTTCGCTTTTCCGGTTGTCGTCCCTCCGATGTCTCGGTCTGTTTGTGAATTGGAGATTCTGAGTGGACTCGGGCTTTGAGCGTTCCAACATTTGAACTTTCTTGGTTAGCTCTTGGAATGTTTTGAGTCCTGCGGTGCACAGGAAAGGTTTCATCCAGTCGTTCAGATTTTCTATAAGAAGACTGACGGATTGGTCTTTCTCCAACAGCGGTTCACATTTGATAGAGAGATTGCGCCATCGGACTATAAAATCCATGTTGCTTTCGTTGTTCTTTGGCTCGGTCCTTACGAGGTCGGCAATGGTGATTTTATCGCTGACACTCATGAACCTTTGCTTGAACATGGATTCTATTCGAGTGAACGTCGTGATCGAGTCATCCGGTATGCTTGCATACCAATCGAAAGAAATATTCGTCAAGCTATTGACAAACTGAGGGAGAAGGAGTGCATCATTGCCCCCGGTATTCGTGCATGATGCTTTAAATTGGGCAATGTGCCGGTTCGTATATCCCGTCCCATTTCAAATTTGGGGACGACATAGCCAGTGGGAAACTCTACAAGATCGTACCGAGCAGGATATGGTCTCCCGCTACCGCTGACATCTTTTTGCTCTCCGGTTTCGGCTACCAATGTTTTGACTTTATTGGCGACCAAATCCATAATTTGATCTTGCGTTAGCGGGTTGTTATCATCGGTGTCCAAGACATATCCCGAGATAGGATGCGACCAACTCTCATGCGGTTCGCCCACCTTTAGATTTGAGAGAATATGTGTCGGCTGTCTCGGGACACTGTTTCCCGGTTCATGAGCAGAACCCTGCACTTGATTGGATGGCTGAGAGGCAACTTGGGCCGTGAGCTGCATCACGACATTCGTCAAGTCGTCAATTTTGGAGTAATGTTTGGCCATCTCCTTCTCTTTACTTCTGAGCTGTTTTCGGAGCTCTTGGAGAAGTTGCTGCTCTGCGGTCTTGGGATGAAAGATTGGCTCATCTTCGCTTTCCAAGCCTGACTCCTTATGAATCGAGGGATCTCTCTGCTTATCAGCCTCACTGGAAGGGTTTTCATTACCTCCCAGAGGATGCTGGTTTTGGGAAGTGGCAGCCGCATTCATACCAGATTGGATCTGAGATGTGGTGGCCCCGTCCTTGCTCTTGCTGCGTATGCCTACCATGTAGACAGTGTGGACCACATATCCAGCCATCTCTTTATCTTTGGTGGGGTAACCCTGTTCTTGGAACTTCATGAAGTTCAGCCTAGCATGAGCCCTAGCCCTTTTGTTGGCTCTATATCTGAGCCTTTTCTGTCTTAGCTTCTCGATCTTGAGGGCTTGACGGGCATCCGTCATCCAGGAAGCCATCGTGAGTCGATTAACGGGATCTTAAAGAAGATACCCGAATGAGCAGTTGTCAGGGGCGCCGCTGGAACTTTCCTAAGATGCCTTGTTGCTTTGTTGGTGTTGATGGCCTTGCCCCCAGCTGGGGCCAAGGAAAGTCGTTCAAACACCGACTTGCGTTTGGGTAGTGGTGCCCTCGAGCGCACCACATTTGGCCTCCTGCCTTTCGAGGCCGGTCTGTCTGTTACTGGAGCTTGAGAAGCTGGGATGTCGAACAGAATAGAGCCAAATGGTAGCAGCGTCTCCTCCCACTATCGCCCGAGACTGGCCGGGAGGACTGTCCTAGCGTCCATCGTCATCGTGTAGGAGATGGGAGCCATGTTGAGAGCTGAGATTGTCCTTGGAGATATTTTGTTGCGTTCGAAGATTGCAGTCGAAAGTCGTTAACCTGCAAATAGAAGCATGATTTCAGTACAGGCAATCAATGTATATGTTGATTGAGTTCGCATGAACGTTTAACCCGAAATATGGGAGGAAAGACCGGTCCCACAGGGCGTGCCAGAATCTGCAGGGTGTTTTTCGTCATCCCATTGAGATGGGAATACGCGCGCGCTTGTCAGGCGTACTATAGATTCCCTCTGCCTAGAGTAGGCGGGGGTTTATTAATTATGGGGATCCGAATCTCCGGCAGCCGCGGACTAAGCTGCCGTCAATTACCCATCGCCTTTGGAGAAAGAGAACCTCCAATTGACGAGTCAAACTGGTCATGCGAACTCGATGTGCAGTGTACGTATATTTTGAAAGGGTTTTGGATATATCGGGGGCCCCGTAGAGTTTTACGGGAGTTCCGCTACCCGGATAGAAGGCTGGGGGTCAAGGGGGCTAGCAATTCAAATTCAAAGTGTATTATATTACAAGGTAATCAATCGTTCGTATTATCTTTCCTTTCCATAGAAAGAAATAACAAAAAACAAAAGGTATGTTGCTGCCATTTGAAAAAAGGGGGGAGTAAGGATCACAGAAGTAATGTCTAAACCTAATGATTTTACAAAGAAAAAAGAAAAGATTCTGCAATAAGGAAACACTATTTTCAATTGTCTCAATAATTTTATTATAATGCGGGGAAAAATATATTTGAGACGAGACAAGCTCCCTTGTGGGGTGCGGGGTAGCGCCCCGTTAGAATAAATTTCCAAACGGGGGATGTGTTTCTGGTATGGAGTGCACGAAAAATGAAGGGTGAGGAGCGTCTTAAAGACCGTGCCAGGCGGGTGGGCGCTGTGTGCTCGTGGGACGCCAGCGGGTCACATGCGCAGCATGCGACCGCTGGTCGCCAGCGGGTCACGTGAGCTGCACGCAACCACGGGGCGCTGAGCGCCCGCGGGTCGCGTGAGGCAACGTGGGCGCTTACCGCCCGCGGGTCACGTGCCCTGCACGCGACCACTGGGCACCTGCGGGTCACGTGCGCGACACGCGACCACTGGAAACACCAGCGGGAAAAGGAGCTTAGCCCCTGGTTTAGGAGTTGAACTTCCAAGGAGGGCTTTGGAGTTGAACTCCTAACCGGGATTATGTATAGATTTGGAGTTAAACTCCTAAAAAGGGGGTTGATTTATGGAGTTAAACTCCAACAGATCTTGAATGGAGTTAAACTCTTAGAAATCTTTGGATCTTCTTTTGAGCCTCGGATCCTTCTGGAATGGGTTTTTTGGAGATGGGTATCTTTCTTCTTCCTCTATGTTGGCTGGATCTTGGGGGAAAAGGAGAGGTGAGACTTAAGATCTCCCCTTCTAGGGATTTGATAGCAGATCCGAGCTCCCCTTCAAGGGTTTTATTGTGAAAAACTATTTAGTTTTTAAAAAGGAAAGGTTAAACTCTTTATTTAATTCAAAGGGAGGGGGGTTAGAACCTTTGTTGGGGTAAAAATTTACACCCCGGTTGACCGAGTCAAAGTCAAGGTCAACCCCCAAGCTAGGTGGGCCCAAGCCCAGGTCAAGCGGACCCATGCCCAAGTCAAGCCCACGGCCAGCCTCCCCATGGCAACGACAAAATCATGTAATAAATAATTATTATGTAATTTTTTATACATGAATGTATGCAAAATGGGCATAAAGCCAATATTTTGTAAACCCATGGCTTATGTGCAAAAATGAAATGGCACATGAGCCATGGGATAGGCAAAATGCCATTTTGTAAAGCCCAAGGGGCTATATGCAAATATGTAAGCCTATAAAAGGCAACATGATGATGAAAAAAAACAACTTTTTTCATTCTCTCAAAAAAACCTAGGGTTTGTACCTCTTTCCTCTTTCTGAAGGTTTCAAGCCTTCTTCTTTCTTTTTGAATCAAATCAAGAGTTTTACTCTTCCTTTTTCAAAACTAAATAGTTTTTAACCACAAAACCCATAAAGGGGAACTTGGATCTACCATCAGCTCTCAAAAAGAAGAGATTTTTAAAATCTCACATCTCTTGATCTTCAAGATCCAGCCAACAGAGGAGGAGGAAGAAGAACCCCTTCATCGGCTTCAAAACATCTCAGGAGTTTAATTCCATATATATATATATATAATAGACATTTCCTTCTGAAGCATAGCTTCTGGTTCTGGGACTAAAAGCCCATTTTTCTCGCCGGCGCCAAAGCGCTCGAGCGCTAGGCGCCCCAGCGCCCTGCGCTCGAGCGCAAAGCGCCCACGTGCCGACAAGTGGCGTGCTTGCTCCCCAGCGCCCTGCGCTCGAGCGCAAAGCGCCCGCGTGCCGACATGCGGCGCTCTTGCGCTCAAGCGCGCTGCGCTCGAGCGCAAGGCGCCCACGTACCGACACGTGGCGCGCTTGCGCTCCAACGGATTGGACCCGAGCGCAAGGCGTCCACGTGCCGACACGTGGCGCGCTTGCGCTCCAGCGCTCCAGTGCTCTGCGCCCGAGCGCAAAGCACCCACGTGCCGACACGTGGCGCGCTTGCGCTCCAGCGCAAAGCGCCCACGTGCCGACACGTGGCGCGCTTGCGCTCGAGCGCCCAGCGCTCATGCGCAAAGCGCCCACGTGTCGACACGTGGCGCGCTTGCGCCTGAGCGTACATCACCTAAGCGCACAACGCTCAAGGCGCTGGCCCCACGCATCCTTGGATGCCTTTCCCCCCTCTTTTTATGTACATACATATACATATACATATGTATACATATTTGCACACACACGTGCTCCACGACACTGTCCCTGTTAGAACTCTGCGTGGCTCCCGATATATTCAAAACCCCTTTTTAAAACACAACACACGCACACTGCACATTGAGTTCGCATGACCAGTTTAACCCGTTAATCGGAGGTTCCCTCGCCCCAAAGGCGAGGGGTAATTAACGGCAGCTTAGTCCGCGGCTGCCGGAGATTCGGATCCACACAATCAATAAACCCCGGCCTACCCTAGGCAGGGGAAATCTGTAGTATACGCCTGACAAGTGCGCGCGTATTCCCATCTCAATGGGGTGACGAAAAACACCCTACAACCTTGAGGAAGGCGAAGGAGGCACAAACCCTAGAATTTGAGAGAATGAATTATTGTCCTTTATTTCATTATCATGTTGCCTTTTATAGGCTTACTAATTTACATATATCCCTTTGGGCTTTACAAAATGGCATTTTACCCATCCCATGCTTCATGTGCTCATTCTTTTTCACATGATCCATGGGCTTTACAAAAATTTGGCTTTATGCCCATTTTTCTTACATTCATGCATAAAAAATTACATCAAAATTATTTATTAAATGATTTCATTTTGGCATGGGGGCCGGCCGCGGGGCTCGACTTGGCATGGGCCAACTTGATCTGGGCTTGGGCCCGCTTACTTGGGGTTGACTTTGACTTTGACTTTGACTTGGTCAACCGGGATATAATTTTCGACCCCAACAGTGTCGGGTATGCCCCCCAGGGCCAGGGCCGCTCTTGTTACTCGCCGTCGGGCGGCGACAATGGCTCCTAAGGTGCGCATCGGAATACCCGCGATGCGCCCTCAGTCTTGAATCGTCTGGACGAGCTTTCCGACATTCGGGCTCAGTTCTATATCCCTTCTGTCTATTCACTCCGTCTAGCCAGAGAGGGTGAGCGACTAGACTAGGTGCGGGGCAAGGAGATTGCCCTGTATCTGGAAGCATTCCGGGAAGGGATGCGTCTGCGCTTCTCATCCGAGATTTGTACGGTGCTCCATTGTTTCCGTCTTGCCCCGGGCCAGCTAGCACCGAACTCGTGGAGGATCCTTCTCGGGTTTCTGGTCCGGTTAAAATTTGATCGAATCCCCTTCGATTTGAGCCTCCTATCTTTTCTTTGTTATAAAAATCACCCCGGTATCAGTAAGGAAGAGCTGAGCTGGGTGTATCTGTCGTTTAAAAAACGTAAGGGTAGGGCGGTCGAATCTGGGGTAGTGGTCGTCCCTTCTTCCATCCATGAATGGAAGGAGAAGTTCATCTTCGTCGGGCCTCCGGAGGGTGAGGATTGTCCTGTGCCCACCCAGTGGCATAGGGCCGACTGCCCGAGGGTGAGGCAGTCGAATCTTCCCCGAGACGAAGGTAGTGTCCCAGTGGGAACCGATCCAGCGGGATGATGTCCTGCTCTCCGAGCAGGTATTGGGCTAGGCTGGGCTGGGCTCAGTCCTGCGCTTTTTTTTGGGTAAGTTAGGGCTCTCGACGATCTGTTTAGACTTTGCCAAAATTCTTTTGCCGTTTCTGTGTTGCTGACTCTTTCCTTATGTTTCTCTCTCTTTTTTTTTTTTTGCAGAGCCCATGGATCGATCGAAAATTATGGCCGCTATAGCTGCCAAAGCCCAGGGAAGAAAGACCGGTGGTGCAAGCTTGTCCCAACCAGATCCGAGCGCGGCTCCTAGGCAAATTCCTTCGGCTAAGACTCTAGCAGCGCCCACGTCCCGGAGGAACGCCACGGGGGGAAAGAAACATGTGCGGGGCCTAGCGCCTCGGGCTAGGGCGGAGGTGACTCCCCTCACCGAATCCCCCCTTAAGAGACAGAAGCGGGTGGTTTCTCGGCCACCCCCTGCCGTGATCCAAGTGCAGGAGGGTGACTTTTGTATCGAGATGCCCTAGGGGCTATCCGTGGCCTACAACTTGCTGGCGGACATGGAGAAGACGGCTGGGGCCAAGATTCCTCGGGGAACCATGAAGGCCCAAGTGACCGCGATAGCTCATGAGGCGGTTCAGGTCGGTAGCTTTTCTTGAAAATTTCTTAAGCTTTATTTCCTCGGTTTTAGCTTCTTAACACGCTTCATGTTTTCCTCAGGTCCTCCAGCACTGCGCTCTCCTTGCCGCTATGGAGTCCGAGGATATTTCCCAGGCAATAAAGAAGGTGGGTGAATCTTCCTCTCGAGAAGAAGTGCTTCTCCTTCAGTTGCAGCAGGCGGAAGAAAAGGCGGCCCATCTTGACTCGAGATTGGTTACCCAGGGCCTAACGGTTTCCAAGTTGAAGGAGTCGTATCGGCTTTTAACTAAATCTAACCGGGCTATCCAAGACTAGATGGAGGAGACGAACGAGATTTTCAACGCTATGAAAAGGTCGAGGGATGCCATCAAAAAGGATGCCCAGGCGGCTTGTGATGCGGCAAAGCTCGCGGAGAGTAGGGCGGAGAGGGTCGTGGAGGAGTACAATGCGTCTGATCAGTTTTATATCGATCTCACCGACTTCGCGGCCATTGGGTAGCACAATGCCCTCGACTTTGTTGGGGTCAAAATTTGCACCCCAGTTGATCGGGTTAAAAGTCAAGATCAACCTTAAGTAAGCGGGTCCAAGCCCAAGCAAGTCGGCCTATGCCCAAGTCGAGACCTGCGGCCGGTCTTCCCCATGCCAAAATGAAATCATGTAATAAATAATTTTTATGTAATTTTTTATGTATGAATGTAAGCAAAATGGGCATAAAGCCAAATTTTTGTAAAGCACATGGCTTATGTGCAAAAAGAAATAGCACATGAGGCATGGGATGGGTAAAATGCCATTTTGAAAAGCCCAAGGGGCTATATGTAAATTTGTAAGCCTATATAAGGCAACATGTTGATGAATAAAACAGACACTTTTCATTCCCTAAAAACTCTAGGGTTTTTGTGCCTCCTTCTCCTTCCTTAAGGTTCTAAACCTTCTTCTTTCTTTTAAATTAAATCAAGAGTTTTACTCTTCCTTTTCCAAAACTAAATAGTTTTTCACCACAAAAACCACAAAGGGGAGCTCAGATCTTCCATTAGATCTCAAATGGGGAGATTTTTGAATCTCACCCCCTTTCTCCAAGATCCGGCCAACCGACAGGAAGAAGGAGTCTAACTTTGATCTTGAGAAATCTCATGTTGGGAAGATCCAGAGTCAAAGGGAGAAACAAAGCAGCCCTCTTTGATCATTTCTATTTTTTTTAGGAGTCTAACTCTATTCAAGATCCATTGGTGTTTAACTCCCTAAATTAATCTTTGTCAGGAGTTTAACTCCATAAGTCAAATCGGGAGCACAGCTCCGAGTGCAGGGACCAAGTCCCTTTTGCTGCTGACGCTTAGCGCCCGCGTGCTAGGTACGTGGGGCGCTGGCGCGCAGAGCCCGCGTGCCAGGCACGTGGTGCTCTGGCGCCCAGCACCCACGTGCCTGGCATGTGGGGCGCTGGCGCTCTGGCGCACATCGCTCGCGTGCCTGGCACGTGGGGCGCTGGCGCCTTCTTCCACGCATCCTTTGGATGCCCTTTCCCTTTTTATATGTGTGTGTGTGTGTGTACACACACACACACATACTCCACGACACTGTCCCTGTTAGAAAAAAATTTCTAACGGGGCGCTGCCCCGCACCCCGCAAGGGGGCTACTAGCCCCCTTGACCCCCAGCCCGTTATCCGGGTAGCGGGACCCCCGTAAAAACTCTGCGGGCCCCCCAATATATCCAAAACCCTTTCAAAACATACGCACACTGCACGTTGAGTTCGCATGACCTGTTTAACCCGTCAATCGGAGGTTCTCTCGTTCCAAAAGCCGAGGGGTAATTAACGGCAGCTTAGTACGCGGCTGCCGGAGATTCGGATCCTCACAATCAATAACCCCCCGCCTACCCTAGGCAGGGGGAATCTGTAATGCGCCTGACAGGCGCGCGTGTATTCCCATCTCAATGGGGTGACGAAAAACACCCTACAGACGTCGTCAAAGAGGCCATGCCCGAGTTCATCGACCGCGAGCTCCGCGCAAGGTATCCCCTCGCCGAGGAAGCAGGGGCGGCGCCGGGTTGGCCGTAGAAGGCATGGCGGCTGGCAGAAGCACCAAGCCCGAGGTCGCCGTTGTGGTCCCCGACGGAGGCGCAGAGCAAGGAGAGGTGGAGGCCGAGCGGGCAGCCTGAGCTATCCTCCATTTTTCTTTTTTTTTCTTTTAGAATTTTATAAGCCTCCGGGCATTTTTGCAAGGCTGAGGATCCCACAATACCATGTATATAATTTTAATCGTACATAAAGTACATATATTTGCTCAAAAACTTCTCTTCTTTTAGCTCGCAAAACTTCTCTTCTTTTATCTTGCAAGTACAAGTCTTTTTAGCTCGCAAGTAATTTTAGCTCGCAAGCCTTTTATCTTGCTAGTGTTTAGGCGGACGCGGCGCAAAGGTTATCAAAAAGGCGTGACACAATCTTCCTGTAGGCCGGTGCCTTCCCTTTCCCCGGAGTCGAGGAGGCGACCATGCATCGAGTATGAATCGAGCGATAGCCAAGTGTAGGAAGGCCGGTATCCTCCCTTTCCCCAGAGTCGAAGGTGAAGACCGCGCATTGAGTATGAGTTGTGCGATAACCAAGTTTGAATAGGTCGGTGTCCCTCGATTCCTTCTTGGTGCGGGTCTTGGATCCATGTCTTCGTAGGGCAAGAGGTTATCCGCTGTGTATGGACCGAGCAGGAATCTTCTCGGCGGCCTCGTGATGAGGGCTTTGGATCCACTTCTTTGCAGGGCAGGAAGCTGCCCGTTATTGATGGAACAAGAAGGAATCTGCTTAGCAGCCTCGTGATGAGGGCTTTGGATCCACTTCTTTGCATGGCAGGAAGCTTCCCGTTGTGGATGGACTGAGGAGGAATCTACTTGGCGGCCTCGCAATGAGGGCTTTGGATCAACTTCTTTGCAAGGTAGAAAGCTTCCCGTTGTGGATGGGCCGAGCATGAATCTGCTCGGCGGCCTCATGATGAGAGCTTTGGATCCACTTCTTTGTAGGGCAGGAAGTTGCCCGTTGTGGATAGACCGAGCAGGAATCTGCTCGGCGGCCTCGTGATGAGAGATTTGGATCCACTTCTTTGTAGGGCAGGAAGCTGCCCGTTGTGGATGGACCGAGCAAGAATCCGCTCGGCGGCCTTGCGATGAGGGCTACGGAGCCCCACGGGAGGCGCGAGAAGCTCTTCCGTAAGAGGACCTAGTTCGAAAGACATAGTTAATGCTGAAATTCTTTTCTTTTAGCTAATGATGAAGCTGAAAGGAAATACATTATTTAAAAGAAGGTATATGCTTATTTATACAACTTAAGCTTTTCTGCGTTATAAGGCCGAGGAAAATTACGCCCCCCGGCTTCCTGCAAGCGGTATGCTCCACCGGGCAACGCTTCTGTTATGAGAAATGGTGCGTCCCACTTCGGGAAGAACTTATGCGGTCTTCCTTGGTCTATGAACTCGTTTCTTCATAAGACCAAATCTCCCGTCTTGAAGGCCCGATGTTTAACTCGGACATTATAGTAGCGAGCGGTCTGTTGCTGATAGGTGGCTGTTCTGATTTGCGCTCGATCCCATTTTTCCAACAAGATGTCCAAGTTGCTTCAAAGTGCCATGGTGTTAGCTTTGTCCTCAAAGTGTTTGACCCTATAACCGGGTAGTCCAATTTCTGCGGGGACCATTGCCCCGGTTCCGTAGCAGAGGCTGAATGTGGTTTCTCCCATGGGTGTATTTTTCGACGTCTGTAATGCCCATAGCACCCGTGGTAGTTCCTCGACCCAGCTGCATTGCCTTCCTTCTAAGCGGGCTCTGAGACTGTGGATGACGCCTCGGTTCGCTACCTCGGCCTGCCCGTTGCATTGTAGATGTGCGACCGCGGCAAACTTCATCAATATGTGGTAGTCCCTGCAAAACTCTTTGACTTTATTGTTTTCGAAGTTGGTCCCATGGTAGGTAACCATGCACCTCGGGATTCCAAATCGGAAGATTATATTGTTCTGTAGGAACTTTATCATAGAGGCGGCGTCCGGTTTCCTGATGCGCATGGCCTCTATCCATTTCGTGAAGTAGTCCACAGCTACAAGGATGTATCTGTTTCCGCCCGTACCGGTGAGGAGTTGGATCACCATATTTATCCCCTATTGTACAAGCGGCCAAGGGGAACTGAGTGGCGTTAGTTCGGTGGGGGGGAAGACGAGGTATGCTGTCGAAGAATTGGCAGTTCTTGCATCTTCTGACCAGCTTCTCGGCATCTTGGTGTATTCTCGGCCAATAGTGTCCTTGGAGCAGTGTATTATGGACCAGGGTGCGGGCCCCTTGATGTGCTCCCCCAACCCCTTCATGTATCTCTCGCAGAACGTAGTCTGCCTCGTAGGGGTCGATGCACCGGAGCAGAGGCTGAGTGTATGACTTCTTGTACAGGTTTCCGTTGCTCCAGATGAAATGGCATGCTTTTGCCTGAAGCCGGCGAGCTTCTCCTCGATCTTCGGGAAGTACACCGTCCTTTAGGAATTCCATGAGGGGAATTCTCTAATCTTGGCCTTCTTTCTGAGTTGTGTAGATCTGGAGCGTTACCTCTCCATCTTCAACGCTGGTCCGTGGCAAGACTTCGAAAAGGATATTTCTTTTATGGTTGACCGAATAGGAAGAAGAGAGCCTGCTCAAGGCGTCGGCCTGGGTGTTCAAGTTCCTAAGAATCTGCTCAACTTGGACTTCGTCGAAATTTTTCCAAAGCCTTTTTGCCTCGGCCATGTATTTTATCATAAGTGGCTTTCGGGCCTCGAAACTCTCGGTTACTTGGCCGACGACTAGTGCGGAGTCGTTGCATACCCTGATGGTTTTCAGCCCTACCCCGGAGGCGATTCGTAACCCTGCCAACAAAGTCTCGTATTCCGCGGCATTGTTTGACGCCCTAAAACCGAGCTTTAAGGAGTATTCCATTTCCGCTTCATTCAGGACGCGGATGATCTGGCCAGCCCCACTCCCTTCCTCTGTAGAGGATCCGTCCACATAGAGTACCCAATCCGGGATGGGGTCGGGCACCTCCTCGACCGAGGGACGCGGTTCGGGACTCGCGCTACCGTTCCTTCTTTAGTGAGGATGGTGCATTCGACAACAAAATCCGCTAAGACTTGTGCTTTGATGGCTTGTCTGGGGCGGTATTTGATGTCGAATTGGGACAATTCCCACCTCCATTTCTCCATACGACCTGACAATTCGGGGGAGGCAAGAATAGACCCTAAAGGTCGCTCGATGAGGATGAGAATTGTGTGCATTTGGAAATAGTGTCGAAGTTTCCTAGAGGCGACGACAAGCGCTAGAACTATTTTCTCTATGGCCGGGTATCTTGTTTCCGCGTCCTTAAAAACATGGCTCACGTAGTAGACCGGTCTCTGTATGCCTTAGAATTCTCTGACAAGCACTGAGCCTGCAGCTTGGTCGGAGATGGCTAGATATAGCAACAGCTCGTCACCTTCGACCGGTCGGGTGAGGAGCGGTGGGGTCGCCGGGTGCGCCTTGAGTTGTTCGAAAGTGTTCTGGCACTCTTTAGACCATTCGAACTTAGGAATTTTCCTTAGGGCCCTGAAAAACGGGAGGCACTTCTCTCCGGATCTGGACATAAAGCGGCTCAGGGCAGCTACCCTCCCCGTGAGTCTCATGATGTCAACATTGCTCTTGGGTGTTGCCATATTGAGGATGGCGCTGATCTTTTCTGGGTTCGCTTTGATTCCTTGGTGGGTAATCATGAACCTGAGGAACTTCCCATAGGTGGCTCCGAACGCACACTTAGCTGGATTTAGCTTCATTTTGTACTTGCACAGGACGCCGAATGTCTCACCGAGGTCTTTAGTGTGCATGGCTAACGAGGCGGATTTTACGAGCATGTCGTCGACGTAGACTTCCATATTTCTCCCAATCTGTGGTTTGAACAGCTTGTTGACAAGCCGCTGGTACATGGCCCTGGCGTTCTTGAGTCCGAAGGGCATCACTTTGTAGCAGTAGATCCCCCGATCATTGGTGAAGGCAGTAATTTCTTCGTTGGCCGGGTTCATCCGGATTTGATTGTAATCGGAGAAAGCGTTCATAAAGCTCAGTAGTTCGTGGCCGTCCGAGCTGTCCACTAGCTGGTCTATCCAAGGAAGTGGATAGTTGTCTTTGGGGCATGCCTTGTTCAAGTCTGTGAAATCGATGCACATGCACCATTTCCCGTTTTCCTTCTTGACCATGACCACGTTTTCCAGCCAATCCGAGTAGTCCAGGTTTCTGATAAAGTTGGCGACGAGCAATCAATTCACCTCGTCTTCTGTCGCCTTTTATTTGACCGGCGCAAAACTTCTCTTCTTTTGTCGGATAGGCCGGGACTTCTGGTCGACCCAGAGCTAGTGGGAGATTACTTCAGGGTTGATCTCGGACATGTCCGCCGGCGTCCAAGCGAATACGTCCAAGTTATCTCAGAGGAACCTGTTCACCACCGGAAGACGGACCGGGACGTCAGGACGTCTGGCCTGAATTCTGGGGGCAGATGGTATTTGGATTTATCCATCCACCTCTCCGAAGATGCCAAGTTGATTTATGGTACTGTATATCGGTGGTTTGGATGGATGCGGCCGTTGTAGCAGATTTTATCAGATTCCCCCTCATTTTGCGAGGTTTTTTTTTATTGTGGGGACGCTCTTCCCTGCAGGCATAAGCCACTGCAGTTAATTACGTTACCGCATTGCGATAACCACTTTCTCATGCTCCGGAAGTACACTTCGTGTCGTGTGTGTGTTTTTGTTTTATTTTGGTTGCCCGCGGATTGTATACGGAGCTAATTTATGTCGTCGCCCGTAATGCATGGATTAGTCCAAATCCGTATATTTTTTAGATTTGGGTTTGGTTTGATTTAAGGATCGTTAATCTGTTTTGAGAAGATCAACTTAAACATATGAGTATTTGGGCTCGATTATTTTAGTTTAAGGACATCGCGGTCCATTATCGCCGTGTTTCAGGAGAAATGTTAGTTTTAAGGACGTTTTGGTCCTTTATCGCCATTTTAGAGGCGAATATTAGTTTAGGGACATTTTGGTTCATTATTCACCCTATACGCACATGTATTTGTTATGTGGCAGAGTGAACAATGGAGATATGGTGCCCAATTTGGGGCACAATCCGATTTGAGGCATGCACGTCAATTCATGAAGAAATTATTGGTCGTCGGGACCCACCACCTCTTTAAAGTCGTTGGAGAATTACAACGACATATATCAGAGGTGTGAAAAGATGTACCCTTGAACCAAATCCCGTATTTGAGGGAAAATGGTTTGTTGCGGGCTTAAGAATTTTTGGTCATATTTGAGACCTTGGAAATCGAGAGCATATGGGCTTGATTGATTTCTTTGTTAATGATACGTTAGTCCAATTTGAGATTAAGATCCACTTAACAACATTTTAGGATTTTCTTTATTTAAGACCCAACAACAGAGCATTTGGACTCAGTTGCAAGACTTTTGCAACTTAGCCAATTTGGGCTTTAGTCAGCTTAGTCTTTTTTTTTCTGAAAAAGTGCTAAGCACTTGTTTAGGCTCTGTTTATTCAGTCCCTCTTTTTTATGCAAAAAGTGCTGAGCACTTATATCAGTTCTGAAGCCCACATATAATCATGTGGAGTTTTCAGTCATGGGCATTGCCCAATAAGTGTTAAGCACTTTACCCGTTTTGTCTTTATATGGAGTGCTAGGCACTCTTTATGGCGTCCACGTGGGGAGCACGTGAGGCGCTGGGGGCTGCCCAATGAGTGTTGAACACTCAGCCGTCTTGGGCTGCCTGTGGAGTGCTAAACACTCTTTTCTTCTCTTTTGCGGTGCCCATGTGGGGAGCACGTGAGGCGCTAGGCGCTGCCCAATGAGTGTTGAACACTCAGCATTTTGGCTCTCTCTTTTTTAATGGAGTGCTGAGCACTTTATGGCGCCCTCGTGATTTTCACGTGCGGCACCTGGCGCTTCCCAATGAGTGTTGAACACTCAGCATTTTGGCTCTCTCTTTTTTAATGGAGTGCTGAGCACTTTATGGCGCCCTCGTGATTTTCACGTGCGGCACCTGGCGCTGCCCAATGAGTGCTAACAACTCTTCTTTTTATGGCGCCCACGTGAGGAGCACGTGAGGCACTAGGCGCTTTTAAAGGCGTCCACGTAGGAAGCACGTGGGGCGGTGAATTCTTTTCTCCTTTGTTGATGGCATGTTTGCCCATTAATGATCACCAGGATCTTTGTTTTGAAGATCTACGATCAAGCTTCATTTTTAAGAACCAAGTTCTTTTGTAAGAACTATGTTTCTCTTGTATGCTTTTGATTTTTGAGGAATTCAATTTCTAGTTCTTTTCTGAATCTTTGATTCTCAAGAACAAGTTCTTCCCGATGAGAATTAAATTCTCAACTTGTGGAAGATTTGCCTCGCGGATCTCAGATCCAGAGAAAGAACTAAGTTCTTTTAAAAGGCTTAAACCCTTCAATAGGTAAATGAGATATTTTGATCTCTATTTTTTTTATTTACCTAGAGTTTTTGAGGAGGTAGATCTTCTTCCGTGAGAATTTAATTCTCTGTTCATTTTGAAGCTTTCTGTCTTTTTTTAGAAGCTTATGGGGGGGGTTCCTCTCTATCAGACTTGAAGTCTTGTGTCCTTTATATACTAGAGACAATTTGTTAATTAGTTTTGAAGAAATCTCCCATTGAGTGATTCCAATTGATTTGGGAAATTTTACCCACCGTTGGATTTTTGATCCAAGAGTTTCTGTTTTACAGAACATATTTTCTTGTTTTTTTAACAAGATTGGGGAAATATTTTCCCTTATACAGAATTTATTCTGTAAAACGGTGATTTTTAATCACCGTTGGATTTTTTAATCCACCGGTTCTCTGTTTTATAGAGAGCAATCTTTCTTATTTTGTAAGGTTGAGGGAATATATTCCCAAGAAATAGAATTTTATTCTATTGTTGGATCATTGATCCAACCGAGAGTATCCTTCTTATTTAGAAAGATTTGGGAGATGTTTTCTCCATTGGATCTTTGATCTAACGATTCTGTTTAACAGAGAATATCCCAATATTTATTGGAGAAATATAGAATTTAATTCTATAGACATTAACTTGGGCGCTGGTGCTTACGTGTTGTGCATGTGGGCGCCGCTTAAAAATTTAATTCTTAAGATGGACACTTCTATGCTTTGCACAATGGCGCCCGTGTGAGGAGCACGTGAGGCGCCATCATAGGATTTTAATCCTATAAGATTGGCTTTGGCGCCGGCGTCCTCGTGGAGAGCACGTAAGGCGCTGCCTCATTGAGTTCCAACAGAGCTTTGCTCTTTAATAGGTTAAATATTGGGGAAACAAATGCCCCCCACTAATGCGCTTGTGTGTGTCACCTTTTTCCACCGTTCGATCTTTTGGGGAGTGAAACCGTCCCCTCAAGTTTTATAAATAAGGACTTTGGACCTTGAGATGACTGTCATTTCATCATTCTCTTTCTTCTTCCCTGAGAATTTAATTCTCTCTTCAGAGCTTAAATCTCTGTTTTTAAAAAAACTCTTAGAGTTTTACTCTGTTTCAAGAATCTTGGTAAGGATTCTGACCATTTTTCCCTTGAAAGAGACTCTTTTGTCTTGGATTTATTTCAACCCATTAACAGAGCTTTGCTCTTTCCTTGAGATAATCATGATAGACCATTAATCTCAAAAGATCCCAGGGTTTTACCATATTACTCTGATCTTTAAGAGTTCTTTAGAGTTTAGTTCCGGTGTATTTCTCTAGGTTGTTCTTCAGAGCTTAGCTCTAAAAAGATTTCTTCTTTTGGGAGGGAATTTCATTCTCCTTTTTCTTCTCTCTGCAGATTTGAATCTGCTGTTGAGCCCGTTTCTCAAGGGAGTTTAACTCCGTAGTTCAATGAGATTTTCTCATTAAATGAGAATCCTTATGGATTCTCACAATGAGTGTCTGCTTCATCATTGGTGAGGGTATTACCTTGATTTTGTGGGGCCCTTTGTCCCTTTCCCTTGAATTGTGGTAACTTTTACCACGCAGTACAATTCTAGGTGTAATAAAAAAGTTAAAGTCTTGAATATCGTGTTGATAATTAACCCCTCCTTTTTTTTCTTTCATGCAGGTACTATGGCTTCCGATTCCTCTTCCCCCTTCGTTCGCTCAGAGAGTGCTTTCGCCGACGCATCTACAGATCGGAAAGTCTTCGCACATATTCGGGACTATGACTAAGGGAAAAAGTCTCTTCATTTGTGGGGGTCATGGTACAGTCAAATTATCCGGGGTCGGCGCAGTTTTACTTACGCAGCGCCTTCGGAACCGATCCCGACGATCCATTATGCTGACCTGCTGTTGGTAACTTACGCTGTAGAAGAGGTTAACTGGACCTCGGAAGGTCGTCTTCAACCTTCCATGGCATCAATACCAGTGCAACCGCCGATGGACCTGGACATTTTAGGGCGACGCATATGCCAAGGAGAGTCGCGTCCTTGGGGGCAAGTTTACATGATAGGAATGACTCCCCGTCATTCGGCTGGCTATCTGCAGTGGGCTCGATATATCCTGTCAGCCAAGAAATCGCTGCTACAGAAGACCGGGTTGTATCCGGCGATCTATGTGTCCTCTTTCACTACCACACTCCTCATGTGTGGTGGGTCAAATCTTTTCTGGAACAATGGAACATCCCGACCCACACGTTTCTCCTATCGGATCGGGAGGTTTCAATCTCATTGGAGGAATTTGCGGAGATATCTGGACTACCCGTCAAAGGGGAACATTACGAAGAGATACTTCCTCCTGATGAGTATATCTTTGCCACCAAATCAGTGGTAATGGGTCTTACTCTGGAGAATGTTGTTCAATACCAGTTTCCAAGATTAATCAAGGTGTTGAACATGTACGAGAGCTTATCCCTGGAGTCTGGTGGACACAGAGTCTGCTTCACAGATTTCATCGCCCGCTTTCTTCATCCGGAGGCTCTATCTAAATAAGCTGCGAAGTTCACCAAACACGACGACCCGTTTGGATTTGGTCCAGACAACTTACCGACCACGGAGACCGATCTAAAGAACTTCTTTATTCTGGATATTCCAGTCGTCCCCTTCGCAGAGATTGCCGCTCCGGACATTGACGAGGAGACGTTCTTCATTGGGTTTATCAGCTTGTGGCTAAGTTGGTTTATGCTTCCGATGAACCTCCGCTATATGAGACCATCTGTCTTTTATCCAGCTCATCGCATCGCCGCGGGGATGCGCATTGCCATTGGGGTCACGGGACTGGCTCATTTATATCATGGCCTGAGCTTAGCAGCCGACACTACTCAGCCGGGGGTAAAGCCCATAAATCTCCCATTGCACTACATCACCTCATGGATCGAGATGCACATGCATGATGCTTTTGGTGTTCATAAACGATTCCGATTTTACGAAGGCTGCAATTTTCCCCGGGTCATGCGCCTAGTCGACGCTTCTGCTCCAGACCCAACACAGTAGGAGGCTCGGTGATTGCTCCTTCGCCCACACATGGTTGGGGATAACATGACCTTTATCGATAAAATCATGACCATCGGCAAAGAATCTTTCAAAGTGATCCAACCGTTGCATGATGTTTTCAAGGACGGGGCTTCTGTGTCTAGGGCTCGAGAGGTTGTACACCTGTATTCTATCAAGCTAGGTTTTTTGGTATTTAGACAGAACGCCTTGGTGCTGTTTATGAGGTATAACCCGCATCGCTTTGCCCTGCAATCGGGTTACAACCAAGGCGTTCCTCTCGAGGCGTTCCTAATTGATCCAGTTGCTACGGAAGAGGGCATTCGCAGTGCGGCGCATCATTTCATGCGTTTAAATACGGGTCCCATTTCCACATCAGCGAGCCGAGTTATATTCCAAAGGCTTCAAATGCTTACGTTGCTTGGTACCAGCATGCAATGAGTGTTGTCATCAAGGAGGAGAGGCGACTACTGCTTGACCACAAGGATGATGTCCCAGCCAGTAATCTAGTGGTCTCACTGAAGCGACGGGCGGTTGTGCTCTCTTCTTTGAGAGAGATCGCCACGGTTATAGCCCCACGCGCTTTTCCTAGTGAGCCTCGACCAGATGTTCCTGCGACAGCGGCAACCTTGGTGTCTCCGGAATCGGGCGTTGGTTTGGAGATCGAGACCCGCCGTCCGAAGAAACCTGTTAAGCGAAAGCTCTTATCATCGGCTGTTGGTGCCAGTTCGCAGAAGAAAAAGAAATCCTTATTCTCTACTGACGTTGTACTCGGCCAGGAGCCTCAGGCTCCTTATAGCGAGGGCTTGTGCGAGTATGGTACCAACGGCAGTTTGTTCGATGCGTCTATGACCGATACCGATCTTCAGGCTGTCATTGAAGCTTCCAAACGACTGGACCGTGAACAAGCGGCGTTAGCCTCTATTGCGGAGTTAGGTATACTTCGTTTATACTCTCCTGTATATATTCCCCACCCTTTTTTGAACTTATTACGCTTTATTAATGCTCTCTTCCTTAACAGGCATTTCTGCTGAAAAGGCTCTCTTAGCGTCCTTTAAGACGTTTAAGGAGGAGGAGAAGCTCCGCGCCTACTTGGTCCTTGGTATGATTCGTTTCGCTACGCCTTTACTTCTTTAGTTCCTTTTATTCAAGACCTGACTCTTTTCTTTGTCCTATTACAGGAACCACTACGACCCAGATTGTTCCGAGTGTAATGCCAATCCCGAGTGGTGATGCAGAAAAGCCTTTAGAGCCACCGACTATGGCTAAAGCCTTCCCAAGGCCACCACAGGAAGCGTTGCTGAAGCAGCCGATGATGGATGCCACAGCGGATCCGGAGACCGAGCCCGATTTGGACGATGACGTCCCCCTATCAGAAGTTTTGAGAAGATCGGTTCATACAGCCCAGGCTGAGAGGAAGCGTAGAAATCACGCTACAAGGGAATGTCAAGCTATCTCGGCCGCGAGCGCAGGTTCGAGTAATGCTCAACCCTCTGGCATTCTTATGGTAGACGTTCCTTCTGCCTTGTCCACTGCCTATAGACAGATTGCGCGTGCGGCTCGAGAAGAGGTTGAACGGATACTTCAAGGTAGAACAATGCACGGTCCTTAGTAACAGCCTTTTTCTTCAATCATAACACATGAATTTTTTTTAAACAGGGCCAAATTTAGGTAATGGCGTGGCGTGGCAGGTGAAGTGCCGATGATTAAAGAGCCTGAAGTTGCAAACCTTCCTCTGGAATCTGGGATTGTCCCGACTGCCGCTTCTTCTCCTTATGGATCCTTGGTATCGGCGGGTTATGCAAGCATTATGACGGCCCTTATTGAGTCAGGGGATGAAGGTGTGGATGCTGAATCTGCTTTTCCAATGGAAACCGAGGAAGCCGTCACAACTGGTGACGCTTCGGGCACTATCTCGGTTTCTGCCCCAAGTACTCCTTGAGTTATTATCTTTGAGTTTTTAATCCCGCTAGGCATTGTTCCCCTCCGAACGGCAGCGCACAGGACCGCGATGTCTTGACGCTGAGATTCGGGGCAGATGCTATTTGGTTTTATCCATCCACCTCTCCGAAGATGCCAAGTTGATTTATGGCACCGTGTATCGGAGGTTTAGACGGATGCGGCCGATGTAGCAGACTTTGTCAGAGTCCCCCTTGCTTGAGGGGTTTTTGATTGTGGGGACGCTCTTCCCTGCAGGCGCAAGCCCCTGCAGTTAATTACGCTACCGCATCGCGGTAACAACTTTCTCCTTCTCCAGAATTTCACTTCGTGTCGTGTGTATTTGTTTTGTTTATGGTTGCCCGTGGATTGTATACGGAGACTGAGTAATGCCGTCGCCCGTAGGACGTGGATTAGTCCAAATCAGTATTTACTTAGATTTGGGTTTGGTGTTTTTAGTTTAAGGATGCATTAGTCGCGTTGCGGCTAAGATCAACTCAAACGTTCGTTAAGCATACGTTAGTCTGATTTAAGACTAAGATCAACTTAACGTGGCGATCCATTTAATATATGGCCGTTGGGACTCGTCGCCTCTCTGGCATCGTTGAAGGATTACAACGATAGGTGTCAGAGGAGTTCGGAGATGTACCCTCGAACCGAAGTTGATTTAGGGTTTTATAGTCCATTTGAATGTTTAAGGATACGTTAGCCGTGTTTGGGGCTAAGATCAACTTAAACGGGACCGTTTAGATCCGGCAAAAGAGCATTTGGAGGCTCTATTGTTCCAGTTTAGGGACATAGTGGTCCATGTTCCAGTTTAGGGACGTGGTGGTCCGCCATTAGTTTAAGGACGTTTCGGTCCGACATTAGTTTAAGGACGTCTCGGTCCGACATTAGTTTAAGTTAGTTTAAGGACGTTTCGGTCCGATATTAGTTTAAGGACGTCTCGGTCCAATATTAGTTTAAGGACGTCTCGGTCCACGAGTTTAAGGACCCTGCAGTCCATATTCATGTATGTGGTCGTCGGGACCCGTCACCTCTCTGACGTCGTTGAAGGATTACAACGATAGGTGTCAGAGGAGCTCGGAGATGTACCCTCGAACCGGATATAAATTGATTTACGGGAGCAATATCGCTCAGTCAATTTAATTTGAAGATTTACTGCCAGAATTGGGCTAAGTCCAGTTGAAAATGTTCAACATTTTATTTGCATTTGGCCTTTGTTTGGGCTTTCCCCTCTTTAGAATAATGCATAGCATTTTATTATGATGCAGATCATTTGTTTTGGTCCATTGGACCTTTCAATTGGGCTCTACCCTTTTAAATAATGCATAGCATTTTATTTATTAGGCCTGTTAAGCCTTTTAATTGGGCCTGGCCTTTCAGGAAATTCATTGCATTTGTCAGGCGCTTTGCGCCAATCACTGAGCACAGGCGCTTGTGGCGAGGACACGTGTCATGCTTTGGCGAGCGCAAGCGCAATAGCGCAGTGCGCTGCGCTAGTGCACCGCGCTGTTGCGCTGCTGACACGTGGCGCGCTCTGGTGAGTTGCGTCAATTCCAGAGAGCAAAGCTCTATTTCAAGAGCGCGTAGCGCAAGTTGTTCTGTGGCTGATACGTGGCGGTCTCTTAAGAGCGCAACAGCGCAGTTTGGAAGTGCAAAGCACTAAGAATCTTTTAGATTCAAGAACAGAAGTGCAGAGCACTATTTGATTTCTTGATCTAATTTAGATCAAAGAAAAATCAGTTTTTTCTTTTTGTTTCAAGAACCAGAGGTTCATAAAAGTGCAAAGCACTATTTTTATTTTGTTGTTTTCTTGTTTTTTAAAGAACCAGTGGTTCATGAGAAGTGCAAAGCACTGTTTATTATGTGAAGAACATTGATCTGGTTTTTAGATCAATGATTTATTAAAAGAGATTTCTTTTCTCTCGTGAAGGTCTTTACCTTTTTCTTTGAAATTGTCTCAGAATTCTCTCTCTGTTTGAAGCTCTTGACTTTTTTCAAAAAAAAATCTTCCTTTTTGAATTGAGGCCTAGGGTCCTTTTTATAGTGCCCATAAATTAGTTAAATTTGTTAAAGAGATCTTTCTCTGAGTGATTTGGGGAATTTTCCCCACCGTTGGATCTTTGATCCAAGGGCTTCTACTTTGCAGAAGAAAATCTTCTTGTTTTAACAAGAACAGAAAAGATTTCTTAGAATTTTAATTCTGTTTGGCGCAGATGCCCCAGCGCGTGACACGTGTCGCGCAGCGCAGCGCAACTGCGCTAGCGCATCTGTGCTGACACGTGTCGCGCAGCGCACAGCGCAGCGCAGCGCAACTGCGCTAGCGCATCTGCGCTGACACGTGTCGCGCAGCGCACAGCGCAGCGCAGCTGAAGCGTTGCTTCATTTAATTTTTCTTTAAATTGAGCTTTGCTCTGATTGGGTGCGCTGCCTTGGGCGCTGCGCTGATGCATCTGCGCCTGACACGTGGCGTGTTGCGCAGCGCAAATATACTGAAGCGTTGCTTCATTTATTAAATTTTAAATTTTCAAAGCAGAGCTTTGCTCTGATTGGGGGAAGATGAAGCGTTGCTTCATCTCCCGCCTCGGAATTTGAACAGAGCTTTGCTCTGATTGGGGTAAACAAATGCCCCCCCACCGTTGCGCTAACGTGGCCCCAAACGTGAGCGCAACGGTGGCGGAATTCCAACCGCCGTGACAACTTTTGGAAATCGAAGAGGCACTTGATGCCTATAAATAGGACCTTTGGTCCCCCACAGATGCTTATCATCTTTCAGATTTTTATTTTCAAAAAACTTCAGAGCTTTGTTCTTGCCTTCAAGAACTCTAGAGCTTTGCTCTTCTTTCCAAAGTTTTTTAGAAAAAACTTTAGGTAAAATTGATTCTTAGATTAAATTAATTTTAATTAATCTTAAACAGCAGAGCTTTGCTCTCATAGATCTTTTAATCTAAAGAGATCCCCATTGGGGTTTCACTAGCAGAGCTTTGCTCATTTTCAAAGTTAGAAACTTTAGGTAAAATTAATGTAAATCAAATTAATTTAAATTAATCTCAATCAAAGAGCTTTGCTCTCACAGATCTTTTGATCTAAAGAGATCCCCATTGGGGTTTCATTAAGCTTTTGTTCATGGGTTTTAATCCCTGAACAGATCTTTGCTCTCTAGGAATTTAGCCCTCTATGTATATTATTTTTCTTCTATCGCTAATCTTCCTGTGGTATTTCCTCCAGGCATAATGGCGGTGCATCTATACAGTTTGCACGAGTTCATCACCTATGACGATATCCGCGCACAGGGTCGTCAACAAAACCAGGAGTTTACAGACGCTCAATGTGCAGAGGTCATGGGTCGTCTGAACGCAAGCGGTGGTTGGCTGCTACCCCGTCGTTCGGCTCTTTTGAAAGTCGTACTGGGAGCAATATGGAGAGCACTTCCGGGTCTTCACGAGGCCCTACCGCTCAATGCGCTGGATGATGCCGAGGACAAGGTGCATTCAGTGTACCTGACGGGGCTGATCTCGAAGAAACGGCGGGACAGCCTCATTGACATCCTACACCAAATCTTCCAGCAGACGACGATAGTTGCTGCTTATCGAAGGCCGGGAGGGCTTGCCGAGGATCTTGACACAGAGGAGCGCGAGAGACTGCGCATAAGAATAATTAGAAAGGCCAGAAGAACTCTGGATGGCCTTACTTTTGAATTCCTCAATCCATGCCCCGGATCTGAGGTTATACCGTTGTAATAATTTGAATAATATTTCTTATTCATTGCTCTTGTGATTGTAAGAATTTTTAGCAATATGAATGGAAACCCTTCTTTTTTTTTTATTTCAGCTTGTCTTATTTCTCGTCCTGAGTCTTCTGCCCATGCATAAATGAATGCGTCTCGAACGCCTGATCAAATGTAAATCGGATATTCTTTCTGTAGCTTTCTTCTTTCTCTTATTATCGGCATGCTATCTTAATAAACATGGTTGACGGATAATAGAGCACGCATCTTGACTTTCTTAAGAAATAGCGATGGCTTAGGCCGCAGGTTCAGATCTGCTGCCTAATACTTTTCAACTCTATAAGCCGTGAGGGTCTCATAGAGACTTTTCTCCCTACGGATCGAGAGGATCTCGTAGGTGGGTTTTCTCCTTAGGAATCGTGAGGATTCCTAAGTCTGGTTTTCTCTTATAAGTCGTAAGGATCCTATAAGAGAATTTTTCCCTCTTACGAGTCGAGAGGACCCACAAGCGGTTGTTTCCCTCCTCGTCGAAATTCGACTTTGGAGAGTGAGACCCGTGAATAGTATGCAAGAGACCATTTTGGATTGACTTGCAGGGTCCCATTGTTCAGGAAGCAAGTTTTTTAGTCCCTGCTGCCTGAGGCTTCATTTGCATGTTGAGACGATTCAGGAATTTCCTGCGGAGACACTAGTTTCTCTGCGAGCCGACGCGAATCAAGAGGCTCCCGTCAAGGATTGTTTGTTTCCCTGAGTCGAGGAGTTTGCTAAGGATTATTTGTTTCCCTAGCGCCAAGGATTATTTGTTTCCTTGGGGTTTGAAACGAGTCGAGAATTTCCTACGGAGGCACTGGTGGCTCTGCGAATCGACGCGGATCAGGAGGCTCTCGTCAAGGAGTGTTTGTATCCGTGAGTCGAGGAATTTGCTAAGGATTATTTGTTTCCCTAGCGCCAAGAATTATTTGTTTCCTTGGGGTTTGAAACGAGTCGAGAATTTCCCACGGAGGCACTAGTGGCTCTGCGAGTCGACGCGGATCAGGAGGCTCTCGTCAAGGAGTGTTTATATCCGTGAGTTGAGGAATTTGCTAAGGATTATTTGTTTCCCTAGCGCCAAGGATTATTTGTTTCCTTGGGGTTTGAAACGAGTCGAGAATTTCCCACGGAGGCACTGGTGGCTCTGCGAGTCGACACGGATCAGGAAGCTCTCGTCAAGGAGTGTTTGTATCCGTGAGTTGAGGAATTTGCTAAGGATTATTTGTTTCCCTAGCGCCAAGGATTATTTGTTTCCTTGGGGTTTGAAACGAGTCGAGAATTTCCAACGGAGGCACTGGTGGCTCTGTGAGTCGACGCGGATCAGGAAGCTCTCGTCAAGGAGTGTTTGTATCCGTGAGTCGAGGAATTTGCTAAGGATTATTTGTTTCCCTAGCGCCAAGGATTATTTGTTTCCTTAGGGTTTGAAACGAGTCGAGGATTTCCCACGGAGGCACTGGTGGCTCTACGAGTCGACGCGGATCAGGAGGCTCTCGTCAAGGAGTGTTTGTATCCGTGAGTCGAGGAATTTGCTAAGGATTATTTGTTTCCCTAGTGCCAAGGATTATTTGTTTCCTTGGGGTTTGAAACGAGTCGAGGATTTCCCACGGAGGTACTGGTGGCTCTGCGAGTCGACGCGGATCAGGAGGCTCCCGTCAAGGAGTGTTTGTATCCGTGAGTCGAGGAGTTTGCTAGGGATTATTTGTTTCCCAAGCGCCAAGGATTATTTGTTTCCTTGGGGTTTGAAACGAGTCGAGAATTTCCCACGGAGGCACTGGTGGCTCTGCGAGTCGACGCGGATCAGGAGGCTCTTGTCAAGGAGTGTTTGTATCCGTGAGTCGAGGAGTTTGCTAGGGATTATTTGTTTCCCAAGCGCCAAGGATTATTTGTTTCCTTGGGATTTGAAACGAGTCGAGAATTTCCCACGGAGGCACTGGTGGCTCTGCGAGTCGACGTGAATCAGGAGGCTCTCGTCAAGGAGTGTTTGTATCCGTGAGTCGAGGAGTTTGCTAGGGATTATTTGTTTCCCAGGCGCCAAGGATTATTTGTTTCCTTGGGGTTTGAAACGAGTCGAGGATTTCCCATGGAGGCACTGGTGGCTCTGCGAGTCGACGCGGATCAGGAGGCTCTCGTCAAGGAGTGTTTGTATCCGTGAGTCGAGGAGTTTGCTAGGGATTATTTATTTCCAAAGTGCTAAGGATTATTTGTTTCCTTGGGGTTTGAAATGAGTCGAGAATTTCCCACGGAGGCACTGGTGGCTCTGCGAGTCGACGCGGATCAGGAGTCTCTCGTCAAGGAGTGTTTGTATCCGTGAGTCGAGGAGTTTGCTAGGGATTATTTGTTTCCCAGGCGCCAAGGATTATTTGTTTCCTTGGGGTTTGAAACGAGTCGAGAATTTCCCACGGCGGCACTGGTGGCTCTGCGAGTCGACGCGGATCAGGAGGCTCTCGTCAAGGAGTGTTTGTATCCGTGAGTCGAGGAGTTTGCTAGGGATTATTTGTTTCCCTAGCGCCAAGGATTATTTGTTTCCTTGGGGTTTGAAACGAGTCGAGGATTTCCCACGGAGGCACTGGTGGCTCTGCGAGTTGACGCGGATCAGGAGGCTCTCGTCAAGGAGTGTTTGTATCCGTGAGTCGAGGAGTTTGCTAGGGATTATTTGTTTCCCAAGCGCCAAGGATTATTTGTTTCCTTGGGGTTTGAAACGAGTCGAGGATTTCCCACGGAGGCACTGGTGGCTCTGCGAGTCGACGCGAATCAGGAGGCTCTCGTCAAGGAGTGTTTGTATCCGTGAGTCGAGGTATCTGTTGAAGACACTAGTTTCTTCGGAGTTGGACTGAACCGTCGAGATTTGGCCTCGTCTTCTAGCGGAGCCTGTTGGGAAAGTATGGTTCCCTCTCTGTTTACGCCCTTGGATTGTATACAGGGATCGATGTGATCTTAACTGTAGGGCCAAAGTTTTATCATTTCTTCTTTTTATTTTATTTTATTTCCGCGATGCTCTATCATTTCAGCTTTTATATCGCGAAGGTCGCGATTGCCCAATCATTTCGGCTATTTTTCACGGTGCCCAATCATTTCGGCTATTTATTTTATTTTTACTCGCTGCTTTTTATTGCGAGTTGCCCAATCATTTCGGCTATTTTCCATGCATACATTTTCTTTATTTGCTGTTTTTTATTGCAAGTTGCCCTATCATTTCGGCTATTTCGTATGCATATGCGGCCTATTGGATTTTTGCAGTAGATCAATTTCGGCATCAGCACCGCTACAACTGGGATATTACCAGGAGCGAATCATCATCTGCCTCTGTCGATGTCGAACAAAGGTGGCTTAGCGAACAGGGTTAAGGGGCTGTCGACTAAGGCTTTTAACTTCATGAGCCGTAAGGGTCTCACAAAGGTATTTCTCCCTACAAGTCGTGAGGATCATGTAGGCGTACTTTCTCCTTAGGACTCGTGAGGATTCCTAAGTGTTCGTTTTCTCTGTAAGTCGTAAGGATCCTACAGGAGGGTTTTCTCCTCATAAATCGAGAGGATTTACAAGGGTTGTTTACCATGTGAACATATCCCCAGTCATGGATGAGACTTGGTTAGGGAAATGTTTTATTCGCGCCCGTGGCTTGTATACAAGGGTCAGTATTGAACCACTTGTAGGGCAATATCGGAAGTTGTGGGGGTTGCTTAAGCACAGGTTTAGGTCTCTGTAACTTAAGACTTTCAACTCTTATGAGCTGTGAGGGTCCCATAAGAGAGTTCTCCTTACGAGTCGTGAGGATCTCGCAAGTGTATTTTCTCCTTAGGAATCGTGGGGATCCTTAAGTGTGTTGCACCTTTGTGAGTCGTAAGGATCTCACGTAGGTGGTTTCTCCTTACAAGGTCGAGAGGACCCTATAAGTGTCCTTTAACGAGGTTGCACCCTTTCGGGTTTTCACAAACACTCGCCGGTAGTCCTGCTGTTTTTACTCACGGAGCCCTTTCGGGTTTTCATCCGCGCCCATTTTGCTTATGGACATACCGTGTTTTTTATTCTTTTTATTTTCTTTTTTGTCTTTTTTCTTACGAGGTCGCGCTCTTCCGGGTTTTCACGAACACTCGCCGGTAGCCCTGCTGTTTTTACTCACGGAGCCCTTTCGGGTTTTCATCCGTGCCCTTTTTGCTTATGGACATACCGTTTTTATTTATTATATTTTTTCTTTATATATTTTTTTATTCATCTCGTCAGCCTAAGGATGCTGCGGTATTAGTTTAAAGATGTTTCGGTCTGCTATTAGTTTAAGGACATTTCGGTCCGACATTGAGAGGCTGGCTACTGCTTATAAAACTTGAGCTTAGGAAGATAGCGAGCGGACATGGTCGTCGTCACCTATCATTGACCTAGGCTGTGGATCATTAAGCGTAGTATTTTTTTAGAAAGCGACCGTTTATCGGCCTGAAAGGCCTTTCACCGTGCATGTCCATGAGTAGATAGGCCCCACCCTGGTAGACCTTATCTATGATGTACGGGCCTTCATAGTTTGGCTCGAATTTTCCCCGCTTGGCGCGATTGGAGATCATAGGCCTTTTGACCACTAGCACGAGTTCGTCTTGGCGGAATGTCCTTGGCCGGGTCAATCTTTCATATGAGCGCGTCATTTTTGCTTTATAAGCTTCCAGATTTTCCTGCGCTACGAGCCGGGTTTCATCAAGGGCGTCAAGCTCCTCAAGCCGAAGGTGAGCATTTTCTTCGTCCGTTAGCTCGTAGTGGACTGCCACTCATAGAGAGGGTAACTCTATCTCGAGGGGGAGTACTGCTTCCGTCCCAAATACCAACGCGTACGGTGTTGTGTTTGTGGCCGTCTTAAATGTAGGTCGATACGCCCAAAGAGCTTCTTGCAGTCTTTCGTGTCAGTCCTTCTTATTTCGGGACACCATTTTCTTTATGATCTTTGTCAAGGTCTTGTTGAAGGCTTCAGCTAGACCATTAGATCGCGGATTGTAAACTGAAGAATATCTCCAGTCTATATTATGCTGTTGCGCGAAGCGACTGATCTTGTGGCTTCTATAAGCTGGCCCGTTATCGGAGATGATCCGTCGCGGAGTTCCGAACCGATATATGACGCGCGTCTTGAAGAAGTGGAGGATATTTTCCGTCTTCACTTCTCTTAACGGTATCGCTTCTGCCCATTTATAGAAGTAGTCAGTTGTTGCTAGGATGAAACGATGTCCTCTAGACGATGCGGGTTCGATGGGGCCGACTATATCAGTCCCCCACATTTCGAATGGCCAGCTAGCCACCGTTGGATGTAGTGGATTTGGATGCTGGTGGATGAAGTCCCCATGAATTTGGCATGAGTGGCATTGCTTCGCATATTCGAGGCAGTCCTGGATCATCGTGGGCCAGTAGTAGCCCATCCGTTTGATCTTCAACTTCATCTTTGGGCCTGCTTGGTGAGAACCGCAGAGTCCGTCGTGAACTTCCTGGACGACCCTTTTCGCTTCGTCAGGTCCTAAGCATCTCAGCCACAAAGAATCGAATGACCTCTTATATAGTGTATCGTTGACGAAGGCGAAAGACAGGGCCCGTTTCATGAGCTGATGTCTCGTGGATGCTTCTTCAGGCATTCGGTGGGACTTGAAGTAATCTATGAAGACTTCCCTCCAATCCTCGGTATTTTCCCAATCTTTTACTTGTAGGGTTGTCTCCTCGTTCGCTCCTTTTTCTTCGAATGATTCCGGAGATATTTCTGCTGGGGCAAGCACCCGACGGCTTTGTACCATGATTCTAGCGTCATCGAGGTTCTCGTCAGCCAATTCTTTAGCAAGGTTGGCCAACGCGTCTGCTTTGCTATTTTCCGCACGCGGTATGTTCTCCAAAGTGTAGGAGGGAATTTGGGTCAACAATTGTTGCACCTTTTCGCCGTACTTCACCAATTCCGGTTTGCACGTTTGGTAGTCGCCGTTTACTTGACTAACGACCAGCTGGGAGTCTCCGTATATGAGGAGGTTTTCAATTCCCATGTCGATGGCGATCTCGAGGCCTGCTATCAGAGCTTCGTATTTGGCTTCATTGTTTGTCCTTGGCTCCGTCAGGGAGAACGCGTAGCGCATTATCCCTCCTTGTGGAGTTATAAAGATGAGTCCTACCCCCGATTTGATTATAGGGGTATTTTGTTTGCGCTTTTTCATGGAAGATGCTCCATCGAAATAAAGTTCCTATTGGGTATCACCACCGTCGATCGCGTCAAACACATGGTCGTCTGGAAGATCGCAGTTTAAAGGATAGTCGGCCGGTATCGGGTGCTCAGCGAGGAAATCGGCGATGGCCTGGCCTTTCACTGCCTTGAGAGGTTGATACGTTATCGAGAACTCCATCAAGAGCAGGGCCTATTTAGCGAGTCGTCCCGTCAATATGGCCTTTGACATCAAGTATTTAAGGGGGTCCACCTTTGAAATGAGATGGACTTCATGCGCCAACGCATAGTGCCTGAGCTTTGTTATCGCAAAGATCAACGCCAGGCAGTGTTTTTCAATGGGAGAGTAGTTGCTTTCTGCCCCCAGCAGAACTCGACTTAAGTAGTAGAGTGCTCTTTCTTTCTCTTGATCGTTCTCTTGTGCCCATAATGCGCCTAAGGAACCTTTGAGGGCGGTTGTATAAAGAATGAGGGGTTTTCCCTTAACTGGAGCAGCCAACACCGGCGGGTTCTGCAGGTATTGCTTGATCTCTTCTAGTGCGCTTTGGCATTTTTGGTCCCAGACGAACTGGGTCCCCTTCTTCATCAGGTGGCTGTAAGGACGACACTTGCCTGAAAGATTGGCTATAAATCGCCGTATGTATGCGAGCTTCCCTTGGAGAGATCGCAACTGTTTGAGAGTTCTCGGCGGATACATTTCCATGATCGCTTTGATCTTTGACGGATCTATTTCAATACCTCGGTGTCGAACAATGAATCCTAGGAATTTGCCTGAGGAAAATCCGAATGCACACTTGAGCGGGTTCATTTTCAAGTTGTATTGTCGAAGGCGTTGAAATACGGTCTTCAGATGCTCGAGATGTTCCTCGTATGATTTGCTTTTAACCACGAGATCGTCGATATAGCATTCGACGATTTCGTGTATAAGGTCATCGAAGATCTTTGTTATGGCCCTTTGATAAGTGGCACCGGCGTTCTTTAAACCGAATGGCATCACCTTGTAACTAAATATTCCTAGAGGAGTCCTGAAGGCGGTATGCTTCTGATCTTCGGGATGCATCTTTATCTGATTATACCCTGATGAGCCATCCATGAAGGAGAATACCTCATGAGTGGACGTGTTGTCTATCATCAGTTCGGTGACTGGCACTGGGAAATCGTCCTTCGGGCAAGCTTTATTGAGATCCCGAAAGTCCACGCATATACGCACAGCCCCATTTTTCTTCATCACCGGGACGATGTTGGCGATCCATTCAGGGAATTGAACCTTCTGGATGAAGCCAGAGTCGATCAGCTTTTTGACTTCAGCATTGATACTCATTTCAAGCTCGAGCCGCATTCTTCTCGGTGCCTGTTTGATTGGCCCGGCGTCCGGAGATATCGCCAATCTGTGCACAGCAATTTCTGGATCTAGTCCCGGCATTTCGGAATAGTTCCATGCGAAGCAATCTCTATGCTGTAGAAGCACGTCCTTTAACGCAGCTACCCTTTCTTCAGATAGTAACTCGCTGATGAATGTCGGTCGTGGGTCGTTTGCCGTCCCCAACTCAATTTTCTTAAGGTTATCTGCAGTGGTATGGATTCCATCTTCCAGCTCTTTTGGCGCTGGTGGGAATTCTGAGATTATCTCGTCACTGCTATTTTCGAAGCACCAAGGGAGCTCATCTATGTCTTCGGGCTCTTCTTTTAATATTGTAATCATGTGACAGGTGCGAATTTGCTTCCAATCCCAATGTGGAACTGGTTTTTCTTCCGTGGCCTTGGGCTCGTGCTTTTGTGGCGGCACCACCCTCCAGTTGTCGGACAGAGCGAACTTGCTAAGCTGATACTGATCTTCGACCCAATTCTTTAAGGTGAAGCAATCTTCAAGAGGATGCCCTATTACCCGATGGTAAGAGCAATAGTCCGGGTATGAGACCTCGCCTGCTTGTTCGGGGGTGTTTAGACTCCGGCAGTGCAAGCATCCGATGTTTCAAAGCGAGGTCAAGTATCTTCTTCGTCTTGTCCCGCGGAAACGGGTACGCTCGACCCATTTTCTTCATAAGGGATAGATCGATAACGCTCGACTCCCATTTGCGTGGCTTCTTAGCCCCGCTTTGCTGCTGTTGAGCGCCTTTTCGGCCTTTCGACTTATTTCTGCTTTTGCGTCGAGCCTTGTTTATAACAGGTTGACAGGGAGCGGCATTTTCATCTTTCACGGCCTGTTGGAGAAGGCGTTGCGTTCTAGCTTTCTCGTAGATGACCATTTCGCGGTTATGATCGTCTCGGACTTTTTGACCCGCTTCCCTTATAAGCTTGTCCATTTGTTCTTCGAACGACGGACTAGGCACTTTTACATCCGGCACTTTCATTGTTTCAGAATTAGCGTCCTCCCATTGAGCATCTGCTTCTTCATCGAAGTCATACATGACGTAACAGCTGTTTAGTAGCTCCCGTTTCTTTGACCGGATGTATCCGAGTCCTTTCGTCTCCATTCTCCCATTAGGCAGTTTGCGTTGAGTCCCGGGAACGTTCCAGACTTTATCATAGAACTTGGCTTTTTGAACGGTCTGCTTGAAGGATATCCCCTGGCGTTTCAGCAGCTTTTTTAAACCCTCTGTATAATATCTGGGAAGACGGATAGGCTGAAGCCTGTCGAGTGTAGGATCCGCGCCATGCCAGATTTCTTTTTCCACCTTGGTTTCTTCAGAGCGGTAGAACAAAATTGCTTTCTCGCTTTCTCGCCTGGGAGGGATATAGAATGTCCGCAACTCTTCTACACTGTAGATATTAAGTGCATCCAGTTCTTTATGGTGTTTAAGCGGCACCATGGCGACTTGTAAACTTTGCTCTTCGTCAGCGGACATTCGTATGGAAGGTCGAGCAGAGAATACAACACGGATCTCATCTTCCGAGTCGCTACCAAAGATCAACGTAGGAGTGGACGGTCCTGGCTTGCTGTGTTGGGGAGGATCCGAATACACTATCTCCTCTTCCTCCTCGGTATCACTGCCGAAGACAGGGATGGTGGCGTTAGCTTTGTTCTCCGGCATGTGACACTTCTCCGTGTCTTCGAAATCCAGTAAGAAGTATTTGGCATCTTCGTATTTGCGGATCTCGTTCACAGAGAACGGGTTCAGTTCTCCAGTCACGGTATACTCGAAACCATCCTTAAAATACTTCATACACTGATGTTGTGTAGAAGGGATGATATTGTACTCGTGTAACCATGGTCGGCCGAGCAAAGCGTTGTAGCATGTCTTGGCGTCTATGACGTGGAACTTAATGTCCGTGATGAGTAGCCCGAAGCGTAGCGTCAGTATCACAGATCCAAGAGTTCTTGATGACTGGGAGTCGAACCCGGAGATGGTGATCTTGTCACGAGCAAGGTGTTGGACGCTCATGCATATTTCTTTTAACACCCGCACGTTGAGGAGATTAACGGAGGATTCATTGTCGATCAGGATTTTGCCTATCTTTATATCGTGGCAGTATCTTGAGACATAGAGGGGGCGATTGTGTTCGCACGTCCCAAGGAGAAGGTCTTCATCACCGAAAGTGACATCGGCCGTGTGCACTTCCTCCAATTCATCCTTCATCTTTTCTTCGGCCAGGCACGCTTGGAATTGTTCCGGATCTTGTAGCGCCTTAATCAACGAATCTCTCGCCTCTTTTGATAGCAAAAGGGCGTCAAGAATGCTGAGCTGTGAGGGCAGCTTTCTCAGATGTGCTAAGACGTTGTAATCCACCTTATTCTTCTTCGGCAGGTTGTTGGCATTTAGCTCTTCCAGAACTTGGTCATCTAAGACGATATCTTCAGAGTCCTTTTCTTTCCCTTTATCTTTTCTGCTTGAGGGTCCAAGGTTCTTTTCAGGCAGCGTCCGATTCCGCAGCCGAATATTTTCGCAGACTTTGGGCTCTTCTTCTTTTCCCGAAGTGGACTCTTTAAAGAGAGGGGCAAGTTCCAGCTCCTCATCAGAATCGCTCCCGAATGTAGGCATTTGTGACCCGCTGGTGTTAACCATGCGACAATCGCCAACATTTCTTTTAAGCCCTTCGGTCGTATTTCTTTGCTCTCGACGAGTTTTACGCTTTTCCCGCTTAAAGCGTTGTCGACGAGCAACATATCCTTGCCACCATTTATCGAAAGCTTTGCACTCTTGAGTGGGGTGCGAAACCCTCTGATGATATAAGCAATAGGAGGGGTGCATTTCTATTTCACCAGTAATTTTTCCTTCAGAGGATGGTAGCTTCATGCCCATTGATATGGCCTTAGCAAACCTTTTCTTTATCTTGAACTGGCTTTTGTCGGTAGCGGAGGTGTTTAGCTCCAGCGAGATCGTCTCAGCTCTTTCATCAAGTCGCTGGCGTTTGGCCCTTTCAAATATAGCCTTCTCGCGTTCTCGATCAGCTTTACTTTTCAGTCGAGCTTCGTTAAGGAACGCGTCAATCATTTCATCTGATAGTTTCGGGAATTTTGGTTCAAGATTTGCCCCTAGCGCTTCGGTACAAGGAGTTTCCTCATCGTTCGTGATCGAATGGGAAATCATATGACAGCTCACCACATATTCCTCGGATTCATCCGATGAACTTTCTCCCTCATCTTCTTCTTGAAAAACGTGATTGAGGAACTCTTGGAGCGTAATGGGAGTCCGTGCCTTTTGGTTGTATTCATCCAGTGCGTCAATTTGCTTTTGTAAGTCCGTGCGCTTGTCGCCAGGCTTCACAGGCTTCTTTGACTTCTTTTTCTTCTTCTTCAAGGATTTTGACGGCTGGTTGCGAGTGCTTGAGCCACCACCATCGATCTTTGGAGTTGGACGTGGCTTCAACATCCCTTCAATGACCTGTGGTTCCAACGGGTTCTTCCACTTGATCGCTGGACATGTCTGAAGATCGTTTAGCATCCTCTTTGTCTTGGCTGATAATACAACCTCCCAAGGAGCTTCTTCAACGATGGAGCATGTTGCCCCCGGCGTATTCGTCCCCTTAGAGGTGTGGGGCTGCAGGGGATTCACCTTCCATTTGTCAGATAACGCGAACTTGCCCTGTCGGTACTGATTTTCAAGCCAATTCTTGAAAACGTAGCAATCTTCGATCGGATGGCCTAGTACTCGATGATAAGGACAGTAGTTGGGCTCGTTGATGTCACTTGGTTGCAACGGACGTTTTGGATCCGGCAGATTTATGAGTCTGTTGCGCAACGCCAGCTCGAATAACCTCCTCGTTTTATCGCGGGGAAAGGAATAAGGACGTCCCATCCAATCCTCAAGGGGTACGTACGGGCACATATTATTTTGACGAGCAACCGGCTTTGAGTCGCTCGGTTGTTGTTGAGCATTAGCGACGACGATCGCTTTTCCCTTCCCTTTGTCACTTCGGGAGTCCGGCCTTGGAAGAGGAGGTTTATGGCCCATCTGATCCATCTGTGCTAGTTTGTCGATCAAGGCTTGGAAGGTAGTCGGCTTGAAAAACATCATAAACTGCGAGATGGTTGCTTGTGGATCGAGGGTTCCCACAAACATACCCACCGCGGGAGCTTCTTCAATGCGCTGCTCGCACTTTGACCATAAGTTCCACCATCGTATAGCGTACTGAACCCACGTCTCGCCAGGCTTTACCCTAGCGTTAATCAGTGCCGTCATCGGGGTACGTTCACTGGCGCTTGCAAAACGCTGAGTAAACAGCAGCTCCATCTCTGCGAAGGTTTTGATGGAGTCGTTCAGGAGTTCAGAGTACCACTCGAACGCCGTATCTGATAAACTTCCAACAAACTGGCAAAGCAACAGCTTGTCGTCACCACCGGTGTTACCGCAGAGTGCCCTGAACTGGGCAACATGCTGATGAGGATTGCCCGTCCCTTTGTAGACATGGAACTTGGGAATTGTGTAACCGGGTGGGTACTTGATTTGATCGTACCAACTTGGATATGGCCGCCCCGTTTTTACGACCTGGCCGGCTGCTTCGGTCGCCTGATGAACCCGTATTTGTTGGGCGATGTACTCATCCAAATCAGCTTTGGAGATTGTATCCTCTTTAGCTGTCGATAGAGTTGGTAGAGGATTTGATGTCTCTCCCCTATCGTCTCCAAGAACGATCGGGGGCTCTTCAACCGGGGGCTCTTGTTATATCATCATCCCTATCATGTCTTGGAAGAGGAGGCCCATATGCTGTATGTTGGCTGCTTGTTCAGCAGCCTCTTTGTCCTTCTTCTCCAATATCCGACGAAGGAATTCGGCATCGGTTTCTTCCTCCTGGCGCTCATCTGAGGAAGTTTCAGGATTTTCTTTTGGCCCTGTAAGTGCGGCCATAGCGTTCATCATCTCCTGGAGCTTCTGTTGCTGCTCTTGAGCCTTGGTCACTGACCGTGTAAGCGGTCTATGACCCGTGGATGCACGGCTGTCTTCTTTTCCCGATGCCATGTAAACCGTATGAACTGTTATACCCCCTGACTTAGGGCGTTTAGGTTCACCATTTTTAACTTTTGTTGCTGACGCACGAGTTTTCTCTGGCATCCTTCTTTTGTGTGCCGTTGAGGTTGAAGGGGTCGTTGCAGTGGGCACCCTAGCAGCTACCGTCCCCTACTGTTTAATGGGACGGTCCTTATCTTTTTCCACCTTCGCCTTTTTCTGGCGGCGAGAGTGACCTGGGTCAATCACGGAGTCTTGAACCCTCCGCCAAACTTTATAAATTTTTGAAGACAGCCGTTGAGGGGGCTGTTCTTGTTTTGTTTCCGGAACTCTCCCCGCAGGTGGAGGAGATCTTTTCAGTGTAGCGGTTGGAGAATTCTTACGTACCCTCCTCAGCAGTTCAAAGCTGTTCCCAGTTGGAACAGCAGCGTTGACTTCTACCACTGGAGCCGGTGGAGTTAGCCCCTAGGGGGAGTTGCCCCCTGCCTTCCTCACTCGTTGCCAATGGCGACGTCGAGCATGACGAGCCGTTGGGACTGGCTCGGAGATTGAGACATCTTCTTTTTGCCCCCTGTCTGAATGAGGTGCCGCCGGTGTTAACCTCTTAAAGACTGAGGTTGTCTTCTGAGGTGTGATATCCAACCTATCGAAGACAAATCCTCGAGCAGGGATAGGAGCAGGAATCGTCAGTCTTGAAAAGACTACCTCTTTGACAGGGGAAGCCGCCTTGACGACTTTTGGATCAGCAGTTATTGCCTTCCTTGGGACAGCCAATTTAGAGTTCTGATTTAGCCTGGCGAAAACAGAGGCTGTTGGTTTGGTAGTGGGCGATCCGTTGACAGGGGCCATCGTAGCAGTGAGCCGGTCGAAGACCGACTTTTTGTTCACTTCCGGTGCAGGTATTGGCGTAGGAAAGCTTGTAGGTGGGATCATGGTCCCGAAGAACAGGCCAGTGGTGGCTTGGGTCACCTGGTCTATCGGCAGAGCGAGGAAGGAAGCCGCTTGGGGCCCATATGCTACACCTCCCGGTGAGGTGGAGCGTCCGTTGCAGTGGCATTTCGAGCAGTTGGTGCAGTTAAAGGCCATTGAATCTTGAGTTCTGCGCTAGGCAAAAGACCAAATCTTAGTAACTTGAAATCCGAAGGCAACCATTTAACAAACCGCGATTGGTTCGCGAGGACGACACACGAAGTGTGGAGTGGAAAGAGGAAAAGGTCCCACCGGGCGTGCCAGAATCTGTTCCCCTCCGAACGGCGGCGTACAGGACCGCGATGTCCTGACGCTGAGATTCGGGGCAGATGCTTTTTGGTTTTATCCGTCCACCTCTCCGAAGATGCCAAGTTGATTTATGGCACCGTGTATCGGAGGTTTAGACGGATGCGGCCGATGTAGCAGACTTCGTCAGATTCCCCCTCGCTTGAGGGGTTTTTGATTGTGGGGACGCTCTTCCCTGTAGGCGCAAGCCCCTGCAGTTAATTACGCTACCGCATCACGGTAACAACTTTCTCCTTCTCCAGAATTTCACTTCGTGTCGTGTGTGTTTGTTTTGTTTGTGGTTGCCCGTGGATTGTATACGGAGACTGAGTAATGTCGTCGCCCGTAGGACGTGGATTAGTCCAAATCCGTATTTACTTAGATTTGGGTTTGGTGTTTTTAGTTTAAAGATGCATTAGTCGCGTTGCGGCTAAGATCAACTCAAACGTTCGTTAAGGATACGTTAGTCTGATTTAAGACTAAGATCAACTTAACGTGGTGATCCATTTAATATATGGCCGCTGGGACTCGTCGCCTCTCTGGCATCGTTGAAGGATTACAACGATAGGTGTCAGAGGAGTTCGGAGATGTACCCTCGAACCGAAGTTGATTTAGGGTTTTATAGTCCATTTGAATGTTTAAGGATACGTTAGCCGTGTTTGGGGCTAAGATCAACTTAAACGGGACCGTTTAGATCCGGCAAAAGAGCATTTGGAGGCTCTATTGTTCCAGTTTAGGGACATAGTGGTCCATGTTCCAGTTTAGGGACGTGGTGGTCCGCCATTAGTTTAAGGACGTTTCGGTCCGACATTAGTTTAAGGACGTTTCGGTCCGATATTAGTTTAAGGTCGTTTCGATCCGATATTAGTTTAAGGACGTTCCGGTCCGATATTAGTTTAAGGACGTCTCGGTCCGATATTAGTTTAAGGACGTCTCGGTCCAATATTAGTTTAAGGACGTCTCGGTCCACGAGTTTAAGGACCCCGCAGTCCATATTCATGTATGTGGTCGTCGGGAACCGTCACCTCTCTGACGTCGTTGAAGGATTACAACGATAGGTGTCAGAGGAGCTTGGAGATGTACCCTCGAACCGGATATAAATTGATTTACGGGAGCAATATCGCTCAGTCAATTTAATTTGAGGATTTACTGCAAGAATTGGGCTAAGTCCAGTTGAAAATGTTCAACATTTTGTTTGCATTTGGCTTTTGTCTGGGCTTTCCCCTTTTTAGAATAATGCATAGCATTTTATTATGATGCAGATCATTTGTTTTGGTCCATTGGACCTTTTAATTGGGCTCTGCCCTTTTAAATAATGCATAGCATTTTATTTATTAGGCCTGTTAAGCCTTTTAATTGGGCCTGGCCCTTCAGGAAATGCATTGCATTTGTCAGGCGCTTTGCGCCAATCACTGAGCGCAGAGGCTTGTGGCGAGGACACGTGTCATGCTCTGGCGAGCGCAAGCGCAACAGCGCAGTGCGCTGCGCTAGTGCGCTGCGCTGTTGCGCTGCTGACACGTGGCGCGCTCTGGTGAGTTGCGCCAATTCCAGAGAGCAAAGCTCTATTTCAAGAGCGCGTAGCGCAAGTTGTTCTGTGGGTGACACGTGGCGCTCTCTTAAGAGCGCAACAGCGCAGTTTGGAAGTGCAAAGCACTAAGAATCTTTTAGATTCAAGAACGGTAGTGCAGAGCACTATTTGATTTCTTGATCTAATTTAGATCAAAGAAAAATCAGTTTTTTCTTTTTGTTTCAAGAACCAGAGGTTCATAAAAGTGCTAAGCACTATTTTTATTTTGTTGTTTTCTTGTTTTTTAAAGAACCAGTGGTTCATGAGAAGTGCAAAGCACTGTTTATTATGTGAAGAACATTGATCTGGTTTTTAGATCAATGATTTATTAAAAGAGATTTCTTTTCTCTCGTGAAGGTCTTTACCTTTTTCTTTGAAATTTTCTCAGAATTCTCTCTCTGTTTGAAGCTCTTGACTTTTTTCAAGAAAAAATCTTCCTTTTTGAATTGAGGCCTAGGGTCCTTTTTATAGTGCCCATAAATTAGTTAAATTTGTTAAAGAGATCTTTCTCTGAATGATTTGGGGAATTTTCCCCACCGTTGGATCTTTGATCCAAGGGCTTCTGCTTTGCAGAAGAAAATCTTCTTGTTTTAACAAAAACAGAAAAGATTTCTTAGAATTTTAATTCTGTTTGGCGCAGATGCCCCAGCACGTGACACGTGTTGCGCAGCGCACAGCGCAGCGCAACTGCGCTAGCGCATCTGTGCTGACACATGTCGCGCAGCGTACAGCGCAGCGCAACTGTGCTAGCGCATCTGCGCTGACACGTGTCGCGCAGCACAGTGCTTGCGCAGCTGAAGCGTTGTTTCATTTAATTTTTCTTTAAATAGAGCTTTGCTCTGATTGGGTGCGCTGCCTTGGGCGCTGCGCTGATGCATCTGCGCCTGACACGTGGCGTGTTGCGCAGCGCAAATATACTGAAGCGTTGCTTCATTTATTAAATTTTAAATTTTCAAAGCAGAGCTTTGCTCTGATTTGGGGAAGATGAAGCGTTGCTTCATCTCCCGCCTCGGAATTTGAACAAAGTTGGGTTAAACAGGCATCACTAATGATATCTCCTTTATTCTGAGTATAGGCGTGGTAAACCCTGATACTGTACCGACTTAAGAATTATTGTCGGTCATTGCCCTGACTGTCACGGTTCCACCCCTCTCTTCTGCGTCTCCCCATACTCTGGAAGGTGAAGATCTCCCATTTCTTTCCTTCAGTGTAGATACCATTTTCTTTCATTAACCATATATTGTCGCAATCCTGCAGGAGTGCTCTTTGATCACTTACACCAGGTGTTAAGCCCGTATTTTGCCTTCCAATCGGAATTCGTTCCCCCTTCCGGCATTGGTTAGTATATTCTTCGCTTGGTGTTTCTTCTTTTCATGAGTAAGCTTTCTGTTGCTAAGCCTTCCTCATATTGAACACAGTATCACGGCTCGAGGGAGGGAGCGAAGGAATAGCCGAGCCTCCCGTGCTCCATGTCTTGCCACTTTCAACAGCTGGTATGGTAGATCTCGTCCATCTGCTTTCTTCTTTATTTTTTAAAGTTGAAATCTGACCCTTATTCATGCGTGATTTATTTTGCAGCAGCTATGCCGGCTTCGGCTCCTTTTGAGTCTCGCATTCCCATGCCTACGGGGCCTTTTGCTAAGCGTCAATTTTCCAGGGGCGCGGTGACTAGCAGGCCGATGTTAAACAAATTTATCGAAGATCTTGATGCCAAAGCTCTCACTTCTGCCGTGGATTTCGCTGACGAAGTCAACCCTATGCTGGCGACGCTTATGAATTTCCACAACTAAGATTTCGTCAGCCTTTGGGTTGATTATTGTAAGCGGATCGAGGCTTGTCTACATGAGATCAAGCTCAAGCGTCTCAGTCCTGAAGTATTGACCTTGAAGGCTCAGCGAGTCGCGTGGATCGAGCAAAGTGCCGATTCCATTAAATATTTTGAACGAAATTTAGCCCTGAAGCGAAAGGAGCATGAGACAGCTTCCGGCGAATCCATCCAATTGCGTGCCCAGATCGAAGCAAATGCTGCGCGAGGCAGAACCTTCAACAATGTATTTCTAATAGGCTGTCGCTGAGGCAGAACCTCGATTTTACCGAGCGGGGCATGCAAGATTACAAGGTTTCCAAGCAGGAAATTGCCAAGAAACTTTCATCATGCTTGCAACAACGGGCTCAAATTGAAGCGGGGCTAGCCGCAGTAGTAGCATGCAAGGAAGAGCTGCAGGGAGCACGTGAGTGGGTTGCCAATTTGTTGAAAGCCCCGCCTTCTTAAAAATTGCAATTGTATTCCCCCCTTTTGTATTAATTGTATCTCTTAAACACTTGATTTGTGAATAAAGAATATACACTTTTTGCATGCGCTCATCTGTGTTTTGATGTCTTGATGTGGCGCTAATTAGTTTACTTACTCGTTTCGGAGTCCGTAGTTTATTCGCTCGTTTCAGAGTTTGTAGTTTATTCACTCGTTTCGGAGTCTCTAGTTTATTCACTCGTTTCGGAGTCTCTAGTTTATGTACTCATTTCGGAGTTTTTTTAGTTTACCTCCCTTAGATTTACAGGCAAACTTATCCTAACGTTATATATAGATAACCTCCATTCTTTACGACAGAGGTCCGTTAGGTTTTGTGGTACTTAGGTTTTGGTCCTGGTACCGTCGCGTTGGCTGATGTATTTTTCGATATGCATTCTTTAAGCCGTTGTTCGAGTAGCCCCGTGACTGTCGTATTTCTGATCCCTTCGGGGGCTGGACAAGACGTCTTCAAGTAATCTCCTTAGGCTATATGACTATTTGAAGAGCAAGCGTTAGGAATTTGCCATGTCGCTTTTACTTGAGGTTAGGCTCAATTTGGAGCCCCGATGAGTCATAACCACTCCGCGCTGGTGTGGGATGGTCTCCGATAGTCTCTGAGGCTTTATATGAGTTGCCGTCGAGACCCGATTTTTGTTTTGACCATGCCATACCGTTTCTTTGCTGAAGTATGGTAGACATCTGTAGGACCTTTATGCTGTATGTATTGCAGTTGAAGTCCGGAGCTAGGAATATGCCTTTGCTCCAGTTTGATTTGGCTCGTTGGAGCTTTATTGACGTCACGTTTGCACTCTGATGGAATGAGAAGATACGCTGGGGTAGTCACTGAGTTGTATATGAACTGTCAAGACTTGGAGCTAGAATTTTGCCATGGATCCATTTTTTATTTGACCCTTGAGTCTTTGTTGACGTCATGTCTGCATCCTGTCGGAATGAGAAGGAACGTAGGGATTGTCTCTAAGTTGTATATGAACCATCAAGACTTGGAGCTAAAAATTTTCCATGGCTCCATTTTTTATTTGACCCTTGAGTCTTTGTTGACGTCTTGTCTGCATCCTGTCAGAATGAGAAGGAACGCTGGGATTGTCTCTAGGTTGTATATGAACCGTCAAGATTTGGAACTAGGAATTTTCCATGGCTCCATTTTTTATTTGACCCTTGGGTCTTTATCGATGTCGTGTCTGCATCCTGTCGGAATAAGAAGGTACGTCAGAGTAATCTTTAGGTTGTATATGAACTGTCAAGATTTGGAGCTAGGAATTTGCCATGGCTCCTTCTTTGTTCGACCCTTGGGTCTTTGTTGACGTCGCGTCTGCACTGAGAAGGACGTCACGGCTGATCTCTAGGCTGTAGATGTTGCCATCAAGATCTGGCTCTCCCATTGATGGAGCCTGGTGGGAAAACATGGTTCCCTTTTCCATTTATGCCCAGGGATTGTATACAGGGGTCGGTGTAGACTCACCTGCAGGGCAGAAAAGTTTTGTTTTCATTCATTTTTTTCCTGCGATGCCCTATCTTTTTAGCTTTTCATATCGCGAAAGTCGCGATTACCCAATCATTTCGGCTTTTTATCCGCGGTGCCCAATCATTTCGGCTAATTTTTTTTCTATTTTTACTCGCAGCTTTTTATTGTGAGTTGCCCAATCATTTCGGCTGTTTTTATATGCATATTTTTTGCTCGCTGATTTTTATTGTGAGTTTCCCCATCATTTCGACTATTTTTATATGTATATTTTTTGCTCGCTGATTTTTATTGCGAGTTGCCTCATCATTTCGACTATTTTTATATGCATAGTTTTTGCTTGCTGATTTTTATTGCGAGTTTGGAATCTGATACCAACCTTAGCATTAGTATCGCTACGACTAGAATATTGCCAGGAGCGAGTCATCATTTGCTGTGAAAGGACTTGGAGTTTGACACCTGTTTAGGCATCAGCATCACCACCACTGGAATGTTGCCAGGAGTGAATCGTCATTTGCCTTGAGAGGACTTGGGGGTTGACACCTATTTAGGCATCAATATCGCTACAACTGGAATGTCGCCAGGAGCGAATTATCATTTGCCTTTGTCGATTTGAACAAAGATGTCTTATTAAACATAGTTAAGATCCTGTCGACTAAGAATTTTTGATTTTATAAGCCGTAAGGGTCTCAGAAAATTATTTCTCCCTACGAGTCGTGAGAATCTCGTAGGTGTATTTTCTCCTTAGAAATCGTAGGGATTCCTAAGTGTGTGCTCTCTTATAAGTCATAAGGATCTTACAAGAATATTTTCTCCTTATAAGTCGAGAGGACTTATAAGTGTCGTTCACCATATGAGGACATTTCTCGTCATTGGTGGAACTTGGCGGGGAAATCGTTTATTTATGCCCGTGGATTGTATACAAGGGCCAATAGTGGACCGCCTGTAGGGTAGGTTGGGGAATGTGATAGCTTAAGAACAGGTTTAGGTATTTGTAGCTTAAGACTTTTGAATCCCGTGAGCAGTGAGGGTCTCATGGAGAAATTCTCCTCACGAGTCATGAGGATCTCATAACTGTATTTATTTTAACGAGACTGCGCCCTTTCGGGTTTTAACAAGCTTGCTGGTAGTCCTGCTGTTTTTACACACGGTGCCCTTTTGGGTTTTCATCCGTGCTCATTTTACTTATGGACGTGCCCTTTCTCTCTTTTTTAACCCGAGATTGCGCCCTTTCGGGTTTTCACAAGCTCGCCGGCAGCCCTGCTGTTTTTACTCACGGCTCCCTTTCGGGTTTTCATCCGTGCCTAATTTGATTGTGTACGTACCCTTTTGTTTAACCCGAGATTGCTCCCTTTCGGGTTTTCACAAGCTCACCGACAGTCCTGCTGTTTTTACTCACGACGCCCTTTCGGGTTTTCATCCATGCCCATTTTGCTTATGGACGTACCCTTTTTTTTAACCCGAGATTGCGCCCTTTCGGGTTTTCACAAGCTCGCCAACAGTCCTGCTGTTTTTACTCACGGTGCCCTTTCGAGTTTTCATCCGTGCCCATTTTGCTTGTGTACGTACCTTTTTTTTACGTGACCCATCTATTTGCCGGTGGGACGTGGAGGTGACTTCACCATTGGAGTTATGCAGCCGATAAGCTTGAGTTGCAACCTTCGTCGTTGAGGCTTCGATTGCAATATAGATATCAAGGATGGATATCGCCGTATTTAGGACGATGTGCCGTGTTTGAGGTGAAATTTTAGTTTAAGGATTTCGGTCCGTTGTCGCCGTTTGAGGCAAAGTTTTAGTTCAAGGACATCTCAGTCCGTTGTCGCCGTATTTGAGGCGGAATTTCTAGTTTAGGAAATTTTCGGTCCAATATCACCATTTTTTAGGCGGATATTTAGTTTAAGGGTATCTCGGTCCGTCATCACTATGTTTGAGGCGGATATTAGTTTAAGGACTTCTCGGTCCGTTGTCGCCGTATTTGAGGCGAAATTTTAGTTTAAAGACTTCTCGGTCCTTCATTCGGAAACGAGTATTAGTTTAGGGACGTCTCGGTCCATCATCGCCTATTTTCGAGGCGACGAATCTTTTGGATACTATTTTTAGGGTTCTGACTCAAGAAGATAGCAAGCAGACACAAGCGTCGTCATCTATCATTGACCCAGGTCATAACCCGTTAGGCATAGTATTTTTTGATAAATCGGTCGTTTATTGACCGGAAGGGTCTTTCGCCATGCATATCCATGAGCAGGTAGGATCCACCTTGGTAGATTTTGTGTATGATATACGGGCCTTCATAATTTGGCTCGAACTTCCCCCGTTTTGCACGATTGGGGATCATAGGTCTTTTGACGATTATCATGAGTTCACCTTGGCAGAATGTTCTCGGCCTGGTTAGTCTTTCATATGATCATGTCATCCTTGCCTTATAAGCCTCCAGGTTTTGCTGTGCTATAAGGTGAGTTTCATCGAGAGCGTTGAGTTCCTCAAGCCTAAGATGAGCATTTTCTTCATCTGTCAGCTCGTATCGAACTGCTACTCGTAGAAAGGGGAGCTCTATTTCCAGTGGGAGCACTGCTTCCATGCCGAATACTAACATGTATGGTGTTGTATTCATAGCTGTTTTGAACGTTGTGCGGTATGCCCAAAGAGCTTCTTGTAGCCTTTCGTGCCATTCTTTTTTGTTCCTGGACTCTGTTTTCTTTATAATCTTCGTCAAGGTCTTGTTGAAAGCTTCGGCTAGACCGTTGGCACGACGATTATAGACTGAAGAGTATCTCCAATCTATTTTATACTGTTGTGCGAAGCGGCTGATTTTATGGCTCCTGTAGGCCGGCCCATTATCTGAGATAATTCGTCGCGGAATGCCGAACCGATAAATGACGTGTCCTGAAGAAATGGAGGATATTCTCCGTCTTTACCTCGCTTAGTGGTATTTCTTCTGCCCACTTAGAAAAGTAGTCGGTTGTTTCCAATATGAACCGATGTCCTTTGGACGATGCTAGTTCAATGAGGCCAATTATATCGGTTCCCCACATTTCGAATGGCCAGCTAGCTACTGTTGGGTGTAGCGGGTTCGGATGCTGGTGTATGAAGTCCCCGTGAATTTGGCACGAGTAATACTGCTTCGCATATTCGAGGCAGTCCTGAATCATTGTGGGCCAATAGTAACCCATTCTTTTGATCTTCAGCTTCATTTTTGGCACAGCTTTTTGACAACTCTGGATGATTTTCTCAGGGATTTTCTCTTTCCCTTGGTCTTTTTTGCTCGAACCCTTATTTGTAGGTTCGATGTTCTTTTCGGGCATCGTGCGGCTACGCAGCTGAATGTTCTCACAGTTCTTCTCCCCCTCTTCTTTTTCAGAGGTGGAGTCCTTGAAGAGAGGGCTGAGGGTAATTTCGTCCCCAGAATCGCTCCCGACTGTAAGAACTTGGGGTTTTTTCCTTTCCGGACTGGTATCAATCATATGACAGTTGCCAGACATTTTTTCACACGTACTTGTCGCACCTTTTTGCTGTCGGCGAGCTTCGCGCTTCATCCTCTTGAAGTGTTTTTGATGGGCAACATATCCTTGCCACCACTTCTTGAAGGCGCTGCATTCTTCGGTGGGGTGAGTGACCCTCCGATGATATAGGCAGTAGTTTGGATGTGAATCCTCTCCGTCGAGGCGTATGACCCCGGGAGAGCTTCCCACGAGAGGTAGCGGCTTCATTCCCCTTGATAGGGCTTTGGCGAACCACTTCTCTGCCTTGATCCTGCTCTTATTTGTGGCAGGTGTGCTTTGGTTTGGTTGGAGTACTTTACGACTCATCCTCGACGCAGCTTCTTTATCCTGACGTTGACGCTTAGCCCCTTCGTATATGGATGTTTCGCATTCTCGGTCAACTTTGCTTTTTTGAAAGGCTTCGTTTAACAGCCTATCAATCGGGTCTTCTCTTGGTAGTTCCGGGGATTTTGGCACCGATCCTGCTCCCAGTTCCTCTGCGTTGTTTTCTGACATTGAGGGGGCTTCTTTGTCATTTAACGACGAATGGGAAACCATGTGGCAACTTACTACATAGTCTTCGGTTTCTGATGAGTCATTTTCCTCATCGTCGTCACTCTCTTCGTTCTCAAGAATATGCTTGAGGAACTCTTCGGGGGTGACTGGTGTCCGCGCGTTCTGGTTGTACTCCTCCAGCGCGTCAATGTACCTTTGTAGGTCCGTGCGTTTGTCGACATACTCAGGAGGTTGCACAGGCTTCTTGGTCTTCTTCTTTTTCTTCGAAGACCTTGAAGGCTCGAGTTGGGCATTTTGCCCTTTGTCTACAGTTTTCAGTACAGGACGTGGTTTCAGCATCCCTTCGATGTTTTCCGGTTCAAGTGGGCTTTTCCTTCTGATTATCGGACATGCCTTAAGATCTTTCAGCATTCTTTTGGTTTTAGCTGAGAGAACGACTTCCCATGGAGCTTCTTCTACGAGCGAGCATGATGCCCCCGGTGCATCCACCTTTTTGGGAGTGTGCTTCTGTGGCGGGTTCACCCTCCAGTTCTCAGACAGTGCGAACTTCCCCTGTTGATACCGGTCCTCGACCCAGCTCTTAAAGACGTAGCAATTCTCAATTGGGTGGCTCACCATTCTGTGATAGGAGCAGTAGTTGGGATTGTTGACGTCGCCGGGTTGCGGTGGACACCGTGGGTCTGGCAATGTGATGAGTTTGTTACGTATTGCCAACTCAAATAATCTCCCCGTCTTATTTTGGGAAAACGAGTAAGCGCGTCCTAGCCTTTCTTCCAGGGATAGGCGCGGACACATATTGTTTTGGCGAGCAACCGGTTTTGGGTCATTCAGTTGCTGTTGTGTGTTGGCAACAAAGGCCGCTCTCCCTTTACCTTTGGCATTTCGAGGGTCAATTTTTGAGGAGGAAGGCCCGTGGCCCATCTGGTCCATTTGGGCCAGTTTTTCAATCAGAGCCTGAAAGGTGGTCGTCTTGAAGAATGTCATGAACTGGGACACAGTCGTTTGAGCATCAAGAGTCCGAATGAACATGTCCACGGTAGGGGATTCTTCGATGTATTGTTCACACTTCGGCCATAGGTTCCGCCACCGGATCGCGTATTGGACCCAACTTTCTCTTGACTTTACCGTGGCATTAATTAATGCCGTGATCGGGGTGCGCTCGCTTGCGCTGGCGAACCTCTGTGTGAACAGCAGTTCCATCTCTGTGAATGTTTTGAAGGAGTCATTTGGGAGCTCCGAGTACCATTCAAAGGCCGTTTCTGACAGGCTGCCAATGAACTGGCGAAGCAACAGTTTGTCATCACCTCCAGTGTTGCCACACAGAGCTCTGAACTGCGCGACGTGCTGATGGGGGTTACCTGTCCCCTTGTACACATGGAATTTAGGGATCGTATATCCCGGCTGGTACTTGATTTGGTCATACCAGCCTGGGTACGGTGGTCCAGTTCTGACAGTTTGGCCGGCCGCTTCATTCGCTTGATGAACTTGTATTTGTTGTGCGATGTAGTCATCAAGAGCAGCCTTGGAGATCATTTCCTCCTTAGCTATTGATAGATCTGGAAGAGGGTTTGATGTTTTCCCTCTGTCGTCCTCGATGACTATAAGCGGATCCTCGGCTGGAGGTTCCGGCTGGATCGTCATTCCAACAATGTCCTGGAACAGAACTGCCATCTGCTTTATGTTAGCATTTTGTTCCGCGGCCTCCTTATCCTTTCTTTCAATCACCCTTTGTAGGAACTCTGTATCGGTCTCCTGCTTCTGGCGCTGTTCAGATGCCGATTCCAAGCTTTCTTTCTGCCCGGTAAGTGCCAACATTTTGATCAACATTTCCTGGAGCTTTTGTTATTGCTCCTGAGATTTTGTCAACAACCAAGTTTGCGTCCGATGACCCACGGAAGCACGGCTTTCATTTTTCCTGGAAGCCATGTAAACCGTGTGTACGATCATGCCCCCAGACTTGGGACGTTTGGATCCAGCGCCTTTGGAATTTGCCGTAAGCAGTGGGATTTTCTCCGGCCTCGTCCTTTTATGGGAGGTTGAAGTTAAAGGAGCCGTTGTAACAGGCACCTGTGTAAAAGATACCCCTCGCTGTATGATAGAGGGATGTTCTTTCTCTTGCCGAGCTTTTAATTTCTTCGGTCGACGAGAGTATTTTTTGTCGATCACAGAGTCCTGTACTTTTCGCCAGACTCTGTGAATTTGGGAGGAGAGCCGCTGATGGGGCTGCTCCTGCTTTTCCTGCATAGGGACCTCAACAGGAGGAGGTAATTTCTTTAGTACTGCTGTGGGGGAGTTTTTGCGCACCCTCTTCAGCGGTTCAAAACTGTTCCCAGTTGGAACAACAGCATCGACTTCCATCATTGGAGCTGGTGGGGTAAGTCCAGAAGGGGAGTTGCCCCTGGCTTTTCTTACTCGGCGCCAGTAGCGATGTCGAGCTTGCTTTGCTGAAGGGACCGCCTCGGTTTCGGAAGCGGTTACAGCTTGCCTATGGTTTTGTTGAGGAGCTCCAATAGTTGCCAACCTGTTAAAGAACGATGTCCTTGGAAAGATTTGATTGGAGACGGTCAGCCTCTCGAAGACCGATCGCCTGACTGGTGAAACACTTTTGACGGCTACATTTACAGCAGGAATTGAGAGGGCTATCCTTTTTGGGGTATCCCTTTCGGGAATCACGGGCTTCTTTGCTGTCCCGCTTGAGCTTTGGCTCGGTCTATTAAAGACCGAGACACCCTTTTTGGACGGCTCATTGAGAGGAGCCGTCGCGGTCGTCAGTCGGTGGAAGACCGACTTCTTGGGAACATTGGGTTGCAGCGTTGAGGCACTGATGCTCATTGGTGGGAGAAAGGTCCCGAAGAACAATCCGGTAGTAGCTTGAGTTACTTGCTCCACCGGTATTGAAAAGATGGAGGCCGCATTGGGCCCGTAAGTCACTCCTCCAGTTGGGGCGGAGCGGGAGTTGCTGTTGCAGTTTGTGCAGTTGGAAGCCATTGATTTTTCTTCTTCTTCTGCACAGGAACAAGACACCAAATCTTAGTACCTCGAATCCAAGGACAACCATAGCGAACCGAGATTTTGTTCGCGGAACACGACAAACGAAGTGTGGAGTGGAAAGAGGAAAAGGTCCCACCGGGCGTGCCAGAATCTGTTCACCGTCGGAAGACGGGCCGGGACGTCGGGACGTCTGGCCTGAATTTTTGGGGCAGATGCTATTCGGATTTATCTGTCCACCTCTCCGAAGATGCCAAGTTGATTTATAACACCGTATATCGGAGGTTTGGAAGGATGCGGCCATTGTAGAAGACTTTATCAGATTCCCTCTCATTTTGCGAGGGGCTTTTGATTATGGGGACGCACTTCCCTGCAGGCACAAGCCCCTGCAGTTAATTATGTTACCGTATTGCGATAACCATTTTCTCCTGCTCCGGAAGTTCACTTCGTGTCGTGTGTGTGTTTTTGTTTTATTTTGGTTGCCTGTGGATTGTATACGGAGACTAATTTATGTCATTGTCCATGGGGTATGGATTAGTCCAAATCCGTATAATTTTTAGATTTGGGTTTGGTTTGATTTAAGGATCATTAATCTGGTTTGAGATTAAGATCAATTTAAACATATGAGCATTTTGGCTTGATTATTTTAGTTTAAGGATATCGCGGTCCATTATCGCCGTGTTTGAGGCGAAATGTTAGTTTTAAGGACGTTTCGGTCCTTTATCGCCATTTTAGAGGCGAATATTAGTTTAGGGACATTTCGGTCCATCATTCACCCTATGCGCACATGTATTTGGTACGTGGCGGAGTGAACAATGGAGATATGGAACGTGCCCAATTTGGGGCACAATCCGATTTGAGGCATGCACGTCAACGCATGAAGAAGTTATTGGTCGTTGGGACCCGCCACCTTTCTGAAGACGTTGGAGAATTACAACGACATGTATCAGAGGTGTGAAGAGATGTACCCTTGAACCAAATCCCGTATTTGAGGGAAAAGGTTTTGTTATGGGCATATGGGCTCGATTGATTTCTTTGTTAAGGATTCATTAGTCCAATTTGAGACTAAGATCCACTTAACAACATTTTAGAATTTTCTTTATTTACGACCCAACAACAGAGCATTTGGACTCAGCTACAAGACTTTAGCAACTTAGCAAATTTGGGCTTTAGTCCGCTTAGTCTTTTTTTCTGAAAAAGTGCTAAGCACTTGTTTGGGCTCTGTTTATTCAGTCCTTCTTTTTTATGCAAAAAGTGTTGAGCACTTATATCAGCTCTGACGCCCACATATAATCATGTGGAGCTTTCAGTCATGGGCATTGCCCAATAAGTATTGAGCACTTTACTCGTTTTGTCTTTATATGGAGTGCTAGGCACTCTTTATGGCATCCACGTGGGGAACACATGAGGCGCTGGGCGCTACCCAATGAGTGTTAAACACTCAGCCGTCCTGGGCTGCCTGTGGAGTGCTAAACACTCTTTTCTTCTCTTTTGCGGCGCCCATGTAGGGAGCACGTGAGGCGCTGGACGCTGCCCAATGAGTGTTGAACACTCAGCCTTTTGTCTCTCTCTTTTTTTAGGAGTGCTGAGCACTTTATGGCGCCCTCGTGATTTTCGCGTGCGGCGCCGGGCGCTGCCCAATGAGTGCTAACAACTCTTCTTTTTTATGGCGCCCACGTGAGGAGCACGTGAGGCTCTAGGCACTTTTAGAGGCGTCCACGTGGGAAGCACGTGGGGCGGTGAATTCTTTTCTCCTCTGTTGATGGCATGTTTGCCCATTAATGATCACCAGGATCTTTGTTTTGAAGATCTACGATCAAGCTTCATTTTTAAGAACCAAGTTCTTTTGTAAGAACTATGTTTCTCTTGTATGCTTTTGTTTTTTGAGGAATTCAATTTTTGGTTCTTTTCTGAATCTTTGATTCCCAAGAACAAGTTCTTCCCGATGAGAATTAAATTCTCAACTTGTGGGAGATTTGTTGGAGATAGTGCCCTCAGAGTCAATTATTGGATCACAGGCACGTGGTTGCAATGATTGAGGGAGGACCTATACCGGTAGGACAGTCTTACTCAAGATGATAGTATGCTATCTGGTTTATCTTTATCATCGTGTACTGTTTTAGGTGACCTTACAGGTCGCTATTACACGTTGATAGAGCCCCTAGGATTCTTGCTTGACCGCCAGCAGTATGAGGGCGATCATATACGTGGGAGCTAGGGTCTATAATCACATCCTTAAAAGGTCCCTAGTCGTGGAAGTTTCGAGACAGGGCATCGATACTCCAGAGTAAACTAGTGTATACAGTCGAGACCCCGACGAGGGGCGGTGGCCGGTCTCACAAGCCACTGGTGTCAGTTGGTTCACCTAAGATGTATACATGTGCTCATTGGGTTATGAGTACACCGGACAAGACTCGCCGGGAACATGCTAGTTGGTCTTATACCTGATATCAGATAGCAGTTCCCTGGTGACATGTGTACAGGTTAGTTCATCGACCTGAGATCGTCATTTGTCTCGTGTAAGTTCCCACTGTGCTTTGATTACTACCCTACCACGGCTCAAAGGAGTCGTGCAGACAGGTTTTAGTTGGGTACAGTCCCGAGCCACATGGAGGCAGTGAGCAGATCTGCAGGGGTTCGTCTCTCCCGGTATTGGGGGTGAGGTCGCGCTGTGTCTAGGAGAGCCATTACACTAAGTCCTTGGCCAAGGCAGGAGATTTACTGGTAGGTATTCCAGTAGTATCTCAGGGTGTTCTGGACTACACTCCGACACGACTTGTACCGCTTTTGGGGGTCTGACTTTTACCAACCCCTAGGCCCGCCATGCGATGCTCATAGATGAACGGACGGGACTGTACGGATATTGTCACTGACAGGCTCTGTAGGGTGTCAGGATGAGTTCTCTCATCCACGTCCCTTTTGTTCAATACCTGGTAGCCCGTTACGTATGGCTAATACCTCTGACGTGCTAGTGGTTAAATCCACAGCCAAAGTATTGACAAGTCTTTAGAGTCCTCCACAGACAGTTTCTCAAGTTTCGGGCGAAACGCTGTAGAGGTCGTATGGAGATATGGCAGGGTTTGATCTTTTCCGTACGGTATTGCACGGATCATGATCGGACAGATAATACTAGAGGGCTTTGGTTTAAGCCAGATCCTAGTATTGTACAGTGTAGATTTTGTCTCATTGCATTTGTATTCGGTCGGAATACAAATACGGGTATGTATATACAGTCGCGGGGTTTTCCTGTAATTTATTACGGGATCAGTTTTTTGAAGTTGTCAGTTTGTATTCCGTTTTGGCCAGTTTTCCTTTGTTCCGACTTGGCCGGATTTTCTGATGGGAGGGGCTAATTTGCAAGTGTGCAAATTAGCAAATGTGGAGGGTTTTATGTGGCATTTGGATGCAGTGATTCCTCAGTAGGACCGCGGAACCGCGGCCAAACCCATGTTCTGGCCGCGGTTCCGCGGCGGGAAAATGAAATCACAACACCAAATTTTTCCAGTGGGCTTCTGACTTGGAAATGGGGTTTTTGGTATATTCTGTTTGGGCCCAGATTTATTTTGAGTGCTACAGTAGTTCTTGGGGCCCACTTCGGAAAATTTAGTCGGTCGAAAATTTTAAACATGTTAGTTCACAGTATTTACATTATATCTGCGACCGTGAATGTCGCTTGATCGGTAAATCCGGTCTAACTGCTATAGCCCTTTTAGACGGATTTGCGAACGTGACATTCACGTTGATGTTCTGTGTTGTGCTGTGATGTTGCGGATTTGTCGTGGTGGATAGCCTGGATGCAATGTTAGTACAGTTTGGATATATATGTACATTTGATATTGCGGGACGAGCGTCCGACATGTGGACTGTCGTCACTGCCTGTTTGTATATTATTCTTTTGGGGCACGACCGGGCTGAGGTCGATGCACCCGTTGTATATTTTACTTTCTGTACTAGGATTACCCCGCGGTGGGGTGCACGGATAGCAGGGTTCTAGAGGGCAACGACCCCGCATCTCATGGCTTTGAGATGGAGGGGGCTTCACTCTAGAATTGGCGGACTATTCGCCGCACTCGTAGGGGGTACAGGTTGACCCAAGGAGGGGAGCCCAAGTTACCGGATTCCGTGAAGTGCTGGGTGGTCCATTCACGTTGTTGAACGGGGCTGCCTCACTTCAGGTTTTGGCGGGTAACTTGCCGCGCCCGTAGGGGTCTAGGATTTCATTGCACAGGCTATCCACACGACCATGGGAACGTAGGGTTTCAGTAGCGGCTCTATGAAACCCGGGGATCCCAGATATCTGTATTGTTCTGTGATACTTATTACATTTCTGTGATGTTGCATTTTATCACGCCTTGAGCGAATATTATATATTGATATATATACTAGTAGATGTTGTATATGTTTTGCATCCGCGCTACTCCAGTCCCCGCTCTGTCGTTAGTTAAGTAACCTAACGGGTGATGACGGGACCCAGTGGCGAATGCGGATGGCATATACGTACATCACTATTTTCGTTCTTTGTGGTGTGATCAATTGATGGGACTGCGTTGATTCGAATCAATGCAAGCTAAACAAACCCATTCAAATGTTGTTGGAACTTTTTTTTCAAAAAGCTGTTATTGCAAGGATGTTCCCTTTTGTTTTGCACAGTGGTATTCGGTTATGAATATCCAGCACCTCAGTCGATGAGGCAAGGGCCGAGATCCCTTCACCGCGAGTGACCCCTTGGACAGAAGTTTGCGTCAGGGCAATAACTTCACTATAGTCGATTACTTTTGCTTTGCATCGTGGTATTCAGTTGGAATATCCCGCACCTCATTCTACGGGGAAAGAGCCGAGATCCCTTCACCGGGAGTGACCTCTTTAGCAAAGGTTTTCGCCACTATATTTTTATAAAGCTATACGGTTCCTTCAACGATATTAAGTTCATTACGTTAAAGGTTTTTCGCCAAAAACCATTCGTAGCCCTCCGTCATTTCAGGAAGGTAGCACTTAGTATTCATGCTATGTATGTTGGCCTACGTCAAGGCATAGTGTATGGTAGCTATTTGTTACTTTTCTGCAGCATAGATAGATGCGTTGGTTTGGGACAGTCATACTGCCTTGTTGGCCAAAGTCAAGGGTAGGTATGGGTGGGTTCAAATTAACCTGGATAATGACGGGTAGAACTTGACATGTGACTTATGATATGTTGTCCTACGTCAAAGTCATAAGAGCATGGGGCAAAAATCACATCGGGAGTTTCTAAAGAAACTGAAACTTGCCAGATATGTGCATACCTTCTAGAGTGTGATAACGTGAGCGGATTACGTCACGTTATCATGCGATGATAGTTGGATCCCGATTCCCACTGATGAGTTGGTTTACTCCTCGGGTGATCCCGACTAATTCTTCTTTCAGGTTTGGAGGAGAATTTGACGTTACAGTGGGAGGTTTCCTAATTAGATAAATTGATAACCATTCTGATCTAGGTTAGAGTGCACGCTGAGTGTTTCTTTTCTCTCTCTCTTTGGCAGCGACCATGACCCGACCCTTGACTATGACTCAGAGACCAAGATTAACCAAACCTTCTTAAACACTGGCTTTTGGATTGTCAGAGTTGCAAACCTCATTGCCACTCCTACTTTTACCCTTTTCTCCAGAGCATCCCGTATTACTACGAACGTCCACTTCCATTGGATAAAACCATCGTATGGTTATATAAGAACTCGAAGGAATTTATTCGAGAATGGTTTCCGGTTCTTGAGAAAACGAATATGACTATTCAGTTGTCTTTTCCTTTTACCTTCTCTCAGGTTGCGAGTACTCCTTGGTTTAGGAGATAGCACACCCGTTACGCCTATCGGATAGTCTTCTTCCAAACCTTAGGCTGGTGCCGAACGGTAGGGAATGAAGAAAGCCGATTAGCCTAATTGTGGTGTACAGAAGGTATTAAGTTAAGACAAATAAAGAGATTAGTAAGAGGGCAAAGTAAATTGCGACTACTATTCACGACCAAACCAAGTATTTCTTCGCCAATCCTACATCACCTTTTTATTTCTCCAGGACACTCCGTATCACTACGAAGATCCACAGTTATTTGGATACTCCATCGTATGGTTATATACGAACTCGAAAAGAACTTGTTCCAGTTCGGGGATGGATTCGGGTTCTGGAGAAATAGGAATAAGGTTTTATTCGGTTGTCTTTTATCTTCACCTTCTCTCGCATTGCGAGTGCTCCTAGGATTAGGGCAGTACACCCATTATGCTTATTGGATAGTCTTCTTCCAAACCATAGGCTGGTGTCGAACGGTAGGGAAGGAAGAAAACCATTTGGCCTATAGGGGTGTACAGAAGGTAATGATTAAAGGAATATAAAGGGATTTGGAGAGATGGCAAAGAGATATACGGTTACAGTTGTGAATCTGATTATGGAAGAGGCATTACTAGGAATACCCGGATACCCCTACGAAACATTTCAATGTTTCAGTTTCACTGTGTACCGTTAAAAGAAAACTGATTTCCTAATTAGACACTTGCTCCAGGATATGTATTTACCAGGTATGATTCTCACATCTGTATGGTTTTACAGATGATGAGTGGGAGTAAGTTATTGGGAATTAGGTGATTATCCTCATTATATCGGAATTCGTTGTAATTTGGTGATATTTGAGGAAGTCACCTGGGTTGTTTGCCGGATGGCAAATATTTGGTTTTGAATATCCGTTATTATGCACCAATTTCAAATTGATATATCTGTACGTCTATTTTTATAGAGTGAGATATACCTTTTTGAAATTATGTCCATGACATTTACCTATATCAGTGGATGGTTAGGTAAGGAGCATTGAACAGCGGTGTAATTTTTCTTAACCATAAGTACAGTTTTCAACCTACGATACACAGTGAATGAGTCACTAGACTCAGGGGACTTATACAGAGTATTGTATATTGTCCAGTGTCCATTAGGAAAGAGGGGTTGGTCCTCGTAATATATTCGGTTTACTTATGACTTCTCTAGTTTTTAGACAAGTGTTTCGTTGAAACGCAAGGTCCGAATTTTGAGAAGTTATAGGTATATGAATAAAGTAGAGAACCAGGTTTTGCAAGTATCGGGATTCTTCAAGGTGATCGAAGATGTAGATACTTGTGTATGGTATTCAGTTGATAGTAATGATTAAGAGAACTTGCTTCTCTTTCAGGTTACTCATAATTGGAAGTATTCCTAAGTTGAGTAATGTTGATCGGCCTCCCTCCATTTAGTTGACATGCACTGGAGACAACTGCATGATTTGAATCTGGTTCAATTAAATCAGTGCCTCTGTTTCTGTATTGGATATAGAACAATTCATATCTTAACGATGTTGAGGTACGGGGAGTTGTCCGGCTTATGCTTGAAACCAGACTCTGGATAACTCGAGGCACGTTTCTGTAATGGCTGTTTGTGGGTTGACCCAGGCTATGACGAGGGTTGGCTTTCTACCATCTGGAAGATCAATAGTGATATTGTTCTTGACTCGCCGCAGTTTTAACAAAAATGGATTTTTTTTCAGAAAACAGTAGTGGGAGTATGGTAAAACTGGAAGTGATTCCAGAACCGCAGAAGATTACTGAAAATTTGATAAGAACCTAAAGATTCGATTTGGTTTGACATTCCATTGGCCACTCCGCAGATACGGTGGGTAACCTCAGGCACCCGAGAGGTACTCCGGTAGCCTCAAGGACGGTGACAGGGAGGTTCTTGTTTACCCAGATTTGACACTACTGTTGTTCCAGGCTATGAGACCCGGCAGGAGGATGAGTATAGCGTCGTTCTAAACTAGCTTTAGAAGTGCACATGTATATTATTCTGCCAGAGGGTTGTCGTAGTCAGTGGGAGCAGCGGAAGCATGGTGGGCAAGTGGCTTATGTCTATTTATAGACTAAAGCAGATATAGCGGAGATAGATCATCTATTTCTGATGTGACAGTCATAGGTTTGACTTCATCAGAATAGGGGATGGATCTGTTAAGAAGGTAGTAGGGTGTAATGTCCTGGTGTTTGGATGACATACACAGAGTAGGAAGTGAAATTCCTATACTACGATCGGTTATACTTTGGTTGTCACACAGTGGTTTCTCCACAAAGGAATTAGATTTTATATCAGACATTCTGGTTACTAGATCTATGGTTTTAGATCTAGATTTGGGAAGTGTCCCAATCTGGGTACTTAGACAACATTCTAAAGGTGTTTTAGAATGGATGACTCCAGGCACGGTAGTGTACCTGCAGGTGATGGAGTCACCCTCTCTAAAGATGTCTTACAGACTAAAGGGGAGAGGGATGCGCATGATTAGCAGATCACTTGCTTAGGCAATTGAGTTGATCATGAGATGTCAAGTACCACACCAGATGTTGTTTTTGCACTAGATGCAATAAGTTGATATTGATCTAGTCCTAGAGAAACATTCGAAAGCAGTTTTAGAACATAAGTGGATGTTCTCGGGATATGATAACAACAGCCTCTTTTGGGAGACGGTTATCATTCCAGGCTTCCAAGGTGACCTGGATGACAGAGTGACTGTCAGAGTTATAGTTTTCCCTCTAACGAGGGGCAGTAGTTTGGACAGGTGGTCCAGGCGGATACTAAGGGAGGCATGGCGCATGATACTGATTAGTTTCAGTTGAGGATACAGTCTAAGAAATTTGGATATTGAGTTCATTTATGAACTAGGTCCCATCAGATATCCAGACATATTCTAAGACAGGTATTGCTCATTTCGGGAGATGGCTTTCTCCGCGAACTTGAGATAAAGAGAGACAGAGAAAGAAACATCTGAGCGGATCCACTAGCTGAGGCTATTCCTCGAACGCAATAGTTTCGCAAACGGGTTTTGTGAGACTGATTAGTAGAGGAGTTGGGTGTTCGGTATCACACGGGCTGTGAGTATGCGACATCGCAATAATTAGCCTTGAGTGCAAGTGGGAGATTGTTGGAGATAGTGCCCTCAGAGTCAATTATTGGATCACAGGCACGTGATTGCAATGATTGAGGGAGGACCTATACCGGTAGGACAGTCTTACTCAAGATGATATTATGCTATCTGGTTTATCTTTATCATCGTGTACTATTTTAGGTGACCTTACAGGTCGCTATTACACGTTGATAGAGCCCCTAGGATTCTTGCTTGATTGCCAGCAGTATGAGGCCGATCATATACGTGGGAGCTGGGGTCTATAAGCACATCCTTAAAAGGTCCCTAGTCGTGGGAGTTTCGAGACAGGGCATCAATATTCCAGAGTAGACTGGTGTATACAGTCGAGACCCCGACGAGGGGCGGTGGCCGGTCTCACAAGCCACTGGTGTCAGTTGGCTCACCTAAGATGTATACAGGTGCTCTGTCACGCCCCGCTTCCCAAAAATGTGGAATACGGGAAGTGACGAAGGCCAGCCGTGCTACCTACGGTAAGGAAAAGTCCTTCCATAGTCACATAAGGCTGTCTAGATTAACCTGTCAAAATAAAATCCAAGACCAAAAGAAATAATACCGATAATCATGCTGCAATGAAACCACAAGAAATCCTAAAATGGGTCCACTAGATAATTGATGCAATTAAAGATCCAAAACAAAAGATTCGGAATAAAATAAGATCCGAAAGAGATACAAAAGTCCTAATGTCCCATAAGGGCGCACATGATAAAGGCTAAAAGTAAAGGAAAATAAACCTACGATTACTGATCTCCAGCAAAGTCCTGGTAGCCGCTCTGTTACTGCTCAGCCTGCAGATCTGTCTCTAAACCTGAGATGGCAAATCTCAGGGATGTCAGAACACCCCAGTAAGTACTCAACGTATAAAATGTGTGTATAGTATGATATCATGAATATATGAATGTAGTGATATAAAGCAAGTAAACGAAACATATGCGAGCACGGATCCTCAAAACCAGCAGAGATAAAACGTGAACAAGAACCAGGACAGATTTCAAGCATGCGGGTTGGGTCGGATACTAAAAACAGATACCAAAACACTATCCACACCCTAAACAAATAACACCAAGAAATAGCCACAGGAAAATAATGAAAGAGAATATGGTATAACTGAACTAGGGTGTTACATGCTCATTGGGTTATGAGTACACCGGACAGGACTCGCCGGGAACATGCTAGTTGGTCTTATACCTGACGTCAGATAGCAGTTCCCTGGTGACATGTGTACAGGTTAGTTCATCGACCTGAGATCGTCATTTGTCATGTGTGAGTTCCCACTGTGCTTTGATTACTACCCTACCATGGCTCAAAGGAGTTGTGCAAACAGGTTTTAGTTGGGTATAGTCCCGAGCCACATAGAGGCAGTGTGCGGATCTGCAGGGGTTCGTCTCTCCCGGTATTGGGGGTGAGGTCGCGCTGTGTCTAGGAGAGCCATTACACAAAGTCCTTGGCCAAGGCAGGAGATTTACTGGTAGGTATTCCAGTATAATCTCAGGGTGTTCTGGACTACACTCCGACACGACTTGTACCGCTTTTGGGGGTCTGACTTTTACCAACCCCCTAGGCCCGCCATGCGATGCTCATAGACAAACGGACCGGACTATACGGATATTGTCACTGACAAGCTCAGTAAGGTGTCAGGATGAGTTCGCTCATCGACCTCCATTTTGGTCAATACCTGGTAGCCCGTTACGTATGGCTAATACCTCTGACGTGCTAGTGGTTAAATCCACAGCCAAAGTATTGACGAGTCTTTAGAGTCATCCACAGACAGTTTCTCAAGTTTCGGGCGAAACGCTTTAAAGGCCGTATGGAGATATGGCAGGGTTTGATCTTATCCGTGCGGTATTGCACGGATCATGATCGGACAGATAATACTAGAGGGCTTTGGTTTAAGTCAGATCCTAGTATTGTACAGTGTAGATTTTGTCTCATTGCATTTGTATTCGGTCGGAATACAAATACGGGTATGTATATACAGTCGCGGGGTTTTCCTGTAATTTATTACGGGATCAGTTTTTTGAAGTTGTCAGTTTGTATTCCGTTTCGGCCAGTTTTCCTTTGTTCCGACTTGGCCGGATTTTCTGATGGGAGGGGCTAATTTGCAAGTGTGCAAATTAGCAAATATGGAGGGTTTTATGTGGCATTTGGATTATGATAATAATAGCATCTTTTCTTTTTCCATCATGGTTTGCTTTAATGAGATGAGAAATGATTTGGCTTTGGTATGACATTAATTCCTCATTATCATCACTTTTTCCTTAGCCTCACCCTTGCCTTTTCTTGTGCTCACCTCCCTTGTATATTTCCCTCTCTCACTTTGTCATGGCCGGCCACTTCTTGGTGAGGGGAAAAGTTCATTTTTGGTGGAGAGAAAAATGTTCATCACGTGTATTTTTGCTTGCTACAAAAATCATTCATCTCCATAGCTTCTTCTTCCATCATCATGGCAACTTCATACCCCTTGAGACAAACATTACCACACTTAGCCTACAGCATCCTAGGGCACGTCGGCTCGCCAACTTCGTGCCCGAGTTGCCTCGGTCCAGAGGTGGGAGCCCGTAAAAGAACCTGGCGATGTGGTGCCCCTTACGACGAGGAGATGAAGACTGGAGATTCCGCGAGGAGAACGGGATGGAGGCCGAAGACCGAAAGACACGGATCGCTCGGTATAGCATTCTTCCCATTCTCTTGTTTGCTAGGAGTAGGTTAATGGCCCGTTCCGGATTTATAGTGTGTGGTAGTGCCGGTTTACAAGTTTTGTAAAAGTTTCGTTTCCGCATTCCGGCGTCGGATTGACGACCGGGGCGCTGCCGTGCACTTACAAGATTTGCCTCGCGGATCTCAGATCCATAAAAAGAACTAAGTTCTTTTAAAAGTGTTAAACCCTTCAATAGGTAAATGAGATGTTTTGATCTCTATTTTTTTTATTTACCTAGAGTTTTTGAGGAGGGAGATTTTCTTCCGTGAGAATTTAATTCTATGTTCCTATTGAAACTTTCTGTCTCTTTTTTTTAGAAGCTTATGGGGGGGTTCCTATCTATCAGACTTAAAGTCTTGGGTCCTTTATATAGAAGAGGCAATTTGTTAATTAACTTTGAGGAAATCTCTCATTGAGAGATTCCAATTGATTTGGAGAATTTTACCCACCGTTGGATCTTTGATCCAAGGGTTTCTGTTTCACAGAACATATTTTCCTATTGTTTTTTCTTAAACAAGATTGGGGAAATATTTTCCCTTATACAGAATTTATTCTGTAAAACAGTGATTTTTAATCACCATTGGATTTTTTAATCTGTCGGTTCTCTGTTTTACATAGAGAAATTTTTCTTATTTTGAAAGGTTGAGGGATTATATTCCTAAGAAATAGAATTTTATTCTATTGTTGGATCATTGATCCAACCGAGAGTATCTTTCTTATTGAGAAAGATTTGGGAGATGTTTTCTCCAATGGATCTTTGATCCAACAACTCTGTTTAACTGAGAATATCCCAATCTTTATTGGAGAAATGTAGAATTTAATTCTATTGATATTAAATTGGGCGCTGGTGCTCACGTGTTGTACACGTGGGCGCCGCTTAAGAATTTAATTCTTAAGATGGGCACTTCTGTACATTGCACATTGGCGCACACGTGAGGAGCATGTGATGCTCCATCATAGGATTTTTAATACTATAAGATTGGCTTTGGCGCTGGCGCCCACGTGGAGAGCACGTGAGGCGCTGCCTCATTGAGTTCCAACAGAGCTTTGCTCTTTATTAGGTTAAATATTGAGGAAACAGAACCGGATCTGGCCTTCGCGGTGGTCCCCTGTCAAGAGAGACCCGATCCGGGCTGTCCGGCTATCGGCTCCTAATATGAGGAGGACATCCGTCAATGCTTCCACCGGGGCACCACGAACTTCCTTTTGATCGTCGCGTGTATCTAAAGACCCCTGGAAGTCATGCGTGTCTTCAAAATCGGTGCCCTGCTCTCCGGCGGGGGACATCGATGCAGGGTTACCTAAGACGGCAGCAAAGTTTCGGGAGGCATAGTCCATGCCAAATTCAAAATTTTGCCGTTTTAGCTAACCCTAACTAAGAATCGTTAACTAGAAATCGACGGAATATCATATGTAAACACTATACGGCCTAAGTGAGCAAGGAATACAACCTTTGTAGACCGGTCCTTCACTTCAATAGCTTCGTGTAGTAGTCCCTTCGCTGTGATCAAGAAGTCCCGGACTCTAGAGAGGAGCTCCGATGAAGAAACAAACATGCTTGCTTCGAAGACCTCGAGGCCGAAGATGATCTACGTCGAGGAGACACGAACCCAAGCTATCTCTTCACTAATTATGGAATTAGTGAAGCAAACACCCTATACTAAATGGCAAGTAGTAGAGGATAATAAAGTAGGAATTTTGCTCACTTTAGAATTATTTTCTCACATTTTATCTCATACCTCCATTGAAGCTAGAAAGCTTTTTAAGGAAGAAGAAGAAGAACTCATCATATGAGTTAATCCAAATGAATTATTGCAACCATGGGTAAATTAAGCTCTCATGCCTAACTCATGTAGAGAATTAACCAAGGGGTAAGGTTAAGGGTTGGGTTAACAAAAATATCCTAAGGAATGACAAAAGAGTGGACTTTGTCAATGTTTCTGCAAGCTTCATCTAAGCTTGACAACATTGACCAAGTCTTCTCTCTTTTGCTATTCCTTAAGAAATAAATAAAACCCTAACTTAACCCTAGCATGGTTTAAGTCTCATACAACCATCTTGCATGTGTCATCAAGCATGACACAAAATAATGTACACTTGCATATATCACATATATACAATGTGCACAAAGTGAGTGAGAAAAGATTCATAAGTGAGCTAATACTAGTTAATGTAATGTAATATATCTAATATATAATTATACATTAGATTATCAAATCAACTCTTGATTTGATAATCCGGTCATATCACATATAACCGACTAATATCATGTGTAACAACTTATCGAATCAACACTTAATCCGATAACCCGGCTATATCTCATATAACCGATCAATGTTACAAATCGCGAGAATAGAATACGGTATCTCATATCGTATCAATCTCGGTCCCGCACATATCACATATGTGCTCCTACTCCATTTCGCTTGATCGAGGAAACCTCTGTGTAGGATTCTAAAGACTCGTCAATACGCCGGCAGTAGGTGATAATCATATAAAACACCCACAAGCCGCAAGCGGTCTGCTAAACGTAACGGCCACCCGGGTATTGAGCTATCAGAAGATCAACAAGCAAGCCTGCTCATACTCCTGCGAATCCAATCAATAACACTACCGTACAGTCCGGTCTCTTCGTCTGATATGTCGCATATCTCGTCTAGGGCGGTAAACGTCAGACCCCAGTAACTCGATATGTCGTGTCGATATGAAGCTCATAACGGGTCGAGAAACTACTGATAACACTTACCAGTATATCTCTGAAGCAGCCTTGGCCAAGGACTTCCTGTTATAGCAAATCGAGCACAGCTCAACATCAACTCCCTATACTGGGAGAGACAAAACCCCTCCTATCGCCGCCTCCATATGACTCGGAATGTACCCAAAAGCCACCGTTTTGCATGTTCTCTTGAACGTGGTAAGGTGGAAATCAAAGCACAGTGGGAATCACACAAGACTCTATGACGATCTCGGGTCTACAGACTAACATATACCGGTGTCACCAGAGAACTGCTGATTGTTCGTCTAAGTTGTGATGAAAATGTAAAGTGTTCACAATCAAAGAAATTTATACCGCAATCAATTAACGGTGTCGGTGTAGCGCGTTAATGAATACGGATCGTCCACTGAGATGTGTGTTTTGATCGATTTTGTTTTAGATGAGTCGAAATGAAAAGATAAAAGAAATTGCAAGAAAATTGATTCAAGATTTGTAAGATTTGATTTTAAGAAACATAAAGAAACTAAATCTAGAATCAAGAATTGTCCCAATCACTTTGATTTATCAAGATAATGAAGAATAGCTTGTAGGATTCGATTGAGTTAATAGCTAATGATGAATCTAATAATTCCTAATCTTATCTATTGATAATTTGTAGCTAGATTGATGATGATGAATGAAGATTATGGATCTATTGAAGGAACTAGGGTTTCTCCTTTTATCCCATATCTTTTCAATCATGATCATTCGGATCTAGCCTCTAGCAAAGAAAATCATCAATCATTTGATCCCTAATTTGCAACGAAATTCGCAAGAATGTGATCTCGATCCAAATTAGGTCATTGATGATTCTTTTTCCTAGAGTTCACAAATCTCATAGGACTTAAAAATTAGTATTAAGATTTGATCATCATTAGATCTATCAATTCTCTCGAATCCTCCACAAGCGGAGATTTACTCAAGCATCATGAAAATTAATGAATCAAAGATCAAGAAATCTCACAATGCAAGAATGTAAAGAAAACAAGAATTTCAATTATCACCTTTATTCAATCAACGACTAATTGCACGTTCCCTCAATTCGAGGTTACAAGATGTTGCTCTCGATCGCTCCTTTTGAAGAGGTAACTAGATCCGTCGAATTTCGCTCCGCTCGATCTCCGTGAGTCGCGGATCGTCGTGGATCTCTTGCTCGGATGAAGATTGGCTTCGCGGATAAAGGATTGATGGTTGCTTGCTTGATTTGCTTCTCAAAATGATCTTGATTTGGCTTTGGATTTGAATTTGGGCTAGGGTTTTGAATTGCAAGTTGTGTCACTCAACTTGTCGAAATTTTGGCTCAATATTCAACAACCCTAATTGTGTAACCTCCAAACCCGAGATCTAGATCTCATTTTATAACCTCCTCATTTGAATCTTCCCTCCAAAGCTAGGTTGTTAGGGAGAGTCTTCTAGAAGAAGTTTGTTGGAGAGAATATTCTAGAATAAGGTATATTTTAGGATAAGGTTGTTAGGCCGAGCCTTCTGGATAAAGCCACGTGCTATTTGGAGTCTTCTGGAAGCTTAAGCCGTTAAGATAAGCCACGTAGAGGAATTTTACATGCTGACGTGTCCAACTAGCCGCGGATCCGCGGCGGATAGGCCAACTTGGCCGCGGATCCGCGGCCATGTTGATGCATGAAATCTTCAAGTTGATTTGGTGCTGATCCATATGGCCTTATTTTATGTCTGGAATCTTTTTATACTTTCTTGATCACTGCCAGATGTCAAGTCTTGGACTTGGCGTATTTTATCAGCACTTTTAGCAGTTCCGGCTTTTTACCTGGAAAATTTCCTACACATAATCTCGAGATAAGGATTGATATATACAAAGATCATGCGTGCAATAATAAACACTCAATTTCCCTCAAAATGCCGGTTATAATGTATAACACATGTTATTTGATATTTTGCAGACGAATTGCTAATATGTGCTATATTTATACCAAACACCTTTAGAAGATTGCAAAGAATAGGGAAATTGATGCATTAAAAATGCAATATTTTCGACTGATCAAATTCCCCCAAACTTAATTTTGGTCGTCTCGAGCAAACTTGTTTTATTTAGGTGAAGAGAAGGAGAAAATAAAGAAAAACTAACTAGCACACTTTCGTAGGCAACACGATTGCACTGAGCACGTGCAACAAGCCTTTAAACCTCTAGGTGTCCCTAGTAGGAGGAGTGTTGTCTCCTGAGGGTTTTCAGCGGATTGCACCCACAAAATCCCATAATAAAAGGAAGACCGTGAAAGTTACATATAAAGATAAGAATTGTAAAAGAAAGACTTAGAAAATTAGAGTTTCCAACTAATACCAGCTTTTCAGTTGTCATGAGCCCTATCTTAATAGTCATGAAAAAAATGTTAGAAATCACGTCATCCCTCAATAAAATATCGTCTTTATTCTTCATCCCTATCTTTCTTCCAAACATCGATTATATACCCCTACGTGTGTGTAAAAGAACATCCCTACACTCGGAGAATTCAATTCAAGCTATCATACTCTTGTCCATCTACCTCAATACTTTTTAATTGATGAATATTTAAATGAGATTGCTCACACATTTTTCATGCGATCGTTAATACTTCTTGAGCTACTAACCGACCGATTACTCATATGCTTGCTTATACGGTGTATTTAGTATTTTTCTCATCTTGCACCACTTAAGGCTTAGCAGTGACTCCCAAACCAGTTGGTCTAAAACACTAGGTGATGAAGCACCCTCGCTATATTTTTTTATTGCTGCCTTGATGACAACAAAACCAATGTTCATTTTTATTTTCACCATTTTATCTTTTATTTTCCATTTATTATTTCCTTCATACTTTGGCTTTAAGACAAGAGCATTTCAAGGTATCCTCTACTATCCCGAGTTTCAAGACGTGTGTAAGTGCGTATAGTAGGGTATCAATATTCAAATGTTTGGTTTCCAGAATAGGAACTATTTTTCAGACTTATTTTTATCATCAGATTAGTGACTTCTTTCATCTTACTAACCCTTGGGACAACAACTCATAACTACTTATTACTAGTTTCGTTTAAGAAAATTTCTAACTTTCTTGGTTTTCTTAAATTTTTCTAATCTTATGGATGTAAATTTTCACTATCTAATCTTTTATTATCTTATTTATGTACACATTTTTTTTATATTTGTTTTGTGCTTATGCAAAGTATGATGCAAATGATGCGCAAATAAGCACAAACCTCCCCCAAACTTGTTTTCAACAGTGTCTTCACTGTTGCTTTCTGCTAAAGCTCAAAAACCTGTAAGCTTGGGAGGAAAATTTATTAGCGGGGTACATGAAATATGATCTTGAAAATCCCCCCCCCCTCCAAACTTATTTTTGGCTCACCATTTTGAGGACAACTTTTACTTTCAAGAGCCAAAAATACACCCCCCCAAACTTGAGTTAAACAATGTTGATCTATTAAAATCACAAGAGGGGGTTAAAGTTACTGGTCAATGCAAAGCCTTACAAAGACCGAAAGTCAACACCAACCATTCAAAGATTTTATCAGTGTGGTGCACCGGTTGGTGGAAGAACATGTTGTAGAGAGTCAGGAAGAAGCGGTGTGATGGAATGGATTTGCGTCTCAATTCGGAAAGACGACTCAATGATTGTAATTAGGGGTGTAAATGAGCCGAACTCGAGCCAGCCAAGCTCGGCTCGAGTTCGGCTCGTGGTTCTTTTTGTCGGCCCAAGTCCGGCTCGTTTAGTTAATCGAGCTAGAGATGCTCGGCTCGAGTCCGGCTCGATTAAACATGCCCAGCTCGTGTTCGGTTCATTTGTGGCCCATTAACTAAACGAGCCGAGCTCAACTGAGCTCGGCTCGTTTTCAGCTCATTTACTCATATTAATAGTATCTTCCAAGAAAAAAACATAATTAACAATAATGCTTAAAACTCAGGGTTTTGAGATATGGAAAAAATAAAAAAAACATTAACATCTAGGGCATTGAATGGGTCTAAGTGCTGGGTTTTATATTTATCTCAGTACATTTTATATACTGTCATTTAATTGAATTAAGTGTTCTGAGAGTTGTATAGAATCTGTTATATATTACATATTACTGTTTTTTTCAAACCGTGTAACCCAGCCGAACCCGAGTCAATATCGAACGAGCCTGGCTGAGCTCGAGTCCGGCTCGTTTAATAAACGAGCCAGGCTTTCTGGCTCATGTCCGGCTCATTAATAAATGAACCGAATTTGAACGAGCTGATACCGAGCCGAACCCTAATCGAACCCGAGCTGACTCGTTCAATTACCACCCCTAATTGTAATGGATTACTCGCATTCTCATGATTGTCAAGAAGAAGGGGTGGATGTTCAATTTCTTTGTTTTGGAGATGATTCATCTCAACACCCGTGCCTGCTAAGAATGCAAGTCTCTCAGCGAAACTTTCATCGATATCCCGACGAATAATGTCATTGGAAAGAACGGGATGATACACAGACTCCATGAAAAGTTCATCATTGACGTTAGATGTTGACCCGGAAAACTCAAAAGAAGGGCCCGTATATATATGATACATATCTGAGTCAAACAACAACGTATAAAGAAAGTCTGGATCAGTATCGTAAACCTGATCAAATTCGCTGCTGTCGACATCCATTAATTCGACAGAACATACTCGAGCATGAGGATCGGAGGGTTGACTTCTCAACTTGTAAATGTTAAGCTCAATTGACCTATTCCTGAAAGATAGGTTCATAGAGCCGTTTCGACAATTGATTACAGCGTTGGAAGTAGCCAAAAAGGGTCGACCTAGAATCACCGGAATTTGGTTCCGTGGGTTCACTACAGGCTGTGTATCAAGAACAATAAAGTCCACAGGGAATACAAATTCTCCGATTTTTATCAACACATCCTCAAGTTCACCCCTAGGTTTGGTGATTGATCAGTCGACCATCTGGAGAGTTATGTTCGAGGGCTTTAACACTCCGATACCTAGTTGCTCATAGACTGAATATGGAAGCAAGTTAACACTAGCACCAATATCAAGTAAAGCACGGTTAATGTGTTTATCCCCAATAGAGATAGAAATAGTAGGACAACCGGGATCCTTACGTTTCCTTGGTAATTGTTGGGGAAAAGCTGTGTCTACAGTACTCGACATGAACACTATTTTCGGCACTTGAGTCTTCCTCTTCCTAGCGCACAAGTTCTTAAGAATTTTCGCATAGGACGGAACTTGTTGTATAGCATCTAGGAGAGGGATGTTGATGTTAACTTGCTTAAACATTTCCACAAGCTTCTCCATTTGGGCATTGGGTTTGTTGGGCCTCAATCTTTCCGGAAATGGAGCTCTATCAATCAATATTGGGTCCCACGTCTGTGGAGAAGGTTGTGGAGGTGGAAAGGATGAAGTGGGTGGAGGGTTCAAGACTTTGGGAAAACGGAGAATAGGCTCAGAAGAAGAAGAAGGTAAATTAGACGAAATAGGGTAAGAAGTAGAAGTGGGAGGTGGAAGTGAAAGTGGAAGCCGGGGGTTCAATTGATTCCTCAACATCAATCTGTTCACCCACATGATTGTCCAGCACTCTTCCAGATCTCAACGTGGTAAGTGCATTCACATTAGTGTAATGTGAAGGTCCAGGATCAGGTAAAGGTTGAGCTGGAAGATTCCCTTTCTCTCTAGCACTCATTTCAGCTGTTAACTGTGCAATTTGTGCTTCCATCGATTTAATAATCTCACCTTGGGAGGCGGTGGTTTTCTTTATATCATCGATAGAAAACTTAAAATCAGCCGACATTTGAATAGAATTTGTCAGAAGCAAACTCATGGTTTGTTCAAGTGCAGAGGTGTTATTGGTACCGGCAGAAAAAGGATCAAAGTTATTGGCCGGGTTTTGAAAAGGTTGCGATTGAAAGGGGTGCTGACTCAGTTGTGGTGGTTGCTGTTGTGGTGGAGGGACCCATTGAAAGTTATTCTAGTTTAGATCCGTGTATTGAGTTTGGTGTTGGATCCAAGAAAGATCAGGGTGATTCCTCCAATCTTGATTATATGAGGAAGAAGAAGGATCGTTTCCAGGTCTTTGCTGAAATGCAGTATTAGTGTGACCTTAAAATGGTACATTCAAAGAACATTCTTCCATCAAATGTAATGGATTGGAACAGCAGCCACATACGGTTTTGGGAAGTGTGTAATGGTTTAGGGAGGCTGAAGAAATTCTGTTTTCTATAGCGTCGAGTTTCCTTTGTATTGCGGCCATTTCGGCTCTCATTGTGACGGAAACATCGAGCTGATTGATATCTTCCCTAGGTGATGGTGGTCGAACACTTTCCCATTGTAAAGTGTTTTGAGCTAAATCTTCTAGGTATTTCCAAGCTTCACCATCATCTTTAGATAGGAATTGGCAATGACACATGGTTTCAAGCATCTGTTTAGTCGTGAGATCAATACCCTCATAGATAACTCGACACAAATCCCATCTGGGGATTCCGTGATGAGGGCATTGTAAAAGAAGATCCTTGAACCGTTCAAAGCATTTCCAGAATGGTTCATTGGGAAGTTGGGTAAATTTGAAGATTTCGCTCCGAACACGGCTGGTCTTGTGATTGGGATAAAATTTCTTAAGGAATGCTGCAACAAATTCATCCCATTTTGAAATAGAATGTGCGGGTGTGTTATAAAGCCACTTCTCGGCTAAATCGCACAAAGTGAATGGGAGAAGACGTAAACTCAGAGCATCCGAAGACAGTTGTGATGTTACAATCATTGCGCATACGTTTTCGAATTTGGAGATAAAAATGTATGCGTCTTCAGACTCGAGCCCGTGAAATTTGGGTAACAGTTTGATAAATTGGGGGTTGATTTCAAAATTTTTCCCGTTGGCAGGTGGTATAGAAAGACAGGTGGGAAGGGGAACATGTGTTGGATAGCATCTCTCTTGGAGAGAAGTGCGTGGAGGATTCTGCGCACCTGCGGGCGGTGGCAGAGTGGTGTTAAAGTGTGATGGAAATCCTTCCATCACGGTCGTGGTGGGTGGTGGGAAAAAGAAAATGTAGAAATACCGACTTTGGGGTTGATAAGGGAAACGCGGACAAGACGGGCACTAGAATCCCATGTCCAGTCGAGCTTGCACTAAAGGGTTTAGCACAAGTGGCAGGGTTGTGATAATTAGGGGAAAAGTTAGTTGGTGTTTGTTTTGAAAAATACGTGTTTTGAAAAATCAAATCACAAAAAATGCACACACCACCCTAGATCTAATGGTCACCTAGGTCAAGTCACTAGACCGCTCCTAGACTTCCAGAAGACAGGTCGCAAGATAAATCCTCTACTGCCTCTTTATCCCTTCTGTGGCTAGGTAAGTGCTAGGTAAGTGGGAGGTTCTCCGCTACGTAAGTAGTGGGCCTAATTAAGTAACCACTTGCCTTAGACACACTTGCCTTAGACACCACAAAAGAAATGCGGATAAGCAATAGATTACCCACGACCTTCTTCTGTCCTAATTGAGCGCGACGGTCCTTAGAGGCTTGTCAGATATTTTTTAGTTAATGAGGGTGATGCGGATGCAAGTTTGTGATTTTCTGGGCTTAGGAAGGGTAATGAACTCTCCACCTAATCTGAATTTGGTCTTTACCCCTTAATTTCCGTATGAAAATATGCAAACAACCAATTTCAAGAATCACAACAAATTTATTTTTTAGCGACGCTGAATTTTGCAAAGAATCCTGCAAGAAATTGATTATTGGACAAGATCAGAGAGGAGAAGAGAGAACAGAGAGTATACCATAGAGATTGTATGCACTGATTCACCTAAACGGCGGCGGAACCGCCGCGGATCCGTGGTCCTATGGGGGAGATAAGCGATCAAATTTTTTCTGCAGCTGCTTGTACTCCTCTGGAAACTGTAAATTTTCTCTGAATCTTGATCGCACTGTAAAATGATTCCTGATTCCCTCAAAAAAAAAATTCAAACACTTATCGTTAAGCACTTGAAACGATTCTTTGAATTAAAATTTGATGGAATAATAATTTTTCAACTCAAATAACAAAAACGAACAAAATAGCACACATCCCCGGCAACGGCGCCATTTGATTGTTCATCTAAATTGTGATGAAAATGTAAAGTGTTCACAATCAAAGAAATTTATACCGCAATCAATTAACGGTGTCGGTGTAGCGCGTTAATGAATACGGATCATCCACTGAGATGTGTGTTTTGATCGATTTTGTTTTAGATGAGTCGAAATGAAAAGATAAAAGAAATTGCAAGAAAATTGATTCAAGATTTGTAAGATTTGATTTTAAGAAACATAAAGAAACTAAATCTAGAATCAAGAATTGTCCCAATCACTTTGATTTATCAAGATAATGAAGAATAGCTTGTAGGATTCGATTGAGTTAATAGCTAATGATGAATCTAATAATTCCTAATCTTATCTATTGATAATTTGTAGCTAGATTGATGATGATGAATGAAGATTAGGGATCTATTGAAGGAACTAGGGTTTCTCCTTCTATCCCTTGTCTTTTCAATCATGATCATTCGGATCTAGCCTCTAGCAAAGAAAATCATCAATCATTTGATCCCTAATTTGCAACGAAATTCGCAAGAATGTGATCTCGATCCAAATTAGGTCATTGATGATTCTTTTTCCTAGAGTTCACAAATCTCATAGGACATAAAAATTAGTATTAAGATTTGATCATCATTAGATCTATCAATTCTCTCGAATCCTCCACAAGCGGAGATTTACTCAAGCATCATGAAAATTAATGAATCAAAGATTAAGAAATCTCACAATGCAAGAATGTAAAGAAAACAAGAATTTCAATTATCACCTTTATTCAATCAACGACTAATTACACGTTCCCTCAATTCGAGATTACAAGATGTTGCTCTCGATCGCTCCTTTTGAAGAGGTAACTAGATCCGTCGAATTTCGCTCCGCTCGATCTACGTAAGTCGCGGATCGTCGTGGATCTCTTGCTCGGATGAAGATTGGCTTCGCGGATAAAGGATCGATGGTTGCTTGCTTGCTTTGCTTCTCAAAATGATCTTGATTTGGCTTTGGATTTGAATTTGGGCTAGGGTTTTGAATTGCAGGTTGTGTCACTCAACTTGTGGAAATTTTGGTTCAATATTCAACAACCCTAATTGTGTAACCTTCAAACCCTAGATCTAGATCTCATTTTATAACCTCCTCATTTGAATCTTCCCTCCAAACCTAGGTTGTTAGGGAGAGTCTTCTAGAAGAAGTTTGTTGGAGGAAATATTCTAGAATAAGGTATATTCTAGGATAAGGTTGTTAGGCCGAGCCTTCTGGATAAAGCCACGTGCTATTTGGAGTCTTCTGGAAGCTTAAGCCGTTAAGATAAGCCACGTGGAGGAATTTTCATGCTGACGTGTCCAACTAGCCGCGGATCCGCGGTGGATAGGCCAACTTGGCCGCGGATCCGCGGCCATGTTGATGCATGAAATCTTCAAGTTGATTTGGTGCTGATCCATAGGGCCTTATTTTATGTCTGGAATCTTTTTATACTTTCTTGTTCACTGCCAGATGTCAAGTCTTGGACTTGGCGTATTTTATCAGCACTTTTAGCAGTTCCGACTTTTTACCTGGAGAATTTCCTACACATAATCTCGAGACAAGGATTGATATATACAAAGATCATGCGTGCAATAATAAACACTCAATTTCCCTCAAAATGCCGGTTATAATGTATAACACATGTTATTTGATATTTTGCAGACAAATTGCTAATATGTGTTATATTTATACCAAACACCTTTAGATGATTGCAAAGAATAGGGAAATTGATGCGTTAAAAATGCAATATTTTCGATTGATCAACTGCCATCTGACGTTAGGTATAATACCATCTGGGAGTTCTCGGCGAGTCCGTTCAGTGTACCCAGTCTCCGCTGAGCACCCGTATACTGTCTCTGATGTCAAACTCCAATGGATATGGGATCATCCATCGCCCATCTACATGGGTCGAGAAGCTATACGCTAGTCTACTCTGGTATATCGATGCCCTGTCTCGATACACCCACGACTAGGAACATTTGAACGATGTACTTAGCGACTACACTGTCCTCACTAGTATGATCTGCATCATAGTCCTGGTAGTCAAGTACTCATCCTAAGAGCTTTATCAACATGTAACATAGAGACAATCAGCGTACATGTTAAGATAAAGAGCAACCAGATAGCATACTATCATGCCGAGCAAGAAAGTCCTCCATATATATGTCCAAGCATCCACTATAATATACATCGTATGTATTCCTCTAGGGCATACATATAACTAACAATCTCCCACTTGCACTAGGGTCATCTGTTGTAGTATCTCATACCCAACAATCAGCAGTGGTTGAAGTATCTCATACTCAACCATCCCATAAAAGTCTTTTCTGGGAATAGGCCTTTGTGAGTGGATCCGCCCTGTTTTTCTCTGTGTCTACTCTCCTATCCTCGATCTCCGTAGAGATCATCCATCTCCATGATCAGGTGATACTGTCTAAGAATACGTCTGGATGTCTGATGGGACGGGGGTTCCTAGGCCAAAGCCACAACTCCATTGTCACACAATGGTAGGAATGAAGTTCATCTCATGAACTTTTATACATCCAGACTAACTTTTTGGTAGTATCCTTGGTAGCAATGTAACCAGCCTTAATCGTCTAGTTTTCTACGGTACATGGCTTGGAACTCTTCCAACATACCGTCCCTCCACTGAGGGTGAAGACAATGCCTGTGACTGACATTCAGTTGACCTTACCACCCTGGAAGCTATCCAGTGATTTTCCCCAGGATCGATTGATACCATCTCACTATACCTAGTGAGAATCCTAATATTCACTTAGATCTATCTCATAGATCCATAAACCAGGATTTAGGAGGTATCACCTTGATCCTATATGGAGAATCCTTGTGATAAGAGGAGATTGACCGAGCGTAGCATAGTAAACTCCTTTCCTATCAAGAGTATATCATCCACGTACACTACGAGGATCACCAGCATACTCCCTACTACCTTTTTGTATATACAAGGTTCATCTACCATTTTGATGAAGTCAAACGCTTTGACTACCACATCAAAACAGATGTTCTAACTCTGTGATGCCTGTTTTATCCCATAAAGCAACTTGTACACGTTTCTTCTGCTCCCACTGTCTACGAAGCCCTCTGGCTGTGTACTTATAGACGCTCTCTTCTAAATCACCATTTAGAAAAGCAGTCATGACACCCAACTGCCAGATATCGTAGTCATGGTATGTAGCAATGGCAAGTAGGATCTGGATGGACTTAAGCATAGGGACTAGAAAAGGTTTCATCATTATCCACACCTGGTCGATGACGAGAACCTTTTGCAACAAGCCTTAACTTTGAAAGTCTCAACTTTTCTATGTACACCAAGTAATCTTCTCAAGATATACTTGCTCCTGATGGGGATTTAACCCTTCAGATAAAGAAACCAAAGTCCATACTTTGTTGGTGTATATGGATTCCATCTCAGATCGCATAGCATCCAGCCATTCTCACAAAGTCCGCACCCCTGATGGCCTGCTCGAAACTAGTTGGGTCATCATCTTATGATGCAATCCTCGCTCCCACTGTCATAGAGAAACCGAAATATCTCTCAGGTGGGTGAGGAACCCTACTAGATCGACGGAGAGGCTGAGGTTCGTTGGAAACTATTGAATCCTCCGGTTCTACCAAATCATCAGCTGTAGTTTGTATAGCTGGAACCCCTACCAGTTCTACCTCACGACCACTAATTTCTTCACAAGAAATTCCCTTTCCAAAAGGTGGCATGCTGAGAAACAAAACTCTTTTTGCTCCTCAGTGTGGTAGAAGATATTCCCTTGCGAATGCTTGGGATATCCAACAAACTTCCACAGAACTGACCTTGCCTCGAGCTTGTCCGGATTTTGCTTTTAGACATAGGCCGGACAACCCCCAAATCTTAACATCCTTAAGAGATGGGCTCTTCCCATACCATATCACATATGGAGTGGTAGGTACCTGATTTGATTAGAACCCTATTCAATAGGTATGTAGCTTCTCAAGTGCATAACCCCCAAAAGGAAACAGGCAACTCAGTAGTACTCATCATAGAGCACACACTTTATCATATAGGGCGCGATTGCTCCGCCCCGATATACTAACATCCTGTGGTGTATACGGAGGAGTAATGCTGAGAGAGAATCTCATTCTCCTTTAGAATGGTCCAGGAATTCCGTGTTCAAGTATTCTCCTCCCTGATCACATCATATGACATAATACTTATACCCGGTTTTGGTTCTTTACTTCTAATCTTATATTCTTTGAATTTCTCAAAACTTTCAGACTTGTGTTTCAACAGGAACATATGCCGGAATCTTGAGAGATTATCAGTGAATGTAATGAAGTACAAAGAACCGGTCCTGGCATGTGTAGACAGAGGACCTACATACATCATCATGTATCAATCCCAAGAGTTCACTAACACTTTCTCCGTTTCCAATAAACGGAGCTATGGTCATCTTATCTTTGTGACATGACTGGCAAGTTTCACAAGATATAAATTTAAACTGATTTAAATAGGCATCTATATGTAACTTAGCTAGTCGGGTCGTATTGATATGACCTAGTCTACAATGCCTCAAGAAGGATTCGTCATTTATGAACTCTTCCTCTAGTGTGTGTTCTTTACGTTAAGAACTGTAGTTTGATTTAGAAAGTATATGCTTTTAGATAACGTGCCTGAACCGATCAACACTTGATATAGAAAATGTTCAAAACATTATCCATCAATACAAAATTATATCCTTCTTTACTAAATAAAGAGACTGATATGATGTTGTAAATCAGGTCCGGTATCTAATAACATTCGTTCAGAATCAATGTATTTGGTAATACATGGTGATAACTGCCAACAACTTGGCTGCAACAATTGCGGCTTTTCTAGCTCTTAAAACTTTATCACCCGTTCTCAGTTCTTTACCTATCTGTAGCCCATGTAACTGATTACATATGCGGGATCCTGATCCGGTATCACATACCCAGGACGTAAAGGATACTGAGAAACAGTTCTCTGTAATGAACACACCCGAAGATGATGTATAAACATACACTTTCTTCATTTGGGCGGCACGGGAATTCCGGTAATCCCCTATTTCCTGCTCGGTCGGTCAATACATCTGTATTATTATCTTAATTAAGGCGTGACATGGTCGCTACCTGGATAGAGAGAGAGAAGAAAATACTCAGCGTATGCTCTTGCAAGATTAGATTGGTTATTAATTTATCTAATCAGGATGGCTCCCACTGTTTTAGTCAAATCTTCCTTCAAACCCTAAAAGGAAAGACTAGCCGAGATTAATTATACCCTACAAGTTCGCCAATCTTTCAGCCAGGCCAGTGCCGGTACTTTGAGGGAGGTTCCCCGTGCTTTCGCACGGACCTAATTAAAATAAACCTCATTTTCCCATGGGCATAACCCCATTGACAACTTTCTAGACACCTACTTGATCGGCTAATTGTAATGTATAAAACTCTCCCAGGAGTAACTCTTACTCGCAGTGGGTATCGGGATCCAACTATCTCATAGAAGGTATGCAATCTCATTGTAAATTTCAACTCTTGAAATTCCCAATAATATTCTGCCCCGAGTGATCTATGACCTTGACAAGGTCAACAAACCATAGACCGCAAGTCAAGTTCAACCAGTCATTCCCGATTGAATTAAACCCACCCGTACGACCCTTGACGCATGCCAAACAATGCCGTATGAATACCCTAATCCAATTGCATCATATGCTAGCAGATAAGCACTAGTTAGCTACCGTACACTACGCCTTGACGCATGCCAAACTACCGCAGCACCAATACTAAGTAGTACTTATGTGAAATGACGGAGGGCTACGACAGGTTTTTAAGAAAACATTTTGTGTAATGAACTTGATATCGTTGTAGAATCGAGTGATTTAAAATGGAGTTTTTTTTAGGCTTTTACTAGTTTTGCTAAAGAGGGCACTCCCGGTGAAGGGATCGTCGGCTCTTTCCTCATCGAATGAGGTGCAGGATATTTCACAAATACCACTATGCAAAGCAAAAACTATAGAAGCAATCAAAAGACAAACCAAGGGTTTTAGCATCTGCTAGTTTCGCTAAAGAGGTCACTCCCGGTGAAGAGATCTCGGCTCTTTCCTTATCGAATAAGGTGCTGGATATTCTACAAGGAATAACGCTATGCAAAGCAAGAACTAGAGCTACCTGTTTTCGAGACAAGTTTCTACAACATCTTTAGGTTTCTTTTATTTCATTAATCTCATTAATGAAGTCTCATCATTTTAAGTTACCTAAATATCACAGATAAATACAACGTACGCTTATGACATCCGCATTCGCCTCGAAGTTCCCTCGTGCACCGTTAGGTTAGGTAACTAACGGCAGAGCGGGGCAGTGCTAGTGCGGGTGTAAAACATAAGCAATATCTATATAATATATCACATATACTATATCCAGTATCTATCTCATCAATATATCATATGATCACATCACAGATATCGCGGCAGAAAACAACATATGAAATATTGGATATACTAGGATTTCCGGGTTTTATTTTAAGCCTGAATAAAACACGGATTCCACGGTCGTGATGAATAGCCAATCCCACATCCCTAGACCCCTACGAGAGCGGCAAGCAACCCTACCAATTTTAGAGTTAGAAGACCCGGTCTCGACTCCTCGAGATGGTCTCCCACTGGACCCTAAAACCCGGTTACTTATGCTCCCCGCCTTGGGTCTATCCTAATGCGGAAAAGTAAATAATATACAATGGTGATATCATCCTCAACCCGGAAGTGCCCCAATAAAAGAATATTACATACAATGAATTTTATATGAATCAAAATATAAAAAAAACTCTCATCTCACATAAAACCCCGGTTATTCAAAACACGACGATCCAATATAACATATTACAGCAACATATAACACCACATGTCATCAACGTAAGTAAATATGTGTATCCCAATTGTCGTTGACATATAGCACCAAAACCGGCGATATACCACATATTACACTTACGGTCACAGAAAAGAAAGTGAAAACTACAACAGTTGGAATCCGCAACTGCCCCAGACATCATAAACCCAATATATCACATATATTGGATTTCATGCCTAACCAATTGAATTCCTTAGACATCGCATGCCTAACAATTATAAACCCTGCATTTTAGTCTCGATATTCAAAACACCTTTTAATATCTAGTCGGGCAATTCAACAAGATTCCCGACATCCCGATCGAATGCTCGTCGGAAACTTTAGTAGACATCCGCACCCCCCGATGTCGTCGACGAAGTGCACTAAGGCGGAACACCGCTGCTGCGATCACTCGAACGGATGCTTTTGGCGACAGGGTTCTCCTACAGTCACTTGGTCGGGGCTATGGGGCGTGGCTATCTAATAATGTTACCCGGCGAGTATCCGCGTACACTACGTAATTGTGACGGACTTTTGATCATATCAAAATCCCGTGGCAACCGATCAAATGAGACTAAATTGCAAGATTTATAACATTCAAATTAGTTATCTCATAACTACTTTTGTAGATTCCAAATATTGTATCCCATCACATAATATTCGGACGACGTTAAACTTTTCGATCGATTCATCAAAGTCCCACAATTTCCCGACAGCTCAACACTTGAGCACAGTTCAATAATACCCAGAATATGCCACAGTACCTATGCACCAGCCGTAGAAGGGCAAACCCAAGCCTCACTCATGTTGCCACGGAACTACGGAAAACCCGAGGGTTTGACCGGGGTTCCGCGATCCAAAAGGTCGAGTTAGGGTTTCATTCCTCTAGAGGGTTCATAGACTTATTTGCATGTTTTTCCGAATACGTTAAACTTAGAAAAATGAGTTTTTGACATTCGATCGAACTTTTTAACTTCGTCTAGACAACATGCGAATAACCTGAAACATTGTTAAAACTACGAATACGAAACACTCCGAATTGTTTATAGTGTAAGATTACATCACATGCAAAATTAGCAAAAACAAACAACACCTGAAATATCAAAACCAAGTAACTTGAACACACAAAAAATTTCAGGGGGGGTGCTTGGTTTTGGGCGAGATCATCATGGTGGTGTCCGGCACAATTTTCTTGAAACCCCCTGAAATTTTCACAGTGTTCATGATATATCTCATACATCACTTTGTACTTGTTTAAAAAAAATTTTGACAAATATTTAAAATCGACAGAAACATGATTTTCGTGTTTCAAGTTTCGGAGTATTTCGGTTTTGTAATCTTAAAAAAATCCGTATAAATTTCTAGCATGGCTCTAATACCACTGCAAGGTTACCTAAGACGTCAGCAAGGTTTCGGGAGGCATCGTCCATGACAAACTCAAAAATTTACCGTTTTAGCTAACCCTAACTAAGAATCGTTAACTAGAAATCGACGGAATAACATATATAAACACTTTACATCCTAAGTGAGCAAGGAATACAGCCTTTGTAGACCGGTCTTTCACTTCAATAGCCCCGTGTAGTAGTTCCTTCGCTGTGATCAAGAAGTCCCGGACTCTAGAGAGGCTCCGATGAAGAAACGAACATGCTTGCTTCGAATACTTCGAGGCCGAAGATGATCTACGTCAAGGAGACACTAACCCAAGCTATCTCTTCACTAATTATGGAATTAGTGAAGAAAACACCCTATACTAAATGGTAAGTAGTAGAGGATGATGAAGTAGGAATTTTGCTCATTTTAGAATTGATTTTCTCACATTTTATCTCTTACCTCCATTGATGCTAGAAAGCTTTTTGAGGAGGAAGAAGAAGAAGAAGAACTCATCATATGAGTTAATCCAAATGAATTATTGCAACCATGGGTGAGTTAAGCCCTTATGCCTAACTCATGTAGAGAATTAACCAAGGGGTAAGGTTAAGAGTTGGGTTAACAAAAATATCCTAAGGAATGACAAAAGAGTGGACTTTGTCAATGTTTCTACAAGCTTCATCCAAGCTTGAAAACATTGACCAAGTCTTCTCTCTTTTGTTATTCCTTAAGAAATAAATAAAACCCTAACTTAACCCTAGCATGATTTAAGTCTCATACAACCATCTTCCATGTATCATCAAGCATGACACAAAATAATGTACACTTGCATATATCACATATATACAATGTGCACAAAGTGAGTGAGAAAAAAATCATAAGTGAGCTAATATTAGTTAATGTAATGTAATATATCTAATATATAATTATACATTAGATTATCAAATCAACTCTTGATTTGATAATCCGGCTATATCACATATAACCGACTAATATCATGTGTAACAACTTATCGAATCAACACTTGATCCGATAACCCGGCTATATCTCATATAACCGACCAATGTTACAAATCGCGAGAATAGAATACAGTATCTCATATCGTATCAATCTCGGTCCCGCATATATCACATATGTGCTCCTACTCCGTTTCGCTTGAGCCAGGAAACCTCTGAGTAGGACTCTAAAGACTCGTCAATATGCCGGCAGTAGCTGATGATCATATCAAACACCCACAAGCCGCAAGCGGTCTGCTAAACGTAACGGCCACCCGGGTATTGAGGGATCAGAAGATCAACAAGCAAGCCTGCTCATACTCCTGCGAATCCAATCAGTAACACTACCGTACAGTCCGGTCTCTTCGTCTGATATGTTGCATATCTCGTCTAGGGGCGGTAAACGTCAGACCCCAGTTACTCGATACGTCGTGTCGATATGAGGCTCATAACGGGTCGAGAAACTACTGATGACACTTACCAGTATATCTCTGAAGTAGCCTTGGCCAAGGACTTTCTGTTATAGCCAATCGAGCACAGCGCAACATCAACTCCCTATACCGGGAGAGACGAAACCCCTCCTATCGCTCATTGCCTCCATGTGACTTGAAAATGTACCCAAAAGCCACCGTTTTGCACGTTCTCTTGAACATGGTAAGGTGGAAATCAAAACACAGTGGGAATCACACAAGACTCTATGACGATCTCGGGTCTACAGACTAACCTGTACCGGTGTCACAAGAGAACTGTCATCTGACGTTAGGTATAATACCATCTGGGAGTTCTCGGCGAGTCCGTTAAGTGTACCCAGTCTCCACTGAGCACCCATATACTGTCTCTGATGTCAAACACCAATGGATATGGGATCATCCATCGCCCATCTACATGGGTCGAGAAGCTATACGCTAGTCTACTCTGGTATATCGATGCCCTGTCTTGATACACCCACGACTAGGAACATTTGAAGGATGTACTTAGCGACTACATTGTCCCCACTAGTATGATCTGCATCATAGTCCTGGTAGTCAAGAAAACCTTACTCTCTGCAACCTTCTTATAGATACAAGGTTCATCTACGTTCTTGATGAAGTCAAACTCTTTGACTACCACATCAAAGCAGATGTTCCAACTCCGCGCTGCCTGCTTTAACCCATAGATGGATTTAAGCAGCTTGCACACCTTTCCGCTGCTCCTACTATCTATGAAGCCCTCTGGCTGAGTCATGTACACGCAATCCTCTAAATTACCATTTAGAAAGGCGGTTTTAACATCCATTTGCCAGATTTCGTAGTCATGGTATGCGGCAATGGCAAGTAAGATCCGGATGGACTTAAGCATAGCCACTGGAGAAAAGGTTTCGTCATAGTCCACACCTGGTCGTTGACGAAAACCCTTTGCAACAAGTCTAGCTTTGAAAGTCTCCACTTTTCCATCTACACCAAGTTTCTTCTTAAAGATTCATTTGCTCCCAATGAGTTTTACCCCTTCAGGAGCAACTTCCAAAGTCCATACTTTGTTGGTGTATATGGATTCCATCTCAGATCGCATTGCATCCAGCCACTTCACAGAGTCACCACTCGTGATGGCCTGCTCGAAACTAGTCGGGTCATCATCTTCCATGATGCAATCCTCGCTTCCACCGTCTTTGAGAAAACCATAGTATCTCTCAGGTGGATGAGTAACCCTACTAGATCGACGGAGAGGCTGGGGTTCATTGGGAACTACTGAATCATCTGGTTTCACTAAATCTTCAGTTGTAGTTTGTGGTGCTGGAACTTCTTCCAGCTCTACCGCTTTGCCACTAATTTCTCTTACAAGAAATTCCTTTTCTAAAAAGGTGGCATATCGAGAAACAAACACCTTTTGTTCCTCGCTGTGGTAGAAAAGATATCCATGTGAATGTTTAGGATATCGCACAAACTTACAAAGAACTGACCGTGCCTCGAGTTTGTCAGGATTTTGTGTTTTGACATAGGACGGAAAACCCCATATCTTAACACGTTTAAGACATGGTCTCTTCCCACTCCATATCTCATATGGTGTGGTAGGTACAGATTTAAACGGAACTTGATTCAATAGGTATGTTGTTGTCTCAAGCGCATGACCCCAAAAGGAAATAAGTAACTCAGCAGTACTCATAATAGAGCACACCATATCTAATAGGGTGTGATTCCTCCGCTCCGATACACCGTTGTGCTGTGGTGTATAGGGAGGAGTAGGCTGAGAGAGAATCTCATTCTCTTTTATATAGTCCAGAAAATCATTGCTCAAGTATTCTCCTCCTCAATCAAATCGAAGGATCTTAATACTTTTGCCCGTTTAGTTCTCCATTTCATTCTTATATTCTCTGAATTTCTCAAAAGCTTTAGACTTGTGTTTCACCTGGAACACATGTCCGTATCTTGAGAGATCGTCAGTGAATGTAATGAAGTAGGAAGAACCGTTCCTGGCATGTGTAAACATGGGACCACATACATCACTATGTATCAGTCCCAAGAGTTCTGTAGCTCTTTCTCCGTGTCCACTAAACGGAGTTTTGGTCATCTTTCCTTTGAGACATGACTGGCAAGTGTCATAGGATGAAAATTCGAACGGATTCAAATATCCATCCTTATGCAACTTAGCTAGTCGTGTCGCAATGATATGACCTAGTCTACAATGCCACAAGAAGTATTCGTTCATTTCTGAACTTTTCCTCTTGTGTGTGTTTTGTATATTAAGGACTGTAGTTTGGTTGAGAACGTATATGCCATTATTTAACGATCCTGATCCAATCAACTTTTGATTCAGGAAGATGTTCATAACATTATCATGTACTACAAAATTATATCCTTCTTTACTCAATAAAGATACTGATATAAGATTGCTTATCAGGGTCGGAATGTAATAGCATTCGTTCAGAATCAATGTATTACCATTTGGCAACACAAGGTGATATTCGCCAACAGCTTTGGATGCAACATTTGCACCATTCCCAACTCTTATGGAATGATCACCCTCTCCCAGTTCCCTACCTTTACGTAGCCCATGTAACATATTACATATATGGGATCCCGATCCGGTATCTAATACCCAGGACGTAGAGTGAACTGAGAAACAGTTCTCGATAACTAACACACCCGAAGAAGATGCATCAACATGCTTAGTCTTCGTTTGGGTGGCGTGAGAATCTGGATATTCTCCTAATTCCTGCTCTGTCTTATAACAATTATAAGAAAGAACGGGACCAACGTTCCCCTGCTCAGTATAATAAGCGGGTTCGGTCAATACATCCATATTATTATCTTGATTAAGACCTGACAGGGTCGCTACCTGGAGAGTGAGAGAAGAAAACACTTTAGCATATGCTTTTGCAAGATTAGATTTGTTATTATCTTATCTAATCAGGATGGCTCCCACTGCTTTCTATCAAATCTTCCTTAAAACCCTAAAAGGTAAGACTAGCCGGGATTAATTACACCTTACAAGTTCGCCAATCGTTCGGCCATGCTAGTGTTGGTACTTTGAGGGAGGTTCCCCGTGCTTTCGCACGGACCTAATTAGAATAAACCTCGTTTTCCCAGAGGCATAACCCCGTTAACACTTTTCTAGACACCTACTTGATCGGCTAATTGTCCTGTGTAAAATTCTCCCAGGAGTAACTCTTACTCGCAGTGGGTATCGGGATCCAACTATCTCATAGGAAGTATGAAATCTCATTGCAAATTTCAACGCTTGAAATTCCCGATAATGCTTTTACCCCTAACCCCCTGTGACCTTGACAAAGGCCAACAAACCATAGGAAGCTAGTCAAGTTCAACCCGTCATTTCTTGATTGAAATAAACCCACCCGCACGACCCTTTACAAAGGCCAACAAGGTCGTACGACTACCCTAATCCAATCGCATCGCATGCTTAAGCAGATAAGTACTAGTCAGCTACCACACACTACGCCTTGACAAAGGCCAACAAACGCAGCACGAATACTAAATAGTCTTTATCTGAAATGACGGAGGGCTACGCAGGTTTTTCAGAAAACCATGAGCGTAATGAACTCGATATCGTTGTAAAAGCAAGTGATTTTGAAAAGGAGTGTTTTTTAGGCTTTTCTAGTTTCGCTAAAGAGGCCACTCCCGGTGAAGGGATCTCGGCTCTTTCCTTATCGAATAAGGTGCAGGGTATATCACATATACCACTATGCAAAGCAAGAACTATAAAAGCAATCAAAAACTAAACCGTGAGTTTGTAACATCTGCCAGTTTTGCTAAAGAGGTCACTCCTGGTGAAGGGATCTCGGCTCTTTCCTCATCGAATAAGGTGCAAGGTATATTACATATACCACTATGCAAAGCAAAAACTGTCGCTACCCTTTTTGAAAATTTGATTCTACAACATCTTTTAGGTTTCTTTTCTTTTATTAATCTCATTAATAAATCCCATCATTTATGCTTCTTAAGCATCACAGAAGAAACGAAAATACAACGTACGCTTATGCCATCCGCATTCGCCACAATGTTCCGTTATGCACCGTTAGGTTACTTAACTAACGGCATACCGGGACGGGACTAGCGCGGGTGTAAAATATAAGCAACTTTTATTATATATCATATATACAATAATAAAGCATTCGTCTCACGCATATAATATGATCACATCACAGTATATCAGCAGCAGAAGAAACATATGAAATATTGGATATACTAGGAGGTCCGTGTTTTATTTCGAGCCTGTATAAAACACGGATTCCACTGTCGCGATGAATAGCCAAACCCACATCCCTAGACCCCTACGAGAGAGGCAAGCAACCCTACCAATTCTAGGATTAGGAGACCCGGTCTCGACTCTTCGAGATGGCCTCCTACTGGACCCTAGAACCCGGCTACTTGTGCTCTCCGCCTTGGGTCTATCATAATGTGGAAAAGTAAATAATATACAATGGTGACATCATCCTCAACCCGGAAGTTCCCCAATAAAAGAATATTACATACAATGAATTTTATATGAATGAAAATAAAATCGCTCATCTCACATAAAACCCCCGGCTATTCAAAACACGAAGATCCAATTTAACATATCACAGCAACACATAATATCTCATATCATCAACGTAAGCAAGTATGCGTATCCGGATTGTCGTTGATGTATAGCAACGAAGCCGGCAATACCCCACATACTACACTTACGGTCGCAGAAAAGAAAAGTGAAAAACTACAACATTTGGAATCCATCACCTTAGACATCGTAAACCCGAAATATCACATATTACGGATTTCATGCCTAACTATATGAATTCCACATATTGTATCACAATCATAGAATATCATGACGATGTTTAACGTTTCGATCGAATCAACATACACTCACAAATTACCCCCGTGAGCTCAACATTTGAGCAAAGTAAAAACACTTAAAAACCGTGCCACAGTGTCTATGGTCCAGTCGTAGAAGGAGTTAACCAACGCCTTACCTATGACACCACGGAACTACGGCAAACCCTAAGGTTCGATCGCGGTTCCGTGGGCATAGAATCGAGTTAAGGTTGTTCTTCTAGAGGGTCTATAGGGGTACTTGCACGATTTTACGAGTACAATCAACTTCGGAAAATTAAAACACTTGGAAATTTCAGCGGGGTACGAAATGTGGTGTTCGAAGTTCGTTCGAACTGCTAAAAATAGTCAAGGTTACCAATACGGTGTTAAATAATACGACTACGAAACACTACAAATTAGCCCCAGGTCAAACTAATCATCACATGAAAATTGGGCTAAATAAACAATACTAGAAAACCCAAAATGGAGACAAAAGAGCACAGGGGAAATACGATGAGCAGAGGAGGCAGGGGGGCCGGCCAGGCTGGAAAAATTGGCCTGGGGCTCGGCCAAAATCCGAACCCCTCTCTCCATATTTCACCCATGTTCTTAGGATGTCCCAAATATCATTCTGCACCTGTTTGAAAAAATTTTAAAAGACTTTATTGAAAATTTACAAAGAGCAAAATGGGGGTTTCATAATACCGTATTTTGGAGTCGATTTCGTTTTCGTAATTATTTTAACACCGTGTCTAAAATTCTAGTTTGTCTCTGATACCACTGTTGGGATTCCCTTGCATCTAGTCTAGGATTTGGTAGCATCACACATGCCACTTTAAAAATTAGAAAGGTGCAAAGCAATCAAACTATGAATATTTACTGGAAATATTAGGGTAACAAAGTTTTGTATCACATACAAAGAAGTTCTATCATATAGAGTTTAGGATTACAACCTTTGTAATCCGTTCCTTCGCTTCATAAGCTCCGTGTTGAGGTCGCTTCGCTGCGATCATCAAGAACTCCGACTCTCGAAAGGCTCCATGAGGTGAATGACGCATCTTGCTTGAAGTCTTCTTGATCTAAAATGATCTACCTTGACGAATCTCTAACCCAAGCTTACACTTTATAATCAAGTATTGGTGAAGTGAACACCCTGATCTAAGTGGCTAGAATAGATGAGGATGATGAAGTAGGAATTATGCTCTCTTTTGTTTTCAATTTCTCACACTTAATCATCACAACACAAAAAACTAGCAAGCTTTTTTCAAGAAGGAGGAAGAAGAAGAAACCTTTTGTGATGAATAATGAATTATTGTTGTGGTTACAATTGCAACCATGGGTTAAGAATGAAAGCCTTAACCCTTGTAGAGAATAAACCATAGGTTAAGGGTTTGGGTTGGGTTAACAAATATCTTCACAAAATATCAAAGCAAGATGACAAAAGTCAAACCTTCATGAAGCTTCATGAAAGCCCATCCAAAGCTTAACCCTAATCCAAACCCTAACTAGGTTTAAACTCAAAATCCATGTTGCATTTGTAACCCTAACATGTTACAATATTATATATCACATATATAATATATTTTGTAACAAAAGAAAATAATACAATTAACATATATCGCATATATATATATATATATATATATATATATATATATATATATATATATATATATATCAATGTATTATCCAGTGAGAAAAAGAATCAATAAAGCGAGCTTATATTAGTTAATGTAACGTAATATATCTCATATATAATTATACATTAAATTATCGAATCAACACTTGATCCGATAATCCGGCTATATGACATATAACCGACTAATATAACAAGTACCTTTTCATCGAATCAACACTTGATCCGATGACCCGGCTATATCACATATACCCGGCCGATATCACATATCGCGAGAATAGAATACGGTATCTCATATCGTATTATTCTCGGTCCCGCACATATCACATATGTGCTCCTACTCCGTTTTGCCTGAGCTAGGAAACCTCTATGTAGGACTCTAAAGAATTGTCAATACGCCGGTAGTAGGTGATGATCATATCAAACACCCACAAGCTGCAAGCGGTCAGCTAAACATAACAGCCATCCAGGTATTGAGCGATCAGAAGATCAACAGGTAAGCCTGTACATTCTCCTGTGAATCCAATCAGTAACACTACCGTACAGTCCGATCTCTTCGTCTCATATGTCGTATATCAAGTCTAGGGGGTGGTAAACGTCAGACTCCAGTAACCGATAAGTCGTGTCGACGTGAGGCTCATAACGGGTCGAGAAACTACTGATAACTCTTACCAGTAGCACTCCATATCATCCCTGGCCAGGGACTTCCAGTTATAGCCAATCGAACACAGCACAACATCAACTCCCTATACCGGGAGAGACGAAACCCCTCCTATCGCTCATTGCCTCCATGTGATTCAGGACTGTACCCAAAAGCCACCGTTTTGCACACCCTCTTGGACATGGTAAGGTGGAAATCAAAGCACAGTGGGAATAACACAAGACTCTATGACGATCTCGGGTCTACAGACTAACCTGTACCAGTGTCACCGGAGAACTGCTATCTGACGATAGGTATAATAGCATCTAGGAGTTCTCGGCGAGTCCGTTCAGTGTACCCAGTCTCCACTGAGCCCCCGTACACCATTTTTGATGTCAAACACCGATGGATATGGGATCGTCCATCGCCCATCATATGGGTTAAGATGCGTATACGCTAGTCTACTCTGGAGTATCGATGCCCTGTCTCGACACTCCCTCGACTAGGAACAGTTATAGGATGTACTCTTGGACTACCTTGGACCCACTAGTATGATCTGCATCATAGTTCTAGTAGTCGAGTACATATCCTAAGGGCTTTATCAACATGTGAGTGCAAGACAGTAAACCAATACAAGTCAACATGTTAAGACAAAGTGAAACCAAATAGCATACTATCATGTCGAGCAAGAAAGTCCTCTCTATATATATATATATCCAAGCATCCACTATAATATACATCATATGTACAACAATGTCCTCTAGGGTATATATATAACTAACATCAAGTACTCATCCTAAGGGCTTTATCAACATGTAACATAGAGACAGGCAGCGTACATGTTAAGATAAAGAGCAATCAGATAGCATACTATCATGTCGAGCAAGAAAGTCCTCCATATGTATGTCCAAGCATCCACTACAATATGCATCGTATGTACAGTAATGGCCTCTAGGGCATACATATAACTAACAATCGAGACGAGGCAAATCTTGGCAGTTTGCTGGTCCCCATAGGCCCGGCCTATCCCCCCTTAATCCAAAAGGAATTTGAGCGCAATGTGATAAGTCGAGATCTGAGCCCGGAGGGCGTTCTGGGTAAGGCGTCCCAGGAGAACGTTATAAGACTACGGGACCTTAGCAATGAGAAAGTTCACCGGTATGGTCCGCGTCTTGCCCTCTTCCCTAATGTTGAGAAGGAGGGTGACCGATCCCACTGCCGGGAAGAAATGGTTGGTGAACCCAGAGAGAACATGGGAGGTCGGTTGAAGGTCGGATGAACCCAACCCCATACGTCAGAAATAGTCGTAGAACATGATGTCCGCCGAGCTCCCTGAATCGATCAATATTCTCTGGACCTCGTAACGGTGGACTTGGGCCGCTATTACAAGGGGGTCATTATGAGGAAGTGATATACCGTGAAGGTCTTCGTCGGTGAAGATGACCTGGTCACCCCTCCTGCACTTCTTGTGGGATGGATCGCTTACCTCCTCGACTGATAGGAGGCGGTGGTTGCCCCTCTCTTTCCCCGGCCCCACGGTGGGCGCCAGAACCGCCTTGATCCAAAGGGAATTTGAGCGTAAGGTGATAAGTTGATATCTGAGCCCGGAGGGCGTTCAGGGTAGGACGTCCTAGGAGAACGTTACAAGAATACGGGACCTTAGCAACGAGGAAGTTCACCGGTATGGTCCGCGTCTTGCCCGCTTCCCCAATATTGAGGAGGAGGGTGACCGATCCTTCTATCGGGACGGAATGGTTGGTGAACCCAGAAAGGACATGAGAGGTCGGTTGAAGGTCGGATGAACCTAATCCCATACATCGGAAACAGTCGTAGAACATGATGTCCGCCGAGTTCCCTGAATCGATCAATATTCTTTGGACTTCGTAACGGTGGACTCAGACCTCTATCACAAAGGGGTCATTATGAGTAAGTGATATACCGTGAAGGTCTTCGTCGGTGAAGATGACTGAGTCACCCTTCCTGCACTTCTTATGGGGTAGATCGCTTACCTCTTCGACTGGTAAGAGGTGGTGGTTCCCCCCACTTTTTCGAGCTGGGTCCACTGTAACGACCATGATTTGCCCGATCGTTAATTCCCCAAGAGGGTTTGGTCCTTTTGCTCCCGCTCCGCCCGCCGCTTGTCCCGTAGATATTTCGCCAAGTGGCTAGAGCGGATCAACTCCTCGATATAGTCACGGAGCTGCTTGCAGCTGTCAGTCAGGTGACCCTGCGACCTAGGATAGGAGCAGTACGGGCCACAGAGACGCTTGCCCATTCTTTGGGTAGCTGGCGGGAGCTTAAAGAACCTCTCGCCCTTAGTTTTCTCCAACAGCTCGTTCTAAGAAATGTTCAGAAGGGTGTACTCCTAGAACCTTGAGGAATAAGGTTTTGGGCGATCAACTTTCCTTTTCTCTTCCTTATCCCTCTTCTTTCGGTCTGCTTGGTCGCCTCTGGGCAGATTGGAGTTCATCTCTGACTCTAGTTGGATTTCTCGCTCGATCAATTCCTTCACTTCGGCCATGGTCTTAGGTTGCGCCAATGCAAAAGAGCGGAGCCACTCTTTGTGCCTAAGATCCGACTTCAGCGCGGTGCTCGGGAACCTCCAGGAAAGCATTGTAGAAGCGAATGACATGCCCTTTAAAGGATTCCTTGTCTCCGCTCTTGATGGCGGACAGGTAATCGACCGTCTTCTTCTGTCGTCGGTTTTCGACGAAATGACCGAGGAATTGGGTAGCCAGCTCATCAAAGGTCGACATGGAGCGCGGCGCAAGCCCTCAAAACCAATCCTGGCCAGCTTGGATTAGGGTAATGGGAAAAGCTCGGCATTGAGCCGCGCTCGAGTTGTCTTGGAAGCTCATGCCCACCATAAATGCGTCCAAGTGGTCCTTTGGGTCGGACTTCCCATTGAAGAGGACCACTTTAGGTGGTTTGTTCCTGGACGAGACGCGCTCGGCCAGTAGCCTTTCTGTAAAGGGTTTTGTAAGAGAATCGGCGGAGTACTTTGCCTCTTCGCAGGACATATGGCCGTCTCGTCATATGCCTTCAATTTCCTTTTCGAGGGCTTCGATCCGGGGGTGGTACCCCGAGGATTCAACACAGTCGGAGCGGCGGCTATCCCCGCTCCTGGTCTGGGCGATGGTACGGCTTTGATTCTGCTCTATCACATTTCTTAAATCCTCAGGCGAGGCCCTTCTTGAGTAGTTCCGACGTTCGCCGTTCGCGCGGCATCGATGGGAGTTGGGGTGCCGGTCGTGCCTGGAAGCAGGCGAACTGACCGACACCTCCTCAGGGGGAGTGAGCGCACAGCGGGCGTCGGAGCGACTGCCCAGTCTCCCCTGAGATCGGGGTGTAGAGTTGTCCGGCGCCCAGTGGGTCATGGAATCATTCACCGCATGCGGGTCATGGTTGTCGGAGTCGGCACGCCGACGTTCAGTGATGCTGAGATGAGCATGAGCGAGATCGAGGGCATGAGCGTGCCCATCTGTCCTTCTGCGGACGTCGTTATCCCGGGGAGGGGGAACTACGGCCTGATAGGTAGGGCCCGCTTCTTGAACGCGGACGAGCGCATCCTGTTAGTGTATATGCCCTAGGGGCCATTATTGTATCATACTAGTTTGTATATTACTTAATGGAAGCTTGGGATATTCACATGTATATAACAGTCTTGCTAAACATGGTAGTATGCTACTTGGTTTTTCTATCTTAATATGTGAGTATACGTATTGATAGAGCTATTAGGATCTTGCTTGACTACCAGCGTTGTGATGGCAGTCACACTAGTGGGGGCTGGGTAGTCTACAAGCACATCCTTATTCAGGTCCCTAGTCGTAGGATTATCGAGACAGGGCATCAATACTCCGGAGTAGACTAGTGTGTACGCTTCTCATCCCAGTTGGGGAGATGGTCTGTCCCACAGCCGTCAGTACGTCGTACTGGAGATAGTATACAGGTGCTCGTTAGGTTACGGGTACACCGGACAGGACTCACAGGAAACTGTTGGTTGGTTTTATACCAGTCGTCAGTGAACATTTCCCAGGTGACATGAGTACAGCATAGTCCGCAGACTTGACACTGCTACTTTGCCTCGAGTGTGTCCCACTGTTCTTAGATTGCTACCCTACCACGGCTCAAAGGAGTCGTGCAAACAGGTAGCAGTTGGGTGCAGTCCCGAGCACTTGGAGACAGTGGCGGTTAAACAGGATTCGTCTCTCCCGGTATTGGGAGTTGATATCGCGTTGTGTCAGAGAGCCATTACGCAAAGTCCCTGGCCAGGGCAAGCGAGATTTGCTGGTAGGTTCCAGTAGTTTCTCAGGGTGTAATGGGCTTCGCTCCGACACGACTTATACCGCTATTAGGGAACTGACGCTTGCCGCCCCCTAGGCCCGATATGCGATAGTCTTAGACGAACAGACCGGACTGTACGGATATTGTCACATCAGACTCAGTAGGAGTTCGGATGGGTTTCCTCATCGGCCTTCTTATCGACATCTACCCGGGGACCGTTACGTACAGCTAGTGCCGCTTGCGGTCTGTGGTTAAACCCACTGCCAGCGTAGTGGTCGAGTCTCTAGAGTCCCACACAGAGAGTTTCGCTACTCCAGGCGAAACGATATAGAGGTCGTATGGTTTTACGACAAGGGTTCGGACGCATACGTGTGTTTATGCACGTACGACATCCGGACAGTTTTTACTAGCCGGCTTTTGTTTAAGCCAGTTTCTAGTATCCGGTTATTGGATTTATACAGTCTAAAGTTTTTCCGTGTTTTCACGGATATGAGGGGCGTTCTCGTAATTACGCGAGAAGCTTCTAGAAGATGGTGACTTGGGGGTTAAGGTGGCATATGCATTAAATGAGATTAGTGAGTCATTTGAGTGATTCATCAATGTCATTAATGCATCATAAATGTTTAATGACTCATGGAGATGAATCACCCTCTTGTATTTATTAAGCATGATGATTAATCATTTATTTTCTTTTATTGGATAAATGATAATGCTTAATATATATTATGATAGATTATTATCTCATCTCATTCTCTTGCTCACTTTCTCTCTCCTCAAGCTCTCCCTCTTCAAACCCTAATCCTCCCCTCTCATGTGTTGAGACCAAGGATTAGAGTAGACTACTTAATCCTTAACCATTCTCTATATCACCTAGGTTACTTAGATTAGCGATTTAAGAAACCTAGTTACCTCAAGTTAGAGGTGAAGCTTGTAGTAAAGCTCTCGGGTGGATCTTCTACTACATAGAGAAGGCCGGAGAGGACGTGGAGAACGACAAGACGAAGGACTCGGTTCTTTAGGTATAATCACTTATCATAGTAGTTAACTCTTCTATGGTTTCTTGTTAGTTATTGTTTATGCAAAGATTCTCGGTTAGTCGATGTTTACACCTAAAACAAGATTGTTTTTCATTATTCCGCCTCCCCGCAAGTCGTGGGGTGTTGTACATCGACTTACACATCCACCATAGCTGTGAGTCTGTCGATCCAAGCGGATAAGACGCCGATGACGTTAGGCGAGGGAGTAGAACCGCTCCCGCCTCCGTTATGGAGGGTGGGCGGCTCGTATTGGGATCGTCGCGGTTGTCGCTCGCCATCGGGTCGAGGGCGGAAGATCAACTTTATGGGTGGAGAAGCCTCTGAAGGTTCCCACGGACGGCGCCAACTGATGGAGGTTGTGATCTCCCTCAGATGTAGTCCTCCGTCGATCTGGTGCGAGCGGTTTTGAGCGGTTGAGATTTAGTTTGAGGGTGAAATGTGTAAATCTTAATGGGTTGGTGTCGACGTCGAGCTATCTGCAAAGGAAGTCCCGGGTGGGTGACCACCGTAGGACCCTCCGACGATCAAGTTAGTACCGTAGAATAAGAGTAGAGCAGCGGCCTATTAGAATGAATTCGACTTACCTGAGTCGTCTGAAAGAGGGGTTTATATAGTGGTCACATGGAGCGAGCCGATGCGAGATCCTTACCGTTAGTTACGCCCGCGTCAATGGCGGGATACGCTCATTAATGAAGGGACGCACCAGCGTAGGACGCGGAACGTGGGGCGGAGGATATCTCGTTTTGGCGAGATACACGGTTCCATTGCGGGGGCACTTGGGCTCCATGTTCTCGGTTGATCGGGGAAGCCGAGAAAGCTCAGCTCGATGGATGGCTCAGAAGCGAGCCGGGAGGACGAGAAAGCTCAGCTCTGTAACAGCTCGGAGACGAGCAAGGTGGCTGTGGAAGCTCGGTTGTAGGATTGCTCGGAAGTGAGCTGTTGGCTGGTTGCTAGGCGAATATGGAAGATACTCCGGGGAGGTCTCCAAAAGATTGGATGCAATCTCGAAGACGAAGCCCTGAGAAACGTCCCCAATATATCATACTTATTCTAGCTCTGAATTCCTCAGAAATCTAGTGGGCTTACGCGGATGACACGTCATCCGCTACGTGTCGTGATCTGAGAAATTCCCACTTATGAGCATCATCATGCATATTTGGGGATGGTCGATTTAATAATACATATATAGTTATTGTTTTAAGTTAAACCACTTGGGCGAATATCATATTGGTACCCAGCAATGCAAGAACCATGTGTTCCAGAATCAAATGATTAGGATCATTTTAGTATTATTCATTAAAATTTTAAAGTGCCAGTCGTTTAATTTCTAAATATATATTCTACTTTGAAATATATAATATTAAAATCAACAAGTGGAAAACAGCATCTAGACACATATGATGGCTGAAGACCGGTGGCAATGGGCAACGACGATTGGTGGCATATATGGTTATCAAGGTGATCGGCGATGACGTTAGAGGGTAACGACATCCGGTGGATGATACTGATGATGATAAGCTATCAAGATGATCAACATAAGGACACTTGTTGATTATGTTTATTTTAGATAATCACTTAAATATTTTGGAAATCAACCTAGGCATGGATGAATTTGAAGTACAAATTTTGACTCATGTTTGTATTATAATTTATGTATGAAGATTTTTTTAAAAAAATAATCTAATTATAGTATTTCAATTAACAGCTACACAGCTACACAACCATCATGTTTTGTAAAATGCACGTTATAAATGAAGTTGTCGTATCTAAACGGAAAGAATATTTTATTCAAAAAATATCACAACTAAATCAGTCTTCTGAAGTTGTCGTATCTAAAGGGGGAAAAAGATGTCTAAAAATATGTTTGGTAGATCCATAGGGAAAGTAAAAGTGCCAAAGTGAAAGAAAATAGGTACTTTTTTTTTTTTTTTGGAACAAGAAAGTAGCATGTTACATAGGATTTTCTCAAATTTCTTTAGCTTAGCTTAAATGCTAGAAAGTGGAGAGAAATTGGGAAAACATGAGATATATGTATCTATATAGTTTTTATGTAGAGAATAATAAGGTAGAAAAAACACGCCCCCAGGGTTCTTTCATCTTTGTTATCTAAAATGTGTATACACCAAATTTTACATGATTCTACCACTTCACCGTTGATTTAGTGGGTACAAAATTAACGGTCTACCGACAATAGAACTTTTTACATTTCCGAGTCGATCAACGGTTAAAAAGTGGTAGAATCAAATGAAATTCGGTGTTTCCATATCTTAGATGATAAAGATAATGATGCTGAGTATGCGATCCTCGAGTAAAATGTTGATGATTGATTTTTATTGACATTATAGAAGGGAATTGCCTTCTATGGACTCCTTTCTTTATTATTTTTTATGTATTAGTCATCGCTTATGTTAATAATCATGACCATATTTGGTATTCAAATCCTTTCCATTACTTAGATGGCAATGGAGAGTCGAAATAAATGCAGGGAACCGTCGGTTATTAATCCCATGATTAATCTAAATCATTTAAGACGAATAAAATAAAAATAAAGGTTGGCTCTTGATACAAGGCACCTTATGATCTTCTTCCTTCCATGGTTAATTCCATCCAACACAAAATATTTCCCCAAACTTAAAATCCTCAATCTCCTTTCGAGCATTTATCTTTATCCATCTTAATAACAAAATTTAAGATGGGGATTTAGTGTTTCTATGTTTTGAAGATTGGGAATAAGAAGGCTAGCTGTTTAATTGTGATCCTCCCAAATAATCACTTAAAATTACTTTGCTCAAGAGTAAACATCGTATATATTTTTCAGAGTACCTTTTTGCTGCCAAATATCCCTTTCCACTATCTCAACATATATACTGTTAATTAACAATTAACTAATAAACATGGACTAATACAATGATTAGCTATATATCTTTCTATCATATTGATATAGTGTTCGGCATAACATCTGATGGTGCGCATAAATGCGGATTCCCCTGATCAAGACACGTGGCGTATGACAAGTTTCTCACGTGCACCAACTAGCTCTTTGAAGTACCATGCGAAGGGGACATTCATCGGCGTCTCATCTCCGAGGTATCATCTGATCTTTGGGGAGGCCTTCCCTGAGTGCAATCACTATTCGCCTAGCAATCAACCAACAGCTCGCCTCCGAGCTATCCTACAACCGAGCCTTCTCAGCATCCTCACACGTCTCCGAGCTATTACAAAGCTAAGCTTCCTCAGCCCCTCGTTCGTTTCCAAGCTATCACAGAGCAGAGACTCCACGACTCATTTGCTCGTCTCCGAGCTATCCTGTATATGAGATTACTCGGCGTTCCTGTTTGGCCTGTAGCACAGAGCCCGAGCGACCTCATAACGGCTCCGTGTATCTCGCCACGACGGGATCTCCGCGCTCCACGTCCTGTATCCCACGCTGGCGTATCTCGCCATTAATAGGCGTATTCCGCCATCAACGCGAACATGACGCAGGCTCGCTCCATACGACCGCTATATAAACCCCTCTTCCAGACGACTCAGGTATGTCGAACTCAATCCAACACACAGCTATTCTGCATTAATATTCCTAGGTACTTACTTGATCGTCGGAGGATCCTACGGTGGTTTCCCACCCCTGGACTTCCATTGCAGGTAGCTCGGCGTCAACAACATCCAACAACCCATTAAGATCCACACATTCAATTCTCATACTCAATCTCAACCGATCAGCCCGCTAGCAGCAGAATCAACGAAGGACAATATCTGAGAGAGATTCCGACCTCCATCAACATCCAATTCAAAGGCAGCCTTAAAAATCAGGACATGCCTCCTGTATCCAAATTCATCAAGCTAAAAATTCTTCTACCACAAAAAATGTTCAATGATATTTTATTTAGTCATGTGCTATATTTTGACATTCACACACAACTGACGACATTATATCTTTCGTGTGTATCTATATTCCTCTGAATAAACTTGAATAGTTGAATGGGATTAATTTACCATTGAAGGCACCCCAAATTTGACAAGCTTGAATATGGCAACATGTTTGTGCAATTAAGCATGAATTTATTTGTATATAGAAATGAGATTAGAGGTTGAATTGCTCAATGTTGAGATATAAGAAGGTTCAAGATAGCAAAACATAATAAGAATACGAGATAAGATGATTTTTATTTTGGCACCGGCTCCTAACCCTAATATGTGCACACAACATGTCCACACACACATCACACACGCATCAAGGCATCTATGAATTTGCCCCCAAAGAGTTGATTTATGGCCACTTCCTCTCGTGGAGTTCTAAGGGTTCGAACCCCACCATTCCCAAGAAGAGAAGTGCTCATACCAACTGAGCTATAGCTCATTGGTATATTTTATTGAACATACGGGTTTTGCATGGCCAACATCTAAGGACTAACAGAGAATCTTAATCACTCAACTTTCATTCATGTAGACCAAGTTCATGACAAGTTATACTAATTAGCATAAAATTTAATCAGGAAAATTCATTTGCAATAAATATTTACATGCATATATAAATAATGAAAAGCCAAATATATGGCAACATATTATTGCTAAATGTTGTTGGGCTCTATTTCAGCTAATTTGGTTAGAAAGGGAGAGACAACCACTGCCGGGGGGGGGGGGGGGGGGAGCGAGAGAGAGAGAGATGGTGGTAGCTAGGGAATAATAATTAGTTGTAGATGACCACATTTTGAACTCATACTCAAAGTGGTGGGAGTAAACAACATCAACCTTGTTCTTCCTTAATTCCCCACAAACTATATGATGATTTGATGTGGAATCAAACAAGAAGATAGATATATAAAGAGAAAAGAAAACCAAAGATAAAATTAAAGGAAAAAAAAGGAAAAGAAAGAAGATCCATTAGTCAACCCCATTGAGAGGTTGCCAATAAGGCTTGGCTTTTGCTGCATGAGAACCCTATTCCTAAAGTATGTGTGATCCCCCCCCCCCCCCAAAAAAAAAAAAAAATAGGGTTGACCTCTAAAACACATTGATTTACAAACATCTCAAAGTGGAAACTTTTCCTTTTCTACAACACAATATTTCATATCACAAAAGAAAGTTTTTCTTTCTAAACTACAAAAGACTTTGTGATATAAATAACAACCAGCCAGTAGTCTACATTCTTAAATATGGAGAAAAAAAATAAAAACCCTACTCTAGCTAGCTAGGTACCCTATACAAGACCTCAAAATCCTGTATATATATCCAACATAGAAACACATGGTCATGAGCGTGAAGAATGAGCTCATGGAGACTCTAAGCTCAATCCCAGGCGACCGCAACATCCTTTCCAACATTGAAACTGTCGTCCTTTGGTCTACAGACTCGGCAGACACAGCCCCAAACGATAACTTCGTTGGTGAAATCCTCTTCTTGATCTCCAACTCTCCTGGTTCGATCTCTTTTCTTGCTAAAAAGGTCTCTAATAGGCTTGAATCGACTAAGGACCCGATAGTAGCTCTCAAAACCCTTTTATTGCTTCATAGACTCCTTCGTGGGGGTGATCGATATTTTGAGCAAGACCTTCGCAATCTTTGGTCTTCACAAGACCTACGAATCGATTTAAGATGGATATTGAGTAAACCCAGTCCTTTATCTTCTTTTATAGTGAATTATTGGTGGTTTCTTCAAGAAAATGGAGTGGGCAATTAACCAAAGCAGGCAAGTTAGAGCCAATTAGATTGTGTAGTTACCAAGAGAATGAAACCGAATCGGTCTTGTACACACTCTCCAAGTGCGAAGCAATTCTTGATTTAATCATGGATTGTTTTCCTTTCAACAACTCGAGATCAAGCCATGCAATGTAGATGGCCATGAATGTTGTGTTAAGAGAGAGTTTCCGAGTTTACCAGAGCTTTTGTGAAGTTGTAGAGATTGTGTCGTTGTTTCAAAGATTTAGCTAAGAAGCATGCAAAGGTGCTAGCAGTTGATATATTGAGAAAAGCATGCATTCAGAGCTCAAATCTTTATGAGTTCTATGAAAAGTGCAAGGAATGTGTTGTGGGCAACAGCTTAGATTACCCTTCAGTTAGAATCATTACAAGTGATGAGATTTCATCAATGGAGCATGAGTTTGAACTGAAGGAGTCTAACAAAGAGAAAAGCTGTGAATCTTCGACAAATCCATTTTCGCAAGGATTAGAGACTTGGGTCAAGTTCGACGATGAAGAAGGCTCGTTACAAAGTCCTAAGATTTGTGGTTAATGGGCCATTTTGCATGGTATTTTTACTTTCTGTAATGAGCAAGCGTACTTGATGGAGTGGAGGTGTAATTATTTTTGTATTCTTTTAATTATAATGAGGATTATGAGTCTTAATTATGACTTCTGCACAGTATAAAATAAATGATAATTCATGCACTTTGTTAATATAGAGGTTTAGGTGTTTAATTTTTACTATCATGTGAAATCATTCGATTGGTGAGGATGCAAAGCCCTTTAAATATATTTAATTAACACATGAAGGTGATCAATAGAGGAACTCAAATAACAGAAACATGAAAAGGAAATGAACACAGCATCATCCAACAAGAAAGTAATTTTACATTGGGCAGCAGATAGAAGGAAACCACAGATATATAATAGTTCAAATAGGCAATGCAAAAGCAACATCTATAATTTTTAGAATTCTTAAAAGAAATAGAAGAAATTGAACACGATATGAATTATGCCCCAAATTTGATAATAAACAAGGGAAAAGATTTGTTAGTACATCTAATGAAGTTCAACCCAAACTTCTAACAGTCAACAACAGGAAATGCTGAGAAATGTTCAGACTTTGAATTAAAGATTTAACCCACATACAGTTAGATGCACCGTAAACACTAAAAAGAAACAATCAACAAGTACATGCACAACAACAGGACAAAGTCTTAAACCTGAATACGAAAGACCCTATTCATCCAATTTCCCATCTGCTAACTCTAAAATCACCACCATAAGCTTTCGACGAAATTCAAACCCGAGCTCTCTTGTTGCTGCTGCAAGCTGGGCACTTGTACTGCTTGATGTGCTCCGCACGAGCAGGAGTGATCCTCACACACTTGCCGTGGAACCATCTCTCACAAACATCACAGCAAATCCAAAACTCATCGGTAGCATAATTATCACCACAAGCCCCACACAAAGTGTTCCCGTGCTCGTCCTCATCTTCGTCTTCCTCCTCTCCTCCTTCGCTATCGTCCTCCTCTTTTGGAGGCGCCATTTTTGAAGTCTTTATCTCAGATTGACGAGATGGCTAACAACAGTACAAAAGAAAAGGGAGATTCAATCTTGATGTTGATGAGAAGAGAAATGCTTTACACACACTCGTTCTCACTTTCTCCACTCACTGATGTGACAATCTAAGCGGCATGGGTTCAGATACAGATATTCAGATTTGCAGATTCGTATTGTTTTCAACTCTATGATATGATTCGTTTGAAGACACCTACTCTTTTGTTGTTTAAACATGTATATAATAACTGAAAAGTTATCATTCTAGCAAATATAACCCACCAATACAACTTATCTGTTAGTGTTGATGCATAAATTGTTGGTGTCTTAGCCATATATGTGCTATATATACATCTAAGGTACAATATAAATTTTGATGACGTACCAAAAGTTTGGCAGATAATGATATGTCTTATCGACGATGAATGCATGTAACATACAAAGGGACTTGCATCAACCATAAATAAATGTCGATGTCAATGTTAGAAAGTCACATTAACGAGCAAGTGCATAAAATTAATGTGTAAGGCGTCACTCTAATGAGAAAGGTCGAAAGTATAAAGAAAGGTGCCCCTTTCATATATTGGCAATTAATTTATCATAGAAACAGACTCAGATTTACCTTTGAGTTTGACTTGTTGCTCTTGCTGCTATTGTTGGGTGTTTTCTCTTTTGTTTGTTTCTTAGCAGTTCCAGTCACTACTTCAAATATAGTCGGAAGGCCATTAATCATTTGAAAGAGGCGCCTCCTGTGATGACACAACAAAAACCCGTATCAAGTATGGCTGTTTTATATTGCCTAATTTGATGTGTGCATTACATATGGATCAAAAACTATAAAACCATAATCATATAATGCATCTGAATCAAAAAGGCAGGGTTGAAGGAGAAGAGGAAAATATGCTGGAGACGACGCCTACAGTTAAAACTAATTTGACGCTATTCTCGCTTGCAATATATTTGATATATAAAGCACTTTCCTCTTTTTGCAGAAATATATCTGCGGTAAAACTCCGAGTATATGCAAAAATAACACACCAAAAGCAGGCCCACAAATATAATAGACATCATATACTCGAGAAGGAATGGGCAAAAGCTAAAAATCATATTCGAATCTGCAATAATCTCTCTAGACCAGCGACCAGTAGATATAACATTTGATACAAAAGGCAGACCCGGCAACATATAATATAGCATTCACATGCTAATCTTTGATTACACGCAAATTCAGAATATTCCGCAAGGAACATGGTACATGTTGAAAGTAAAAACCAAATGATGGGACTTTAAAGATAGTCCCACATTGAAAACAACAAAAGAAACACATGGGTATAATATATAAGATGAGTCAAACCTCAACAAGGCTTGAGTCTTATTGTTGGAACCCACTTATATCAAAGGCTCATGTGTATCTATAAAAAGTCAATCACTCCCGCAACTTTAAATAAACTCTAATTTTAACATTGGTATCAAAGTCAATGGCTCGATCCTCCACGTGACAACCACACCAAGAAAAATTGATGGTTGCATGTGACTCTACTCGTACTTTCCACTTGAAAACAAGAAGAGAAACATATGGGTATACGGTAGGTCAAGCTTCTGCAATAGCATAGTCTATATGGAAAAGCTGGATAGGTAACAACAACATAACAAAAAGCCTCCCCAGAAAAATTTGGGGCAGTTAAATTCGTTTCTTCCACCCAGCTCTCCGCCAAGGGTATCTTCTTGATTAAATTAATGTACAATTATTAAAAACCTCTATCCATGTCCAATTAGGCCTACCAATAGCCCTTATTGCTCGATTAACTAAAGTCTATAATCATGTCACTAGTTTAACTAATGTATTTATCTGCCTCTCGTGCACATGCCCAAACCATCTCAATTGATTCTCGTTAGTGGTTATCCTCTATGGGAGCCACCTCCATCTTCTTATGAATGCATTCATTTCTTATTCCATCTCCCAAGGCATTGCTATTAGTCCATTTTAGCATTCTCGTCTAGGCATACTCCCTGTTGAACATGTTAGTCAAGTGCCCAATTTTCTGATTTGTAGCATCCTATAGTATATCTATTCAATCTCATAGGTAATCTGCAATCGCAAAACTCTAGAAACAATATCCACTTTAGCCATCCTTCTTTAATTCTATGAGACACATCCTCTTCAATTTCACAATCATGTTAAACTGAATTAAACTTCACTTAACTTGTTTCATATGCACGTAAACTTTATAAAGAGTAGGATATTAAGACCATTCATCATTACGGTAAAAGACATACTGGTTACCTTGTATGTTGACCCCCCCCCCCCCCCCGTCTCCACACACAAAACAAAAGAGAGAGAACAAAAAAGAAACACAAAATGGAAAGAAAAATGGAAACACACACACACACACACAAGTAGAAGGCTCCCGCGAGCAGGTAGTGAATATTGCATTTGTGCTACAAAATACCTATATGTCATTGCTCAAGAAATTTGCAAGCCATTAACTATAATCCCACAAATATGCTTGAAGTTCATAACTGATTTCAAGGCCTCTTTGGTTTGTTAATTAAACAAAGAGAGACAGATTGCAAGAAGGGATAGAAAGAGAGCGTGTTATATTTTTCTCTTTTCCAATACTCAAAGAAAATTATAGCTCTCAACAAGAACTTGAACATACAATAATCTTCTAAGCTGCAACCTCATTAACAGCATTTAGTAGCAACTTTAAGAGCCTGTTTGGCCTACATGTGAGTATAGATACATGTGCAAGTTGCCATACTGGAACATTGGGATTGTGATAAGAGATGCAGCAAGTTGGTTCTTCATTAATAAGAGTAGTAGGAAAAATTACAATTGCCTATTTAGCAACAAAATGGTGACACATAAAGTTTGCCTGGCTGTAAGGCAACTGGAGAGGTTCTCACAATAGAATAGAACCCTCTATCACTTGCATTACCAGCTTAAGAAGGCCATGATACAACAGATCTGGTCGCAACACTTCTTGCAATTTGTAGAATAGAATTAGCAATACTGACACTATTTGCAGACATGCTGCAGGAGAATTACTTCTTACTCGCACCCAACCAGACCCTACCCTTAGATTAGCACCTAACAGACATATCTTAGATCATACAATAAACGTGAAATGAAGAATGTTACAATGTAGGATTTCATTTTAAACGTTTTTTAATTATTCCATAGATCATAGTAATATCATATACAAAGCCAAATTGCATGTAATTTTGCACTGGTTATGCATTTGTGACCGCGTATATGCATGGATAAACCATCTTTTTAAACACTGATTCATCATTCCACTTTTATTTCAGAACAACACAGATTGGTATCAATTGGTTTACCAGTATTTGACAGAACAGCTAATACTTCTCAGCTGAGTTGGATTTTCCAGATGTACTATCAGCCGATTTTCAATCCTTAGGGCGCCGATCATCCTTTTGTGTTCTAGTCATAAATTGTAGTAAATTCTAAATCAGATTTGTATATAGGTTCCCACCATCTATTATTTCCCATTATTAATTTTTAATAGTATATAGCACCACGGTGCGGAAAAGGTTCAAAGAAGATCAATTAACCATAAGCACTACTTAAATTTCTGAATAAAGGTTTCACATTTTAAGGGAGGGTGATGGCATTTATGAAGATACAATATCACCCTCATATGAAAAGAGGGGAGGGGAGAGAGAAGAATAGAAAAATAAACATACTAGAGTTTACAACTTTTTTACTCCCTTTGCATTTATGAAGATACAATATCACCCTCATAAGAAAAGAGGGGAGGGGAGAGAGAAGAATAGAAAACTAAACATACTAGAGTTTACAACCTTTTCACTCCCTTTAGAAGGACAACCTTTGTTGGTAGATTGCAACACACTTCTTTTCTCAAAGAACAACATTTCATTTCTCAGAGAAGATTAGGCATTATCACTTTAGATTTGCCTCTCTAATCATCATTCCATTTACTCTCTATCATTCTAAGCGATATATTTGAGTTCCGATTTTCAATCTAATTATTCTGGTGAACATATATAGAATTCAGAGATGATTCTCTCCACGCAAAAGGGGAAAATAATCTCATAGGTGACTGGTGAATTTGATATTTTGTTAAATGAATAAACGCAGGGTATTTTAAACCAAGCTGAAGCAGATACTGAAAATTTGCAATCTTCTACAACAATTGAGAATGTGAAACAAACAAAATCACATATGAATATTCTAGCGAACACAGTGCAAACATGTAGCCACATAATTTCTCGTATTAAAATCAAATGCACAATTAGATAAGTAGATATAGTAGCATGCAAAAATACATATCAAATATTCTATATACAAGTACCAAATTCAATATTCTAAGGAAACAAATCAAAAGACAATGGAATTAACCAACTACTATACGAAAACAAAAATGTACAAAAAAGAACATATTGTGTTGGATAAAAAATGTCTAAGATTTTAGCATCTCATTTTTCAATCTGGATAAAAATTACAAAATATCTGCTACTTAAGAAAAGAGCATAAACCTTTTCAACCCAAAACGATTTGGATTAATTTACACTATATATGTATATGTATGTATGTGTGTGTGTATAAGAATTAAAACCCACAATTACCGGTCCCAAGTCCGGATGAGAAAGGGTGAGGGTTATGATAGGCTTGTGACAGCCAACGTAAAACTGTCACATTCTATGACATGAACCATAATAAGAATATCGTTGGGACGTTCTCTACTCAGCGACGCGCTACGTCGGATCTCGGATGTAGTGTTAAGTATGCAAAGGCTTCTAGGTCGTCGTTCGGAAGCGGCGAGCTACATCGGACCCCGGGTGTAGTGACAAATAAGTAAGAGTTTCATAGGATCCAACTAGCTTCTTGGAACATAGGTTCTCTTACGGGTAGACTAACAGAATTAGTGGAGGTGATGATCAGAAGGAGAGTTGGTATTATGTATTTGCAAGAAACTAAGTGGGTAGGTGAAAAGGAAAGAGTTATAGAGCCTTGAGTTGTAAGTTTTAGTATACGAGTAGAGATAAAAATCGTAATGAGGTAGACGTAATTATAGATAGACGGTTGCTTGAGAATGTGGTTGAGATTAGAAGAAAAGGTGATGGAATTTTACTGGTTAAGCTTATTCTAGATTGGGAGATCCTTAATGTTATTAGTGCTTATGCACCACAGATAGGTCTTGATGACACTAGTAAGCGTCTATTCTGGAAGAATTTAGACGAGATGGTGCAAAGAATGCCTAGTGGAGAGAAGTTATTTATTGGTGGTGATCTCAATGGACATATAGATACTAGTCGTAGTGGGTTTGATACTATCCATGGAGGTTTTGATTTTGGACAAAAGAATGAAACAGGTAGCTCGATTCTAGATTTTACCTTGTCTTATGACTTGATCTTAGTAAACACTTGGTTTAGAAAAAAAGAGTCACCTTATCACCTTTAGGAGCGGATAAGTCAAATAGACTTTTTCTGACGAGAAGGATAGATAGGTTGTTGCATCAACTGTAAGGTAATGTCTGATGAGAGTGTAACCACTCAATATAGACTTTTAGTTCTAAATTTTCGATTTAGAAGAGGGTGTAGAAGATTAGACGTAAGGTAGAACCTAAAATTAAGTGGTGGCCGCCGAAGGAAGGCAAAACATATTTATAGATCGTGTAGTTCAAGAGACGGATTGGCAGTCTAAAAATGATTCAGACAAAACATGAAACAAGATGGCTAGTTGTATTAAGAGGGTAACTAGAAATCTACTTGGTGAGTCGAGAGATGGTGCTCCACCATCTAAGCACATATCATGATAAAACGAAAAAATAAAGGCTGATATTAAAATCAAGAGAGATTCTTATAAAAAATTTTAAAAAAAACAGAGATGCAGAGAGATTTGAGAAGTATAAAATGGCTAAAAAGGAAGTTAAGAAAGCTGTTCGGGAAACTAAAGGTAAGGTCTACAAGGATGTGTACGAGAGGTTGAACATTAAGGAGGCTGAAATGATATATACCGGACTGCTCGGATGCGGAAAAAAGACCAGAGACTTATGTGCAGTAAAGTGTATCAAAGATGAAGATCAGAAGGTTTTAGTTCAAGATGAAAATATCAAGGAAAGATAGAGAGATTATTCTGACAAATTGTTCAATGAGAGCTTTACTAAGAATTTGGATGAACTTGTCATTCAAACTCAAGATATAAACCGGGATTTCATGCATAAAACAAGAATACCGGAGGTGCTGTGAAGAGAATGAGATCAAGAAAAGCGGTTGGGCCAGATGGAATTCCTATCGAGATTTGAAAATACTTAGGAGAAATAGACGTTAAATAGCTGACAGATCTGTTTAATAAGATTTGGCAGACTAAAAATATGCCAAATGGATAGAGCAAAAGTACCCTTGTACCTATCTACAAGAACAAGGATGACATTTAAAATTGCTCAAATTACTATGGTATAAAACTTATATCATACCATGAAGTTTTGGGAGAGAGTGATTGAACACGGGCTAAGAAAGGATGTTAAGATAACAGAGAACCAGTTTGGATTCGTGCCTGGACGATCGACGACGGGCTAGTCATTTGCTTCGTCATCTTGTCGAGCGTTTTCGAGAGATAAGAGATTTACATATGATATTTATTGATTTAAAGAAAACGTACGACAAAGGTATTATGGGGGACAATGATGATGAAGGGGATCCCCGTCAAGTACATTGATATAATCAAGGATATGTACGATGGAGTAATGGGTAATGGCAAATGTTAGAACTTGCGGCGGCCCAACGGGTGATTTTTCGATTACAATTCGCTTACATCAAGGATCTGCATTAAGTACATTCATGTTTACCATCGTAATGGATGAGCTTACTAGAACTATCCAAAATAAGGTACCTTGGTGTATGCTAGTCGCTGATGATATTGTTCTAATAAATGAGACAAAAACAGGGGTTAATACCAAATTAGAGTTATGGAGGCAAACGTTGGAATCTCGAAGGTTCAGATTGAGCCGGTCCAAGACAACATATATGCATTGCAAATTTAGCAAACAGAGAAGTCGAGACCATATTGGTATAACACTGGAAAGACGAGCGATATCACCAAACGATCAGTTTAGATATCTAGGTTTCATCATCCAAAAGGATAGGAAGATAGATAGCGATATTAATCAAAGAATCCAAGTTGGTTGGTTGAAATGGAGTGCAACGTAGATTTTGTGCAATCATAACTTTCCGTTAAAGTTGAAAGGGAAGTTTTATCAAAGCGCTATTCGACTTACCTTATTATATGGTACAAAATTCTGGGCTCCTAAGAAGTATCATACACAGAAGATGCAGCTAGCGAAGATGTGAATGCTTCGTTGGATGTGTAGTAACACTAGAAAAGATAAGGTACGAAATGGGAATATTTGTGCAAAAGTTGGTGTAGCACCTGTGGAGGAGAAGATCCAGAAAAACCGGCTAAGATGGTTTGGTCATGTGCGACGCAGACCTATGGAAGCACCGGTTTGACGAATGGATACTATCGATATAGGCAATGTCAAAAGGGCGAAAGGAAGACGGAAGAAAACATGGATGGAGGTGATACGAAAAGATATGGTTGCCAAAGGCCTTGATGAAAGTATATTGTTCGATAGGAGTGAGTAGAGATGGAGGATTCATGTGCTGGACCCGGCGTGATTCTCATTTTGGTTCATGCAGCCTACCCCATATGCTTGGGATAAAACGCTCAATTGTTGTATAATATAAGGATTAATTTACACTATATGTGTGCGCACGCGCGCGTGTGAGAGAGAGATCCATATTTGGGATTTGCAAATTTTTGTAACTTTCCAACTTGGAATTAACATAATATTTGGACCGTTCTTTTGCTGTGAAAAAATGAAGAATAATGTGTGTAATCACACAAGAAAATATAAATTTTAACTGAACAATACAATATATAATATGTTTTAAACGAAGAATGCACTAATTATTGGGAGAATCTTTGCAATTGGATTTGGTTTGGAAGGTTAGACCCACTTGGAATTCCAAAATATAGCTATTGGAAGAGCTAAAAATGAACATGAAAAGGCTAAGAATTTATGCAATAGAAAAAGGTGCTAGATTTTAAAAAGGCTAGAAAAGATAAAAGTACACAAGCAAATGGACAAAACTGTCTTATTCATTCGCATCTATTTGTCAAACTATCTATTCTTGTTAAGCTTATTTATTTGCAATTACTAAATCAAAGACAAATTTTAGCTAAGATAGTAAATTCATGGAGATATGATGAAAGGTATACTGAGAATTTAGAAAACAGCCCATAAGATAATGCATCCAACTTACGAGGGAATGACACTGACATTTAAGGATTTAATAATCAGAATTGGGTTTCTTAGGCTAAAGTTTAGCGAGGGCTGCTAATTATTAGGAATTTTTTGGGAGTCCCCCCACCCCCAAAAAATATTTTTAAAAAAGCTTCTATTAAGTTCTGTCCCTGGTGCTTTCTCACACAAGGAACCCTCTTATATCCTTCACAATATAAGTCATTATATGACCCATTTTGGGAGCTAATCTTTCTATTGAAATTGACATGTAATTCCTCATTGCAAACTTATGCTTCTCCTTCATTAGACTTTTCAATTTAGAGGATACCAACATATCTTCTAGGATTATGGAAAGGTTCTCTCTTTTCCATACTGACCTCTCTCTTCCATAGTTTCCTCGCCTAGCTGACCCAAAAGTTTGGGATAAAGGCTTGATGTTGTCTATAGTTTCCTCACCTAAATACAAATCACTAACCAATAGAGGGTCTACGTCATATTTGCAGTTGGTCATAACAGTAAGTCAAATCTTCATGAAGCCATGTGTTGCATAGCAACCCCATTTTGATGGGAAAAGGTCTAGACAATGATGACAACGTCATGAAATTGACACGAATGAGGGAACAAAAACCTTGACACAGATACAGGGCACCCATATAAACAAAACAAGAAAACACTAATAACAAAATGTTATCCTTCACTCTGCTAACTAGTCCAAAGGGGGAAAGGACAATATTAAATTTGAAAAGCCCATCAATTAATATGGCTATACCATGTTGATACATTGTCAAAAAACATAATTCAACATATTGAAAATTAGTAAGCGAAAAGGTCGGGAGAAAATGCTAAATGTGATATAATTGAAGGAGAATGGTTTGGTCAGTAGTAACTTAAAACAAACCAACCACTAATTAACAAGAAACAAATATATATACCTGGCATCCTTATCAAAGCCAAAACGTGCACCAAAATAAAAGGCAACAGCCAATAACCATGCATCACTGTGAACTGCAACTAGCGACAGCCAATCCTTTTCATCCATGCCATCCCGAGCAAAATTAATTCCCAATGCAGGCTCAGGAAGCTCAGGTGGAACCTCCTCGGCCGGCAGGTTAACTTCCCAAGTCTCATTGGGAAGCCCATACAAACATAAGTTCTCCTTTTCTGCAAACACAATCACATTCAAGAATTTTTCTCAAGACAGATTTTAGTTAAAACATGTCTTAACAGCATAATCATGAACCATCAATACAATGACTGTAGCATATCTATAAACATAGTGCATCCTATAAAACAAGTACTCTATTGTCAAAAGAAAAGAAAGAAAAGGACAAATTTCAGCAATTCTCCACTCAATATAATTTATATTACCATGCAATAGAAATAAGATATATTTGACATCATAAAAAATCCACCACTTGGTACAAACCCAAAATAAATGATGTGTCGACAACAGGTACAGCACAAATTTATTTCAATGGGAAGAAAAACTCTATTTAGCTGTCTGGAAAAATTGTGAACCAAAGTATTCAACAAAATGTTGACTACTTAATTCAACATATGTAACTCGATATTATTGTATCCCAAACCACACTAAATGCGCACAAATTACACAAAGTCTTGTAGCTATGCTAAAAAAGAGTATTGCAGCTCTCAAAGTTGTCAGATTACCATTTAAAATAGTAAATCCAAAGATATGAGAGCTGCTACTGAAAACATTACCCACTCTTGTCTGTGTAGAGGGGATAGGGCGTGGGATTCCTCTCTCTCTCTCTCTCTCTCTCTCTCTCTCTCTCTCTCTCTCTCCATTTCTTCATGCCCATGTTGTTGTGTTGTACGCAATGTCATATCCACAGGCAGTGAACCAATTGGTTAAGTAGATCGGATCCAAATTTCCATCTCGGAATGTATATGGATCTCGAATAGGATATTTCAGTCGTTTACAGGCGTACTGTAATCCTACAGCCCATAATGAATTCAGAATAACAAGATAAGTCCTCGATGGTAATGAAATTGAAAGTACTCCCAAGGGGTGCGACGTTTGTTAGAGCATGAAAATTATGAGATATTCAAAACCAATGAAATCAGAAGAGAAGTCATTCATCATTATAACATTGCAAAATATTGATATACACAGCATTATCAAGAGCAATGAATGCTCTCACTGTCTTTAGACTATTTAAACGAAGGCTAAGAAATTATCCAATTTGCATAAAACCTTGCACAATGAAAAATAACATACAACTCCACTTTGAAGGAATTGCTCAGAAAATTTTCCATTTTACATAAGAGAAAAATATGCTACCTTACCGTAAAAGGCTACCTGCTACTCAGAATGAAATCAGAACTAAAGATGTCTTTCATAAGTGTGGCATCTAATTACAATAAAATATTTTCAATTGGTACTCGTAGATAGAAAGAAGCCCTATAAATCTTATAAAGAAGAAGGGCAAACAAAACATGCCTAATTCAGAGAAACATCAAAATACACAAAAGGGAAATAATTAAGTTACGAGACAAAAAAGTAAAAAGGAAGAACAGTGAATCCAAGCATTTAGCATTACTACCATTATAAAGAAATGTTTTTCAAATACAAAGTTTTTAAGTTAACATTTTTATACCATTTGAAAATGGAAAAACCATTTTTCCCTTTCGTGCCATGTGGCAGCGGGTCAAGACTCATGGGTTTAGCCCCACAACCTCCCAAACACAAAAATAGGGGAGCGGACCTAGCAGTTAAGAAGGGTAAGCTGCCTTTAACCCTCCAACAACAAAAGGGGGAATGTAGGTAAAAGAAAATTCATCTATAAAGGTCAAGACTCAAGATGAGTTGGCCCCTGAAAACAAGGGGAATTTTAGCTACCTCTTCAGGCAGGTGACGAAACAGCCTATCTAGTTTATCATAACCTTAACTCCGCCGAGAAGTAAAGATGCAAAAGGTTAGATTAGCCCTTTCCAGTACCTTCCTCGTACTCTATATGAAATAAACCAATTTCATCCTTCCTCTTAAATCCGTTTTCATATAGAACCTTGAAGATCACCATGGAAAAGCATAGGCACAAGTGTCTGATCACAGCAACGACAACCAAGAGACAAACCCATAGAAGATAAACTGAATTACCTTGTCAAAAGAAAATTTGGAGAGATCTCAAACCAGAAAAAGAACTGTCAAACAGCTTGACTTTTGAATGATAGTGCAACTGATATTGGATCCTTGTGGGTTTAATTCAAAATTATCAACAGCAATGGAAGATGTTCAACGGATACTGACAAGGAAAGCTCACTTGTATAAGGCTCAGATCTTCTACATTTCTAACAAATAACAAAGTAGAAAATAAGGATACAAACAGTCTAAAGAAATATATAAATACAAGAGTTAGTTTGGTTACTTGTATTCGAATTGAAGTTCTTTTCGAATTGTCAAATTCATGCCATTTGGATACTTGTATTTGGGACGTTTGATTCGCTGAATGTCAACCTTGTTTGGTTGCAAGTATCTAGAATATCAATTCCCACTAACATTATTCAACTTCTTTGGGAACAACATGAAATCGGATTCACATTCTGTAAGTGAAGTCAAATCTAAAAGAAATTTTTGATTTGCAATTACACATATAATTGGAGATCCTACATACAGCGAACCAAAAAATAATATAGTGCTGACAAGATTTGTTGCTAAAAATATATGTCTAATTATAGCCAAACAGATGATAAAATAAAGAAAACCAAACCATTTTTTCGAACATATACAAGTTTTGGATCAAGATAATCCATTTTATAATGTGTGAAAAAAACAAAAGTTATTTTCATGTGACAAAAATATTTTAGCATATTTTATATGGAACTTCCACAGTTTGGAAGGGTGGTCAAATGGTATATTCAAAGTTGTTAAATCCCTAAGAACTACCAAGCACCTAAAGAACCAATTTATTTATTATTTATTAATTTATTTTTATTTTTGTTTTGTTTTTTGTTTCTTTTGGGGGGTGGGGAAGGGATGATTCCAAAATTTGGAGGGAGACACTTTGGAATGACGAAATTTTTATCCACAAGGCTTGAAACAACCAAGTGGAAAAATAATTGGAAATAAGTAAAGTTCAGTCGACAGCCAAGTCTTCAGGGAGCCATAGTGTTATAATGCAACTTTTATCTTAAGCCTCAATAGAACAAAATGGACTATTAATTGTAATTGAAGCTAATGAAAGGTTCTATTTTCTTCTGGTTTTCCTCTCTCATTTTGAGCTTATTTGAAGTAGTGGTTGATAACCTTACCATAATAATACAGTCAAAATTTGGTAGCTACAGTGTGAAATCCAATTTGAATGGGATAAAAAATAAAAATAAAGAGGGATACCCTGAAAGGGTAAAGAAACCCCATTGGTTCAATCCTGTCAGCTCTACTGAATGGCTAAATAGGGACTGGGGGACACAACCAAAATTTCTTTTCTTCTTTCTTTCTGGAATTGGATGAATTAATATAGGTTGCCTAAAAAGGAATGGGGCATACAAAAAATCAAAGGTAACTTAAACAAAAACATATAGACACGGAAATTTTAATTTGATATCCAAAAAGTCCACAAACCAAAATATTGCTGGTTCCCTAACACCAAGAAACTACAAATTAATGACATGCAAATAAAAGTGAGATGCATATGAAAATATATATCACCAGCAATGAAAGTAAAAAATATTTTGATAAATTGGACTTCATGAGGACAAATGCATTTCAATGCCCAAAACTCTCCACGAAAAGTTAGACAAAGATAATCCCGAAAATGGCACAAAATTTTAACCATCCATTTAAAGCTAATCCCAAATCATAAACCCTAAAATTGAAACCCCAACTCAAATTAGAGAGAGGAACCAAAGCTCACCTGGATCGCAGAGCTGATAGAACTTCTCCACTTCTGGAAACACAAAAAAACCAAACAAATCAGCATCAAATAACACAAAAGTTCGCAATTTTTTTAAAGAAAAATCAAGAGATTAGTTACCAGTAGTGAGAGCCTTGATCATTCCGGCTCGTCTCCCCCTAAAATCCCTAAACACCTCCTCCGCCGTCCTTGGATTGTAGGCCCCTGCTCCCCCTTCCATTCAATTTCAGCGCTCAATTAGGGTTAAGGTTTCCGAAAAGCTTCGTTTTTTGAATCGCTACAAAGAGGGGGAGAAATTTTAGAGAGAGGGAGGGAGGAGGAGGGGAGGACGAGGAAAATAAAAGCGAGGGTTTTGCTTGGGTTTTTTTTGCCCTTTTCTTTTGTTTTATTATTTTTATTTTGTAATTTTATTAGTGGTTTGTGTTATGGGGAGTGGGATACTCCGCAAGGTGAGATAACCGCTGTCAGAAAAGGTTAATGTGTGGGACAGTGCTGCAGTGATGAGGATCTGCTCACAACCCTAGTGTTGACCCATTTGGAGACCAGAAAAGGTGACCATGGGTTGGAACCATAGGAGATAAAGAGAGTAAAGGTTCTTGTGAGACACAAGACTGATGAACATTGAATTCAAAAATATCTTTTCTACCGCAATTTACCTACCCAAAATTCTATCCAAGAAGCAAACACTATGGGCCTACATATTTGACACTTTTACCTAGGTTGTTAGGTTCCTACCATTCTGTCGCTTGGATAAACTTTTAGGCAGACAAATTGCGGACAGGAAAAGCATTGCTCCATTGAATTAGGCGCTGATAGGGAATCAATTTTTTTTTGCCGAAAAGTTCAATACCATCTTTATTTATTCTCTCCCTCGTGCGCTTAAAAATAATTTTAGTTAAAAGAAATTTTGGTTTCATAAACTATGTTGCCAAACAATCCTAAACCGTGTGTGATGATGCTCAATATCGGTGATCTCCCAGATCAGGACACGTGGCAGATGACGTGTCCCAGAGCATGTAAGAAAGGACCTACAGTGGCCGACCAGACCACTCATGTGCCCTTCCTACAAGCAAATGCTTGCTCACCTCCGAGCCCCCAGCACAATTGGCCTCCTCGGCCTCACAGCTCGTCTCCGAGCTATCACAGGCCCTAGCCTCCTCGGCCCTCTCAGCTCGCCTCCGGGCTCGAGCAGAACCAAGATACCTCGGCTCTCCCGCTCCTCCGCGAGCTCTCCCGCCGAGGTCATCTTCCTCGGTCTCATCGACCGACCAACAGCACCGCTTGCAGGCGTAACCGCCATCCCGCGAATCTCGCCATGCGCGAGATCTCCGCCGGCCACATCCCACGTTCCACGCCATCACGATCCCCCATTAATGAGCCTGTCTCGCCATTAATAGGAGATCCCGCTCATCACGCGGGCGTGACGTCAGGAGCGTAACTGACTGCGTGATTCTCGCACCTGCCCTACCTGCTGCCACCGCTATATAAACCCCTTCTTCAGACGGTTCAAGTAAGCTTTTTTTACTCCACTAAGTCGTTACTCTGCTCGGATCTCTAGTCTAACTTGACCGTCGAAGAGTCCTCGGTGGTACAACCACCCCGGGACTTCTTTGCAGGTAGCTCGGCAACCACAACCTCAAACCAGTTGAGATCCACACGCTTCAGGAGCGACAGCCTCAAGGTCCAATCTCAGCCCCCCATCGATGCCATCAGCAGATCAATGGAAGGTAACATCTTGGCGCGATCCAGGTCGCGTCAGCTGGCGCCGTCTATGGAAAACTTTTTGATTCCATAAAAACAAAAGTTCACTTTCCGATCTCAATCCAATGGCGAGCGATCATCACGACGATCCAAGCATCAGCCGCCGCCTCCCCCTCAACGGAGGCGCGGACGAACCTCCTCCGTCGAATGCCATCAACGCCCTCGCCAGCCGGATAGACCGATTCGCGTCTTTTGTGGAGGCGCTGATCCGCGTCCAAACGGCGGGGCAAGATCACCAAGTCGCCGCTCCCCCGCCTCGGGACCAGGACCCTTACAGGGGGAGAGAAGACACCGTCCGCGTCGGCACTGCCGACCACCGCGTCGTTACCTCCCATGGTCGCAGATCTCCCAGGCCAATACGTTCTGAGGCCCGCTGGGCGCTTCACAGTTCAACGCCGAGGTCCGCCGCTAGAGCACCTCGTCCCGAGGTCCTTCACGCACATGTCCCTCCCGAGGAGATGTCTGTCAGCTCGCCTTTTACCAGGCCTGACCGACACCCCCTCCCTCGACGGGGTCACGCGGACGAGACTCACCACGGCGGCTCGAAGACCACCTCGCCGGGGGATCTAAGGAACCTCATTGAGAGGAACCGAGGCTGAGGCCAGACGCAGGCCTCCAACAGCAGAGGCCTGTGATCAAAATGTGCCGAGTCGTCAGGATACCACGGCCGACTCGCCGCCCTCGAGAAGAAGATCGAGGGTCTGCATCGGGAGGGTCACCATTCGAGCGACGGGGCTAAGTACGCTGCCGACTCGCTCACCAAACCATTCACCGAGGAGCTGATCGCTGTCCATGTCTCCTCTCACAACAAGCCCCCAAAGGTCTCCCTCTAAGATGGCAAGTCTGACCCGAAGGACCATTTGGATGCGTTCACCGCGGGGATGAGCTTCCAAGACAACTCCGACGCCGCCCAATGCCGGGCTTTCCCGGCCACTCTCATCCGTTCCGGACGAGACTGGTTCCGAGGACTCGAGTCGCGCTCGATCTCAACTTTTGACGAGCTGGCCACCCAATTCATCAGCCACTTCGTCGGGAACAGGCAGCAAAAGCGCACCGTCGACCACCTCTTCACGATCAAGAGCGGGGACAAAGAGATGTTCAAAACGTACGTCACCCGCTTCTATAACGCCCTTCTCGAGGTCCCCGAGCACCGGGACGAGACGGTCATCATGGCTCTAAGGTCTGGTCTTAGGCACAAGGAGTGGTTACGCTCCTTTGCATTAGCGCAACCTAAGACCATGGCCGAGGTAAAGGCCTGGACCGAGCGCGAGGTCCAGCTCGAATCCGAGGTGAACGCAAACCTCTCCCGGACCGACCAAACCGACCAAAAGAAGAGGGCAAGAGAAGAGAGAAGGGGACCTGAGTGACAAAAACCCTACCTCCCAAAATTCCAGGAGTACACCCCGCTCAACGTCTCCCAGGCGGTGCTACTAGAGGAGGCCAAGGGCGAGGGGTTCTTTAAGCTTCCCCCGGTCCCGCGAATGGCCACAAAGCGAACCCGGGGCCCCTACTGCGGTTTTCATAGATCGCTGGGCTACTCCACGGAGAGCTGCAAACAACTCCGAGACTATATTGAAGAGCTCATCCGTTCGGGGCACCTCGCAGCGTACCTAAGGGCCAAGCGGCAAGCCGACCGCGAGCAAGAGCAGCGTCCCCCTCCCGCCGAGCTGACCATCGGCCAGATCATGGTGGTGTCGGCGGAGGATACGCCTGGTATCCACGAAGCTCGGTACCCTGTGCCGGGCATAGATGCCAACAGACATCCGGGGGGCTCAAGCTGCATGAATAAGAACATCTACTAACATGTATTTTCTTTTCAGAGCAATGTACATCTTTCTTGAGATCTTTTGTTTATATAATAAAGAGATCAATAAAGCATTGTAGAAAAGAAAAAGAATCTTATTCATTCAAAAGGTACTATAGGCTCCTCAGCCGTACATAAAAATATATTACAACAGCGGGGGAACGGGGTACAGAGACCACTGCTCGTGGTACTCTGAAGATATTTCCGCCAGCCAAGCCCTCGCGGCATCTAACCTCTCCCTTCGATGACCCCGCTAGCGTCGGCATCGAGCCTTAAGTGGTAGCACTCAAGGATGAGCGCCTCCGAGCAATTTAGCCGGCTCGCAGAGATCAGGCCAAAACGCCTCAGAGACCTCAGCTTGCCAATGGCCTCGTCTTTCAGCTGCTCGGATAGGGGGTTGAAGAGCCCCGGCGACGCCCTCCAGATGGAGTACATCAACAGCTGAAGTAGGGAGGAGCGCCGGGGGAGCAATCGGCCGAAATGATCCTCGATCCGGCCTATCACCACTGCACCGTGTCATCAGTGCAGTACTGATCATAGAGATACACGTTCTCGAAGCTTATGATTTCGGGGATAGTAAATGGGAAGTCCTCCATTCTTGCGTTTTGGGTGTAGGGAAAGGAGTCATCAACAATCTCCCCATTTTATAACCCACAACGCCCCCGGAGTTCAACGGTCGCCCGCAACTGTGCCGCCACGCGGCAGACACCGCGCCGATCGATGCGAAATCAAAACGACGCGGCTCTGGCGCTTCGCCTCCTCCACGCGTTCGTAGCACGTGTCAATCGCAACTGTCCATCTTCCCAAAGCCCTCACCAAGAGGCAGCCCTGCAGCTACCGTGCTCGGCTATCCTTAGCCGGTAGCTCCCCTACCCCACAACGCCAGGGATTAAAGCTCTCACGAGGAGGCAGCCCAGCAGCTACCCTACTCGGTCATCCCTGGCCGGTAGCTCCCTACCCCACAACGCCAGGGATCTAAGCCCTCAAAAAGAGGCAACCGAGTAGCCTCACTGCTTGGTTCATCCTTGGCAGGCCTCCCACGGCCCCTCCAGCGCCAAGGATCGAAGCCCTTACGAAGAGGCAGCCCAGCAGCTACCATGCTCGGCTATCCCTGGCCGGTAGCTCGCCTACCCCACAATGCCAGGGATCTAAGCCCTCATGAAGAGGCAGCCCGGAAGCTACTCTGCTCGGCTATCCCTGGCTGGTAGCTCGCCTACCCTACAACGCCAGGGATCTAAGCCTTCATGAAGAGGCAGCCCAGCAGCTACCCTACTCGGCTATCCCTGGCTGGTAGCTTGCCTACCCCACAACGCCAGGGATCTAAGCCCTCACGAAGAGGCAGCCCAGCAGCTACCCTGCTCAGCTATCCCTGACCGGTAGCTCGCCTACCTTACAGCGCCAAGGATCGAAGCCCTCACGATGAGGCAGCCCAGCAGCTACCCTGCTCGGCTATCTCTGGCCGATAGCTCGCTTACCCTACAACGCCAGGGATCGAAGTCCTCACGAAGAGGCATCCCAGCAGCTACCCTGCTCGGTTATCCCTGGTAGGTAGCTCCCCTACCCCACAACGCTAAGGATCTAAGCCCTCACCAAGAGGTAACCGAGCAGCTTCACTGCTCGGTTATCCCTGGCTGGTAGCTTCCCTACCCCACAACGCCGGGGATCAAAGCCCTCACCAAGAGGCGGCCCTGCAGCTACCCTGCTCAGCTATCCCTGGCTGGTAGCTTCCCTACCCCACAATGCCAGGGATCGAAACCCTCACGAAGAGGCAGCCCAGGAGCTACCCTGCTCGGCTATCCCTAGCCGGTAGCTTCCCTACCCCCACAATGCCAGGGATCGAAGCCCTCACGAAGAGGCAGCCCAGCAGCTACCCTGCTCGGCTATCCCTGGCCGGTAGCTTCCCTACCCCACAACGCCAGGGATCGAAGCCCTCACGAAGAGGCAGCCCAGCAGCTACCCTGCTCGGCTATCCCTGGCCGGTAGCTTCCCTACCCCACAACGCCAGGGATCGAAGCCCTCACGAAGAGGCAGCCCAGCAGCTACCCTGCTCGGCTATCCCTGGCCGGTAGCTTCCCTACCCCACAACTCCAGGGATCTAAGCCCTCACTAAGAGGCGACATAGCATCTTCACTGCTTGGTTCATCCCGGGCTGGTAGCTTCCCTACCCCACAATGCCAGGGATCAAAGCCATCACCAAGAGGCAGCCCTGCAGTTACCCTGCTCGGCTATCCCTGGCTGGTAATTCCCCTACCCCGCAACACCAGGGGTCAAAGCCCTCACCAAGAGGCAGCCTTGCAGCTACCCTGCTCGGCTATCCCCGGCTGGTAGCTTCCCTACCCCGCAACACCAGGGATCAAAGCCCTCGCCAAGAGGCACCGGGCAGCAACCCTGTTCGGCCATCCTTAAGGACAAAAAGCCCTCGCCAAGAGGCACCGGGCAGTAACCCTGCTCGGCCATCCTTAGTAGGCCACTTATGGCCCCTCCTGCGCTAAGGATGAAAAGCCCTCGCAACAGGCAACCGAACCCGCCCTTGTTCGGTTTTCCCTGGCTGGTAGCTCCCTATCCCAACAAACCAGGGATCAAAGTCCACACATAGGCAACCAGACCCACCCTTGTTCGGTTATACCTGGCTGGTATCTCCCTACCAAACCAGGGGTCAAATCCCTCGCCAAGAGGCACCGGACAGCAACCCTGCCCGGCTCATCCTTAAGGATCAAAGCCCTCGCAAGAGGCAACCGGGCCCGCCCTTGCTCGGTTATCCCTAGCTGGTAGCTCCCTACCCCAACAAACCAGAGATCAAAGCCCTCACCAAGAGGCACCGAGCAGCTACCCTGCTCGGCCATCCTTAGTAGGCCATTCACGGCCCCTCCCGTGCTAAGGATCAAAGCCCTCGCAAGAGGCAACCGGGCCCGCCCTTGCTCGGTTATCCCTGGCTGGTAGCTTCCTACCCTAACAAACCAGGGATCAAAGCCCTCGCCAAGAGGCACCGAGCAGCTGCCATGCTCGGCCATCCTTAGTAGGCCACTCACGGCCCCTCCTGCACTAAGGATCAAAGCCCTCGCCAAGAGGCACCGAGCAGCTACCCTGCTCAGCCATCCTTAGTAGGCCACTCACAACCCCTCTAACAACTAAGGAACATGAACTCAACAAGAGGCATCCGGTCTATCAACGTCTTAGCGATCTCCACTTCGACTTCGGGACCATGGAGATACCGTCTTCCCGCCGGCCCTCGCACACTCAGCAAGTGATCAGATTCAAGTCGACGGGTAATCGCTAGACGAGGAACATGCCAACATAAAAGCAGTACTGTGCGAATACAATTTTCTACCAACAAAAGGAAGTACAGGCACAAACACTACTGCGAAAACAAAAATCTTTATTCAAAATGTCAAAGCTTTTACAAGGGTATTATGGGCTCCCCAGCCTTACAAAATGCCCGAAGGCCCACAAAACAGCGAGGCAACAAAAGAAAAGACAAAGAGAAGATGAGGGGCCTCAGGCATCAGGGCCGGGCGCGATACCGATGAGCTCGACAGCCACAGCAACTGGGGATGCGTCCATCCCAGGAGCCTCGGCGTCGCCCTCGCCGAGAGTCCCTTCCCCGGAAGTGCTCCCGGGGGCATCCCCCTGCTCGTCATCCCCCTGCTCGTCATCCCCGCGGGGATATTCTACTCGGAGCTCATCATCAGCGAACTCCGCACCTGGGCCTTGACGGGGTCGAGAGCCTCGTGCCAGATGAGGGTGGTGGCCGAGGCTAGGACGGTGTAGAACTGTTCCGACTTCTGAAAGTTCTCCACCGCCTTCGTCGCTATGAGGTCGGCTCTCTTCGCCGCCTCTCCCGCAGCCTCCAACTCCTTCCGGAGGGTGCTCACGGACTTCCTTATGGTGCCGATGAGTACCCTGGATCCTGAAGCTCGGCCTCGGCAGCCTGGGAGGCCTCACGGAACCTGGCAACCTCCTGCTTCGAGGCCGCCACCTCCTGCTTCGCGGCCGCCGCCTCCTATCTCGCGGCCGCCACCTCCTGCTTCCCGGCAGCCACCTCGCCCTCAAAGGCAGTGACCCTCGCTATCGCCGCCTCCAGCTCCCGCTTCGAGCTCCCCTCAGCGAGGAGAGCTCGCCCGCGGCTCGCATCGCCGGGGTTCGCATCGCCGGGGCTATCTCCTCCTCCTCCATCCGGGCGACGATAGCGACGTGCTGGAGGACCTGAAGAAACGAAGGGGGTCAGAAAGAAAAAGGGGCACCTAATCTCGCAAATGACGAGACGATGTACGAACACTCACCTGCACGACCTCTTGGGCGATGGACACCATTTGCACCTTCAGTGTTCCCCCAGGGACCCGGCCCCCGGCCGACCTCTCCATCTCGTGTAGCAAGCTATCAGCGACGGAGAGCCCCGAGAGCATCTCAAAGCTGAGCTCCCCCTCGTCCACCAAGATCGGAGAGGCCGGAGTCCGCGGAACTGTTCGGGTGAACCTCTTGAGAGACGACGGTGGAGAGCTCGTCTCCACCTCCGAAGCCTGGGCGTCCTTTCCCAGGGCCCTTTTTCTGCTCGGCGCCTGGCCGAGCTCCGGGGCGCGATCCGCACTCGACCGCTGGGGCGGGATGGCCACTGAGGGAGCTGAGACCGGCGTCTGACGAGAAGAGTTGCCCCCTCCAGCCTTCGACCTTTTCTTCGGCTTGCGCATGGCTGCTCGGAGGAGGCCCACGTCCATGGTTTCTGCACGAGACAAGATATAATGGAATCAGCAACACAAACAGAGACAGAAACAAACACAAGCCTAACTTACCGACGAACTGGGCGGGGCTGAGCCCGGCCCAACTAAGGGTCCGCTCAGAAAGCAGCACGTCGGCCAGGGGAATAGGCTCCCACCCCGCCACCCTCACCGTGTCGGGGTCATTGGACGGATCTCCCTGCCAGCACCTATCCCTAGACCACTAGATGGGTATGGGCCAGTCCTCACCCTCTGGTGTCCCGACGAAGAAAAACTTCTTCTTCCAATCATGGATGGAAGAAGGCAAGACGACAACTCCTGACCTGGCTACATTCCCCCGTTGCTTCCTAAAAGAGAGGTAAACCCACCTCGGGTCGCCCGCGCTGTTGGGATCGAAAATTGCACCCCGGTTGACCAGTTCAAAGTCAAGGTCAACCCCAAGCCAAGTGGGCCCAAGCCCGGATCAAGTGGGCCCATGCCCAGATCGAGTTCGAACATGAAGCGGACGGCCCTCCTCCATGCCCAAAATGAAATCATGTAATAAATAATTTTTATGTAATTTTTTATGCATGAATGGGCATAGAGCCAAATTTTTGTAAAGCCTATGGCTTATGTGCAAAATGAAATGGCATATGAGCCATGGGATGGCCAAAATGCCATTTTTGTAAAGCCCAAGGGGCTATATGTAAAGAGTATAGCCTATAAAGGCCAAGATAATGAAAATATCTCAACAACCTTTTCTCTCTCTCAAAAAACATCAAGATCTGTGAACTTCTCCTTCCTCAAGGTTCTAAAAACCTTCTTCTCCTTTTGAATTAAATCAAGAGTTTTACTCTTCCTTTTCCAAAACTAAATAGTTTTTTTACCACGAAACCCATAAAGGGAAACTCAGATCTCCCATCAGATCTTAAAAATAAGAGATTTTTAAAATCTCATACTTCTTGTTCTTCAAGATCCAGCCAAAAGAGGAGGAAGAAGGAGACTCATCTCCAAAAAATCCCACTTTGTGAAGATCCAGAGCTCAAGGGAGAAGCCCGTTTCATCATCTCCAAAAACATCTTATGAGTTTAACTCCACTCTAAATTCTCTTTCGGGAGTTTAAATCCCATTTATGGGGCTAAAAGCCCCTTTTCCTCGCCGGCGCCCGAGCGCCTAGCGTCCCAAGCGCCCAGCGCCCACATGCCGGGCACGTAGAGCGCCAGCGCCCACATGACGGGCACGTGGTGCGCCAGCGCTCGAGCGCCCAGGTGTTAGTTATATGTATGTCCTAGAGGCCATTACTGTACATACGTTGTATATTGTAGTGGATGCTTGGACATACATAGGGAGGACTTTCTTGCTCGATATGATAGTACGCTATCTGGTTACCCTTTATCTTAACATGTACTCTGATTGTCTCTATGTTACATGTTGATAAAGCCCTTAGGATGAGTACTTGACTACCAGGACTATGATGCAGATCATACTAGTGGGGATAGTGCAGTCGCCAAGTACATCCTTCAAATGTTCCTAGTCGTGGGAGTACCAAGACGGGGCATCGATACTCCAGAGTAGACTAGCGTATGCGCTTCTTGACCCATATGATGGGCGATGGATGATCCCATATCCATTGGTGTTTGACATCAGAGAAGGTATACGGGTGCTCAGTGGAGACTGGGTACACTGGACGGACTCACCGAGAACTCCAAGATTGTATTATACCTCACGTCAAATGGCAGTTCTCTAGTGACACTGGTACATGCTAGTCTGTAGACCCGAGATCGTCATAGAGTCTTGTATGATTCCCACTGTGCTTTGATTTCCATCATACCACGTCCAAGAGGGCGTGCAAAAAGGTGGCTTTTGGGTACAGTCCCGAATCACATGGAGGCAATGAGCGATAGGAGGGGTTTCGTCTCTCCCGGTATAGGGAGTTGATGTTGCACTGTGTTCGATTGGCTATAACTGGAAATCCCTGGCCAGGGTTGCTGAGATTTACTGGTAAGTGTTATCAGTAGTTTCTCGAACTGTTATGGACCTCATATCGACACGAATTATCAAGCTGCTAGGGTCTGACGTTTACCACCCCTAGGCGAGATATGCGACATATCAGACGAAGAGACCGGACTGTACGGGAGTGTTACTGGTTGGATTCACGGGAGAATGTACAGGCTTGCTTGTTGATCTTCTGATTGCTCAATACCTGAGAGGCTGTTACGTTTAGCTGACCGCTTGCAGCTTGTGGGTGTTTGATATGATCATCACCTACTGCCGGCGTATTGACGATTCTTTAGAGTCCTACACAGAGGTTTCCTGGCTCGGGCAAAACGGAGTAGGAGCACATATGTGATATGTGCGGAACCGAGAACAATACGTGTATGTGATACCGTATTAGATTCTCGCGATATGAGATATCGGCCGGGTATATGTGATATAGCCGGGTCATCGGATCAAGTGTTGATTCGATGAACTGATACAGACTATATTAGTCGGTTATTTATGAAATAGCGGATTATCGGGTCAAGTGTTGATTCGATAATTTAATGTATAATTATATATTTGATATATTAAATTAAATTAACTAATATAAGCTCGCTTAAAGATTCATTTTTTCTCACCGGATAATACATTGATATATATGCGATATATATTAATTGTATTATTTTCTTTTTGTTACAAAAATATATTATATATGTGATATATAATATTGTAACAAGTTATGTTTACAAATACAACATGATTAGTGGAGATTAAATATGGTTAGGGTTTGATTTGGGTTAATCTTTTCTAGAAGCTTCTAGAAGCTTTTGTTTTGTTTCTTGCAAAGATATTATGTGTTGATATTTTGGAGATATTTTCCTAACCCAACCCACACCCTTTAACCCTAGTTAAATCTCTACAATGGTTAAGTCTTCTTGACTTAACCATGGTTGCAATTGTAATGATAATAACCATTCATTATTCATCACAAAAGAATTAATCATTCTTCTTCTTCCTTGAGCTCTTGAAAAGCTTTCTAGGTTTTTCTTTTGTGATGGATTAGTGTGAGATTATGAAAACAAATGAGAGCTAAATTCCTACTTCATCATCCTCATCTATTCTAGCCGCTTAGATTATGGTGTTTGCTTTGCTAATACTTGATTAGCAAAGCAAGATCTTGGGTTTGAGTTTCTTCAAGATAGATCATCTTTGTTATCGAAGATCGGAAGTAAGCTTGCATCTTTCTCTTCATGGAGCCTCTCTTGAGTCCGGATAGCCGATGATCGCAGCGAAGGGTCCTCAACACGGAGCTTTAGAAGTGAAGGAACGGACTACAAAGGTTGTAATCCCTAACTCTTAGAAGTAAAGTTGTTTACTTGCATGATTAACCCTAATTATCTAGCAAAGATCCTTACTTTGGGTTGTTCGGCACGTCTAAATTTTTAATCGGGCATGGTTGATGCCTTATAGACCCTTGTGACAGTGCCTAGTAACCCTACAGTGGTATCAAAGCCAAGCTAGAGCTTTAGGCGATGTCTAGACGAAGTTTAAAGTCCGATCGAACCCCGAAACGTCATTTTAACCCCTTCTCTGGAAATTTTTCAAAATGTTGAAATTTTTCATATTAAAAATACTCAGAAAATTAAGCAGGGAATTCTAAGGATTACTGTAAAAAACGAGACCATGATACCTTTAAACCGCCGCGGAACCGCGGCAATGCCCTGCCTTGCGCGGCGGTTCCGCGGCCAAAAAGGAGAATTAGGGTTTACTTTTTATACAGTAATATCCGTAGGTGTTACCTAGTGCTTCTGGGAATTTTTTATATTACTCAAGTGTTGAGTTTTCTGGAAATCTTTTGTATTCGTTGATTCGATCGAAAAGTTTAATTTCGTTTAAGTTTTTCCGGATAATTTAGAACGTGTTAAAAAGTTTGAACGGATATCAATAACTCACCTTTTCACCTGCCGGAAAATTTCCCAAGTGTTGGATTTTTTCCTTAATTAAAGAACATTCATAGTCGTGCAAGTAACGCGGTGGACCCTCTAGAAGAACACAAACCTTAACTCGATTATGTGACCGTCTGAACTGCCTCTAAACCTCAGGGTTTGGGGCAGTACGGCGTTGCCACATGTGAGGCGTTGGTTTGACCCTTCTATGGCTGGACCATTGGTATTATGGCATGTGATGGATACTTTTTGAACTCCGCTCAAGTGTTGAGCTATTTGGGAAATCTTGGGTGTTTGTTTATTCGATCGGAAAGTTTAACATTGTTTATTTATCTGGAATGTGATACAATATTTGGAATCCACAAGTAGTTATGAGATAACTAATTTGAATGTTATAAATGTAGCAGTTTAGTCTCATTTGATCGGTTGCCGCGGGATTTTGATGTGATCAAAATTCCGTCGCAATCACGTAGCGTACGTGGATACTCGTCGGGTAAACTTAATAGATAGCCACGTCCCATAGCCCCGACCAAATGACTGTAGGAGAACCCCGTCGCCAAAAGCATCCGTTCGGATGCTCGCGACAGCGGTGTTCCGCCTTAGTGCACTTCGTCGACGGCATCCGGGGATGCGGCCGTCTACTAAAGTTTGCGATGAGCATTCGATCAGGATGTCGGGAATCTTGTTGAATTGCCCGACTTGATATTGAAAAGTGTTTTCGCGATCGAGACTAAAATGCGAGGTTTATAATTGTTAGGCATGCGATGTCTAAGGAATTCATTTGGTTAGGCATGAGATGTCTAAGGAGGTTGCGAATTCCAACTATTGTAGTTTTACACTTTCTTTTCTGCGACCGTAAGTGTAATATGTGGTGTATCGCCGGTTTCGTTGCTATACATCAACGACAATCGGGATACGCATACTTGCTTACGTTGATGATATGAGATATTATGTGTTGCTGTGATATGTTGTATTGGATCGTCGCGTTTTGAATAGCCGGGGGTTTTATGTGAGATGAGGGTTTTTATTTTCATTCATGTAAAATTCATTGTATGTAATATTCTTTTATTGGGGCACTTCCGGGATGAGGATGATATCACCATTGTATATTATTTACTTTTCCGCATTAGGTAGACCCAAGGAGGGGAGCACAAGTAACCGGGTTCTGGGGTCCAGTGGGAGGCCATCTCGAGGAGTCGAGACCGGGTCTCTTAACCCTAGAATTGGCAGTGTTGCTTGCCGCTCTTGTAGGGGTCTAGGGATGTGGGTTTGGCTATTCATCACGACCGTGGAATCCGCGTTTTATACAGGCTCGCATAAAACACGGAAATCCTAGTATATCCAATATTTCATATGTTATCTTCTGCTGCAATGTTCTGTTATGAGATCATATTACTGCTTGAGACGAATGTTTATATTATATATATGAGATATATATTATATATTGTTGATTTCGTTTCATATCTGATGCTTGTGAAGCATAATAAAATGGGACTTCATTAATGAGATTAATGAAACTAAAAGAAACCTAAAGATATTGTAGAAACTTGTCTCAAAACAGGTAGCTCTAGTTCTTGCTTTGCATAGCGGTATTCCTTGTAGAACATTCAGCACCTTATTCGATAAGGAAAGAGCCGAGATCCCTTCACCGGGAGTGACCTCTTTAGCGAAACTAGCAGATGCTACAAACGCGGTTTGTCTTTTGATTGTTTTTATAGTTTTTGCTTTGCATAGTGATGTTTGTGAAATATCCTGCACCTTATTCGATGAGGAAAGAGCCTACGATCCCTTCACCGAGAGTGAACTCTTTAGCGAAACTAGCAAAGGCCTAAAAAACACTCCATTTAAAATTACTCGATTCTACAACGATATCAAGTTCATTACGCAAAGGGTTTTCTTAAAAACCTGTCGTAGCCCTCCGTCATTTCAGATAAGTACTACTTAGTATTCGTGCTGCGGTAGTTTGGCATTCGTCAAGGCGTAGTGTACAGTAGCTAACTAGTGCTTATCTGCTAGCATACGATGCGATTGGATTAGGGTATTCGTATGGCATTGTTTAGCATTCGTCAAGGATCATGCGGGTGGGTTTAATTCAATCAAGAAATGTACGGGTTGAACTTGACTAGCGGACTATGGGTTGTTTGGCATTCGTCAAGGTCATAGAACGCTAGGGGTAAAATATTATTGGGAATTTCAAGTGTTGAAATTTGTAATGAGATTGCATACCTCCTATGAGATAGTTGGATCCCGATACCCGCTGCGAGTAAGAGTTACTCCTGGGAGAGTTTTGCACATTACAATTAGCCGATCAAGTAGGTGTCTAGAAAGGTGTCAACGGGGTTATGCCTCTGGGAAGACGAGGTTTATTTTAATTAGGTCCGTGCGAAAGCACGGGGAACCTCCCTCAAAATACTGGCACTGGCCTGGCTGAAAGATTGGCGAACTTATAGAGTGTAATTAATCTCGGCTAGTCTTTTCTTTTAGGGTTTGAAGGAAGATTTTACTAAAACAGTGGGAGCCATCCTGATTAGATAAATTGATAACCAATCTAATCTTATAAAAGCGCACGCTGAGTGTTTTCTTCCATCTCTCTCCAGGTAGCGACCATATCACGCCTTAATCAAGATAATAATACGGATGTATTGACCGAACCCACTTGTTATACTGCGCTAGAGAATGTTGGTCCCGCTCCAACTTATAATTGTTATAAGACAGAGCAGGAAATAGGGGATTACTAGAATTCCCGTGACGCCCAAACGAAGAAAGTGCATGCTGATGTATCTTCTTCGGGTGTGTTCATTACTGAGAACTGTTTCTCAATATCCTTTACGTCCTGGGTATATAATACCGGATCAGGATCCCGCAAATGTAATCTGTTACATGGGCTACAGAGAGGTAGAGGACTGAGAACGGGTGATAAAGTTTCAAGAGTTGGAAATGATGCAAGTGTTGCAGCCAAGTCTGTTGGCAGTTATCACCCTGTATTACCAGAATACATTGATTCTGAATGAATGTTATTAGATACCGAACCTGATATACAACATCATATCAGTCTCTTTATTAGTAAAGAAGGATATAATTTTGTATAGTTTGATAATGTTTTGAACATTTCCTATATCAAGAGTTGATCGGTTCAGGCACGTTATCTAAAAGCATAGTCGTTCTAAATCAAACCACAGTTCTTAACGTACAGAACACACACAAGAGGAAGAGTTCAGAAATGAACAAATCCTTCTTGAGGCATTATAGACTAGGTCATATCAATGCGACCCGACTAGCTGAAGTTACATAAAGATGCATATTTAAATTAGTTTGGATTTACATCTTGTAAAACTTGCCAGTCATGTCACAAAGATAAGATGACCACAACTCCGTTTATTGGAAACAGAGAAAGAGTTAGTGAACTCTTGGGATTGATACATGTTGATGTATGAAGGTCCCATGTCTACACATGCCAAGACCGGTTCTTTGTACTTCATTACATTCACTAATTATCTCTCAAGATCCGGACATATGTTCCTGTTGAAACACAAGTCTGGAACTTTTGAGAAATTCAATGAATATAAGTTAGAAGTAGAGAACCAAAAACGGGTATAAGTATTATGTCCTTTGATGAGATCAAAGAGGAGAATACTTGAGCATGGAATTGCTGGACTATTCTAAAGAAGAATGAGATTCTTTCTCGGTATTACTCCTCCGTATACACCACAGCACGTCGGTGTATCGGGGCGGAGCAATTGCACCCTATGTGATATGGTGCGCTCTATGATGAGTACTACTGAGTTGCCTATTTTCTTTTAGGGTTATGCACTTGAGAAGATGCATACCTATTGAATAGGGTTCAAACCAAATCAGATGCCTACCACTACATATGTGATATGGTATGGGAAGAGCCCATCTCTTAAGGAAGTTAAGATTTGGGGTTGTCCGGCCTATATCAAAAGCAAAATCCGGACAAGCTCGAGGCAAGGTCAGTTTTTTGGAAGTTTGTTGGATATCCCAAGCATTCGCAAGGGAATATCTTCTACCACACCGAGGAACAAAAGATGTTTTTGTTTCTCAGCATGCTACCTTTGTGAAAGGGAATTTCTTATGAAGAAATTAGTGGTCATGAGGTAGAACTGGAAGGAGTTCCAGCTTTACAAACTGCAGCTGATGATTTGGTAGAACCGGAGGATTCAATAGTTTCCAACGAACCTCAGCCTCTCCGCCGATCTGGTAGGGTACCTTATCCACCTGAGAGATACTTCAGTTTCTCTATGACAGTGGGAGAGAGGAATGCATCATGAGATGATGACCCAATTAGTTTCGAGCAGGCCATCAGGAATGTGACTCTGTAAGAATGGCTGGATGCTTAGCGATCTGAGATGGAATCCTTATACACCAACAAAGTATGGACTTTGGTTGCTTTATCTGAAGGGTTAAATCCCCATCAGGAGCAAGTATATCTTGAGAAGATTACTTGGTGTACATGGAATGGTTGAGACTTTCAAAGCTATACTTAAGTCCATCCAGATCCTACTTGCCACGGCTACATACCATGACTACGATATCTGGCGGTTGGGTGTCATGACAACTTTTCTAAATGATGATTTGGAAGAGAGCGTCTATAAGTACACAGCCAGAGGGCTTCGTAGACAGTGGGAGCAGCGGAAACGTGAGCAGGATGTTTTATGGGATAAATCAGGCATCGCGGAGCTGGAACGTCTGTTTTGATGTGGTAGTCAAAGAGTTTGACTTCATCAAAATGGTAGGTGAACCTTGTATATACAAAAAGGTAGTAGAGAGTATGGTGGTGATCCTCGTAGAGTACATGGATGACATACTCTTGATAAGGAAGGAGTTTCCTATGCTACGATCGGTCAATCTCCTTTTATCACAAGGATCCTCCATATAGGATCAAGGTGATACCTCCTAAATCCTGGGTTATGGATCTATGAGATAGATCTAATTGGATGTTAGGATTCTCACTAGTTGTAGTGAGATGATATCAATCGATCCTGGGGAGAATGACTGGAAATGTTCCAGTGTGATAAGGACGACTGAATGTCAGTCGCAGGCATTGTCTTTACCCTCAGTGGAGGGACGGTATGTTGGAAGAGTTCCAAGCTAGATACCGTGACATACTAGACGATTAAAGGCAAGATACATCGTTACCAAGGATGCTACCAAAGAGGCAGTCTAGATATATATATAATAGTTCATGAGATGAACTTAGTTCCTACTATTGTGTGACAATGGAGTTGTGGCTTATGCCCAGGAATCCCCGTCCCATTAAAGATCTAGACATATTCTTAGGCAGTATCGCCTGATCATGGAGATGGTTGATCTCCAGGGAGATCAAGGTTAGGAGAGTAGACACAGAGGACAACAGCGCGGATCCACTATCAAAGGTCTATTTCCCAGTAGAGACTTTTATGGGATGGTTGAGTATGAGATACTTTAACCATAGCTGATTGTTGGGTATGAGATACTACAACAGATGGGCCTAGTGCAAGTGGGAGATTGTTAGTTATATGTATGCCCTAGAGGCCATTACTATACATACGTTGTATATTGTAGTGGATGCTTGGACATACATAGGGAGGACTTTCTTGCTCGATATGATAGTATGCTATCTGGTTACCCTTTATCTTAACATGTACTCTGATTGTCTCCATGTTACATGTTGATAAAGCCCTTAGGATGAGTACTTGACTACCAGGACTATGATGCAGATCATACTAGTGGGGATAGTGCAGTCGCCAAGTACATCCTTTAAATGTTCCTAGTCGTGGGAGTACCGAGACAGGGCATCGATACTCCAGAGTAGACTAGCATATGCGCTTCTTGACCCATATGATGGGCGATGGATGATCCCATATCCATTGGTGTTTGACATCAGAGAAGGTATACGGGTGCTCAATGGAGACTGGGTACACTGGACGGACTCGCCGAGAAATCCCAGATGGTATTATACCTCATGTCAGATGGCAGTTCTCTGGTAACACTGGTACAGGTTAGTCTGTAGACCCGAGATCGTCACAGAGTCTTGTGTGATTCCCACTGTGCTTTGATTTCCATCATACCACGTCCAAGAGGGCATGCAAAAAGGTGGCTTTTGGCTACAATCCCGAATCACATGGAGGCAATGAGCGATAGGAGGGGTTTCGTCTCTCCCGGTATAGGGAGTTGATGTTGCACTGTGTTCGATTGGCTATAACTGGAAATCCCTGGCCAGGGTTGCTGAGATTTACTGGTAAGTGTTATCAGTAGTTTCTCGAACTGTTATGGCCTCATATCGACATGACTTATCAAGCTGCTGGGGTCTGACGTTTACCACCCCTAGGCGAGATATGCGACATATCAGACGAAGAGACCGGACTGTACGGAAATGTTACTGGTTGGATTCACGGGAGAATGTACAGGCTTGCTTGTTGATCTTCTGATTGCTCAATACCTGGGTGGCTGTTACGTTTAGCTGACCGCTTGCAGCTTGTGGGTGTTTGATATGATCATCACCTACTGCCGGCGTATTGACGATTCTTTAGAGTCCTACACAGAGGTTTCCTGGCTCGGGCAAAACGGAGTAGGAGCACATATGTGATATGTGCGGGACCGAGAACAATACGTGTATGTGATACCATATTAGATTCTCGCGATATGAGATATCGGCCGGGTATATGTGATATAGCCGGGTCATCGGATCAAGTGTTGATTTGATGAACTGATACAGACTATATTGGTCGGTTATTTGTGAAATAGCCGGATTATCGGGTCAAGTGTTGATTCGATAATTTAATGTATAATTATATATTTGATATATTAAATTACATTAACTAATATAAGCTCACTTAAAGATTCATTTTTTCTCACCGGATAATACATTGATATATATATGCGATATATATTAATTGTATTTTTTTTTGTTACAAAAATATATTATATATGTGATATATAATATTGTAACAAGTTATGTTTACAAATGCAACATGATTAGTGGAGATTAAACATGGTTAGGGTTTGATTTGGGTTAATCTTTTCTAGAAGCTTCTAGAAGCTTTTATTTTGTTTCTTCCAAAGATATTATGTGTTGATATTTTGGAGATATTTTCCTAACCCAACCCACACCCTTTAACCCTAGTTAAATCTCTACAATGGTTAAGTCTTCTTGACTTAACCATGGTTGCAATTGTAATGATAATAACCATTCATTATTCATCACAAAAGAATTGATCATTCTTCTTCTTCCTTGAGCTCTTGAAAAGCTTTCTAGGTTTTTCTTTTGTGATGGATTAGTGTGAGATTATGAAAACAAATGAGAGCTAAATTCCTACTTCATCATCTTCATCTATTCTAACCGCTTAGATTAGGGTGTTTGCTTTGCTAATACTTGATTAGCAAAGCAAGAGCTTGGGTTTGAGTTTCTTCAAGGTAGATCATCTTTGTTATCGAAGATCGGAAGCAAGCTTGCATCTTTCTCTTCATGGAGCCTCTCTTGAGTTCGGGTAGCCGATGATCGCAGCGAAGGGTCCTCAACACGGAGCTTTAGAAGTGAAGGAACGGACTACAAAGGTTGTAATCCCTAACTCTTAGAAGTAAAGTTGTTTACTTGCATGATCAACCCTAATTATCTAGCAAAGATCCTTACTTTGGGTTGTTCAGCACGTCTAAATTTTTAATCGGGCATTGTTGATGCCTTATAGACCCTTGTGACAGTGCCTAGTAACCCTACAGCTCAAGCGCCCAGCACCCACGTGTCGGACACGTGGTGCGCTAGCGCCTAAGCGCACAGCGCTCGCGTGCTAGGCACGTGAGGCGCTGGCCCCACGCGTCCTTTGGGCGCTTTTCCCCTTTTTTATATATATGTATACATGTATATATATATATATACACACACACACACGCACATACTCCACGACACTGACCCTGTTAGAAAAAAATTTCTAACGGGGCGCTGCCCCGCACCCCGCAAGGGGGCTGCTAGCCCTCTTGACCCCCAGCCCACTATTCGGGTAGCGGGACCCCCGTAAAAACTCTGCGGGCCCCTGATATATCCAAAACCCCTTCAAAACACAACACTGCACGTTGAGTTCGCATGACCAGTTTAACCCATTAATCGGAGGTTCTCTCGCTCCAAGAGGCGAGGGGTAATTAACGGCAGCTTAGTCCGCGGCTGCCGGAGATTCGGATCCCCACAATCAATAATCCCCAGCCTATCCTAGGCAGGGGGAATCTGTAGTATGCCTGACCAGCGTGGTCATATTCTCATCTCAATAGGGTGACGAAAATACCCTACAGATTCTGGCACGCCCGGTGGGACTTATCTCTCCTCCCATATTTCGGGTTAAACGTTCATGCGAACTCAAACAATATACACATCGATTGCCTGTACTGAAATCACGTTTCTATTTGCAGGCTAACAATCTCCAATTGCAATCTTCGGACACAGCAAAATGTCTCTAAGGACAAGCTCAGCTCTCAGCACAGCTCCCATCTCTTACACGATGAAGATAGACTCCAGGACGGTCCTTCCGGCCAGTCTCGGGCGACAATAGGAAGAGCCGCCGCTACCATTCGGCTCTATTCTGTTCGTGTCAGCTAACACCATCCCAGCTTCTCAAGCCCCGGTGACAGACAAACCGGTCTCGAAAGGCAAGAGGCCAAATGTGGTGGTCTCGAAGACGCCCCAACACAAACGCAAGTCGGTGTTTGAACGACTCTCCTTGGCCCTAGCTGGGGGTAAGGCCATCAACACCAACAAAGCGATAAGGCCTCTCGAGCAAGCTCCGGCGGTGCCCCCGACAACTGCTCGATCGGGTATTTTCTCTAAGCTCACCGCTAATCGACTCACGGTGGCTTCCTAGGAAATGGATGCCCGCCAAGCCCTTAAAATTGAGAAGCTAAGGCAGAACAGGCTCAAATATAGAGCCAACAAAAGGGCTAGGTCTCCTGCTAGGCTGAACCTCATGAGGTTCGAAGAACAGGGTTGCCCCGCCAAAGATAAGGAAATGGCTGGATATGTGGTCCACACTGTCTCCATGGTGGGCACACGCAGCAAGAGCAAGGACAGGGCCACCACATCTCAAATTCAATCTGGCTTGAATGTGGTTGCCGTTTCCCAAGAACAGCCGCCTCCGCTGGATGATGAAAACCCTCTCGATGAGGATGATAGGCAGATAGACCCCTCAGTCCATGTAGTGTCAAGCTCGGAAAGTGAAGATGAGCCAACATTCCATCCTAAGACCGCAGAGCAGCAATTTCTCCAGGAGCTCCGAAAGCAGCTCAGAAACAAAGACAAGGAGATGGCCAAGCTCTACTCAAAAATTGATGACTTGACAAACGTCGTCTTACAGCTCACGGCCCAACTTGCCTCTCAGCCGTCCAATCAAGCTCATGGTTCTACTCATGGACCAGGAAACGGTGTCCCGAGACAGCCGACGCCTATTCCCTCAAATCCTAAGGTGGGCGGACCGCATGAAGGCCAGTCGCATCCTATCTCGGGAAATGTCTTGGCGGCCGATGACAGCAACCCGCTAACTCAAGATCAAATCATGGATTTGGTTGCCAACAAAGTCAAAACATTGGTAGTCGAAGCCGGAGAGTAAAAAGATGTCAGCAGTAGCGGGAGACCATATCCTGCTCGGTACGATCTTGTGGAGTTTCCCACTGGCTATGTCGTCCCCAAATTTGAAAGGTTCGATGGGACGGGAAATGCGAACCGGCACATTGCTCAGTTTAAAGCATCATGCGCAAATACTGGGGGCAATGATGCGCTCCTTCTCCGTCAGTTTGTTAATAGCTTGACGGATGTTTCTTTCGATTGGTATGCAAGCATACCAGATGACTCGATCACGACGTTCGCTCAAATAAAATCCATGTTCAAGCAAAGGTTCATGAGTGTCAGCGATAAAATCACCGTTGCCGACCTCGTAAGGACAGAGCCAAAGAACAACGAAAGCAACATGGATTTTATAGTCCGATGGCGCAATCTCTGTCAAATGTGAACCGCCGTTGGAGCAAGTCCAATCCATCAGTCTTCGTATAGAAAATCTGAAGGACTGGATGAAACCTTTCCTGTGAACCGCAGGTCTTAAAACGTTCCAAGAGCTGACCAAAAAGGTCCAAACGTTGGAACACTCAAAGCCCGAGTTCGCTCAGGATCTTCAGTTCACAAACAGACCGAAACTTTGGAGGGACGACAACCGAAAAGGCGGAAGTTCTAATAGCACCGATTCTCTAAATAAGCAGAGAGCGGGCGGAGCAAAAACTAACAAATCTCGAGCCAACTTTGGAGGAAAGAAGAAATAAGGTCTACTCATTCCGAAGGGACAAGGTCCACAAAATTTTTAAAGATGCTTTGAAGAATGGCCTGCGGCTACCAGAACCAAAAAGTCTAAGTGAAGCGAACATGACTGATCATCCCAACTTTTGCCCATACCACCGAGTGCGGGGACACACTATTGAAGACCGTTGCATCTTCAAGAATTGGGTCGAGAAACAATACAAGGCGGGAGAAATATCATTGTCCCCTGGCGTGTTAACAAACAATCAAACTGCGACCGCCAATTTCATACAAACGGAGACCGAAGTCCTTCAGGGACCTGATTCTCTCAGACATCTGCCTTTCTCTAACAAGAGCGGACCAAGGCAACAAGCTAAGAGCCAAGTGAGCAACATTGCCAATGAAGAAGCAATAGACGGGTACACAACCCATACGGTCTATATGATGGAGCTCAGAGGAACAAGTCCTCCTACGCCTTATAACCATGACAATGACGCGGTTGTTGCCATCCAACATCGGCCCGATCCAAATGATGAAGAGCTCGCTCAGGCCATTGAGCCAAAGGAACCCGTGGTTCATGCTGAATCAAGTTCAAGCGGTAGGGATGACCCCGTTGTCATACCCGGAACTATAGAACAAGCACTATTCCAATGGCTTCAAAGGCAACTTCAGGACAGGGATGAGAAGATGGCCAAGGTCCATTCTAAAGTCGACGAGCTGGCAAATGTCGTGGCGGATCTTACGACCCAAGTCACCCGATTGCAATTACAGCAAAATCAAATTTTGGTTCGTGAGCTGGGGATTGATATCCGGAAGCAGCCGACCGATGCTCCCTCTAGCCCGAGAGCGGAACACCTTTGTGAAAAACGGACGCGATCAGCCTCCAGTCCCTCCGATACGTACACTGAACGTGGTAAGCGGACAGTAGGCGAACCAAAGACCGATCGTCCTCAGGCTCCAGCATTAGTAAGGGCACCTACTCTAATAGAGAGAAAGAAGAAAGTATACTCCTTCAGGAGGGATAAAGTCCGCGAAATATTCGTGGACGCCTTGAACAACAGTCTTCAACTGCCTATTCCAAAGAGGCCACATGAGATGAACATGACCGGCAATCCCATATACTGCCCATATCATAGAATGGTGAGTCATACCAATGAAGACTGCTATATTTTTAAAGATTGAGTGGAGAACCAATACAAACTTGGGAAAGCCTCACAGTCGTCAGATGAACCGACAAGCCACAGAGCTACGATCATCAACACAGCCCCGCCAAGATCAAAGTTCGAGGAGCTGGGATAAGAAAACCCCAGACCACCAAGTCTTTAAACTGGGAACAAACGACCACCACATCGTTAAACTGGGAATAAACGACCACCACGTCGTTAAACTGGGAACAATCGACCTCTAAGTCGTTAAACTGGGAATGTAAAAAAAGTGTGTAAATAAAAAAAAGGAATGTGTAAATAAATAAATAAAAAGAAAAGCCGAAATGATGGGGCAACTCGCAATAAAAATCAGCGAGTAAAATAAAGAAGAAAAATAAAGCCGAAATGATGGGGCAACTCGCAATAAAAATCAGCGAGTAAAATAAAGATGAAAAATAAAGCCGAAATGATAGGGCAACTGCGAATAAAAGCCGAAATGATAGGGCAATCGCGGCCTTCGTGATAAGAAAAGCTGAAATGATAGAGCGATCGCGGTTAAAAAAAACGGCGAATGATGAGTCGCTCCTGGTACCATATTCCAGTGCAGCGATGCAGACGCCAACAAAAATCCAATTTCCCAATTTTCTTCCATCCCTACGGCCAGTCCCCAAGTTGACCACCATATACAATCCACGGGCTCAAATAATTCTCATCATACCCATACCCCACTGCAACCACCAGTTACGCGGCTGGTCTCCGCCCTTGAAATTATAGTCTATTGGGAAAGACCCACTCATGTGTCCTCACGATGCATGAGGAGAACAAACTTTCGTGGGATCCTTACGACTCATGAAGGAAAAACATACTTTAGAGTCCCTACGACTCCTAAGGAGAAAATACACCTACGAGATCCTTTCGACTCGTAGGGAGAAAATGCTTTTATGGGACCCTTACGGCCCATAAAATTAAAAAGCCTTAGGTGATAGGGATCTAAACCTGTCTCCTAAGCCATCGCTTCCCAATAGGCAATGGCGAATGATGAGTCGCTCCTGGTACCATATTCCAGTGCAGCGATGCAGACGCCAACCAAATTCCAAATCCAAATCCCCAAGTGGCAAATGATGGGTCGCTCCTGGTACCATATTCCAGTGCAGCGATGTAGACGCCAACCAAATTCCAAATCCTATACCCCAATGGCGAATGATGAGTCGCTCCTGATACCATATTCCAGTGCAGCGATGCAGACACCAACCAAATTCCAAATCTTATACCCCAACGACGAATGATGAGTCGCTCCAGGTACCATGTTCCAGTGCAGCGATGTAGACGCCAACAAAGTCCTGAAATTTTTCCGTCCCTACGGTCTGGATCATACATCCGGCAAAACCGTATACAATCCACGGGTGTAAAACAATCCCAATCTCTCCCAAGTCCTGCCGGTGAGACTACTTTTAAAGTCCCACCAGCGAAAAAAACAAAAAAAAAACAACAAAAAAAAACGGTATGTCCATGTTTCCCCAATCAGAGCAAAACTCTGTTCAAATTCCGAGATTTGAAATGAAGCAATGCCTCGTGAAAAGCGCTGGCATCAAATGTGCCAGCATTAAGAGTCAAAGACTCTGAAGAGGCATTCACGTGCAAAACACGAGAGCGCTGAGTGCCAAGGGCGCTAAGCGCCAGAGACGCTTCACTCTCGCAAGAATTACTTGCGCCTGTTCATAACAGTTTAAGTTCTATAGCGCATATGCGCCTAACAGAAGAAGAATAAAAAGAATTAAAATAAAAGAAACACTTGGCAGATAATGACAAAAAGAAAGAAAACACTTAATTAAACCTTTTATTGCAATGGAAATAAAGCTCTAAACATGGGATCAAATGTACAGGGGTTTACAAACATAAAGATAAAATTATCTAGTTCTCTCTCTGTCTTTTCCACCATGTCAAAGCGACGATCTTCGCGAGGAGTGTCTATCCATCGGTTAGCACCGCATTCACCAGCAAAAGCAGAAATGACGGCATGGTGAGCCCGTATTTGGCTCAGCAACTGAACAGAACAGTCCCTCAGGGCTTTTGTGATCAAGTGCCCCTCGAAGAAACACTCGATCTTGTCTTCAACGGCATCGAGCATCGCTGGGGTCATCTCCGCCGGAGGAGGGGGAATATCAGCGAGCACGAACATGAGGATCATCCGAAGCCAAATAGAGTTGGGAGGGAGAGGAGATCTTATACGAGTCAAGAGCTCGTGCAGCGCCGCGTCGCATTGATCATCCGTAAGAGCAGGATCCACCAAGAGCGCAGCGAAGCGAGGAACAATGTCCTGAAGGGGCACTTCCCATGATTGTCGACGAGCATGCGGGCGGTTACAAGCCATAGTTAAAATGGTTCTTTGAAGATGAGAAAAGAAAGAAGCTTTTCTTCAGATTATAAAGACTAGGCACAGGAAATTTTGTGCATAGTGGAGCTATTTCCAAGATCAGGAAAATATAAGTTTGACTTAAAAGGAAGGTGAAAAGACACCTCCAATGAAGCAATACTTTAGATGCAGCGCCAAGCGCGCTGCACCATAAACAGCGCATCACGTGCAAAGCACGTGGGCACTAGCGCTGGGTGCGCTGCGCTCTAAGCAGCATACCATGTGTGCGCTAGCGCTAGATACGTCGCGCTCTAAGCAGCGCACCACGTGTCAAACATGGGTGCGCTAGCGCAATGTGCGCTGCCCTTTAATCAGCGCACCACGTGCAAAGCACGGATGCGCTAGCGCTGGAACTAAAAATTCCCCACCGTTAGATCAAAAATCTAATAATAATAATAAATCATTAATTAATTAAAATTAAATTCTGTTAAGAAAAGATTCCTCAAAATCTTTCCAAATAACAAGATTGTGCTCTGTAAATCAGAGCACCGTTGGATCAATGATCCAATGGTAAATAAAAATTACCAAAATACAGAATAAATTATGTATGGAAAGATTTATCAATCTTGTTAAAAACGAGAATATTGCCTTCTGTAAATCAGAAGCCCTTGGATCAAAGATCCAACGATGGGAAATTCCCCAAATCAATTCGAGAAAAGATCTACTTAACTGATTGAGCAAACCAGCTTGCCCTATATAAAGGCCCTTAGACTTCAAGTCTGATATACAGAAATAGAGAGAGAAACCTCCCCAAAAACTTTGAAGAAATTCAAAGAGCAAGCTCTTGCAAGAAGATTTTTTCTCAAGGTAAAAATGATGATGATGAACACAGAGATGAAAACATCTCATGATTAAAAAAAGAAGAATTCACTTCTTTAAAAAATCATAGATCTAAAAAAACAAAAAGTCTTTCACGGAGAGATCAAAAGATCTCATCATAAAATAAAAGAAGAATTTACTTCTTTCTCACAGATCATAGATCTATAAGACTAAAGTCTTTCTCGAAGAGATCATGGACATCTCATTAAAGAAAGGAGGGAGAATAATTCAATTCTCTTAAGAATCATACATCCATAAAGGCAAAGCCTTTCATCAATATAAGAGATTGAAATATCTCCTACAAAATAAGAACGGTTGTTCTTAGATATCGAGACAAAGTATCTTTTAAAAAGAACATAATTATTTCTCAAATCATAAAACTGATCTGATGCGCTTTGCGCTCTTGATTGGCGCTCAGCGCCAAATGCGCCACGTGTCAATCACGTATGCGCCAATTAACAACTAGCGCTTTGCGCTCTTGAAATAGCGCACTGCACTCATGGGCTGACGCTCAGCGCCAAGCGCACCACGTGTCACTCACGTGTGCGCCACTAAACTAGAAGCGCAATGCGCTCATGAACCAGCGCTCTGCGCTCATGAACTGACATCATGCGCTCATTAACTGGCGCTAGCGCCAAGCGCAACACGTGTCCCTCACGTATGCGCTACATGGAAGAAGTGCACTGCGCTCTTTGACTGGCGCCAAGCGCCAATCGCACCATGTGCTGCGCTGATAGAACAAAAATTGTTCTTTAATAAGCCCAGAGCTATGAGGGATGCTCAGCATTCAATAAAAGTGTCACGACCCAAAGTTTGGCCCGTGACCGGCACTTAACCACGTAACGCCTACAGGCGTAACGCGACTAAGTAAGCCGAAAACCCAGAAATCTAAAACCCTTTTTTAAGAATAAGTAAAGAACTACATGTTTAAAAATCAATGTTTTTAAATAACTAAGCCGAATATGCAATTTAAAAACAGTACAGTCTTTTCTAAAAATTTCGGCAGAGTTTCCTTTGTAAAACTAGCCCCGAATGGGGTACAACAAGATACCAATATATATATGCAATGATAAAGGCATCCCCAAGCGGGAGCTAGCTCTTCGTCAATAGACGGTCACAACCACACATGCAACAATAATATACAACGCCAAGTGGCGAGGATCAAAACCAAAGAAAGCTCAAAGCAACAAGAAAACCGCAATACTACTAAGCGCGACTCTAAGGTCGAATAATACAACACTGTCTCTAAGTCTGAAAGAATATACAAGTTTTGGTTGATGGACAATTTCTAGATACAATGGAATAAAATACAATACAAGGGTGGTTCTTGATGCAAGAGAATCCACCTACCAAAAGCAAACCACCCGCAAGAAAGTAGTGTGCCAGAAATGCCGCAATAAAACCTGTACGGCAGAACCTGCAAGAACTGTGGCACAACGGGGGTGAGTTGCCAACTCGTGAATAGAAATATCTACAAGAATAAGTCGAATGCAAGACATAAACCTAAGTCAACAATCAGTAATATAATCCACAAAGTATATCTGAGTGTAAAAAGGTGGCAAAGTAACATCTAAATATGTATGTGGTGCCAAGTACTCAGGTAATAACATGTCATGAATGTAAGGTATGCTGTATGAAGTAAATATGATGAAGTATCAAATGATATCAATACACAAATATTAGCGTCCCATTCCACTAATATTGGTGTAAGGGTATATATAACAGCGCCCTCATACCCTGTTATATATACAAATGAAGTATGATAAGTGTAAATCCAGTCTGTATATAATCCATGTCCGTATATGATCCATGTCTGTATATGATCCATATCTGTATATGATCTATGTCTGTATATGCGTGGAACCCGTCCACCCATCACCCAATGACAATAAACATCATGTATGCAATATGAGGATATAAACAACATCATAGTAAAACATCATGAAACCCGTGCCAAGCATCGACACGTAAATCCTCATCCATATGGGGCTCCGTCTGCGGTATCGGCCCTCGGCCCCGGCAGTACGGGTCAACCCATGTCCACCTCTGGGCTCCGTCTGCGGTATCGGCCCTCGGCCCCGGCAGTACGGGTCAGCCCATATCTATCTCTGGGCTCCGGTCGGAATCCTCCAGATATCCGCCGAGCTCAAGTACAATCACCGGTAGGTAGTAGTCCCTCTGCCGGGCTCACCGTCTATCACACAGCGAAACCGTTCTCGCCCCGGGGTACCATACCGGGTCCACCATGTACCCGTAATCGGCTTCAACCGCCTCCTCGATTCGGGTTTTTATATATATAACTCTAGCACCGAGAAAACACATGGTGGACGCACCGAAATATCATATCAAGGGAACCGGGTTTTTAAATGATTACATATTTGAAATAGTCACGGTTCCCAAATCCAGAAATCACATATAATCCAAACCAAAATGTAAGTCACTAATCTGATATGATATGTGCGTCAAACATAAATATCATGTCAAGTCACATATAGATGAGCTACGATACAATGATCAGGTGTGATATAAGCATCAAATGTGAGTATCAAGTCATGTCACATATAGATGAGCTACGATACAATGATCAGGTGTGATATAAGCATCAAATGTGAGTATTAAGTCATGTCACATATAAATGAACTATCATATAATGGTCAGGTGTGACATAAGCATCAATGTGAGTATCAAGTCATGTCACATATAAATGAGCTATAATAAGATGATCAGATGTGACATATGTATCAGGTATGATGTATGCATCAAATGTGAGTATCAAGTCATGTCACATATAAATGAGCTATAATAAGATGATCAGATGTGACATATGTATCAGGTATGATGTATGCATCAAATGTGAGTATCAAGTCATGTCACATATAAATGAGCTATAATAAGATGATCAGATGTGACATATGTATCAGGTATGATGTATGCATCAAATGTGAGTATCAAGTCATGTCACATATAAATGAGCTATAATAAGATGATCAGATGTGACATATGTATCAGGTATGAATATCAAGTCAAAATCATATATGTTTGTGTACAGGTCTATGTGTACAATATGCTATGCGGGATTCATACCACGAATGCAGCAGTACTACAGTGTAGTGGCATAGCAATTATCGATGATGAAGTGTGTGAGCCGGCAATCAGTGTACGTGGAACATACGCATCATCGATAATGGTGCTGGTGTCCTAACAGCATGATGGAAATATAACAATAAGCACAAGTAATGCCATGCAAATAGTATAAACAGGTGCAATCGAAATAAGCAACGCAACAGTGAAGAATCTAACTCAAAAGCTATATCATGCAACCTTGCCTTTTGAAATAAGACGAATCGGGGTCTTTGGTAAAACAAGGGCTACGGTGTTTAGAAAATAGACTCTACACATTTGAAAATATCCGTAGAATCCCCTTTTTCCTATCTTGCAATATTCCCGATTCGTTAGTTTTGAAATAGGTATGACTCTGGTCTAATCTAACATCTACTATGCAACTACTGATCTAAGTATCATGCAAGTCTGGAGGGGTATGGAAACCGCCTAAACCTGAGTCGATACATATATGAAGGTATATAGTCGGTGATCTCGCCTCAATGTCATATCATAAGATATCCTCGAGTTATGAGTGCGGATCTATCATCAATATCGGCTCGTACGGTAATCATCGTACGGCATCCCAATAGCTGGGTACGGGTCAACATCTCACTATCTCATCACATAACAGGTATCACTATCATCATATCATACAGTCTGGGGTACTACTCTATGTCTAGCACCAAACGATACCATCAAGAAGTATGCATGCGGGGTAAACACATATCCCAAGCCCGCAAGAAATCACAAGTCATATCCCACAATGAATCGTATCCAATCACCGATCTCACATCATCAAGCCCACATTATCGACTCATCTCCAAAGTCATCAAACATCATCCATCAAGGGTAGGTATAAGAGATATACAAGTGTAGGCGTATAGGTGCACTTCTATCCTAGGGCTCGCAACTAGGAACTACACTAATCACTTCTAACCCTAACTACCCATAATACTTCTAACACAAAGCTACAACACACTAAAACTAACACACATCAACTATATAAATATTATACTAACTACGGACTGCGGGGGTGCTATACGCCATCCACCCGACTTCCCCCTGTAGATATAATCTACTCACCTTGCTTCTCATTTGCGGACGTCGCCACGCATTTGCTCGTCGTCCCGAAGTCGTCATGGGTACCTACACATCAAATATCGCATATGCGCATTAAAACCAAATCCAAGCTAAAACGGCGCACGAAATCCAAAACGATACGATAAGGGGGCCTATAGGTGAGAACCTATGGCACGCCTTCAAAACCACATATAAATCCTCTATATCGTCGTATAAACGCCAAATAGTCGAGGTAAAACGAAACACACCAATGCAGAAATGAAAATACGGAATACGGAAACACGAATCCAAACTAACAACTTAGGATATATGTCCCAGATTTTACCCCAGGTCACTTTATACAAATCTATATATACCAGGGGCCTAAACTAACAATGTAGGAGCTACAGAACCAACACGAGCAAAATTGGTGGGACCCAGGCCGCAATTGGCGGCCAAAAGAGGAAAATTGGCGGCCGTACGGATGAGTTGGGGGCTAGGGTTTGGGGTGTTGCCTCTATGGTGCCTGCACATCTCAATTTCCACTCAATATCATTTTAGGGTCCTCGGGGTGATAGCAGATTCAAGTTAACCTGCACAGATTTCACATTTTCCCCGATATCGGTTTCTAAAATCCGTATTCTGTGGTTTGGTTCTCAGGTTAGGGTCCCAATTCATGCACTAGGGTGTTTACAAGTCCTCTACTGAGCTCAATTTCATCATACAACTCAAGTTCCCCTCAAACCCTAACTAGGTTTTCATCAAGTCCATAATATCACACAACATCGATATAATCTTAACATGGGGCTATAGGAAAGGCTACAATTAAGCTAATGGTTCAGAAATTACCTCCATTAGCAACTCAAGAAAATTCTTGAGTTGCCCCTAGTGGCCAAAATCCACGCTTTCTTGGTCCATTGCGTAGATCTCGAGCTTGTGCACATTTTTAATGAAACCGATATATGATTTTGGGGTTGTTTTTGAGTTGATTTGAGGGATTGAAGGTGGAGGAAGGGGGAGGAAAGGAGCAGCAGCAGCAAGAGCATAAGATGAGGGAGGAAACAAATGAGGAGAAATGGCTAAGTGTTGGTCAAATATGCCCATACCCTCTTCTCACCAAACCTCCATTTCTTTATTCTTTTTCTTTTCTTTTCCTTTTTCTTTTAATTCCCTAACCTTCTTACAAGAATAGTAAACCCAAAATGAGAAACCATGGTAGAAAGTGCACAAGTGTAGGAAAAATAGAGTGTGCATGTTTTGTTCAAATTTGTTAAAAACCGATTAGCGATTTTAATCGCGATTAGCGCTAAATTAGTGTCAAACTAATCACAAAAACTTAAAAATGTCATAATTCACTAATTTACCCTATTTTAGAATTTTCCATAATTTTTCCTAATTTTTCTAACATTTTTCCTATTTATTTGCATTTAATTATTAAAATAATCAATAAAATAATATTAAATAATAAAAATTCCCAAAATTAATATTTTATATTTTAGAAAATGTTACAATCTACCCCCCTTAAAGAAATTCGGTCCCCGAATTTAAATTTAAACCCCCACTACTAAAACAATTTCAATAATAATCCATTTTGTCGGGGTTCCGAAAACATCAATACATAGAGAATATCATAAAAAGAAATGTACTACTCTACTAGAATCAATCCCCAAAATGCATATATAAGAATATCCTATGCGTCTGGTGCGCAAGGAATCAAAATCCATATATGTGTCAAACAGGTATAGAAAACAACATCTAAGTGCAACGGGTGTGCACGAAACATCCGTCGTAGGCAGCGTGTGTGCCTGGCAGAAAAATCAAGTGCATATGAAATGCACGAAGAATTTCGATTTAGTGCATCTGGCGTGCACCAAAATCGTATATCAAAACACTAAAGATGCATGAAAACTACGCTGGAAGTGCAAATCAAATCACTGAATACGATAGGCATGAAATCTCAATCAATATCTCAAATGTAATAACTCAGCGCAAAATATATAAATATCCAGTGGGTGCATGAAACAATATCATGAAACTCAATCATCAAAACTAAATCATGCAAACAGAACGCACAAAATACCGAAATCCCAAAGTGACGGATACGTGATAATCGAATCACAAAATCACAAATCGTAAATACCGTCGTCGGTAGTTCCTCCTTCGAGGTCGAGAAGGAGTCAGTGCAATCCACTGCTAGCAGCGCAGGATATCTACGTGCCTCTTGCTCGCGGTCTGGCGTCTTCTGACTCTGGGTCCTTATCTTCTCTGCGGATTTCCTATCTCGCAGTCAATCGGCTCATCGGCCCTATCAGGTGTGCTAACGGGGACGATTCCGTGCTGGCACTTCTCTAGTCACCTCTCGGTCAATCCTCACGACCACTCATAAGGCAGCACATCACTGGCGTCGGCCTCTGGCTCTCTGAATGCACGTCACACATCTGATCCTGGGTGCAAACATCATTGCTGCGATGTCCTGGAAGGAATCCTGCTCACGGTCTCTTCCGATCATGCCTATGCCGATCTGTACAGAGGCTGGCTCTCTCGTACTACCTCTTCTCGCTTGATAGACATCCGTGTCCTCAGCACAACCTTTTCTCGGAAATTGGTCACATTCCAACGTCTCTGTAAGCAAATCAGGTCTCTAGTCTCGACGGGAAGCAATGACAGCTCGTCAGTGTCTCACACGAACCTCTGGTTCCACATGTCTCTATCATCGTCCACTATGACGTCACGCCAAGCCACCTTGCACTGCACTGTTCTCGGCCACGGCCAATCTGAAGTCTCTCACACGAACTCGAAATCGCGTACTCTGTAGCTTCATCATTCTACAGAAGATGTCAGGCTGAACTGGTCCTCGGGAACACGTCCCAACCATCGGAGGAATACTCATCTCTCGTCCGTCCTTGATCAATTCGCAACGCATCTGGGTAAGTTCCTCTATCCGAACTGGGTCAACTACCTCGTCGACAATGCCGGACTCTGGCCTGCTGGGTGCGCGCAATACGACCACTCCTGGTCTAGGTCTTCTCGTATCGTACTCCAGAAAGGTCCTGTCAAGGTCCCTTTCTCAAATCTCATTCCTGCCGAAATGCCCGGAAGTCGTCATCCAATGCTGAAGCTAAAGCTTATTCCGGAATGGCTGCATACTCATCGCGCTTCTTTCTGGAAGATATATCCATATACCACGCCTCTGGGTGTGTATAGCATCTCTGATGTCAGCGGAGTGGGACGTCATCTCATCGAAATCTCGTACGGACTCTTTTCTTCACTCTGCTCAAATGTCGACTGATTCGGACTCGTCTCATCGTGGCTACTCGAACTGCGCTCCGGCGGCTATCCTCGTATCTGGAGTCTCCCAAGCAGTGTCCCATCACGATATCCGAAAGATGTCGAACCATCCGATCGACTCGTCAGATCCTCATAATCCCCCAAGAGCTCACATCTCGGGTACAGTTTAATAGTATCGAGTACATGCCACAGCGTCGGTGGTCCAGCCGTAGAAGGGCAAACCCAAGCCTCACTAATGGCGCCGCGGAACCGCCGTAAACCCTAAGGTTCAAAGGCTGTCACACGGTCATTAAGTCGAGTTAGGGTTTCATTCTTCTAGAGGGTCCATAGAATCACCTGCATGTCTTTCCGTATACTTTAAACTTGGAAAATGGGCTCCTGACATTCGATCGTCTCAATCGACTCTCAACGAACCTGCGTGAAATCGTCTCTAGCTGGAAACAATCTATCTGATGTCCTCGCATCGGTAACGAACGAACCACATGTCCTAGTCATTCATCCTCAGGTGACTAGCGACTCGCTATCATCTCTCTGAGTATATGCTCACGCTGCAACAGCTCCAATCATCTGGGCGATATCTCATCATTTGCAGCAGCAACTGGCTCATACGCCTGTACGCCGAGCAATGCCTCAATCCTCCAGGAAGGGCAATACATAAGCGGTCATCTCTGGATCGGTCTGCTCTAGATCTGAGTAAGATTCTCCACACTGGAACTCTTCAACTCAACTGGGCCCGCTCTGGCGCAAAATCGGACGAATCACCTTCGTCTCTCAAATCGGGTAGACTAGCTATCATCTGTCGCATATCTGCCTGAAAGCTCCGACAATCTCAGCTCGTAAGCTCCGAAAGCAACATCTTGTCAATCTCAGCAACAGCTGGTCCATCTGTCTGCTCGGTAGGCGACATCACAATCTCTGAGGTATACTGTACATCAACAGTCCTCTTTCAACTGGCAGTTCTAACAATGGCCCGATCATCCGGTGTAGAACCAAGCACTCGCCTCCACTAGAGGTCACAATCACCAATACTAACTCGAGACATTCCCATGTCACCAGAAAACACAATGGTCGGCCCTCGTACCAAACGAGCTCACACCGGCCGTAATCCTAGCAGCAGCCCAAACTGCGCCCAAACATGGTAACAGGAATCTCAATCGAGTATCAAAAGAGTACACCAGTGGCAAGAAGGAAACAACAGATCCAAAGTGGATACATGATCATAGGAAGGAACAACATCAATGAAGGTATGATCATGAACTAATAGAATCGGGGATCTCAAATGGATGTATAATCCTGGATATGAAGAGAATCACTAATCTCAAATGTATGTACATCCTAAGGCTCCTTAAGCGGAGTGGCGTGTCGTAAGTATGCCGCGGAACATACCAACGGTACGTCACTCTACTTTAGTCACCTATTCCATCAACCAAGGGTCATCCTAATACGATGAAAGTTCGGGTCTAATACCCCCTCGACCAAGTCTAAGTCCCGTAAGGTCAAGCCTAAGTTCCGTATATAAACAACGCCCTAGGCTCCGCATAGTCAAACTTAGACTCGAACCAAGGTCAACCTAGCGCTCTGATACCAACTTTGTCACGACCCAAAGTTTGGCCCGTGACCGGCACTTAACCACGTAATGCCTACAGGCGTAACGCGACTAAGTAAGCCGAAAACCCAGAAATCTAAAACCCTTTTTTAAGAATAAGCAAAGAACTACATGTTTAAAAATCAATGTTTTTAAATAACTAAGCCGAATATGCAATTTAAAAACAGTACAGTCTTTTCTAAAAATTTCGGCAGAGTTTCCTTTGTAAAACTAGCCCCGAATGGGGTACAACAAGATACCAATATATATATGCAATGATAAAGGCATCCCCAAGCGGGAGCTAGCTCTTCGTCAATAGACGGTCACAACCACACATGCAACAATAATATACAACGCCAAGTGGCGAGGATCAAAACCAAAGAAAGCTCAAAGCAACAAGAAAACCGCAATACTACTAAGCGCGACTCTAAGGTCGAATAATACAACACTGTCTCTAAGTCTGAAAGAATATACAAGTTTTGGTTGATGGACAATTTCTAGATACAATGGAATAAAATACAATACAAGGGTGGTTCTTGATGCAAGAGAATCCACCTACCAAAAGCAAACCACCCGCAAGAAAGTAGTGTGCCAGAAATGCCGCAATAAAACCTGTACGGCAGAACCTGCAAGAACTGTGGCACAACGGGGGTGAGTTGCCAACTCGTGAATAGAAATATCTACAAGAATAAGTCGAATGCAAGACATAAACCTAAGTCAACAATCAGTAATATAATCCACAAAGTATATCTGAGTGTAAAAAGGTGGCAAAGTAACATCTAAATATGTATGTGGTGCCAAGTACTCAGGTAATAACATGTCATGAATGTAAGGTATGCTGTATGAAGTAAATATGATGAAATATCAAATGATATCAATACACAAATATTAGCGTCCCATTCCACTAATATTGGTGTAAGGGTATATATAACAGCGCCCTCATACCCTGTTATATATACAAATGAAGTATGATAAGTGTAAATCCAGTCTGTATATGATCCATGTCCGTATATGATCCATGTCTGTATATGATCCATATCTGTATATGATCTATGTCTGTATATGCGTGGAACCCGTCCACCCATCACCCAATGACAATAAACATCATGTATGCAATATGAGGATATAAACAACATCATAGTAAAACATCATGAAACCCGTGCCAAGCATCGACACGTAAATCCTCATCCATATGGGGCTCCGTCTGCGGTATCGGCCCTCGGCCCCGGCAGTACGGGTCAACCCATGTCCACCTCTGGGCTCCGTCTGCGGTATCGGCCCTCGGCCCCGGCAGTACGGGTCAGCCCATATCTATCTCTGGGCTCCGGTCGGAATCCTCCAGATATCCGCCGAGCTCAAGTACAATCACCGGTAGGTAGTAGTCCCTCTGCCGGGCTCACCGTCTATCACACAGCGAAACCGTTCTCGCCCCGGGGTACCATACCGGGTCCACCATGTACCCGTAATCGGCTTCAACCGCCTCCTCGATTCGGGTTTTTATATATATAACTCTAGCACCGAGAAAACACATGGTGGACGCACCGAAATATCATATCAAGGGAACCGGGTTTTTAAATGATTACATATTTGAAATAGTCACGGTTCCCAAATCCAGAAATCACATATAATCCAAACCAAAATGTAAGTCACTAATCTGATATGATATGTGCGTCAAACATAAATATCATGTCAAGTCACATATAGATGAGCTACGATACAATGATCAGGTGTGATATAAGCATCAAATGTGAGTATCAAGTCATGTCACATATAGATGAGCTACGATACAATGATCAGGTGTGATATAAGCATCAAATGTGAGTATTAAGTCATGTCACATATAAATGAACTATCATATAATGGTCAGGTGTGACATAAGCATCAATGTGAGTATCAAGTCATGTCACATATAAATGAGCTATAATAAGATGATCAGATGTGACATATGTATCAGGTATGATGTATGCATCAAATGTGAGTATCAAGTCATGTCACATATAAATGAGCTATAATAAGATGATCAGATGTGACATATGTATCAGGTATGATGTATGCATCAAATGTGAGTATCAAGTCATGTCACATATAAATGAGCTATAATAAGATGATCAGATGTGACATATGTATCAGGTATGATGTATGCATCAAATGTGAGTATCAAGTCATGTCACATATAAATGAGCTATAATAAGATGATCAGATGTGACATATGTATCAGGTATGAATATCAAGTCAAAATCATATATGTTTGTGTACAGGTCTATGTGTACAATATGCTATGCGGGATTCATACCACGAATGCAGCAGTACTACAGTGTAGTGGCATAGCAATTATCGATGATGAAGTGTGTGAGCCGGCAATCAGTGTACGTGGAACATACGCATCATCGATAATGGTGCTGGTGTCCTAACAGCATGATGGCAATATAACAATAAGCACAAGTAATGCCATGCAAATAGTATAAACAGGTGCAATCGAAATAAGCAACGCAACAGTGAAGAATCTAACTCAAAAGCTATATCATGCAACCTTGCCTTTTGAAATAAGACGAATCGGGGTCTTTGGTAAAACAAGGGCTACGGTGTTTAGAAAATAGACTCTACACATTTGAAAATATCCGTAGAATCCCCTTTTTCCTATCTTGCAATATTCCCGATTCGTTAGTTTTGAAATAGGTATGACTCTGGTCTAATCTAACATCTACTATGCAACTACTGATCTAAGTATCATGCAAGTCTGGAGGGGTATGGAAACCGCCTAAACCTGAGTCGATACATATATGAAGGTATATAGTCGGTGATCTCGCCTCAATGTCATATCATAAGATATCCTCGAGTTATGAGTGCGGATCTATCATCAATATCGGCTCGTACGGTAATCATCGTACGGCATCCCAATAGCTGGGTACGGGTCAACATCTCACTATCTCATCACATAACAGGTATCACTATCATCATATCATACAGTCTGGGGTACTACTCTATGTCTAGCACCAAACGATACCATCAAGAAGTATGCATGCGGGGTAAACACATATCCCAAGCCCGCAAGAAATCACAAGTCATATCCCACAATGAATCGTATCCAATCACCGATCTCACATCATCAAGCCCACATTATCGACTCATCTCCAAAGTCATCAAACATCATCCATCAAGGGTAGGTATAAGAGATATACAAGTGTAGGCGTATAGGTGCACTTCTATCCTAGGGCTCGCAACTAGGAACTACACTAATCACTTCTAACCCTAACTACCCATAATACTTCTAACACAAAGCTACAACACACTAAAACTAACACACATCAACTATATAAATATTATACTAACTACGGACTGCGGGGGTGCTATACGCCATCCACCCGACTTCCCCCTGTAGATATAATCTACTCACCTTGCTTCTCATTTGCGGACGTCGCCACGCATTTGCTCGTCGTCCCGAAGTCGTCATGGGTACCTACACATCAAATATCGCATATGCGCATTAAAACCAAATCCAAGCTAAAACGGCGCACGAAATCCAAAACGATACGATAAGGGGGCCTATAGGTGAGAACCTATGGCACGCCTTCAAAACCACATATAAATCCTCTATATCGTCGTATAAACGCCAAATAGTCGAGGTAAAACGAAACACACCAATGCAGAAATGAAAATACGGAATACGGAAACACGAATCCAAACTAACAACTTAGGATATATGTCCCAGATTTTACCCCAGGTCACTTTATACAAATCTATATATACCAGGGGCCTAAACTAACAATGTAGGAGCTACAGAACCAACACGAGCAAAATTGGTGGGACCCAGGCCGCAATTGGCGGCCAAAAGAGGAAAATTGGCGGCCGTACGGATGAGTTGGGGGCTAGGGTTTGGGGTGTTGCCTCTATGGTGCCTGCACATCTCAATTTCCACTCAATATCATTTTAGGGTCCTCGGGGTGATAGCAGATTCAAGTTAACCTGCACAGATTTCACATTTTCCCCGATATCGGTTTCTAAAATCCGTATTCTGTGGTTTGGTTCTCAGGTTAGGGTCCCAATTCATGCACTAGGGTGTTTACAAGTCCTCTACTGAGCTCAATTTCATCATACAACTCAAGTTCCCCTCAAACCCTAACTAGGTTTTCATCAAGTCCATAATATCACACAACATCGATATAATCTTAACATGGGGCTATAGGAAAGGCTACAATTAAGCTAATGGTTCAGAAATTACCTCCATTAGCAACTCAAGAAAATTCTTGAGTTGCCCCTAGTGGCCAAAATCCACGCTTTCTTGGTCCATTGCGTAGATCTCGAGCTTGTGCACATTTTTAATGAAACCGATATATGATTTTGGGGTTGTTTTTGAGTTGATTTGAGGGATTGAAGGTGGAGGAAGGGGGAGGAAAGGAGCAGCAGCAGCAAGAGCATAAGATGAGGGAGGAAACAAATGAGGAGAAATGGCTAAGTGTTGGTCAAATATGCCCATACCCTCTTCTCACCAAACCTCCATTTCTTTATTCTTTTTCTTTTCTTTTCCTTTTTCTTTTAATTCCCTAACCTTCTTACAAGAATAGTAAACCCAAAATGAGAAACCATGGTAGAAAGTGCACAAGGGTAGGAAAAATAGAGTGTGCATGTTTTGTTCAAATTTGTTAAAAACCGATTAGCGATTTTAATCGCGATTAGCGCTAAATTAGTGTCAAACTAATCACAAAAACTTAAAAATGTCATAATTCACTAATTTACCCTATTTTAGAATTTTCCATAATTTTTCCTAATTTTTCTAACATTTTTCCTATTTATTTGCATTTAATTATTAAAATAATCAATAAAATAATATTAAATAATAAAAATTCCCAAAATTAATATTTTATATTTTAGAAAATGTTACAAAATGACAAAAATATTGTCAGAATACAAATCAATGGTCAGCATTGTTAAAAGGGATAAGCCCAAATAAAAGCTCAACAGCCCAAAAATAAATGTTAAACATGTTAACTTGATTGGACTTAGCCCAAGATTGGCCATAAGTCCTCAATTCAGATTAATTGAGCTCACATACTCATAAATCTTTTAACAGATCTTAGTTCCAAATTGGACTACAGATCTCCCAATCAATATCGGTTCAAGGGTGCATCTCTTTACTCCTCTGATATTTGTTGTTGTAATCCTTCAACGTCTTCAGAGAGGTGACGGGTCCCGGCAACCATACATTTCACAGACTATGACGTCTTTAAACTGGACTGTGGGGTCCTTAAGCCCATGGACTATGATGTCCTTAACCTTGGACTGTGGGGTCCTTTAAAACCCAAGGACTATGATGTCCTTAACCTTGGACCGAGATGTCCTTAAACTAACATTGGACCGTAACGTCCTTAAACTAATCAACCGCAATGTCCCTAAACTAAACAATAGAGTCCAAATGCTCTTTTGTTGGATCTAAACGATCCCGTTAAGTTGATCTTAGTCTAAAATTAGACTAACGTATCCTTAACTAACGTTTGAGTTGATCTTAGTCTCAAATGAGGTTAACGTATCCTTAAACCCAACCCCAAACCCAAATCTAAGAAGATACGGATTTGGACTAATCCATGCCCTACGGGCAACAATGTAAATTAGTCTCCGTATACAATCCACGGGCAACCAAAAAAAAAAACAAACACCCACGACACGAAGTGACCATCTGGAAAAGGAGAAAGTGGTTACCGTAATGCGGTAGCGTAATTAACTGCAGGGGCTTGCGCCTGCAGGGAAGAGCATCCCCACAATCAAAAACCCCTCGACGAGGGGGAATCTGAAGAAATTTGCTACATCGGCCGCATCTGTTTAAACCTTCGATACATGGTGCCATAAATCAACTTGGTATCCTCAGAGAGGTAGATGGATAGCATCAATTAGCATCTGTCCCGAAATTCAGGCAAGACGGACCTACGCGGCCGCGTCTCCGTGTTTTGACGGGGAACAAATTCTGACACGCCCGGTGGGACCTTTTCCTCTTTCCACTCCACACTTCATGTGTCGTGTTTTCGCGAACGAATCGCGGTTTGATATGGTTGCCCTTGGGTTCTAGGTACTAAGATTTGGTTTTGCTTCCGTGCAGAAAACAGAACATCAAATGGCCTCTAGCTGTTCCAGCTGCAACTGCAACTCCCGTTCCGCCTCATCTAGAGGTGTAACTTACGGGCCCCAAGCGGCCTCCCTGTTCAAGATGCCGGTGGAGCAAGTAACTCAGGCTACCACTGGGTTGTTCTTCGGGACTATGCTCCCACCCATGAACTTCAGTGCCCCAATACTGTCGCAAGAAGCCCCAAAGAAGTCGGTCTTTGATCGACTTACCACTGCCGCATCCCCTCTCAACGGGTCGCCCAACTCCACTGCCTCAGTTTTCAACAGACTGGGCCAGAACGCTAACAAGCCTGCGATACCTGAAGCAGCCATCCCTAAGCGGATAGCCATCCCGGCTCAAGCGGACGAAATCATCGGAGATGCTTCTTCTGCCAAGGAGTCAGTCTTCATAAGGCTGGCCATTCCGGCTCCTGCTCCAGGCAAAGTCCCCAAAGCTGGTTCCCCTGTCCAGAGGTCTGTCTTTGACAGATTGGACATTGCTTCTCAACGGACATCGGTCTTTAAGAGGCTGACACCGGCGGCAACCCTTCGCCAACACAGGGGGCATGACGAAGTCACCCCTACAGCTGAGACAATCCCATCCGCACGATGCTCGACATCGCCACTGGCGCCGAGTAAGGAATGCTGGGGGCAACTCCCTCTCTGGGCTAACTCCGCCAGCTCTCATGGTGGAAATCAATGCTGCTGTTCCAACTGGGAACAGATTTGAACCGCTTAGAAGGGTTCGCAAGAACTCTCCGATTGCCATGCTGAAGAGATCTCCTCCACCTATGGAGATTACTACAGAAAAGAATCTGGAGCAGCCCCCTCAGCGGCTGTCCTCCAAAATTTATAAAGTCTGGCGATAGGTTCAGGAAACGGTGATTAACCAGGACTACTCTCGCCGGCCAAAGAAGCTTAGAGCTCAGCAAGAAAAGAACCATCCCGTGGTACCACAGAAGATGTCATCCGTCTGGGTGCCTGCTGCAATGGCTCCCTCGACTTCAATTGCTCACAAGAGAAGGAGGCCAGAGAAAGCCCATGTGTCCGCGACGAACCGCAAAGACACCGAACCTAAACGCCCTAAGTCTAGGGGCATGATGGTGCATACTGTTTATATGGCTTTCGGAAAAGAGGAAAGCCGTGCTTCTACGGGTCATCGACCGCTTACCCGATCGATAACGAAGGCTCAAGAACAACAGCAGCAGAAACTTCAGGAGATGCTGACTGCAATGGCCGTACTTACTGGGCCAAAAGAAAATCCAGAGACCTCAGAGCAGCATCGGGAATAAGAAACTGATGCTGAATTCCTCCGAAGAATGCTCGAGAGGAAAGAAAAAGAGGCCGCGGAACAGGCGGCCAACATAAAACGAATGGCTCTTTTGTTTCAAGATATGGCCGGGATGATGTTACAACCGGAACCTCCAGCTGAAGACCCCCCGATTATCATTGAAGACGACAGAGGGGAGACATCGAACCCTCCTCAGGCTCTTTCAGCAGCCAAAGAGGAAACCATCTCCAAGGCCGCTCTGGATGATTACATCGCTCAGCAAATACGAGCTCACCAAGCGAACGAAGCGGCTGGACAGGTCGTTAAGACTGGACGACCCTATCCAGGCTGGTATGACCAAATAAGGTACCCACCGGGATATACGATCCCTAAATTTCATGTATATAAAGGGACGGGGAACCCACATCAGCATGTCGCTCAATTCAGGGCCTTGTGCGGCAACACCGGAGGCGACGATAAACTGCTACTTCGCCAGTTCGTCAGCAGCTTGTCGGAGACAGCGTTCGAATGGTACTCTGAACTCCCGAACAACTCCGTCAGGACATTTGCAGAAATGGAGCTGTTATTCACGCAAATATTCGCAAGCACTAGCGAGCGTACTCCGATTACTGCACTAATTAACGCCAGGGTGAAGCCAGGCGAAACTTGGGTCCAGTACGCCATACTGTGGCGAAATTTATGGTTGAAATGCGAGCAGCGCATCGAAGAAGCGCCGGCAGTAGGCATGTTCGTGGGCATTCTTGACCCTCAAGCGATCATCTCACAATTTATGATGTTTTTCAAGCCGACCACGTTCCAGGCTCTGATTGACAAACAAGCTCAAATGGACCAGATGGGCCATGGGCCTTCCTCTTCGAAGCCGGAGCCGCGGAATGAAAAAGGGAAAGTGACCTTCGTCGCCAATGCTCAACAGAAGCCCAGTGGTACAAAATTAACGGATCGACTAGACGAGAGACGGCGATACTATAATGAGAAAATGAAGCGCCCTTATTCATTTTCCCGGGACAAAACGAAGAGATTGTTTGAGCTAGCGGTGCGCAACAAACTCATCAATTTGCCGAATCCAAAACGACCGTTGCAACCCGGTGAGGCTAATAGTCCCAACTATTGCCCCTACCATCAAATGGTAAGCCATCCAATTGAAGATTGCTTTGTCTTTAAAGGCTGGATCGAAGATCAATACCAACAGGGCAAATTTGCCCTGTCCGAGAATTGGAAGGTAAACCCTCCATAACCACACGCTCCCAAGAAGACGGACACACCGGTGGCATTATGCTCTTTTGTAGAAGAAGCTCCATGGGAGGTCGTTCTTTCAGCCAAGACTAAAAGAATGCTGAAGGATCTCCAAACATGTCCGGCAATCAGGTGGAAGAATCCACTGGAACCCGAGATCATCGAGGGAATGCTAAAGCCGCGCCCAACTACAAAAATTGGTGGTGATAGTCAAAGCGCTCACACCCAGCCGTCAAAGTCTTCGAAAAAGAAGAAGAAGACCAAAAAACCCATGAAGCACGGTGACAAGCGCACGGACCTGCAAAAACAGATTGACGCGCTGGAAGAATATAACTAGAAGGCGCGGACCCCAGTCACACTCCAAGAATTTCTCAGTCACGTCCTTGAGGACGGAAGCAATGACAATGGAGAAGACTCGTCGGATGAATCTGAAAATTATGTGGCAAGTTGCCATGTGATCTTTCACTCGTCGATAAATAATGAAGAAGCTCTTTACGCAGAGAAACTGTGAGCAGATCCTGAGCCTGAATTCCCAGGACCATCAGACGAAATGATTGATGCATTCCTAAACGAAGCTCTTTCAAAAAGCAAAGCTGATCGAGAGCGCGAAATGGTCATATTTGAAAAGGCCAAACACCGACGACTGGACGATTCTATTGAAACACTCCCACCAGATCAAAGTACATCCTTCGCAAATAAAAACAGGTTCAAGACGAGAAAAAGGTTCGCCAAAGCCATATCGATGGGAATGAAGCTGCCACCCTCTGAAGGAAACACTCCTGACGAAGCGGATACACATCCTAGCTACTACTTATATCATCGAAAGATTGCACACCCCACCGAGGAGTGCAACGCTTTTAAAAACTGGTGGCAGGGATATGTTGCTCACCGACAACATTTCAAGCGATTGAAACGCAAAACTCGTCGGGAACAAAGAAATACGACCGAGGAGCGCAAAAGAACTGCCGGCAAATGTCAGATGGTTGACTACAGGGGATCGCAAGTTCTCATCTTCGGGAGCGATTCTGACGAAGAAATGACTCTTGGACCTCTCTTTAAAGAATCCACCTCAGGAAAAGAGGAAGAACCGAAGACTTGTGAAAATATTCAGCTGCGCAATCGTACGCTGCCCAAAAAGAATCTTGGTCCCGCGAACAGTGGGTCGAATAGAAAAGATAAGGGGAAAGAAAAGGTCCCTGAGGATATCATCCTTGATGACCAAGCCGTCGAAGAGCTGACAGCCAAGGACCCGCCAAAGAAAAACAAGGTGGATTACAACGTTCTAGCACACTTGAGGAAGTTACCTTCGCAGCTAAGCATTCTCGATGCCCTCTTGTTATCAAAAGAAGCAAGAGATTCTCTGATCAAGGCGTTACAAGAGCCCGAACAGTTCCAAGCTTTCCTCGTCGAAGAAAAGATGAAGGACGAGCTGGAAGAAGTGCACACAGCCGATATCACCTTCGGCGATGAAGACCTCCTTCTCGGGACGTGCGAGCATAACCGTCCCCTGTATGTCTCCGAGTACTGTCATGATATCAAGATAGGAAAAATCCTTGTTGACAATGGGTCTTCCGTCAATCTCCTTAATGTAAGAGTGTTGAAGGAAATCTGCATGAGCGTTCAGCACCTCGCTCGTGATAAAATCACCATCTCCGGTTTCGACTCCCAGTCATTACGGACGCTCGGGTCTATGATACTGACGCTGCGCTTCGGGCTACTCGTCACGGATATTAAATTTCACGTCATTGACGCCAAGACTTGCTACAATGCTTTGCTCGGCCGGCCTTGGTTACACGAGAACAACATCATCCCTTCTACACAACACCAGTGTATGAAGTATTTCAAGGATGGTCTCGAGTATACTGTGACAGGGGAACTAAACCCATTCTCCGTGAACGAAGTCCGCAAATATGAGGATGCAAAATACTTCCTGCCAGATTTCGAAGACACAGAAAGATGTCGCAAATCGGAGGACAAGAACAAAACTATTATCACTATTCCAGTCTTCGGGAGTGATACCGAAGAGGAAGAAGAAATCGTTTATTCAGGTCTGCCCCAATGCAACAAGCCGGGACCGTCCACCCCTATGTTGATCTTCGACAGCGACTCAGAAGATGAAGTCAATGCCGTATTTTCTGTTCGGCCATCAATTCAAGCATTTGCTGATGATGATCGGAGTTTGCAAATCGCCATGGTTCCGCGGGAGAACTACAAAGAGCTCGATACACTTAATGCCTATAGTGTGCAAGAACTGCAGACATTCTACGTCCCTCCCAGGCGAAAGGGTGAAAAGGCGATCCTATTCTACCGATCCGGGGAAACCAAAGTGGAGAAAGAAATCTGGCATGGCGCGGATTCTACACTTGACAGGCTCCAGCCCATCCGTCTGTCCAGATACTACACAGATGGATTAAAAAGACTGTTGAGGCGCTAAGGCGTACCCCTTATGCAGACCGCTCGACAAGCTCGGTTCTACAACAGGATCTAGAACATCCCCGGAACTCAACGAAAGTTGCCCAACGGGAGAATGGAAACGATCAGACTTGGATATGTTCAATCCAAGGAACGAGAGCGATTCCGCGGCTGCTACGTCATAAATGACTTTGACGAAGAAGGAGATGCTTTGTAGGAAGATGCTAACCCTGAACCAAAACGAGCCCTCGTCGTGAAAATGCCAAGCCCGTCGTTCGAAGAACAAATGGACAAGCTTATAAGGGAAGCGGGTCAAAAGGTTCGAGACGACCATAATCGCGAAATGGCCATCTACGAGAAAGCCAGAACGCAACGCCTCCTTCAGCAGGCTGCGAAAAATGAAAATGTTCTTCCTCGTCAACCCGTCATATAAAAGGCCCGACGCAGAGGAAGAAATAAACCCAAGAACGAAAAAAGCGTTCGACAGCGACAAAGCGAGACCAAGAAGCCATGCAATCGAGAATCGAGCAACCAGGATTCGTCTCTTATAAAGAAGATGGGTCGAGCATACTCTTTTTCCCAAGACAAGACAAGGAAGATACTTGATCTTGCCATAAAACATCAAATGATTACCCTCCCGGAGTCCAAGCACCTCGAGCAAGCAGGCGAAGTCTCTCACTCGGACTATTGCTCCTATCACAAGGCAATAGGACGTTCTCTCAAAGACTGCTTCACATTCAAAGACTGGGTAGAAGACCAGTATCAGCAAGGCAGGTTCGCTCTATCCAGCAGCTGGAGGGTAACCCCGCCGCAGAAGCATGAACTGAAAACCACAATAGCAGAACCAGATCAACATCGGTCTTGGAAGCGATCTCGTACTTGTCATATGATAACGCTATCAGAAGAAGAACCCGAGAATGTGGATGACTTCCCTTGGTGCTTCGAAAACAATGATGACGAGGTGATCTCAGAATTTCCACCGGTGCCAAAAGAGCTGGAAGATGGGATACATACTACTGCAGATGACCTCAGGAAAATCGACTTGGGAATGACGAACGACCCACGACCGACGTTCGTCAGTGAGCTTTTGTTTGATGAAAAGGTGGCTACGCTAAAAGACGTGCTCATGCAGTATAAAGACTGTTTTGCATGGAACTATTCCGAGATGCCAGGACTCGACCCAGAGATTGCTGTCCACAAATTGGCAATTTCTCCGGATGTCAAGCCGATCAAACAAGCACCAAGAAGAACGCGGCTCGAGCTTGAGATGAGCATCAATGCCGAGGTCAAAAAGCTAATCGATTCCGGCTTTATCCAAGAATTTCAGTATCCTAACTGGATCGCCAACATCGTCCCAGTGATGATGAAAAATGGGATGGTGCGCATATGTGTGGACTTTCGAGATCTCAACAAAACTTGCCCGAAGGACGACTTTTCAGTATCGGTCACTGAGCTGATGATAGATAATATGTCCACTCATGAAGTTTTCTCCTTCATGGACGGCTCATCAGGATACAATCAGATAAAGATGCATCCCGAGGACCAAAAGCACACCGCTTTCCGGACCCCTTTGGGCATATTCTATTACATGGTAATGCCGTTCGGTCTAAAGAACGCCGGTGCCACCTATCAGAGGGCCATGACGAAGATCTTCGATGACCTCATACAGAAAATCGTCGAATGCTATATCGACGACCTCGTAATTAAAAGCAAATCATACGAGGAACATTTAGAGCATCTGAAGATCGTGTTTCAGCGCCTTCGGAAATACAACTTGAAGATGAACCCTCTCAAATGTGCCTTCGGAGTTTCCTCGGGCAAGTTCCTGGGATTCGTCGTCCGACACCGAGGCATCGAAATAGACCCGTCGAAGATCAAGGCGATCATGGAAATTCCTCCGTCAAGGACTCTCAAGCAACTGCGGTCCCTCCAAGGAAAGCTCGCGTATATCCGGCCGTTCACAGCTAACCTCTCTGGAAAGTGCCACCTTTACAGTCACCTAATGAAGAAGGGAGCCCCGTTCGTATGGGATCGCAAATGCCAAAGCGCAATGGACAAAATCAAGCAATATCTGCAGAATCCGCCTGTATTGGCTGCTCCTATTAAAGGAAAACCTCTCGTCTTGTATACGACCGCCCTTGAGGGTTCTCTAGGCACATTATGGGCACAAGAAAACGACCAAGGGAAAGAAAGAGCTCTCTACTATCTGAGTCGAGTTCTTCTGGGGGCAGAAAACAATTATTCTCCCATTGAAAAACGCTGCCTAGCGTTGATCTTCGCAATAACGAAGTTCAGACACTACGCGTTGGCACATGAGGTCCATCTCATATCGAAGGTGGATCCTCTCAATATTTGATGTCGAAGGCCATATTAACGGGACGACTCGCTAAATGGGCCCTGCTATTGATGGAGTTCTCGATAACTTATCGTCCTCTTAAGGCAGTGAAAGGCCAGGCCATCGCCGACTTCCTCGCTGAGCATCCGATACCCGTCGATTCTCCTTTGAACTGCGAATTGCCAGATGAACATGCGTTTGACACGATCGACGGGGAGAGAAGAGATAATGATACCCAGTGGGAACTTTACTTCGATGGAGCATCTTCCATGAAGAAGCGCAAACAAAGCACCCCCATAATCAAATCAGGGGTAGGCCTCATCTTCGTGACTCATAAGGAGGGATAATGCGCTTTGCCTTCTCCTTAACAGAGCCGAGGACGAACAATGAAACTGAATACGAAGCTATGATAGTAGGTCTTGAGATCGCCGTCGACATGGGAATTGAGAACCTCCTCATATACGGAGACTCCCAACTGGTCATTAGTCAAGTAAACGGCGACTATCAAACGTGCAAGCCAGAGTTGGTAAAGTACGGCGAGAGAGTGCAGCAACTGTTGACTCAAATTCCTTCCTACATACTGGAAAATATACCGCGTGCGGAAAACAGCAAAGCGGATGCATTAGCCAAGCTCGCTAAAGAACTGGCCGACGAGAACCTTGATGACGTGAGAATCGTTGTGCAAAGCCGCCGGGTTCTTGCACCGGTAGAAATATCTCTGGAATCTTTCGAAGAAAAAGGAGCGACCGAACAAACGACTCTACAAATAAAAGACCAGGAAAAGGCTATGGATTGGAGAGAAGTCTTTATAGACTACTTCAAATCCCGTCGAATACCTGAAGATATTTCCTCAAGACATCAGCTCATGAAACGAGCTCTATCATTTGCCTTCGTCAATGATACTCTGTATAAAAGGTCATTTGATTCTCTGTGGATAAGATGCCTGGGACATGAAGAGGCAAAGAGAGTTGTCCAAGAAACTCACGACGGACTCTGCGGTTCTCACCAAGCCGGGCTAAAGATGAAGCTGAAGATCAAATGGATGGGTTATTATTGGCCTACGATGATCCAAGACTGCCTCGAATACGAGAAGCAGTGCCATTCGTGCCAGATTCGCGGGGACTTTATCCATCAACATCCAAATCCGCTACATCCGACAGTGGCTAGCTGGCCATTCGAAATGTGGGGAACTGACATAATTGGGCCCATCGAACCAGCATCGTCCAAAGGACATCGATTCATTTTGGTGACAACTGATTACTTTTCCAAATGGGCAGAAGCAGTACCACTGAGGGAAGTGAAGACGGAGAATATCCTCCATTTCTTCAAGACGCACGTCATTTATCGGTTTGGAACTCCGCGACGGATCATCTCCGATAACGGGCCGGCTTACAGAAGCCACAAGATCAGCCGCTTCGCACAACAGCATAACATAGACTGGAGATACTCTTCAGTCTATAATCCCCGATCTAACGGTCTAGCTGAGGCTTTCAACAAGACCTTGATGAAGATCATGAAAAAGACGGCGTCTCGAAATAAGAGGGACTGGCACGAGAGACTACATGAAGCTCTCTGGGCGTATCGAATTATGTTCAAAACAGCCATGAACACAACGCCGTATGCATTGGTATTCGGCACAGAAGTAGTACCCCTCCTCGAGATAGAGTTACCCTCTCTACGAGTGGCGGTTCACTACGAGCTAACAGATGAAGAAAATGCTCACCTTCGGCTCGAGGAGCTCGACGCCCTTGATGAAACCCGGCTCATGGCGCAACAAAATCTGGAGGCTTATAAAGCAAAGATGACGCGCTCATATGAAAGATTGACTAGGCCGAGAACATTCCGCCAAGGCGAACTCGTGCTAGTGTTCAATAGACCTATGATCCCCATTCGTGCCAAATGGGGGAAATTCGAGCCGAACTACGAAGGCCCGTATATCATAGACAAAGTTTACCGAGGTGGAGCCTACCTACTAATGGACATGCATGGCGAAAGACCTTTCAGACCAATAAATGGTCATTTCCTGAAAAAAATAATACGCCTGATGAGTCACGGCCTAGGTCAACGATAGACGACGACGACTATGTCATCTCGCTATCTTCCTAAGCCTAAACTCCATAAGTAGTAGCCAACAACGGACCGAAATATCCTAAAACTAACAACGGACCGAAATGTCCTAAAACTAACTACGGACCGAAATGTCCTAAAACTAACAATGGACCGAAACGTCCTAAAACTAACGATGGACCACTGTGTCCTAAAATTGGCTGTTGACCGAGACATCGATAAACCACTGTGGACTGCAGCATCCCAAGGCTGACAACCCAAAAAAAAAACGGTATGTCCATAAGCAAAATGGGCACGGATGAAAACCCAAAAGGGCTCCGTGAGTAAAAACAGCAGGGCTACCGGCGAGTTTTGTGAAAACCCGAAAGGGCGCAACTTCGTTAAAAAAGCACTTACAAGGTCCTCTCGACCCTCTAAGGAGAAACCACCTGCGTGAGATCCTTACGACTCACAAGGAAGCAACACACTTAGGGATCCCCACGATTCCTAAGGAGAAATTACACTTACAAGATCCTCACGACTCGTAAGGAGAATTCCCCTTTGAGACCCTCACGGCTCATAGGATTCAAAAGCCTTAAGCTACAGGGATCTGAACCTGTTCTTAAGCCATCACAACCTCCAGTGTTGCCCTACAAGCGGTTCAATATCGACCCTTGTATACAATCCACGGGCGCGAATAAACATTTCCCAAACAAAGTCCCATCCGTAACAAGAGATATGTTTGCACAGTGAAGAGCCCTTGTAAGTCCTCTCGACTTATAAGGAGAAAGCACTCTTGTAAGATCCTTACGACTTATAAGAGACCACACACTTAGGAATCCTCACGATCCCTAATGAGAAAACGCACCTACGAGATCCTCACGACTCGTAGGGAGAAATACCTTTATGAGACCCTTACGGCTCGTAAAGTTAAAAGCCTCAGTCAACAGGATCCTAACCCTGTTCGCTCAGCCACCTTTGTACGACATCGACAGAGGCAAATGATGATTCGCTCCTGGCAATATCCCAGTTGTAGCGATGCTGATGCCGAAATCGGTGTCTAATTCCAATCTTGCAGCGAAAAGCCGGTGAGCCACACATGCATACGAAATAGCCGAAATGATGGAGCAACTTGCAACAAAATCAGCAAGTAAAAATGCATGCATACAAAATAGCCGAAATGATTGGGCAACTCGCAATAAAAAGCAGCGAGTAAATAAAAACAAATAGCCGAAATGATTGGTCACCGCGAGAAATAGCCGAAATGATTGGGCAATCGCGACTTTCGCGATATAAAGCTGAAATGATAGAGCATCGCGGAAAGAAAAAAATATAAAATGAAACTTTTTGCCCTACAGGTGAGATCACATCGATCCCTGTATATAATCCAGGGGCATAAACAAAGAGGGAACCATACATTCCCCCTAGGCTTCATCCGAAAGAGAGCCAAATCTCGACAGTTCACAGACAGCCTGGAGATCATCTCAACATTCGTCTCACTACAACAGACACAACAATAAGCAAAGTGGAACCGCGGCAACTCCTATTTCCATGACTTGGCGGTGCACAGAAAACCAAGAGTCAACCCCCGACTCCGTGAAATACGGATAAAGTCAACCCTTCCTGGTCACGTGGAATACGACCTATGTCAATCCTGACCCCGTGGAAAACGTCCAGAGCGGATCCTGGTCCTCGCAGAACACGTCCTATGTCAATCTTGACCCCGTGAGAAGCATCCAGAGCAAAATCCTGGTCACGTGGAACATGACCTATGTCAATTCTAACCCCGTGAGAAACGTCCAGAGCGGATCATGGACCTCGCAGAACACGGCTATGTCAATCCTGACCCCGTGGGAAGCATCTAGAGCGGAGCCTGGTCCTCGCAGAACACGGCTACGTCAATCCGACCCCGTGGGAAGCATCCAGAGCAAAATCCTGGTTTCGTGGAACACGGCCTATGTCAATCCTGACCCCGTGGGAAACGTCCAGAGCGGATCCTGGTCCTCGCAGAACACGGCTATGTCAATCCGACCCCGTGGGAAGCATCCAGAGCAAAATCCTGGTTTCATGGAACGCGGTCTATGTCAATCCTGACCCCATGAGAAACGTCCAGATCGGAGCCCGGTCCTCGCAGAACACGGCTATGTCAATCCGACCCTGTGGGAAGCATCCAGAGCAAAATCCTGGTTTCGTAGAACGTGGCCTATGTCAATCCTGACCCCGTGGGAAACGTCCATAGCGGATCCTGGTCCTCGCAGAACACAGCTATGTCAATCCGAACCCGTGGGAAGCATCCAGAGCAAAACCCTGGTTTCGTGGAACGCGGCCTATGTCAATCCTGACCCCGTGAGAAACGTCCAGAGCAGAGCCTGGTCCTCGCAGAACACGGCTATGTCAATCCGACCCCGTGGGAAGCATCCAGAGCAAAATCCTGGTTTCGTGGAATGCGGCCTATGTCAATCCTGACCCCATGGGAAACGTCCAGAGCGGAGCCTGGTCCTCACAGAACACGGCTATGTCAATCCGACCCCGTGGGAAACATCCAGAGCAAAATCCTGGTTTCGTGGAACGCGGCTTATGTCAATCCTGACCCCGTGGGAAACGTCCAGAGCGGAGCCTGGTCCTCACAGAAAATGGCTATGTCAATCCGACCCCGTGGGAAGCATCCAGAGCAAAATCCTGGTTTCGTGGAATGCGGCCTATGTCAATCCTGACCCCATGAGAAACGTCAAGAGCGGAGCCTGGTCCTCGCAGAACACGGCTATGTAAATCCGACCCCGTGGGAAGCATCCAGAGCAAAATCCTGGTTTCGTGGAACGTGGCCTATGTCAATCCTGACCCCGTGAGAAACGTCCAGAGCGGAGCCTGGTCCTCGCAAAACACGGCTATGTCAATCCGACCCCTTGGGAAGCATGCAGAGCAAAATCCTGGTTTCGTGGAACGCGGCCTATGTCAATCCTGACCCCGTGGGAAACGTCCAGAGCGGAGCCTGGTCCTCACAGAAAAAGGCTATGTCAATCCGACCCCGTGGGAAGCATCCAGAGCAAAATCCTGGTTTCGTGGAACGCGGCCTATGTCAATCCTGACCCCGTGGGAAACGTCCAGAGCGGATCCTGGTCCTCGCAGAACACGGCCTATGTCAATCCTGACCCCGTGGGAAGCATCCAGAGCAAATCCTGGTTTCATGGAACACGGCCTATGTCAATCCTGACCCCGTGGGAAACGTCCAGAGCGGAACCTGGTCCTTGCGGAACACGGTTTATGCCAATCCTAACCCCGTGGGAAGCGTCCAGGACAAACCCTGGTCCCGTGGAACACGGCTGAAGTCAATCTTGACCCCGTGGGAAACGCCCAGAGCAACTCTTGACTCCATGAAATGCGGATGATGTCAATCTCATCAAACACTTATGGGTCTTCTCGACCCGTAAGGAAGAAAAATCTCTTGTAATATCCTTACGACTTATAAAAGAAGACGCACTTAGGAATCTTCATGATTCCTAAAGAGAAAATACACCTACGAGATCCTCTCAACTCGTAGGGAGAAAAGTCTTTATGAGACTCTCACGGCTCATGAAGTTGAAAAGCCTTAGGCAGCAGATATGAACCTGTTTCCTAAGCCATCACTACCCTTCGAAGATTCAAAACGGAATGTTCTCTATCATCTACAGGCCACGCTTAACATGCCGGCAACAAAGGAAAGAGAAGAAAGCGACAAGGAGAACATTTGATTTGCATTCGGTTAAACGTTCGAGGCATACCCATTCATGCACGTGCAAAAGATTTAGTGTATAAGATAAACACATGGAAACGAGGAATTTGCTATTCATACTTCAAAAAAGTTCTTACAATAATGAAAGCAGTAAACGAAAACATCATCAAAATGATTACAATGGCATGACATCAAATCCAGGACACGGATTGAGAAATTCAAAGTTGAGGCCATCCAAAATTTTTCGAGCCTCTCGGACCATCTTCATGTGTTAGTTATATGTATGCCCTAGAGGCCATTACTGTACATAGGATGTATATTGTAGTGGATGCTGGGACATATATAGGTAGGACTTTCTTTCTCGACATGATAGTACGCTATCCGGTTGCTCTTTATCTTAACATGTATACTTTCTGTCTCTCTGTTACATGTTGATAAAGCCCTTAGGATGTGTACTCGACTTCCAAGACTATGATGTAGATCATACTAGTGGGGCCTGGGTAGTCCATGAGTACGACCTTCAATATTCCTAGTCGTGGGAATATCGAGACGGGGCATCGATATTCCAGAGTAGACTAGCGTATATCCTCTCGACCCATATGATGGGCGATGGATGATCCCATATCTATTGGTGTTTGACATCAGAGATGGTATGCGGGTGCTCAGTGATGACTGGGTATACTGAACGGACTCGCCGAGAACTCCCAGATGGTATTATACCTCACGTCAGATGGCAGTTCTTTGGTGACACTGGTACAGCTTAGTCTGTTGACCCGAGATCGTCATAGAGTCTTGTGTGTCTCCCACTGTGCTTTGATTTCCACCCTACCACGGCTCTACTGGGGCGTGCAAAACGGTGGTTTTTGGGTACAGTCCCGAATCACATGGAGGCAATGAGCGATAGGAGGGGATTCGTCTCTCCCGGTATAGGGAGTTGATGTTGCGCTGTGTTCGATTGACTATAACCGGAAATCCCTGGCCAGGGTTGCTGAGATTTACTGGTAAGTGTTACCAGTAGTTTCTCGAACTGTTATAGACCTCATATCGACACGACTTATCGAGCTACTGAGGTCTGACGTTTACCACCCCTAGGCGAGATATGCGACATATCAGACTGTACGGTTAGTGTTACTGGTTGGATTCACAGGAGTGTGAACGGGCTTGCTCGTTGATCTTCTGATCGCTCAATACCCGGATGGCCGTTACGTTTAGCAGACCGCTTGCGGCTTGTGGGTGTTTGATATGATCATCACCTGCTGCCGGCGTATTGACGAGTCTTTAGAGTCCTACACAGAGGTTTCCTGGCTCAAGCGAAACGAAATAGGAGCACATATGAGATATGTGCGGGACCGAGAATAATATCAGTATGTGATACTGTATTCCATTCTCACGATTTGTATCATCGGTCGGTTATATGTGATATAGCCGGGTTACCGAATCAAATGTTGATTCGATACATTGATACACTTGATATTAGTCGGTTATATGCAGTATGACCGGATCATTAAATCAAGTGTTGATTTCATGATTTAATGTATAATTATATATTTGATATATTACTTTACATTAACTAGTATTAGTTCACTTAAGATGGATTTTCTCACTTGATATGCACATTGTATATATGATATAGTTTTGTGCACTAGTTTGTATCATGTTTGATGATACATGCAAACTTGGGTGAGTGTATGCTATACACCATGTTTAGGTTAATGGTTAGGGTTTTAAATTATTCACTTATTCATTTTTTTTTCTTTATTCCTTTTGGCAAAAATGAAATGGTGGCTAACTTTGTTTCTTGCTTGAGCTTCATGAAGCTTCTTAGCTTTATCTACCATTTTGTTTTTTCCTAACCTAACCATTCACTTAAACCCTAGTTTAGTCTCTACACTAGTTACCTCACCCATGGTTGCATTATGATAAGATCACTTAATTTATTATTATTCATCAATTGATTTTATTATCTTATCATATTCTTTTTCTTCTTCTTCTTCTTCAAGAAGAAGAAACCTTGCTACCTCCAATGGTGCCATGATCAAAAGAGTGAGAAATCCAAATCCAAAGTGAACCCACTTCCTATTTCTTCATCCTCTACCACTTGTCATGTAGTAGAGTGTGTTATCTTCACAAGTTTCATGACCTAGTGAAGGTGGAGCTTGAGTTTGAGTCGCCTCGACGTAGATCATCTTCGGTATCGAAGTCAACGACCTAGCCCGCCCATTTCTCCGATGAAATCGACGCAAGGGTCCGGGATTCCGATGGTCGCAGCGGAGGGACGTCAACACGGAGCTAAAGAAGTGGTGGACCGGATCTACAAAGGTTGTATTTCCATTCACTTAGGAGTTAAGTTGTTAACTTGTTGTTGTTTCGCCTTTACCTCTAGTTAACGATCGCATTAGGGTTTCTCGGCACATAGAAAATTTTGAATTGGCCATGTTTGATCAGTTGTAGAACCTCATGGGAGTGCCTAGGAACCCTACAGTGGTATCAGAGCCTAGCTAGAGCCTTAGGCGAAGTGTAAACGATGTTAGAAGTCCGATCGAACCCGAAACCCTAATCGAGTTGAGTTTTCTGGGTTGTATTGGGAGTTCGTAGATTCGATCGGATTGTTTAATTTTGTTTATGTATTTTTCCGGGTAATTTTAGAATATGTTAAAAAGTTCGACCGGATATAAATACTCAATTTTTCCCTTACCGGGAAATTTCCAATTGTTGGATTTTTCCGTAGTTGTATAACGTTCTAAGTAGTGCAAGTAACGTGATGGTCCCTCTAGAAGACAACAAACCTTAACTCGATTATGTGACCGTCTTGAACTGCCCTTTGAACCTTAGGGTTTGGGGCAGTACGGCGTGCCACATGTGAGGCGTTGGCTTGACCCTTCTACGGCTGGACCATTGGTACTGAGGCATGAAGTGAATGTTTTTAAACTTATTTCATGTGTTGAGCTGTTTCGGGAAAACTTGGGTGTTTGAATGTTCAATCGAAAAGTTTAACATTTTTCTATATATCTGGAATGTGATACAATATTTGGAATTCATAAGTAGTTATGAGATAACTAATATGAATGTTATAAACATAGCACTTTAGTCTCACTTGATTGGTTGCCACGGGATTTTGATGTGATCAAAAGTCCGTAGCAATCACGTAGCGTACGCGGATTCTCGCCGGTAAACTTAATAGACAGCTACACCCCATAGCCCCGACCAAGTGACTGTAGGAGAACCCCGTCGCTAAAAAGCATCCGTTCGGGTGCTCGCGGCAGCGGTGTTCCGCCTTAGTGCACTGCGTCGACGGTATCGGGGGGTGCGGCCGTCTACTGAAGTTTGCGACGAACATTCGTTCTGGATGCCGGGAATCCTGTTGAATTGCCCGACTTTATATTGAAAAGTGTTTTCGATAATGAGACTAAAATGCGGGGTTTATAATTGTTAGGCATGCGATGTCTAAGGAATTCATTTGGTTAGGCATGCGATGTCTAAAGAGTTTGCGGATTCCAACTGTTGTAGTTTTACACTTTCTTTTTTGTGACCATAAGTGTAATATGTGAAATCGCCGGTTTTGTTGCTATATGTCAACGACAATTGGGATGCGCATATTTACTTACGTTGATGACATGTGATGTTATGTGTTGCTGGATATGTTACATTGGATCATCGTGTTTGAATAGCCGGGGTTTTTTTATGTGAGATAAGTGTTTTTCATTTTCATTCATGTAAAAACTAGTATGTAATATTCTTTTATTGGGGCACTTCCAGGTTGCGGAAGATGTCTCCGTTGATGTATATTATTTACTTTTCCACATTAGGATAGACCCAAGGAGGGGAGCACAAGTAACCGGGTTCTAGGGTCCAGTGGGAGACCATCTCGAGGAGTCGAGTTCGGGTCTCCTAACCCTAGAATTTGTAGGGTTGCTTGCCGCTCTCGTAGGGGTCTAGGGGTGTGGGATTGGCTGTTCATCGCGACCGTGGAATCCGTGTTTTATACTGGCTCGTATTAAAAACACGGACGTCCTAGAATATCCAATATTTCATATGATATTTTCTGCTGCGTTATCTGTGATGTGATCATGTGATTTGTTCAGATAGATATAGTATATAGTATATATGATATATTATATAGACGTTGCTTATGTTTTACACCCGCGCTAGCCCTGCCTCGCTCTGGCGTTAGTTACCTAACCTAACGGTGCAGATGAGACATCGAGGCGAATGCGGATGGCATAAGCGTACGTTATATTTATCAGTGATGTTTAGGTGGACTTAAATGATGGGACATTCATTAATGAGATTAATGAAAGAAAATAAACCTAAAAGATGTTGTGGAATCGAATTTCAAATTAAAACAGGTAGCTACAGTTCTTGCTTTGCATCGCGGTGTTCCTTGTAGAACATCCTGCACCTTATTCGATAAGGAAAGGACCGAGATCCCTTCACCGGGAGTGACTCCTTTAGCAATAACTGGCAGATGCTACAACCCTCGGTTTTTCTTTTGATTGCTTCTATAGTTTCTGCTTTGCACAGCGGTATATATGATATATCCTGCACCTTATTCGATGAGGAAAGGGCCGACGATCCCTTCACCGGGAGTGACCCCTTTAGCAAAACTAGAAAAGCCTAAAAAACACTCCATTTAAAAACCATTTGATTCTGCAACGAGATCAAGTTCAAAGCGTTAAAGGTTTTCATAAAAACCATTCGCAACCCTCCGTCATTTTAGGAAGTAGAGTACTTAGTATTCGTGCTGTGTTTGTTGACCATAGTCAAGGCACAATGTACGGTAGCTAAGTGATGTCTTCCTACACCGCATATGATGCGATTAGTTAGGTCAGTCGCGTGACTTTGTTGATCTTAGTTAAGGGTCATGTGGGTGGGTCTAATTAATCACGAAATGACGGGTAGAACTTGACTAGTGCTTATGATTTGTTGACCATAGTTAAGGTCATAAGTGCTAGGGGTAAAAACTATTATCGGGAGTTTCAAGTGTTGAAATTTGCAATGAGATTGCATACCTTCTATATGATAGTTGGATCCCGATACCTACTGCGAGTAATTGTTACTCCTTGGAGAGTTTTGCACTTTACAATTAGCCGATCAAGTAGGTGTCTAGAAAGGTGTCAACGGGGTTAAGCCTCTGGGAAAACGAGGTTTATTGTAATTAGGTCCGTGCGAAAGCACGGGGAACCTCCCTCAAAGTACCGACACTGGCCTGGCTGAAAGATTGGCGAACTTGTAGAGTGTAATTAATCCCGGCTAGTCTTTCCTTTTAGGGTTTGAAGGAAGATTTGATAAAAACAGTGGGAGCCATCCTGATTAGATAAAATAAATAACCAATCTAATCTTGCCAGAGCGCATGCAGAGTGTTTTCTTTTCTCTCTCTCCAGGTAGCGACCATATCACGCCTTAATCAAGATAATAATATGGATGAATTGACCGAACCCGCTTGTGATACTGAGCTGGGGAACGTTGGTCCCTCTCCAACTTATAATTGTTATAAGACAGAGCAGGAAATAGGGGAATACCAGAATTCCTATGCCGCCCAAACGAAGAAAGTGCATATGATGCATCTTCTTCGGGTATGTTCGTTACACAGAACTGTTTCTCAGTATCCTCTGCGTCCTGGGTATCTGATACCGGATCAGGATCCCAGATATGTAATCTGTTACATAGGGCTACAGAAAGGTAGAGAATTGAGAACAGGTGATAAGTTTCATGAGACAGAAAACGGGGCAAGTGTTGCAGCCAAGTCTGTTAGTCACTGTCACCCTGTATTACCAATACATTGATTCTGAACGAATGTTATTAGATACCGAACCTGATATACAAAATCATATCAGTCTCTTTATTAGTAAAGAAATGATAAAATTTTGTAATGTTGGATAATGTTTTGAACATTTCCTATATCAAGAGTTGATCGGTTCAGGCACGTTATCTAAAAGCATTGACATTCTAAATCAAACTACAGTTCTTAGTATACAGAACACACACAAGAGGAAGAGTTCAGAAATGAACGAATTCTTCTTGAGGCATTGAAGACTAGGTCATATCAATGCGACCCGACTGGCTGAATTTACATTTAGATGCATATTTAAATTAGTTTGAATTTACATCTTATGAAACTTGCCAGTCATGTCACAAAGATTAGATGACCATAGCTCTGTTTATTGGAAACAGAGAAAGAGTTGTTAAACTCTTGGGACTGATACATAGTGATGTATGCAAAGTCCCCTGTCTACATATGCCAAGACCGGTTCTTTGTACTTCATTACATTCTCTGATAATCTCTCAAGATTCAGCCATATGTTCCTGTTGAAACATAAGTCCGAAGCTTTTGAGATATTCACAGAATATAAGTTAGAAGTAGAGAACCAAAAACCAGGTATAAGTATTATGTCCTATGATGAGATCAGGGAGGAGAATACTTGTGCATAGAATTCCTGGACTATTCTAAAGGAGAATGAGATTCTCTCCGTATTACTCCTCTGAATATACCACAGCACAACGGTGTATCGGGGCGGAGCAATCACACCATATTATATATGGTGTGCTCTATGATGAGTACTACTGAGTTACCTGTTTCTTTTAAGGGGTTGTGCACTTGAGAAGTTACATACCTATTGAATTAGGTTCGAATCAAATCAGTGCCTACCACTCCATATAAGATATGGTATGGGAAGAGCCTATCTCTTAAGAAAGTTAAGATTTGGGATTGTCCGGCCTATGTCAAAAGCAAAATCCGGACAAGATCGAGGCAAGGTCAGTTCTGTAGAACTGGAAAGGTTCCAGCTATACAAACTGCAGATGATAATTTGACAGAACCAAAGGATTCGATAGTTCCCGACGAACCTCAGCCTCTCCGCCGATCTAGCAGGGTTCCTCATCCGCCTGAGAGATACTTTGGTTTCTCGATGACAGTGGGAGCGAGGATTGCATCATGAGATGATGACCTAACTAGTTTTGAGCTGGCCATCAGGAGTGAGACTCTGTAAGAATGGCTGGATGCTTAGTGATCTGAGATGGAATCCATGTACACCAACAAAGTATGGACTTTGGTTGCGATATCTGAAGGGTTAAATCCTCATCAGGAGCAAGTATATCTTGAGAAGATTACTTGGTGTAGATGGAAAAGTTGAGACTTTCAAAGCTAGACTTGTTAAAGGTTTTCGTCATCGACCAGGCGCGGAAAATGATGAAACCTTTTCCAGTAGCTATGCTTAAGTCCATCCAGATCCTACTTGCCATTGCTACATACCATGACTACGATATCTGGTGGTTGGGTGTCATGACTATTTTTCTAAATACTGATTTAGAAGAGAACGTCTATAAGTACACAGCCAGAGGGCTTCGTAAACAGTGGGAGCAGCGGAAACATGTGCAAGTTGCTTTACAGAATAAAGCAGGCATCACGGAGTTGGAACGTCTGTTTTGATGTGGTAGTCAAAGTGTTTGACTTCATCAAAATGGTAGATGAACCTTGTACATACAAAAAGGTAGTAGAAGAGTAAGGTGGTCATCCTCGTATTGTATTGATAGGAAAAGAGTTTCCTATGCTACGCTCGGTCAATCTCCTCTTATCACAAGGATTCTCCAATAGGATAAAGGTGATACTCCTAAATCCAGGGATTTAGATCTATGAGATAGATCTGAATGGATGTTAGGATTCTCACTAGTTGTAGTGAGATGGTATCAGTTGATCCTAGGGAGAATCACTGGAAAGGTTCCAGGGTGATAAGGACGACTGAATGTCAGTCGCAGACATTGTCTTTATCCTTAGTAAAAGGACGGTATGTTGGAAGAGTTCCAAGCTAGATACCATGGCAAACTAGACGATAAAGGCTGGTAACATCGCTATTAAAGATACTACCAAAGAGGCAGTTTGGGTGTATATTGGTTCATGAGATGAACTAGGTTCCTACCATTGTGTGACAATGGAAGTGTGGCTTTGGCCCAGGAACCCCGATCCCATCAGTGACCCAGACATATTCTGAGGCAGCATCACCTGATCATGGAGATAGTTGATCTCCAGGGTGATCGAGGTTAGGAGAGTAGACTTAGAAGACAACACAGCGGATCCACTCATGAAGGCTTTTTCCCAGAGAGAGACTTTTATGGGATGGTTGAGTATTAGATACTGCAACTACTGCTACAGATGGCCCTAGTGCAAGTGGGAGATTGTTAGTTATATGTATTCCCTAGAGGCCATTACTGTACATAGGATGTATATTGTAGTGGATGCTGGGACATATATAGGTAGGACTTTCTTGCTCGACATGATAGTACGCTATCCGGTTGCTCTTTATCTTAACATGTATACTTTCTGTCTCTTTGTTACATGTTGATAAAGCCCTTAGGATGTGTACTCGACTTCCAGGACTATGATGTAGATCATACTAGTGGGGCCTGGGTAGTCTATGAGTACGTCCTTCAATGTTCCTAGTCGTGGGAATATCGAGACGGGGCATCGATATTCCAGAGTAGACTAGCGTATATCCTCTCGACCCATGTGATGGGCGATGGATGATCCCATATCCATTGGTGTTTGACATCAGAGATGGTATGCGGGTGCTCAGTGATGACTGGGTACACTGAACGGACTCGCCGAGAACTCCCAGATGGTATTATACCTCACGTCAGATGGCAGTTCTCTGGTGACACTGGTACAGCTTAGTCTGTTGACCCGAGATCGTCATAGAGTCTTGTGTGTCTCCCACTGTGCTTTGATTTCCACCCTACCACGGCTCTACTGGGGCGTGCAAAACGGTGGTTTTTGGGTACAGTCCCGAATCACATGGAGGCAATGAGCGATAGGAGGGGATTCGTCTCTCCCGGTATAGGGAGTTGATGTTGCGCTGTGTTCGATTGGCTATAACCGGAAATCCCTGGCCAGGGTTGCTGAGATTTACTGGTAAGTGTTACCAGTAGTTTCTCGAACTGTTATAGACCTCATATCGACATGACTTATCGAGCTACTGGGGTCTGACGTTTACCACCCCTAAGCGAGATATGCGACATATCAGACGAACAGACCGGACTGTACGGTAAGTGTTACTGGTTGGATTCACAGGAGTGTGAGCGGGCTTGCTCGTTGATCTTCTGATCGCTCAATACTCGGGTGGTCGTTACGTTTAGCAGACCGCTTGCGGCTTGTGGGTGTTTGATATGATCATCACCTGCTGCCGGCGTATTGACGAGTCTTTAGAGTCCTATACAAAGGTTTCCTGGCTTAAGCGAAACGAAATAGGAGCACATATGAGATATGTGCGGGACCGAGAATAATACCAGTATGTGATACTGTATTCCATTCTCACGATTTGTATCATCGGTCGGTTATATGTGATATAGCCGGGTTACCGAATCAAATGTTGATTCGATACATTGATACACTTGATATTAGTCGGTTATATGCAGTATGACCGGATCATTAAATCAAGTGTTGATTTAATGATTTAATGTATAATTATATATTTGATATATTACTTTACATTAACTAGTATTAGTTCACTTAAGATGGATTTTCTCACTTGATATGCACATTGTATATATGATATAGTTTTGTGCACTAGTTTGTATCATGTTTGATGATACAGGCAAACTTGGGTGAATGTATGCTATACACCATGTTTAGGTTAATGGTTAGGGTTTTAAATTATTCACTTATTCATTTTTTTTCTTTATTCCTTTTGGCAAAAATGAAATGGTGGCTAACTTTGCTTCTTGCTTGAGCTTCATGAAGGTTCTTAGCTTTATCTACCATTTTGTTTTTTCCTTAACCTAACCATTCACTTAAACCCTAGTTTAGTCTCTACACTAGTTACCTCACCCATGGTTGCATTATGATAAGATCACTTGATTTATTATTATTCATCAATTGATTTTATTATTCTTATCATATTCTTTTTCTTCTTCTTCTTCTTCTTCTTCAAGAAGAATATTGACGAGTCTTTAGAGTCCTATACAAAGGTTTCCTGGCTTAAGCGAAATGAAATAGGAGCACTTATGAGATATGTGCGGGACCGAGAATAATACCAGTATGTGATACTGTATTCTATTCTCGCGATTTGTATCATCGGTCGGTTATATGTGATATAGCCAGGTTACCGAATCAAATGTTGATTCGATACATTGATACACTTGATATTAGTCGGTTATATGCAGTATGACCGGATCATTAAATCAAGTGTTGATTTAATGATTTAATGTATAATTATATATTTGATATATTACTTTACATTAACTAGTATTAGTTCACTTAAGATGGATTTTCTCACTTGATATGCACATTGTATATATGATATAGTTTTGTGCACTAGTTTGTATCATGTTTGATGATACATGCAAACTTGGGTGAGTGTATGCTATACACCATGTTTAGGTTAATGGTTAGGGTTTTAAATTATTCACTTATTCATTTTTTTTTCTTTATTCCTTTTGGCAAAAATGAAATGGTGGCTAACTTTGTTTCTTGCTTGAGCTTCATGAAGGTTCTTAGCTTTATCTACCATTTTGTTTTTTCCTTAACCTAACCATTCACTTAAACCCTAGTTTAGTCTCTACACTAGTTACCTCACCCATGATTGCATTATGATAAGATAACTTGATTTATTATTATTCATCAATTGATTTTATTATTCTTATCATATTCTTTTTCTTCTTTTTCTTCTTCTTCTTCTTCAAGAAGAAGAAACCTTGCTACCTCCAATGGTGCCATGATCAAAAGAGTGAGAAATCCAAATTCAAAGTGAACCCACTTCCTATTTCTTCATCCTTTACCACTTGCCATGTAGTAGAGTGTGTTATCTTCACAAGTTTCATGACCTAGTGGTGGTGGAGCTTGAGTTTGAGTCACCTCGACGTAGATCATCTTCGGCATCGAAGTCAACGACCTAGCCCGCCCATTTCTCCGATGAAATCGACGCAAGGGTCTGGGATTCCGATGATCGCAGCGGAGGGACGTCAACACGGAGCTAAAGAAGTGGTGGACCGGATCTACAAAGGTTGTATTTCCATTCACTTAGGAGTTAAGTTGTTAACTTGTTGTTGTTTCGCCTTTACCTCTAGTTAACGATCGCATTAGGGTTTCTCGGCACATAGAAAATTTTGAATTGGCCATATTTGATCAGTTGTAGAACCTCACGGGAGTGCCTAGGAACCCTACATCATGTGCATCCTTTCACGATCACAAGCGTCAAGATCCCCACTGATGTCCTCCACACTTCGATAGGCAGCGAGTATCGCCGCCTGCTGAAAAACTTGATGCAGGATATCAACAAGGTCGTCTCGCCTTTTCTTTGAGATTAGGCCCATCAGATACACCGAGTGCACCTTATCTTCAGCGTCGTCCAATGCCTTAAGCGGCATGCCTAGAAAGAATAAGGGAAGTTCTTCCCAGATCGCTCTCACGATAAGCTTCAAGAGAGAGGAACGACGAGGAAGCAGTCGACCATTGTATGCATCAAAGTGGCCCATAATTTCAGCACACTGGGCATTTGTGAATTCTTGGTTTTGGGAGCGGCCGAGTGCACGAATGTCCCCGTAAGAAATAATCTCGTCGAGGTCATACATGTGAGCGTCCATAACGTCTGAAAAGGAAAATCAGTAAGAGTGAGGGGACGGACTGATTAAGAAGAGCTTATTGAAACAGATACGGGATTTAAACAACTCTTGATATCCCCAAGATAGGAATAAGTGCTAATTAGATCACCCGATGGATTTAATTCTGTGAAGGCAGGAGAGAAATCCTAAAAAGATTTTCGTATTTAATAGAAAGGTCCCTCGGGCCAAGGAGTTAAACTTCTCGAGAGCAATGCTCCGCAGACAGGAGTGACACCTGTCAAAGTCAATTATGAAGGGAATTCAGAAATTCCCCAAGAATTCTAAAGATCCATGCTCGGTAAAGAAGATGAAATGATCCTTCAAGAAATCCTGAAAGCAAAGCTTTCTGCAGAAGTAAAAACTTCGAGATCTTTAAGATCTATAAAGTGAATTCCAAGAATTCTTCATCAATGGGTCGAAAGAAACCCTAAAAAGGTTTTCTTTTTCAGATCCATGATCCAAATAGAGCAAAGCTCTGATAACGAATTCGAATCTTACCAAAAAGGAAATATCTGACAGAGTTTTTAAGAGATTTCTTAAAGAAGGGAGCAATGCTCTGAAGGAGAAATAATTCTCAGAAAAGAAGATGAACAATGGTCATTTCAGAGGGCCAAAGGCCCTATTTATAGGCAATAAGAGTCGTTTTAAGTTCCAAAAAGTTGATCCAACGGCGGAGATACTGCCACCGTTGCACTCACGTATGGGCCACGTAAGCGCAACGGTGGGGGGGCATTTGTTTTCCCAATCAGAGCAAAGCTCTGTTCAAATTCCGAGATTTGAAATGAAGCAACGCCTCGTGAAAAGCGTTGGCATCAAATGCGCCAGCATTAAGAGTCAAAGACTCTGAAGCAGCGCTCACGTGTAAAGCACGAGAGCGCCGAGCGCCAGAGGCGCTTCACTCTCGCAAGAATTACTTGGGCCTGTTCATAACAGTGTAAGTTCTATAGCGCATATGCGCCTAACAGAAGAAGAATAAAAAGAATTAAAATAAGAGAAACACTTGGCACATAATGACAAAAAGAAAGAAAACACTTAATTAAATCTTTTATTGCAATGGAAATAAAGCTCCAAACATGGGATCAAATGTACAGGGGTTTACAAACATATAGATAAAATTATCTAGTTCCCTCTCTGTCTTTTCCACCATGTCAAAGCAACGATCTTCACGAGAAGTGGCTACCCATCGGTTAGCACCGCATTCACCAGCGCAGAAATGACGGCACGGTGAGCCCGTATTTGGCTCAGCAACTGAACAGAACAGTTCCTCAGGGCTTTTGTGATCAAGCGCGCCTCGAAGAAACACTCGATCTTGTCTTCAGTGGCATCGAGCATCGCTGGGGTCATCTCCGCCGGAGGAGGGGGAATATCAGCGAGCACGAACATGAGGATCATCCAAAGCCAAATAGAGTTGGGAGGGAGAGGAGATCTTATACGAGTCAAGAGCTCGTGCAGCGCCGCGTTGCATTTATCATCCGTAAGAGCAGGATCCACCAATCGCGCAGCGAAGCGAGGAACAATGTCCTGAAGGGGCACTTCCCATGATTGTCGACGAGCAAGCGGGCGGTTACAAACCATAGTTAAGGTGGTTCTTTGAAGATGAGAAAAGAAAGAAGCTTTTCTTCAGAATATAAAGACTAGGCACAGGAAATTTTGTGCATGGTGGAGCTATTTCCAAGATCTGGGAAATGAAAGTTCTGGGAAATAGAAGTTTGACTTAAAAGGAAGGTGAAAAGACACCTCCAATGAAGCAATGCTTTAGATGCAGCGCAAAGCGTGCTGCGCCATAAAAAGCACATCACGTGCAAAGCACGTGGGCGACAGCGCTGGGTGCGCTGCGCTCTAAGCAGCACATCATATATGCGCTAGCGCTAGATGCGCTACGCTCTGAGCAGCGCACCACGTGTCAAACACGGGTGCGCTAGAGCAATATGCGCTGCCCTTTAATCAGCGCACCACGTGCAAAACACGGATGCGCTAGCGCTGGAACTAAAAGTTCCCCACCGTTAGATCAAAAATCTAATAATAATGATAAATCATTAATTAATTAGAATTAAATTCTGTTAAGGAAAGATTCCTCAAAATCTTTCCAAATAACAAGATTGTGCTCTGTAAATCAGAGCACCGTTGGATCAATGATCTAATGGTAAATAAAAATTACCAAAAGACAAAATAAATTCCGTATGGAAAGATTTATCAATCTTGTTAAAAACGAGAAAATTGCCTTCTGTAAATCAGAAGCCCTTGGATCAAAGATCCAACGATGGGAAATTCTCCAAATCAATTGGAGAAAAGATCTTCTTAACTGATTAAGCAAACCAGCTGTAACAACCGAGTTCAGTTATACCAATTTCTGTTGCCGTATGTGTTGTTTGTGGTGTTTATTTCATTTAACGTGTTTGGATGTGAATGGTAGTTTACTTTACGTTCGACCCGCTTGCTTGAGCTTGTTGATTCATAGTTTTAGAATACCCTAACATCACGTATTTTGCATATAACGATTTAAGTCACTTAAAATAATTTAAAAAGACATGACATGGCCTGCTTGATACCCCTAACCATGTGGTAGCGTCCTTGCATCGTGTTCTCGTCCCGTTTAGTGAAACGGACGCGTTTGGATGGCTACGCGCACGTACGTGCGTCCGTTCTTGGGGGTATGCATTTCTGTTACATAATCTTTCATTTTAAATTTTGGAACTTGCATATAATTTTCATATTTCAAATCCAAATTTTTGGACCCGACCCGGAGGCAATTCTGAAATATTTTGTATCCCGCCAAATTTTAATTATTCTTAAATTTCTTTAATTCATTAAATATTTCTTTAACAGCCCAAATTTCTTTTACAACTAACGAATAATATTTTTAACAATCGAAATCTTTCAAAATTTTCTTTCTCTAAAAATGATTTCTCTCCAACCAATCCCCAGCCTTCCTTTTTACGCTGGCCCCACCACCGAGCCTCTCTCCCTTTTCTATCTCTCTTCTCTCTCTTTTATTTTTTCCCTCCACCAATCAAAATACTCCTCCCTTATTGCTGAGCCCCACGAGCTCCCTCTCAGTCTCTTTCCCTTTCTCCTTCTCTCTCTTCCCTACGAGCTCTCTCTCTCGTCTTTCTCTCTCCTCTCGCGCTCTCTCTCGCTCATCTTGCGAATACTGTACACTTCTCGACTCCCGTCACCGTCCTTGCGATCCTGTCACCTCCCTTCTTTCTATTTCTTCTTCTTCCTTTTAAAAAACACCCGAGCGCCTTCACGAGAACCCAACTCCTCATCGCCTCCATCAACCCTAACCCTATTTTCTCGTCTCCTCAACCCTTGTCGACACCCCCTTCATCCTCTCGTCACCCTCATCTCCATCACCTCCTTCTCCTTATTTCTCCCTCGAACGAGCCCATTGCACCCAAGAAACCCGAGAACCCTTCTCCACCACCACCACCTTCTCACGTCGCCGACCATCTCCCGCCGCCATCGCCATCTCCTCCCTCTCCTCTGCTCTCCCTCCAGCACCCAAAACCCTGCACATAAAACCCCAGCAACTTCAGAACCGAGCCCAAACCCTAACCAAACCCTAGCTCTTCAAAACCCTTTCACCGGCGCCCCTTACCGCCGTTGGTCTCGCCGCCACCGCTAGCTCACCCCTCTGCAACCCAGTAAGGCACTCATCCCTCCTCCATTCTCTCTCTTGCTTTCTTTCTTCTTTCCTTTCTTTCTTTCTTTCTTTACCTTCTTTAAATATTCTCTGTTCTGTCTAGATCGCCGGAATTGGCCGCGACGTCGACGACCCAGCGAGGATATCTGACCCGTGTGATTCCATCGTGCGTTGTTTGGACTCATTCCGTGTACCGTGCGCGCGTCGCGACTTTTCTCTCCGACGTGAGATGTTCTGTTTACCGTATCGCGATCCGTCGAGACAAGTAAAACTTGCTACATGCTATCTATATGATTTTTATAACCATTTATTTGAACATTAAGCCTATAGATCGAATCTAAAGTCACATGTTCCAATTTAACAGTTCGATGCTCCGTTTATATCTTTTACATTCAGAACTTGAAACATACCCGTTACATTTTAGTTTACTATACCTAGTAACCACATCTGTATTTTAAATCACATAATAACTATTTACATAGTCTATGGTACCCTTTTTATAGTTTTACTCTATTGGACACCCGTGTGCATCTTTTACCTGTTTTAGATACATTTGCATCCCTAGATCTTTTAACCCATAATAACGAGAGTTTAACAATCCATATTTGTTTAAGTGTATGATACTTAATGTCGGAACCATAACCCTAACTCAAATCGATAACCGTACATCTATATAGTTTATTATGTACCTACTTGCATATCATACTGCATGTTCCAGTTTATTGTTCTGTTAGTACTCATGCTTGTTTATTTATACCCATGCCTATGTTGGTTTGATTATGAGCACCCACATGACATCTTGTGCATCCTGACATGACTTGTTACACTTCCTACTTGACACGACATGGTACTGTGCACCTCTCGACATGACATGATACCTATATACCACCTGGCTTGACCTGATGTACCATGGCTTTACCTGTTACCTGATCTTGTGCCTAATGCCAACAAACCTGACCTGTTGTCCTTACGGACCGTTCCTGTTGTCTATCCAGACAAACATGTACTTGCCTGATCCTCTGTTGGCATTAGCTCTAGATTATTTTAATACCTGACTTGAATACATATGACTTGGGGGTATGAGGAATCAATGATGAAACCAGACTTGTAACTCGACAGTTCTATACCTGTTCTGATCAGTCTTACGGGCTAGGCCAGCCCCGGAGTGATGCTACGGACATCACTCGTCATTACCTACCATCCTTTACTGCCTTGCGGCACATCTCGGGTTCAGAACGAGAGTCATAGACCGTGATCTTGGGCACGCACGGGATACTATTGAGTTACATCGATGATTCATCAAATTGATTTCAAAGACTTGAGAGTAGTTAACCCAATAGACCAGTTTAGATTACTCACTGTACACTACCTTTTACTGCCCTGATTTATATTGCTGTTACACCTGCCTTACCATTTATGATTATACTTGCATGTCTTGCTATCCTGTTTTTATATTATTGCTTGATGTTATGACGCGCTGACGTCTGGGTTTTGCATGGCCCAGATTCCGTACCTTTGCTGCAGACCGAGCAGGAGTACTTCAGCCAGCAGGCTGAGCTGTGATGACTCATTAGTAGTTAGTTCTTTTACTTTTTCAGTATTTTATTCCTGATGTGAGCCCGCATTATGGGACATATATTCCAGTTATTCTTGTATTGGATCTCTTGCTTCCGCATTATTTATTCTTGACTCATTTTATTTTGGCTTATGGACATGTGCTAGATAGTGTATTATTGTTCTTGATATCTCTACAGCCGTAATGTGACTGTGGAAGGATAATTCTTATCCACAGGTAGCATGGTTGGTTATGTCACGTGCCTACCTTAGCGTACTCTGGGAAGCGGGGCGTGACATGGTTCTTTTGGTATCAGAGCCATAGGTATAGGTTAATCGGGTTGATTCTTTTGTAGTTGGGTATTGGACCCAATACACTAATCAGAATACTCGTGATTAGGAAACATGTCCTGCCACCTTACTGTCTTACCATTCTTGAATCTAACCTCCTCCTGATTATACTTTTATGATATACAAACCTCCTTTGCATATCGACTCAAAACCTGGTTCCTTGTTTATCTCTAGAACTTAGGAGACTTGGGTGGAGTTATGTAATTGTAGCTATGATACCGTGGCATGGTTACAATGCGGTACTCTATTTAAGTAACTTGGAGTTCTAGCCTTGATCTATATTTTGAATCTGTTATCATGCTAATCCTTTTGGTGCTTTGATTTCAGGAACATGGCAGACAAGAATCTGAAGACGTACCAAAGGCGTGTTGACGAAGCCGCCATGCTTGGAGTAATACGTGGGATGTTGGAGAATCAAAAGCGACAGACCGAGCTGATCCAGCAGCAGGCTGAATCTTTTCAGGAAGGTTTGCGGACCGTTCAGCAGTCCGTGAACAAGGTTGTGGCTACCGTGGCAGATTTCAGGAGACTGGGTCCGTCTGTCTTTACTGGCTTAGAGGAGCCGTTGCCAGCGGAGCAGTGGCTGGTTGACACGGAGAATTTACTCATTGCGGCACAGATCCCGAAAGATAAGAGAGTGGATGTGGTACACATCCAGCTGGTGGATTACGCCCGTGAATGGTGGCTTGTGGAAGAGACCCGCTTGCCCAAGCCGATCAAGTGGGCGGATTTTTCGAAGAGTTTCTTGGAGAAGTTCTTCTCGCGGATTGCATGGGAGGAAATGGAAGAAAAGTTCATCAGTTTGAAGTAGAACGGTGCACCTGTTGATGTACATGCAGCTGAGTGGACGCGGCTCAGTAGATTCGCTAGACCTCTGGTTGTCAACGATGCTAATAGGGCAAGGAGGTTCATGCGCAGTTTGGATGTGGACATCCAAAGGCAGATTGTCTCCCTGGGTTTGACCACTTTTTCCCAAGTGCTTACAGCGGCTCGAGAGCAGCAGAGCCTATCTATGAAGACCGGGAGTTCACAGCAGCCAACAGTTGCAGTAAGGAAGCCGGCATTTGCACCGAACCGAGCACATGGACGCAGAGGTATTCAAGTGGACCGTCGTGGTGTAACACCGATGAAGAAGCATGCTGTTGTTGATCAGAGGAGGACCGTGATCTGTGATTATTGCCATTTACCTGGGCACGTGCAAAGGGAATGTCTAAGGAAACAGGGACTCTGTTTGGTTTGTGGTTCGGCGGATCATACTATCAGTACTTGTCTGTCGAAGCTTCGTACGAAGGATGATGTTCTGAAGCCTCCGCAGAAACCGTTTCAGGGACAGAAGCAGCTGACTCAGGGACCCAATCAAGCTCGAGCATTTACCCTGACAGCTGAGGAAGCCAAGGCTTCGGGGGAAGTTGTTTCAGGTATTCTACTTGTTCATGGTTTTCCCGCATTAGCGTTATTTGATTCTGGTGTATCCCATTGTTTTATGTCGTCCAAGTTTATAGCTACACACTCGATTACCTGCACGACCCTGTCTAGTTTCTGGGACATACACACTGGGAATGGGAAAATCATATCTAGTAGAGAGTGTAAAGATTGTGCAGTTTTTGTTTGCGGACAGGAGCTTTTTGCAGATTTCTTGGTGATTGATACAGGCAGCTATGAAGTCGTCTTAGGAATGGATTTTCTCGGCACTTTCCATGCTCACATTGATTGTAGGGCAAAGAAAGTAATTTTCCAGATTCCCGGACATCCCGAGTTTATCTTCACTGGAGGAAGCAGTTCTGTCGGGCCAGTCGAGTTTAGGGCTAGGCCGACAACTAGTGTTATTTCGTCGATGGAGGTTGCTCAAGGTGAAACGCCAGCTGTTGTTCGAGATTTCTTGGACGTATTCGAAGACATATCAGGATTACCGCCGAAGCGAGGCGTAGAGTTCGCGATTGATCTTGTTCCTAGTACAGCGCTATTCTCTAAAGCGTACTATCCAATGACACCAGTGGAGTTGGAAGAAGTTAAGAAGCATGTTACTGAATTACTTGAGAAGGGTTGGATTCGAAGCAGTAACTCGCCTTGGAGAGCTCCAGTTCTTCTAGTTAAGAAGAAAGATGGCACAAGAAGGATGTGCATCGATTATCGAGAATTAAACCGGGTGAATATTAAGAACAAGTACCCGATCCTTCGCATTAGCGAACTATTTGAGCAGCTTAGTGGCGCGAGGGTATTCTCGAAGCTGGATTGCGATCCGGATATCATCAGGTCCGAGTAAAAACAGAAGATATTTGCAAGACGGCGTTCCGAACTCGGTATGGACATTACGAGTATTTAGTGATGCCCTTCGGAGTAACGAATGCACCGGCGATATTCATGGACTTGATGAACCGAATCTTTTCACCATTCTTGGACCAGTTTATTGTGGTGTTCATTGATGATATTCTGGTCTACTCGAAGAGTATTGAAGAGCATGCAGAACATTTGAAGATCGCACTGCAGACGCTGAGGCAAGAAAAATTATATGCAAAGATAAGCAAGTGCGAGTTTTGGCTGGAAGAAGTAAAGTTTTTGGGGCATGTCGTGTCTGGCGATGGAATCGCCGTTGATCCCGAAAAAATTGCAGCAGTTCGTGATTGTCCGATTCCGAAGAATGTTGCGGAGATAAGAAGCTTTCTTGGACTAGCCGGGTATTACAGAAGGTTCATGGAGAACTTTGCTCGTCTGGCGGAGCCATTGACCAAGCTTACGCGCAAGGAGGTACCATTTGTGTGGACGGATAATTGTGCGTCAGCTTTTGAGGCGTTGAAGCAGAGATTGATAACCGCTTCTATTCTGACCGTGCCAGACAGTTCCGGAGAATTGGTAATTCACAGCAACGCATCTGGGAAAGGATTGGGATGTGTTTTGATGCAGCATGGGAAGGTTATAGTGTATGCATCGAGACAGTTGAAGACCCATGAGAAGAATTACCCAACTCATGACTTGGAGCTTGCGGCTGTGATCTTCGCTTTGAAGATTTGGAGACACTACCTTTTGGGCGAAAGGGTCGAGGTTTTCACTGATCATAAAAGCTTGAAGTATGTGTTCACGCAGAAGGAGCTTAATATGAGGCAGCGCAGATGGTTGGAGCTGATGGCTGACTACGATCTCGATCTTAAGTACCATCCGGGGAAAATTAATGTGGTGCCGGATGCGTTCAGTCGGTTACCAGCAATTCAGACGTTGACTGCACAGAAGGAACTCATTGAAGACTTTCGAAGATTTGATTTGGAGGTTGTGCTACCGCATTCCTCGGGACAGTTGATGCAGCTGCAGGTACATTCGTCGTTGATCGAGAATATTAAAGCAGCGCAGTCGCAGGACCCTTAATTGCAAAAGTTTCGAGAACAGGTTGAAGCTGGACTTCGAACTGACTTACTGATCCATGAAGATGGTTCGTTGAGATATGGTAGCCGGTTGTGTGTGCCAAAGGGAGATATTCGCGAAGAACTTATGAAGGAGGCGCACAGTTCAGCATATTCCGTACATCCAGGAGGCACGAAGATGTACCGAGATATACGACAGCATTTCTGGTGGGAAGGCATGAAACGGGAAATTGCCCGCTTTGTGGCAAAATGCTTGGTGTGTCAGCAAGTTAAGGCTGAACATCAAAGGGTTGCTGGTTTATTGCAACCACTTCCGATTCCTCAGTGGAAGTGGGAGCATATAACCATGGATTTCGTGACAGCTCTACCGCAGAGTCCAAAGGGCAACAATGCAGTTTGAGTGATTGTTGATCGTTTGACCAAGGCAGCTCATTTCATCCCTTTTCGGGTTGGTCAATCAACAGAAACTTTGGCAGAACGGTACATGCAGGAGATTGTAAGATTGCATGGAGTACCGGTGAGCATCGTGTCCGACCGTGACACTCGGTCCTTATCACACTTTTGGAGGAGCTTACAGGAAAGTTTGGGGACTCGATTGAAGTTTAGCACAGCTTATCATCCTCAAACAGATGGCCAGTCGGAGAGAACGATCCAAACTCTTGAAGATATGTTGAGAGCTTGCATGTTGGACTTCAAGGGTTCATGGGAGGATCATCTACATTTAGTGGAGTTTTCTTACAACAACAGTTTCCAGGCGACTATTCAGATGGCTCCATTCGAAGCTTTGTATGGTCGCAAGTGTCGTTCACCTGTTTATTGAGACGATATTGGTGAATGAAGATTGTTGGGACCAGATTTGGTTGTGCAGACAGTTGAGAAAGTTAACGCTATCCGGAATCATATGAAAGCAGCACAAGACAGACAGAAGAGTTGGGCATATACGTCGAGAAGACCTCTAGAGTTCGCCGTGGGTGATTTGGTATTTTTGAAGATATCACCGACTAGAGGGGTGATTCGTTTCGGAAGTCGAGAAAAGCTCAGTCCTCGATTCGTCGGACCTTTTGAGATTTTGGAGCGTGTCGGTGAGGTAGCGTATCGATTGGCGCTGCCGCAATCCTTGGCGAATGTTCATGACGTGTTTCACGTATCTCAACTCCGTAAGTATGTTCGAGATGAAACACATGTGTTGGATCATTCGGAGCTGAGTGTACGAGAAGACTTGATTTTTGAGGAGCGACCGATTGCGATTGTGGATCGAAGGGAAAAGGTTATTAAGAACAAGGTTATCCCTTTTGTACTTGTTTTTTGGGGGAATCGCTCACATGGAGAGTCAACTTGGGAACGAGAAGATGAAATCCGGCAAAAGTTTCCCCATCTTTTCTTGTAGTTTGTTGGTCGTTTATCTTTTTTGTGTTCTTGGAATTTCGAGGACGAAATTCTTTTTGTCGTTGGGTATAATGTAACAACCGAGTTCAGTTATACCAATTTCTGTTGCCGTATGTGTTGTTTGTGGTGTTTATTTCATTTACCGTGTTTGGATGCGAATGGTAGTTTACTTTACGTTCGACCCGCTTGCTTGAGCTTATTGATTCATAGTTTTAGAATACCCTAACATCACGTATTTTGCATATAACGATTTAAGTCACTTAAAATAATTTAAAAAGACATGACATGGCCTGCTTGATACCCCTAACCCTGTGGTAGCGTCCTTGCATCGTGTTCTAGTCCCGTTCAGTGAAACGGACGCGTTTGGATGGCTACGCGCACGTACGTGCGTCCGATCTTGGGGGTATGCATTTCTGTTACATAATCTTTCATTTTAAATTTTGGAACTTGCATATAATTTTCGTATTTCAAATCCAAATTTTTGGACCCGACCCGGGCGCAATTCTGAAATATTTTGTATCCCGCCAAATTTTAATTATTCTTAAATTTCTTTAATTCATTAAATATTTCTTTAACAGCCCAAATTTCTTTTACAACTAACGAATAATATTTTTAACAATTGAAATCTTTCAAAAATTTTTTTCTCTAAAAATGATTTCTCTCCAACCAATCCCCAGCCTTCCTTTTTACGCTGGCCCCACCACCGAGCCTCTCTCCCACTTCTATCTCTCTTCTCTCTCTTTTATTTTTTCCCTCCACCAATCAAAATCCTCCTCCCTTATTGCTGAGCCCCACGAGCTCCCTCTCAGTCTCTTTCCCTTTCTCCTTCTCTCTCTTCCCCACGATCTCTCTCTCTCTCCTCTTTCTCTCTCCTCTCGCTCATATCGCGAATACTGTACACTTCTCGACTCCCGTCACCGCCCTTGCGATCCCGTCACTTCCCTTCTTTCTATTTCTTCTTCTTCCTTTTAAAAAACACCCGAGCGCCTTCACGAGAACCCAACTCCTCATCGCCTCCATCAACCATAACCCTATTTTCTCGTCTCCTCAACCCTCGTCGACACCCCCTTCATCCTCTCGTCACCCTCATCTCCATCACCTCCTTCTCCTTCTTTCTCCCTCGAACGAGCCCATTGCACCTAAGAAACCCGAGAACCCTTCTCCACCACCACCACCTTCTCACGTCGCCGACCATCTCCCGCCGCCATCGCCATCTCCTCCCTCTCCTCTGCTCTCTCTCCAGCACCCAAAACCCTGCACATAAAACCCCAGCAACTTCAGAACCGAGCCCAAACCCTAGCTCTTCAAAACCCTTTCACCGGCGCCCCTCACCGCCGTTGGTCTCGCCGCCACCACTAGCTCACCCCTCTGCAACCCAGTAAGGCACTCATCCCTCCTCCATTCTCTCTCTTGCTTTCTTTCTTCTTTCCTTTCTTTCTTTCTTTCTTTACCTTCTTTAAATATTCTCTGTTCTGTCTAGATCGCCGGAATTGGCCGCGACGTCGACGACCCAGCGAGGATATCTGACCCGTGTGATTCCATCGTGCGTTGTTTGGACTCATTCCGTATACCGTGCGCGCGTCGCGACTTTTCTCGCCGACGTGAGACGTTCCGTTTACCGTATCGCGATCCGTCGAGGCAAGTAAAACTTGCTACATGCTATCTATATGATTTTTATAACCATTTATTTGAACATTAAGCCTATAGATCGAATCTAAAGTCACATGTTCCAATTTAACAGTTCGATGCTCCGTTTATATCTTTTAGATTCAGAACTTGAAACATACCCGTTGCATTTTAGTTTACTATACCTAGTAACCACATCTGTATTTTAAATCACATAATAACTATTTACATAGTCTATGGTACCCTTTTTATAGTTTTACTCTATTGGACACCCGTGTGCATCTTTTACCTGTTTTAGATACATTTGCATCCTTAGATCTTTTAACCCATAATAACGAGAGTTTAACAATCCATATTTTTTTAAGTGTATGATACTTAATGTCGGAACCATAACCCTAACTTAAATCGATAACCGTACATCTATATAGTTTATTCTGTACCTACTTGCATATCATATTACATGTTCCAGTTTATTGTTCTGTTAGTACCCATGCTTGTTTATTTATACCCATGCCTATGTTGGTTTGATTATGAGCACCCACATGACATCTTGTGCATCCTGACATGACTTGTTACACTTCCTACTTGACACGACATGGTACTGTGCACCTCTCGACATGACATGATACCTATTTACTACCTGGCTTGACCTGATGTACCATGGCTTTACCTGTTACCTGATCTTGTGCCTAATGCCAACAAACCTGACCTGTTGTCCTTACGGACCGTTCCTGTTGTCTATCCAGACAAACCTGTACTTGCCCGATCCTGTGTTGGCATTAGTCTAGATTATTTTAATACCTGACTTGAATACATATGACTTGAGGGTATAGGGAATCAATGATGAAACCTGACTTGTAACTCGACAGTTCTATACCTGTTCTGATCAGTCTTACGGGCTAGGCCAGCCCCGGAGTGATGCTACGGACATCACTCGTCATTACCTACCATCCTTTACTGCCTTGCGGCATGTCTCGGGTTCAGCCCGAGAGTCATAGACCGTGATCCCGGGCACGCACGGGATACTATTGAGTTACATCAAAGATTCATCAAATTGATTTCAAAGACTTGAGAGTAGTTAACCCAATAGACCAGTTTTGATTACTCACTGTACACTACCTTTCACTGCCCTGATTTATATTGCTGTTACACCTGCCTTACCATTTATGATTATACTTGCATGTCTTGCTACCCTGTTTTTATATTATTGCTTGATGTTATGACGCGCTGACGTCTGGGTTTTGCATAGCCCAGATTCCGTACCTTTGCTGCAGTCCGAGCAGGAGTACTTCAGCCAGCAGGCTGAGCAGTGAGGACTCATTAGTAGTTAGTTCTTTTACTTTTTCAGTATTTTATTCCTGATGTGAGCCCGCATTATGGGACATATATTCCAGTTATTCTTTTATTGGATCTCTTGCTTCCGCATTATTTATTCTTGACTCATTTTATTTTGGCTTATGGACATGTGCTAGATAGTGTATTATTGTTCTTGATATCTCTACAGCCGTAATGTGACTGTGGAAGGATAATTCCTATCCACAGGTAGCATGGTTGGCTATGTCACGTGCCTACCTTAGCGTACTCTGGGAAGCGGGGCGTGACACCAGCATGCCTTATATAAAGGCCCCTAGACTTCAAGTCTGATATACAGAAATAGAGAGAGAAACCTCTCTAAAAACTTTGAAGAAATTCAAAGAGCAAGCTCTTGCAAGAAGATTTTTTCTCTAGGTAAAAATGATGATGATGAACACAGAGATGAAAACATCTCATGATTAAAAAAAGAAGAATTCACTTCTTTAAAATATCATAGATCTAAAAAGACAAAAAGTCTTTCACGGAGAGATCAAAAGATCTCATCATAAAATAAAAGAAGAATTTACTTCTTTCTCAAAGATCATAGATCTATAAGACTAAAGTCTTTCTCAAAGAGATCATGGACATCTCATTAAAGAAAGGGAGGAGAATAATTCAATTCTCTTAAGGATTATAGATCCATAAAGGCAAAGCCTTTCATCAATATAAGAGATTGAAACATCTCCTACAAAATAAGAACGATTGTTCTTAGATATCGAGAAAAAGTCTCTTTTAAAAAGAACATAAATTATTTCTCAGATCATAAAACTGATCTGATGCGCTTTGCGCTCTTGATTGGTGCTCAATGCCAAATGCGCCACGTGTCAATCACGTATGCGCCAATTAACAACTAGCGATTTGCGCTCTTGAAATAGCTCACTGCACTCATGGACCGATGCTCAGCGCCAAGCGCACCATGTGTCACTCACGTGTGCGCCACTAAACTAGAAGCGCAATGCGCTCATGAACCAGCGCTCTGCGCTCATGAACCAGCGCTCTGCGCTCATAAACTGACATCATGCGCTCATTAACTGGCGCTCATAAACTGACATCATGCGCTCATTAACTGGCGCTAGCGCCATGCGCAACACGTGTCCCTCACGTATGCGCCACGTGGCAGAAGCGCACTGCGCTCTTTGACTGGCGTAAAGCGCCAAGCGCACCATGTGCTGCGCTGATAGAACATAAATTGTTCTTTAATAAGCCCGGAGCTATGAGGGATGCTCAGCATTCAATAAAAGACAAAAATATTGTCAGAATACAAATCAATGCTCAGCATTGTTAAAAGGGATAAGCCCAAATAAAAGCTCAATAGCACAAAAATAAATGTTAAACATGTTAACTCGATTGGACTTAGCTCAAGATTGGCCATAAGTCCTCAATTCAGATTAATTGAGCCCACATACTCATAAACGTTTTAACAGATCTTAGTTCCAAATTGGACTACAGATCTCCCAACCAATATCGGTTCAAGGGTACATCTCTTTACTCCTCTGATATTTGTCGCTGTAATCCTTCAACGTCTTCAGAGAGGTGACGGGTCCCGGCAACCATACATTTCACAGACAATGCCATATTTAAACTGGACTGTGGGGTCCTTAAGCCCATGGACTATGATGTCCTTAACCTTGGACTGTGGGGTCCTTTAAAACCCATAGAGTATGATGTCCTTAACCTTGGACTATGGGGTCCTTTAAAACCCATAGACTATGATGTCCTTAATCTTGGACCGAGATGTCCCTAAACTAACATTGGACCGTAACGTCCTTAAACTAATCGACCGCAATGTCCCTAAACTAAATAATAGAATCCAAATGCTCTTTTGTTGGATCTAAACGATCCCGTTAAGTTGATCTTAGTCTAAAATTAGACTAACGTATCCTTAACTAACGTTTGAGTTGATCTTAGTCTCAAATGAGGCTAACGTATCCTTAAACCCAACTCCCAAACCCAAATCTAAGAAGATACGGATTTGGACTAATCCACGCCCTACGGGCGACAACATAAATTAGTCTTTGTATACAATCCACGGGCAACCAAAAAAAAACAAACACTCACGACACGAAGTGACCATCTGAAAAAGGAGAAAGTGGTTACCGCAATGCGGTAGCGTAATTAACTGCAGGGGCTTGCGCCTGCAGGGAAGAGCATCCCCATAATCAAAAACCCCTCGACGAGGGGGAATCTGACGAAGTCTGCTACATCAGCCGCATCCGTTTATCTTCGATACATGGTGCCATAAATCAACTTGGTATCCTCGGAGAGGTGGACGGATAGCACCAATTAGCATCTGCCCCGAAATTCAGGCAAGACGGAACTACGCGGTCGCGTCTCCGTGTTTCGACGGGGAAGTCCACAAGCAAAACGGGCACGGATGAAAACCCGAAAGGGCTCTGTGACTAAAAACAGCAGGACTGCCGGCGAGTTTGTGAAAACCCGAAAGGGCGCAAACTCGTGAAAAAGAGATGAAATGCACTCGCAAAGTCCTCTCGACTTTGTGAGGAGAAAATTCCCGCGTGAGATCCTTACGACTCACAAAGGAGAAACACACTTAGGAGTCCCCACGACTCCTAAGGAGAAAACACACCTATGAGATTCTTTCGACTCGTAGGGAGAAAATGCTTTTATGGGACTCTTACGGCCCATAAAATTGAAAAGCCTTAGGTGATAGGGATCTAAACCTGTCTCTAAGCCATCAATTCCCAAATTCTCTCGGGGCAAATGATGAGTTGCTCCTGGCATTATTCCAGTGCAGCAATGCAGATACCAAACAAAAACCGAAATCCTCAAATCCACTCATGGCAAATGATGATTCGCTCCTGGTACCATATTCCAGTATAGCGATGCTGATGTCAAATCAAATCAAACAAATCAAACCAACCAATTCCAACAGCGACACCCCGTAACGGGGAAACATCAATCAGACACTCCATGCCGGGGAGACGTCTAACACAAACACTCAATGCCAGGGAAACATCGACCAGCGACACTCCGTACCGGGGAAACGTCCAACAACAGACACTCCGTAACGGGAAAACATCAAGCAGACACTCCATGCCGGGGAGACGTCCAACACAGACACTCCATGCCGGGGAAACGTCGACCAGCGACACTCTGTACCGGGGAAACGTCCAACAACAGACACTCCGTAATGGGGAAACATCAGGAAGACACTCCATGCCGGGGAGACGTCCAACACAGACACTCCATGCCAGGGAAACGTCGACCAGCGATACTCCATACCAGGGAAACGTCCAACATCGACACTCCATCTCGGGGAAACGTCCAGCACAGACACTCCGTCTCGGAGATATGTCAACCAGCCGACACTCCGCCTTGAGGAAACGTCGACCACCGACACTCCGTCTCGGGGATACGTCAACCAGCCGACACTCCGTCTCGGGGATACGTCAACCAGCCGACACTCCGTCTCGGGGATACGTCAACCAGCCGATACTCCGTCTCGGGGAAACGTCCAACACAGACACTCCACCTCGGGGAAACGTCGACCAGCGACACTCCGTACTGGGGAAACGTCTAACAGTGACACTTCGTAACGGGAAAACGTCAAGCAAACACTCCATGCCGGGGAGACGTCCAACACAGACACTCCATGCCGGGGAAACGTCGACCAGCGACACTCCGTACCGGGGAAATGTCCAACAACAGACACTCCGTAACGGGGAAACGTCAAACAGACACTCCATGTCGGGGAGACGTCCAACACAGACACTCCATGCCGGGGAAACGTCGACCAGCGACACTCCGTACCGGGGAAACGTCCAACAGCGACACTCCGTCTCGGGGAAACGTCCAACACAGACACTCCGTCTCGGGGATATGTCAACCAGCCGACACTCTACCTCGGGGAAACGTTGACCAGCGACACTCCGTCTCGGGGATACGTCAACCAGCCGACACTCCGCCTCGGGGAAACGTCCAACACAGACACTCCGCCTCGGGGAAACGTCGACCAGCGACACTCCGTACCGGGGAAACGTCCAACAGTGACACTCCGTAACGGGGAAACGTCAAGCAGACACTCCGTCTCGGGGACACGTCAACCAGCCGATACTCCGCCTTGGGGAAACTTCAAGCAAACACTCCGTGCCGGGGGCACGTCGACTACAGACACTCCGCCTTAGGGAAACGTCGACCAGCGACACTCCGTGCCGGGGCACGTCTACTAAATCACTCCGGGCCAGGGAAACGTCTACTATGGACACTCCGTCTCGGAGACGCGTTAAGCGTCGACCGTCCATGTCGTAAAATGGGCAGTGCATCCCAAAAAGTGGGAACCAGAGCAAGTCGCCTCCACGCAAAAGAAGATCCATCAATTTCATGGACACGACCCACATATGTGGTGTGCATCTATTGATGGGGGCACTTTATTGGGGTCGAAAATTGCACCCCGGTTGACTAAGTCAAAATCAAGGTCAACCCCAAGCCAAGTGAGCCCAAGCCCGGATCAAGCAGGCCCATGCCCAGTTCGAGTTCGAACATGAAGCGGCCGGCCCTCCTCCATGCCCAAAATGAAATCATGTAATAAATAATTTTTATGTAATTTTTTATGCATGAATGGGCATAGAGCCAAATTTTTGTAAAGCCCATGGCTTATGTGCAAAAAGAAATAGCACATGAGCCATGGGATGGCCAAAATGCCATTTTTGTAAAGCCCAAGGGGCTATATGTAAAGTGTATAGCCTATAAAAGCCAAGATAATGAAAATATCTCAACAACTTTTTCTCTCTCTCAAAAAGCATCAAGATCTGTGATCTTCTCCTTCCTCAAGGTTCTAAAATCCTTCTTCTATTTTTGAATTAAATCAAGAGTTTTACTCTTCCTTTTCCTTTTCCAAAACTAAATATTTTTTTACCACGAAATCCACAAAGGGGAATTCAGATCTCCCATCAGATCTTAAAAATAAAAGATTTTTAAAATCTCATAATTCTTGTTCTTCAAGATCCAGCCAAAAGAGGAGGAGGAAGGATACCCATCTCCTAAAAATCCCACTTTGTGAAGATCCAGAGCTCAAGGGAGAAGCCCGTTTCATCATCTCCAAAAATATCTTAGGAATTTAACTCCACTCTAAATTCTCTTTCGGGAGTTTAAATCCCATTTCTGGGGTTAAAAGCCCCTTTTTCTCGCCGGCGCCCAAGTGCCTAGCACCCCAAGCGCTCAGCGTCCATGTGCCGGGCACGTGGTGCGGTAGCGCTCAAGCGCCCAACGCCTACGTGCCGGGCACGTGGTGTGCTAGCGCTCAAGCACCCAGAGCCCACGTATCGGACACGTGGTGCGCTCGCGCCTAAGCGCACAACACCTAAGCGCCCAGCGCCCAGCGCTCAAGCGCCCAGCGCCCAGTGCTTAAGTGCTAGGCACGTGAGGCGCTGGCCCCACGCATCTTTTGGGAGCTTTTTTCCTTTTATATATATATGTATACATGTATATATATATATATACACACACATATGCACATACTCCACGACACAGTCCCTGTTAGGAAAAAATTTCTAACGGGGCGCTGCCCCGCACCGCGCAAGGGGGCTGCTAGCCCCCTTGACCCCCAGCCCGCTATCCGGGTAGCGAGACCCCCGTAAAAACTCTGCAGGGCCCCCGATATATCCAAAACCCCTTCAAAACACAACACTGCACGTTGAGTTCGCATGACCAGTTTAACCCGTTAATCGGAGGTTCTCTCGCTCCAAAAGGCGAGGGGTAATTAACGGTAGCTTAGTCCGCGACTGCTGGAGATTCGGATCCCCACAATCAATAAACCCCAACCTACCCTAGGCAGGGATAATCTGTAGTACGCCTGACCAGCGCGCGCGTATTCCCATCTCAATGGGGGTGACAAAAAACACCCTACACGCGCGAGTTCCGGGGTGACTTTTGTAAACGAGAGAGGAGGCATGGATGGACAGACTAAAGGGGACCATCTGTAGCTTCAGCCGGACCAAGAACCCAAGGAGAATCCTCCAGGAGTTCGGTACTAGCTGGCCCGGGGCTAACCCAAAGTAATTTAACGCAACTACAACCTTGGGAGAGAGAGGCAGGCGCATTCCGGCCCAAAGGGCTTCCAGGTACAATGCGATCTCTCTACCCCTCACCTGATCTGCCCTTTCTCCTTCTTTGGCCAATCGTAGCGTGTAGCCAGAAAGAATATGGAAACGATCCCAAGCGGTGACAAGCTCGTACTCATATCTTACTGAGGACGACGCACCAGAAGCGTCCGCCGTCACCGCTCCGGGAACCGCCCCAGACGCACGCCCCCGGGAAGAGGATCTAACCCCAACTTCCCGGAGAGGCACCAACCCAGGGGAAGAATCCCTAGAATCTACCCCTACGACATCTACAGACTCCTCAAAACAAGACATCTAACCTGTTGGGATGAAGTCCTCGAGAAGAGAAAAGGTAAGATCCGACCTAAAAGGAGAACGCCAAGCAAATAAGACTCAGAATGGAGGAGAGAGAGAGAGATCCTGAATCAGGCCTCCCCCCTATTTATGCTACTGGCGTCCTTATCCAGCGGCGACGGTCGACTCCCGCCAAAACGATTCAGTGCACTCAACGGCCACGATCGCCTCACCTGTCGCAAGCACATTGGCGGCGTCCCATCGGACGCCAGAAGCCCGCGGCACGTCACATCAGCCAACCGGCGCTCGACACGTGGTCCGTCGTTTCAGCAAAAGTGCACACGATCCGGCGCACCCTCTTTAATGCAAAGGATCTCGCCCTGATTCGCTGGCCTCATCCAGAAAAGACAACCAATTGCCCAGAGACACGTCCGACGATATCTTCGGAAAGGAGCTCACCTCGGGTGATCCGGCAAACCACTCTCGACCCGACCCGTCATCTGGTCGGGACGAGAGTGGGGGGATAATGATGATGCTCGATATCGGCGATCTCCCAGATCAGGACACGTGGCAGATGACGTGTCCCAGAGCATGCAAGAAAGGACCTACAGTGGCCGACCAGACCACTTTTGTGCCCTTCCTACAAGCAAACGTTGACTCACCTTCGAGCCCCCAGCACAATTGGCCTCCTCGGCCTCACAGCTCGTCTCCGAGCTATCACAGGCCCTAGCCTCCTCGGCCCTCTCATCTCGCCTCCGGGCTCGAGCAGAACCAAGATACATCGTCTCTCCCACTCCTCCGCGAGCTCTCCCGCCGAGGTCATCTTCCTTGGTCTCATCGACCGACCAACAGCACCGCTTGCAGGCGTAACCGCCATCCCGCGAATCTCGCCATGCGCGAGATCTCCGCCGGCCACATCCCACGTTCCACGCCATCACGATCCCCCATTAACGAGCATGTCTCGCTATTAATGGAAGATTCCGCTCATCACGCGGGCGTGACGTTGGGAGCATAACTACCGGCGTGATTATTGCGCCTGCCCTGCCTGCTGCCATCGCTATATAAACCCCTTCTTCAGACGGTTCAAGTAAACCATTTTTACTCCACTAAGCCGTTACTATGCTCGGATCTCTAGTCTAACTTGACCGTCGGAGGGTCCTTGGTAGTACAACCACCTCGGGACTTCCTTACAGGTAGCTTGGCAACCACAACCTCAAACCCATTGAGATCCACACGCTTCAGAAGCGACAGCCTTCAGGTCCAATCTCAGCCATCCATCGCCGCCATCAGCAGATCAACGGAAGGTAACATCTTGGCGCGATCCAGGTCGCGTCAGTGTAAAACCTCAATTGTACGAAAATACAGTTTGCACAAATGCAGACCGTGATTTCATTTTAACTTAATCGAAATTTCAGAAATCCTTTTGTCGAACTAGGCCTTAGGGTTTAAATTAGGGTCAAAGGATAATGGCTAATATGGAATTTTTGTATTTAGATGACTCCGTAATTTAACTTATGTTGTTGACGCCGTGATTTGCATAAGTTTATTGGTGTTGATTTTGCGTAGTTACTCATAGCACCTTTTGGGAGATTCCAGACCTTTTGGTAATTTTCTGTCGAATGGCAAAGCTTGTTCGAAGTTTTATGGAATCAAGCCTAAAAATTAAGAAAAATATTAATTTAGAGGTTTGCAGGAAAAACAGTTTGTAGAAGCATTATTTTTATTAAAAAAATCATGGTGTTTTGAATCTTACATTATTTTATGGCAAAAAATAGGTCTTTAGCTGTTTTTGACTTGAAAAAATCAACCAATCAAGTACTCCATAATTTAGGCTTAGGCTTGATTCACCTTTTTTGCAGGAAATCCACCTTGGCTTTGTCAACTCCAGACAAACTCTCTGGATCAGTTTGCTTCGTCATCATTCTTAACTCCAGAAACGGGCGTGTCAAAAAACCAAATTAAATCAAATAATTATTATTTAACATACATTGATCCGGAGGAGGAAGAATATGAGGTCACCACTACAATAAGGGGTTGTCCCTACGGCTACATGAATCCGTAGGGATAACTTTTTATTACCTCTACGGATTAATCCGTAGGTCCCCATAATTGTCTCTACGGTGCCCTACGGATTAATTTTAAAATATTAAAATGTAATTTTTTATTTGGTCCTACGGAACCGCAAAAGATGACACTACGGATTAATCCGTAGGGGCATAAATGGGTTATTTATAAAAAAAAATAAAGTTCAGAAATTTCCTCGTTCCCAAAATTTCCCAACACACTCTCACCGATCGTGATCTCCCCCGCGCGTCTCCTCGCCACCACACCCGCGCGCGCTTCGTCGTCGCCGACTTCATCGTCGACAGTAGGATCCCGCTGCAGTCGTCGACTTCCTCGTCACCGATCTCCCGCTGTAGTCGTCGACAGTGGAATCTCCGGTCTTCTCCACCTCGTCGACAGTAGAATCGCCGGCCTAAGGTGAGTTAATTTCAATTTTTAACTTCTAATTATACTTTTATTTGTGTTATTGTTGATTTTTGGGTTACTATAGTTGCTTAGAGTTAGGGTTTGGGCTAGGGCTAGGGTTAGGGTTAATTATGTAGGGTTAGGGTCAGGGTTCGGTTTAGAGTTAGGTTAGGGTTAGGGTTAATTAGGTAAGGTTAGAGTTAGTTTGGGTTAATTAGGTAAAATAGGGTTGGCGATGATTAGGGCTAGGGTTTGGGTTAATTAGATTAATTAGGGTTAATTTTGGTTTGGGTTAAAGTTAATTTGTGTTGGGGTTTAGGTGATGATTGTTCACCGCCGAAAGACGCGACTGGGACGTTGGGACGTCTGGTCTGAATTTTAGGGGCAGATACTATTTGGATTTATCTATCCACCTTTCCGAGAATACCAAGTTGATTTATGGCACCGTGTATCGGAGGTTTGGACAGACGTGGCCGTTGTAGCAGATTTCGTCAGATTCCCCCTCATTATGAGGGGTTTTTGGTTGTGGGGATGCTCTTCTCTGCAGGCACAAGCCCCTGCAGTTAATTACGTTACCGCATCGCGGTAACCACTTTCTCCTGCTCCAGAAGGTCATTTCGTGTCGTGTGTGTTTGTTTTTATTTTGGTTGCCCGTAGATTGTATACGGAGACTAATTTATGCTGTCGCCCGTAGGGCGGGGATTAGTCCAAATCCGTATTTTCTTAGATTTGGGTTTGGTTTGATTTTAAGGATTGTTAATCTCGTTTGAGATTACGATCAACTTAAATGTTTGTTGAGTATACGTTAGTCTAATTTTAGACTAAGATCTACTCAACGGGATTTCAGGATCATTTAGATCCAACGAAAGAGTATTTGGGCTCTATCGTCTTAGTTTAGAGACGTTGCGGTCCATTGGGTTTAAGGACATCGTAGTCCATGGAGTTTAAGGACATCATAGTTCACAATTTAAAGACGTCATAGTCTATAGAGTTTAGTTTAGGGACATTGCGGTCCATTAGGTTTAAGGACATCATAGTCCATGAGTTTAAGGACCTCATAGTCCATAGAGTTTAGTTTAGGAACATTGCGGTCTATTGGGTTTAAGGACATCATAGTCCATGAGTTTAAGGGCCTCATAGTCCATATAGTTTAAGGACATCATAGTCCGTAGAGTTTAGTTTAGGGACGTTGCGGTCCGTAGTTAGTTTTAGGACGTTGCGGTCCGTAGTTAGTTTTAGGACGTTGCGGTCCGTAAAGTGTCTGGTTGTCGGGACCCGCCACCTCTCTGAAGACGTTGAAGAATTACAACGACACGTATCAGAGGTGTGAAGAGATGTACCTTTGAACCAATGTTGGTTGGGAGATCTGTAGTCAGGTTTGGGACTAAGATCAATTATGAGCACATGGGCTCAGTTGGTCTGAGTTAGGGACTTATGGCCAACTTAGGCTCAACCCACTCAGTTTTGATTAAAATGTTGAGCATTTGTTTAGGTGTTGAACATTTGTTCGGGCTCAGTCCCTTCCTGTTCAATAATGCTGAGCATTAATTTGGGTTATGACACCCCCTTTTTCTTTTTGTCTTTTATTGAGTGTTGAACACTCTTTGTAGCGCTGGGCTTTATTTCAAGAACACTTTGTGTTCCCTCAGAGCACATGCGAGGAGCACGTGGAGCGCTTGGTGCTGAGCGCCAGACTTGGATCGCTAAGGCGCTTCTTATGAAACAACGCTCACGTGACGTGCGCGTGGCGTGCTTGGCGCCGAGCGCCGGACTTGGGGCGCTGAGGCGCTTCTTAAGAAAACCGCGCACACGTGAGGAGCACGTGGCGCGCTTGGCGCTGAGCGCCATACTTAGAGAGCTGAGGCGCTTCTTTGTGAAATAGCGCACACGTGAGGAGCATGTGGTGCACTTGGCGCTCAGCGCCAGATTTGGAGCGCTGAGACGCTTCTTTGTGAAATAGCGCATACGTGAGGAGCAAGTGGTGCGCTTGGCGTTGAGCGCCAGATTTGGAGCGCTGAGGCGCTTCTTTAAAATAGCGCTTGGAGCACTGGGCGCTGAGCGTTAGCTCTGATTAACTTTGTGCTCTGAGAATTAAATTCTTGTTCATAGGAGACTTTGTCTCATAGATCTAAAAACTAAGTTCTTCTCCTTTTGATGTGATGCTAAGATCTCTTTGTTTTTTTGTGAAAAATCCAGTCTTATTGATCTGTGATCTATATAAAGAACTGAGTTCTTATGATGTGAGAGTTAAACTATCAAAAATTCAGGAGATATTATGATCTCTCTTCTTTACCTTGAAGAAAATTTCTTCTTCCGAGAGCTTGCTCTTCTCTTTGAAATTTCTTAAAGTTTGTAGGGGGGCTTCCTCTGTTTAAGACTTGAAGTCTTCGATCTTTTATATAGGGGAGGCTGATTTGTTTAATCAGTTAAGGAAATCTCTCCTTTGATTGATTTGGGAATGTTTCCTACCGGTTGATCTTTAATCATAGGGCTTCTGTTTTACAGAAGACATTTTTCTTGTTATTAACAAGATTTGGAAAGTATTTTCCCATACAAAGATTTTCTGTATCTTGGTGATTTTTAATCACCATTGGATCTTTGATTCAACGGTGCTATGATTTACAGAGCACAATCTTTTTTGTTTGGAAAGATTCTGAGGAGTATTTTCTTAACAGAATTTTATTCTGGTAATTTGATAATTTATCATCTTCGTTGGATTTTTGATCCAACGGTGGAGAACATTTAGTTCTAGCGCTTGGCGCTCTCGTGCCTTGCACGTGAGCGTTGCCACGTGAGCGCTGCCTCAGAGTCTTTGACTCTTAGCGAGCGCCAGCGCTCTCGTGCTTTGCACGTGAGCGCTGCCTCAGAGTCTTTGACTCTTAGTGCTGGCGCTCTTGGCGCCAGCGCTTTTATGAAGCGCTGCTTCATTTCAAATTTCAAAATTTGAACCGAGCATTGCTCTGATTGGGGGAAATAAATGCCCCCCACCGTTGCGCTCATGTGTCTTACACGTGAGTGCAGCGGTGGCAGCCTCTCCACTGTTAGATTGTCTTGGAAGTTGGATCGACTTCCAGCGCTTATAAATATGGCATTTGGCCCCTTTGAGATGACCTCTGTTCATCTTCTTGTTTTCTTATTCTTGAGAATTTAATTCTCTTTCAGAGCCAAGCTCTCTGCCTCAGAAAACTCCTTTAGAGTTAAGACTCTGTCAAATTTGTTGGTAAGATTTGAACCCATTAACAGAGTTTTGCTCTACTTAGATCACAAATCTTAAAGATTTTTAGGGTTTCTCAACTCGTTAATTAAAAACCAGAGCTTTGCTCTTTCTAGATCATGGATCAGAAAAAGAAATCCTTTTTAGGGTTTCTTTAACCCATTAACGAAGAACTCTTAGAGTTCGCTTTACAGATCTTAAAGATCCTGAAGTTTTTAACTTCTGTAAAAAGCTTTGCTTTTAAGGTTTTTGATGGATTGTTCCATCTTCTTCACAGAGCACGGCACTTTAGGATTCTTGGAGAATTTTTATTCCCCTCATGATTAGGGTTGACAGGTGTCACTCCTGTCTGCAGAGCGTTGCTCTCAAAGGAGATTAACTCCTTGGTCCGAGGGGCCCCTCATTAAATGAGAATCCTTTTAGGATTTTCTATTTAATGACTGCATCATCAATGATGAGACTGTCTCATTAATGATGAGCCGCCATCTAGATTGTGTGGGTCCCCTTTGTTCCCATTCCACTGCATTGCAGTGCGGTACGAATTTAAAATACCAAGTGCCAGAACTTAAACTGTAGCATTGACGGTTAACTTTTGTTCTTTTCTACACAGGTACTATGTCTTTCGATATTTCTTTCCCGTTTGTTCATTCGGAAAGCGGATTCCCTGAAGCGCCTATGGATAGTGAAGTCTTCGCGCTGATCAAAGATCACGACCCGGAGTAAAAGAACCTTCATTTATGGGGGACGTGGTACAATCAAATCATCAGAGGTCGGCGTAGCTTTTCTTACGCAGCACCTTCGGAGCCCATTTCAGCGATCCATTATGTCGACTCACCTTCAGTGAACTATGCCGTAGAGGAAGTCAACTGGACTTCAGAGAGTTGCCTTCATCCCTCTATGGCCGCGATACCCGTATAGCCTCCAATGGCTTTGGATATCTTGGGGCAACGTATATGTCAAGGTGAGTCGCGCCCTTGGGGACAGCCATATATGATAGGCTTAACTCCCCGCCATCCAGCCGGATATTTGTAGTGGGCCCGGTACATTTTGTCGGCTAAGAAATCGCAACTGTTGAAGCTTGGGCTGTACCCCGCGATTTATGCGTCTCTCTTCCAGTATTCCACGCCCCATGTATAGTGGGTCAAAGCTTTTTTGGAACAATAGAACGTTCCGACTCATACATTTCTTCTATTAGATCGGGAAGTCTCAATCTCTTTGGAGGAATTCGCGGAGATCTCTGGCTTGCCTGTCAGGGGAGAACATTACAAGGAGCTACTTCCTCCTGACGAGTACTTCTTTGCTGCCAAGTCAGTGGTGATGGGCCGTACCCTGGAGAACTCCATTCAACATCAATCCCCAAGTCTGATTAAGGTGTTGAATATTTATGAGAGCCTATTTCTCGAATCCGGAAGCCACGGGGTTAACTTCACAGATTTCATCGCTCGTTTTCTCCACCCAGAAGTCCTGTCGAAGGAAGCCGCGAAATTCGCCAAACTCGACAATCCCTTTGGCTTTGGTTTGGACAACCAGCCGGCAGCAGAAGCGGATCAGAGGAATTTCTCTCCCTGACACCCCGGTCGTCTCTTTCGCACAGCTTGCAGCTTCTGACATCGACGAGGAGGCGTTCTTTTTGGGGTTCCTCGGGCTATGGCTAAACTGGTTTGTGCTCCCAATGCACCCTCTCCATATGAGGCCCTTCGTCTTCTACCCAGCCTACTGAATGGTTATTGGGATACAAGTGGCCGTCGGGGTCGCTGGGCTGGCCTACCTGTATCATGGCCTTAGCTTGGCGGCAGACACTACTCAACCGGGGGTGCAGCCCGTAAACTTCCCGATGCATTATTTCACTTCGTGGCTCGAGCTGCATGTGCTCGGCGCTTTCGGAGTCCACAAGCGACCCCGTTTCTACGACAATTATAACTTTCCTCGGGTTATGCGGCTAATTGACGCTTCCGTTTTGGAACCGACTCAGCGAGAGACTCGGGGTCTGATTCTTCGCCCGCGTACGGTCGGGGATGGAATGACCTTCGTCGATAAGGTTTTAACCATCGTCAAGGAATCCGCTAAGACGGTGCAGCCGCTGTGGGACACCTTCAAAGACATGGCTTCTACCTTGAAGGCTCGGGAAATTCTTCACTTATACTCAATCAAGCCGGGATTTTTGGTGTTTAGGCAGAACGATTCGGCGTTGTTTATGAGATACAACCTGCACCGTTTCGCTCAACAATCAAGCTACAATCAGGGTGTCCCTCTTGAGACTTCCTAGCTGAGCCAATTGCCATGGAAGAGGGCATCCGCGACGCGCTACACCATTTCATGCGGCTTAACACCGGGTCTAAATTTTTTATCAGTGAGCCTAGCTGCGTTCCGAAAGCCTTGAACGTATATGTGGCATGGTACCAGCACGCGATGGGCGCCATCATTAGGGAAGAAAAGCGGTTACTGCTCGATCGCAAGGGCGCAACCCCTGCTGGTAATCCAGCCGTTCCCCTAAAGCGACGGACTATCGTTCGTCCCCCCTTGAGAGAAGCTACTGCAGTTGTAGTCCCACGCGCTATGCCTGAGCAGCCCCTACCCCGCGCTCCTGTAGAAGCGGTAGCTGCAGCGTCTCCTGAGTCTGACGTGGGTACGGAGATCGGGACCCGTCGCCCCAAATTGCCCGCCAAGCGCAAGCTCGTGCTATCGGCTGCCGGCGTTAAGTCACAGAAAAAGAAGAAGTCGCTCTTTTCTGTTGATGTTGTACTCGGCCAGGAGCCCCATGCTCCCTATAGCGAAGGCTTATGTGAGTACGGGACCAATGAGGGTCTATTTATCGCACCTGCAGATGATACCGATTTCAAGCTGCCCTTGTGGCTTCCGAGCGACTGGCTCGTGATGAAGCAGCAATAATCACTATCGCACAGTCAGGTAGAATTCAGTCATATATATATATATATATATATATATATATATATATATATATATTGCGTTCATTCCTTCCTTATTTTTACTGATGTCCTTTCCTTCAATAGGTGTTTCTGCCGAAGAGACTCTCACGGCTTTCCTCAAAACATTTGAAGAGGAAGAGAGGCTCCGTGCTTCTTTAGGCCTTGGTATAATTCGGCTCATCGTGCCTTCATTCCCTTTTTCTTCATTCACGGCTTGACCCTCTCTTTTGTCTTATTATAGGGACTACCTTGACCCTGGTTATCCCGAGTGCGGTGCCGATCCCGAGTGGCGAGGCGGCGAGGCTTCCAGAGCCGGTTATTGTGGCCCCAGCTCCCCTGTCAGTATCGCAAGAGGCTTCACTTAAACAGCCGATGACGGACGCCGTAGTGGCTCCAGAGGCAAAACTTGGTTCGGACGATGACGTCCCTTTAACGGAGGTCTTGTGGATAACGCTTCTCACCGCTCAAACCGAAAGGAAGCGTAAGAAGCGTGCGGCGAAGGAACGTGATTCCATCTTAGCTGTGGGCGCAGGTTCAAGCACTACCCCATCCGTCGCCATTTCTTCAGAGGATGCTTCAGCCGCCCTGTCTACCGCCCATAGACAAGTCGTGCGCACGGCTCGGGAAGAAATCGAAACGCCGCCTCAAGGTAGCGTAACGATGAGTGTTTTATTAGAATTTGATCTTCAAATTCTTATATACCATATCCTGCAGGGCCAAGTCCTGGTGATGAGGTGGCAGGTGAGATGATGGTGACCACAAAGCCCGAAGCGGATGCTCTCTCGGGAGTCTGGGACTGCCCAAACTGCCGCTCTTTCTCTTTGTGGCTCCCCGGTATCGGCGGGCATCGCAAGCGTCGCAACGGCTCTCGTCGAATCAGGGAACGAAGCCGTGGGCGCAGAGACCATCTCTTTGCGGGAAAGTGAAGAAGCCGCAACGACTGGTAATACTTCCGTCGCGGTTTTGGTTGACGACCCGTCAGGTTAGCCTTGAGTCATTGTTCTTTTTATTTCACAACTCCGTCCAGCTTTTCCTGACGATGTTTCGTTTGTAGGCGCAGAAATTGTTCCATTTGAAGCACCTCCGGCCGCCGCCATGATGGTTTTCATACCCTCGCCTTCTCCTACGTCCCCCGAAATGATGGAAGGTATAGATTCGCGACTTATTTAGCTGAACTATGAACACCGGCTTCCTTGTACTGACCGTGTATTGTCTCAACTCTACAGGAGCCCTTTTTGACCATTTGTACCAAGTGCTGGACCCACATTTCTCCTTCCAGTTGGAAGTCGTTCTGCCTGCTGATATCGGTTTGTATATCCTTCAGCAATTGTTCCTTTATTTCTTTTATGAATAACTGTATTGTTGCTGAGTCTTCTTTATATTGATCGCAGCGTCACGAATCGAAGGAGGAGACGAGGGGGTAGTCGCAGCTCCGGTACTCCCAATTTTGCCATCCACCTCAGCCGGTATAGTAGACTCCATCGCTCGTATATTCTCTTTATTTCGTGAGTCAGCTTTTAACCGCAATTCTTTTTGCAGCAATAGCACCGGCTCCAGCTTCCTTCGAGTCTCGCATCCTAATGCCGGTAGGGCCTTTTCCAGACGTCCATCTTCTAAGGGCGCTGTGACCAGCCTGCGCATGTTGAGTGAATCCATCGAGGAGCTTGACGCGGAGGCCCCTGCATTCGTTGCTGATTTTGCTGCTGAGGTTAATCCGATGTTGGCGATGCTTGTGCACTTCCATAGCGAAGGCGTCGTCGAATCTTGGGTTAATTATTGTAGACAGATCGAGGCCTGTCTACATAAGATTGAGTTCAGGCGTCCCGCTCCGGAAGCGTTGGCTTTGAACTCCCAGCGGGATGCATGGGTGGAGCAGAGCGTTCCCTTCCTCCGTCATTTTGAACAAGAGGCGACCTTGAGGCGGAAGGAACATGAGGAAGATTCAGGTGAATCTACCCGGCTGCGCGCCCAGGTTGAAGCGAACGCTGCGCAACTTAGAGCCATCTTTGACAATTTGCAGCGATGCATTTCAGACGGGCTAGCGCTGAGGCAGAAGCTTGACTTCCTAAAGCGAGTCACGCAGAGTCACGAAGCTGCTCGGCGGGAAATCGATGAGAAACTTTCATCCTGCTTGCAGCAACGAGCTCGAGTCAAAGCGGAGCTAGCCGCGGCGGCTGATCATGAGAAGGAGTTGAGAGAAGTGCGCGAGCAGCTGGCTGATTTATTGAAAACGCCTCCTTCTCAATAGCTGTTTTTGTATTGATTGAACATTTTTAATCTTTGAATAACATGTATTCACTCATTTTTTCTTATATGATGCACCTTGTATTCGATTGACTTTATGAATAAAGATACATTTTTCTTATCTCCCACTGTTGCTTTCTTCTCTTTGCTGTGTTGTTGGTATGTTACTTTAGCAGTTGTGGATAGTAGATAAGAACAGTTCATCTTGAACTCTTTTATGGGGTAGCGATGGCTTAAGAAACAGGTTCAGGTCTGTCGCCTAAGATTTTTCAACTTTATGAGCCGTGAGGGTCTCATAAAGATTTTTCTCTCTACGAGTCGTGAGGATCTCGTAGGTGTAATTTCTCCTCAGGAATTGTGAGGATTCCTAAGTATGTGTTTTTTCTCGAGAGTCGTAAGGATCTCACAAGAGAATTTTCTCCCTTACAAGTCGAGAGGACTCGTAAGTGATTGTTTCCCTCCTTGTCAATGTTCGACTTTGGAGAGTGTGGCCCGTGAATAGTATGCAATAGTCCATCTTAGACTGACTTGCAGGGCCCCAGTGCTTAAGAAACATGTCCTTATCCCCATTGCCTAAGGCTTTTCCCTACGAGTCGTGACGAGTCGAGAAGTTCTCGTAGGAACATTATTTTCCCCACGAGTCGAGACGAATCGAGAAGTTCTCGCAAGGATGTCCTAACGTCACAGTTAACTCCTGCTAATAGAAGTCCGTTAGGGTCTGTGGTACTAGGGTTTTTTACCCGTCATACCGTCGCGTTGGCCGGTGTATTCCTCGATATGCAATCTTGCTGTTCGAGTAGCCCCACGACTGTCGTGTCTCTGATCCCTTCGGGGGCTGGACAAGACGTCTTCTAGCAATCTTCCAGGTGGTATTATCGTCGAAAGAGCAAGCGTTAGGGATATTCCATGTCGCTTTTTACTTGAGGTTAGGCTCAGTTTGGGAGCCCCGATGAGTCATGACCACTCCGCACTGGTGTGGGATGATCTCTGATAGTCTTTTCAGGTCTCATTTGAGTTGTCGTCAAGACCCTGAAGTGAGGGATTTTCCTTGGCTTCGTTTGTTGACATTGTGTCTGCAATATTGCGACAAATGTCGAGGTTGTCTGTGAACCGTCGAGATTTGGAACTAGGGGACTTTGCCGTGGCTCCGTTTGTTGATGTTGCGTCTGCATCCTGCTGGAGGGAGGAAGAATGCTGTTGTTAATCTCTAGGCTGTAGATGTTGCCGTCGAGATTTGGAACTAGGAACTCTGCCATGGCTCCGAGGTAGTCTCTAGGTTGTCTGTGAACCGTCGAGGTTTGGAATTAGGGGACTTTGCCGTGGCTCCGTTTGTTGATGTCGCGTCTGCATCTTGCTGGAGGGAGGAAGAACGCTCTTGTTGATCTCTAGGCTGTAGATGTTGCCGTCGAGACTTGGAACTAGGGACTCTGTCATGGCTCCGAGGTAGTCTCTAGGTTGTCTGTGAACCGTCGAGATTTGGAACTATGGGACTTTGCCGTGACTCCGTTTGTTGATGTCGCGTCTGCATCCCGCTGGAGGGAGGAAGAACGCTGTTATTGATCTTCTGAGATGCAGATGTTGCTGTCGAGATCTGACTCTCTCTTTGACAGAGTTTGGTGGGGAAATGTGGTTCCCTTTTTGTTTATGCTCATGGATTGTATACAGGGGTCAGTGTGGACTTACCTGTAGGGCAAAAGTTTCATCATCATTTTTTTAATTTCTTTCCGCGATACTCTATCATTTCAGCTTTTTATATCGCGAAAGTCGCGATTGCCCAATCATTTCGACTATATTTTTTTCGCGATGCCTAATCATTTTGGCTATTTTTCTTTTTACTCGCTGCTTTTTATTGCGATTTGCCCAATCATTTCGGCTGTTTTTGTATGCATATATTTTACTTGCTGATTTTGTTGCAATTTACCCTATCATTTCGGCTATTTCATATTCATTTATGGCTCGCTGACATTTTGCTGCGAGTAAGGGACTTGGGATCTGAGACCGATTTTAGGCATCAGTATCGCTACAACTAGAATATTTCCAGGAGCGAATCATCATTTGCATTTGTCGGTTGGAACAAAGATGACTTAGCAAACAGGGTTAAGATCCTGTCGACTAAGACTTTTGACTTCATGAGCCGTAGGGGTCTTATAAAGGTATTTCTCCCTACGAGTCGTGAGGATCACGTATCCGCGTTTTCTCCTTAAGAATCGTGAGGATTCCTAAGTGTATGTTCCCTTGTAAGTCGTAAGGATCTTACAAGAGTACTTTCTCCTTATAAGTCGAGGGGACTTACAAGTGTTGTTCACCATATGAGGATATCCCTTGTTGCTGGTGGGACTCTGTTGGGGAAATGTTTATTCGTGCCCGTGGATTGTATACAAGGGTCAATATTGAACCACTTGTAGGGAAAATTGGGGTGTGTGGCGGCTTAAGAACAGGTTCAGATCCATGTAGCTTAAGGCTTTTGAATCCTATGAGCCATGAGGGTCTCATAGGGGAATTCTCCTTACGAGTCGTGAGGATCTCGTAAGTGTAATTTCTCCTTAGGAATTGTGGGGATTCCTAAGTGTGTTGCTCCCTTGTGAGTCGTAAGGATCTCACTCAGGTATTTTCTCCTTACAAGATCGAGAGGACCTTGCGAGTGTCCTTTAACGAGATTGCGCCCTCTCGGGTTTTCACAAACTCGCCGGTAGCCCTGCTGTTTTTACTCACGGAGCCCTTTCGGGTTTTCATCCGTGCCCATTTCGCTTATGGATGTACCACTTTTTTTGCGTCAGCCTTAGGATACTGCAGTTTGTAGTAGTTTAGAGACGTTTTCGGTCAGTCGTTAGTTTTAGGACATTGCGGTCCCTTGTTAGTTTTAGGACATCTCGGTTCGTAGCCTCGGAGGCGAGGTTTCGCTGGACACCACTTATAGAGTTTGGACTCAGGAAGATAGCGAACGGACATAGGCGTCGTCATCTATCATTAACCTGATTCGTGACTCGTCAAGCGTAGTATTTTTTCAGGAACCGGCCGTTTATTGGCCTGAAGGGTCTTTCGCCATGCATATCCATGAGCAAGTAAGCCCCACCTTGGTAGACCTTGTCTATGATGTACGGGCCTTCGTAGTTCGGCTCGAATTTCCCATGTTTGGCACGATTGGAGATCATAGGTCTCTTGACCACTAGCACGAGTTCGCCTTGGCGGAATGTTCTCGGCCTAGTCAATCTCTCGTATGAGCGCGTCATCCTTGCTTTGTAAGCTTCCAGGTTTTGCTGCGCCGTGAGACGAGTTTCATCGAGGGCGTCGAGCTCCTCAAGCCGAAGACGAGCATTCTCCTCGTTTGTTAGCTCGTAATGAACTGCTACTCACAGAGAGGGTAGCTCTATCTCTAAAGGGAGTACTGCTTCTGTGCCGAACACCAACGCATATGGCGTTGTGTTGGTGGCCGTTTTGAACGTGGTCCGATACGCCCAGAGAGCTTCATGCAATCTCTCGTGCCAGTCCTTTTTATTTCTGGATACCGTCTTCTTTATGATCTTCGTCAAGGTCTTGTTGAAAGCCCCAGCTAGACCATTAGCTCGGGGATTATAGACCGAAGAGTATCTCCATTCTATGCTATGCTGCTGTGCGAAGCGGCTGATTCTGTGACTTCTGTAGGCTGGCCCGTTATCGGAGATAATCCATCGCAGAATGCCGAACCGATAGATGACGCGTGTTTTGAAAAAATAGAGGATATTCTCTGTCTTCACTTCTCTCAGTGGTACTGCTTTTGCCCACTTAGAGAAGTAATCGATTGTCTCCAATAAGAACTGATGTCCTCTGGATGATGCCGGTTCGATGGGCCCGATTATGTCAGTTCTCCATATTTCGAACGGTCAGCTAGCCACCGTTGGGTGTAGCGGATTTGGATGCTGGTGGATGAAGTCCACATGAATTTGGCACGAGTGGCATTGCTTCGCGTATTCGAGATAGTCCTGAATCATCGTGGACCAATAGTAGCCCATCCTTTTGATCTTCAGCTTCATCTTTGGTCCGGCTTGATGAAAACCACAGAGTCCGTCGTGAGTTTCTTGGACGACTCTCTTTACTTCTTCCGGTCCCAGGCATCTCAGACATAAAGAGTCGAACGATCTCTTATACAGCGTGTCATTGACGAAGGCGAAAGACAGAGCTCGTTTAATGAGCTGATGTCTTGAGGACGCATCTTCAGGTGTTCGACGGGATTTGAAGTAGTCTATAAAGACTTCTCTCCAATTCTTAGCCTTTTCCTGGTCTTCTATTTGGAATGCCGTTTGCTTGGTTGCTTCCTCTTCTTCGGACGACTTCGGAGATATTTTTGCTGGTGCAAGAACCCGACGTCTTTGCACAACGATCCTCACGTCATCGAGGTTTTCGTCAGCCAGTTCTTTAGCGAGTTTGGCTAACGCATCCGCTTTGCTATTTTCCGCACGCGGTATGCTTTCCAGGGCGTAGGCAGGGATTTGAGTCAGCAATTTTTGTACTCTCTCGCCGTACTTCACCAACTCTGGTTTGCACGTTTGATAGTCGCCATTTACTTGGCTAACGACCAGTTGGGAGTCTCCGTATATGAGAAGGTTTTCGATTCCCATGTCGACAGCGATCTCAAGACATACTATCAAAGCTTCATATTCGGCTTCATTGTTCGTCCTCGGCTTCGTTAAGGAGAAGGCAAAGTGCATTATCCCTCCTTGTGGAGTCACGAAGATAAGGCCTACCCCCGATTTGATTATAGGGGTGTTGTGTTGTCGCTTCTTCATGGAAGATGCTCCGTCGAAATAGAGTTCCCATCGCGTATCACTCCCTCGTTTCTCTCTGTCGATAGTGTCGAACGCGTACTCGTCTGGCAGTTTGCAATTCAGGGGCGAATCGGCAGGTATCGGGTGCTCAGCGAGGAAGTCGGCGATAGCCTGGCCTTTCACTGCCTTGAGGGGTCGGTATGTTATCGAAAACTCCATCAAGAGGAGGGCCCATTTAGCGAGCTGTCCTGTTAGTATGGCTCTTGACATCAAATATTTTAGAGGATCCACTTTTGATATGAGGTGGACATCATGCGCCAACGCATAGTGTCTGAGCTTCGTTATCGCGAAGATTAACGCCAGGCAGTGTTTTTCGATGGGGGAGTAGTTGTTTTCTGTCCCCAGGAGAACTCGACTCAAATAGTAGAGGGCTTTCTCCTTCTCTTGGTCGTTTTCCTGTGCCCATAGTGCGCCTAAGGAACCTTCAAGGGCAGTTGTGTACAGGATGAGAGGCTTCCTCTTGAATTGAGCGGTCAGTACCGGCGGATTCTGTAGGTACTGCTTGATTTTGTCTAGTGCACCTTGGCATTTACGATCCCAGACGAACGGGGGCCCCTTCTTCATCAGGTGACTGTAGGGGCGGCATTTGCCGGAGAGGTTAGCTTGGAGTTTGACACCTGTTTAGGCATCAGTGTCGCTACAACTGGGATAGTGCTGGGAGCGAATCATCATTTGCCCCTGTTGATTTGGAATAAGGTGGCTTAGTAGACAGGGTTAGGATCCCGTCAACTAAGACTTTTGACTTTATGAGCCGTAAGTGTCTCATAAAGGGTTTTCTCCCTACGAGTCGTGAGGATCTCGTAGGCGCATTTTCTCCTTAGAAGTCGTGAGGACTTCTAAGTGGTGTTTTCTCTTATAAGTCGTAAAGATCTCATAAGAGTGTTTCCTCCTTATAAGTCGAGAGGACCTACAAGTGTTATTCACCATATGGGGACATTTCTTACCATTTGTAGAACTTGGTAAAGAAACATTTATTCATGCCCATAGATTGTATATAAGGGTCAATATGGACTGCTTGTAAGGCAATTTGAGAGATATGACGGCTTAAGAACAGGTCTAGATCCCCGTAACTTAAGGCTTTCGAATCCTATGAGCCGTGAAGGTCTCACAGGGAGGATTCTCCTTACGATTCGTGAGGATCTCATAAGTGTATTTATTTTAACGAGGTTATGCCCTTCCGGGTTTTCACAAGCTTGCCGGCAGTCCTGTTGTTTTTACTCACGGCGCCCTTTCGGGTTTTCATCCGTGCCCATCTTGCTTGCGGACGTACCGTTTCTTTATTTTGTTTTTTTAACGAGATTGCGCCCTTCCGGGTTTTCACAAGCTCGCCGGCAGTCCTGCTGTTTTTACTCACGACGCCCTTTTAGGTTTTCATCCGTGCCCATTTTGCTTGTGGACATACCGTTTTTTTTTGTTTTTTTTTTAGAGAGGCATTCCACTGGATTGTAGGACCTGTTTGTAGGTCCCTTAATATCCTTCATACCTTTTGAGAAGAAAAGACCATTCTACATAGAGATTCTTCCGCCAATGAGAAATATGCCCCCTGCGTATATCCCGGGGGGAATGAGTACCCACGCCGTCGCTATTTTGGCGTCATGTTGCTTCAGAGCCGCTTTTCTTTGTTGAGCGTAGGCGACAAACGCCATCTTGCCTTCGGTTTTCACTCATCATCATCGGATAAGAAAGTGTCTTAACCCATTTGATCCAATCGAGCCATTTTATCCATGAGTTTTTGGAAGGTCGTCGGCTTGAAGAGGGCCATATACGGGGACGCCTTTGAATCTGGGTCAAGGTTGGCTATGAGCATTCCCATGGTTGCAACTTCATCGATGTGTTGGTTGTATTTGACCAGAGATTTCTCCATCGGGTAACATATTGAACCCAAGTCTCGTTCGGTCTAACCCTTTCATTGACTAACGTCGTTACGGTAGTGCGTTTATTCACACCAGCGAATCTCTGACAGAAGAGCATCTCCATCTTGTCGAAAGTATTCACAGAGTCATTTGGGAGTTCCGCATACCGTTCGAAGGCAATGCTCGCCAGACAGCTGACAAACTGTTAGAGAAGAAGTATATCATTCTCTCCAGTGTTACAGCACATAAATCGCGCGATGTGCTGGTGAGGATTCCTGGTTCCTTTGTATATGTGGAGTCGGAAGTATGTATTCTGGCGGGTACTGTATTTGATCGTAGCACGCCGGATACGGTCGACCATTCTTGATTGGCCTATTTGATGCTTCACTGGCATAGTGAGTTTTGACTTGTTGAGGGATATATGTGTCCAGCTTTGCTTTTGGAATCATTTCCTCTTCGGCCGTTGATGAGACCCGTAAAGGATTTGAAATGTCACCCTTGTCTTTAAGAGCGACTACTTGCAGTTCACTTACCAGTGGTTCCGATTGAACCACCATTCCAGCCATATTCTGAATCAGAAGGGCCATCTGGTTCATTTCAGTGGACATTTCTGCCGCTTCTTCATATCTCTTTTTCAGAGCGCGCTTTAGGAAATCAATATCCGACTCCTTCTCTACTCTTTCCTCAGGCGCGTCCTCGGGATTTTCCTTAGGCGACGGTTTAGCGTTTGCCGCCGCCTGAGCGAGCATCTCCTGCAGCTTTTCACGTTGTAGCTGAACTTTTGTCAGGGACTGAGTTTGAGGTTGGTGACTAGTAGAAGCTCGAACTTCGTCTTTGGAATTCACCACATAGACCATGTGAACTACCATGTCCCGAGGCTTGGGATGCTTGGAGTTTTGGCCTTTGGAGTTTGCTTCGGGCAGTTAAGCTTTATTAGGCCTCTCTTTTTATCGTGAAAAGCCACTTTGGTTTTGGGAGGAACCGCTGTATCAGGATTCGTATTAGGATGAGTCCTCTTCACCTGCTTCCACACCTTATATATAGATGAGGAAAGTTGTCTAAAGGAGCGAACTGGTTTCTGCTCTCGTGAGATCTCCATGGGCTGCGGAGATTTCTTCAGTATTGTGGTAGGAGAATTTTGTCTGACCCTTCGTAGCAGTTTGAAACTGTTCCCAGTTGGAACAACAACATTCACTACTGGTGTTGAAACAGGACCATACAGAGGACTGCCCCCAGCTCATTTTGTATGATGCCGATATCGACGTCGACTGTTCTTGCGGTCGTGATTTGATTAGCCTCAGGATTTTTCCGAGCCTGCCCTCTGTTTCCTTTGAGAGGTTAATATTCTGCCCCCTGCGTCGACCTTGGTCCTTGGCAGGTGTCATTTGTTTGAGGACTGATTCCGTCGGCAAAGTTACAGCTTGGGGAACCAAACTGTGGAAGACGGACTTCCTCTGGGCTTCCTCCATCGGCGTTGAGGCACCGAGGGTGGGAGGTGGGAGTATCGACCCAAAAAGAAGCCCACTGATTTCTTGAAGAGCCGGATTGCAGATATTTGAGGCTGCAAGTGGCCCATACTTGACTCCACCGGATATGACAGAGCCTGAGTTGCTAGTGTGGGAGCAAACGCCAGTTTTCATAGAGACGAAACGACGGCTTCGGTATCCCCTCCCCTAAGGGCAACCACAAACATACATACCGTGAATATCTGATCACGGGAAAAACACGACATATGAAGTGTGAAGTGGAAAGAGGAAGAGGTCTCACCGGGCGTGCCAGAATCTGTTCACCGTCGAAAGATGCGACCGGGACGTTGGGACGTCTGGACTGAATTTTGAGGGCAGATGCTATTTGGATTTATCCATCCACCTCTCCGAGAATACCATGTTGATTTATGGCACCGTGTATCGGAGGTTTGGACAGTGCGGCCGTTGTAGCAGACTTCGTCAGATTCCCCCTCATTGTGAGGGGTTTTTGATTATGGGGACGCTCTTCCCTGCAGGCGCAAGCCCCTTGTTCCTCTCCGAATGGCGGCCGAGACATGGAATGCCTAGCCTGAGATTCGGGGCAGATGCTAATTGGTGCTATCCGTCCACCTCTCCGAAGATGCCAAGTTGATTTATGGCACCGTGTATCGGAGGTTTAAACAGATGCGGCCGATGTAGCAGACTTCGTCAGATTCCCCCTCGTTTGAGGGGTTTTTGATTGTGGGGACGCTCTTCCCTGCAGGCGCAAGCCCCTGCAGTTAATTACGCTACCGCGTCGCGGTAACAACTTTCTCCTTCTCCAGATGGTCACTTCGTGTCGTGTGTGTTTATTTTTATGTTTTATTGCCCGTGGATTGTTTACAGAGACCGAGTTATGTCGTCGCCCGTAGGGCGTGGACTAGTCCAAATCCGTATTATATTAGATTTGGGTTTGGGGGTTTGGTTTGAGGATACGTTAGCCATATTTGAGGCCAAGATCAACTCAAACGTTTGTTAAGGATACGTTAGTCTAGCCTGAGACCAAGATCAACTTAACGGGATCGTTTAGATCCGACAAAAGAGCATTTGGGTTCCATTGTTCCAGTTTAGGGACATAGTGGTCCATTGCATGTATGGCCGTCGGGACCCGTCACCTCTCTGACGACGTTGAAGGATTACAACGACAGATGTCAGAGGAGTTTAGAGATGTACCCTCGAACCAGAGTTAATTGGGGGGGATCTATAGTCCAGTTTGGGGCTAAAGTCTGTTTGAAAGGTTTAAGGATACGTTAGCCATATTTAAGGCTAAGATCAACTTAAACGGGATCGTTTAGATCCGACAAAAGAGCAGACGTGGGCTCTATTGTTCCAGTTTAGGGACATGGTGGTCCATTGCTAGTTTAAGGACATCGCGGTCCATGGGTAGTTTAAGGACATTGCGGTCCATGGGTAGTTTAAGGACATTGCGGTCCAATGTTAGTTTTAAGACATCTCGGTCAAGGTTAAGGACGTCGTAGTCCATGGGTTTAAGGACCCCACAGTCCATTGTTAGTTTTAAGACATCTCGGTCAAGGTTAAGGACGTCGTAGTCCATGGGTTTAAGGACCCCACAGTCCATTGTTAGTTTTAAGACATCTCGGTCAAGGTTAAGGACGTCGTAGTCCATGGGTTTAAGGACCCCACAGTCTATTGTTAGTTTTAAGACATCTCGGTCAAGGTTAAGGACGTCGTAGTCCATGGGTTTAAGGACCCCACAGTCCATATGGGTGTGTTTAAGGACGCATTAGTCCGTTAGTTTAAGGACGCATAAGTCCGTGGGTTTAAGGACCCCACAGTCCGTATCTTGGTTTAAGGACGCATAAGTCCATGAGTTTAAGGACCCCACAGTCCGTGTTGATGTGTGGTTGTCGGGACCCGTCACCTCTTTGAAGACATTGAAGGATTACAACGACAAATATCAGAGGAGTTCAGAGATGTACCCTTGAACCAATGAGTTGGTTGAAAGAGCAGATGTGCTCAGTTCAAGACGATTTGAGGACTTATGGCCAGTTTGGGCTAAGTCCAATTATTTTTGAAATATCGGCCCTCTGTTGGCTCATTGAAAGAGAGGCTTTGCCTCTAGAAACTTAGCCAATTGGGCCAATGCCTAGTGTTAAACATTAAAGACCAATCAGTGTTGAACACTGGGAATGAAATTGATGAGTCAGTGTTTAACACTAAAAGATGGTTGGTGTCAAACACCCGCAACAAGGCTTTCAGATTAGTGTTGAACGCTAAAACAGACCAGTGTTAAACACTGGCAACAGAAATCCCAAATTAGTGTTGAACACTAAGGTAATCAGTGTTGAACACTGCAAATAAAGTTCTTTGCTTAGTGTTGAACACTAAGGCCAAACAATGTTTTAACACTGGATTCAGGGGTTCCAATTTAGCGTTAGACGCTGAGGCAAGAGGGGTCACGTGGTAGCACGTGAGGGCACCCTCCCTTCGTTCGTTCTGTTGAGAAGATCGCGTCTTTTGGAGCATCACGTGTCATCACGTGACGGGTGTTTAAATGAAGTATGTTAAAGCCTCTGCCAAGGGTCACGTGGGTCACGTGAGGCACTGCCTCAAAGGGGCTCTCTGTAGATCTTTTTAGGGGTCACGTGGTGACACGTGACCCTGCCTCTATGTATGTTGTTTAGAAGATCTGTTAATCCCTTTCAGGAATTAAATTCCTCGTAGGGTTGAACCCTGACAATAATTTCAGAGGAATTAAATTCCTACTTCCTTTTAAAGAGTTGAACTCTGAATTTTCTGTAGGAATTAAATTCCTCATATATGTGAAGAACTGAATAGGGTTAAACCCTAATAAAAGTTTTAAGGAATCAAACTCCCACTCTCTGTTAAAGAATTATGATTAAGGGAATTAAATTCCCGTTGTTTCAACAGGGGTTAAACCCTGTTTCTTTTTGTTCTGAAGGAATTAAATTCCCATAACACAGGGTCAAGCCCTAATTTTATTTTAAAGGAATTAAATTCCTATAGTTCTGTGAGAATTAAATTCTCGTGCTTCCATTCCCTCTCTATGCTTTGGATCTGCATGGCAGGATCTCAACCCATTGAGAATTAAATTCTCAACTTCAAGGGGAGATGCACACTTTACAGATCCTCCATCAAAGAGAGAAGAAATATGTCCTTCTGTTTTATATCAGAGTTAAACTCTGTTGAGAATTAAATTCTCTTTTCTTTCAATGAAACCTTCCCTTTCTTACCTAGGGTTTTCTTTTGCAGAAGATCCAAATTCCTCTAAAGTATCAAGGCTCTCTCTCTTCTCTTCCCTCTGCACATATATCTTTTTTTCTCGTGTGTCTCTTGGCTCCTATTTATAGGAGAAGCAGCCGAGTCAATTAGTTTTTGATGAATCTTTCATTAAGAGATTTGATTTGCATCCATCATTCGTTTTGGACCTTTGGATTATTAGGTGAATTTTATTCACCATTGGATTTTAAATCCAGAGATTCTCCTTTGTTATTTCGGTTAGATTTAAAGGGGAAATCTTTCCAAATTCGAGATTTTCCCATAGATAGATGATATTTAATCACCTCTAAATCTTTAATTCAATCGGTTCTTTATAATCTTTTTCCTTTGGAAAGATTTAAGTGATCTCTCCTCAGAATTTGATTCTGTTAAAAGATAGGCTTTGAAAACCGGTCACGTGTGGCCACGTGACCCTTGGTCATGTGACCCCCTTGGAACGAGCTTTCTTCTTTCTTTCTGCGCTCTGCTTTCTGGTCGCTGCTTAGCTGTCACGTGCCACCACGTGACCCCTGGTCACGTGGTGGCACGTGACCCTCGGCTGGACTCTTTCTCTTGATTTAAACGGAGAACAAGTCTGCTGCTTTTGAGTATCACGTGCCAACACGTGACCCTGGTCACGTGGGAGCACGTGACCTCTTCTGAAGCCTTTTTCTTGATTTGATCAGGGAACCGGTTTGCCTTTGAAGCCGCTTTTAATTGTCACGTGCCAACACGTGACCCAGGTCACGTGGGAGCACGTGACCCTTTCTGAAGCCCTTTTCTTTGATGTAATCGGGAAGCTGAATTTGCCTTGTTGATGCTTTTAGATGTCATGTGCCAACACGTGACTGCTGGTCACGTGTAAGCACGTGACCCTTTTCTGAAGCCTTTTCCATAAGCTTTTCTGATTTTAAATCAGGAAACACCCCTGTAGTTAATTGCGTTACCATATCGCGGTAACCACTTTCTCCTGTTCCAGAAGGTCACTTCGTGTCGTGTGTGTTTGTTTTTATTTTGGTTGCCCGTGGATTGTATACGGAGACTAATTTATGTTGTCGCCCGTAGGGCGGGAATTAGTACAAATCCGTATTTTCTTAGATTTGGGTTTGGTTTGATTTTAAGGATCGTTAAGCTCGTTTGAGGTTAATATCACCTTAAATGTTTGTTGAGGATACGTTAGTCTAATTTTAGACTAAGATCTACTCAACGGGATTTCAGGATCATTTAAATCCAACGAAAGAGTATTTGGGCTTTATCGTCTTAGTTTAGGGACGTTGTGATCCATTGGGTTTAAGGACATCGTAGTCCATGGAGTTTAAGGACATCATAGTCCACAGTTTAAAGACGTCATAGTCTATAGAGTTTAGTTTAGGGGCATTGTGGTCCATTGGGTTTAAGGACATCATAGTCCATGAGTTTAAGGACCTCATATTCCATAGAGTTTAGTTTAGGGATATTGCGGTCCATTCGGTTTAAGGACATCATAGTCCATGAGTTTAAGGACCTCATAATCCATAGAGTTTAAGGACATCATAGTCCGTAGAGTTTAGTTTAGGGACGTTGTGGTCCGTAGTTAGTTTAAGGACATTACGGCCCATAGTTAATTTTAGGACGTTGCGGTCCGTAGTTAGTTTTAGGACGTTGCGGTCCGTAAAGTGTCTGGTTGTCGGGACCCGCCACCTCTCTGAAGACGTTGAAGAATTACAATGACACGTATCAGAGGTGTGAAGAGATGTACCCTTGAACCAATGTTGGTTGGGAGATCTGTAGTCAGGTTTGAGACTAAGACCAATTATGAGCACATGGGCTCAGTTGGTCTGAGTTAGGGACTTATGGCCAACTTAGGGTCAGCCCACTCAGTTTTGATTAAAATGTTGAACATTTGTTTGGGTTTTGAACATTTGTTCGGGCTCAGTCCCTTCCTGTTCAATAATGCTGAGCATTAATTTGGGTTCTGACACCCCCTTTTTCTTTTTGTCTTTTATTGAGTGTTGAACACTCTTTGTAGCGCTGGGCTTTATTTCAAGAACACTTTGTGTTCCCTCAGCGCACACGTGAGGAGCACGTGGAGCGCTTGGTGCTGAGCGCCAGACTTGGAGCGTTAAGGCGCTTCTTATGAAACAACGCACACGTGAGGAGAACGTGGCGTGCTTGGCGCTGAGCGCCGGACTCGGGGCGCTGAGGCGCTTCTTAAGAAAACATCGCACACGTGAGGAGCATGTGGCGCGCTTGGCGCTGAGCGCCAGACTTGGAGCGTTAAGGAGCTTCTTTGTGAAGTAGCGCACACGTGAGGAGCACGTGGTGCGCTTGGCGCTGAGCGCCAGACTTGGAGCGCTGATGCGCTTCTTTAAAATAGCGCTTGGAGCACTGGGCGCTGAGCGTTAGCTCTGATTAACTTTGTGTTCTGAGAATTAAATTCTCGTTTATAGGAGACTTTGTCTCATAGATCTAAGAACTAAGTTCATCTCCTTTTGATGAGATGCTATGATCTCTTTGTTTTTTGTGAAAAATCTAGTCTTATCAATCTGTGATCTATATAAAGAACTGAGTTCTTATGATGTGAGAGTTAAACTCTCAAAAATTCAGGAGATGTTATGATCTCTCTTCTTTACCTTAAAGAAAATTTCTTCTTCCGAGAGCTTGCTCTTCTCTTTGAAATTTCTTAAAGTTTGGCGGGGGGGGCTCCTCTGTTTAAGACTTGAAATCTTCGATCCTTTATATAGGGGAGGATGATTTGTTTAATCAGTTAAGGAAATCTATCCTTTGATTGATTTGGGAATGTTTCCCACTGGATCTTTGATCCTAGGGCTTCTGTTTTACAGAAGACATCTTTCTTGTTATTAACAAGATTAGGAAAGTATTTTCCCATACAGAGATTGTTCTGTATCTTGGTGATTTTTAATCACCATTGGATCTTTGATCCAACGGTGCTCTGATTTACAGAGCACAATCTTTCTTGTTCGGAAAGATTCTGAGGAGTATTTCCTTAACAGAATATTATTCTGGTAATTTGATGATTTATCATCTTCGTTGGATCTTTGATCCAACGGTGGAGAACATTTAGTTCGAGCGCTTGGCGCTCTCGTGCTTTGCACGTGATCTCTGCTTCAGATTCTTTGACTCTTAGCGCTGGCGCACTTGGCGCGAGCGTTCTCTTGCTTTGCACGTGTGCGCTGCCTCAGAATCTTTAACTCTTAGTGTAAGTCTACGGTAGCGCCCCGACCGTCTGTCCGAGGCCAAAATGCGAAAACAAAAACTTTTTCAAAACTTGAAACCGGCGCTATCGCAGACTTTAATCCCGGATCGAACCATTAACCTACAACTAGCAACTAGAGAAGGGTTAGAAAATCAATACCGATCGATCCGTGTCCTTCGGTCTTTGGCCACCATCCCAAACTCCTCACGGCATCTACGATCTCCGGTCTCCTCGTCGGAAGGGCACCACATCAAAGAGTCTTTTTACGGGCTCCCGCTTCGTCTGAAGCAACTCGGACACGAAGTTTGCTAGCCGACGTGTCCAAGGTGATGTAGAGAATGTGTGAGATCACTTTGTCTCAAGCATCGATTGATTCTCAACGCATGAGAGTGTATGGATGGAGGTTGAAGATGAAGCCATTAATGGAAATGGTAAGCTAGAGGAAGAAGAAGAAGAGGAGCCTTTTGTTATTGTGTTGAGATGAATAAAATGAGAGCTAGCATAAGAAATCCAAGAGCAAACCCAACCCTATATGGCTGTCCATTCTCTTTCCAAGCATCATATCAATACAATAATCAAATCCTAATGTGACATTAGCACAAGAAAAGAGACCATGAGTCACTAAACATGTCCATGTCACATTAATTGCACCTCATGATCATTTCCACTCACAATTTCCACCATTTGTAAACATTAACCCAAATGTTTACAACAATAAAAAGATATGGCAACATCTAAAGTAAACTCGTGACGGATCACAAGGATACCCCTCACCTGTATATACATACCTGCATCCGCATTCCGACCGAATGCGAATGCGATGAGACTAAAGTAAACCAACAAATCTAATACTAGGATCCGACTTAAACCAAAGCCCACAAGTATGATCCGTCCGATCATGATCCATGCACTACTGAACGTATATGATCGAACCTTGCCATATATCATAGGGCCTCTACAACGTTTCGCCCGAAACTTGAGAAACTGTCTGTGGGGGACTCTAAAGACTCGTCAATATTTTGGTTGTGGATTTAACCACTAGCACGTCAGTGGTACTAGCTGTACGTAACGGGCTACCAGGTATAGACCAAAAGGGAGGTTGATGAGCGAACTCATCCTGACACCCTACTGAGCCTGTCAGCGACAATATCCGTACAGTCTGGTCCATTCGTCTATGAGCATCGCATGTCGGGCCTAGGGGGTTGGTAAAAGTCAGACCCCCAAAAGCGGTACAAGTCGTGTCGGAGTGTAGCCCAGAACACCCTGAGATACTACTGGAATACCTACCAGTAAATCTCTTGTCTTGGCCAAGGACTTCGTGTAATAGCTCTCCTAGACACAGCGCGATCTCACCCCCAATACCGGGAGAGACGAAACCCCTGCCGATCCGCTCACTGCCTCCATGTGGCTCGGGACTGTACCCAACTAAAACCTGTTTGCACGACTCCTTTGAGCCGTGGTATGGTAGTAATCAAAGCACAGTGGGAATTCACACGAGACAAATGACGATCTCAGGTCGATGAACTAACCTGTACACATGTCACCAGGGAACTACTATCTGACGTTAGGTATAATACCAACTAGCATGTTCCCGGCGAGTCCTGTCCGGTGTACTCATAATCCAATGAGCACCTGTATATATCTTAGGTGAACCAACTGACACCAATGGCTTGTGAGACCGGCCACCGCCTCTTGTCGGGGTCTCGACTATATACACTAGTCTACTAATGGAGTATCGATGCCCAGTCTCGAAACTCCCACGACTAGGGACCACTTTAAGGATGTGCTTATAAACCCCAGCTCCCACGTATATGATCGCCATCATACTGCTGGCCGTCAAGCAAGAATCCTATGGGCTCTATCAATATGCAATAGTGACCTGTAATGTCACCTAAAGCTGTACACGATGATAAAGATAAACCAGATAGCATACTATCATCTTGAGTAAGACTGTCCTACCAGTATAGGTCCTCCCTCAATCATTGCAATCACGTGCCTGTGATCCAATAATTGACTCTGAGGGCACTATATCCAACACTTAGCGCTGGCGCTCTTGGTACGGGCGCTCTCGTGCTTTCCATGTGAGCGCTGCCTCAGAGTCTTTGAATCTTAGCGCTGGAGCTCTTGGCGCCAGCGCTTTTATGAAGCGCTGCTTCATTTCAAATTTCAAAATTTGAACAGAGTTTTGTTCTGATTGGGGGAAACAATGATTAGGGTTAGGTTAATTTGAGTTAGGGTTTGGGCTAGGATTAATTTGGGTTAATTAGGTAAAATAGAGTGTATTTGTGTTAGTGTGTTGATTAGGGTTGATTTGGGTTAATTGGGTTAATTAGTGATAATTTGAAGGGTTAGGGTATTAATTCGGGTTAATTTGGGTTAATTGGGTTAAGTTTGGGTTAATTATGGATAATTTGAGTTAGGGTGATGAATAGGGTTAATTTGGGTTAGTTAGGTTTAGGGTTTAGGGTGCACTAGTTCTTTCAGTAGGTTACTCGATGATAACGTAAACGTACAACTTTACCGTAAACGCAAGAAAAATTTACGCTAAACTAAAAACTTCGAACCCTTAATAACGCACAACTTTACCGTAAACTTAACCCTTCATATAAGAACTTAGTTTTTCCTCTGGTTGAGATTTGCAGAAGCAAATCTCCCCACAAATTGAGAATTTAATTCTCATCGGGGAGATTTTGTTATGCAGATTCAAAAGTTAGGGGAAAAGAACTAAATTATAAAGAAATAACAGGAACATATGAGAATTTAATTTCTCCAAAAATTAGGGTTAGGCTTTAGGATGCACTAGTTCCTTCGGTAGGATACTCGATGATAACGTAAACGCACAACTTTACCGTAAACTTAACCCTTCATATAAGAACTTAGTTCTTCCTCTGGTTAAGATTTGCAGAAGCAAATCTTCCCACGAGTTGAGAATTTAATTCTTATCGGGGAGATTTTGTTCTGCAGATTCAAAACTCAGGGGAAAAGAACTAAGTTAAAAAGAAATAACATGAACATATGGAAATTTAATTCCTCCAAAAATTAGGGTTAGGATTTAGGGTGCACTAGTTCCTTCAGTAAGATACTCGATAATAACGTAAATGCACAACTTTACCATAAAATTAACCCTTCATATAAGAACTTGGTTCTTCCTCTGGTTGAGATTTGCAGAAGCAAATCTTTCCACGAGTTGAGAATTTAATTCTCATCGGGGAGATTTTGTTTTGCAGATTCAAAACTCAGGGAAAAAGAACTAAGTTAAAAAGAAATAACATGGACATATGGGAATTTTATTCCTCCAAAATTAGGGTTAGGATTTAGGGTGCACTGGTTCCTTCAGTAGGATACTCGATGATAAGGTAAACGCACAACTTTACCGTAAAGTTAACCCTTCATATAAAAACTAGTTCTTCCTCTGGTTGAGATTTAAAGAAGCAAATCTCCCCACAAGTTGAGAATTTAATTCTCATTGGGGAGATTTTGTTCTGCAGATTCAAAACTTAGAGGAAAAGAACTAAGTTAAAAAGAAATAACAGGGACATATGAGAATTTAATTCCTCCAAAAATTAGGGTTAGGGTTTAGGGTGCACTAGTTTTTTCAGTAGGATACTCGATAATAACGTAAACGCATAACTTTATCGTAAAGTTAACCCTTCATATAAGAACTTAGTTTTTCTTCTGGTTGAGATTTGTAGAAGTAAATCTCCCCACAAGTTGAGAATTTAATTCTCATCGAGGAGATTTTGTTCTGCACATTTAAAACTTAGGGAAAAAGAACTAAGTTAAAAAGAAATAATATGGACATATGGGAATTTAATTCCTCCAAAAATTAGGATTAGGGTTTAGGGTGCACTAGTTCTTTCAGTAGTATACTCGATGATAACGTAAATGCACAACTTTACCGTAAACTTAATCCTTCATATAAGAACTTAGTTCTTACTCTGGTTGAGATTTGCAGAAGCAAATCTTCTTACAAGTTGAGAATTTAATTCTCATCGGGAAGATTATGTTCTGCAGATTCAAAACTTAGGGGAAAAGAACTAAGTTAAAAAGAAATAATATGGACATATGGGAATTTAATTCTTCATATAGTTTATGCATGTTGATTTAGAATGTTATATTATTGATATACACATTCTTTTTGTAATTACTTATATAGTCTATTTTTAGTTGTCTAATTATAGGGGGTGCGTCCACATCTGACGCAGGGGCCACTCCCGCCACTTCCGTACCTTCCGCTCAGTCTGTGGGTTAGTATGAATAAATATAAAATATTTATTCATTTTACATATTCTTTAAGAATAAACATGAATTTCATATAATTTTATCGTCAATGTTTATTTTCTAGTTGGAGGGGATGCGTCCACGTCCGGTTCACCGGCTGTTCCTTACCGGAGGAACTATCATCCCGCTCGTGCTGTTGCCCGGGCCCAGACACGTGCTTCTGTCACCGGAGGTATATATCACACTTCAATTTTCATTAAATCTTGATTTCTTAATACCATTTTGTCTTAATATTCATTGTCTTGATATTTCTTATAGATGAAGGGCAGCCCCATCCCGAGAGGGGGACCCGAGGCCCGAATCAGTCCCACAGGCTGAGGCCCGATAGAGCTAGTGGGGAGGCAGTATTCCCACTCTTCTTTATCTCCGATTATCGCTATACCGACGATTATGCCGAGAGCTTCGGCCGGTATATGGGGGATGAGAGCCGCCTCGTGAAGAAATATCCACTTCACGTTGAGTGGGGCGATCAACACCGGCGCTCATTTGCCCTCTTTTGGGATCAGGCTCGGGTATTAATATATATTTTCATTTGACTTATCCAATATATTTATTATTATTTAATACTTGCAATTTAAATACATTGTTTTTTCGTATTTGCAGTTGGATTATGACTTTCAGCCTGTACCCGACTCTGATCACCCTGAGAGAGTGCTCGATCTTCACGCTCTGTACCATGGCCTGATGAAGAACATGCAATCAAAGGTCCGATACGACAGGAACGAGCTGAAGATCGACTTCTATTCCATGTGGATGGCGACCCCCGAGGCAGAGAGAGCGGCTCTCCTACATACTCCGGCCTTTGCGAGAGTCGACATAGATACATGGCCTCTCTTGTGCCAATATTTTGACTCTCAGCGCAAATATGTTTGTAATTTAAATGTAATTCATTATTTAGTATATAATTTATTTTTTTGTGTAGCTTAATTAGAAAACTAAATCTGAATGTGTTGTGCAGAAACATACCGATCAAAATAAAGAGAATAGGAAGTCGGCGAAGAGGGGTCGCTCCACTTATACAGGTGGCTCGAGAAATATTACTCGTGCCATGGAGGCATCGGTAAATTACAATAGATCTACTATGATATAATGTAATATTAAGAGTTATTTTATAATATATGTAAATTTTTTGCAAATTGCAGAGAGCTCAGATCCTGGCGTAGGGTGGTACACCGAGCGTCCTGACCGCGTATCTTGACGTCCACGGCACCTCGACAGATCCCGTCACGGGCGAGCTTCGATTCCCCGACACCGCTACCCAGGAGTATTGCGTAAGTGTTAATATTTATTCTAACAGGTTTGAAATTTTTGTTTTGAAAAGTTCAAATATAAATGATATGCTTATATTTTAATGGTTAATGTGGGTGTATGAGCGGGTGGTGGAGCAGGCGGAGCCATCGGAGATCGATTTTACTGGATAGACCGATCTGATGCTGCTGACCCCAGTTCTAAACGCCGCACATGGAGGTTGGGAGAGAGGCCAGGGACTGGGTCCTAGTAGGGCCCATATGAAGTTGGACTTCACTCCGGCGGTTATTTTCCCTACCCCCCGTTAGCGACGTCTAGAGCATGATGTTGTCGTTTGGAAGACCACCGTCGAGGAGTTGAAGGAGATGTTGGTACGTATACTACTTAATAGTAAAATATTATATCACATTATAGATAATAATATATGTAATATTAGTAGCCTGAGCTTATTTGGTTGTAGACTTAGTTTTGATTAATCATACTTACATAAAACTGTCTAATTAAAATAAACTACGGTTTTCCACACTAGATATCCAAACGAGGCCTAAGTTCCTAACTATTCTTAGATTGGGATTTCGCAATAACCTGATAATGATACGAATTCGACTAAAATCTAATACACAGTTCTTACTCGTTTATTACACACAAAATTTAACAGATGCGACAGGCTGCTTCGGCTGTGGCTCCATATGCATCTCCTTTGGCTGTGGCTCCACAAGCCACTACCTCAGCTGCAGTTGCGCAGACCACTCCTGCAGCTCCACAGCCCGCTCAGACTCCCGCACAGTCTGCTCCTTCATTGGTCGAGTTTTTGACGACTCAGGGCTGCACCGAGGAGCAGATGCGTCAGATTACGGCGTTTATCAGAGGTGGAGAAGTTGGACCGAGCTAGGGTACAATTTTTTAAATATTTTAAGCATGTATGTACTTATATGATACATATTGTATATATTTTAGACGATATTGGTGTTGTTTGCGTGTTCACGATGATTTAGATTGATATTGTATTCTGTTTGTTTATTTCTTTTATATATTATGCGCGAGACGTTGATTATGAATACTGCGGTATTTGATTATATGATGTATATATTATTGTGCACAGGACGGGGAAAAAACAGGAAGCCCATTTTAAAAAAAAACCCTGATATTTTTTCCCTACGGATTAATCCGTAGGATCATCTATTGCACCTACGCAGTTAGCCGTAGGGACAAAATATCAGGATACCTGATATTTTGCCCCTATGGACTCGGTAACAGGCGTTAAATTTGCCGCTGCGAATGTATCCGTAGGGGCATTTGTCTTGACCTACGGATAACTCCGCAGGGACTTTTAGCTGGACCTATGAAGAAATCCGTAGGGACTTTTATCTGGTCCTACGAAGAACTCTGTAGGGGCATGTTCAGACTCTACGAAGTAATCCGTAGGGACAAGTATTTTATTTTATAAACCAATAAATTAAATAAATATTTTGACCCTACGGTGTAATCCGTAGGGAAATATGTCTCTACGGAGTAAAGCGTAGGGGCAATTATTACTCCGTAGGGACATGTTCAGGACGAAAACTTGCACCTGCGGTCTTTGCATTTACGAGGTATTTTTTTGCCATTACAAATATATCCGTAGGGGCTATGCTTTGCCCCTACAGATAAAACCGCAGGGGCAACCACTTATTGTAGTAGTGGATTGTTGATGGGTTTGGATTTATTTAGAAAAGAATGAGAGAAGAAGATGAAATTGTTGACGGGTTTGGATTTGTTTAGAAAAGAAGGGATTTTATTTGTGAGGAGGAAGGAGATGCGAGGTGCTGGGAGATGATGGAATTTGAGGAGAAAAGGGAAGACAAGATGGTGGTAGGCAGAACGGCGGCGGAACAAGCAGCTAGGATTAAGGTTTGGGATAAAAGAAAATGAGATGGACTGATGGAGGTTGAAGAAAGTGGCATGGTTTCATGACCCCTTGGATTAGGCATAGGTAATGAAGCGAGCCGAAACAACTCGTTTCGGAATTCGTTTGTTTCGCCGGCGAAGCGAATTTTTCTCGCTTCGCCGGCTAGACGAGACGAGGCGAGTCATAACAAAGCCATAATCCGCTCGCTTCGCCTAGCCGGTTCGCGAGGCGAGGTGATCTAAATTCGCCGAGCCAGACGAATTCTTCGCCCACTTGGTTGCTATTTTTTTAAAAAAATTTAAAATTAAAATTAGGCATAATAATTTGAAATTTAAATGAGTTTTCAATTAAAAAAATCTTAATCAAATTACAATTTCATTATACAATAGATGCTCTTTTTTTTTTTTACATTAAAAACTAAACCCACTTGGGCTGCCTACGTATCTTTCCCAAATATTGATCTCAATGAGAGGGATTCAGGTCTACGCAGTTTTTTTCCTACTGTTACAAATCTTAGTCACTACTCATCGGCACCGGTTGTGGTTCCTCCTTCTTCGGTGTAGTCTCGTCCGATCCTGTAAACTTCTCAGATAGATAATCCAAATCCAAAATGATTGCATTTTGTTAATATATCATAATCAGTATAATTTACTTTTGAGAATAGAAAACAAAATCATAATCAGTATAATCTTCTATTGCAGCCAAAAAGATCAACTTTGCAAGTTTGGTTGGATGACCAAAACCATGCAACTTGATCTTCATGGTCTAAATTCTAGGTCTACAAAATTTATTCTTATCCACAAAAAGTTTGCTCATTGATCTATCTAGAGAGTGTATGATGTTCAATTATACAAAAACCATTAATTGTAGGATCATTTGATGAAAGCTAACAATTCTTATTAATCATAAGATATTTGGTGTATACGACTATGCATTTACGTGCACCGCAAAATACCGGCCTATTTATAACTACACGGGTAAAACATATGTTTTCTTAAATGTTGTTGCAACAAATTAAATAAATATTTTTCGTATTGTATTTGTTATTTCAACACATGTAGTTGCAGAATCCAGCAAAGTTGCATCACAAGTATTTTATTCTATTTATTGTTTCAAGTACAAGTTAAATCCGATCAGTGCCGGGAAAAAAAACTTCTTCTTTAAACCAAACACTTTATTTATATTTCGATAGCCCATGAAGTTTCAGCCAAGCCAAACAGCCTCCTGATCTCTTCCTCAGTCTCTCTCCCAAAACCATAATCCTACAGCTAGCGATCGAGATCGATGGCAACGGCGACTATTTTGATGAAGAGCATGATGCACAAACTAATTTTTTATACAGGCTTGCTGATATTAACTTCAAATCTCTCTCTTTCCCTTTGATTTGTCCTTCAGATCTTTGTCATTCAAGATGCAGGCTTACGATTTGATATGGTGATGCTTTGGTTTTCCTGTACCTTATTTTAATAAATTTTTTAAATTTATCTTATTTGCGCTTAGGTCTCGTTATTTTGTAGTTTTAATTAATTTTATTAAGAAAAATAAAAGCCATATTAAAATCTAGGGTGTTTCTAATATGTCACCCCCATATACTTGCCTTCTAAATATCCCAAAAATTTGATATTCCATATATCACCTAAATATCACCTCTAAAGCATACGAGTTATCAAAAAAAAAAAACCCCGCTGGAACATAGGCATTATCCAAAAACCACCTCGGTTAGCTTCTAGTGTCATTTTAAAAAAACTTGAGTTAGGTTAGTTTAACTAGAATTGTGGGTTTATGAAATAGAAAATCACAAGCTTATTTCTCTCTTATTCTCCTTATAAGGTCTCTTTTTTTGCCTTTCCCAAATTCGCTTTATTCAGTCCATCGGGCTGGCTAAATCCCCTGATTTCTTACCAAAACCAAAGTTGGACTTCACCTTTGGAAGAAGCGCCATTTTCATTCTTAATAACTATTTCATCCGAAAATTAGCTTAAGGGAGAATTTTGAAGAACTTATAGGTTTTAGGGGTGATATATGGAATATTAAAGTTTTGGGGGTGTTATATAGAAAAATCTAAATTTTATTAGCGAGGATAGGTTTTGATTATGTTTTTTGAAATTAAATACTTAGTCTTAAATGGTGTAATAAACTTAATCTATCAAGTTATTTATGTATGTTTTGTCAGACAAGGAAGGTTTGTAACCCTTTTCACCAGACTTGTGTTGATTAAGCTGCAAGTATTAGAGAGCCTAATTCACAGATAGTTTGTATCAAATCTCAGAATTTGGTTACGGCGAGCTCAGTATTGAAAGAGAATTGAAAGAAAAGTTACTTCTTTTGGCTTCCTTAATGAAACCTTGTTCAAGTCAAACTAAGCAGAAATGCATGGAGTTTAGGCTTCCTTTGGTATAAACTATATTTTGTTGCATTCTGAAATTGAGCTACTTGAAAAGCGGTTAGGGAGATTTTATAAGGTAACTTCTTTAGCCAGACATGGGAGTTATTCAAATCAGTGTCTTGAGAGACAAGGAAAGACTTGTATTTTTGAAACTAAGAATTTGGATTATCAGGTGTCTGTGCTCATCAACCGCCAACTGTTTCAAAAATCTAACCGTTCAATGCACATGTGGCCCCTTATCTCCACCTCGTCCGTCATTCAAAACTTTAATCATGTATGGTGACAGCAAACACCCTTAGACTTGGTCAGTAGATGGTTATAAGCGCTAATACATCTGATATCAAGATTGACATCGGAGATGTCGGGTGCTAACGAGCCAGGCAAGAGGTTATGAAATTTAGTTGAACGGCGTGCATGTATGCATGTACGAATGCACAATGTATAGGTTATTTTTTGATGCTTCCACTTTGAAAAAAATATAACCGGTTCTGCCGGTTTCCATCTCTCTCTCTCTCTCTCTCTGGTTTCTCTCTTCACGTCCTCTCGCTCTCTGACTTCTCTCTCTCCCACTCTCCTCCTCAATCCCACAAACTCCTCAATCTCCTTCATGTCCAATCCCTAATTTTGATCTCCTGACTAGGCCCTAAAATCAAATAGCAGCCATCGCATGGATCCAAGTCAATTTCTTTCTCATGGCAATCCTCTCTCTCGCCTGCCTCGCCACCGTAGCGGAGGCCCCTGCTCCGAGCCCTAGTCAGCCGCCTCCGCTGCCTCATCTCCGATTGCTGCCGCTCTTTTGTGCTCCCCACTTGCGATCTTGATCGGATCTCTCAGCCACTGAAAGGAATGGACTGCTCTGATCAATTTGCCTTTTCCAGATTTTTATTGCTACAACGAGACTTTGTAATACGTTCTTATTGCTTTTGAATGATTATTAGTTCTCTGTGCTTTGAAGAAAAATCCAACACCCACGAGATTCTTTCTCAACACAATGCTAATAAATACATTATCTATCCATAAAGAGATTAAGGTGACCATGAAAAAGTCCATGAAAGCAGCAGACCTTGCATTGACTCGGCTGGTCGTCTTCATCGCCGGCGATTTCGCCACCTTCAATCTCTTTATGCTGACAACTTAATGGTCTAAAAAACCTATTTACATTGATGCTCACCGTCGATTTTGGCGCTTTCTCTTGGTCGGAGCTTGCCTTCGTCGTGCTTTTACTGAGTTCACTTCCTCGCTTACTCCCAGACTGATGGAGGGTGGAATCTCCTTCAGATGTTGCTTCTCGTTGATCTGCTGATGGCGGCGATGAGTGGCTGAGATTTGATCTGGAGATAGACTCATGAAGCGTGTGGATCTCAATGGGTTTGAAGTTGTTCAACCGAGCTATCTGCAAGGAAATCCCGGGATGGTTGGACCACCGAGGACCCTCCGACGATCAAATTAGTGGGGTGATCCGAGCAGAATAACGACTTAGTGGATTAGAATTGGCTTACCTTGACCGTCTGAAAGAGGGGTTTAAGTAGCGGTGGCAGCAGGTGCAGCAGGCGGGAGAATCGCGTCGGCCGTTACGCTCCCGACGTTACGCCCGCGTAATGAGCGGGACCTTCCATTAATGGCGAGACAGGCTCGTTAATGGGGGATCGTGGTGGAGTGGGAAGTGGGATGTGGTCGGCGGAGATCTCGCGCATGGAGAGATTTGATCAGTTGAAAATACTGCATTTTTAACACGGCAATTTTCCTATCATTTGCACTCATCTAGAGGTGTTCAGCATTCATATAACACATATTAGCAAAACAATCGTAAAATATCAGTTTGCATGTGTTATACTCTAAAACCGGCATTTCGAGGGAAATTGTGTGTTTATCATGGCATCGCATCATTCTTGTATAGCGCAACTCTTGTCTCGAGAAATTGTGCAGGAAATTGCAGGAACAAAGCCAAAATTGGGAAAAGAGCTGATCAAAAATACACCAACTCCAAGTTTTGAGATCTGGTAGCAATCTAGAGGGAAATATTAAATTCAACATATCAGAAAAAGGTCCAAGTGTCATCCCAAACGAGTACCAGAGAGCCCAAGCCCTAAGGCTTCAATAGCGCCGCGGATCCGCGGCGGGAGCCTGCTTGCGCCGCGGATCCGCCGCATATCTGCCACGTCATCACTCCATTTTCAGTGCATAACTCCTATTTCAGTGCACACATCTCAGCAAGCTATGTCAAATTTCAGATTACTCTCGAAGTTTCTGCCAGATCAGCAAGGATGATTAATTAAGCTAATCTTGATTAAGCTAATCAAACTCCTAACAAACTAGTTCTAGAAGCTCCCTCTAACTAACTATTTTTAGAAGTCTCTCTAGCTAATAAACTTTTGGAGGGAAATTCAAATTTTGAATCCTAGATCTAGAGTTTTGGAAGTCTATAAAAGAGAGTCTAGATCTAGGGTTAAAGGCTAATCTTGAATTTCTTCTTGAATCTCTAATCTCCCCCATTTTCTAACACAAGTTGAGTGACACGACTTGTGCCAAACCCTAACCCTAATCAAGAAACCAAATTCAAGATTCTTTGAGTTGTAGCAAAGCAAGTCTTCAACCATCCTTTAGAAGCGAAGCCGGACTTCAACGGAGCACGAGATCCAAGCCGATCCACGACTCAAGGAGCCGATGCAATGCTAGATTCGACAATCTTGTTCCTTCTCAAATTCTTGTAGTCTTGAGCTATGTGTAACAATTTGTGGAATAAATAATGGTGAAGATTCTTTAAACTTGCTTATATTTTCAATTCGAGCATTATACTTATATTTCGATTCTTGAATATATTCTTTGTGATGATGCTTGAATAAAACTCCGCTCGTGGAGGAATCGAGATGATTGTAGAATGATGATGTTGACGAATCTTTAAACGTTTTCTTAAGTCTTATAACAATTGTAAATTCTTGAAAATTGAGTGATCGATGATCTAGATCGATGCGAAATGCATTCTTGATTCTTTTCGTACGATCTAGAGATCAACGATCAATCATTCAATTTCTAGAAGCTATCTTGTGAATGCGATTCATCGAAAGGACAAAGGATAGGATGAAGAAACCCTAATTCTTCGCAAGATCCTTAATCCTCGATCAATCGACATTGATTTAGCATCAATTTGTTAATGGATAAGAAACGGTAATTTCTAGTCTTCTTCACATCTACGATCTAATCGATTCCTACGAGCTTTACCTCAAATCTTGAAACCTAAATCGATTGGAATTCTATCTTTCTTGATTCTTGATGTTTATCGCTTTCTTGATTCTTGATTAGATTAGTTGATTCTTGAAATTCATCGATATAAATCTTGAATCGTTTTTACTTTTCTTTTCTATTAAATTTTTGATTCAAACAAAACAAAATACGAACGAATCGCACAATCCCTGTGGACGATTCGCACTCACTAATGCGCTCCAAACCGACACCGTTATTGATTACGGTCAAATAATTCTTTGATTGTGATTCTATTCATTTTCTAAACCGACACACAAAGAAAATATCAATCAAATGGCGCCGTTGCCGGGGATCGCGCGCTAATTCGTTCTATATTGAAAGTTGAATTGAAAGATTTATTCCATTATAATTTTTAGATCAAAATTCGCGCAAACACTAATACGAGTTGTTGTGATTTGTTGCGAGAAAATCTGGAATCATTGGAGCTGTGGAAAAAATTTCAGATAATTCCAGAGAGCTGTGTAAGTGAACAGGAGCCTGTTGTAAAAATTTCGTGCAGTGATCCTACCAGAGGACCGCGCTTCCGCGGCAATAGCGAGCTCCCGCGGCGGAACCGCCGCGTGCTGACGTCATCACTGCGCCAAAACTCCTCTGTAACTTCCTAACTTTCTTATCTCTCTCCAAATCTGCTCCAATTAACATTTTGTGCAGGTTTCTTTGCAAATAAATCGCAGCGCCGCAAAAGCAAAATAAATTGTGCGTGTTTTTGATTTTTGGTTGTTTGCATATTAATACGGAATTTAAGGGGCACGGCCAAATCCAGATTAGGTGGGGAGTTCATTACCCTTCCTAAGACCCAAAAATCGCAAAATTGCATCCGCATTTACCCTCATTAACTAAAAAATATCTAGAGATGACTCTAAGGACCGTCGCGCTCACTTAGGACAGAAGAAGGCCGTGGGTAATTCATTGCTTATCCGCGTTTCTTTTGTGGTGTCTAAGGCAAGCGTGTCGAAGGCTAGTGGTTACTTAATTAGGCCCACTACTTACGTAGTGGAGAACCTCCTACTTACCTGGCACTTACCTGGCCACAGGAGAGACAAAGAGGCAATGGAGGATTGATCCTGCGACTTGTCTTTTGGCAGTTAGGAGCGGTCTAGAGCTTTGACCTAAATGACCACTAGATTTTAGGGTTGCTTGTTGCATTTGTTGTGATCGCATCATTTTTTTAAAAATCCGTATCATTTTTTCAAAACAAACAATCACATTTCATTCATTCCCCTAATTATAAGTCACGCTGCCATTTGTACTAACCCTTTTTAGTGCAAGATAGGCTGGACACGGGATTCTAGTGCCCGTTTACTCCGCGTTCCCTTGATCGACCCAAAAGTCGGTATTTCTCCATTTACCTTTTCTTTACCCACTACCACACCCACATCGATGGATCCGTCTCCATCGAACTTCTTTACCACTACTCTGCTGCCGTCCGTTGGTGCGCAGAATCCACATCGCATTTCTCTCCAAGAGAGGTGCTATCCTACACGAGGTCCCCTTTCCACCTGTCTTTCCATTCCACCAGCCAACGGGGAAAATTTTGAAATTAAACCCCAATACATCAACCTTCTACCAAAATTTCACGGTCTCGAGTCTGAAGACGCATATGCCTTTATCACCAAATTTGAAAATGTATGCGCAATGATGGGTACCTCACAGCTTTCTATGGATGCTATACGTCTTCGTCTTCTTCCATTCACCTTGTGCGATATAGCCGAGAAGTGGCCGTATAACACTACCGCACATTCCATCTCAAACTGGGGAGAATTCGTCAAAGCATTCCTTAAGAAATTCTACTCACATCATAAGACAGCTCGAGTCCGTAGCGAAATAAATCAATTCACCCAGCTTCCAAATGAACCATTTTCAAAATGTCTTGAACGCTTCAAGGATCTGTTAGTCCAATGTCCACATCACGGAATCTCTAGATGGGAACTGTGCCGAATCATTTATGAGGTCATTAATCCTAACACAAGACAGACCCTTGAATCCATGTGTCAAGGCAACTTCATGACCAAAGATGATGGGGAAGCCTGGAAATTCCTAGAAGATTTCGCTGAAAAATCTTTACAGTGGGAGGGTGTGAGTCAATCGTTTAGGGATGGTAATGATATTTCCATAGGAGTTAGAGCTGAAATTTCAGCTATCAATAAGAAACTCGAGACTATGGAAAACAAATTTTTAGCTGCCGCCCTAAATCAAATGCCACTCTCCAAAACTGTATGTGGATGCTGTTCTGATCCTTCTCACTTGACGGAAGAATGTCCACGAAATTCTCCGTTTCAAGGTCACGAGCATACCAATGCCGCATTTCAAAGACCTAGAAACGATCCATTTTCTTCCACATATAATCAGAGTTGGAGAAATCACCCTAATTTTGCTTGGAACCAACAATACAATCAAAACACGGTTTCAAACCAAAACAATTTCCAAAGGGCTCCTCCACCACAACAACAACCACCACAATTGAGTCAGCACCCCTTCCAAGCACAAAACTTCCAATATCCGGTCAACACACTTGCACTGTTTAGTCCCTTACAGTTGACCGGGACTGATGAATCCTCTTCATTTGCACAATACATGAATTTGGTCTTAACAAATATCATGCAAGTTTCGGCTGAAATGAAGTCTTCTGTTGATAAAATTGAGAAAAACTCTGCGTCCCAAAGCGAGAGTATTAAATCGATGGAAGAAGAAATTGTACGATTAAAAGCCGAAATGAGTGCAAGAGAGAAAGGGAAACTTCCAGCTCAACCCTTACCCAATCCTGGCTATTCACATCATGTGAATGCAATCACCACGTTGAGATCTGGAAGAGTGATTGACAATCACGTTGGGGAAGAGATTGATGACACCGAAAAATCTATCGATGATACCCCGGCTGAGACCTTTCCTTCCACTTCCACTTCTAGTTCTGACCCCAGTTCTTCTACCCTACCACCTTCTTGCGAGCTTATTCTTCGTTTCCCACAAGGCTCGTCACCTCAACCCATTATTTCGAGTTCTCCACGGACGATCCCCACTTCTATTCTGGGATCGGGTCCACACACACTTCCTTCTCCTTTGATGGAACCAGCGCTTATTGCACAAGCTCCTTACCCAAATCGGTTAAGGGCAAACAGACCAAGTCCACACATGGAGAAGATCACTGAAATCTTGAAACAGGTTAACATCAACATCCCTCTTCTAGATGCTATCCAACAAGTCTCCGCTTATGCGAAAGTTCTTAAAGACTTGTGCACTAGAAAGAGGAAGACTCAAGTGCCCAAGAAGATATTCATAGCAAAGACAGTAGACACAGCTTTCCCCCAACAATTACCAAGGAAACGTAAGGATCCTGGCTATCCTACTATTTCCATTTCTATTGGGGAGAAACACATCAACCGTGCTCTACTTGACCTTGGCGCAAGTGTTAACCTGCTTCCTTTCTCAGTCTATGAGCAGTTAGGAATCGGAGAGTTGAAACCAGCCCATTGCACTCTCCAGATGGCTGACAGATCAATCACCAAACCTAGGGGTGAACTGGAGAATGTGTTAATAAAAATCGGGGAATTTGTATTCCCTGTGGATTTTATTGTAATTGATACACAGCCTGTAGCAAACCCACGGAATCAAATTCCGGTGATTCTTGGTCGTCCCTTTTTGGCCACTTCCAATGCTATAATCAACTGTCGTAATGGTTCTATGACCCTATCTTTCGGGAATAAGTCAATTGAGCTGAACATTTATAAGTTGGGAAGTGTACCCTCCGAACCTACTGCTCAGGTCTGTTCTGTCGACTTAATGGATGTCGACAGCAGCGAATTTGATCCTCATGATACCGATCTTGACTTTTTTCATACGTTGTTGATTGACCCAACTATGTATCATACACATATGGACTCTTCTACCGAGTTGTCCGGGTCAATAACTAACACCGATTATGAACTGCTTTTAGAGTCTGAAGATCACCCCGCACTTTGTGACGACATTATTCTCCGGGGTATTGATGAGACTTTTGAGGAGATCTTCGCTGACGAACTCGCATTTTTGAATGACACGGGTGTTGAGATGAATCATGTCCCAATCAGTGAAATTGAACCTCCACCCGCTCTTCTGGATTGTAAAGAGAATGCGAGTAATCCATCACATACACTGCATCGTCTCTCCAAAATGAGACGCACACACATTCTATTCCACCATTTATCCTTTCCCCACTTCTTCTTCCACCAACCAAAGCACTGCATTGATAAAATTTTTGAATGGTTGGTGTTAACCTTCGGTTTTTGCAAAGCTTGGTATCGACCAATGATTTTTGACCCCCTCATGTGATTTTCAAAAGATTAACATTGCTTAACTCAAGTTTGGGTGGGGGGGGTGTAATCTGGCTCTTGAAAAAATTTTTTTTACACAAAATGGTGAGCCAAAAATAAGTTTGGGGGAGGATCTTCACTTAAATATTTTGCCCCCACTAATAAATTCCTTCCAAGCTTACAGGTTTTTCGAGATTTAGCAGATGGCAACAGTGATGACACTGTTGAAAACAAGTTTGAGGGAGGTTTGTACTTATTTTCGCATCATTTGCATCATACTTTGCATAAGCACAAAACATTTTGAAAACCTATAAAAATTTAAAAATTTTCAAAAATAAAAATATTTTTGTACATAAATAAGATAATAAAAGATTAGATAGTGAAAAATTACATCCAAAAGATTTGAAAAATTTAAGAAAACCAAGAAAATTAGAAGTTTTCTTAAACGAACTAGTAATAAGTAGTTATGAGCCGTTGTCCCAAGGGTTTGTAAGATGAAGGAAGTCACTAATCTGAGGATAAAAATAAGTCTGAAAAATAGTTTATATTCTGGAAGCCAAACATTTTGAACGTTGATACCCTACTATTCGCACTCACACACGTCTTGAAACTCGGGATAGTAGAGGATACCTTGAAATGCTCTTGTCTTAAACCCAAAAGTATGAAGGAAATAAAAAAAATTGAATAAAATATAAAAATGGTGAGAAAAATGGACACTGGTTTTGTTATCGCCAAGGCAGTAATAAAAAAATATAGCAAGGGTGCCTCTTCACCTAGTACCCTAAGGCCAACTGGTCTGGGAGTCACTGCTAAGCCTTAGGTGGTGCAAGACGAGGAAAATACACCAAATAAGCAAGCACATGAGTAATCGGTCGGTTAATACCTCAAGAAGTATTAACGGTCGCATGAAAGTATGTGAGCAATCTCATCTAAATATTCATTAATTAAAAAGTACTGAGGCTGATGGGCAAGAGTATGATAGCTTGAATTGAATTCTCCGGGTGTAGAGATGTCTTTACACACACGTAGGGTTATATGATCGATGTTTAGAAGAAAGATAGGAATGAAGAATAAGACGATGTTTTCTTGAGGGAGGACGTGATTTCTAACATCTTTTCATGACTATTAAGATAGGGCTCATGACAACCGAAAAGCTAGCTTAGTAGGAAACCCTAATTTTCAAGGATTTTCTTTTACAATTCTTTTCTTTAAATGTAATATTCATGATCTTCCTTTTATTATTGGATTTTGTGGGTGCAATCCGCTGAAAACCCTCAGTAGACAACACTCCTCCTACTAGGGACACCTAGAGGTTTAAAGGCTTGTTGCACGTACTCAGTGCAATCGTGTTGCCTACGAAAGTGTGCTAGTTAGTTTTTCTCTTTCTTTATTTTCTCCTTCTCTTTTTAATAAAACAGTTCGCTCAAGACGATCGAAAATAAGTTTGGGGGAATTTGATCAGTCGTAAATACTGCATTTTTGACACGGCAATTTCCCTATCATTTGCACTCATCTAGAGGTGTTCAACATTCATATAGCACATATTAGCAAAACAGTTGTAAAATATCAGTTTGCATGTGTTATACTCTAAAACCGGCATTTCGAGGAAAATTGTGTGTTTATCATGGCATCGCATCATTCTTGTATAGCGCAACTCTTGTCTCGAGAAATTGTGCAGGAAATTGTAGGAACAAAGCCAAAATTAGGAAAAGAGCTGATCAAAAATACACCAACTCCAAGTTTTGAGATCTGGTAGCAATCTAGAGGGAAATATTAAATTCAACATATCAGAAAAAGGTCCAAGTGTCATCCCAAACGAGTACCAGAGAGCCCAAACCCTAAGGCTTCAATAGCGCCGCGGATCCGCGACGGGAGCCTGCTTGCGCCGCGGATCCGCCGCATATCTGCCACGTCATCACTCCATTTTCAGTGCATAACTCCTATTTCAGTGCACACATCTCAGCAAGCTATGTCAAATTCCAGATTACTCTCGAAGCTTCTGCCAGATCAGCAAGGATGATTAATTAAGCTAATCTTGATTAAGCTAATCAAACCCTAACAAACTAGTTCTAGAAGCTCCCTCTAACTAACTACTTTTAGAAGTCTCTCTAGCTAACAAACTTTTGGAGGGAAATTCAAATTTTGAATCCTAGATCTAGGGTTTTGGAAGTCTATAAAAGAGAGCCTAGATCTAGGGTTAAAGGCTAATCTTGAATTTCTTCTTGAATCTCTAATCTCCCCCATTTTCTAACACAAGTTGAGTGACACGACTTGTGCCAAACCCTAACCCTAATCAAGAAACCAAATTCAAGATTGTTTGAGTTCTAGCAAAGCAAGTCTTCAACCATCCTTTAGAAGCGAAGCCGGACTTCAACGGAGCACGGGATCCAAGCCGATCCACGACTCAAGGAGCCGATGCAACGCTAGATTCGACAATCTTGTTCCTTCTCAAATTCTTGTAGTCTTGAGCTATGTGTAACAATTTGTGGAATAAATAATGGTGAAGATTCTTTAGACTTGCTTATATTTTCAATTCGAGCATTATGCTTATATTTCGATTCTTGACTATATTCTTTGTGATGATGCTTGAATAAAACTCTGCTCGTGGAGGAATCGAGATGATTGTAGAATGATGATGTTGACGAATCTTTAAACGTTTTCTTAAGTCTTATAACAATTGTAAATTCTTGAAAATTGAGTGATCGATGATCTAGATTGATGCGAAATGCATTCTTGATTCTTTTCGCACGATCTAGAGATCAACGATCAATCATTCAATTTCTAGAAGCTATCTTGTGAATGTGATTCATCGAAAGGACAAAGGATAGGATGAAGAAACCCCAATTCTTCGCAAGATCCTTAATCTTCGATCAATCGACATCGATTTAGCATCAATTTGTTAATGGATAATAAACGGTAATTTCTAGTCTTCTTCACATCTACGATCTAATCGATTCCTACGAGCTTTACTTCAAATCTTGAAACCTAAATCGATTGGAATTCTATCTTTCTTGATTCTCGATGTTTATCGCTTTCTTGATTCTTGATTAGATTAGTTGATTCTTGAAATTCATCGATATAAATCTTGAATCATTTTTGCTTTTCTTTCCTATTAAATTTTCGATTCAAACAAAACAAAATACGAAAGAATCGCACAATCCCTGTGGACGATTCGCACTCACTAATGCGCTCCAAACCGACACCGTTATTGATTGCGGTCAAATAATTCTTTGATTGTGATTTCTATTCATTTTCTAAACCGACACACAAAGAAAAGATCAATCAAGATTCACGGGATGGAGGTTACGCCTGCAAGCGGTGCTGTTGGTCGGTCGATGGACCGAGAAAGATGACCTCGGCGGGAGAGCTCGCGGACGGGCGGGAGAGCTGAGGCATCTTGTTTCTGCGGTAGCTCGGGAACGAGCTATGAGGCCGAGGAGGCCAATTGTGCCGGGGTCGGAGGCGAGCCAGCCTCGTTGGTAGGACGGGCATAGGAGCAGTCTGGTCGGTCCCTGTAGGTCCTTTCTTGCAAGCTCTGGGACACACCATCTGCCACGTGTCATGGTCTGGGAGATCAACGATATTGAGCATCATCATTAGCCCCCCACTCTCGTCCCGACCAGCTGACGAGTCGGGTCGAGAGTGGTCTGCCGGGTCACCCGAGGTGAGCTCTCTTGCGAAGATATCGTCGGGCGTGTCCCCGGGAAATCCGTTGTCTTTTTCTGGATGACGCAGGCGAATCAGGGCGAGATCTTCTGCATTAAAGAGGGGCGCCGGATCGTGCGCACTTTTGACGAAGCGGCGGCCCACATGTCGAGCGTTGGTTGGTGGACGCGACGGGCCGCAGGCCTCTGGCGTCTGAAGAGATGCGGTCCAATGCGCGTGCGCCAAGTGGAGCGATCTGGGTCGTCGAATGTGAATGGTTGTTTTTGGCGGCAGTCGACGGTCGCCATTAGATGGGGGCGCCGGAGGCTATAGGTAAAGGTGGGGCCCTCTTCACGGCCCATCTCTCTTCACATTTCCCTCATCTTTCATATCGTAAGCTCGGCGCTCTCATCTTAGGTCGGATCTTCTGCTTTCCTAAGGGTTTCTCAATCAGGTTAGATGTCTTCTTCTGGGGAGTTTGTAGATGTCGTAGGGGTAGATTCTAGGGTTTCTCCCGCCGAGTCGGAGTCTTCCCGGGGAGCGGGGGTCAGATCCTCTCCCCGTGGTTGTGTGTCAGGGGCGAATCCCCAAGTGGAGGTGGCGGATGCCCCTGGTGTGCCTTCCTTGTTGAGGAACGAGGGGGATCTTGCCACCGCTCAGGCCCGCTTCCATATCCCTTCTGGCTATACTCTGCGTTTGGCCGAGGAAGGAGAGAGGGCAGATCAGGTATGGGGTAAAGAGATTGCCCTGTACCTGTAATCCTTTTGGGCCGGAATGCGCTTGCCCTTCTCTCCCGAGTTCGCTGCAGCGCTGTCTTACTTCGGGTTAGCCCCGGGCCAGTTAGTGCCGAACTCCTGGAGGATTCTCCTTGGGTTTTTGGTCCGCTTGAAATTGCAGATGGTCCCTTTCGGTCTGTCCATCCCTGCCTTCTCTCTCATCTATAAAAGTCACCCCGGCTCTCATGCCGGCGACCCGAGGGGGGTCTATCTCTCCTTTAGGAAACGTCGGGGGAGTGCGCCCGGGTCGGAAGTCATCATCCTGCCTTCTTCCATCCACGACTGGAAGAAGAAGTTTTTCTTCGTCGGGCCGCCAGAAGGTGAGGACTGGCCCGTACCCGTCCAGTGGTCTAGGGATAAGTGCTGGCAGGGAAACCTGTCCAATGATCCCGACGATGTGAGAGTGGCGGCGTGGGAGTCCATCCCTCGGGCCGATGTGTTGCTTTCTGAGCGGGCCCTTAGTTGGGCCGGGCTTAGCCTTGCCCAGTTCATCGGTAAGTTAGGCTTGTATTTATTTTGATTTTTGCTTGTGTCGCTGACCCCATTTTATCTCGTATTGTGCAGAATCCATGGATTTGAGTCACCTTCGAGCGACTATGCGCAAGCCGAAGAAGGGGCCGAGGGCTGGAGGGGCCAGCTCTTCCCGTCAGGTGCCGACCCCGGCTCCTCCGGCAGCCGTCCAGCACCAGCGCTCGAGCGTGGATTGGGCCCCGGAGCCCAGCAGGGTGCCGACCTGAAGAGGGCTAGGGGGCAGGAAGCCCCGGCCTCGGAGGCGGAGACCAGTCCGCCGCCGCCGGCTCTCAAGAGGTTCCCCCGCGCAGCCCTGCAGGACCCGGCCTCCCCGATCTTGGTGGAGGATGGGGAGCTCCTCTTTGAGGTGCCCTCGGGGCTCTCCGTCGCCGACAGCCTTCTGCACAACATGGAGAGGTCGGCCGGGGGCAGGGTCCCCGGGGGAAGTCTGAAGGGGCAACTGGGGTCCATCGTCCAAGAGGCCGTGCAGGTTAGTACTCGTACTTTGCTCGTTTCATCTTTCGTGAGACTTGGTGATCCTTCTTCTTTCTAACCCCTTTCTTGTTTCCCTAGGTCCTCCACCACGTCGCTCTTGCTATCCGGATGGAGGAGGAGGAGATAGGCCCGGCGGTTCGAGCCTCGGGCGAGTCACCCTTCTCGCTGAGGGAAAGCTCGAGGCCGGCGCTGGAAGCGGTGACAGCGAGGGTCGCCGCTCTCGAGGCCGAGGTGGTGGCCGAGAAGCAGGAGCTAGTGGCCGCAAAGCAGGAGGCGGCGGCCGGGGAGCAGGAAGTAGCGGCGGCGAAGCAGGAGGCTGCCAGGCTCCGCAAAGCTGTCCAGGCTGTCGAGGCCAAGCTTCAGGACTCCAAGGCGCTCGTCGGCACCATGAAGAAGTCAGTGAGCACCATCGGAAGGAGCTGGGGGTGGCGGTAGAGGCGGCGAAATGAGCCGACCTCTTGGCGGCGAAAGCGGTGGAGAACTTCCAGAAATCGGAAGAATTTTACACCGTCCTAGTCTTGGCGACCACCGCCATCTGGCTTGAGGCCCTCGACGCCGTCAAGGCTCGGATGCCGGAGTTCACCAACCAGGATCTCCGGGCCGAATATCCTCGCGGGGACGAGGAGCAGTGGGAGGACCTCGGGGGCGAGGCCGAGGAGGAGATACCCGGTGAGGGCAACGCGGACGCCCCTGCGGCGGGCGCTGGGCTTCCCGAGGATGCGCTCGGCCCGGAGGCCTGTCGCCTTTTGTTTCCTTTTCTTTTTATTTGTTTCTTCGGGAATTTGGTAGGCCTCCGGGCACTTTATAAGGCTGGGGAGCCCACAATACCTTATAAAAGGTTTAACTTTTGCGAATAAAGGTATTTTTCTTGCAGTCTTGTTTGGACGCGTATTTTTCTTCTTGTTGTTTGAACACTTGTATCTGCGTGGGACTGCCTTTCTGTTATGTCGTCTCTTTGTCTGGCGATTACACGTCGACTTGAGTCTGCTCTCTTGCCAAGTGTTCCAAGGCAGGCGGTAAGACGGTATCTCCATGGCCCCGAAGTCGAAGTGTAGATCGCTAAGACGTTGATAGATTGTTTGCCTCTTGTTGAGTTCACGTTCCTTAGTTGTTGGAGGGGCCGTAATTGGCCAACTGAGGATGGTGCCGAGCAGGGTAGCTGCTAGGTGCCTCTTGGCGAGGGCTTTGATCCTTAGCGCTAGAGGGGCCATAAGAGGCCTGCTGAGGATGGCTGAGCAGGATAGCTGCTCGGTGCCTCTTAGCGAGGGCTTTGACCCTTAGCGGGAGAGGGGCCGTGAGAGGCCTGCTGATGATGGCCGAGCAGGGTAGCTGCTCGGTGCTTCTTGGCGAAGGCTTTGATCCTCAGTGTGAGAGGGGCCGTGATAGGCCTGCTGAGGATGGCCGAGCAGGGTAGCTGTTCGGTGCCTCTTGGCGAGGGCTTTGATCCTCAGCGCGAGAGGGGCCGTGAGAGGCCTGTTGAGGATGGCCGAGCAGGGTAGCTGCTCAGTGCCGCTTGGCGAGGGCTTTGATCCTCAGCGTGAGAGGGGCCGTGGGAGGCCTGCTGAGGATGGCCGAGCAGGGCAGTTGCTCGGTGCCTCTTGGAGAGGGCTTTGATCCTCAGCGTGAGAGGGGCCGTGAGAGTCCTGTTGAGGATGGCGGAGCAGGATAGCTGGTCGGTGCCTCTTGGCGAGGGCTTTGATCCTTAAGGATGCCCGAGCGGGGTTGCCGCCCGGTGCCTCTTGGCGAGGGCTTTGATCCCTGGTGGGGTGCCAGGGACAACCGAGCACGGTTGGTGCTAAGCGGTTGCCTCTTTCGAAGGCTTTTCATCCTTAGCGTGGGAGGGGCGTAGGAGGCCTACTAAGGATGTCCGGGCGGGGTTGCCGCCCGGTGCCTCTTGGCGAGGGCTTTGATCCTTGGTTGGATCCAGGGATAACCGAGCACGGTTGGTGCTAAGCAGTTGCCTCTTTCGAAGGCTTTTGGGTCCTTAAGGATGTCCGAACAGGGTTGCTGCCCGGTGCCTCTTGGCGAGGGCTTTGATCCTCGTGGGGTAGGGAAGCTACCAGCCAGGGATAGCCGAGCAGGGTAGCTGCAGGGTTGCCTCTTATTGAGGGCTTAGATCCCTGGCGTTGTGGGGTAGGGAAGCTACCAGCCAGGGATAGTCGAGCAGGGTAGCTGCAGAGCGGCCTCTTAGTGAGGGCTTAGATCCCTGGCGTTGTGGGGGTAGGGAAGCTACCAGCCAGGGATAGCCGAGCAGGGTAGCTGCAGGGCTTCCTCTTCGTGAGGGCTTTGATCCCTAGCGTCCTGGGGTAGGGAAGCTACCAGTTAGGGATAGCCGAGCAGGGTAGCCACTCGGCTGCCTCTTGTTGAGGGCTTAGCTCCATGAGGAAGGACCGAGCAGTGAAGCTGCTCGGTTGCCTCTTGGTGAGGCTCTGTCCGACCTTCCCATGTGAGCACCGAGGAGTGGGACAGCATCGACGACACGTGTCGTGAGGGTGCTGTGAAGGTGAAGCGCCGGAGTCTCGTCGTTTCGGTTTCGCATGGAAGGTGCGATGCTTGCCGCGTGGCGCCTGCGTTGCGGGTGAAGCGGGCGACTGTTGGACTCCCAGGCGTCATTGGCTATAAAACGAAGGGATTGCTGTTTGCTTCCTCCTCACACCTGAAACGCAGAAAATGCAGGACTTCCCCTTCACCATCGAAGACATCGTAAGCTTCGAGGATGTCTACCTCTATGACCCGTACTGTACCGAGGACACAGTGCAGTTGGTGATAGGAAGGATTGAGGACCACTTCGGCTGATTGCTTCCCCGGCGGTCCTCCCTCCTTCAGCTGCTGATGTACTCCATCTGGAGGGCGTCGCCGGGGCTTTACAACCTCTTATCCGAAATGCTGTTCGAGGAGGCCATAGGCAAGCTAAGGTCTCTGAGGCGCTTCGGACTGATCTCTGCGAGCCGGCTAAACCGCTCGGAAGCACTCGTCCGTGAGTGCTACCAGTTGAGGCTCGACGCCGAAGCTCGCGGGGGATCGGAGGCAGAGGTTAGACGCTGCGAGGGCTCGGCTGGAGGAGATATGCTCAGAGTACCACGAGCAGTGCTCTCTGCACCCCATTCCCCCGCTGTTGTAATAATAATTTTTTCTTTTTTTGTATACGACTGAGGAGCCTATAGTACCTTTTGAATGAATAAGATTCTTTTTCTTTTCTGCAATGCTCTATTGATCTTTTTATTGTATAAACAAAAGATCTTAGGAAGATGGTACATTGCTTAGGAAAGAAAATACATGCCAGTAGATGCTTTTATTCATGCAACTTGAGCCCCATATACGTCTGTTGGTATCTGTGCTCGGCATGGGGTACCGAGCTTCGGGGGTGCCAGACGTATGCCCCGCTGACACTACATGATCTGGCCGATGGTCTGCTCGGTTGGAGGGGGGCGTTGTTCCTGCTCGCGGTCAGCTTGTCGCTTGTCCCTCAAGTACGCTACGAGGTGCCCCGAATGGATGAGCTCTTCAATATAATCTCGGAGTTGTTTGCAGCTTTCCGTTGAGTGGCCCAGCGACCTATGAAAGATGCAGTAGGGGCCCCGGGTTCGCTTCGAAGCCGAGCATGGGATCGGGGGGAACTTGAAGAACCCTTCGCCTTTGGCCTCCTCAAGTAGTACTGCCTGGGAGACATTAAGCGGTGTGTACTCCTGGAACTTTGAGGGATAGGGCTTTTGCCGTTCCGGTCCTCTTCTCTCGTCCCTTGCCCTCTTTTTCTGGTCGGCTTGCTCTGCTTGGGGGAGGCTTGCGTTCACCTAGGACTCGAGCTGGACCTCGTGCTCGGACCAGGCCTTTACCTCGGCCATGGTCTTAGCTTGCGCCAGTGCAAAAGAGCGTAACCACTCCTTGTGCCTAAGACCAAACCTTAGAGCCGTGATGACCGTTTCGTCCCGATGCTCTGGGACCTCAAGAAGGGCGTTGTAGAAACGGGTGATGTAGGCCTTGAACGTCTCCCTGTCCTTGCTCTTGATCGTGAAGAGGTGGTCGACTGTGCGTTTCTGCAGCCTGTTCCCAATGAAGTGGCTGAGGAATTATGTGGCCAGCTCGTCAAAGGTTGAGATCGAGCACGGCTCGAGTCCTCGGTACCAGTCTCGCCCGGCACGGATGAGAGTGGCCGGGAAAGCTCGGCATTGGGTGGCATCGGAGTGGTCTTGGAAGCTCATTCCCGCAGTGAACGCGTCCAAGTGGTCCTTCGGGTTAGATTTGCCGTTGAAGAGGGAGACCTTTGGGGCTTGTTGCGGGAGGAGACGTGGACGGCGAGCAGGTCCTCGGTGAACGGTTTTGTGAGCGAGTCGGCGGCATATTTAGCCCCGTCGCTCGAACGGTGACCTTCCCGATGCAGACTCTCGATCTTCTTCTCGAGGGCGTCGAGTCAGCCATGGTACCCCGACGACTCGGCGCATTCTGATCCCAGGCCCCTGTTGTTGGCGGCCTGCGTCTGGCCTCGGCCGCGGTTTATCTCAATGAGATTCCTCAAATCTCCGGGTGAGGTAGCCCTTGAGCTGCCTTGACGAGCTCCGTTTGCACGGCTCCGCCGGGGGAGGGTGTGTCGGCCATGCCTGGTGACAGGCGAGCTGACCGAGATTTCCTCAGGAGGGACAGGCGCGCGAAAGACCTCGGAGAGGGGCGCTCTAGCGACGGACCTCGGTGTCGAGCTGTTGGGCGCCCAGCGGGTCGCAGAACATACTGGCCCGGGGGATCCGCGGTCGTGGGAGACAGCGAGGCGGCGGTCGGCCATGCCGACGTTGGCTGAGTCTTCTCTCCCCTGTAGGGGTCCTGGTCCCGAGGCGGGGGAGCGGTGACCTAGGGATTTTGCCCCGCTATTTGGACGCGGACGAGCGCCTCCACGAAGGATGCGAGTCGGTCTATCTGTCCGGCGAGGGCGTTGATGGCATTCGGCGGAGGAGGCTCGTCTGTGCCTCCGTTGAGAGGGAGGCGTCGGTTGGCATTTGGATCGTCTTGATGATCGCTCGCCATTGGAGTGAGATCGGGAGGCGAACTTTTGTTTTTGTGGAATCAAAGTGTTCCCACAGACGGCGCCAGCTGATGGAGGGTGGAATCTCCTTCAGATGTTGCTTCCCGTTGATCTGCTGATGGCGGGATCTGGAGGTAGACTCCTGAAGTGTGTGGATCTCAATGGGTTTGAAGTTGTTGAGCCTAGCTATGTGCAAGGAAGTCCCGGGGTGGTTGGACCACCGAGGACCTTCCGACGATCAAGTTAGTGGGGTAATCCGAGCAGAGTAACGGTTTAGTAGATTAGAATTGGCTTACCTTGACTGTCTGAAAGAGGGGTTTAAGTAGTGGTGGCAGCAGGCGTGAGAATCACGCCGGCCGTTACGCTCCCGACGTCACGCCCGTATGATGAGCGGGACCTCCCATTAATGGCGAGACAAGCTCGTTAATGGGGGATCGTGGTGGCGTGGAACGTGGGATGTGGCCTGCGGAGATCTTGCGCATGGATAGATTCGTGGGATGGCGGTTACGCCTTCAAGCGGTACTGTTGGTCAGTCGATAGACAGAGGAAGATGACCTCGGCGGGAGAGCCGGGGCATCTTGTTTCTGCGATAGCTCGGGAACGAGCTGTGAGGCCGAGGAGGCCAATTGTGCTGGGGTTCGAAGGCGAGCCAGCTTCGTCGGTAGGACGGGCATAGAAGCAGTTTGGTCGACCCCTGTAGGTCCTTTCTTGCATGCTCTGGGACACACCATCTGCCACGTGTCATGGTCTGGGAGATCACCTATATCGAGCATCATCATAGACCTTTGATGGGTTCGCCGCCTGGCCTTAGCTTGCAAGGTCTGCTGCATTCGTCAACTTTACTTGTCGGCATTCTTGGAGTTCACCAATTAAGCTCGACGCTTCACCGGCATTATCAGAGTTTACTGCATTAATCGCCAACTAGCTCGCTCGCGTTTTTGGATTTCACCGACTAAGCTCGCCGGCGTCTTCGGATTTTCGCCGCGTTCACCTCGCAAGACTGCCGGCCTTTTTGAGTTTTCCGAGTTCACCGCCGAGGCTCGCTGGTTCACCGCTTTCGTTGCCTTACCGCGTCTTAAGTTCGCCTTCTATGCCGTCAAAGTTCTCTTCTCTTGCCGCCTCAGTTAGTCGGCGAAGTCCGCCGTATAAGATCGCCGGCGTTTTCCGATTTAATAGAAAGAAAAGCTTGATAAATTAGAGATGAGAGGAAGAAGATGAAGTAGTAATCAAATTTTCTGCAACTTTCCTAAAATACCCTTAGATATTTTATCATGGAAGACTGGTTTGTTGCCTACACGTGGTCACTTCTCATTGGTTACACAGCTGCACGTTTCTCGATGCCCAAGAAAGGAAGCACCGAAGAAAAACTCTATAAATGTATATATGCACGATTGCACACATATATGTTCAGTTTTGCAAGCGCCAAATGACGAAATAGTTGACGAAGAAGTACAAACATATATGTAGTGCTGAAGCTCTTAAGTAGCTTTCGATATAATGGAGACATCTTATGAACCTAAAGATTATAATTAAGAGTTAAAATGCAGGAGGATCTTGTTACATGATTAAACCAAGAGATTGCTGATAAAGAGTACCTCACATCAAAGGTGCATCTCCAGGCGAAGTCTTTTTAGCTATCTGATATCTTTTGTTCTGATAATTTATTGGCAGATATCTGTGCTATGCATCCGTGTTCTTCTTTCAATACAGGTCTTATTTTTGTTGCCGTCTATGGTGCTTCTTCCTATAATTTTCTAGTCTGCATCCAACCAATAAAACAAATCTGTTAAATTTCTTTTAATATATCTAAAGCAATTTAGCAAATATGCCGTTTATTTTGGAGAAAAAGATGGATAATTAGTCATCCCATAATATTAAAAAGTTTTTAATGAATACAAAGATACGCCATCAAGGTCGGAATAGATATACAAATATTCTCCAAAGCATTAATCTTAGTTTTACATGCCAAAAGCGAAAGTAGACCAAGTGCCTTACATACGAGGTACACTAAACCCAAAACACCACATCCTCAGCAACTCCATATCCATTCTCCCACCTCGGGCTCCTCCATCATTCCCTTCCCCGTCGCCCTCATCCCGTGCAGGAGTCGAATCCTTCTCCTTCTCACTTGCAACAGTCTCGGGCACCATCTTTCTGATTTTCAGTTTTGATTTATCTACAAGCAAGCTTGCCTAGATGAGAAGCATAGAAGATATATGGTGGACAACCGTGTTGATGCAATTATCCCCCCTAAAATTCTCTCGTTTCGTTCCCTCCATATACCCAAAGTAACACCCATAATAATAATGTCACAATTCCTCCTATTGGTACCCCCTAAATTTTTTCTCTAATTCCCTACACATCATTGACCGAAGCAAGTAATTGAAAAATATTATTCTTAGCACAGAAATGTGTCCACACATCAGAGCCAAGAGGCAATCGAAGATGAGGTGATTCCTGTTTCCTCATTAGGTTTGCAAAGCTCGCAAATAGAAGGCCCTTGCCATTTCCGTTTAATCAGGTTGTCTTTAATTAACACCGCCTACTTGGACACTAACCAACTGAAAACTATTATCTTGCTCGGAACCCTAAACTTCTATATTGGTCGGATATGTCCTTCTATTTTCCCCCTCCATTGATGATCTTATATAATGACCTGATGGTGAATTTGCTACTTCAGTTCCATCTCCATTTAGGCCGATCCTTTCTCTGGTTGCACGGACCCCAATCGTTTAAGAATATCACAAGTTCCCTTAGCTCCAGTCTTTCCCGTGCAGCCAGAGTACGCCTGAATGTTGGTCACCACTCTCGTCCATTCCAAACGTCCGCAACCTTCACGTATCTGTCCCTCGTTAAGCCATAAAGTCTTGGAAATTTAAAACGCAGTAACACCTGTTCCCCTATTAATTTAACGCAATAATAAGAGCTAGGCTTCGTTCAAACCCAATCAGGCAACGTTTCACGTGCTTCCCACATGAGCACCAGCGCCGGCCTCTTATAGGATTAAATCCTACAGCGGCGCCTTATGTGAAGTTCACGTGAGCACCAACATGCAGAGCATAGGAGCGTCTATTATATAAGAATTAAATTCTTAAGTGGCCCCATGTGCATAGTAGGTGAGCGCCAGCGTCCAAACTAAAGCGGGTAGAATTAAATTTTACATGAGTAATATTTCCTTAACATCCGGGATATTTTCTGTTAAACAGAGCCGTTGGAGCAAAAATCCAATGGTGATGAAAAATTATCAAATGATAGAATTAAATTTTATTAAGAGAAAATATCTTCCTAATCTTTCTAAATTGAAAGAGATATTCTCGGTTGGATAAAAAATCCAATTATAGAATTAATAGTTTGGTAATATATTTTCCCAATTTTTCTAAATAAAGAAAAATTGTGCTCTGTTAAATCGAGCACTCCTGGATTAAAAATTCAATGATAATTAAAATAATCACTGATTGATAGAAATAAAATTATATATATGGGAAAATATTTCCCTAATATTGCTAAAAACAAGAAAAACATATTCTGTGAAATAAAATTCACTGGATCAAAAATCCAACGGTGGATAAAATCCCCCAAATAATTTTTAAAGTCAAGTAAAATCAATTAGTATTTCTCAAATGAGAGATTTTCTCGAACTAGTCAATAAATTTGACTCTCCTATATAAAAGATAGGAGACTTCAAAAAAAAAGGAGGAGAAAAAAAGAAGAAGATCAACCCCACAAGTGTCTCTCCACAAAAAATGAGAATTCAACTCTCATCTGAAAAATATGATTCTTGCTCTTCAAAACTCTAGGTAAAGAAAAGCCGAGATAAAACTTATCTCTTTTTCCTAACAAAAGAAAAATAAGAGTTTAACCCTCCACAAAAAAAGAACTTAGTTTTTCCCCTAATCTGAGGTTTGAAAAGTAAATCTTTCCACAAGTTGAGAATTTAATTCTCATCGGGGAGATTCTGTTCTCCAAATTCAAAGTCTAGGGAAAAAGAACAAGATAAAAAAGAAATAAAGATATATTGTCTAGAAATTTAATTCCTTCATAAACATGGTTTAACCCTACATAAAGAACTTTGTTCTTACAAAAAAAATAACAGAAGAACTTAGTTCATCAATGAAACCGGTCTCAAATGTCCAAAATAGATATCAGGTCAAAATGCCATTAACAAAATTTAAAGCTTCTTCAGAAAACATTAGTAAAGGAAAAGACTTGGCGCCTCACGTGCTTCCCACGTGAGCACCTAAAAGATTCGCTTAAATGGAACTCAGCGCCTCACATGTTTCCCACGTGAGCTCCCAAAACAAAGGACTCGGTGCCTCATGTGCTTCCTATGTAGGCGCTCAAAATAGAAGGCCACCACCTTACGTGAAATATACGTGAGCGCTGAGTAAAAGTACATAAGCACTATAAAGTTAGTCAAAATGACTAGGTGCTTAGCACTGATTAGGCAGCGCCCATGTCCCAGCGCCTCACGTGAAACACACCTGAGCGCCTAATGAAATAAATGAGACAGCGCCTCGTGTGCCCCTCACGTGAGCGCTATACAAAGTACTTATCACTCTATAAAGTTAGTCAAAATGACTAAAACACTTGGCACTGATTGGGCAGCGCCCATGTCCGAGTGCCTCACATGATACATATATGAGCGTCAGAGCCCCAAACAAGTATTTAGCACTTCTAAATAAAAGAAAAATGGCTAAGCAAATAGAACCACAAATAAGTGCTTAGCACTTTAAAAAAAAGAAAAAGAATAAAAAGACTGAGCAGACTAAGCCCAAATTGGCTAAGTCTCTCTGAAAAATTTCTTGCAGCTGAGCCCAAATGCTCTTTTGTTGGATTTTAATAAAATTTTGATGATCCCTAAAATGTTGCTAAGTTGATCTTAGTCTAACATATCCTTAGTTAAAATAAACTGAGCCCAAATGCTCGTATTGATCTTAATCTCAAACTAGATTAACGGTCCTTAAATAAAACAAAATATTTTTGAACTAAAGGAAAATATAACTTAAGTTCAAAACCCAAATTCATAAATATACGGATTTGGACTAATCCGCGCCCAACGGGCGACGACATAAATAGTCTCCGTATACAATCCACGGGCAACCCTATAAAAACAAAAAAAAACAAAACACGATACGAAGTGAACTATTGGAGAAAGAGAAAATGGTTACCGTAACGTAATTAACTACAGGGGCTTGTGCCTGCAGAGAAGAGTGTCCCCACAATCAAAAAACCCCTCACAAATGAGGGGGAATTTGATAAAGTCTGTTACAACGGTCGTATTTATCCAAACCTCCGATATACGGTACCATAAATCAACTTGGTATTTTCAGAGAAGTGGATGGATATGTCCAAATAGCATCTGCCCCAAATTTAGGCCAGACGTCCCCAAGCATCTCGGTTCGGTCTTCGGCGGTAAATAGATTTTGGCACGCACGGTGGGACCTTTTCCTCTTTCCACTCTATACTTCGTGTGTCGTGTTTCGCGAACAAAATCGTGGTTCGCTATGGTTGCCCCTGAATTCGAAGTACTAAAACTTGGTGTCTTGCTTCTGTGCATAAAATCAATAGCTCTCAACTGCACCTCATACAACAGCAACTCCCGCTCCACCCCAACTGAGGAGTGACCTATGGGCTCAACGCGGCCTCTATTTTCTCAATGCCGGTGGGGCAAGCCACACAAGCCACTGTCAGACTGTTCTTCGGGACCATGTTTCCACCTTTGAGTTTCGGTGCTTCAACGCTACAAGAAGAAGCTCTCTGAAAGTCGGTCTTCGATCGGCTGACAACCACGACGGTTCCTATCGGTAAGCCATTAAACTCTGGCGTCTCGGTCTTCAATAGGCTAAAGAAAGAACTCAAATGGGCTCGTAAAGAAGCTTGTGATTCCAGAAGGAGCTACCCCAAAACGGCTAGCCCTCCCTACTCCTGCTACAGATGAACCCGGCAAAGGTGCTTCCCCCAGCAGACGGCCGGTCTTCAAAAGATTGGCCGGTTCTCCTCAAATTCTATTAAGAACGTCGGTCTTAAATAGGTTGATGTCGATTGAACCTCTCAACAATGCCGGGGGCTTAACGAAGCCGCTTCCGAAACCAAGACGGTCCCTTCAGCAAGGCACGCTCGACGTCGCCACTGGTGCTGAGTGAGACAAGATGGGGGCAACTCTCCCTCTGGGTTCACCCCACCAGTTCCTATAGTGGAGGTCGACGCTGCTGTTCCAACCGGTAATAGCTTTGATCCATTCAGGAGGGTACGTAAGAACTCCCCAACGGCGATGCTGAATGAATCACCTCTGCCAGTAGAGCTCCCTGTGTCACAACAGCCAGAGCACCCACATCAAAGGCTCTCTTAACAAAACCTGTCACGCCCCGCTTCTCAGTAGACGGAAATGGTGACGTGGCAGGCCACAACGTATTTACTATGAAATAAATACGTTAAACGTAATTAAGCAATATATAAAAATGAACAAGAATGACAAGAGAATAAAATGAAACAACTTTATTTACATTCAACTTTACATACAACTGTTTGAAATAAAAGATACAATAATCATAAGCAAATGCCTAAACAATGGCATACTGAAAGTAAGTGCAGAGGAACTAGTAGTCAAGCTAAGTGGTAAGCTGGTCCAAGTCTTCCTGGCTTGGCTCTATCTTCTCAGAATCCGGTCCTCCCAACGAACATTCCAAAGAAAGAAACAGAAAGGAATGTCGTCAGCGAACTAACGCTCGGTAAGTCCCAAAAGAAGAAAGAGAAGATAGTATATAAAATGAAATGAACAGATAGAGTTGTATACGACCGATTACTGGTATATGATAGTTATTCTAACGTGACCGTTTGTAGTTTGATAAGGAAGGTATTCATGTATATGAGAGGAGTCCATCTTATCCCGTGGACTATGGTAACATGTAGTACAGGGCCCCGTCATAACCCACGGGACAATGGCATATGAATCCATGTATGTGTCTTTTAAGTGACCTTTTGTGCCATGATATATGTTCCGTACCAATCTACCCCTTTATCCCCGCGTAATGTACTGTATAGATTATATTTACAAGTCTTTGCCGAAACCATGGATACAAAATGTTCAGGTTCATATTCAGGATGTAATCATGTATTCAAGTAGTCATGTCAAGTTCATGTCAAGTTATAACCATGGTTCGGTCAAGTCAAGTCAAGTATACATTTTTGAATTTGATGTTTGAATTCGAGTATTCATGTTCATGATTAAGTATTCGTGTTTAAGTTTGGATTTAGGTTTGAGGTTGAACTCAGACTGAGTCAGACACTTGTAAAATGATTTAACTCTTGAATTCTTAGGTTCGAGAGTCATCGGCAACTGCTGCACATGGACGGCAGGATTTGTGTCTTTTTTCAAGACAATTGCCATTGATAACTCCGTTATTTGAATAACCTGAATAGGTAAGCACTTACTTTCTCCGGCTCCCTGAGGATCAAGAGAATTGATCCCGCTTAAACCTATATTTACTAAAGTCCTTAAAATATTGTTTTGTATATCTTGAGAGAGTTTTATGAAAAATATTTTAATATAGTTAAAAATAAAATCTCAAGGGTGATTTGTATTACTTAGGGTTTTCATGCGCATATGTTTTCATTATTGGGTTTTTTTTAATGATAATTACCTAACTTTTATAAGTTTATCATATTTTATTATGGATGGATGTTTCCTAACCACAGGTAGCATGGTTGGCTCTGTCATGTGCCGTAGTTTGCGCACTCTGGGAAGCAGGTCGTGATAGGGTTTGTTTGGTATCAAAGACATAGTATTTAGGGTTAATCGGGTTTGGTTCTTTTGTAGTTGGGTATTAAACCCGATACACTAACCAGAAAATCCGTAATTAGGAACATGTCCTGCCACATTACTATCTTGCCAGTCTTGAAGCTATAGCAATCAGTATCTTGTTTATTCAATCCTGTTTATCGTTGCTAATCCTCTTTAGTGTCTTGGCTTCAGAATCATGGTGGATAGAGATTTGCGATCGTACCAGAGGCGTGTTGATGACGCTGCACTGCTTGGAGTTATACGTGGTATGCTGGAAAACCAGAGGCGGCAAACTGAGCTGAATCAGCGGTAGACTGAGGCTTTCCAGGAGGGTCTGTGGACAGTCCAGCAGTTTATAGTTGTAGTAGCACCCAGGCTAGCACAACGCGAGGGCACTGTGGCGGACTTTAGAAAGCTCGGTCCATCCATATTTACTGGTTTGGAGGAGCCATTGCCAGCGGAGCAGTGGCTGGTTAATACAGAAAACCTGCTCGTCGCCGCGCAAATTCCAGATGAGAAAAGGGTGGATATAGTACGCATCTAGTTAGTTGATTACGCTCGCGAGTGGTGACTTGTAGAGGAGACCCGTCTGCCTAAACCGATCAGTTGGGAGACGTTTTCACGAAGTTTCTTAGAGAAGTTCTTTCCGCAGTCTGCTCGGGAGGAAATGGAAGAGAAGTTTATTAACCTGAAGCAGAATAGCGGATCCGTTGATGCGCATACGGCTGAATAGACTTGGCTCAGTTGATTTGCGGGGCCTTTGGTTGCTAATGGTGCATATAGGGCACGAAGGTTTATGCGTAGTCTGGATGTGGAGATTCAGAGACATATTATATCTCTGAGATTGACCACCTTCTCCCAAGTTCTCAAGGCAGCCAAGGATCAACAAAGTTTATCAGTGAAACCGAAAGATACGCAACAGTAAACAATTATGGTGCGGAAGCTGGCATTTACGCCAAACTGAGCTCCTGTACGCAGAGGCATTCCGGTGAACAAGCGAGGCATTGTACCCATGATGAAGCCCGTTGTACCCGATCAGAAAGGAAGTGTGTTTTGTGACTACTGCCAACGACCGGGTCATTTCCGGAGAGAATGTCAAAGTAGGCTTGGGCTCTGTCTTGTTTGCGGATCAGCCGACCATACCATTAGTGCTTGCCCTTCAAAGCCACGATTGAAGGAAGATATTCAGAAGCCATCAAAGAAGCAGATCCAAGGGCAGATGCAGATTATTCAGGGGCCTAATCAAGCATGAGCCTTCACTTTGACGGCCGAGGAGGCCAAAGCTTCAGATGAAGTTGTTTCAGGTATCCTACTCGTTTATAATTTTCCTGCATTGGTATTATTCGATTCAGGTGCATTCCATTGCTTTATGTCGTCCAAGTTTATTAGTGCACACTCGATTCCACATACGGCCCTTTCTAGTTGCTGGGACATACAGATTGGAAATGGGAAAATTATATCTAGTAGTGAGTGCAAGGATTGTTCGGTTGTTATTTGCGGACGAGAGTTATTCGCGGATTTCTTGGTGATTGATACTGGCAGCTATGATGTTGTCTTGGGAATGGATTTTCTTGGCACTTTCCACGCTCACATCGATTGTAGGGCAAGGAAAGTGATTTTCCAGATTTCTGGACATCCGGAGTTTATATTTTCAGGAGGTAGCAGATCTGTCGGGCCAGTCGAATTTAGGGCTAAGCCGACAAGTGTCGTTCTTTCGTCGATGGAAGTAGAAAAGGAGGAAGCGCCAGTAGTAGTTCGAGAGTTTATGGATGTGTTTGAGGACATCTCGGGTTTACCTCCAAAACGAGATGTTGAGTTCGCGATTGATCTTATTCTTGGAGCAGCGCCGATTTCAAAGGCGTATTATCCAATGGCGCCGGTGGAATTAGAAGAAGTAAAGAAACAGGTTGCCGAATTGCTAGAGAATGGTTGGATTCGCAGCAGCAATTCACCTTGGGGAGCCCCGGTTCTTCTAGTAAAAAAGAAGGATGGCACGCGAAGAATGTGCATCAATTATCGAGAATTAAATCTGGTGACTATTAAGAACAAGTACCCAATCCCTCGCATCGGCGAATTATTCGAGTAACTAAGTGGTGCGAGGGTATTCTCGAAGCTGGATTTGCGATCCAGATATCATCAAGTTCAGGTGAAATCGGATGATATTTGCAAGACAACGTTCCGAACTCGATATGGTCATTACGAGTACTTAATGATGCCATTTGGAGTTACAAACGCACCGGTAATATTTATGAATTTGATGAACCGAATCTTTTCACCATATCTGGACTAGTTCGTAGTGGTGTTTATCGATGACATTCTGGTCTATTCGAGGAGAAAAGAAGAGCATGTAGAACACTTGAGGACCGCACTGCAAACGTTGATGCAAGAAATGTTATATGCTAAGATGAGCAAGTCCGAGTTTTGGCTCGAAGAAGTGAAGTTCTTGGGTCATGTCGTATCCGGAGATGGAATTTCTGTTGACCCTGAAAAGATTGCAGCTATTCGTGATTGGCCGATTCCAAAGAACGTAACGGAGATCAAAAGTTTTCTTAGGCTTGGCCGATATTATAGAAGGTTCGTGGAGAAATTCGCTCGAATAGCAGAACCATTGACCAAGCTAACACGAAGGAGGTACCGTTTGCATGGACCGAGAAGTGTGCGTTAGCTTTTGAAGCGTTGAAGCAAAGATTGACTACCGCTCCTATCTTGACAGTGCCGGACGGTTCCGGAGGGCTGGTTATTCACAGCGACGCATCTAGAAAAGGCTTGGGATGTGTTCTAATGCAGAATGATAAGGTTATAACCCACGCGTCGAGACAATTGAAGACTTGTCCGGTTGAAGATCTAAGATTAAGAACCCCGGCGTACTTATTTGATTTGATTTGACGAGGAGCAATCCAATCCGGAGGACTACATGAGGACGCGAGACATGCGAGAAACGATAATAAATCTCATCGTTAATTTGAAATAAAATTCCAATTTTGAACATAAAAAAATTTCGATCTTGTTCATGAGATGAACTACCCAACTCATGATTTGGAGTTAGCAGCAGTGATTTTCGCTTTGAAGATTTGGAGACACTACTTATTGGGCGAAAGGGTAGAAGTATTTACTGATCACAAAAGCCTAAAATATGTGTTCACACAGAAAGAGCTCAACATGATGCAGCGTGGATGGTTGGAGCCGATGACTGACTATGATCTTGATCTAAAGTAGCATCCGGGGAAAGTTAATTTAGTGGAGGATGCTCTAAGTCGGTTGCCAGCAATACGGATGTTGACTGCACAAAAGGAGATTATAGATGATTTTCGGAGATTCGAATTGGAAATTATACTACCAAATTCTTCGGGACAGTTGATGCAATTGCAAGTACAGTCGTTCTTGATCGATAATATTAAAGCAGCGCAGTAGCACAATCCAAGATTGCAGAAGTTTTGAGAACAAGTTGAAGCGGGACTTCGAACGGACTTGTTAATTCATGAAGATGGTTCGTTACGATATGGTAGTCGTTTATATGTGCCTAAAGTAGACATTCATGAAGAAGTCATGAAAGAGGCTCATAGTTCCGCATATTCCATACATCCGGGAGGCACAAAATGTACCGAGATCTACGACAACATTTCTGGTGGGAAGACATGAAAAGGGAGATTGCTCGCTACGTATCAAAGTGGTAGGTGTGTCAGCAAGTCAAGGCTGAACATCAAAGGGTAGCTGGTTTATTGTAACTATTTCCAATTCCTCAGTGGAAATGGGAACATGTAACCATGGATTTTGTGACAGCTCTACCACGGATCCAAAAGGCAACAATGCTGTAACAACCGAGTTCAGTTATACCAATTTCTGTTTCCGTATTTGTTTGTCTGTGGTATTTTATTGATTTATCTTGTTTGGGTGTGAATGGTAGTTTACTTTTACATTGCATTCGACCCGACCGGCTTGCTTGAACTGGTTGAGTTATATTTATAGACTACCCTGGCTGGTTAAGTAGACACGTGCATCTCATGGATACTGCATATTAACATTTCACCTAGCATCGCGGATTTTACATATAACATTTTAGATTACGCAAATTAAATTAAAATTGCATTTCATAGCCTGCATGATACCCCTAACCCCGTGGTAGCATCCGAGTATCTTGTTCTCGTCCCATTCAGTGAAACGGACGTGTTTGGATGGCTACGCGCACATACGTGCATCCGTTCTTGGGGGTATGCATTTTAGTTGCCTAATCATTCATTTTAAAATTTGGAAGCTGCATATAGTTTTCGTATTTTAAATCTAAAATTTTAGACCCGACCCAGGTGCATTTTGAAATACTTTAGTATCCCGCCTAAATTCAATTATTTAAATTTTTAAATTTAATTTTAATATTTTCGTAACAGCTCAGATCTTTTAAAACCAATTTAAATCTTTTATCTATAAAATCTTTTCCTTAACCTTTCTTTAACTCTCTCTCTTTTCTCTCGACCCCACACCTCGAGCAAATGAAAACACCCCATTTCTGGTGCCGGGCCCCACTAAAATCTTTCTTTTTTTTTTTCCTTCTCTTTCTCCTTCTCTCTCCTCCTCACAGCCACCGATCTCTCTCTCCCCATCTCATAACTCCTTCTTTCTTCTCTCTTTCTCTCTCCTTCAGAAAACGCTAGTTTTCTTTCTCCTCCCTCCCTCTCCTTTCGCTCTCTCCCTATCTCTCTCTTCTCGCGCCCCTCTCTCTCTCCTTTCGCGGTAGGCTTAGGTCCCGTCACCGCCATCCCCGCTACCGTCACCTCCCTTCTATCCTCTCTTCTTCTCTTCTTTAAAACCCCGAGCGCCCCCCACGAGAACCCATACTGCCGCCACGAAACTCTAGCCGCCTTCTTCTTCCTCGACCTCATCTCGTCTTATCGACCTCGCCTCCTCTCTCACCTCTTCCACCTCACCTTCCTCTCCTTTCATCTCCCCGAGCAACCTTGCAACAACAACCCACAACCTTCACCGTATCCGTCGTCTGCACACCTCGCTGCCAGTGCTCGTCGACCTCAACCCTAGCACCTTGCCGACATCTCACCCGATCACCCTCACCTCACCAAGCCCTCATCTCTTTCTCCTTCGCCACCTCCTTCAATCTCCCGAGCACCCACTGCAACCCAAGAAACCCACCTGCATCACCTCAGTCCATCAACTCTGATCACCGTCACCATCTCTATACCTCTTCTCTCCCTCTCCTCTGCCTTGTTCCCTTTCACCAACCCTGCACACCCCTGCACTTTGAATCCAGCAAACAAAAACCGTAGCTTAACCCTAACCGAAATCCAACACAGAACCCACCTCGCCGGAGCTTCAACCCATCGCCGTCGTCGCCCCTTGTCAACTCCTCTGACCCTGAGCCAACTCCAGACCAGAACCCCATACCCTGATCTCCTCTTTTCCTTGCACAGAATCCTGCACGAACCCAAGAAAACTTACTGCCTTGCCGTCAAACACCATCGCCGGAAAACCCGTTGGCGTCATCACCCTTTCTTTCCTCGCATCTGTCACCATACCGGATCACTAAGCCAGAGCAAACCCTAGTTCCCTCTACTTCTTCTTCTTCATTCTTCTCTTCCTTTCTTTCTTGATCTTGGTTTTTCCGTTCTTTGCCGGAGCCGTGCTCGCCGCCTCCGATCCAAGCAACCCTGTGGACGCCCTTACCGGCGTGGTTACCTTCTTGCTGTGCCTGGACTTGTTCCGTGTGCCGTGTGTGCGTTGCGACGTCTATCCGACGTCGGACGTGCCGTACACCCCATCCTGAGATCCAATCGAGGCAAGTGAAACTTGCTACATACTATTCGTATTATTTTACACTTGTTTAATTACATGTTAAACCTGTAGATTTAATCTAATGTCACATGTTCCTTTTTAACATTCGATGTTCCATTTTATTATTTTAGATTCAGAACTTGAAACATACCATGTTGCATTTTAGTTTACCATACGTGGTACCCACATCCATATTTATATCACATAGTGCTTGGTTGCATAGCCCATAATACCATTTTAATAATTTATAACCTTTCGAACACCCGTTTTCATACATCTAGCTATATATATATATTCAAAGTGCATCCCTAGGTCATTTAGTACATATTAGTGTGATTTTAATATTCCATATTTGATAAACCGTATTTAATTAATGTTGGAACTATCCTCTTAACCCAAATCGATAACCGTGCATCCATATGCTTTAATCTGTACCTATTTGCATACCACATTACAATGTTTCATTTTATTGCTCCATTAGTACCCCATGCTTGTTTTGTATACCCATGCTTTTGTTAGTTTGTTTATGAACACCCACGTGACATGTTGTGCACCCCTGACATGACTTGATACACCCGTTACTTGACATGACATGATATTGTGCATTTCTTGACATGACATGATGCCTATATACTACCTGACTTGACCTGATGTACCATGGCTTTACCTGTTACCTGATCTTGTTACTAATGTCAACAAACCTGACCTGTTGTCCCTACAGACATTTCTTGTTGTCTATCCAGAAAACTTGTACCTGCCTGATCCTGTGTTGGAATTAGCTCCAGATTATTTAATACCTGACTTGAACATATATAACTTGGGGGTATGGGGAAATCAATGATGAAACCTGACTTGTAACTCGACAGTTCGACACCTTTTCTGATCAGTCTTACGGGCTAGGCCAGCCCCGGGGTGATGCTGCTGACATCACTCGTCATTACCTACCACCCTTTACTGCCTTGCGGTACGTCTCGGATTCAGCCCGAGGGTCATAGACCGTGATCCCGGGCACGCACGGGATACTATTGAGTTACATCGATGATTCATCAAATTGATTTCAAAGACTTGAGAGTAGTTAACCCAATAGACCAGTCTAGATTACTCAATACACATTACCCTCACTGTTCTCATTTATATTACTGTTATATCTGTTTTACTGTTCATACACATACCTGCATGTCTTGCTACCCTGTTTAATTTATTGCTTGATATTATGATGCACTGACGTCTGGGTTTTGCATGGCCCAGATCCTCTACCTTTGTTGCAGACTGATCAGGAGTACTGCCGCTATTAGACCGAGTGGTGAGGATCCTGTTGGTATCCAGTTTTACTTTCCAGGTGTTTTATTTATTGGATCTTTTGCTTCCACATATTATTATTTCTTGACTCATTTATTCTGTCTCATGGACATGTACTAGATAGTTTAGTTTACTTTCCTGTTCTTGATATCTCTACAGCCGTAATGTGACTGTGGAGGGATTTTTCCTATCCACAGGTAGCATGGTTGGCTATGTTACGTGCCTATCTTAGCGTACTCTGGGAAGCGGGGCGTGACAAATGCAGTTTGGGTGATTGTGGATCGATTGACCGAGGCATATCATTTTATACCGTTTCGAGTTGGTCAGTCGACGGAAGCTTTAGTAGAATGGTACATATAGGAGATTGCGAGATTGCATGGAGTACCTATGAGCATCGTTTCCGATCGTGATACCCGATTTTTATCGCACTTTTGGAGGAGTCTACAGGAAAGTTTAGGGACTCGATTGAAGTTTAGCATAGCCTATCATCCTCCGAAAGATAGCCAGTCAGAAAGAACGATCCAAACTCTTGAAAATATATTGAGAGCATGCATGTTAGAATTTAAGGGTTCATAGGAGGATCATTTACACTTGGTGGAGTTTTCTTATAACAACAGTTTTCATGCGACTATACAGATGGCTCCATTCGAAACATTATACGGTCGTAAGTGTCACTCAGCGGTCTGTTGGGACGATATTGAAAGAAGATTGTTGGGACTGGATCTTATTGTGCAAACAGTGGAGAAAGTCAACGTGATCTGAAATCATATGAAGGCGGCACAAGATCGACAGAAAAGTTAGGCTGATACAGGATGAAGAACTCTGGAGTTCACAGTTGGTGATCTTGTATTCTTGAAGATATCACCAACCAGAAGAGTGATTCGATTTGGTAGTCGAGGCAAGCTTAGTCCTCGATTCGTGGGGCCTTTCGGTATTATCGAGCGTGTTGGAGAAGTAGCTTATCGATTGGCTTTATTACCATCCTTGGTGAGTGTTCATGACGAATTTCATATATCTCAACTCCGCAAGTATGTTTGAGATGAGACGCACGTCCTAGATCACTCAGAGCTGATAGTAAGAGAGGATTTAACATATGAAGAAAGACCGATGGCAATTGTGGATCGACGAGACAAAGTCCTCAAGAACAAGGTTATCCCTCTAGTACTTGTTTCATAGGGGAATCGTTCGCACGGATAATCTACTTGGGAACGTGAAGACGGGATCTGACAGAAGTTTCCACATCTCTTTTCTTAGATCCGTGTTTCTTGTCTTTTCTTATTCCGGGAATTTTGAGGACAAAATTATTTTGTAGTTGGGTATAATATAACACCCTAGTGCTATTATACGATATTTTATTTGGGGAATTTTAGATATTGCGAGAGTTTTCTTGATTATTATTGTTTTTGGGTGCGGATAGTGAATTTGGTATCTGTGATTAGTATCTGACCCGACCCGCATGCTTGAAACCCACTATGGTTCAAGATTACGCCATATATTTACTAGTACAGAGGATCCGTGCACATCTAGGTTCTATATACATGTATGACACATTTAGTATCTGCGTATCTTTTAAATAATACAAATTATAACCAGATAATAATTTTTAATATCTAGCATGACATGTTATCATACCCCATACCTTGTGAGTGCATCCATATATCGTGTTCATGTCCAGATTGTTAAAACAGACTTGTTTTGATCGCTACGCGTATTTACGTAGATCCATACTTGGGCGTATGTATTTTTATTAACCGAACATCGCATTATGGTTTTAGCTTATACGTATATTATCCATATTTTAAAACTAGATTTTTAGAAGAAACCCGAATATTATTCGGAGTATTTTGTTATTAGCTGTTTAAACCCAGAATATATATTATATTATTCTTTTCAAAACCTAAATATATATATAAACAGTTTATACTAAATATATATATTTTTAACTAATTAATATTTCCTATATCTCTCTCTTCTCACACTCACTCTCTCTCCTCTCGCACTCTCTCTCTCTCTCGCTTATTCTGTCTCTCTCTGTAATTATATATATATATATAATTATATTTTATAATAAACCTATTAGTATTATACACACCCTTCATCTCTCTCCTTTCTTTCTTTCTTTCTCTCTTTCCCTACCTCCCACGACGAGAACTCGAGCCTAACCCTAGCCCCCCACCTTCGCCGTCGACCTCCACACAACCTCGCCATCACCACCTCCTCGCCTTTATATCCACCACCCTATAAATACCACACCTAAACACACTTTCCTCACTCCCAAATTTTTTCCAAACTCTCAAGAAAACCCTCTAGAATTTTGTGTACAAGTGAAGTTAGCGAAGGGCGAAGCTCCGGCAATTTTCCGACGACGACTCTAGGAGTTTCCGGCAACGAAACGACGCACCGGAACCTACTTCCATTCTCTCTTCCTCTCCTCTAAACCAAAAGCCAGTAAGTCCCACCTCCTTCTTCCCTTTGCTATTCTAAGAAGTTCTTTTTCTAAAACCCGACGGAAGCGGAGTTAATCCGACTTCCTTTTCGGTTTTTCTTAAAAAGTTCAATTTTCCTAAAATACAACCATACCAAACTCTTACATCTTGACTATTAAACATTAACAAAACATCATGAACAAGTTTCATAGCAAAATATTTCATATTGTAATGTTTATTGTACTTTTTCAGTAAAATACAACATAATTTAGTTTTGACATTAAATATCATATTTCTTGCTATGCCTTTAAATAGTTCACGAGGTAATGACCTACCTCTTTACAACACTCATATGCAACATAGCACAATACTTTTCGGGAACATAGAATACGGGAAAATGAAACTTTACATATAAATACCATTTACTATTAAAACCGTTTTCTACAAGATTATGTATTTTACACAAATCTTTGTAAAGCGCGGTACAACCCATTTGGGGAACCCGTTCAGGATGGTGCGGATTATCTCACATCCTCGGGCTTAGTAGTGCGAGATGCAGGAGCATTCGGTCGAGAGAGATTTAAAATACAAATATCTTAAGAAAATGAGATTTCTAGAAATATAATATATTAAAATTATTTCATATATATATATATCATCAAAATATCTATTTTTGTGATAATATAAATATTCCAACTTTTCTAAATCACACGAATCATTTTACATGAAAACACCTTGCAATTCCATACAAGTTCAATATTACAAATAAATACCATATATTATGGAAATTAGGTTTTATTCACTAGAAATGTCACATATATAAAATATACATCTATGACAGCTTTAAATACGATAATAAAATACTTGAGGTGTATTTTGAAAATCATACAAAAGTATTTTTACATATAACCCCCTTAAGTTTTATAAATTACAATAAGGACCCTAGTAAACATAGGTTTAAGCGGGACCAATCTCTTGAGCCTCAGGGAGCCGGAGAAGTGGGTGCTTGCCTATTTAAGGTAGACAACTTAACAAACGGTGTTATCAACACGGTAATCGTCTTTGAAAAAGACACAAATCCTGCCGCCCATGTGCAGCGGTTACCGATAACACCAAAACCTAATTCAGTATTCAATTTCTTTTTCTAATTGTCTGACTCAGACCGAGTCTCATTATAATCAATTTGACTTGAATATGATTCAAGTACAATCTACAAACTACAATTCATCATGAATTCATATATTTAATCTGTTCAATCTATTCAATCTGTATCGACCGAACCGAACCATGGATATACTTCAATTTATATGATTCTCCAGTTACATCCATTTACTGATATCATGGCTTCGGCAAGTCACCCAATTATACAATCTATATTACAAGACAGTACAAGTTGCAATACAATTCAAATAATATAACAATACAATCATGACATCGCTGGGTTTAAGGGGTAGATTGGTACGGAAGGTGTTAGAAGTGGCACGAGACTGCAAGATTTAAGACACCTAACCTGAATACAATCGCCGTTGTTCCGGGCATTCTAACGGAGCCTTGTACTTCCATTTGCCTTTAGTCTTTGGCATATAGAGACTCCTCTCGTACACACTGGCCTCTTCTGTACCAAGCTACAAACAACAGCGTTACCCATATAATACAACTTTAAAAGTTACACACACTCTCTCTGTCTATTCTATTTCTCCCTAATCTTTGGGACTTACCGAGCGATTGTTCGCTGACGACATTCCTTCTCTTTCTTGTTTGGAATGTTGTCAGGTGGATCGGAAGCACTAGATCACGAGACCATTCAGGAACATTCGGAGCAGGCCCTTGAGCAGTACACCGAAGACTCAGAGCTGTAGCCACTTGTACCTATTTCATTATTTTCCATTTCTGTTATGCCACTGTTTAGGCATTTCTTTCATTCAGATGTATTTACTTTTCCATGCATTGTACAAAAGAATGTTAATAAATAAAGTTGCTGTTTCATTACATTTGTCCATTGTGTATATTTCTTTTATATTGCTTAGATACACTTAGCGTGTTTACTTCAGAGTAAATACGCAGCGGCCAGTCGCGTCCCCTTCACCGTACACCGGGAAGTGGGGCGTGACAGGTTTTGTTGGCGGTCCATGCAGGTCAGAACTGTATGGAACCCTACCATGCAGTTCTGTTCTGCGTGAACAAGCTAAGCAATATAACACAAGAATTAGCAACTAAAACATTCTTTGCAATTCATATTCCTTGAATTTTACAATTTCATATTCTTTGAATCTTATCCTTTGAATATGTCCTAACCCAAATTTTTTCTTTCAAGAATATGGATTCCTCAACAACACCCCATCCTTCCCATCTTTCAATCTTCAACCTTTACAAATATTTTTTCCTTAATGATCATCATCTGAATTTTGAATCCTTAATGATTGTTCACACATTTCCTTTTCGTCTTTCCTACTTAAACATTTTTTCTGACACTTTCGGTACAAAACCAGTAATTCTTCCACCACCACTATAACCAAACTTTCCTTGAATCTGCTACACTTTCCTTTCACAAATTTCGAGAAAGAAATTTTTATAACGAGGGTAGAATGTAACAACCCTAAACTTTCTGTATAACTTTCTGTACAATTTTTTCAAAAATACAGAAAGGGGTACTTTTGCCTGAGCACAAGTTATAAGTTTGTTTTGCTTTTTAATAGCAAGAAGGAGCTTGTAGCTCATTGGTAAGACCTTGCATTGCTGAACCAAAGCACCAGAGTTCAAATCTCATCCACCATATTATTTTTAATATTGATTTCTTTTAAATTTTTTAGAATTCCAAGAGTCTACACGTGCTAAACCCGTAAAACCAAAAGTCACAAATAAAACAAACCGACCCAGGAGCTTCACCAAGAGACACTGGACACGTGGCGCCGACCTCGGCCCGACTCGGCCGGCGGATCGGCCGACTTGGCCGCTGCCGTCGGCCCAACTCGGTCGAATCTCCAAGTTGTCAACATGGAACTTATGTCTTTTGGCTTCTCATAACCCCTGTACACTTTAAATTTTCTGCAATTTAACAGGGCCTTTAAAACCTCAATTGAACCAATTTTTAATACAATTTTCATACAATTTTTCAATACAACTTTTCACCTACCCTAACCCTAGTTTTACCCTATAAATACCACACCTAAACACACCCTCCTCACTCCCAAATTCTGTCCAAACTCTTAAGAAAACTCTCTAGAATTTTGTGTACAAGTGAAGTTAGCGAAGGGCGAAGCTCCGGCAATTTTCCGACGACGACTCAAGGAGTTTCCGGCATAGAAATGACGCACCGGAACCTACTTCCACTCCCTCTTACTCTCCTCTAAACCAAAAGCAAGTAAGTCCCACCTTTCTCTTCCCTTTTCTATTCTAAAAAGTTCTTTTTCTAAAACCTGAAAGAAGCGGAGTTAATCCGACTTCCGATTCGGTTTTTCTTAAAAAAGTTCAATTTTCCTCAAATACAACCATACTCTTTCATCTTGACTATTAAACATTAACAAAACTTCATGAACAAGTTTCATAGCAAAATATTTCATATTGTAATGTTCATCGTACTTTTTCAGTAAAATACCACATAGTTTAGTTTTGACATTAAACATTATATTTCTTGCTATACTTTTAAATAGATCACGAGGTAATGACCTACCTCTTCACAACACTCATATGCAATATAGCACAATACCTTACGGGAACATAGAATACGGGAAAACGAAACTTTACATATAAATACCATTTACTATTAAAACCATTTTCTACAAGATTATGTATTTTACACAAATCTTTGCAAAGCGCCGCTACGACCCATTTAGGAAACTCGTTCGGGATGGTGCGGATTATTGCACATCCTCAGGCTTAGTAGTGTAAGATGTAGACCTACGCAAGGAGCATTCGGTCTCGAGAGATTTAAAATACAAATATCTTAAGAAAATGAGATTTCTATAAATATAATATATTAAAATTATTTCATATATATATATATTTATATGTATCATCAAAATATCTATTTTTGTGATAATATAAATATTCTAACTTTTCTAAATCACAAGAATCATTTTACATGAAAACACATTGCAATTCCATACAAGTTCAATATTATAAATAAATACCCTATATTATGGAAATTAGGTTTTATTCACTAGAAATGTCACATATATAAAATTTACATCTATGACAACTTTAAAGACGATAATAAAATACTTGAGGTGTATTTTGAAAATCATACAAAAGTATTTTTACATATAACCCCCTCAAGTTTTATAAATTACAATAAGGACCCTAGTAAACATAGGTTTAAGCGGGACCAATCTCTTGAGCCTCAGGGAGCAGGAGAAGTGGGTACTTGCCTATTTAAGGTAGACAACTTAACAAACGGTGTTATCAACACGGTAATCGTCTTTGAAAAAGACACAAATCCTGCCGCCCATGTGCAGCGGTTACCGATAACACCAAAACCTAATTCAGGATTCAATTTCTTTTTCTAATTGTCTGACTCAGACTGAGTCTCATTATAATCAATTTGACTTGAATATGATTCAAGTACAATCTACAAACTACAATTCATTATGAATTCATATATTCAATCTGTTCAATTTATTCAATCTGTATTGACTGAACCGAACCATGGATATACTTCCATTTACATGATTCTCCAGTTACATCCATGATTCTCCAGTTATATCCATTTACTAATATCATGGTTTCGGTAAGTCACCCAATCATACAATCTATATTACAAGACAATACAAGTTGCAATACAATTCAAACAATACAATAATACAATCAAGACATCGCGAGGTTTAAGGGGTAGATTGGTACGGAAGGTGTTAGAAGTGGCACGAGACTGCAAGATTTAAGACACCTAACCTGAATACAATCGCCGTTGTTCCGGGCATTCTAACGAAGTCTTGTACTTCTATTTGCCTTTAGTCTCTGGCATATAGAGACTCCTCTCGTATACACTGGCCTCTTCTGTACCAAGCTACAAACAGCAGTGTTACCCATATAATACAACTTTAAAAGTTACACACACACACACACTCTCTTTCTCTCTGTCTATTCTATTTCTCCCTTATCTTTGGGACTTACCGAGCGATTGTTCGCTGACGACATTCCTTCTCTTTTTTCTTTGGAATGCTGTCAGGTGGATCGGAAGCACTAGAGCACGAGACCATTCAGGAGCATTCGGAGTAGTCCCTTGAGCAGTACACCGAAGACTCAGAGCTGTAGCTACATGTATCTATTTCATTACTTTCCATTTCTGTTATGCCACTGTTTAGGTATTGCTTTCATTCAGATGTATTTACTTTTCCATGCATTATACAAAAGAATGTTAATAAATAAAGTTTCTATTTCATTATATTTGTCCCTTGTGTATATTTCTCTTATATTGCTTAGATACGCTTAGCGTGTTTACTTCAGAGTAAATACATAGCGGCTAGTCGCGTCCCCTTCACCGTACACCGGAAAGCGGGGCGTGAAAATATTCTTCCAAAAGACTTCGGTTCAATTAGAAGCGCACGTCAAAGAAGTACGCTTGTGCACCTTGTCTTGCACATAGCGCAACACTTGTACATGTGCACGTTCATTGCACGCAGTGCAGCGCTTGCACATGCGCAAACGCAAGTGCGCAAGAGAGGTTCATTCCAACGTGCTTTGCACATAGCACAACCTCAAGTGCGTATCAGAAGCTTACGTTTCAAGTTTCAATGGGCTTGGCGGCTTTCACCACGTGCTTTACACGTAGTGCGTATATGCATAGGCTTGGCGACTTACAACACGTGCTTTGTGTTGGAGATAGTTCCCTCAGAGTCAATTATTGGATCACAGGCACGTGATTGCAATGATTGAGGGAGGACCTATGCCGGTAGGACAGTCTTACTCAAGATGATAGTATGCTATCTGGTTTATCTTTATCATCGTGTACAGCTTTAGGTGACCTTATAGGTCACTATTGCGCGTTGATAGAGCCCTTAGGATTCTTGCTTGACAGCCAGCAGTATGATGGCGATCATATACGTGGGAGCTGGTAGTCTATAAGCACATCCTTAAAAGGTCCCTAGTCGTGGGAGTTTCGAGACAGGGTATCGATACTCCAGAGTAGACTAGTGTATACAGTCGAGCCCCGACGAGGGGCGGTGGCCGGTCTCACAAGCTACTGGTGTCAGTTGGTTCACCTAAGATGTATACAGGTGCTCATTGGGTTATGAGTACACCGGACAGGACTCGCCGGGAACATGCTAGTTGGTCTTATACCAGACGTCAGATAGTAGTTCCCTGGTGACATGTGTACAGGTTAGCTCATCGACCTGAGATCGTCATTTGTCTCGTGTGAGTTCCCACTGTACTTTGATTACTACCCTACCACGCTCAAAGGAGATGTGCAAACAGGTTTTAGTTGGGTACAGTCCCGAGCCACATGGAGGCAGTGAGCGGATCTGCAGGGGTTCGTCTCTCCCGGTATTGGGGGTGAGGTCGCGGTGTGTCTAGGAGAGCCATTACACGTAGTCCTTGGCCAAGGCAGGAGATTTACTGGTAGGTATTCCAGTAGTATCTCAGGGTGTTCTGGGCTACACTCTGATACGACTTGTACCGCTTTTAGGGGTCTGACTTTTACCAACCCCCTAGGCCCGCCATGCGATGCTCATAGACGAACGGACCAGACTGTACGGATATTGTCACTGACAGGTTCAGTAGGGTGTCAGGATGAGTTCGCTCATCGACGTCCCTTTTGGTCAATACCTGGTAGCCCGTTATGTATGGCTAATACCTCTGACGTGCTTGTGGTTAAATCCACAGCCAAAGTGTTGACGAGTCTTTAGAGTCCCCCACAGACCGTTTCTCAAGTTTCGGGCGAAACGCTGTAGACGCCGTATGGAGATATGGCAGGGTTCGATCACATACGTGCGGTATTGCATGAATCATGATCGGACGGATAATACTAGCGGGCTTTGGTTTAAGCCGGATCCTAGTATTGTACAGTGTAGATTTTATCTCATTGCATTTGTATTCGGTCGGAATACAAATGCGGGTATGTATATACAGTCGCGGGGTTTTCCTGTAATTTATTACGGGATCGTATTTTTGGAGTTGCCTGTTTGCTTTCCGGTTTCGGCCATTTTCCTTTGTTTCTTTCTTTGGCTGAATTTTGGTGGAGAGGGTTATTTGCAATTGTGCATGGGGAAGACTTTTAGTGGCACATGGTTGCTTCATGATTGTGCATTATCATTGCTTGACTTTTGTGATGTGAGATGGTTGTTTATGAGTGTGGACTTTTGTTGTGATCATTTTATTCTCTCATCATCACTCATCATTCTTTCTTACATTATTGATCCACTCTCTCTCCTCTTTCTTTTTTTGGATGATGGGGCCGGCCATTCTTGAGGAAGGGGCTGCCAAAATTTTTGGAGAGGGATTTTGCTCTCTTCATGCTTGGAAAAATTCCTTAGTTCATCACAAAAGTTCACATCTTTTTTCTCCACTTCAAAATGGCAACCTCAATAACCTCATGAGACAAAACCATTCTACACTAGCCTACAGCATTCTTGGACACGTCGACTCGCCAACTTCGTGCCCGAGTTGCCTCGGTCCAGAGTTGGGAGCCCGTAAAAGAACCCGGCGATGTGGTGCCCTTTCGACGAGAAGATGAAGACCGGAGATTCCGCGGGGAGATCGGGATGACGACGAGAAGACCGAAGGACACGGATCGCTCGGTATATCTCTCTACCCCTTCTCTAGTTAGCTAGGATTATGTTAATGGCCCGATCCGGGTTCAAAGTACGCGGTAGCGCCTGTTTTCTAGTTTATAGAAAAGTTTTGATTCCGCATTTTGGCCTCATTCAGACGGCCGGGGAGCTGCCGTGCACTTACACTGGTATCAGAGCCACGCCATTAACCTAGTCTAGCTTGCTCTAACATATTAACAAGTTTGATCGAACGGATTTTCCAAAAACCGTATTTTCATATCCAGTTTCTGTCGAATTTTTCCTCTGCTCCAAAAATTATTTGGTACATTGTAAAAATACGTGCAGGGTTTTTTATGAGTTCTGTGAAAATTTGGTGCTCTGATATTACTGTTCCACCGCAGAACCGCGGCCAAACCCATGCATTGGCCGCGGTTCCGCGGCCATTATGACTCCTCTCTGCACCAAATGTTTACAGTAAGCTTCTGACATGGAAATAGGGTTTTTGGTATGTTCTGTTTGGGCCCAGATTTTCTTTGAGTGCTACAGTTGTGCTTGGGGCCCACTTCGGAAAATTTAGTCGATCGAAAATTTTAAACATGTTAGTTCACAGTATTTACATTATATCTGCGACCGTGAATGTCATTTGATCGGTAAATCCTGTCTAATTGCTATAGCCCTTTTAGACGGATTTGCGAACGTGACATTCACGTTGATGTTCTGTGTTGTGCTGTGATGTTGCGGATTTGTCATGGTGGATGGCCTGGATGAAATGTTAGTACAGTTTAGTTTATTATGTATATTTGATATTGCGGGGCGAGCGTCCGACATGTGGACTGCCGTCACTGCCTGTTTGTATATTATTCTTTTGGGGCACGACCGGGCTGAGGTCGATGTACCCGTTGTATGTATATTTTACTTTCTGTACTAGGATTACCCCGCGGAGGGGTGCACGGATAGCCGGGTTCTAGAGGGCAACGGGCCCGCATCTCATGGCGTTGAGACGGAGGGGGCTTTACTTTAGAATTGGCGAGCTATTCGCCGCACTCGTAGGGGGTATAGGAGGGGTGCTCAAGTTACCGGATTCCGTGAAGTGCTTGGTGGTCCATTCACGTTGCTGAAGGGGGCTGCCTCGCTTCAGGTTTTGGCGGGTAACTTGCCACGCCCGTAGGGGTCTAGGATTTCATTGCACAGGCTATCCACACGACCAGGGGAACGTCGGGTTTCAGTAGTGGCTCTATGAAACCCGGGGATCCCAGCTATCTGTATTGTTCTGTGATGCTTATTACATTTCTGTGATGTTGCATTTTATCACGCCTTGAGCGAATATTATATATTGATATATATACTAGTAGATGTTGTATATGTTTTGCATCCGCGCTAGTCCAGTCCCCGCTCTGTCGTTAGTTAAGTAACCTAACGGGAGATGACGGGACCCAGTGGCGAATGCGGATGTCATATACGTACATCATTATTTTCGTTCTTTATTGGTGTGATCAATTGATGGGACTGCGTTGATTCGGATCATTGCAAGTTAAACAAACCTAATCTGATGTTGTTGGAACTTTTTTCAAAAAGCTGTTATTGCAAGGCCGTTCTCTTTTGTTTTGCACAGTAGTATTCGGTTATGAATATCCAACACCTCAGTCGACGAGGCAAGGGCCGAGATCCCTTCACTGGGAGTGACCCCTTGGACTGAAGTTTACGTCCGGGTAATAAATTCACTATAGCTGATTACTTTTTGCTTTGAATCGTGGTATTCAGTTGGAATATCCTGCACCTCATTCTACGGGGAAAGAGCCGAGATCCCTTCACCGGGAGTGACCTCTTTAGCAAAGGTTTTCGTCACTATATTTTTATAAAAAGCTATCCGGTTCCTTCAACGATATCAAGTTCATTACGTTAAAGGTTTTTCGCCAAAAACCATTCGTAGCCCTCCGTCGTTTCATATGGATAGTCAATAGTATTCAAGCTGTGTTTGTTGGCCAAAGTCAAGGCACAGTGATTGGTAGCTATTGGATATTCATATGCAGCATAGATAGATGCGTTGGTTTGGGACAGTTGTACTGCCTTGTTGGCCAAAGTCAAGGGTAGGTACGGGTGGGTTCAAATCAACCTGGAGAATGACGGGTAGAACTTGACATGTGACTTATGATTTGTTGGCCAAAGTCAAGGTCATAAGAGCATGGGGTAAAAATCACATCGGGAGTTTCTAAAGAAACTGAAACTTGCCAGATATGCGCATACCTTCTGGAGTGTGATAACGTGAGCGGATTCCGTCACGTTATCATGCGATGATAGTTCGATCCCGATTCCCACTGATGAGTTGGTTTACTCCTCGGGTGATCCCGACTAATTCTTCTTTCAGGTTTGGAGGAGAGTTTGACGGTACAGTGGGAGGTTTCCAGATTAGATAAATTGGTAACCATTCTGATCTAGGTTAGAGTGCACGCTGAGTGTTTCTTTTCTCTCTCTTTGGCAGCGACCATGACCCGACCCTAGACTATGACTCGGTGACCAAGATTAACCGAACCTTCTTAAACACTGGTTTTGGATTGTCAGAGTTGCATACCTCATTGCCACTCCTACTTTTACACTTTTCTCCAGGACACCCCGTATTACTACGAACGTCCACTTCCATTGGATAAAACCATCGTATGGTTATATACGAACTCGAAGGAATTTATTCGAGGATGGTTTCTAGTTCTGGAGAAAACGAATAGGACTATTCAGCTGTCTTTTCCTTTTACCTTCTCTCAGATTACGGGTGCCCCTTAGATTAGGGGATAGTACACCTATTACGCAAATTGGATAGTCTTCTTCCAAACCATAGGCAGGTGCCGACCGGTAGGGAATGAAGAAAACCAATTAGCCTAACAATGGTGTACAAAACGTATTATGTAAAGACAAATAAAGGGATTAGAAGGAGGGCAAAGTAAATTGCGACTGCTATTCACGACCAAACCAAGTATTTCATTACCACTCCCACTTCACCTTTGTATTTCTCCAGGACACTCCGTATCACTACGAAGATCCACAGTTTATTGGATACTCCATCGTATGGTTATATACGAACTCGAAAGGAACTTGTTCCAGTTCGGGGATGGATTCTGGTTCATGAGAAATAGGAATAAGGTTTATTCAGGTGTCTTTTATCTTCACCTTCTCTAGCGTTGCGAGTGCTCCTAGGATTAGGACAGTACACCCATTACGCTTATTGGATAGTCTTCTTCCAAACCATAGGCTGGTGCCGAACGGTAGGGAAGGAAGAAAACCATTTAGCCTAAGAGGGTGTACAAAAGGTAATGACTAAAGACATATGAAGGGATTTGGCGAGATGGCAAAGAAATATACGGTTACAGTTGTGAATCTGGATAATAGAAGAGGCATTACTAGGAATACCCGAATACCCCTACGAAATATTTCAATGTTTCAGTTTCACTGTGTACTGTTAAAAGAAAACTGATTTCCCAATTAGTCCTTGCTCCAGGGAATGTATTTACCAGGTTTGATTCTCACATCTGTATGGTTTTACAGATGATGAGTGGGAGTAAGTTATTGGGAATTGGGTGATTGTCCTCATTATATCGGAATTCGTTGTAATTGGTGATATTTGAGGAAACCACCCGGGTTGTTTGCCAGACGGCAAATATTTGGTTTTGAATATCCGCTGTTATGCACCAATTTCAAATTGATATATCTGTACGTCTATTTTTATAGAGTGAGATATACCTTTTTGAAATTATGTCTATGACATTTACCTATATCAGTGGATGGTTAGGTAAGGAGCATTAAACAGCGGTGTAATTCTTCTTAACCATAAATACAGTTTTCAACCTACGACACACAGGGAACGAGTTATTAAACTCAAGGGACTTATACAGAGTATTATATGTTGTCCAGTGTCCATTAGGACAGAGGGGTTGGTCCTCGTACTATATTCGATTTACTTATGACTTCTCTAGTTTTTAGACAAGTGTTTCATAGAAACGCAAGGTCCGAATTTTGAGAAGTTATAGGTATATGAATAAAGTAGAGAACCAGGTATTGCAAGTATCGGGATTCTTCAAGGTGATCGAAGATGTAGATACTTGTGTATGGTATTCAGTTGATAGTAATGATTAAGAGAACTTGCTTCTCTTTCAGGTTACTCATAATTGGAAGCATTCCTAAGTTGAGTAACGCTGATCGGTCTCCTTCCATTTAGTTGACATGCATTGGAGACAATTGCATGATTTGAATCTGGTTCAATTAAATCAGTGCCTCTGTTTCTGTATTGGATATAGAACAGTTTATATCTTAACATTGTTAAGGTACGTGAAATTGTCCGGCTTATGATTAAAACCAGACTCTGGATAACTCAACGCACGTTTCTGTAATGGCTGTTTGTGGGTTGACCCAGGCTATGACGAGGGTTGACTTTCTATCATCTGGAAGATCAATAGTGATATTGTTCTTGACTCGCCACAGTTTTAACAAAAATGGATTTTTTCAGAAAACAGTAGTGGGAGTATGGTAAAACTGGAAGTGATTCCAGAACCGCAAACGATTACTGAAAATTTGATAAGAACATAAAGATTCGATCTGATTTGACACTCCATTGGCCACTCCGCAGATAAGGTGGGTAACCTCAGGCACCCGAGAGGTACTCCGGTAGCCTCAAGGACGGTGGCAGGGAGGTTCTTGTTTACCCAGACTTTCCATTGCTGTTGTTCCAGACCGTGAGACCCGGCAGGAGGATGAGTATAGCGTCGTTCTAAACTAGCTTTAGAAGTGTACGTTTATATGACTCTGCCAGAAGGTTGTCATGGTCAGTGGGAGCAGCGGAAGCATAGTGGATATGTGGCTTATGTCTATTTATAGACTAAAGCAGATATAGCGGAGATAGATCATCTATTTCTGATGTGACAGTCATAGGTTTGACTTCATCAGAATAGGAGATGGATCTGTTAAGAAGGTAGTAGGGTGTGATGTCCTGGTATTTGGATGACATACACAAACTAGGAAGTGATATTCCTATACTACGATCGGTTATACTTTGGTTGTCACACAGTGGTTTCTCCACATAGGAATTGGGTATTATATCAGACATTCTGGTTACTAGATCTATGGTTTTAGATCTAGATTTGGGAAGTGTCCCAATCTGGGTATTTAGACAGCATTCTAAAGATTTTTAGAATGGACGGCTCCTGGCATGGTGGTGTACCTGCAGCTGATGGAGTCACCCTCTCTAAAGGTGTCTTACAGACTAAAGTGGAGAGGGATGTGCATGATTGGCAGATCATTTGCTTAGGCAATTGAGTCAATCATGAGATGTCAAGTACCACACCAGATGTTGTTTTTGCAGTAGATGCAATAAGTTGATATTGATCCAATCCTGGAGAAACATTCGGAAGCAGTTTTAGAACATAAGTGGATGTTCCAGGGATATGATAACGACAGCCTTCTTCGGGAGACGGTTATCATTCCAGGCTTCCAAGGTGACCTGGATGACAGAGTGATTGTCAGAGTTATAGTTTTCCCTCTGACGAGGGGCAGTATTTTGGACAGGTGGTCCAAGCGGATACTGAGGGAGGTGTAGCGCAGGATACTGATTATGTTCAGTTGACGATACAGTCTAAGAAGTTTGGATTTAGAGTTCATTTATGAACTAGGTCCCATCAGACATCCAGACATATTCTGAGACATGTATTGCTCATTTCGGGAGATGTGTTTCTTCGAGAACTTGAGATAAAGAGACATAGAAAGAAACATTAGAGCGGATCCACTCACTCAGGCTATTCCTCGAACGCATTAGTTTCGCAAGTGGGTTTTGTGAGACTGATTAGTAGAGGAGTTGGGTGTTCGGTATCACGCGGGCTGTATGCGACATCGCAATAATTAGCCTTGAGTGCAAGTGGGAGATTGTTGGAGATAGTGCCCTCAGAGTCAATTGTTGGATCACAGGCACGTGATTGCAATGATTGAGGGATGACCTATGCCGGTAGGACAGTCTTACTCAAGATGATAGTATGCTATCTGGTTTATCTTTATCATCGTATACTGCTTTAGGTGACCTTACATGTCACTATTGCGCGTTGATAGAGCCCTTAGGATTCTTGCTTGACAGCCAGCACTATGATGGAGATCATATATGTGGGAGCTGGTAGTCTATAAGCACATCCTTAAAAGGTCCCTAGTCGTGGGAGTTTCGAGACAGGGCATCGATACTCCAGAGTAGACTAGTGTATACAGTCGAGACCCCGACGAGGGGCGGTGGCCGGTCTCACAAGCCACTGGTGTCAGTTGGTTCACCTAAGATGTATACAGGTGCTCATTGGGTTATGAGTACACCGGACAGGACTCGCCGGGAACATGCTAGTTGGTCTTATACCAGACGTCAGATAGCAGTTCCTTGGTGACATGTGTACAGGTTAGCTCATCGACCTGAGATCGTCATTTGTCTCATGTGAGTTCCCACTGTACTTTGATTACTACCCTACCACGCTTAAAGGAGACGTGCAAACAGGTTTTAGTTGGGTACAGTCCCGAGCCACATGGAGGCAGTGAGCGGATCTGCAGGGGTTCATCTCTCCCGGTATTGGGGGTGAGGTCGCGGTGTGTCTAGGAGAGCCATTACACGAAGTTCTTGGCCAAGGCAGGAGATTTACTGGTAGGTATTCTGTAACAACTCCAATTTTTGTATACATAAATTTGATTTAAAATTTAAAGTGTACTTGGAATATTTAATGTTGCTGATAACACTTTAAGTATCTACTTTCCTACAATAATTACAAGAAGGAGCTTGTAGCTCATTGGTAATAGTTTGCACTGCTGAACCAAGCCACCAGAGTTCGAATCCCATGCCCCACATTATTTTTAGATTATTTTTCTTTTAAAATTCTTGGAAGCCCAACAGTCCACAGGCCATAACTCCCAAATGTTGAACTGAACCCAAAAAACGGAGTATGCCAAAGTCTTAATCAGAGAATCCCGCACCCGACCGTCGCCGGACTCGGCCGGCCGGCCGGCCGGACTCGGTCGGACGGCCGAGGTCCCAAAACAGAAAATGCGGCTTTTCGTCTCCCATAACCCCCTGTTTACTCCATTTTATTATATCAGTTTCTGAGTGATAAATATAACCACTTTAATACAAATTTTAATGCTTTTTCTTTAAATTTTTACATTTTTTTTAATAAAGAAAACCTTTCATCTACCCTACCTTAGCTACTCTATAAATAGACCCCTACCCTCTACCCTCTCATCCCAAAACCCTAGGTTTACTCTCTCAAAATTTCCACAAGAAAAGTGTGTTTTGAAACCGAGTTCACGGCGAAGCGCTGACGGATTTCCGGCGACGTTCTTTGAAGCAACCGGCGACGAAACAACATCTCGGCCTTTCCCCTTGTTCCTCTATACTCTTTAGAAGAGTTTGAAACCCGTAAGTCCCGTTCTTTTCTTCTTCTACTTCTCAAAAAAAAAAATTACGAATTTATGAAACCCGACGGAAATCGGAACAAACCGATTTCCGATTCGGTTTTTCTACAAAATCTCACTTGTCACCAATTCCTTAATACCTAAACATGTTCATGATGACCATTAATCACATAACAATTAATTTAGACAAAGTTTCTCACATGAAATGATAGCTTTTTTGTAATATTGTATTCTTTTCACAATAATACCATAATGTTTATTTTTCTTCTTCTAATCAATTCCATCATTCCTAAACATGTTCATCTTGATCACTAAACTTGTAAAAATTAATTTGAATGAGTTTTCACACATGAAATGACAACTTTTGCAAATACCGTATTCTTTCACTTAAATACCCTCATGTTTAATTTATCATGTTTAACCCTTAAACATCACAATACCTTAAAATAAGTCACGAGGTAATGACCTACCTCCACACACACGCAAATACAACTTTAATTGATATCATCAAAATTTAGAATACGAAAATACAAGACTTTACATTAAAATACCATAATCTTCATAAAACCATTCTTAAAGATTTTAGATTTGTTACACTTTTTAGTAAATAGTTCTTACTTGGAAAATACGATAAGTTGTGGACATCGATCATTTATCTAAACTGACTTTTTGATGTCTAGGCTAGGCAAGTGAGCTTGGGTAACTTTAAAAGGCCCGCCTCACGATTCGTGAGCGGATCCCTCCCTCCTCACTTGTACTTACCTGGCCACAATTGGCGGTGAAGAGGCGATTTGATTCTTCTAACGACTTGTCGTTTAGACCTTAGAAATAGGCTAGTTGGCTTAGGAAACCCTAGAAACTAAAAAACGGAAATTGACATCTTTTTACAAATAAATACCTTATCTTTATAAAACCGTTTTCTAAATGAATAGTATTTATTAAATCTTTGCAAAGCGCCACTACAACCCATCTATGGGGAACCCGTTAGGGATAGTACGGTTTATCGTGCACCCGCGGGCTAGTAGTGCGAGATTCAGACCTCCGCAAGGAGCATTCGGTCTCGAAAGGTTTAAAATACGACATTCAAGAAAAATGAGATTTTTGGAAAATAAAATGTTTATATAAAATTATTATTGTATTAACATATGTATATTTATCATTTAAACATCTATTTTATTATAAGATAAAGTTTCCATCTTTTTCTAAAAATTACAAGATTAAAAGTTATATTAAAATACCATAAATTTCAAATAAATCAATAGTATAAATTAATACTTTTATTAGGATATATTCACTAGAATAACACAAATAAAATTTACACTCATTATAACTATAAAGACGAATAATAAATACTTGAGGTGTATCTTGAAACTATACAAAAGTATTTTTACATAAAACCCCCTCAAGTTTTTATAAATTACAATAAGGATCCTAACAATTATAGAACTTCAAATTACCTTTCTTTTAGTCTGACTCGGGTTAGAGTCTGACTATTTCTGACTTGAATATAATTCAAGTCAATCTATATTCTTAATAATCCAACTCAATATGAACACATGAATCCCTGAATCCGGTTAACAATCTATTCAACTTGACTGAATCAAACCATGGATATACATCCATTATTCCGTTATTCCAATTACATGATACAATCCGTTTACTGATATCATGGTTTTGGTCAGTCATCCAACTTACATAAAACAATAGAACAATACTGTTAAAACACTACGGGGTTTAAAGGGGTAGATTGGTACGGAAGGTGTTAAAGATGGCACAAGGTGGTCAGATTAAGACACCTAACCTATATTCCGTTGCTGTTGTACCGTGGCTTAACGATTCCTTGTACTTTCCGTTTGCCCTGATCTCTAGCATATAGAGACCCCCCTTGTATACACTGGCATCCTTCTGTACCAAGCTACAAACAACAGCGTTGACATAACATTATAACAATAGTTTACACTTTAAAATGTAACTTCTTATTCTGTCTTCTCTACTTCCCTCTTACCTTTGGGACTTACCGAGCGATCTGTTCGCTGACGACATTCTGTTTCTCTCTTCTTTGAATGTCGTCAGGTGACTTGGACCCGGCAGAAGTTGAGCCATCACAAGAAGACTTGGAGCAGTTTACTCAAGACCCTGTAGTATAATTTCATTGCACACTTTTCTTTCCAGTACTTTTTCATTTCCTGTTATGCCACTGTTTAGGCATCTTTATTTCAGTTGTATTTCCTTTCCATGTATTGTATAAAGAATGTTAATAAATAAAAGTTGATGTTCTTTTTATACTCTTGTCTCTTGTGTAATTATTTCTATATTGCTTAGCTACGCTTAGCGTATGTACTTCTGAGTACATACGTAGCGGACCTCGTCGCGTCCCCTTCGCCGTACACTGGGAAGCGGGGCGTGACATATTCCAGTAGTATTTCAGGGTGTTCTGGGCTACACTCCGACACGACTTGTACCAATTTTGGGGGTCTGACTTTTACCAACCCCCTAGGCCCGCCATGCGATGCTCATAGACGAACGGACCGGACTGTACGGATATTATCACTGACAGGCTCAGTAGGGTGTCAGGATGAGTTCGCTCATCGACGTCCCTTTTGGTCAATACCTGGTAGCCCGTTATGTATGGATAATACCTCTGATGTGCTTGTGGTTAAATCGACAGCCAAAATGTTGACGAGTCTTTAGAGTCCCCCATAGACCGTTTCTCAAGTTTCGGGCAAAACGTTGTAGAGGCCGTATGGAGATATGACAGGGTTCGATCATATACGTGTGGTATTGCACGGATCATGATCGGACGGATAATACTAGCGGGCTTTGGTTTAAGCCGGATCCTAATATTGTACAGTGTAGATTTTGTCTCATTGCATTTGTATTCGGTCGGAATACAAATGCGGGTATGTATATACAGTCGCGGGGTTTTCCTGTAATTTATTACGGGATCGTATTTTTGGAGTTGCCAGTTTGCTTTCCGGTTTCGGCCATTTTCCTTTGTTTCTTTCTTTGGCTGAATTTTGGTGGAGGGGGTTATTTGCAATTGTGCATGGGGAAGACTTTTAGTGGCACATGGTTGCTTCATGATTGTGCATCATCATTGCTTGACTTTTGTGATGTGAGATGGTTGTTTATGAGTGTGGACTTTTGTTGTGATCATTTTATTCTCTCATCATCACTCATCATTCTTTCTTACATTATTGATCCACTCTCTCTCCTCTCTCTTTTTTTGGATGATGGGGCCGGCCATTCTTGAGGAAGGGGCTGCCAAAATTTTTGGAGAGGGATTTTGCTTTCTTCATGCTTGGAAAAATTCCTTAGTTCATCACAAAAGTTCACATCTCTTTTCTCCACTTCAAAATGGCAACCTCAATAACCCCATGAGACAAAACCATTCTACACTAGCCTACAACATTCTTGGACACGTCGACTCGCCAACTTCGTGCCCGAGTTGCCTCGGTCCAGAGGTGGGAGCCCGTAAAAGAACCCGGCGATGTGGTGCCCTTCCGACGAGAAGATGAAGACCGGAGATTCCGCGGGGAGATCGGGATGACGACGAGAAAACCGAAGGACACGGATCGCTCGGTATATCTCTCTACCCATTCTCTAGTTAGCTAGGATTAGGTTAATGGCCCGATCCGGGTTCAAAGTACGCGGTAGCGCCGGTTTTCTAGTTTATAGAAAAGTTTTGATTCCGCATTTTGGCCTCGTTCAGACGGTCAGGGCGCTGCCGTGCACTTACACTTTGCATGTGGTGCACATGCGCAGTCGGCTTGATACTTTCACCTCAGCTTTTTTTATTCGCCTTGGTGAAGCTTAAGGTTCGGGCATCAAATTTTGGCGAGAACAAGTTTGCAGTCGAAGACAAGGATGGCTATATTTTCAAATTGAAGAAGCCGTTCTATGGTTTGAAGTCTGTCTCCAAGATAGTGGTACAAGCGATTTGATCAGTTTATGTTGGTGATTGGGTACACAAGGAATATTAAGGATCAGTGTGTTTATGTGAGGCTACTAGACGATTGGTCCCGGATTTATCTTTTATTGTACGTGGACGATATATTGGTGGTATCACGCAGCATATCAATGGTCAACAGGTTGAAACAACAGTTGAGTAAGAAGTTTAAGATGAAATATTTGGGGGCTGCGAAGAAAATACTTGGCATAGAGATTGTCAGGGAGAGGAAGCGTGGTGAGTTGCGTCTACGACAGAAACAATATGTCGAGAAAGTTCTTGCTCGGTATGGGATGGAGAAGGCAAAGCCCGTGTCTACTCGTTTAGGGGCGCACTTCATGCTTTCGGCAAAGTTGTCCCTGTGGTCGGATACCGATAGAGAGCACATGTCTAGAGTATCATATACGTGTGCCGTAGGCAGTTTGATGTATGCGATGGTTTGTACTCGTCCACACATTGCACATGCAGTAGGGATGGTCAACCGATACATAGCTAATTCGGGCAAGGAGCATTGGCATGCCGTAAAGTGGATTCTGAGGTACTTGAGGGGTACTACGGGGTTCAGTTTGTTTTTCAACAGAGCCAGTATGGTTGTATTGTGACAGGGTATTGTGATTCGGATTTTGTTGGTGGTAGAAAAAGACGAAAATCGATGACGGGTTACGTATTCACGTTGGATACTGGCACAGTGTCACGGAGATTGACGTTACAGTCCATTGTCGCGTTATCGACGACAGATGCAGAGTTGATAGCTGCTGCGGAGGCTGTCCATGAGACTATATATTTGCGTGGATTGATGGGTTGTATGGGCGTTCCGCAGGATTTCACGGAGGTGTTTTGCGACAGTCAGAGCATGATTCACTTGGCGGAGTATCAGGCTTATAGTTCGAGTACTAAGCATATCAAGATGAAATATTTCTTTTTGGAGAACGAGAAGAAAGTTATTTCGCTTATGAAGATCGGTACCCATGAAAATCCGGCGGACGCATTTACGAAGATGGTCCCGATTTCCAAGTTAAAGCTTTGCTTGGACTTGATTTGCCTAGCTGCTTGATAAAGATTAGAAACGACGAGTTACAGAATTCCAAGTTTTTTTCACGGAAGTGTAGAGACATTGCGAATTTGCTTCAAGATGGAGTTTGTTGGTTATTGATGACAAATTCATGGCCCAAAACTTTAGAGCCCAAGGTCCAAGAAAAACTCACAAATCTTTCATCAAGTTGAAGGAGCAGCAGCATGAGCTTGTATTTGATTTAATCTGCAAGTTTAAATCTATAGCTCATCTACGAGGCCAGTGTATATATGTGTGTGTATATATATTAATTTATGACTCCATCATCATGGAATTAATGAAAAAAACTAGCATGTAAAGACTTGTATGGTGCAAGCGGCCTGTATGTCTTTGGATGACTTTGGAATTTGTGTAATAAAAACCATACAAGAGATTGCAAGTGGGTTGCACCATGCAAGCACTTACATATAATTTTTTTCCGCAATTAATTGATAGGTCTGAGCCAAGAATTTAAATTCTACAGAGAGCCTTTAGAACTCGGCAGCTACGAAGTAAAATCCAGAGGTGATTTTGGAGGCTGCAGCTTTAGAATTAAATGCAGAGAGAGAAAGATTTGTATAGAGATTGAGAGATGGCATTTGTATTTGGTTTGTATTTGTGTGAGAACGAGAGCACAAAAATTATCTCTTGTAATTCTTCGTTGAATAGTGGAAGCTTTGTAGGATTAAATGCAAGTGTGCACCGAATCTAGGTAATATCTTATGTCTTTTGCTTGGTGTGTTTTTTCTTTTATTACTTATTGCTTTTGCTTAGTTGCTGCGTTTAATCTTTTTCATTAGTTCCGATTTATGCGTATCGATCATCCGCTGCGTTCTTTGATGCTATTTTCGCAACAATTCTCTTCTTTTTTTTCAATACCCTATTTCAAAAAAAAACCCAGCGTTTGTATGGTGCAAGCCACTTACAAACTTTTGGATGACTTGGGAATTTGTATAAGGAAAGCCATTCAAGAGATTGCAAGTGGCTTGCACCATACAAGACCTTCCATATAAGTTTTTTTGCCAGAATTAATAAAAGAGGTCTGGGCCAAGAAAAAAAGTTCTACATAGGGCCTTTAGAACCAGGCAGCTACAAAGTAAATTCCAGAGGGGATTTTGGAGGCTGCAGCTTTAGAATTAATTGCAGAGAGAGAAAGATTTGTATACAGATTGAGAGATTCCGTTTGTATCGGTGTGAGATCGAGAGGACAAAAATTATCTTTTGTAATTTTTCATTGAATAGTGAAAGCAATTCATCGTCGGTTTGTAGGATTAAGTGTAAGTGCATACCGAACCTGGGTAATATCATGTGTCTTTTGTTTGGTGTTTTTTTTCCTTTTATTACTTATTGTTTTTGCGTAGTTGCTGCGTTTAATGTTTTTCATTACTTCCAATTTATGTGTATCAATCATCCGCTGCGTACTTTGATACCATTTTCGCGACAATTCTCTTCTTTTTTTCAAGGAAAATTAAGAAGAAAAAGACAAAATTACTTTCATTTAGTATTGATCCAAAACATACTATCTCAACCTTCTCTCCTCTCTCCTCTCTCCCTCTCTTTCTCTCTCTCACACACACCATTAGGAATTTGAAAACTAAAGCATGGCATCCTCTTGAAACCTTGAAACCAAAAAATTGTACATGACACCCTTGATCCTTATAATTTATGCATATATCTTATAACACCTCAATTCTATTTGAACTACTAATTCCGGCAAAAATTTAGAAAATTAAATCAATAGACGCCTTTTACATAACCCCCTTTATGCATGCATATAAATTTTTATATTCTATTTTATTTACTACTTCTTTACTTGCATGCAAATTCAATAGGTAAAAACAAGTGGTCATACCTTTGGTAAGTTCTATAGGTAAAAATATTTAAATACTTTTGTTATAAAAATTTATCCATCCTTTTTGCACAATTTTACAATATAATAGACATGCAACGCACGTGCAAAAAAGTATATTCCATACCGAGGCCTGTTTGTTTTGTTGTTAAAAGATGGGTAATGCAAGAAAATCTCTGACATGTGAAGACCTTTTTCATTTCCTTAGCGCATTTCCCTTGTTTGTTTGCAAACAATTGATTCACTTGCAAACCCAGCTTACATCATCTCATCTAATCAAAATTAGTGAAACCCAATTCCTCAATTTTTCTCTGAAATGTGCTGAAAACCTGACATCTTCAATTAAAAAAATATTTTTTAATTATCATTGTACACTTGGCAAATCCTTATGGTTGATTTAGACATTTCTTTGAATTGAATACTATTTTACCACATAAAAAATAATAAAAAAAGGCAATCCCACACATTCAATAACATATGTTTTCACTCCAAACAAACAAAAGAAAGAGAGAGAAATCAATTCAAGCTAATTTCATCATCACTTTTCATTTTAAACAAACACTGTAAAACCTTCTACCGAAATGCAGCGAATTGCATTTCCACTGACAATGCCCATTTCCTTACTTTGTCCGCTGCAAGAAATACACCTTTATTTCGTCGGGTACCATCTGACGAAATAAAAGACGACCTGACCAAATAGGTTTATTTCGTCGGCTTATGTCCGACGAGATAAATTACAACTAAATAACATTTATTTCGTCGGGTGCCTAATTTATTTCTTCGGATGAGTTATTTCGTTGGATATAACCCGACAGAATAAGGTCGAAAAAACTGGAAATATTTTCCTGTTTGGAACTTGTTTCGTCGGATAACTTCCGACAAAATAAGTTATTTCGTCGGAATATACCTGACAAAATAAGTTCTGAAAAAAAACAAAGCAGGTTTTGCACTGATTTCGAGCATTCGATGCAATCAATTCAATACAAATAACCACAACTCAATTCAATTCAATTCAATATAAACAACCACAACTTCTTAAAAAAATTCAATTCAATAACAATTTCAATTCAATTACAAACTCAATTCATTCATTATAATCGTGTTTTATACCTTGTTAAAATGAAAAAAAGTACGAAATGGATACATCCACCGATGCGCGCGCGTTTTGTGATTTTCCACTCCATCTCGAGCTCACTCGGCGTCGCCGTCGCCCGGAAACTCAATGAAATCGAGCAGTTACTATAGTGTTATCAATAGACAAGTATTAGTACATAATATTCTCGATAATTATATGAAAATTGTATATAAAGTAAGAATTATCAAATCTACATTCGGTACTTTCTTCCCTTGATAAATTAAGCTCCGGACGATCTCTCTCCTCGCCTAAAGATCGGCATAGACTTCTTTTGCAGACAACTTCCTTCGTGAACCAGAAACTGACGAGGTTCCAGATGTAGAAGGAGACGGGATGATGCGGGACCGAGAACTTGCGGGAGTATGAGAAGATGAGCCTTCTTCATGGAATACCAGAGTGGACGGTGATACAGATGGAGCCGCAGGGGGCAGGGGCTCCTCAATTAATATCCCTGTGCGTATCTGAGGAGGATGCAACTCCAGACTCTGATAAATGTGATATACCATAAGCGAAATGCCATGGCCGTCCGATGACCTCTCCCGTGCCGATTCGAGTTATGTTGCTGAATGACATCCTTGTTAATCCCATGAAGCACAACGGGAATAGGATCTCGGCCATGCTTCTTGAAAAACATCACCACCTGCTTATCAATCTCTCTGCTCATCTCTTACTGCATGAAATTATAGTATAAACCAAGTTAAGTCAATTATTGAAAACAACATTACTGTAATTTAAATAACTAAAATAAACCCGTATAGAAACATACTTACGTAATTCTCAGACGCCTCCTGTGAGCCGGGGAAAGCAGAGTGACGTGCAAACCCTATACTTGTCCACACGATTGAGCATTTCTCCCATTTGTCTCATCTGCCATCTAGACAACAATTCGATTTAGATCAAGTTTACGAAATAGAAAAATTCAGAAAAATATCAGATTTAAGCTTACATAAGCAACTCCATAATGGGAGGAGTTCATCTCTCCGCCCAACTAATGACCAGTGTTATGAATTTGCGCTGCTGATCCCCGCTCGCTCATCGCCTGCCATTTAGATATGATATAACATCTCATACTAATTGACAGATTAATATCTAATACTTTTACAGTTTAAGCAATATACGCACCCTAAATTCATTTGAACTGAAGTGTCGAATCATGACGGGCCAGTACTTGTCTGTCCAAAACACGGGCTACGCTGTCCATTTCGCCTCATCGGTGGGAGCGTCCCTCCATTTTTTGTGGACCGTGTGTTTATGATCATGCTAACTCCTCGACATGTATGTAAACAGTCGAACTCGGACGACGTATAGAGGTACATGAGCGCTGTCAATCCACCAAACTACAGAAAAACACGTCTACAATGAAATACCGAAAAGGTATTAGCGTCATACACATATATACAAAAGTAATAAACGAATGCTTAATTAAATTACTTTACCAAAATCTCATCTAAGACCGTTTACTTCTTGGCCTCCAAAGCTTACGCCGTCCAGTCCACCGAGACATAAGTAGAACCGATTTTCACGGAATGCAGCATGCGTTTTTCGTTGTTGCAGATCGAGACACAGAATTTTTTTAGCTGCTTTGCCCCGGGCTCAACGAAATCTCTAGTTAACGACATATGCAACTCCATCTTTGGGCTGTCTCAATCACGATCCCATATATCATTTGCCTGTGAGGGGCCTCTTTTCTCAGGACCCCACCTCGAGGAACTGAATGCCACATCCTCCTCGGTCCGCCCATGTTCACGACCACGTCGTGAACATATATCCTGAGAAATGGATAACGTAACATACATATACAATAATAATTTCAAAAAACAGTTAGCAAAAATATATAGTTGTATAGGAAATTAAATTTATCATGTTATGCCCCGCTTCCCAAAAGACTAGGAGCAAGACCGGACGAGACCCATTGTCATGACCCGAAAGAACGGAACGTGACTCGTACTTAAATTACGAAATGTCTCAAGGCGTAACGTAATCTAAGTAAGCCAAAACCCAGAAATCTAAACCATTTAAAGAAATAGAGTGAAGGAAAACTTATTTAAAGAAAGCGATTTTAACAAAATAAATCGCATTAAACATTTTAAAACATCAATCTTCCCGAAAATTTCGGCAGAGTCTTCTTTGTAAATACTGACCCCAAATGGGTACAAAACAAGAATACATACAAGAATGAATAAAGGCATTCTCAAGCGGGAGCTAGCTCTTCGCCAATGGCAGCATCACAACCACATGCAATTAATATATAATATAAAGTGCAAAATAAGCATCAGAAAGAAAGAATAAAAAAAACACCACGCCGGCTCAAGTGAACATCAACACCAAACACCATAAATACAAGTCTCACGAGTCCCACCGTCTAGTCCAATATACAAGGGTAGATGTAGTATACTAGATACAAATAATAATATAAGATGGAAAAAAATATCCTCGCAACCCACCTATGAGCAAATCTGCAAATCGATGCAATGGAGTAAAAAGAGGAGGTACGCCAACCGTTACTGTGCTGACGGGTCAGACCTGCAAGATACTGTGGCACAACGGGGGTGAGTTGCCAACTCGTGAGTAGTAAGTAATATCTAATAAGGCTATCGTAAGCATGCACACAAATGCGTCACAACCTACGTATATCAATATGATACGATGCACCAGTATGAACGCAACATGAATGCATAATCAAACACGAAACCTGGGAATGTCTGGTATGAGAAAATCTTTATTCTTATCTTAGAAAAACCCTTGTGCAATAAACTGAAGTATCAACAATTAAATCATCAGAAAATCCATGTCAAGTATCGACACAATATATATATCCCAATATCTCAATATCTCAATACCTCAATGTCTCAATATCTCGATATCTCAATACCTCGGGTTCCGTTAGTTCGGATCGGCTCATATCATCAAATCACATGACTACGGTCGGTATCCTTCGGATATCCACTGCGCCAGACATCACTGGTAGGTAGTCTGCCCCTGCCAGGCTCATCGTCATCCCCACAAAAACACTCTCGTCCCGGGATACTATACCGGGTCCACCATGTACCCGAGACGGTTCATCCTACTCCTCGAATCGGGTCTCGAAAACCAACAGAAATCAGGAAAACTCATGGTGGACGACACACACATCATATCACGAGAAAACCGCAAATTTCTATTTTTAAAATGATAATAGCTTTATAAAATTCTTGCGGTTTTCCCCAAAATCCAGAAATCTCATAAATACTGAAATGCTCAAGAAGAATCACAATATGTAAACATGTCGATGATGATGGAGTTCTATGATACGATAGTATATACCATGCGAAGTACGGCCAGAAACTATGCATGAATCATGATGCATTAAGGTATGTATATATGACTAACAATCCTGTGTATCCATCTTAATGAAATGAATATACACTACCAGTTTACATATCATATATGATGCAAATGTATTAGATACCGATTTAACAAGTTCTATAGTGTTCGTGACATAGCAATTACCAATGGCGTGTGTGTTCACATAAAATAGTGCACGTGCGGCATGGACCAATGGTAATGGTGCAAGTGTTCTAGGTAGTGACATCATATGTAAAAAGATGAGATGCATGATATGAATGGTTTGAAGCTACGCATATAGATGCAAGAAATACTAATAATCTAACTATCGGCTACGCATAAAGATGCAAGAACTACTAATAATCTAACTATCAGCTACACATAAAGATGCAAGAACTATGAATAATCCTAACTATCGAGCGTCTTGCGCCATCCAGACGATCCCCCTATAGATGTGTACATTTACTCATCGGGATGCCTCGGTTAATCTGATCCGATCTCAGCTTTGTCATTCCGCGTCACGTCCGACGCCTCTGCACCCGATCTTAGAATCGCACACAAATAAATAAGAGAATAGATATATGAATAGTCGCGGACACAAACGACACAAGTCAACCACGCGCACAACAAGATGCGCACACACTTGGTGCATAAAACGCGCTCGCGACAACACCACAAATCTCAACTAGGGTCGCTATACGTGACAACTAGCAAGCCTAGAACCCAATCGTACCAATCGCGCACTCACAACACACTAGATATAGATCATCAAAATCTCAAACTTAATTAAAATCGATTTATTCCAAAAACCTAGTAAGCATCACCTAACCATTTTAGTGCAAATCTAGATATTTTAACAAATCTAGTAGCCACAATATTCATTTAATATCTTAATTAGGCTACACAATTATTAACTAGATTTTAATCTCACATATTTACATTAATCATAAAAATTTAGTTTGCAAGATTATTTAATTAAGACAATTTAAAAGTAACAATTAGCAAATTAACAATTAGTTTAGATTTTGCAAGTCTTAAGATGTTAAACTACACATTGTAACCATAATCAAGTGATAAAAACCCTAACTTGAACCCAAAACCTTCTCTTGAAATTTCAAACTTGCAATTAGAACCATATTTAAACACCTAAATAAATTAAATTGAATTAATTAATCAACAAGTAACCATTGAGTTAAGATTATAGCTCAACAATCATAAGATCTAATTTGCAAACTTAGCCTCCGAAATGCTCTCTTGTTTCAAGATCTAAGCTAGTTTAGGCCAAGGAAATAATGGGTGAAGGTTTAACTATGAATTAGTGAGAGTTTGTGTGGATTTTTGATGGAAATTTGGGGATTTTTGAGATGGAAATGAAGTGGAGAAATAGGGAGAGGGGGCTGGCCATGAGGTGAGGGGTGAGTGGGTGTGTGTGTGTAGAAAATTCCAAGTCAAGAAAGCCCCATCATATCATATATTAATTCCTTTCTTAATTATTTTATTTTATTTTATTTTTAATTAACTTTACACTAGAATTTACTAGAACCATGGAGAAAATTTGAGAAGGAAAGAGCATGTTATAAACTTGTTATTAAGTTGTCATGGTTTACAATTGTGTAATTAACCCATTCTCATTTGTAATTATCACTAATTAAAAGTATTAGTGAAAGCTTATAATAATATTTAAAATAATTAATTAAGGAAAAATATTTAAATAAACTAGCAATTTATAAGTGACTAATTAAATACCAAATACTAGCAATTACATAACTAAAATAGGTATAATTAAGTCTATGTTGAAAAATAATTATAATTTAGTTTTACGGAAAACACGAGTTATATTACCGATTATCGGAAAATTCACCTAAACGATTTTTAGAACGTTATAATCTTCTACCCTTAAAGAAATTCGGTCCCCGAATTTAAAATCTACTACGCTTATCCTCGAAGAGATGGGAATAGTTCTCTCTCATCCCGTCCTTGGCTTCCAATGTAATCTCTTCGCTATTCGGACCACGCCAAAGAATCTTTATGGACGGTATGACCTCGGATCTCTATTTCTTCACCTTCTCATCTGGAATGACTATCGGCTGCTCGGTGAAAGAAAGGTCGCGCTCCAGCTGAATTGTTTGATACTTTATCACGCGAGAGGGGACATGAAGGTACTTATGGAGCATTGATATATGAAATACGGGGTGAACATCTGGGAAGCTGGACGGAAGAGCCAAACGATAAGCAACTGCGCCGATACGCTCGAGAATCTCTAAGGGACCCACATATCTAGAACTAAGCCTTCCTTTCTTTCCGAGTCTCATTACGCCCTTCATAGGAGAAACCCTCAAGAAAACATGATCACCTTTAGCGAACTCAAGTCTGTGACGGCGTCTATCTGCAATAGATTTCAGCCTGCTCTGGGCCGCTCTCATCTTATTTCGAATCAATTGGATCTTTTCGGTCATCTCCTGCACAATCTGTGGCCCCAAAGTACTGCTCTCACTGAGCTCTGTCCAACATACATGCGATCGACATCTCCTCCCCTATAACGCCTCGAAGGGTGCCATCTGAATCGCTTCCTGGAAACTGTTATTATAGGAAAACTCTATCAAGGGTAAGTGGCAATTCCAACTGCCACCGAAAACTAGAACGCAGGCTCGGAGCATGTCCTCAAGAATCTGAATGGTTCGCTCTGATTGACCATCGGTCTGCGGATAGAAAGCTGTACTGAAACTCAATCGGGTGTCCAAAGTCTCTTAAAGTTCCTACAATAGTCGGCTGGTGAACTGGGTGCCTCTTTGGACATAGTACAAGTCGGAACGCCGTGTAGTTGCCCAATCTCATCAACATATATCTGAGTATACTGAACGAATCCGAAAATGGTCCTTATTGGCAGAAGTGAGCTACTTCCGTCAATCGATCTAAGATCACCCAAATAGAGTCATACCCTCGACTGGTCCTAAGTAGACCCACGATAAAATCCATAGAGACCTGCTTCCATTTCCACTCCAGAATGGGCAAAGGTTGTAATTCTCCTGCCGGCCTCTGATGCTCAGCCTTGACTTGCTGACAAGTCAGCATCCCAATACAAAATCTGTGATACTCTCTTCATCCCTTCACACCTGTAGACATCTCTTAAGTCATGATATATCTTGGTGGAAACCGGATGAACACTATATGCTGACTGATGCGCCTCTTCAAAAATCTTGTGTCTCAGTCCCTCAGAATCTGCCACACATAGTCGAGTCCCAAATCATAGTATTCACTGATCATCAATCACGAACTCTGAATCTCTGCCCTGTCGAACCTGCTCCAAGATCTCTGACAATGAACGTCATCGGACTATGCCTCACGGATATGATCAAATAACTGTGGATGTGCATGAACACGGACAAGTTATCCCCCGGTCGACGTAAACTTGAACTGTACTCGGCTGTCACATAAAATCTTCCAATCTGCCGTCGACTGCCTCTGAACTGCGCTAAAGCAAGAAAAGCTACCTCCGGGCCTCCGACTCAAAGCATCTGCCACAACATTCACCTTGCTCGGATGATAAAGAATCTCGCAGTCATAGTCGTTCACTAGCTCCATCCAACAGCGCTGTCTCAAATTCAAATCTCGCTGCTGAATGTTGTAGTGTCTCCAGATCTTAAGTGTAAAACCACCGAAACCATCTCTAAGTCATGAGTGGGATAATTCTGCTCGTGCTTCTTCAACTGCCGAGAAGTATCGTAATAAACAGCGAAACCGTCTGATCCTGAAGGCAAAAATAATATTGGCGCCGTAGTCAAACGAGTCTTTAACTGCCGAAAGATCTGCTTGCATGCCTCGGTCTAAAGAAAAGGAACTCTCTTCCGGGTCAACCCGGTCAACGTTGCAGTTATATGACAAAAATCATGTACGAAACGTTGATAGTATCCGTCCAAACCCAAAATGCTGTGAACCTCTGTCACTGATACATGTCTGGACTAGTGCTGAACGGCCTCGATCTTCTTCGGTTCTATACTTACCATCTCTCGTAACTACGGGACTCAAGAAGTCAACACTATCCAACCAAAAAACACGCCTGAATAATTTAGCGAATAGCTGGCGCTCCATCAATGTATGCAACGAAATCTTCAATTACTGCCCAGGCCCCTCTCGGTTCCAAAAGTATACTAGGATGTTCTCAACGAACACGATAATAACTGATCAAGAAACGACTTGAATATGCGGTTCATCAAGTCCATAACGCTGCTGGGGCATTGGTGAGCCCGAACGACAGCACCAAGAACTCATAACGCTCGTAACGTGTGAAAGCAGTCTTCGGAATATCATCCTCTTGAACCCACAACTGGTAGTAGCCTGACCGCAAGTCAAACTTCGAGAAATGTCCCGCACCCCGGAACTAATCAATAAATCGTCGATGTGAGGTAAGGGATATTTATTCCGAACAGTAACCCGATTTAACTGACAATAATCGATGCACCAACACAAACTGCCGTCTTTCTTCTTGACGAACAGGACAGGAACACCCCCAAGGTGACTCACTCGGACGAACAAGCCCTTTATCCAGCAAATCTTGCAACTGATCCTTCAGTTCTTTAAGCTCCGCCGTGTCCATCCGATATGGCGATATAGAAAAAGGCTCCGTGCCGGGAATCAATTCAAAGCAGAACTCAACATCGCGCTCTGGCGACAACCCAAGCAACTTGTCATGAAAGACATCTTGAAATTCCCCTACAATCGGGACCTGGTCCAACGGGATCTCTACGGCTCCAACATATCGAACAAATGCTCAGAATCCCTGACATCCTTTCCTCAAGAACGGAGTAGCGCGAAGAGAAGAAATCAAACTAGGAAGGGTGGCGCTACGGTCTTACTGAATAACAAGAACTGGCTCATCCGGAAAAACTAAATCTGACTGCTTTCTCGAGGCAGTCCACGGACGCATAACACGTGGCTAACCAGTCCATGCCCAGAAGAACTTCGAAGTCAAACATATCGAGAAAAACCAAATTGACAGAAGAATCCCTATCTCCAATACGAACAAAACAAACACGAACAAAAACATTTTGAGCGACAAGAGATTTGCCTTCGGAAGAAATCACAACAAGCGGCTGATTTAGTAAATACTACTATCGGCTAGACTTCGATACAAAGTATGTGGATGCCATTTCAAATGACACCAGAAAGAAATACGTATCAGAAGAAAACACCGAAAGAATACCTGTCACAACGACATCTATCTAACCACCTCTAAGCTGGCATACCGGTACAATTTCGCTTCGATCCAGAAACGACCAAAGTCTCAGGAATGCGCTCCTCTAGCAGTAAGGCCGCATCCATAGCAGCGACGTAAGTGTAAAAAGGCTAGGCACCAATAGCAAAACAATAACTGCATGTCCAATCTCCACACGAACCTTTTTATCCGTTTCTCTTCAGTGTCCACCAGGTATGGAGCATATCGGACCGCTGAATAAACTAAATGTCATACTCAGACACTGTCATCCCTGAAGTCTTGCGCAAAGATTCAAAACTATGAGCTCGGGCATTTCGAACGCTTTCCGAAAGGAAACGAGCAAGAATCACAGCTGTGAACTTATCCCAAGTCATAGGAGGTAGACCTGTAGCTCGGTCTCTCTCCACTGATTCACACCACATCAGAGCAAGACCCTCTAGACGAAAACTCGAAAGCTCAACCCATATCTCATCAGAACATCTCAGTGAACGACAAATCCTAGCCATCCTGTCGAGGATTGTTTACGGATCCTCCACCGCATATGTGCCGGTAAAGACTGGAGGCTTCAGCCTCAAAAACTCCTGTAAGGATACGGAAATAATATCGGTAACAACGGAAACAGCTGCCTGAGCAGCAGGTACAATCACAATCCCTGAAATAGGAGGGACATCATCGGCTCTTGGAGCTCGGCTAACCTCAACTAACAATCCAACCATCTATCATAAGTCATAAATACTCGACTCCAGCCTAGCCATCTGTCCTGGAGAAGGAGAATCAATCTGTCCCTGAGGGATAGGCGTACCGTCCCGATCGGTCCTCGTCTCAAACGAGTCTGCTCTAATCTCATCCTTGGCGGCAACCCTCTAGCCCTCGTAGTCTTCGGCGGCATAGTGGCTGGAGTAAGAAACATGATTGATAGGAACATTGCGATCGAATCAAAGGATTTCCAGAATCAAGGAAGGAAATACAAGCAAATATATATCCTAAGGTCACTTAGGCGGAGTATCGTATCGTAAGTACGCCGCGGAACATACACACGCTACATCACTCTGCTTAAGTCACCTACTCTATCTACCAAGGGTCATCCTACACTCAGAAAGGTAAAACCTATCGCTTTGATACCAACTTTGTCACGATCCGAAAGTACGGAACGTGACTGACACTTAAATTACGAAACGTCTCAAGACGTAACGTAATCTAAGTAAGCCAAAGACTAGAAATCTAAACCATTTAAAGAAATAGAGTGAAGGAAAACTTATTTAAAGAAAGCGATTTTAACAAAATAAGCCGCATTAAACATTTTAAAATATCAAAACTTCCCAAAAATTTCGGCAGAGTCTCCTTTGTAAATACTGACCCTAAATGGGTACAAAACAAGAATACATACAAGAATGAATAAAGGCATCCCCAAGCGGAAGCTAGCTCTCCGCCAATGGCGGAATCACAACCACATGCAATTAATATATAACATAAAGTGCAAAATAAGCATCAGCAAGCAAGAATAAGAAAAACACCACGTCGGCTCAAGTGAGCATCGACACCAAACACCGCAAATACAAGTCTCACGAGTCTAATCGTCTAGTCCAATATACAAGGGTAGATGGAGTATACTAGATACAAATAATAATACAAGATGGAACAAAAGTATCATCGCAACCCACCTATGAGCAAATCTGCAAATCGATGCATTGAAGTAAAAAGAGGAGGTACGCCCGCCGCTACTGAGCTGACGGGTCAAACCTGCAAGATACTGTAGCATAACGGGGGTGAGTTGTCAACTCGTGAGTAGTAAGTAACATCTAATAAGGCTATCGTAAGTATACACGCAAATGCGTCACAACCTACCTATATCAATATGATACGATGCACCGGCATGAATGCATAATCAAACACGAAACCTGGAAATGTCTGGTATGAGAAAATCTTTATTCTTATCTTAGAAAAATCTCTGTGCAATAAACTGAAGTATCAACAATGAAATCATCAGAAAATCCGTGGGAAGCATCGACACAATATATATATATATATATATATATATATCCCAATATCTCAATGTCTCAATATCTCAATATCTTAATGTCTCAATATCTCGATATCTCAATACCTCGGACTCCGTCAGTCCGGATCGGCCCATATCATCAAATCATATGACTACGGTCGGTATCTTTCGGATATCCGCCGCGCCAGACATCACCGGTTGGTAGTCTGCCCCTGCCAGGCTCATCGTCATCCCCACAAAAACACTCTTGCTCCGGGGTACCTGATCAGTCGAAAATATTGCATTTTTAACTCGACAATTTCCCTACCATTTGCACTCATCTAGAGGTGTTCGGTATAATTATAGCACATATTAGCAAAACATCCGTAAAATACCAAATAACTTGTGTTATACTTTAAAACCGACATTTTGAGGGAAATTGAGTGTTTATCATTGCATCGCATAATCTTTGTATAGCGCAACACTTGTCTCGAGAATCTGTGCAGGAAATTCCAGGAAAATAGCCGAAATTGTGAAAAGTGCTGACAAAAATACACCAAGTCCAAGACTTATGATCTGGCAGAAATAAAGAAAGCAAAATGAGATTCCACACATCATTAAAGTACCAAAGTCAGCACAAGAATTACCATGGAATTTCTATGCAATAAGGCCACCAATGGGCTGCGGATCCGCGGCCAGAAGGGCATTCCCGCGGCGGATCCGCGGCCATGTAATCATGACGTTAGCAACTTGTTACGTCAGGCTTCTCTATTTAAGCTCCACACCTCTTCAAGCCACTCCAATTTCCAGAGATCTCCAGAAGCTTCTGTCCGAACAGCAAGGCTCCTTGTTCAAGCTAAACACCCTCAAGCTTCCAAAGCAAGCTACTTAACTACCTAAGCCTAGAAGCTTCTCCCTAACCTCCAAGCTTATGAAGGAAGTTAACCCTAACTAACTAACTCTAGAACCTTCTCCCTAACCTCCAAGCTTACATGGGAAGCTAAACTAAACCTAGCTTCTAAAGAAAGCTAATCCTAATCAAGGCTATAAAAGGGACCCTAAGGCTTCACTTTCATGGGTTGTTCTCCAATTCCCAACATAAGTTGAGTGACACAACTTGTAATCCTAACCCTAATCCAATCACCAAAGCTAAATTCAAGATCTCCGAGTACAATTCAAGCAAGAAGCCTTCAACCTTTTAGGAGCGAAGCCGATCTTCATCCGAGCAAGTGGTCCAAGACGATCCGCGACTCACGAAAACGTGCGAAGCCAAATCGACGATCTAGTTCTTTCCTCATTGTAGATCTTGAGAGAATTGTAACAAAATTGTTGATAAATAAAATGTGAAATTCTTTATCTTGCTTTCTTTACATTCTTGCATCATGATTAGATCTCGATTCTTGATTGTGTTCTTTGATATGATGTTTGAGTAAAAACTCCGCTCGTGGAGGAGTCGAGAGAATCAATAGTTGATGATGTTACAAATCTTGAAACGATTCTTAAGTCCTATGAGTTTTGTAAACTTTAGTAAATTGAAGAATTGACAACCTAGTTTCGAGGGATACTTTCTTGATTGTGTTCGCTCTTAATTAGTGATCAACGATCGATTCTTGAATTTACTAGAGACTAGAGTGTGAATGAAATCAACGAAAGGAAAAGGGATAGATGATGAAACCCTAGTTTCCGCAAGAAATCCCTAATTCTCGTTGATCATCATCGATCTAGTATCAAATCATCAATGGATAAGAAAACATAGTCATAAGTTTTCATCACGTCTATAGATTCGATCGATTCCTACGAGCCTCACTTCGATTCTTGAAACCTAATTCGATTGGATATCATCAATTCTTGATTCTTGATTTTTAATATTTTCTTGATAATTAGATTTAGATCTAGATAATTCTTGAAATTCACTTTTAAATCTTGAATTGAATTGTCTTTTCTTTTCTCTTTAATTTTTGACTCATTTAATTCAATTACAAGCAAATCTCACTTTTCCTATGGACGATCCGAACTCGCTAACGCGCTATAATTGATACCGTTATTGATTGCGGTATAAATTTCTTTGATTATGATTTATTTACACTTTTTCAAAATACGACACACAAAAAACGATTCAATCAAATGGCGCCGTTGCCGGGGATAGTGTGCTAATTTGTTCGTTTTTGAAATTTGAGTTGAAAAATTTATTCCATCAAAATTTTTAGATCAAAATTCACACAAACACTAAACGATTTGTTGTGATTTGTTGCGAGGAAATCTGGAATCTGTGGAGCTTGAGGAAAAATATTTTGAATATTCCAGAGGCCACAGGAGGTGAACAGGAACAGTTACTGTGAATTTGGTGCAGTGATCAAACAGTACCACCGCGTTTCCACGGCCATTGATACCCTCCTGCGGCGGAAACACGACGTTCCAGAAGCTTTGTTGCACCAAACTTTTTAGGTATAATTCTCACTTTCTTATCTCTTTCTCAATCTGCTCCAATAACAAATTTTCTGCAGGTTTCTTTGCAAAAATTCGCAGCGCCGCAAAAATAAAAAAATTGTGCGTGTTTGATCTTGGTTGTTTGCATTTTTAATACGGAAATTAAGGGGCAAAGACCAAATTCAGATTAGGTGGGGAGTTCATTACCCTTCCTAAGCCCCGAAAATCACAAAACTGCATCCGCATTACCCTCATTAACTAAAAAAATATCTAGACATGACTCTAAGGACCGTCGCGCTCACTTATGACAGGAGAAGGTCGTGGGTAATCTATTGCTTATCCGCGTTTCTTTTGTGGTGTCTAAGGCAAGTGGTTACTTAATTAGGCCCACTACTTACGTAGTGGAGAACCTCCCACTCACCTGGCACTTACCTGGCCACAGGAGGGACAAAGGGGTAGTAGAGGATTGATCCTGCGATTTGTCTTCTGGCAGTTAGGAGCGGTCTAGAGACTTGACCTAGGTGACCATTAGACTTAGGGTTGTGCTTGTGCATTTGTTGTGATTTGCATCATTTTTTCAAAAATCCGTATTTTTTTTCAAAACAAACACCACTTCATTCTTTCCCCTAATTATATTAACGCTGCCACTTGTGCTAAACCTTTTAGTGCAAGCTCGGCTGGACACGGGATTCTAGTGCCTGTCTTGTCCGCGTTTTCCCCCATCAACCCCAAAGTCGGTATTTCTACATTTTCTTTTTCCTACCACCACCGCGATGCACGGATTTCCATCAAACTTTTACACCACTCTGCCACCGCCCGCAGGTGCGCAGAATCCTCCACGCATTTCTCTCCAAGAGAGATGCTATCCTTCACGTGTTCCCCTTCCCACCTGTCTTTCTATACCACCAGCCAATGGGGACAATTTTGAAATCAACCCCTAATTCATCAAACTGTTACCCAAATTTCACGGTCTTGATTCTGAAGACGCATACGTTTTTATCTCCAAATTTGAAAACGTATGCGCAATGATTGGAACGTTACAACTGTCTTTGGATGCTCTGCGATTACGTTTTCTCCCATTCACTTTGTGCGATTTAGCCGAGAAGTGGATTTACAATACAACCGCACATTCTATTTCAAAATGGGATGAATTTGTTGCAGCATTCCTTAAGAAATTTTATCCCAATCACAAGACCAGCCGTGTCTGTAGCGAAATCATCAAATTCACCCAACTTCCTAATGAACCATTCTGGAAATGCTTTGAACGGTTCAAGGATCTTCTTTTACAATGCCCTCATCACGAAATCTCCAGATGGGATTTGTGTCGAATTCTCTATGAGGGTATTGATCTCACTACTAGACAGATGCTTGAAACTATGTGTCATTGCCAATTCCTATCTAAAGATGATGGTGAAGCTTGGAAATACCTAGAAGATTTAGCTCAAAACACATTACAATGGGAAAGTGTTAGACCACCACCGCCTAGGGAAGATGTCAATCAGCTCGATGTTTCCGTCATAATGAGAGCCGAAATGGCCGCAATACAAAGGAAGCTCGACGCTATAGAAAACAAAATCGCTTCAGCCTCCCTACACCAATACACACTTCCCAAAACTGTCTGTGGCTGCTGTTCAAACCCTTCACATTTGACGGAAGAATGTCCTTTGAATGTACCGTTTCAAGGTCACACTAATGCCGCATTTCAGCAAATACCTGGAAACGATCCTTCTTCTTACTCATATAATTACAATTGGAGGAATCACCCTGATCTTTCTTGGATCCAACACCAAACTCAATACACGGATCTAAACCAGAATAACTTTCAATGGGTTCCTCCACCACAACATCAACCACTTCAATTGAGTCAGCACCCCTACCAATCAAAAAACTTTCAAAACCCGGTCAACACACCTGCACCAAATAATCCTTTGCAGTTGACCGGTACTGATGAATCCTCTTCACTCATGAATTTGCTTCTGACAAATCTCATGCAAGTTTCGGCTGAAATAAAGACTTCCGTCGATGATATAAAGAAAAACTCCACCTCTCAAGCGGAGAGTATAAAATCGATGGAAGCAGAAATTGCAAGATTAAAAGCCGAATTGAGTGCTAGAGAAAAAGGGAAACTTCCAGCTCAACCTTTACCCGATCCTGGACCTTCACATTACACTAATGTAGATGCACTTACCACGTTGAGATCTGGAAGAGTGCTAGACAATCATGTGGGTGAACAAATTGATAATGATGAATTGATCATTAACACCCCGGCTTCCACTTCCACTTCCACTTCCACTCCCACTTCTACTTCTTACCCTATTTCGTCTAGTTTACCGTCTTCTTCCGAGCCTATTCTTCGTTTTCCCAAAAGCTCGAACCCTCCACCCACTTCATCCTTCCCACCCCCACAAACTTCTCCACAAATTTTGGACCCAACACTTATTGATAGAGCTCCATTTCCAAATAGGTTGAGGCCCAACAAACCCAATGCCCAAATGGAGAAGCTTGTGGACATTTTTAAGCAAGTTAACATCAACATCCCTCTCCTAAATGCTATCTAACAAGTTCCGTATTATGCGAAAACTCTTAAGGACTTGTGCACTAGAAAGAGGAAGACTCAAGTGCCCAAGAAGATATTCATGGCAAAGACAGTAGACACAGCCTTTCCCCAACAATTTCCGAGGAAACGTAAGGATCCTGGCTATCCTACTATTTCCATTTCTATCGGGGAAAAACACATCAACTGTACTCTACTTGACCTTGGCGCAAGTGTTAACCTGCTTCCTTTCTCGGTTTACGAGCAGTTAGGGATCAGAGAGTTGAAACCATCTTCTTGCACTCTCCAGATGGCTGACCGATCAATCACCAAACCTAGGGGTGAACTGGAGGATGTGTTAATAAAAATCGGGGAATTTGTATTCCCTGTGGACTTTATTGTAATTGATACACAGCCTGTAGTGAACCCACGGAACCAAATTCCGGTGATTCTTGGTCGCCCCTTTTTGGCCACTTCCAATGCTATAATCAACTTTCGTAATGGTTCTATGACCCTATCTTTCGGGAATATGTCAATTGAGCTGAACATTTACAAGTTGGGAAGTGTACCCTCCGAACCTACTGCTCAGGTCTGTTCTGTCGAATTAATGGATGTCGACAGCAGCGAATTTGACGATCCTCATGATACTGATCTAGACTCTTTTCATATGTTGTTTGACCCAACTATGTATCATACACATACGGACTCTTCCACCGAGTTGTCCGGGTCAACAACTAACACTAATTATGAACCGTTTTTGGAGTCTGAAGATCACCCCGCACTTTGTGATGACATTATTCTTCGGGGTATTGATGGGACTTTTGAGGAAATCTTCGCAGATGAACTCGCATTTTTGAAAAGCACGGGTGTTGAGATGAATCATCTCCCAAACAATGAAATCGAACCTCCACCCCTTCTTCTGGACTGTAAAGAGAATGCGAGCAATCCATCACAATCACTGAGTCGTCTCTCTAAAATAAGACGCAAACACATTCTATTCTACCACTTACCCTTTCCCTACTTCTTATTCCACCAACCTGAGCACTACATTGATAAAATTTTCGAATGGTTGGTGTTGACCTTCGGTCTTTGCAAAGCTTGGCATCGACCAATAATCTTGACCCCCTCTTGTGATTTTCAAAAGGCTAAAATTGTTTAACTCAAGTTTGGGGGGGGGGGTTTATAATCTGGCTCTTGAAAAGAAAATTTTTACTTAAAATTATGAGCCAAAAATAAGTTTGGGGGAGGATTTTCACGATCATATTTATTGCCCCAGTTAATAAATTTCCTCCCAAGCTTACATGTTTTTTGTGATCTAGCGGATGGCAACAGTGAGGACACTGTTGAAAACAAGTTTGGGGGAGGTTTGTGCTTATTTTCGCATCATTTGCATCATACTTTGCATAAGCACAAAACATTTAAAAACCTATAAAAATTTAAAAATTTTCAAAAAATAAAATTTTTTGTACATAAATAAAATAATAAAAGATTAGTTAGTGAAAAATTACATCCAAAAGATTAGAAAAATTTAAGAAAACCTAGAAAATTAAAAGTTTTCTTAAACGAACTAGTAATAAATAGTTATGAGCCATTGTCCTAAGGGTTAGTAAGATGAAGGAAGTCACTAATCTGAGGATAAAAATAAGTCTGAAAAATAGTTTCTATTCTGGAAGCCAAACATTTGAATGTTGATATCCTATTATATGCACTTACACACATCTTGAAACTCGGGATAGTAGAGGATACCTTGAAATGCTCTTGTCTAAAAGCCAAAGTATGAAGGAAATAAAAAATGAATAAAATATAAAATGGTGAAGAAAAAAAATGAACACTGGTTTTGTTATCACCAAGGCAGCAATAAAAAAAATATAGCGAAGGTGCCTCTTCACCTAGTGCCTTAGACCAACTGGTCTGCGAGTCATTGCTAAGCCTTAGGTGGTGCAAGACGAGGAAAAAAACCGTATAAGCAAGCACATGAGTAATCGGTTGGTTAGTACCTCAAGAAGTATTAACGGTCGCATGAAAATATGTGAGCAAATAATCTAAATATTCATCAAATTAAAAAGTACTGAGGCAGATGGACAAGAGTATGATAGCTTGAATTGAATTCTCCGAGTGTAGGGATGTCTATTACACACACGTAGGGTTATATGATCGATATTTGGAAGAAAGATAGAAATGAAGAATAAAGACGATGTTTTATTGAGGGATGATATGATTTCTAACATCTTTTCATGACTATTAAGATAGGGCTCATGACAACCGAAAAGCTAGCATAGTTGGAAACTCTAATTTTTAAAGTCTTTCTTTTACAATTCTTGTCTTTATTTGTAATATTCACGGTCTTCCTTTTATTATTGGATTTTATGGATGCAATCCGCTGAAAACCCTCAGGAGACAACACTCCTCCTACTAGGGACACTTAGAGGTTTAAAGACTTGTTGCACGTGCTCAGTGCAATCGTGTTGCCTAAGAAAGTGTGCTAGTTAGTTTTTCTCTTTCTTTATTTTCTCCTTCTCTTTTTAATAAAACAGTTCGCTCGAGACGACCGAAAATAAGTTTGGGGGAATTTGATCAGTCGAAAATATTGCATTTTTAACACGACAATTTCCCTACCATTTGCACTCATCTAGAGGTGTTCGGTATAATTATAGCACATATTAGCAAAACATCCGTAAAATACCTAATAACTTGTGTTATACTTTAAAACCGACATTTTGAGGGAAATTGAGTGTTTATCATTGCATCGCATAATCTTTGTATAGCGGAACACTTGTCTCGAGAATCTGTGCAGGAAATTCCAGGAAAAGAGCTGAAACTGTGAAAAGAGCTGACAAAAATACGCCAAGTCCAAGACTTGTGATCTGGCAGAAATAAAGAAAGAAAAATGAGATTCCACACATCATAAAAGTACCAAAGTCAGCACAAGAATTACCATGGAATTTCTATGCAATAAGGCCACCAATGGGCCGCGGATCCGCGGCCAGAAGGGCATTCCCGCGGCGGATCCGCGGCCATGTAATCATGACGTAAACAACTTGTTACGTCAGGCTTCTCCATTTAAGCTCCACACCTCTTCAAGCCACTCTAATTTCCAGAGATCTCCAGAAGTTTCTGTCCGAACAGCAAGGCTCCTTATTCAAGCTAAACACCTTCAAGCTTCCAAAGTAAGCTACTTAACTACCTAAGCCTAGTGTTAGTTATATGTATGCCCTAGAGGCCATTACTATACATTGGATGTATATTGTAGTGGATGCTGGGACATATATAGGTAGGACTTTCTTGCTCGACATGATAGTACGCTATCTGGTTGCTCTTTATCTTAACATGTATACTTTCTGTCTCTCTGATTACATGTTGATAAAACCCTTAGGATGTGTACTCGACTTCCAGGACTATGATGCAGATCATACTAGTGGGGTCTGGGTAGTCAATGAGTACATCCTTCAATGTTCCTAGTCGTGGGAATATCGAGACGGGGCATCGATATTCCAGAGTAGACTAGCATATATCTTCTCGACCCATGTGATGGGCGATGGATGATCCCATATCCATTGGTGTTTGACATCAGAGATGGTATGCGGGTGCTCAGTGGAGACTGGGTACACTGAACGGACTCGCCGAGAACTCCCAGATGGTATTATACCTCACGTCAGATGGCAGTTCTCTGGTGACACTGGTGCAGCTTAGTCTGTTGACCCGAGATCGTCATAGAGTCTTGTGTATCTCCCACTGTGCTTTGATTTCCACCCTACTACGGCTCTACTGAGTCGTGCAAACAGCTGGTTTTTGGGTATAGTCCTGATTCACATGGAGGCAATGAGCGATACGAGGGGATTCGTCTCTCCCGGTATTGGGGGTTGATGTTCCGCTATGCACGACTGGCCATAACAGGAAATCCCTGGCCAGGGTTGCAGTGATCTACTGGTAAGTGTTATCAGTAGTTTCACACATGTTATGGACCTTACGTCGGCATGATTTATCAAGCTACTGGGGTCTGACGTTTACCATCCCTAGGCGAGATATGCGACATATCAGACGAACATGCCGGACTGTACGGTAAGTGTTACTGGTTGGATTCACAGGAGTGTGAGCGGGCTTGCTCGTCGATCTTCTGATCGCTCAATACCCGGGTGGCCGTTACGTTTAGCAGACCGCTTGCGGCTTGTGGGTGTTTGATATGATCATCACCTGCTGCCGGCGTATTGATGAGTCTTTAGAGTCCTACACAGAGGTTTCCTGGCTCAAGCGAAACAAAATAGGAGCGCATATGAGATATGTGCGGGACCGAGAATAATGCGTGTATGTGATACCGCATTCTATTCTCACGATGAATGTATCGATTGGTTGTATGCGATATAACCTAGTGATCGAATCAAGGATTGATTCGATAAGTCGATACATTGGATACTAGTCGGTTATATGCGACATGACCGGATCATTGAATCAAGTGTTGATTTAATGATTTAATGTATAATTATATATTTGATATATTACTTTGCATTAACTAGTATTGGTTCACTTTAAAAGGATTTTCTCACTTGATGTGCACATTGTATATGTGATATATTTTTGTACACTTGATTGTATCATGTTTGATGATACATGAATGTTTGTGTGTATGATTAAACCATGGTTATGTAATGGTTAGGGTTTTCATTTTCTTATCTATTTATTTATTATTCTTTTTGAAAGATAAAGAAAAATGGTGGCTTTGTTTGTTTGTTGTTGAAGCTTCATGAAGCTTTGACTAAGTGACCATTTTGTCTTCATGCTTAACCCTAACCATTCAAACTAACCATGGTTTATTCTCTACACCTAACCATGGTTGCTATATGATAAGTATTCATTTTATTTTCTATTTTGAAAATAACTTATCATATTCTTTCTTCATCTTCTTCATCTTCAACAATGAAGAAACCTTGCAACCATCAATGGCAACTTGAGAAAAAGAGTGAGAAATCCAATTCTAAAGTGAACCCACTTTCTATTTCTTCATCCTCTACCACTTGCCAAGTAGTATAGGGTGTTTTCTTCACAATTTTTATGGCTTGGTGAAGTTGGAGCTTGATCTTGTGTTGCCTCGACGTAGATCATCTTCGGCATCGAAGTCGACGGCCTAGCCCGCCCATTTCTCCGATGAAGCCGATGCCAGAGTCCGGGATTCGATATGGACAGCGGAGGGACGTCATCACGGAGCCTAGGAGGTGGAGGACCGGATCTACAAAGGTTGTAGCCTCTTTCCTTTCAAGTAAAGTTGTTTATTTGCATTGCATCGCCTATACATCTAGTTAACGATCTGTATTAGGGTTTGTAGGCACTTGGAAAAATTTGAATTGGCCATGTTTGATCACTTGTGAGACCTCATTAGTGTGACTAGGAACCCTACAGTGGTATCAGAGCCTAGCTAGAGCCTTAGGCGATGTGTAGACGGAGTTAGAAGTCCGATCGAACCGAAACCCTAACTCCGAAATGCTCTCTGGACATTTTTCAAAAACTGGGTTTTTTCCAGATTAAAAATATGCAGAAAAATCAGCAGGAGATTATAAGAGTTACTGTGAAATTCGAACTCCTGATTCCATCAAACCGCCGCGGTTCCGCGGCACAGGCATGGCTCGTGCGGCGGTCCCGCGGCCGTACGGTCTCCTTGTTCAATAAATTTTACACAGTAACTCCTATTTTGTAGTGATGGTTTTCCTGGGAATTTTTAAATCTGACTCAAGAGTTGAGTTTTCTGGGTTGTATTGGGGACTCGGTGTTTCGATCGGATTGTCTAATTTTGTCTGTGTGCTTTTCCGGATAATTTTAGAATATGTTAAAAAGTTCGACCGGATATAAATACCCATTTTTTCCCCAGCCGGGAAATTTCCAATTGTTGGACTTTTCCATAGTTTAATGACGTTCTAAGTAGTGCAAGTAACGCGATGGTCCCTCTAGAAGACAACAAACCTTAATTCGATTATGTGACCGTCTTGAACTGCCCTTTGAACCTTAGGGTTTGGGGCAGTACGGCGTGCCACATGTGAGGCGTTGGCTTGACCCTTCTACGGCTGGACCGTTGGTACCGAGGCACGAAGTGAATGTTTTTAAACTTATTTCATGTGTTGAGCCGTTTCGGAAAAACTTGGGTGTTCGAATGTTCGATCGGAAAGTTTAACATTTTCTATTTATCCGGAATGTGATACAATAATTGGAATTCATAAGTAGTTATGAGATAACTGAATGAATGTTATAAATCTAGTGGTTTAGTCTCACTTGATCGGTTGCCACGGAATTTTGATGTGATCAAAAGTCCGTCGCAATCATGTAGCGTACGCGGATACTCGCCGGGTAAACTTAATAGACAGCCTCACCCCATAACCCCGACCAAGTGACTGTAGGAGAACCCCATCGCCGAAAGCATCCGTTCGGGTGCTCGCGGCAGCGGTGTTCCGCCTTGGTGCACTTCGTCGACGGCGTCGGGGGTGCAGCCGTCTACTAAAGTTTGCGATGAGCATTCGATCAGGATGTCGGGAATCTTGTTGAATTGCCCGACTTGATATTGAAAAGTGTTTTCGATAATGAGACCAAAATGCGGGGTTTATAATTGTTAGGCATGCGATGTCTAAGGAATTCATTTGATTAGGCATGCGATGTCTAAAGCGGTTGCGGATTCCAATTGTTGTAGTTTTACACTTTCTTTTCTGTGACCGTAAGTGTAATATGTGATATCGCCGGTTTCGTTGCTATATGTCAACGACAATTGGGATACGCTGTTTACCTACGTTGATGACATGTGATGTTATGTGTTGCTGGATATGTTATATTGGATCGTCGTGTTTGAATAGCCGGGGTTTTTTTTTATGTGAGACGAGTGTTTTTCATTTTCATTCATGTAAAAACTTGTATGTAATATTCTTTTATTGGGGCACTTCCAGGTTGCGGATGATGTCACCATTTGTATATTATTTACTTTTCCGCATTAGGATAAACCCAAGGAGGGGAGCACAAGTAACCGGGTTCTAGGGTCCAGTGGGAGACCATCTCGAGGAGTCGAGTCTGGGTCTCCTAACCCTAGAATTGGTAGGGTTGCTTGCCGCTCTCGTAGGGGTCTAAGGATGTGGGATTGGCTATTCATCACGACCATGGAATCCGTGTTTTATAATGGCTCGTATTAAAAACACGGACGTCCCAGTATATCCAATATTTCATATGATATTTTCTGCTGCGTTATATGTGATGTGATCATGTGATATGTTCATATAAATATTATATATAGTATATATGATATATTATATAGACGTTGCTTATGTTTTACACCTGCGCTAGCCCTGCCTCGTTCTGGCGTTAGTTACCTAACCTAACGGTGCAGACGGGACATCAAGGCAAATGCGGATGGCATAAGCGCACGTTATATTTATCTGTGATGTTTAGGTGGACTTAAATGATGGGATATTCATTAATGAGATTAATGAAAGAAAATAAACTTAATTGATGCTGTGGAATCGAATTTCAAAAATAAAACAGGTAGCTACAGTTCTTGCTCTGCATCGCGGTGTTCCTTGTAGAACATCTTGCACCTTATTCGATGAGGAAAGGACCGAGATCCCTTCACAGGGAGTGACTCCTTTAGCAATAACTGGCAGATGCTACACACTCGGTTTGTCATTTGATTGCTTCTATAGTTTTTGCTTTGCACAGTGATATGTATGATATATCCCGCACCTCATTCGACGAGGAAAGGGCCGACGATCCCTTCACCGGGAGTGACCCCTTTAGCAAAACTAGAAAAGCCTAAAAAACATTCCATTTAAAAACCATTTGATTCTGCAACGAGATCAAGTTCAAAGCGTTAAAGGTTTTCATAAAAACCATTCGCAACCCTCCGTCATTTTAGGAAGTAGAGTACTTAGTATTCGTGCTACGTTTGTCGACCATAGCCGAGGCGTAGTGTGCGGTAGCTAAGTGATGTCTTCCTATACAGCATATGATGCGATTAGTTAGGACAGTCATGTGGCTTTGTTGACCTTAGCCAAGGGTCATGTGGGTGGGTCTAATTAATCACGAAATGACGGGTAGAACTTGACTAGTACCTATGATTTGTTGACCTTAGCCAAGGTCATAGGTGCTAGGGGTAAAAACCATTATCGGGAGTTTCAAGTGTTGAAATTTGCAATGAGATTGCATACCTTCTATATGATAGTTGGATCCCGATACCCACTGCGAGTAATTTTTACTCCTGGGAGAGTTTTGCACTTTAAAATTAGCCGATCAAGTAGGTGTCTAGAAAGGTGTCAACGGGGTCACGCCTCTGGAAAAACGAGGTTTATTGTAATTAGGTCCGTGCGAAAGCACGGGGAACCTCCCTCAAAGTACCGACACTGGCCTGGCTGAAAGATTGGCGAACTTGTAGAGTGTAATTAATCCCGGCTAATCTTTCCTTTTAGGGTTTGAAGGAATATTTGATAAAAACAGTGGGAGCCATCCTAATTAGATAAAATATATAACCAATCTAATCTTGCAAGAGCGCACGCAGAGTGTTTTCTTCTCTCTCTCTCCAGGTAGCGACTATATCACGCCTTAATCAAGATAATAATATGGATGTATTGACCGAACCCGCTTGTTATACTGAGCTGGAGAACGTTGGTCCCGCTCCAACTTATAATTTTTATAAGTCCGAGCAGGAATTAGGGGAATACCAGGATTCCCATGCCGCCCAAACGAAGAAAGTACATAAGATGCATCTCCTGCGGGTGTGTTCATTACAAATAACTGTTTCTCAGTATCCTCTGCATCCTGGGTATTTGATACCGGATCAGGATCCCAGATATGTAATCTGTTACATAGGGCTACAAAAAGGTAGAAAAACTGAGAACGGGTGATAAGTTTCATGAGACAGAAAACGGGGTAAGTGTTGCAGCCAAGTCTGTTGGTCACTGTCACCCTATATTACCAATACATTGATTCTGAACAAATGCTATTAGATACCGAACCTGATATACAAAATCATATCAGTCTCTTTATTAGTAAAGAAATGATAAAATTTTGTATTGATGGATAATGTTTTGAACATTTCCTATATCAAAAGTTGATCGGTTCAGGCACGTTATCTAAAAGCATCGACGTTCTAAATCAAACTACAGTTCCTAGTATATAGAACACACACAAGAGGAAGAGTTCAGAAATGAACGAATCCTTCTTGAGGCATTGTAGACTAGGTCATATCAATGCGACCCGACTGGCTGAAGTTACATTTTAGATGCATATTTAAATCAGTTTGAATTTACATCTTGTGAAACTTGACAGTCATGTCACAAAGATTAGATGACCATAGCCCTGTTTATAGGAAACAGAGAAAGAGTTAATGAACTCTTGGGACTGATACATGATGATGTATGTAAGGTCTCCTGTCTACACATGCCAGGACCGGTTCTTTGTACTTCATTACATTCTCTGATAGTCCCTCAAGATTCAGTCATATGTTCCTGTTGAAATATAAGTCCGAACCTTTTGAGATATTCACAGAATATAAGTTAGAAGTAGAGAACCAATACGGGTATAAGTATTATGTCCTATGATGAGATCAAGGAGGAGAATACTTGTGCATGGCATTCCTGGATCATTCTAAAGGAGAATGAGATTCTCTCTCAGTGTTACTCCTCTGAATGCACCACAACACATCGGTGCATCAGGGCGGAGCAATGAGCACCCTATATGATATGGTGCACTCTATGATGAGTATTACTGAGTTACCTATTTTCTTTTGGGGTTGTGCACTTGAGAAGCTGCATACCTATTGAATTAGGTTCGAATCAAATCAGTGCCTACCACTCCATATGAGATATGGTATGGGAAGAGCCTATCTCTTAAGTTAGTTAAGATTTGGGATTGTCCGGCCTATGTCTAAAGCAGAATCTGGACAAGATCGAGGCAAGGTCAGTTCTGTAGAACTGGAAAGGTTCCGGCTATACAAAACTGCAGCTAATGATTTGACAGAACCAAAGGATTCAATAGTTCCCGATGAACCTCAGCCTCTCCGCCGATCTGGTAGGGTTCCTCGTCCGGATGAGAGATACCTCAGTTTCTCGATGACAGTGGGAGCGAGGAATGCATCATGAGATGATGACCCAACTAGTTTCGAGCAGGCCATCGAGAGTAGGGACTCTGTAAGAATGGCTGGATGCTTAGCGATCTGAGATGGAATCCATGTACACCAGCAAAGTATGGACTTTGGCTGCTATATCTGAAGGGTTAAATCCTCATCAGGAGCAAGTATATCTTGAGAAGATTACTTGGTGTAGATGGAAAGGTTGAGACTTTCAAAGCTAGACTTGTTAAAGGTTTTCGTCATCGACCAGGCGTGGATAATGATGAAATCTTTTCCAGGGACTATGCTTAAGTCCATCCAGATCCTACTTGCCATTGCTACATACCATGACTACGATATCTAGTGGTTGGGTGCCATGACTACTTTTCTAAATAATGATTTAGAAGAGAACGTCTATAAGAACACAGCCAGAGGGCTTCGTAAACAGTGGGAGCAGCAGAAACGTGTGCAAGTTGCTTTACATAATAAAGCAGGCATCGCGGAGTTGGAACGTCTGTTTTGATGTGGCAATCAAAGTGTTTGACTTCATCAAAAATAGTAGGTGAACCTTGTATATACAAAACGGTAGTAGAGAGTAAGGTTGTCATCCTCGTATTGTACGTGGACAACATACTCTTGATAGGAAAAGAGTTTCCTATACTACGATCGGTTGATCTCCTCTTATCACAAGGATTCTCCAATAGGATCAAAGTGATACCTCCTAAATCCTGGGTTTTGGATCTATGAGATAGATCTAAATGGATGTTAGGATTCTCACTAGCTATAGTGAGATAGTATCGGTTGATCCTGGGGAGAATCACTGGAAAGGTTCCAGGGTGATAAGGACGACTGAATGTCAGTCGCAGGCATTGTCTTTACCCTCAGTAAAGGGACGATATGTTGGAAGAGTTCCAAGATAGATACCGTGGCAAACTAGATGATAAAGGCTGGTAACATCGCTATTTAAGATACTACCAAAGAGGCAGTTTGGGTGTATATTGGTTCATAAGATGAACTAGGTTCCTGCCATTGTATGACAATGGAAGTGTGGCTTTGGCCCTGGAACCCTGGTCCCATCAGTGACCCAGACATATTCTGAGACAGCATCACCTGATCATGGAGATAGATGATCTCCAGGGTGATCGAGGGTAGGAGAGTAGACTCAGAGGACAACACGGCGGATCCACTCACAAAGGCTTATTCCCAGAAAGAGACTTATAAGGGATGGTTGAGTATTAGATACTGCAACCACTGCTACAGATGGCCCTAGTGCAAGTGGGAGATTGTTAGTTATATGTATGCCCTAGAGGCCATTAATGTACATTGGATGTATATTGTAGTGGATGCTGGGACATATATAGGTAGGACTTTCTTGCTCGACATGATAGTACGCTATCTGGTTGCTCTTTATCTTAACATGTATACTTTCTGTCTCTCTGATTATATGTTGATAAAGCCCTTAGGATGTGTACTCGACTTCCAGGACTATGATGCAGATCATACTGGTGGGGTCTGGATAGTCAATGAGTACATCCTTCAATGTTCCTAGTCGTGGGAATATCGAGACGGGGCATCGATATTCCAGAGTAGACTAGCGTATATCTTCTCGACCCATGTGATGGGCGATGGATGATCCCATATCCATTGGTGTTTGACATCAGAGATGGTATGTGGGTGCTCAGTGGAGACTGGGTACACTGAAGGACTCGCCGAGAACTCCCAGATGGTATTATACCTCACGTCAGATGGCAGTTCTCTGGTGACACCGGTGCAACTTAGTCTGTTGACCCGAGATCGTCATAGAGTCTTGTGTGTCTCCCACTGTGCTTTGATTTCCACCCTACCACGGCTCTACTGAGTCGTGCAAACAGGTGGTTTTTGTGTACAGTCCCGATTCACATGGAGGCAATGAGCGATAGGAGGGGATTCGTCTCTCCCGGTATTGGGGGTTGATGTTGCGCTATGCATGACTGGCCATAACAAGAAATCCCTGGCCAGGGTTGCAGTGATCTACTGGTAAGTGTTATCAGTAGTTTCACACATGTTATGGACCTTACGTCGGTATGACTTATCAAGCTACTGGGGTCTGACGTTTACCACCCCTAGGCGAGATATGCGACATATCAGACGAACAGACCGGACTGTATGGTAAGTGTTACTGGTTGGATTCACAGGAGTGTGAGCGGGCTTGCTCGTCGATCTTCTGATCGCTCAATACCCGGGTGGCCGTTACGTTTAGCAGACCGCTTGCGGCTTGTGGGTGTTTAATATGATCATCACCTGCTGCCGGCGTATTGACGAGTCTTTAGAGTCCTACACAGAGGTTTCCTGGCTCAAGCGAAACGAAATAGGAGCGCATATGAGATATGTGCGGGACCGAGAATAATGCGTGTATGTGATACCGCATTCTATTCTCGCGATGAATGTATCGATTGGTTGTATGCGATATAACCTAGTTATCGAATCAAGGATTGATTCGATAAGTCGATACATTGGATACTAGTCGGTTATATGCGACATGACCGGATCATTGAATCAAGTGTTGATTTAATGATTTAATGTATAATTATATATTTGATATATTACTTTGCATTAACTAGTATTGGTTCACTTTAAAAGGATTTTCTCACTTGATGTGCACATTGTATATGTGATATATTTTTGTACACTTGATTGCATCATGTTTGATGATACATGAATGTTTGTGTGTATGATTAAACCATGGTTATGTAATGGTTAGGGTTTTCATTTTCTTATCTATTTATTTATTATTCTTTTTGAAAGATAAAGAAAAATGGTGGCTTTGTTTGTTTGTTGTTGAAGCTTCATGAAGCTTTGACTAAGTGACCATTTTGTCTTCATGCTTAACCATAACCATTCAAACTAACCATGGTTTATTCTCTACACCTAACCATGGTTGCTATATGATAAGTATTCATTTTATTTTCTATTTTGAAAATAACTTATCATATTCTTTCTTCATCTTCTTCATCTTCAACAATGAAGAAACCTTGCAACCATCAATGGCAACTTGAGAAAAAGAATGAGAAATCCAATTCTAAAGTGAACCCACTTTCTATTTCTTCATCCTCTACCACTTGCCAAGTAGTATAGGGTGTTTTCTTCACAAGTTTCATGGCTTGGTGAAGTTGGAGCTTGATCTTGTGTTGTCTCGACGTAGATCATCTTCGGTATCGAAGTCGACGACCTAGCCCGCCCATTTCTCCGATGAAGCCGATGCCAGAGTCCGGGATTTGATATGGACAGCGGAGGGACGTCATCACGGAGCCTAGGAGGTGGAGGATTGGATCTACAAAGGTTGTTGCCTCTTTCCTTTCAAGTAAAGTTGTTTATTTGCATTGCATCGCCTATACATCTAGTTAACGATCCGTATTAGGGTTTGTAGGCACTTGGAAAAATTTGAATTGGCCATGTTTGATCACTTGTGAGACTTCATTAGTGTGCCTAGGAACCCTACACCTAGAAGTTTCTCCCTAACCTCCAAGCTTATGAAGGAAGCTAACCCTAACTAACTAACTCTAGAACCTTCTCCCTAACCTCCAAGCTTACATAGGAAGCTAAACTAAACCGAGCTTCTAAAGGAAGCTAATCCTAATCAAGGCTATAAAAGGGACCCTAAGGCTTCACTTTCATGGGTTGTTCTCCAATTCCCAACACAAGTTGAGTGACACAACTTGTAACCCTAACCCTAATCCAATCACCAAAGCTAAATTCAAGATCTCCGAGTACAATTCAAGCAAGAAGCCTTCAACCTTTTAGGAGCGAAGACGATCTTCATTCGAGCAAGTGGTCCAAGACGATCCGCGACTCACAAAGACGTGCGAAGCCAAATCGATGATCTAGTTCTTTCTTCATTGTAGACCTTGAGAGAATTGTAATAAAATTGTTGATAAATAAAAGGTGAAATTCTTTATCTTGCTTTCTTTACATTCTTGCATCATGATTAGATCTCGATTCTTGATTGTGTTCTTTGATATGATGTTTGAGTAAAAACTCTGCTCGTGGAGGAGTCGAGAGAATCAATAGATGATGATATTACAAATCTTGAAACGATTCTTAAGTCCTATGAGTTTTGTATACTTTAGTAAATTTAAGAATCGACAACCTAGTTTCGAGCGATGCTTTCTTGATTGTGTTCGCTCTTAATTAGTGATCCACGATCGATTCTTGATTTTACTAGAGTCTAGAGTGTGAATGAAATCAACGAAAGGAAAAGGGATAGATGATGAAACCCTAGTTTCCGCAAGAAATCCCTAATTCTCGTTGATCATCATCGATCTAGCATCAAATCATCAATGGATAAGAAAACGTAATCACAAGTTTTCATCACGTCTATAGATTCGATCGATTCCTACGAGGCTCACTTCGATTCTTGAAACCTAATTCGATTGGATATCATCAATTCTTGATTCTTGATTTTTAATGTTTTCTTGATAATTAGATTTAGATCTAGATAATTCTTGAAATTCACTTTTAAATCTTGAATTGAATTGTCTTTTCTTTTCTCTTTAATTTTCGACTCATCTATTTCAATTACAAGCAAATCTCACTTTCCCTGTGGACGATCCGCACTCGCTAACGCGCTATAATTGACACCGTTATTGATTGCGGTATAAATTTCTTTGATTGTGATTTCTTTACACTTTTTCAAAACACGACACACAAAGAACGATTCAATCGGTACCATGCCGGGTCCGCCATGTACCTGAGACGGTTCATCCTACTCCTCGAATTGGGTCTCGAAAACCAACAGAAATCAGGAAAACTCATGGTGGATGACACGTACATCATATCACGAGAAAACCCCAAATTTCTATTTTTAAAATGATAATAGGTTTATAAAATTCTTGCGGTTTTCCCTAAAATCCAGAAATCTCATAAGTACTGAAATCCTCAAGAAAAATCACAATATGTAAACATGTCGATGATGATGGAGTTCTATGATGCGATGATGATGGAGTTCTATGATACGATAGTATATACCATGCGAAGTATGGCCAGAAGCTATGCATGAATCATGATGCAATGATGTATGTATATATGACTAACAATCCTACGTATCCATCTTAATGAAATGAATATACACTACCCGTTTACATATCATATATGATGCAAATGTTTTAGATACTGATTTAACAAGTTCTATAGTGTTCGTGGCATAGCAATTACCAATGGCGTGTGTGTTCACATAAAATAGTGCACGTGCGGCATGGACCAATGGTAATGGTGCAAGTGTCCTAGGTAGTGACATCATATGTAAAAAGATGCGATGCATGATATGAATGGTTTGAAGCTACGCATATAGATGCAAGAACTACTAATAATCTAACTATCGGCTACGCATAAAGATGCAAGAACTACTAATAATCTAACTATCGGCTACGCATAAAGATGCAAGAACTACGAATAATCCTAACTATCGGGCGTCTTGCGCCATCCAGACGACCCCCTATAGATGTGTATATCTACTCACCGGGACGCCTCGACTAATCTGATCTGATCTCAACCTTGTCATTCCGCGCCACGTCCGACGCCTCTGCACCCGATCCTAGAATCGTACACAAGTAAATAAGAGGATAAATATATGAATAGTCACGGACACAAACGACACAATTCAACCACGCGCATAACTAGACGCGCACACACTTGGTGCACAAAACGCGCTCGCGACAATGCCACAAACCTCAACTAGGGTCGCTATACGTGACAACTACCAAGCCTATAACCCAATCGTACCAATCGTGCACTCACAACATACTAGATATTTTAGGAAATAGGTTATAGATCATCAAAACCTCAAACTTTATTAAAATCGATATATTACAAAAACCTAGTAAGCATCACCTAACCATTTTAGTGCAAATCTAGATGTTTTAACAAATCTAGTGGCCACAATATTCATTTAATATCTTAATTAGGCTACACAATTATTAACTAGATTTTAATCTCACCTATTTACATTAATCATAAAAATTTAGTTTGCAAGATTATTTAATTAAGACAATTTAAAAATAACAATTAGCAAATTAACAACTAGTTTAGATTTTGCAAGTCTTAAGATGTTAAACTACACATTGTAACCATAATCAAGTGATAAAAACCCTAACTTGAACCCAAAACCTTCTCTTGAAATTTCAAACTTGCAATTAGAACCATATTTAAACACCTAAATAAATTAAATTGAAGTAATTAATCAACAAGTAACCATTGGGTTAAGATTATACCTCAACAATAATGAGATCTAACTTGCAACCTTAGCCTCCAAAATATTCTCTTGCTTCATGATCCAAGCTAGTTTGGGCCAAGGAAATAATGGGTGAAGATTTAACTATGAATTAGTGAGAGTTTTTGTGGATTTTTGATGGAAATTTGGGGATTTTTGAGATGGAAATGAAGTGGAGAAATGGGGAGAGGGGGTTGCCTTGGTTTCGGCCATAAGGTGAGGGGTGAGTGGGTATGTGTCTGTAGAAAATTCCAAGTCAAGAAACCCACCATCATATCATATATTAACACCTTTCTTAATTATTTTATTTTATTTATTTTTTAGTTAACTTTACACTAGAATTTACTAGAACCATGGAGAAAATTTGAGAAGGAAAGAGCATGTTATAAACTTGTTATTAAGTTGTCATGGTTTACAATTATGTAATTAACCCATTCTCATTTGTTATTATCACTAATTAAAAGTATAAGTGAAAGCTTATAATAATATTTAAAATAATTAATTAAGGAAAAATATTTAAATAAACTGGCAATTTATAAGTGACTAATTAAATACCAAATACTAGCAATTACAGAGCTAAAATATATAAAATTAAGTCTATGTTGAAAAATAATTATAATTTAGTTTTACGGAAAACACGAGTTATATTACCGATTATCGGAAAATTCACCTAAACGATTTTTGAAACGTTACACCCATACGTATCCACAACGAGAAGCGTCCTTCCAACTATTAACGACTGCATCACGGTTTTATTCTTGAATTCTATTCCTTTGAATCCTTCTGTATTTTCTCTGCCGATCATGTCTCGATGAAAGTGCGAAACTTCATCTCCGTCTTGATTTCATCTCGTAATTTTCTTGATTCTTTTTTTCTCTTAAATTCCATTCGTTGAATCCGACTTTTTTCTTTGATTTTCTTGAAGTTCACTTATTGACCTCTTGAATTCCTAATATTCATGTATGTTCCTTCTTGTCTCTCTTAGGCCATCTTTTACATCCTATACTCCGGCTTTTGAACTGTTCTATTCAGAAGCATCTCTTATTTACATATCTTCCTAGTTTGTTATATCGCGGTCTACACCATCCTTGACTGTCATCAAAGGAGGGTGGTATATGAAATTCCCAATCACCCGACATTCATATTCGGGAGTACTCTATGATTCCAGTCAAGTTACTTTTTTCTTGCATTCCTTAGACCATCTTTCTTTCTTTCATTCTACTAAGATATCACTTGTAAATATTCTTGAAACCAATCTTGTTTCAAAAGTCGGAACAAAAGCTATCATCCCCTTCTTGCTTTCGAAACTCCTCGACTTCCTGTTGTTGTATCACGATCTATGTCACGCCCTGCTTCCCGGTGTACAGATAAGGAGACACGACAAGGCATGCGATATATTTATTCAGAAGTAAATACGCTAAATGTAAATAAGCAATATAATATAAATGTATACAAGAAAGACATGAGATGTAAATGAACATCAACTTTTTTATTGATTAAACATTCTTTACAATACAACTGGAAAGTAAATATAATACTGGAAAGCAATGCATAAACTGAAGGTAAAGTATATACAAGTGGCTAGAGCTCGGGGTCCTCGATGAACTGCTCCAAGTCTTCTGAGCTGGGCTCGATCTCCAGAGAGTCAGGTCCTCCTGACAACATTCCAAAGAAAGAATAGAAAAAGGAATGTCGTCAGCAAACAATCGTTCGGTAAGTCCCAAGAGATAGAGAAGAATAGAAAGAGCATAGAACATGTAAAGTATAAAAGATTATGTTCGCTATACTAATGTAGTTGTTTATAGCTTGGTACAGAAGATATTAATGTTTACAAGAGGAGTCCACCTATCCCATGGACTAAGGTAACCCGTAGTACAAGGCTCCGTCAATAAAGGCAATGGATGTTTAGTTACGTCTTTTAATGACCATTCCGTTCCACTTTTAACGCATTCCGTATCAGTTTATCCCTTTAAAAACCCCGTAAATGAATATTGTATTGTTTGTAAGGATTTTTTGTATAATACTTGCCGAAACCATGATATCAGTTGTTCATGTAAACGGATCGGATGTAAATGGATAGTCATGTAATCAGTCAATGTATATCCATGGTTCGGTCAGTTCAAGTCATGTTGATATTTGATAGTACGCTGGTATTCATGTTCAAGTTCTAGTATATATGGATTCATGATGTATTGGAGTTATATTTGAATTGTATGTAGATTGGAATTGTATTCAGATTAGACTGAGACTCTGTCTAAGTCAGACATTTAACAAAATTTGATTCATGAATTAGGTTTTGGAGTTATCGGTAACTGCTGCACATGGACGGCAGGATTTGTGACTTTTCCAAGCCAATTACCGTATTGATAACCCTGGTTTAGTTTCCTATCTTAAATAGGCAAGCATCCACTTTTTCCGGCTCTGTGAGGCTCAAGAGAATTGGTCCCGCTTAAACCTATATTTAATATGGTCCTTATTGTAAATTAATAAACTTGAGGGGGTTTTATGAAAAATAGTTTTGATATAATTTCATAATAAATCTCAAGTGTTTATTAGTCGTAATTAGTGTTTTCATGGATGTAGTTTTTAAATGTGAAGTATTCTAATGATTATAAACCCAGATTGAATAGTATATAGTATTTTAGTGTAAATTGGAATTGTATGGATTTGTGATGGTATATTCATGAAATTTGTGATTCCTTTGTTTAGAAAATATGGAGTATATTTAAAATAGATATTTTGATAATATATATATATATACAATTATTAAAAAAAAATAATTTATTTATTAAATAGAAAATCATATTATTCTTAAAAATTGTATTAAAAATTCTATCGAGATCGGATGCTCCGTGAGGAGGTCTGCATCTCGCTCTACCAGTTCTGAGGATGTGCAATAACCCGCACCATCCAAATCGGGTTTCCCAAAATGGGTTGTAGAGGCTTAATTGTAAGGAATTTAATTTAAAACAATCTTAAAGAATACGATTTTATTAGTTTAAGGTATTTTATTGTAAAATTGTATTTATTTCATAAAATATTGTTCCAAAAGCCATCGTGCTTTATCATGATGAGTGTTGTGATGAGATAGGTCATTACCTCATGAGTTTTCTAAAGGTAATATGAGCAAATATGATGAAAGATGTCGAATAGAAAGTTTTTGGTATTTAACCGTAAAAGTGAAATAAAAGTTGCATGACATTGTATTTTGAATTGAAACTTGCTCTAAATGTTTGTTTATGATTACTAAACAAGATGTAACAATATGGGTGTTTGGTTATTAAGAAAAGTTATGTTTTAATGAAATTAAAATCAGAAGTCGGAATAACTCCACTTCCGACGAGTTTTGAAAAGAGATCTTTTTGGAATAGGAAGAGATGAGAGGAGAGAGGACTTACTAGATGAAAAGAGAGAGGAGAGGTATGGGAACAAGATGGAAGCTTCATGGAGTCGCGGTGTCGCCGGATTTATCCCGAGTCGTTGCCGGAAGATGACCTTGGGCTAACTCCACTTGTACAACTAATTTGACTTGGAAAAATTTGAGAGTTTTGATAATAGATTTCAGAATAGAGAGGGTTAGGTATAGGATGGTATTTATAAGATAGAATTAGGGTTTAGGGAATTAAAAATGAGAATTAAAATGCATTAAACATTGGATTAAAAGCCTAATTTTAATTCTCTGTTTAATTTCAGGAAAAACAAACAGAAGAGGAGTAGTGGGGGGAGGCGGGGATTTAAACACAGGGGCTATGTTACAGCAGTGAAATGTTTTACCAATAAGCTACAAGTGCTTTCTTGCTGTTCTTAAACAAGAAATACTTTTAAGTTGTGCTCAGGCTAAGATATTCCTTTCTGTACTTTACAAAAATTTTGTACAGAAAGTTTAGGGTTGTTACAATCTAATCTATTAGAACAATAACTAATGGGATGAAAATCATTAAAAATAATATGTGGCTGGGTGGATTTGAACACAGGAGCTACGCCACAGCAGTGCAAGGCTTTACCAATGAGCTACAAGTGCTTTCTTGCTGTTCTTAAACAAGAAATACTTTTAAGTTGTGCTCAGGCTAAGGTATTCCTTTCTGTACTTTACAAAAATTTTATACAGAAAGTTTATGGTTGTTACAATCTATTAGAATAATAACTAATAGGATGCGAATGTGTCACGCCCCGCTTCCTAATAGACGGAAACAGTGACGTGGCGGGCCAGAACGTATTTACTAGGAAATAAATGCGTTAACCGTAATTAATATATATATAATGGACAAGAATGACAAGAGATATAAAATAAACATCAACTTTTATTAACATTCATCTTTACAATACAACTGCTTTGAAAAAGAAATATACAAGGATATAAAGCAATGCCTAAACAGTGGCATACAAACTGAATGTAAATATAATGAGAGCTAGAAGTCCGGCTGGGCAGTGAACTGGTCCAAGTCCCCTTGGTTAGGCTCGATCTCCTAAGAGTCCGGGCCTCCTGACGAACATTCTAAAGAAAGAAAAGACAGGAATGTCATCAGCGAACTAGCGCTCGGTAAGTCCCAAAAGAAAGAATGGAATAGAATAAGTAATGTGAAATGAAACTGATAAGTTGTACAGGTATATATTTGTTATTCTAACATAGTTTTTTGTAACTTGGTACAGAAGTTATTTGTGTATACGAGAGGAGTCCATCTTACCCCGTGGACTATAGTATATGTAGTACAAGCCTCCGTCAAAATCCACGGGACAACGACATGAGAGTTCATGTAGGTGTCTTTTAAGTGACCATCTCGTGCCACGTTAATACGTTCCGTACCAATCTACCCGTTATCCCCGCGTAATTTATTGTATAGGTTATATTTATAAGTCTTGCCGAAACCATGAATACAAGTTGTTCAAGTAGTCAGGTTCAGAATGTAATCATGTATTCAAGAAGTCATGTCAAGTTATAACCATGGTTCGGTCAAGTCAAGTCTAGTATTCATGTTTGGTATTGATATTTGAATTCAAGTATTCAGGTTCAAGTTCAAGTATTCATGTTAGACTTTGGATTCATATTTGAATTGAACTTTGATTTGAGTTTGGATTCAGGTTTGAGTTAGACTCAGACCGAGTTAGACACTTGTAATTGATTTAGATTCTGAATTAGATTCGGGAGTCATCGGTAACTGCTGCACATGGATGGCAGGATTTGTGTCTTTTTCCAAGACAATTACCATTGATAACTCCGTTAAATTTTTTACCTTAAATAGGCAAGCACTCACTTTCTCCGGCTCCTTAGGGCTCAAGAGAATTGATCCCGCTTAAATCTATATTTACTAAAGTACTTAAATATTGTTTTATATAACTCGAGGGGGTTTTATGAAAAATATTTTTAAAAAAATTTCAAAATAAACCTCGAGAATTTATTTATATTATTTAGGGTTTTCATGGATGTGAATTTTAAGGATTTGAGATATTTTAGTGATAAATTGCTTATCTTGGAAAGTTCAAGTTATTTTATTATAAAACTTATCTTTTGTTGGTATCTCGATAGTATTTTAGTGAAACTTGTAATTCTTTTATTTAAAAAAAATAAATTTATTATATTTTGAAAATGTATGGATTTGTAATTTTTATACAATTATTAAAAATTAAATTTTATTTAAGTAGAAAAATGCGTTTTTCTTAAAAACCGTATTTAAAACCTTTCGAGACCGAATGCTCCGTGAGGAGGTCTGCATCTCGCTCTACTAGCCCAAGGATGTATGATAATTCACACCATCCAATGGAGGGTCAGTAACGACTCTGAATTTACTATACAAAATTTTTCAGTTTAATGTACGAAAAGGAGTTTACAAGCCTGAATACAAGTTATAAGTTAATTTTTGCTTAAGAACAGCAAGAAACAACTTGTAACTCACTGGTAAATCCTTTGCACTACTGTGATGTAGACCCTGTGTTCGAATCCCATCAGAAACATTATTTTTTTATGATTTTCTTTTTAAACTTTTTGGAAGCCCAAAAGTTACACGTGCAATGCACACAAAAACAAAAAGACAGAGAAATTAAACATGTGCACAATGATTTAAATACAGAGAGGAACACGTAGCAAGAATCCACCGGCCCCCTCCACTCAATCGACCGGCGGAAATGCCCTATTGCCGGTACGGACGGTCCTCCCGAGTCCAATGAGGCCCGGGCTTTGCACACATGATCCTTCCCCTACCCCTAATTTCTCTGCACTGTTTGATTGTTCTGCAATCAAACAGAGACTCTTCAATTCCCAATTTATCATCTTTTTAATACATTTTAATTCATCATTTTAATTCCAAAATCCTAATTCTACACTATAAATACTACCCCATTCCCTATCCCTTCATCATTCTGAAAATTATAGCCAAAATTCTCAAAATTTTCTAAGTACAAGAGGAGTAGAAGAGGAGTTAGCAAGCGATCAAGTTCCAGCGAGGATCGAAGCAAATTCCAACGATTCCGCGATGCTACGATGACAACCCATTCTTCTTCTGCCTTCTCTTAACCTAACTAGCTAGTAAGTCCCTCCCAATCTCTCTTCTTCTTCTTTAAAAGTTCATTTTCAAAACATATATCGGAAGTGGAGTTAATACCGACATCTTCTTCTAAAACTCTATAATTCCACTTTTTCTTACATATTTTTCATTCATATTCCTACAACATACTTGTTAACATAAAACCAATGTTTAGAACCAACTTTTAATCAAAAATATCATGTAAGATACTTTAATTTAACTTTTACATTAAAATACCATGAAGTTTGTATATATCATTTTTATTTGTTTTGCTTAAACATACCTTTAGAAAACTTCACGGGGTAATGACCTACCCCTCAAATACACATATGGTTTCCATAGCACGATACCCTTTGAACATATTTTTGTTACGAACACAAGATTATATTAAAATACCATTTACGATAAAAACGGTTTTCTTTGGAATTGTATTTTAAAATTCCTTTGCAAATAAGCCTCTACATCCCTTTTTAGGGGATCCGCTATTGGATGGTGTGGATTATCGCACATTCCTGGACTTGTAGAGCGAGATGCAAACCTCCTCATAGAGCATTCGGTTTTGAAAGGTTTTTAATATGGTTTTTAAGAAAAACACAATTTTCTACTTAAAATCAAATTTAATTTTTAATAATTATATAAATGTTACAAAATCCATGTATTTTCAAACTATAATAAACTTATATTCTTTTCAAATGAAAGAATTACAAGTTTCATCAAAATACTATCAAGATACCAATAAAATTTAAGCTTTACAGTAAAATACCATGAACTTTCCAAGCTAAGCTATTATCACTAAAATACCTCAAATCCCTAAAATTCACATCCATGGAAACCCTAAATAATATAAATAATTTCTCGAGATTATTTTGAAACTATATTAAAAATATTTTTCATAAAACCCCCTTGAGTTATATAAAATTATATTTAAGGACTTTAGTAAATATAGGTTTAAGCGGGATCAATTTTCTTGAACCCCAGGGAGCCGGAGAAAGTGAATGCTTGCCTATTTAAGGTAGAAAAACTTAACGGAGTTATTAATGGTAATTGTCTTGGAAAAAGACACAAATTCTGCCGTCCATGTGCAACAGTTACCGATAACTTCCGAATCTAATTCAGGATGCAAATCAGTTACAAGTGTCTGACTCCATCTGAGTCTAAATCAAACGTGGATTCAAACTCAAATTAGAATCTAATTCAAACATGAATCCAAACTCTAACATATATACTTGAACATGAACCTGAATATCAAACCTGAATGCAAGACCTAACTTGACCGAACCATGGCTATAACTTGACATGACTAAAAGCTTACATCCTGAACCTGAATACTTGAACAACTTGTATCCATGGTTTCGGTAATACTTGTAATATAATCAATACAATACATTATGCGGGGTTAACGGGGTAGATTGGTATGGAATGTATAGCGCGGCACGAGATGATCACTAAAAGACACATACAGGAACCTTCGTGCCGTTGTCCCGTGGGTTTTGATGGGGCCTTGTACTATATGTTACCATAGTCCACGGGGTAAGATGGACTTCTCTCGTATACACAAATACTTTCTGTACCAAGCTATAAACAACTACGTTAGAATAGCAATCTTATACCTGTATATCTTACCAGTTCAATTCTCATCACTTGCTATATTCCTTTCTTTTTTTAGGACTTACCGAGTTCTAGTTCGCCGACGACATTCCTGTATATTTCTTTCTTTGGAATGTTCGTCAGGAGGACCGGACTCTCAGGAGATCGAGCCTAACCAGGAGTACGTAGACCAGCTCACTGCCCAACATGACTACTAGTTCATGTAAGTCCACGTTGCCAACCCCGGTTCTTGCGGGGAGGCGGAAACGGTATAAAAAACAAATTTTTAGCGCATTAGGCAACATGGACTAACAAAAGTCGGGATCTTTTCTAAACTAAACTAGCTACCAAGCTAAAGAGAGTTAGCTACTCGGAAAAGATGTTATAGCTAACTTGAACTCCTTCTTCTTGAAACCTTTGTAGAGCTTTGATGGTGCTTTCCTCGTCGCCTTCTTCCGTCAAAGATGGATCCACCTGAGGGTTCAACCTTCGGGCTCCTTTCTCGAACTTTGAGAGAACTAGGGTCTTTGGCTTGCTAGACCTCTAACCCTAGAGTGAGTAGAGAGTGGTCTTGGGGTGTTTTTATCTCAAGGAGAGGGTTTCTCAACACATGAGAGTGAGTCTCCTTGAACTAGAGGAGGAGGAAAAAGAAGAGAGGAGAGAGAAGTGTTATGATAGAATGAAACTCCTTTTTACAACCATAACATAATATGAAATGAATTATCAAATTAATAATAATAATCTAAATGGAATAGTTGATGGATGGTTTGGAATGACAATTATCATTACACACATTAAATGGTTTTGCTAGAATCAAAGAGCATCTTTGATATGTAATGATGATAGTCAAAGTTTCAACCATGGTCAACAAGTCAACCTTGGTCAACAAGTCAACAAACCCAACCATGACACAATTTCATTTAATTAATATTATTAATTGATATATCATAAATTCATTAGGATTTGGAAAAAGACGACTGTCAACTGTGCATACACACCCGGTCCGAAACCCTAATGAAAATCCTCTTCCTCCGCATCAATCAACTGTGCATACACACCCGCATTCTTGTTCCGAGGAACATGAACACAATGAGATAAAACTAACCCCAAAACATATACTAGTATCTGGCTCAAACCAGAGCCCGCTAGTAATATCCGTCCGGACTCCAAACGTGCACAAGTGCGCGGATGAGAGCGAACCCTGTCGCAAAACCATGCGACCTCTACTCTGTTTTGCCCAATGGCGAATAGCCCTCTGTGTGGGACTCTAAAGACTCGACACTACGCTGGCAGTGGGTTTAACCACAGACCGCAAGCGGCACTAGCTGTGCGTAACGATCCCCAGGTAGACGCCGATAAGAAGACTGACGGGGTGAACCCCATCTGAACTCCTACTGAGTCTGAATGTGACAGTCTCCGTACAGTCCGGTCTGTTCTTCTGATACATCGCATGGCGGGCCTAGGGGGCGGTAAACGTCAGTCCCCTAATAGCGGTACAAGTCGTGTCGGAGTGAAGCCCAAAACACCCTGAGATAACACTGGAAGCCTACCAGTATATCTCGATTGCCCTGGCCAGGGACTACTCGTGTAATGGCTCTCCCAGACACAGCGCGATGTCAACCCCCAATACCGGAAGAGACAAATCCTGTCTAACCGTCACTGCCTCCAAGTGCTTCGGGACTGTACCCAACTACTACCTGTTTGCACGACTCCTTTGAGCCGTGGTAGGGTAGTAATCAAAGTACAGTGGGAACGCACTCGAGACGAAGTGACAGTGTCAAGTCAGCGGACTAAGCTGTACTCATGTCACCTGGGAACTGATAACTGACGATAGGTATAATACCAACCGGTCAGTTCCCGACGAGTCCTGTCCAGTGTACTCGTAACCTAACGAGCACCTGTAAACTATCTCCAGTACGACGTACTGATGGCTGTGGGACAGACCATCTCCCATACTGGGATGAGAAGCGCATACGCTAGTCTACTCCGGAGTATCGATGCCCTGTCTCGATAGTCCTGCGACTAGGGACCTGTACAAGGATGTGCTTATAGATTACCCAGCCCCCACTAGTGTGACTTCCATCACAACGCTGGTAATCAAGCAAAGATCCTAAGGGCTCCACTAATGTGTATAGGTGATATACTAAAATAAACACATGTACACATTGAAGTAGAAACAAACCAAGTAGCATACTACTATATTGAGCAAGATTGTATATACAAGGTGAATATCCCAAGCTTCCATTAAGTAATATACAAACCAGTATGATACAGTAATGGCCTCTAGGGCATATACACTAACAGTTCATCTTGTACTTATTTCAATTTGTATACCACTGTTTAGGCATTTCTTATTATCATTGTATCTTTCTTTTTCAAAGCAGTTGTAATGTAAAGATGAATGTTAATAAAAGTTCTGTTCATTTTATATCTCTTGTCAATTCTTGTGCATTATATATATATATATATTTCTTAATTACGCTTAACGTATTTATTTCATAGTAAATACGTTGCGGGCTTGCCACGTCACAACTTCCGTACACTGGGAAGCGGGGCGTGACAGGTTTTGTCGAAGGCCCATGCATGTCAGTTCTGCATGGAATCCTAAGCAATATATCACAAGAATTATAAGAATCAACAACTATACATTATTTACATTTCAAATTACTTGAATCTATCTTAACCTTTCTTTTTCTATCAAGGTCATGAATTCACCAAACAATACGAGTACCAATGTCAATGGAAACACCCCACCACCTACTCTATCACCACCACATACCGTTGCAACTCCTATCAATGAGCAAACGGTACTGCTTGAAGCAATCAAGAGCCTCTTGGAGGGTCAGCAGCAACAGACTGCTATCCTCATGCACCGCTTAGAGATCGAGGTACCCAGAGTCAAGCAATTCCGGGCACTGCATTCGAAACATTTCTCTGGGAAAGAGAGCTTACTGGAGGCAGAAGAATAAGCTCAGTCTATCGAAGATGATCTGGCAGCAGCACAAGTGCTAGAGATTGCTTGAGTGAGAGTTGCAAAGATGCAACTAGCAGATAATGCCAGAGTCTGGTGGAAGGCAGAAGAAAGCCGACTTGCCCAACCGATTGAATGGAAGACGTTTCGCGATATGTTCGACGCGAAGTACTTCCTTGAGGCTGCCCGTTTCGATATGGAACATCAGTTCATCCACTTACAACAAGTCTGATGTGGAGCAAATCCATGGATAAATACAATGTTGAGTTTACCATGCTTAGCAGGTAAGATATTGTCTCAAAATTCAATTTCCTGATATCACATATTACACTTCTAACACAAGGTCATAACAGGTTCGCGGCACACCTGATCCCGACTACTGAGATCTGGGCACGAAGATTTCAGTAAGGGTTGTACCCGGAAATCCAAGCTGCACTCGCTACAGGGGATTTCCCAACCCATGATCTTGCTCTGAAGGCTACCCGACGTTATGAGGCAGATGTGAAGAAGAAGGGCAGACCACAGACTTCCGGTGTGAAACGCCATGCCACTCAGATAGCAGGAGGAGCCTCTTCCAGGCAAACTTTTGCATACAGGATACCGGGAGTAACATTTAACTGGCCCAGTCCAGACTTTTGCTTCTACTGCAAGAGGAATGGACACCTGGAGAAAGACTGCAGGCGTGCAAATTGCATGTGTCTAGTTTGTAGCGTGTCCACTCACTCCATTAGAGCTTGTCCATATCGTCTCAACCCAGCTCCAGTACCTAGACCCGCGATCACAGTTCCGCTGCAGCCAGCTATTTAAGCTCCTGCACCCCGTCTTGCTCTCCCTGCTCCACCTCCATGTGGATCGCCTTCACATCCTCCTCGTCACTTCTATCAGGCACATAGGAACATGCCTCAAAGGCAGAGGAACATGCCCTAAGGACAGAGGAATGCGCCTCCAGTAAGGAGGAATGTATCCAGACTTCAGGCTTTCACAATGACGGTTGAGGAAGCCGAAGCCACCGGCCAAGTTATCACTGGTAATTCCCAATCCTTTCATCTTTTCTATCCTTTTATACCTCTATATTTTCCCTGTATCTAAAACCAACCTCACACAACTTATGTACTATACTAGTAGCCACCCTTCCTGCACTAGCACTGTTTGACACTGGTGCGCCACACTGCTTCAAGTCCCAACGATTTGTGAGAACATATGCAATTCCCGTGGAGCCACTCATTTCAAGTTGGAATGTCAGTTCCGGGAATGGAGTATTGAAGGCAACTATAGGATTTGATCAGTGTCCAGTTGTAGTTTGCGGACGAGAATTCTACGCCAATTTCAAAGTATTGGACATCCCAAATTTCAACGTTGTGTTGAGGATGAACCGACTGGGAGTTTTCTATGCTACGATTGACTGCCGTTAAAGGAGGGTAGTATTTGAGATACCGGATCACTCAGTCTTCTACTTCAAGAGTGGAGATAGAACTTTGGAGCCAGGAATCTTCCATGCCAAGCCAAAGAATGCAGAAGTGTTTACTTTACCGGCAGAAGAAGAAAAGTCAGAGGTAGTTTGAGAGTTCGAGGATGTGTTTCCTGAAGATATAATAGGTTTGCCTCCCGATCGAGCTTTTGAATTCAGCATTGACTTAATACTTGGTGCGCAACCGGTGATCAAATCTCTGTACCGATGAAGTCCAGAAGGATTAAAGGAGATCTGTACTCAGTTGGACGAACTTCTGAAGAAAGGTTGGATTCGTCCCAGTACTTCAAGTTGGGGATCTTCAGTTTTGCTTGTGAAGAAGAAAGAAGGTTCATACAGAATGTATGTAGATTACCAAGCTCTGAATGAAGGGACCATAAAGAACAAGTATCCACTACCGTGCATCGATGATCTTTTCGATTAGCTAAGTGGGTCTTGTGTATTTTCAAAACTAGATCTTCATTCGGGTTATCATCAGGTGAATTTCAAAGAGTCTGATATTCCGAAGACGACATTCAGGACTCGCTATGATCATTACGAATATCTCGTGATGCCATTTGGAGTGACCAATGCACCTGCTATATTCATAAATCTGATGAACCAAGTTTTCCGAGAGTATTTAGACATGTTTGTTGTCATCTTTATCGACGACATCCTGGTGTATTCAAAGAATCGGAAAGAACACGCCGAGCATTTGCGGATTGTCCTGGAGACATTGCGACAATATTAACTCTATGCCAAGTACAGCAAGTGTGAATTTTGGCTAGATCAAGTCGGATTTCTCGGACACATTGTTTCGGGCGAAGGAATCTCAGTAGATCCTGCTAAGGTTTCAGCTGTTAGCGAATGGCCGACACTAAAGATGGTGAAGGATATTCAAAGTTTCTTAGGATTAGCAGAATACTACCGAAAATTCATTGAAGGTTTTTCGAAGATTGCAACACCCCTGACCAAGCTCATACGTAAAGATGAAGCATTCGTGTAGTCAGAAGCATGTAAACAAGCTTTTGTAGAACTCAAGACAAGATTAACTACCGCTCCTATCCTTGTAATACCAGATCAATCTGGAGGTTTCGTCGTACATTGTGATGCGTCCGGTAAGGGATTAGGATGTGTTCTACACCAGCATGGAAAACTTGTAGCCTTTACATCAAGACAGTTGAAAATTCATGAGCGCAACTATCCAACACATGATCTGGAGTTGGCAGGCGTTATCTTTGAACTTAAGATATGGTTCAACTATCTTTTGGGTGAACGAGTGGATATATACACTGACCATAAGAGTCTGAAGTATGTATTTACTCAGAAGGAGTTGAACATGCGGCGGAGAAGATGGCTAGAACTCATGGCGGACTTTGACATCAACCTACAGTATCATCCTGAGAAGGTGATGTAGTTCCTGATGCACTTAGTCGCCAGCTATTAGCAATGAATCTCACCGCTTAGTGGAAGCTACAGCAGGAATTGCATAGATTAGCGATCGAAGTAGTTATGCCAGGTAACGCTTCGTATTTGATGAACTTACAAGTCCAGTCTACTAATGTCAATCAGATCAAAGCAGCTCAAGCAAAAGATACCAAGTTACAAACAACTACGTTAGAATAGCAATCTTATACCCGAATATCTTACCAGTTCAATTCTTATTACTTGCTATATTCCTTTCTTTCTTTTGGGACTTACCGAGCGCTAGTTTGCTGACGACATTCATGTATATTTCTTTCTTTGGAAAGTTCGTCAGGAGGACCGGAATCTCAGGAGATCGAGTCCAGGAGTACGTATACCGGCTCACTGCCCAGCAGGACTATTAGTTCATCTTGTACTTATTTCAGTTTTTATGCCACCGTTTAGGCATTGCTTATTATCATTGTATCTTTCTTTTTCAAAGCAGTTGTAACGTAAAGATGAATGTTAATAAAAGTTACTGTTAATTTGATCTCTTATCAATTCCTATGCATTTTATACATATATTGCTTAATTACGCTTAACGTATTTATTTCTTAGTAAATACGTTGCAGGCTTACCACGTCACCACTTCCGTACACTGGAAAGCAGGGCGTGACAAAGATCAGAGAACAAGTAGAAAGTGGACTTCGAACAGACTTCATCATCCACGAAGATGGATCCTTGAGATATGGAAGTAAATTGTGTGTACCAAACGGCCCAGTTCGAGAAGAGTTGATGAAAGAAGCTCACAGCCCTCCTTACTCTGTACATCCCGGCGGTATAAAAATGTATAAGGATCTACGACAACACTACTGGTGGCATGGAATGAAGCGTGAAGTAGCCAGAAGCGTAGCTAAGTGTTTGGTGTGTTAGCAAGTAAAGGCTAAATATCACAGAACTGCTGGTCTACTTTAGCCGTTACCCATCCCAGAATGGAAATGACAGCACATTACCATGGATTTCGTGACTGCCCTTCCTCATAGCACGAAGGGTAACTACGCAGTATGGGTTATTGTGGATCGACTCACCAAGTCGGCTCACTTTATTCCCTTTCGAGTTGGCCAATCTACTGAGACGTTAGCAAAGAAGTACATGGAGGTGAGCATGAATCTAAAGTAAGATTTAACTTCAAAATGTACTATATTGATACCCATGAAATCATGCAGGAGATTGTGAGATTACATGGAGTACCAGTTTGCATCGTCTCCGATCGTGACACCAGATTCCGACCACAATTTTGGCAGAGTCTACAAGCTAGCCTGGGAACGAGTCTGAACTTCAGCATGACTTACCATCCACAAACGGACACACAGTCCAAGCGAACAATTCAGATTCTGGAAGACATGCTAAGAGCTTGTATGTTAGACTTCGGAGGTTCGTAGGAAGATCACCTACACCTTGTGCAGTTTTCATACAACAACTATCAGGAAAGTATTAGAATGACACCATTTATAGCACTCTATGGAAGTAAGTGTCAATCATCACTAAGTTGGGACAACGTTGGAGATCGTGAACTACTGGAACCAGAGATGATCGTGGCAACTGTGGACGCAGTTCGCACGATCAGGGAAAGAATGCGCATAGCCCAAGACAGACAAAAACATTGGGCAGATGCAAAGCGCCGACACCCGAAGTTCTAACCCGGAGACCATGTTTTTATGAAGATCTCTCCAAACAGAGGATTAATCCGCTTTGGCAAGAGGGGTAAGCTCAGTCCTAGATACATATGACCGTTCGACATTCTCGAACGAGTAGGAGAAGTGACATATCGTTTGACACTACCACCCTCATTGGAAGGAGTGCACAACGTGTTCTACGTATCCCAGCTACGAAGATATGTGAGTGACCCCAACTACATTCTTTATCACTTCTAACTCACTGTACAGACGGACCTAACTTGTGAGCAACAACCCGTTGAGATCCTGGACCGAAAGGTGAAGACACTGAGGAACAAGGAAGTGAACTTGGTCCGAGTGATGTGGAGAAGAGATTCACCAGGAGAATCAACGTGGGAATGAGAAGATGACATGCGTGCAAGATACCTTTATTTATTTGTAAACTATTCCTTATGTAAATGTAAATTTCGAAGACGAAATTTTTATAAGGAGGGTAAAATGTAACGACTCTGAATTTACTGTACAAAATTTTTCAGTTTAATGTACAGAAAAGAGTTTACAAGCCTGAGTACAAGTTATAAATTAATTTTTATTTAAGAACAGAAAGAAACAACTTGTAGCTCACTGGTAAAACCCTTGCACTGCTGTGACGTAGCCCTTGTGTTCGAATCCTATCAGATGCATTATTTTTTTCTGATTTTCTTTTTAAACTTTTTGGAAGCCCAAAAGTTTACACATGCAATGCATATAAAAACGAAAAGACAGAGAAATCAAACATGTGCACAATGATTTAAATACATAGAGGAACACGTGGCAAGAATCCACCGGCCCCTCCCCTCAATCGACCGACGGAAATGCCCCCATGGCCGGTACTGACGGTCCTCCCGAGTCCAATGAGGCCTGGGCTTTGTACACATGACCCTTCCCCTATCCCTAACTCTCGTGCACTGTTTGATTGCTCTGCAATCAAACAGAGACCCTTCAATTCCCAATTTATCACATTTTTAATGTATTTTAATTCATCATTTTAATTCCAAAACGCTAATTCCACACTATAAATATTACCCCATTCCATAGCCCTTCATCATTCTGAAAATTATAGCCAAAATTCTCAAAATTTTCTAAGTACAAAAGAAGTAGAAGAGGAGTTAGCAAGCGATCAAGTCCGGGGAGGATCGAAGCAAATTCCGGCGATTCCGCGACGCCACGACGGCAACCCATTCTTCTTCTACCTTCTCTTAACCTAACTAGATAGTAATTCCTTCCCAATCCCTCTTCTTCTTCTTTAAAAGTTCATTTTTACATATGTTGGAAGTGGAGTTAATACCGACATCTTCTTCTAAAACTCTATAATTCAATTTTTTCTTACATATTCTTCATTTATATTCCTACACCATGCTTGTTAACATAAAACAAATGTTTAGAACCAACTTTTAATAAAAAATATCATGTAAGATACTTTAATTTAACTTTTACATTAAAATACCATGAAGTTTGTATATATTATTTTTATTTGTTTTGCTTAAACATACATTTAGAAAACTTCACGAGGTAATGACCTACCCCTCACATACACATATGGTTTCCATAGCACAATACCCTTTGAACATATTTTAGTTACGAACACAAAATTACATTAAAACACCATTTACTATAAAAACGGTTTTCTTTAGAATTGTATTTTAGAATTCCTTTGCAAATAAGCATCTACAACCCTTTTTAGGGGATATGCTATTGGATGGTGTGGGTTATCGCACATTCTTGGGCTAGTAGAGCGAGATGCATACCTCTTCATGGAGCATTCGGCCTCGAAAGGTTTTTAATACGGTTTTTAAAAAAAACGCAATTTTCTACTTAACATAAAATTTAATTTTTAATAATTATATAAATATTACAAAATCCATATATTTTCAAAATATAATAAACTTATATTTTTTTCAAATGAAAGAATTACAAGTTTCATCAAAATACCATCAAGATACCAACAAAAAAAGTCAAGCTTTACAGTAAAATACCATGAACTTTCCAAGCTAAGTTATCATCACTAAAATACCTCAAATCCCTAAAATTCACATCTATGGAAACCCTAAATAATATAAATAATTTTTTGAGGTTATTTTGAAACTATATTAAAAATATTTTTCATAAAATCCCCTCGAGTTATATAAAATTATATTTAAGGAATTTAGTAAATATAGGTTTAAGAGGGATCAATTCTCTTGCGCCCCAGGAAGCTGGAGAAAGTGCGTGATTGCCTATTTAAGATAGAAAACTTAACGGATTTATCAATGGTAATTGTCTTGGAAAAAGACACAAATCCTGCCATCCATGTGCAGCAGTTACCGATGACTCTCGAATCTAATTCAGGATGCAAATCAGTTACAAGTGTCTGACTCCATCTGAGTCTAAATTAAATGTGAATTCAAACCCAAATCATAATCTAATTCAAACATGAATCCAAACTCTAACATGTATACTTGAACATGAACCTGAATATCAAATCAGAATGCAAGACTTGACTTGACCGAACTATGGCTATAACTTGATATGACTACAAGCTTACATTCTGAACCTGACTACTTGAACAACTTGTATCGATGGTTTCGGTAAGACTTGTAATATAATCAATACAATACATTATGCAGGGTTAACGGGGTAGATTAGTACGGAATGTATAACGTGGCACGAGATGATCACTAAAAGACACCTACATGAACTCTCGTGCCGTTGTCCCGTGGGTTTTGACGGGGCTTTATACTACATGTTACCATAGTCCACGGGGTAAGATTGACTTCTCTCATATACACAAATACCTTCTGTACCAAGCTATAAACAACTACATTAGAATAACAATCTTATACCCATACATTTTACCAGTTCAATTATCATTATTTGCTATATTCCTTTCTTTCTTTTGGGACTTACCGAGTGCTAGTTCGCTGACGACATTCCTGTATATTTCTTTCTTTGGAATGTTCGTCAGGAGAACCAGACTCTCAGGAGATCGAGCCTAACCAGGAGTACGTGGACCAGCTCACTGCCCAGCAGGACTACTAGTTCATCTTGTACTTATTTCAGTTTGTATGCCACTGTTTAGGCATTACTTATTATCATTGTATTTTTCTTTTTCAAAGCAGTTGTAATGTAAAGATGAATGTTAATAAAAATTGCTGTTCATTTTATATCTCTTGTCAATTCTTGTGCATTTTATATATATATTGCTTAATTACGCTTAACGTATTTATTTCTTAATAAATACGTTGCGGTCTTGTCACGTCACCACTTTCGTACATTGAAAAGCATGGCGTGACAGGGTCCCCTAAAGAGGGTTGTAGAGCTATATTCGCAAAGGAATTTAAAATACCGTTTTAAAAGAAAACTGTTTTTAAAGTGAATGGTATTTTAAGGTAATATTTTTTCGTAACCAAAATTTACACAAAGGCATCGTGCTATGGAACAAGAGTGTATGTGAGGGGTAAGTCGTTACCCCGTGAAGTTTTCCTAAGGTATGTTTAAGCAAATACTAATAGAGATAATATTAAAGTTCATGGTATTTAAAAGAAAAACTTAAGTTAAAGTTTTTTTACATGAGAATTTTAATGAAATTTTGATTCTAAATATTAGGGTTTAAGGTTATAAGTATAGTGTAAAAGATTGGTTGATTAAAGAATGAAGATAAGAAGTTTCCTAGGGTTTAGAAAAAGGATATCGGTATTAACTCCACTTACCGATATGAGTATTGAAATAAATTTTTAAAGAAGAGAAGTGAAGATTAGAAGGGACTTACTAGTTGATTAACTTAAAAAAAGGTAGAAGAGGGAGGGTTGAACTTCATGGCGTCGCGGGAGCGCCGGAATTTGCTTCGATCCTCGCCGGAAGTTGACCGCTTACTAACTCCACTTGTACTTCACTTGTACTTAGAGAATTTTTGAGAGTTTTGCCTAGAAATTTTAGAATGATGTTGATCCAAAGTGTGGGGTGGTATTTATAGTGTAGAATTAGGGTTTTGGAATTAAAATGGTGAATTAAAAAGTATTAAAATTATGATAAATTGTGAAATGAAAGGTCTCTGTTTGATTGCAGGGAAATCAAACAGTGCAAGGGTGTTAGGGGTAGGTGAAGGGGTTAATGTGCAGAACACGGAGCTCTTTGGCCATGGTTGGAACGTCGGTACCGGCCCAAACCGCATTTCCGCCGGTCGATCTAGGGAGTTAGGTTGCTGGATTTGTGCCACGTGTACAAGTCAGTGTTAAATCTATTTTTCACATGTTTGATTTTTTTGACTTTTCATTTTTATGTGTATTACACGTGTAAACTTTTGGGCTTCCAAAGAGTTAAAAAGAAAAATCAGAAAAAAATAATTTGTCTGATGGAAATCGAACACAGGAGATACGTCATAGCAGTGCAAGGGTTTTACCAGTGAGCTACTAGTTGTTTCTTGTTGTTATTTAACAAAATTAACCTATACCCCAATCAAAGACTGTATAACTCATTTCTATATATTAAACTGGAAAGTTCTGTAAAGTAAATTCAGAGTCGTTATATTCTACCCTCCTTATAAAAATTTCGTTCTCGAAATTTATATTTTCATAGGGACTAATTTACAAATAAGTGAGGGTATCTTGTACGCATGTCTTCTTCTCGTTCCCAAGTTGATTCTCATGGTGAATCTTTCTCCACATCACTCGGACCAAGTTTACTTCCTTGTTTCGCAATGTTTTCATCTTTCGGTCCAAGATCTCAACGTGTTGTTGCTCGCAAGTCAGGTTAGTCTGGTCTGTGAGCTCTAAGTGATCAAGGATGTGGCTGGGGTCGCTCACATATCTTCATAGCTGGGATATGTAGAACATGTTGTGCACTCCTTCCAATGAGGGTTGTAGTGCCAAACGGTATGCCACTTTTCCGACTCGTTTGAGAATGTCGAATGGTCCTATGTATCTCGGACTGAGCTTACCCCTCTTACCAAAGAGGATCACTCCTCGATTTGGAGAGATCTTTAAGAAAACATGGTCTCCAGGTTGGAACTCCAAATGTCGCCGCTTTGTATCAGCCCAATGCCTCTGTCAATCTTGGGCTATGCGCATTCTTTCCCTGATCGTGCAAACTACATCTACAGTTGCCACGATCATCTCTGGTATAAGGAGTTCACGATCCCCGACGTTTTCCCAACTTAGAGGTGAACAACACTTCCTTCCGTAGAGTGCTGCGAATGGTGTCATTCCAATGCTCGCCTGATAGCTGTTATTGTATGAAAATTCCATAAGGTGTAGGTGATCTTCCCACGAACCTCCGAAGTCTAAAATACAAGCTCTTAGCATGTCCTCCAGAATCTGAATTGTTTGTTCGAACTGTCCGTTCGTTTGTGGATGGTAAGCCGTGCTAAAGTTCAGATTCGTTCCTAGGCTAGCTTGTACACTCTGCTAAAACTGTGATTGGAATCTTGTATCACGATCGGAGACGATGCAAACTGGTACTCCATGTAATCTCACAATCTCCTGCATGAGTTTCATGGGTATCAATATAGTACATTTTGGAGAGTTAAATCTTACTTTAGATTCATGATTACCTCCATGTACTTCTTTGCTAATGTCTCGGTAGATTGGCCAATTCGAAAAAGAATAAAGTGAGCCGACTTGGTGAGTCGATCCACAATAAACCATACTACGTCGTTACCCTTCATTCTGCGAGGAAGGGCAGTCACGAAGTCCATGGTAATGTGCTACCATTTTCATTCTGGGATTGGTAACCGCTGAAGTAGCCAGCAGTCCTGTGATGTTCAGCCTTTACATGCTGACACACCAAACACTTGGCTACACTTTTGGCAACTTCGCGCTTCATTCCATGCCATCAGTAGTGTTGCCGTAGATCTTTGTACATATTTGTACCACCGGGGTGTACAGAATAAGAAGAGCTGTGAGCTTTTTTCATCAACTCTTCTCAAACTGAGCCGTTTGGTACACATAATCGACTTCCATATCTCAAGGATCCATCTTCGTGGATGATGAAGTCAGTTCGAAGTCCACTTTCTACTTTTTCTTGGATCTTTTGTAGCTTGGCATCATTTGCTTGAGCTGCTTTGATTTGATTGACAATAGTGGACTGGACTTGTAAGTTCATCGAATACGAAGCGTTACCTGGCATAACTACTTCGATCGCCAATCTGTGCAATTCCTACTGTACCTTCCACTGAGCGGTGAGATTCATTGCTGACGGCTAAGCGCATCAGGAACTACGTTCACCTTCCTTGGATAATACTGTAGGTTGATGTCGAAGTTCGCCATGAGTTCTAGCCATCTTCTCTGCCACATGTTCAATTCCTTCTGAGTAAATACATTCTTCAGACTCTTGTGGTTCGTGTATATATCCACTCATTCTCTCAGAAGATAGTGGCGCCAAATCTTAAGTGCAAAGATAATGTCTGCCAACTCCAGATCATGTGTTGGATAGTTGTGCTCATGAACTTTCAGCTGTCTTGACGCGAAAGCCATAAATTTTCCATGCTGATGTGGAACACATCCTAATCTCTTACTAGACAAATCACAATGTACGACAAAACCTTTAGATTGATCTGGTATTACGAGAATATGAGCAGAAGTTAATCTTGATTTGAGTTCTACTAAAACTTGTTCACATGCTTCTGACCACACGAATGCTTCATCTTTACGTGTGAGCTTGGTCAGGGGTGCTGCAATCGTCGAAAAGCCTTCAATGAATCTTCGGTAGTATCCTGCTAACCCCAAGAAACTTCGTATATCTTTCACCATCTTTGGTGTCGGTCATTCGCTGACAGCTGACACCTTAGCTGGATCTACTGAGATTCCTTCGCCTGAAACGATATGTTCGAGAAATCCGACTTAATCTAACCAAAATTCACACTTGCTATACTTGGTATAGAGCTGATGCTGTTGCAATGTCTCCTTGAAAATCCGTAAATGCTCGACGTGTTCTTTCCGATTTTTTGAATACACCAGGATGTCGTCGATGAAGATGAAAACGAACCTGTCTAAGTACTCTCGGAAAACTTGGTTCATCAGATTCATAAATATAGCAGGTGCATTGGTCACTCCAAATGGCATTACGAGATACTCATAATGACCATATCGAGTCCTGAACGCCGTCTTCGGAATATCGGACTCTTTGACCTTCACCTGATGATAACCCGAACGAAGATCTAGTTTCAAAAATACACAAGACCCACTTAGCTGATCGAAAATATCATCGATACGCGGTAGTGGATACTTGTTCTTGATCGTCACTTCGTTCAGAGATCGGTAATCCACACACTTCCTGTATGAACCTTCTTTCTTCTTCATGAGTAATACTGGAGATCCCCAACTTGAAGTACTGGGACAAATCCAACCTTTCTTCAGGAGTTCGTCCAATTGAGTGCGGGTCTCCTTCAATCCTGTTAGATAAATGTATGCCCCAGAGGCCATTATTGTATATTATAGTGGATGCTTGGACATGTATATATATAGAGGAATTTCTTACTCGACATGATAGTATGCTATCTGGTTGTTCTTTATCTTGACATGTTCACTTGATTAAGTTTACTGTCTATTTGATACATGTTGAAAAAGCCCTTAGGATATTTGCTTGACTACCATGACTATGATACAAATCATACTAGTGGGGCATGTGTAGTCCACAAGCATATCCTTAAAAGTTCCTAGTCGATGGAGTGTCGAGACAGGGCATCGATATTCCAGAGTAGACTAGTGTATATGTTTCTTGGCCCAGTATAGGGGCAATGGATGATCCCATATCCATTGGTGTTTGACATCAAATATTGTATACAGGTGCTCATTAGAGACAGAGTACACTGAACGGACTCGCCGAGAAATCTTAAATGGTATTATACCTATCGTCAAATAGCAGTTCTCCAGTGACACTTGTACATGTTAGTCTGTAGACCCGAGATCGTCATAGTGTCTTGTGTGCTTTCCACTGTGCTTTGATTTCCACCCTAACATCGCTCTATTTAGTCATGAAAACATGTGTATTTTTGGTACATTCCCGAGACACATGGAGGCAGTGAGCGATAGGAGGGGTTTCGTCTCTCTCGGTATTAGGAGTTGATGTTGCGCAATGCGCGATTGGCTATAACCGTAAGTCCCTGACCAAGGCTGATGAGATTTACTAATAAGTGTTATTAGTAGTTTTTCGATTGGTTATAGGCCATACATCAGCATGACTTATCGAGTTATTGGGGTTTGACGATTTCAACCCCCAGACTCGATATACGACATATCAGACGAAGAGACCGGACTGTACGGTAAGTGTTGCTTGTTAGCTCTACGGGAGTTTGAACATGTTTGCTTGTTGATCTTCTGTCATGCCCTACTTCCCAGAGTGCACCAAGATCGGCACGTGACAGAGCCAACCATGCTACCCGTGGTTAGGAAATATCCCTCCACAGTCACATTACGGCTGTCTATAATATATCAAGAACAGTAAAATAAAATAAACTATCTAGTACATGTCCATATGCCAGAATAAACGGGTCAAGAAATAATATATGCGGAAGCAATAGATCCAATAAGCAAAAACATCTGGAAAGTACGTCCCAAATACAGGCTCACATCAGGAAATAAAAATACTGAAAGAAAACTAAACTAAACTAAATACCAAATTGCTCCTCACTGTTCGTCCTGTCGACTGAAGTACTCCTGGTCGGCCTGCTAAAGAGATAAAGGATCTGGGCCATGCAAAACCCAGACGTCAGTGCGTCATAATATCAAACAATAAAATATAATCAGGAGAAAACAAGATATGCATGCATGAGTATGAACAGTAATGAGTGTATGACAGTAACACGAATATGAAACAGTGAAGTGTATGTGCATGCGGTGAGTAATCTACGCTACTGGGTTAATTATTCTCAAGTCTTTGAAATCAATTTAGTGAATCGTCGATATAACTCAATAGTATCCCATGTATGCCCGGGACCACGGTCAAGACTCTCGGGCTGAATCCGAGACGTGCCGCTAGGCAGTAAACAGGTAACATGTACAGACGAATGATGTCAGTAGCATCATCTTGGGGCTGGCCGAGCCCATAAAACCGATCAGTATATGCATCGAACTGTCGAGTTACAAGTCAGGTTTCATCATTGATTTCCCCTTACCCCCAAGGTTATGTGTTCAAGTCAGGTATTGATAAATCTGGAGCTAATGCCAACACAGGATCAAGCAGGTATAGGTTTTGTCTGAATAGGCAACAAGATATGTCCGCCGGGACAACAAGTCAGGGTTGCCGGCATTAGTAAATCAGATCAGGTATCAAGTCAAACAGTAGTGTATCAGGTCATGTCAGGTGGTGCACAGTGTTTCAAATGGGTGCCCAACAGTAAAATGTAGCAAGTATCGAATCAGGATAAAATACGGATGCAAACGTGTTTATCAGGGATCACATCTACAACTCCATGACTACGCATGATGCACATTATCAAGCATGGGGTACTAATATAACAGTAACATGATATAATATGATATGGCATGCAACTAGATATATAATCAATAACACAGATACGAACAGATATCGAAGAAACGGTAAAACTGTAACACGGATGTGAAATGCAATGAACATGTAATAATTCTATATGGGTGTAAAATACGTTGCATAACCTGTAACGAGATAAAATTTCATGTGACTAGATATGTAATAAATGATACGGATACGAACGGCTATCCGAAAACAGTAAAACAGTAACATGGATATACAATACAGTAAACATGTGATATTTTTATTCATATAGATGTAAATATAATAGTATAGCATGCAGCAAGATAAACTTTCTTGATTGGATCTCACGACAGAATGCGTATGCTGCGTCCGACGTCGGGTAAACGTCGCAATGTACACACGCGCGTACGAGACATGACCGGGCAAAGCAAGAAGGTGACCACGCTGGCTGGGAACTTCCACTGGGTCGCCCGGATCATCGGCGATGGGCACGGCTCTGGCGATGACCGGAATCAAGAATTCAAGAAAGAGAGAAGAGAAGGAAAAGTTGAAGAAGAAGAAGGAGAAGGGAGAAGAGGGGTTGGGGTCCTCTGGGTTTTCTCTGGGGTCAGAGACGAGGCAGAGGAGACGACAACGACGATGGGTCGGAGCTCCGGCGAGTTGGAGGTGAGGCTAGGTTGTGAGTTGTTTAGTTGCAGGGTTTCTCGGGTTGAGGGTTTCTTGGTGGCTGTAGGGTGAGGGCGGTGGTGATGGTGTCAGGAATTGAAGGTAGTGATGAGGATGACGGGGTATGGTCGTCGACGGGGTTCCGGCAGTGGAGGCGATGGGTTTCGGGGTTCTTGGTGTGCAGGGAAAGTTTTCGTCGGGGAGTGTTGCGGTGGGTGTGCAGGGGAGAAGAGAGAGGTCGAGGAGAGGGAGAAGAGGGTGGTAACGATGGTGAGGGGTCGCTGGCGTGAGGCGACGGGGTCTGCAGGCGAGGCTAGGGGTTGTCGCGCGGGTTCTTGGGTCGGTGGGTTTGCACGGGGATGGAGAGGGGAGAGGAAGAAGAAGACAAGAGACGAGAAGGTGTCGACGAGGGTGAGGGATGGTCGACAATGGCGAGACGAGGGCTGCGGCGAGGACAGAAGCGATGTCGGGTTTTTGAGTTGGGTTCGGAGACAGGTTGTAGGGGAGTGGCGATAAAGGGAGGTGAGGAGGAGGTGGTCATGGAGGAGAGTGAAGCGGTGGTGGCGACAAGCGAGGGACGCGGCGTGGGTTCGAGCGACGAGGAAGGCGGCGGGAAAAATATAGAAGGAGAAGAAGGAGAGAGAGAACGATGACTGGGTTAGGTGTACGAGGGGATGGGTGAAGATTAATATATAATATATATAAATATATATATATGAAGAGAGAGAGAGAGATATGTTAGTTGTTAGGATTTAAAGATTTTAAAAAGATATTTTGTTTAAAAAAAATATAAAATCGTATATTATGAATCGAATATATTATAAGGAATATAATATCAAGAAAATTTGAGTTTTTGGCTAAAACAAAAATAGTCCAAATCATTCCCGGGTCGGGTCTAAAATTATGGTTTGAAAATATGGATAATATGTGTGTTAACCAAAACCAAAATAGGATATCCGGGTAATGAAAATGCGTACCCCCAAGAACGGATACACGTAGCGTGCACGTAGCTATCCAAACGAGTCCGTTTCTCTAAACGGAACGAGAACAAGATGTGCGGATGCTACCACAGGGTCAAGGGTATCATGCAGGCCATGCTAGATATTTTTAAAATATATTATTTGATTATAATTGTATTATTAAAAAATGCAGATATCAGATATATATGATGCAGGTATACAGGACATATGTGTGCACGAATCCTCATAACTAGCCAGGATAAATCATAAACAAGAATCAAGACAGGTTTCCAGCATGCGGGTCGGGTCGGATGCAAACATAGATACCAGCTATACTATTCGCACCCAAAACACGATAAATCAAGAAATAGCCATAAATAAAGAAATATCCAAAACAGAATTGGTATAAATGAACTAGGGTGTTACATTATACCCAACTACAAAAGAATTTCGTCCTCGAAATCCCTAGAACAAGAAAGGTAAACAAACATGAATCTACGAGAAGAGGTGTGGAAACTTCTGTCGAATCTCGTTTTCTCGCTCCCAAGTTGATTCTCCGTGCGAGCGATTCCCCATGAAACAAGTACGAGAGTGATAACCTTATTCTTGAGGACCTTTTCTCTTCGATCAACAATCGACATCGGTCGTTTCTCATAAGTCAAATCCTCCCCTACAGTCAGCTCCGAATGATCTAGCACGTGCGTCTCATCTCGAACATACTTACGGAATTGAGATACATGAAACACATCATGAACATTCGCCAAAGATGCTGGTAAAGCCAATCGATAAGCCACTTCTCCAACATGCTCAATAATCTCGAAAGGCCCCATGAATCGAGGACTAAGCTTGCCTCGACTCCCAAAACGAATCACTCCTCTAGTCGGTGATATCTTCAAGAATACAAGATCACCAACAACGAATTCTAGAGATCTTCTCTATATATCTGCCCAACTCTTCTGCCGATCCTGTGCCGCCTTCATCTGATTCCGGATAGTATTAACCTTCTCTACTGTTTGCACGACAAGATCCGGTCCCAACAATCTCCGTTCTCCAACATCATCCCAACAAACGGGTGAGCGACACTTGCGACCATAAAATGCTTTGAATGGAGCCGTCTGAATAGTCGCCTGGAAGCTGTTATTGTAAGAAAACTCCACAAAGTATAGATGATCCTCCCACGAACCCTTGAAGTCTATCATGCAAGATCTCAACATGTCTTCAAGAGTTTGGATCGTTCTCTCCGACTGGCCATCTTTCTGGGGATGATAAGCAGTGCTAAACTTCAATCGTGTCCCCAAACTTTCTTGTAGACTCCTCCAGAAGTGCGATAAGAATCGGGTATCACGGTCGAAAACGATGCTCACAGGTACTCCATGCAATCTCACAATCTCCTGCATGTACCGTTCTGCTAACGCTTCCGTTGACTGACCAACTCGAAACGGTATGAAATGAGCTGCCTTGGTCAATCGATCAACAATCACCCAAACTGCATTGTTGCCCTTTGGACTCCGCGGTAAAGCTGCCACGAAATCCATGGTTATATGTTCCCGCTTCCATTGAGGAATCAGAAGTGGTTGCAATAAACCAGCTACCCTTTGATGTTCAGCCTTAACTTGCTGACACACCAAGCACTTCTCTACAAAGCGGGCAATCTCCCTTTTCATGCTTTCCCACCAGAAATGCTGTCGTAGATCACGGTACATCTTCGTGCCTCCAGGATGTACGGAATATGCGGAACTATGCGCCTCCTTCATAACTTCTTCGCGAATGTCTCCTTTCAGCACACACAAATGGCTATCATAACACACAGAACCATCTACATGAATCAACAAGTCCGTTCGAAGTCCCGCTTCAACCTGTTCTCGAAACTTCTGCAATCTTGGATCCTGTGACTGCGTTGATTTAATAGTATTGATTAACGACGAATGTACTTGCAGCTGCATCAACTGTCCTGAAGAAGCAGTAGCACGATCTCCAACTCGAATCTCCGAAAATATTCGATAAGCTCTTTCTGTGCAGTCAACATCCGAATTGCTGGCAACCGACTAAGCGCATCCGGCACTACATTAACTTTCCCCGGATGGTACTTGAGATCAAGATCATAGTTACCAATCCGCTCCAACCATCTACACTGTCTCATGTTAAGCTCTTTCTGCGTGAACACATACTTTAGGCTTTTGTGATCAGTGAATACTTCGACCCTTTCGCCCAATAATTAGCGTCTCCAAATCTTCAAGGCAAAAATCATTGCTGCCAGCTCCAAATCATGAGTTGGGTAATTCTTCTCATGGGTCTTCAATTGTCTTGATGCGTAAGCTATAACCTTCCCATGCTGCATAAGAACACATCCCAAACCTTTCCCAGATGCATCACTGTGAATAACCAATCCTCCGGAACCGTCTGGCACGGTCAAAATTGGAGCGGTTATCAACCTTTGCTTCAATGCCTTAAAAGCTGATGCACAACTATCCGTCCATACGAACGGTACTTCCTTCCGCGTAAGCTTGGTCAAAGGCTCAGCTAAACGAGCAAAATTCTCTACGAACCTTCTATAATATCCGGCAAGTCCAAGAAAACTTTTGATCTATGCTACGTTCTTCGGAATCGGCCAATCTTGAACTGCTACAATCTTCTTAGGATCAACAGTGATTCCATCTCCGAATACGACATGCCCCAAAAACTTCACTTCTTCAAGCCAAAACTCGCACTTGCCCATCTTCGATCTTCGCATATAATCTTTCTTGCCTTAACGTTTGCAGTGCGATCTTCAAGTGTTCTGCATGCTCTTCTTGGCTTCTCGAGTAGACCAGAATATCATCGATAAACATTACTATAAACTGGTCCAAGAACGGTGAAAAGATTCGGTTCATCAAGTCCATGAATATCGCCGGTGCGTTCGTGACTCTGAATGGCATCACTAAGTACTCGTAATGCCCATATCGAGTTTGGAACGCTGTCTTGCAAATATCTTTTGATTTGACTCGAACTTGATGATATCCGGATCGCAAATCCAGCTTTGAGAATACCCTTGCACCACAAAGTTGCTCGAATAATTCACCAATGCGAGGGATAGGGTACTTGTTCTTAATAGTCACCTGGTTTAATTCTCGATAATCGATGCACATCCTCTTTGTGCCATCTTTCTTCTTGACTAGAAGAACTGGAGCTCCCCAAGATGAATTGCTGCTGCGAATTCAACCCTTCCCTAGCAATTCAGTAACCTGCTTCTTGACTTCTTCCAATTCCACTGGTGCCATCAGATAGTACGCCTTTGAGATTGGCGCTGCACCAGGAACAAGATCGATTGCGAACTCCACATCTCGTTTTGGCGGTAAATCCGAGACGTCCTCAAACACATCCATGAACTCTCGAACTACAGCTGGCGTTTCCTCCTTATCAACTTCCATCGACGAAAGAACACTGTTTGTCGGCCTAGCCCTAAACTCGACTGGCCCGACAGAACTGCTATCTCCAGCAAAAACAAACTCCGGATGTCCGGGAATCTGGAAAATCACTTTCTTTACCCTACAATCAATGTGAGCGTGGAAAGTGCCGAGAAAGACCATTTCCAAGACAACATCATAACTGCCAGTATCGATCACCAAGAAATCTATAAATAACTCCCGTCCGCAGATAACAACTGAACAATCCTTGCACTCACTACTAGATATGATTTTCCCGTTCCCAGTGTGTATGTCCCAACAACAAGACATGATCGTGCAAGAAATCGAATGTGCAGCAATAAACTTGGACGACATACAAAAATGGGATGCACCTGATTCGAATAGTGCTAATGCGGGAAAACATGAACAAGTATGATACCGGAAACGATTTCATCTGAAGACAAACACTGAAGAAGATTACACACGGTAAACAGGATTCAAGCTTGCGATAAAACATAAACTGGTAAGCAATGAAACCGAGAGAAGCAAGGTAATATCACGGCTATAAATCAAGGAAATGAATCAAGACTAGGAATCCAAGTTACTTAAATAGAGTACCGCATTGTAACCATGCTGCAGTTCATAGTTACAATCACATAACTCCGTTCAAGTCGCCCAAATCCTAGTGTCAGAATCAAAGGAATAGGAAGGGAGAAACAAATAGAACCAAAAGGATTTCAAGCCGAGATGCAAAGTTGTTTGCATATCGTCATGACAAGGGTCAAGAGAAAGATATGATTCAAGAATCATGATAACAATATGGCAGGACATGTTCCTAGTTACGAGTTTTCTGATTCGTGTATTGGGTCCAATACTTAACTACAAAAGAATCAAACCCGATTGACCTAAATCTTATGGCTCTGACACCAAACAAACCCTGTCACGCCCCGCTTCCCAGAGTGCGCTAAGATCGGCACGTGACAGAGCCAACCATGCTACCTATGGTTAGAAAACATCCCTCCACATTCATATTACGGCTGTCTATAAGATATCAAGAATAGTAAAATAAAATAAACTATCTAATACATGTCCATATACCAGAATAAACGGGTCAAGAAATAATATATGCGGAAGCAATAGATCCAATAAGCAAAAACATCTGGAAAGTACGTCCCAAATATGGGCTCACATCATGAAATGAAAATGCTGAAAGAAAACTAAACTAAATACCAAATTGCTCCCCACTGTTCGGCCTGTCGACCGAAGCACTCCTGGTCGGCATGCTAAAGAGATAAAAGATCTGGGCCATGCAAAACCCAGACGTCAGTGCGTTATAATATTAAACAATAAAATATAATCAGGAGGTAACAAGATACGCATGCATGAGTATGAACGGTAATGAGTGTATAACAGCAACACGAATATGGAACAGTGAAGTGTATGTGCATGCGGTGAGTAATCTATGCTACCGGGTTAATTACTCTCAAGTCTTTGAAATCAATTTAATGAATCGTCGATGTAACTCAATAGAATCCCGTGCATGCCCGGGACCACGGTCAAGACTCTCGGGATGAATCCGAGACGTGCCGCTAGGCAGTAAACAGGTAACATGTACAGACGAATGATGTCAGCAGCATCATCCTGGGGCTATCCTAGCCTGTAAAACTGATCAGTATAAGCGTCGAACTGTCGAGTTACAAGTCAGGTTTCATCATTGATTTCCCCTTACCCCCAAGGTTATGTGTTCAAGTCAGGTATTGATAAATCTGGAGCTAATGCAAACACAGGATCAAGCAGGTACAGGTTTTGTCTGAATAAACAACAGGATATGTCTGTCGAGACAACAAGCCAGGGTTGTCGGCATTAGTAACAAGATTAGGTATCAAGTCAAGCAGTGGTGTATCAGGTCATGTCAGGTGGTGTACAGTGTATCAAATGGGTGCCCAACAGTAAAATGTAGCAAGTATCGAATCATGGTAAAATACGGATGCACAAGTGTTTATCAGGGATCACATCTACAACTCCATGACTACGCATAATGCACATTATCAAGCATGGGGTACTAATATAACGATAATATGATATAATATGATATAGCATGCAACTAGATATATAATCAATAACATGGATACGAACGGATATCGAAGAAACGGTAAAACTGTAACACGGATGTGAAATGCAATGAACATGTAATAATTCTATACCTATGGGTGTAAAATACGTTGCATAACCCGTGACGAGATAAAATTGCATGCGACTAGATATGTAATAAATGATACGGATACGAACGGCTATCCGAAAATAGTAAAACAGTAACATGGAAATACAATACAGTAAACATGTGATATTTTTATTCTTATGGATGTAAATATAATAGTATAGCATGTAGCAAGATAAAATTTCCTGATCGGATCTCACGACAGAATGTGTATGCTGCGTCCGACGTCGGGTAAACGTCGCAATGTACACACGCACGTATGGGACAGGACCAGGCAAAGCAAGAAGGATACCACGCTGGCTGGGAACGTCTACTGGGTCGCTCGGATCGTCGGCGACGGGCACGGCTCTGGCGATGACCGGAATCAAGAATTCAAGAAAGAGAGAAGAGAAGGAAAAGTTGAAGAAGAAGAAGGAGAAGGGAGAAGAGGGGTTGGGATCCTCTGGGTTTTCTCTGGGGTCAGAGACGAGGCAGGGGAGACGACTACGATGATGGGTCGGAGCTCCAGCAAGTTGGTGGTGAGGCTAGGTCGTGAGTTGTTTGGTTGCGTGGTTGCTCGGGTTGAGGGTTTCTTGGTGGATATAGGGTGAGGGCAGTGGTGATGGTGTCAGGAGTCGAAGGTGGCGATGAGGATGAAGGGGTACGGTCGTCGACGGGGTTCCGGCGGTGGAGGCGATGGATTTCGGGGTTCTTAGTGTGCAGGGAAAGTTGTCGTTGGGGAGTGTTGCGGTGGGTGTGTAGGGGAGAAGAGAGAGGTCGAGGAGAGGGAGGAGAGGGTGGTAACGATGGCGACGGGTCGCCGGCGTGAGGCGACGGGGTCTGCAGGCGAGGCTAGGGGTTGCCGCGCGGGTTCTTGGGTCGGTGGGTTTGCACAGGATGGAGAGGGGAGAGGAGGAAGAAGACAAAAGACGGGAAGGTGTTGACGAGGGTGAGGGATGGTCGACGACGGCGAGACGAGGGTTGTGGTGAGGACATAAGTGACGTTGGGTTTTTGAGTTGGGTTCGGAGACAGGTTGTAGGGGAGATGCGAGGAAGGGCGGTAAGAAGGAGGTGGTCGCGGAGGAGAGTGAAGCGGTGGTGGCGACGGCGACGAGCGAGGGACGCGGCGTGGGTTCGAGCGACGAGGAAGGCGGCAGGAAAAATATAGAAGAAGAAGAAGGAGAGCGAGAACGAGGACTGGGTTAGGTGTACGAGGGGATGGGTGAAGATTAATATATAATATATATAAATATATATATAAAGAGAGAGACAAAGAGAGATTGGTTAGTTGTTAGGATTTAAAGATTTTAAAAAGATATTTTTTTTAAAAAAAAGTATAAAATCGTATATTATGAATCGAATATATTATACAGAATATAATATCAAGAAAATTTAAGTTTTTGGCTAAAACAAAAATAGTCCAAATCATGTCCGGGTCGGGTCTAAAATTATGGTTTGAAAATACGGATAATATTCGTGTTAACCAAAACCAAAATAGGATATCCGGGTAACGAAAATGCGTACCCCCAAGAACGGATACACGTAGCGTGCACGTAGCTATCCAAACGAGTCCGTTTCTCTAAACGGAACGAGAACAAGATGTGCGGATGCTACCACAGGATCATGGGTATCATGCAGGCCATTGTAGATATTTTTAAAATATATTATTTGATTATAATTGTATTATTAAAAAATGCAGACATCAGATATATTATGCAGGTATACAGGACATATGTGTGCACATATCCTCATAACTAGCAGGATAAATCATAAACAGGAATCAAGATGGGTTTCCAGCATGCGGGTCGGGTCGGATGCAAACACGGATACCAGCTATACTATTTGCACCGAAAACACAATAAATCAAGAAATAGCCATAAATAAAGAAATACCCAAAAGAGAATTGGTATAAATGAACTAGGGTGTTACATCTTCTGTTCATTCAATACCTGGGTAGCCGTTACGTCCAGCTAGTACCGCTGACGGCGTGTGGGTATCTGATATGTTCGTTACCTACCGCTAGCGTATTGACGAGTCTTAAGAGTCCTACATAGGGTGAAACGAAGTAGGGCACATATGGAGATATATGCGGGAGCTTGATTAACTACGAGTACATGATACCGTATTCAATCTAGCGTTTTTTCTTTTGATATTAGTCGGGTTATATATGATATGACCGGATTATTAAATCAAGTGTTGATTTAATAATTGACTAATTACTCATTATAAATCCTTTCTTTATAAAAGATTATATATATATATATATATATATATATATATATATATATATATATATATATATCATGGTAGATGATACATAGAACATGGCAATGTAAGAATCACATGGAAAAGGATATTAGAGATATTGGTAAATATAAATGAATAAATAAAAAATTAAAGAATGAGTCATGGCTTCTAAATGTTTCTACAAGGCTCTAGTGACCATGACTCACTCTTTTCTTTTTGTTTTATTCATTTATTCTTATCATATCAATCTTTATATATCTTATCTCCAAGGTTCACATCACTTGGCCATAGTTCATCCTCCTCCTTTTATCTCTTTAGATATTTTTCTAGGTTAGAAAAAGAGAAGAAAAAGAAAGTTTTTTAGTGAGAAAAATCCCACTTCATCACCCTATATTAGCTTAGCAAACTGGTATAGATTGTTAGCTTCAATTCTTCTTTGATTAGTGAAGTAAGAGTTTGAGTGCAAGGAACTTCGTGGTGGATCATCGTAAACAATGAAGTCCTCAAGCAAAGTTGTTCCAACTTCAAGTGTAGCTAAAGAGGAGCTCAAGGACTTCTATACGGAGCTATTGAAGTGAATGAGTGGTCTCCAAAGGTTGTAGTTCTTTTTCACTTAGGATTATACACACTTTTACTTTGCTAGTAACCCTAATCTCTAGTTTGATTCAAGGTTGTTCCCTTATAAAAAAAGGGAAGATGAAAAATTCCTTAATGTTCAAGTCTCATGTGTTAAACACGTGAGCGCCAATATGCAATGCATATAGGCGTTGCAAATCAAACAATTGACAGGCTTAACAGGCCTCACGTCTTAAACACGTGAGCGCCTATGTGCAAAGCATATATGTGCTGTAATCAAACCGATAGGCATAACAAGCCTCACGAGTTAAACATGTGAGCGCCTATATGCAAAGCATATAGGTGCTGCAATCAAACTATAGGCTAAATAAGCCTCACGTGTTAAACACGTGAGCACCTATATGCAATGCATATAGGCGCTGCAAATCAAAAAATTGATAGGCTAAATAAGCCTCACGTATTAAACACGTGAACGCCTATATGCAAAGCATATAGGCGCTGCAATCAAACAGCTGTCAAACTAAATAAACTTCACGTGTTAAACACTTAAGGGTACCCCCTACGAAGAATTAAATTCTACTCAACAAGGGATCGTTGGATCAAAGATCCAATGGTGATTAAACATAGAGCTTTCTAATGAGGAGAGAAATTCTCTGTTAAACAGAAAGTTGGTGGAACAAATATCCTATGAGATGGAAAATATTTTTCATATCTTTCTAAACAAAGAAAGATTGTGCTCTGTTAAACCGAGCACCCTTGGATTAAAATTCCAATGATGATTAAAATTCACTATTTTTACAAAATAAGATTCTGCATATGGGAAAATATTTCCCCAATCTTGTTAAAAACAAGAAAAATATGTTCTGTAAAACAAAAACCCTTGGATCAAAGATCCAATGATGGGCAAAATTCCACAAATCAATTCTGAAACCAATTAAACCAATTAGAATCTCTCAATAAGAGATTTTCTCAGAATTAAACAAACTTCTCTCCACTATATAAAGAACCAAAGACTTCAAGTCTTGAGGGATGGAGAGTGAACAAAAAAGGAACCCCCTCAGATTCTTTTAAAAAAAAAAGAGAAGAAGAAAGAAAAGCTTCAAAAGAAACAAAGAATTTAATTTTCAAAGAAGAAGACTTGTTTCATTGAAACCCTAAGTAAAAAGAAAACAAAACTCATAGATCATTTTATTTCTCTTTTGCCTTTCTAAGGGTTTAACCCTTCATGTACGAACTTTGTTCTTCCTTTGGTTGAGATCTACAGAAGCAGATCTCCCCATAAGTTGAGAATTTAATTCTCATCGGGAAGATTCTGTCATGCATATTAAAAACCTAGGAGAAAGGATTGAGTTCAAAGAATTTGATTCTTACAAAACACATGAACACTAGGGTTTAACCCTATAAAAAGAATTTAATTTTTACAAAACAAGAGACATGAGATCCTCCAAATCCTAGGGTCATTAACATGAGATCAAAATCTCCAAAAACCCAGAAGGAAAGACTGATGATTTATTAGTGTTTAAGCACTATAATGAGGACCGCATATGTTTCCCAGGCAAGCGCTTAAAAGAAGAACAAGAAGTGCCTCCTAGGGCAGTCACGTGTTTTGCACGCGATCTCTAATCAAGTGCTTAACACTTATATAAAAAAGGAGGGGATAAAACCCAAAAAGCAGTACCCAACTTTGCGGTGCCTCATGTGTTCACACGTGAGCGCCATAAGAACCAAGTACTTAGCACTTATATACAAAAGGGAATAAAACCCAAAGAACTGTGCCCGCTAGGAGACGTTTCACGTGATTTACACGTGAGCGCCTCCAAAGTTCAGTGTTTAACACTGATCTAATGCCTCACACGGAATACACGTGAGTACTACATTTACCAGTGCTTAGCACTACAGGGGTAAATATGAAGACCCAAACCTAGTCACAAATTGGCTAAGTCTTCCCGAGGTCAAAACATCTTTGATCTCCAAATCGACCGAGCCTCTGTGCTCATGTTTTCCCAAATTGATCTTAGTCCCAAATATGACTAATGATCTTCCTCATCCCACATCCTCTCGAGAAAATCTTAGTTTACCACTAACTCATTTTTCCCTCAAATACGGGAATTGGTTCAAGGGTACATCTTTCCACACCTCTGATCTACGTCGTTGTAATTCCTTAACGCATTCAGAGAGGTGGCAGGTCCCGACAACCAACAGCTTTTTGGTGCACTGATGTGTACACCTCAAATCAGACTGCACCCCAAAATGGGTGCATCCCATATCATCGTTGTTCATCCCGTCACGTAACAAATACACATGCGCGCAAGATGATACACGGACCGAGACGTCCTTAAACTAAAATCTCACCTCCAAAATGGTGATCAATGGACCAAGATGTGCTTAAACTAAAACCTCACCTCCAAAATGGTGATCAACGGACCGAGACGTCTTTAAACTAAAACAACAAGATCCCAAATACTCTTTTATTGGATCTGAAACAAAAACGATCCTAAAACCCTGTTAAGTAGATCTTAGTCTCAAATTGGACTAACGTATCCTTAATAAAAAACCAACCGAGCCCCAACTGCTCATATACATTTAAGTCGATCTTAATCTCAAACCAGATTAACGATCCGTAAATAAAACAAAACCAAATCTAAGATATATGGATTTGGACTAATCCACACCCAACGGGCGACAACATAAATTAGTCTCCGTATACAATCCACGGGCAACCAAAACAAACAAAAACACATACGACGCGAAGTGAACTTCCGGAGTAGGAGAAAGTGGTCTCCGTATACAATCCACGGTTAGCTATGGTTGCTCTTGGATTCGAGGTACTAAGATTTGGTGTCTTGTTCCTGTGCAAAAAGAAGAAGTGAACATCAATGGCTTCCAGTTGCATAAACTGCAACAGCAACTCCCGCTCCACCCCGACTGGAGGAGTGACATACGGGCCCAATGTGGCCTCTATTTTTTCAATGCCGGTTGGGCAGGTGACTCAAGCCAACATTGGATTGTTCTTCGAGACCATGCTCCCGCCAGCGAGTTTCAGCACCCCAGTGCCACTACAGGAAGCTCTAAAGAAGTCGGTCTACGATCGACTTGCAACCACCACGGCCCCTCTCAACGGGCCGTCCAAGTATGCTACCTTAGTCTTCAACAGGCCGAGTCAAAGCTCAAGTGGGCCCGCAAAGAGCCTCGCGATACCTGAAAGGGCTATCCCGAAATGGATAGTCCTCCCAACTCCTGCTGTGGGTGAAGTTGTCAAAGGTGCTTTCCCTACCAGAAAATCAGCCTTCGAAACATTGGCCGTTCCCTATCAACGGACGTCTGTCTTCGACAGGATGACACCGACAGTAGCCCCTCATCAAAGCCGGGGGCATAACGGTGCCGCTTCCACAACTGAAGTGGTACCATCTGCAAGACACGCTCAACGTCATCACTAGCACCGGGTGAGAAGAGCTGGGGGAAACTCCCCCTCTGGACTCACTCCACCGGATCCAATGGTGGAAGTTGACGTTGCTGTTCCAACCGGGAACAACTTTGAACCGCTTAGGAAGGTGCGAAAGAAATCCCCAACTGCGGTGTTGAAGAAATCTCCACTTCCTGCTAAAAACATGACGCAGGAAAAGCCGGATCAGCCCCCTCAGCAGCTGTCCTCCTAAATCCACAGGGTCTGGCGGAAAGTCCAGAACTTTGTGATCAACAAAGACCACTCTCGTCAACCGGAGAAAATGAAAGTTCAACAAGAGGAAAATCATCCCTCCACCATACAGCTAGGGACTTCTTTCACACAGGCGCCTGTTACAACGGCCCCTTCAATCTTGACTTCCCACAAAAGGAGGAGGCCGGAGAAAATCTCATTGCTTGCGGCAAATTCCAAAGGCGCTGGACCCAAACGCCCCAAGTCAGGGGGCATGGTTGTACACATAGTCTACATAGCTTCTGGCAAAGAGGAAAGCCGTACTTCCATGGGTCATCGACCGCAAACTCGGTCATTGACAAAAGCTCAGGAGCAGCAACAAAAGCTCCAGGAGATACCAACGAAAATGGCAGCACTCACCGGGAAGAAAGAAAGCCCGGAAGCGGCGTCTGAACAGCGCCAGGAACAGGAGACCGATACAGAATTCCTGCGAAGGGTGCTGGAAAGAAAGGATAAGGAGGCCGCGGAACAGGCTGCTAATATAAAACAGATGGCGCTCATGTTCCAAGACATAGTTGGAATGACGATCCAGCCAGAACTTCCAGCTGAAGATCCGTCGATAATCATCAAGGACAACAGAGAGGAAACATCAAACCTTCTTCCAGCTTTATCAACAACCAGGGAGGAAACGATCTACAAGGCTTCCCTTGATGATTACATAGCTCAACAAATACGAGCTCATCAAGCGAGTGAAACTGCTGGCCAAGTCGTCAGAACTGGCGACCGTATTCGGGTTGGTACAATCAAATCAAGTACCCACCAGGATATACAATCCCCAAGTTCCATGTGTACAAAGGGATAGACAATCCTCATCGGCACGTTGCTCAGTTCAGAGCTTTGTGCAGCAATACTGGAGGCGACGACAAATTGCTCCTTCGCCAGTTCGTTGGCAGCCTGTCGGAAACAACATTCGAATGGTACTCAGAGCTCCCAAATGACTTCGTCAAAACATTCACGGAAATGGAATTGCTGTTCATGCAGCGGTTCGCCAGCACAAGCGAGCGCACCCCAATCACGGCATTAATCAATGCCAGGGTGAAGCCAGGAGAGACCTTGGTTGAATACGCGATCCGGTGGCGGAACCTCTGGTCAAAATGCGAACAACGCATCGAAGAAGCTCCTGCCGTGGGCATGTTCATAAGGACTCTGGATCCTCAGGCGACTGTGTCCCAGTTCATGACGTTCTTTAAGCCGACTTCCAGGCTCTGATCGACAAGTTGGCTCAAATGGACCATATGGGCCATGGACCTTCCTTTCAAAAATGGACCATCGGAATGCAAAGGGTAAAGGGAAAGAGACCTTCGTTGCCAACACTCAACGGCTACCGAGTGACCCGAAATCGGTTGCTCGCCAAAACAACGCACGGCCGCGCCAATCCATGGAAGAGAAGCTAGGACGTGCTTATTCATTTCCCCGTGATAAAACGAGGAGACTGTTCGAACTGGCAGTGCGCAACAAACTCATCACTTTTCCATACCCAAAATGTCCACCGCAGCCCGGTGACGTCAACAACCCCAACTATTGCTCCTATCACAGAATGGTGAGCCACCCAATTGAAGATTGCTAATCTTCAAAAATTGGATCGAGGACCAGTATCAACAGGGGAAATTTGCGCTTTCTGAGAACTGGAGGGTGAACCCGCCATAGAGGCACGCTCCTAAAAAGGTGGATACGCCGGGGGCATCATGTTCATTTGTGGAAGAAGAACCGTGGGAAGTCGTCCTTTCAACTAAAACCAAAAGAATGCTGAAGGGTCTTCAAGCATGTCCGGCGATCAGGTGAAAAAGCCCGCTGGAGCCTGAGATCATTGAGGGGATGCTGAAACCGCGTCCCACATCAAAAACTGCTAACGATGGGCTAAACACTCAAGTCAAGCCTTCAAAGTCTTCGAAGGGAAAGAAGAAGACTAAGAAGCCCGTACAGCCTGACCACAAGCGCACGGACCTGCAAAAGTACATTGACGCGCTGGAGGAGTACAACCAGAAGGCGCGGACCCCAGTCACTCTCGAAGAGTTTCTCAAGCATATCCTTAAGATTGGAGATAGTGACGATGATGAGGGAAATGGCTCGTCGGGAGAAACCGAAGATTATGTAGTAAGTTGCCACATAGTTTCTCATTCGTCGTTAAAAAACAAAGAAACTCCCTCGGCGTTGGAAAGCAACGCAGAGGAACTGGGGGCAGGATCGGTGCCAAAATCCCCGGAGCCGCCAGAAGACCCAATTGACAGGCTGCTAAACGGAGCTTTTCAAAAGAGCAGAGTTGACTAAGAACGTGAAATGGCCATATAAGAAAAGGCCAAGCATCGGCGTCAGGATGAAGAAGACGCAGCGAGGAAGAGTCACAAAGCACTCCAACCAAGCCAAAGCACACCTTCTATAAACAAGAGCAGGATCAAAGCAGAGAAGCGGTTCACCAAAACCCTGTCAATGGGAATGAAGCTGCCCCCTCTCGTGGAAAACGCCCTTGGGATCATATGCCCTGACGAAATGGATATACATCCGAACTACTGCTTATACCATTGGAGGGTCACACACCCCATTGAAGAGTGCAATGCCTTCAAGAAGTGGTGGCAAGGATACGTTGCTCACCGACAACACTTGATTGATTTATTTTCTTGATTGGATGTGAAAAGTATCTGCTCAAATAGTCCCCGATTTCGGCACTATTTGATTGATCGTAGAATGCGAGACTGAGTAAGTAAATCAAATCGATAAGAGTCTCTTTGTATCGGTAATTAGAAAATTGAATAAAGTTCACAATCAAAAAATTATATTTGACCGCAATCAACTACGGTGTCAGTTGTAGATCGTAAGCGAGTGCGGATCGTCCACAGGGATTGTGCGATTCGTTTTTATATTTGCTTTGTTTGAATTGAAAAGTTAATCGAAAAGAAAAGAAAACATGATTCAAGAATTTATCAATTGATCCAGGTGTCACGAGTTTAATCAAGAATCAAGAAACTGATAAACAATCAAGAATTGGGTTTCGATAATATTTCCAACCAAAATGTCAAGAATCTAAATGAGGCTCGTAGGAATCGATCGGATCTATAGATGTGATGTAATTTCAAAATTTCGTGTTCTTGTCCTTCGAAGGATTGATACTAGATCGATGATGATCGACGAGAGTTAGGGCTTTCTTGATTACAGTCGGGTTTCATCGTTTAACCCTTGTTCTTTCGTAGATATCATTCACTTCTAGCCTCTAGCAATTTCAAGAAACGATCGTAACTCCCCAATCTCGAGCGATATAAATCAAGAAAGCATCGCAACGAATTGGTCGTCGATTCTTGAACTTGCTAGGGTTTACAAAACTCGTAGGATTCAAGAATCGATTTAAGACATATTACATCATCATTCTATTGATCGTCTCGACTCTTCGACGAGCGGAGTATTACTCAAACATCATCACACAGAAAGTATTCAAGAATTGAAAAGATATCATGATGCGAGAATTTAAAGAAAACAAGATAAAAGAATACCACATTTTATTTATATCAACAATTTGATTACAGTCGCTCAAGAACTACAAGAGGAAGAACTAAATTGTTGAATTGGCGTCGCTCGGCTCCGTGAGTCGCGGATCGGCTTGGACCACTTGCTCTGTTGAAGATCGGCTCAGCTCCTAAAAGGTTGCAAGGCTTCTTGCTTGAATGGGTACTCGGGATCTTGGCTTTTGATTGGAATTTAGGGTTAGGGTTTCACACAAGTCCTCTCACTAGACTTGTGGAAGAAGAAGATGAAGAAAGAGATAGAATGGCTCTCAAATGAACTAATGGATTGATTTTTCCAAGCTCATCAATTCTCCTTTACAAGTGAGCCTAGGGTCTTATTTATAGAGCATCCAAACCCTAAGCCTTTGAGTTCCCTCCAAAAGTTTGTTGAAAGACTTCTAGAAAGAGTTTGTTAGGCTTAGCTTAGGGTTTAAGCTAGGGTTTAGGGAGAAGTTTCTAGAATGATAGGCTAGTTTAGTGTAGCTTCAAGGGTTTGCTGATCTGGCAGAAGTCTCTGGCGTCTTCTGGAATTTGTTGTACCTTTTTGAAGTGTGGACCCTGAGATAAGCATTATGGCCCAAAATTGAGATGATGAAGTCGACAATCCACCGCGGAACCGCGGCGCAAGCCAGCTCCGGCAGCGGTTCCGCGGCCATGTTGGCTCATTGGGGCTTCAAACTTCCTGTGTTGATTTTTGATGTCTTTAAGTTCATTCTCTGATATGCTGAATTCCTGAATCCCCTTTACATTAATACCAGATTCCAAATCTTTGAGTTGGCGTAACGTTTTAGCTGTACCCTGTAAATTTTTGGCCTTTCTTCTGGATTTTCCTGCACAGATCTCAAAACAAGTGTTGCGCAAATGTAGGGATGATGCGATGCCATGAAATGTGGTCAATTTATAGTGTCGGTTTTAGAGTCTAATACATGCAATCTGATATTTTGCGACAGTTTTGCTAATATGTGAAATATGAAGGCCGAACACTTCTATATGAATGCAAATGATGAGGAAATTGCCGGATAAAATATACAATATTTTCGACTAATCAAATTCCCCCAAACTTAATTTCGATCGTCTCGAGCGAACTGTTTTATTAAAAAGATAAGGAGAAAATAAAGAAAGAGAAAAAACTAACTAGCACACTTTCGTAGGCAACACGATTGCACTGAGCACGTGCAACAAGCCTTTAAACCTCTAGGTGTCCCTAGTAGGATGAGTGTTGTCTCCTGAGGGTTTTCAGCGGATTGCACCCACAAAATCCAATAATAAAAGAAAGATCATGAATATTACATTTAAAGAAAAGAATTGTAAAAGAAAAGCCTTGAAAATTAGGGTTTCCAACTAAGCTAGCTTTTCGGTTGTCATGAGCCCTATCTTAATGGTCATGAAAAGATGTTAGAAATCACGTCCTCCCTCGATAAAACATCGTCTTATTCTTCATTCCTATCTGTTTTCCAATCATCGATCATATAACCCTGCGTGTGTGTAAAGTGTTGGAGATAGTGCCCTCAGAGTCAATTATTGGATCACAGGCACGTGATTGTAATGATTGAGGGAGGACCTATCCCGGTAGGACAGTCTTACTCGAGATGATAGTATGCTATCTGGTTTACCTTTATCATCGTGTACTGCTTTAGGTGACCTGACATGTCGCTATTACACGTTGATAGAGCCCCTAGGATTCTTGCTTGACTACCAACAGTATGATGGCGATCATATACGTGGGAGCTGGTAGTCTATAAGCACATCCTTAAAAGGTCCCTAGTCGTAGGAGTTTCGAGACAGGGCATCGATACTCCATTAGTAGACTAGTGTATACAGTCGAGACCCCGACGAGGGGCGGTGGCCGGTCTCACAAGCCACTGGTGTTAGTTGGTTCACCTAAGATGTATACAGGTGCTCATTGGGTTATGAGTACACCGGACAGGACTCGCCGGGAACCTGCTAGTTGGTCTTATACCAGACATCAGATAGCAGTTCCCTGGTGACATGTGTACAGGTTAGTTCATCGACCTGAGGATCGTCATTTGTCTCGTGTGAGTTCCCACTGTGCTTTGATTACTACCCTACCACGGCTCAAAGGAGTCGTGCAAACAGGTTTTAGTTGGGTACAGTCCCGAGCCACATGGAGGCAGTGAGCGGATCTTCAGGGGTTCGTCTCTCCCGGTATTGGGGGTGAGGTCGCGCTGTGTCTAGGAGAGCCATTACGCAAAGCCCTCGGCGGAGGCAGGGGATTTACTGGTAGGTATTCCAGTAGTATCTCAGGGCGTTCTGGGCTACACTCCGACACGACTTGTACCGCTTTTGGGGGTCTGACTTTTACCAACCCCCTAGGCCCGACATGCGATGCTCATAGACGAACGGACCGGACTGTACGGATATTGTCACTGACAGGCTCAGTAGGGTGTCAGGATGAGTTCGCTCATCGATGTCCCTTTTGGTCAATAGCTGGTGGCCCGTCACGTATTGGCTAATACCTCTGACGTGCTAGTGGTTAAATCCACAGCCATAGTATTGACGAGTCTTTAGAGTCCACCACACTTACAGTTACTCAAGCTTTCGGGCGAAACGCTGTAGAGACCGTATGGAGATATGGCAGGGTCCGATCAGATACGTGCGGTATTGCACGCATCAGGATCGGACAGTTTTGTACTAGTGGCCGTATGGATATATGGCAGGGTTCGATCAGATACGTGCGGTATTGCACGGATCAGGATCGGACGGATATTACTAGCCGGCTTTGGTTTAAGCCGGATCCTAGTATAGTACAGTGTAGATTTTGTCTCATTGCATTTGTATCCGGACGGAATACAGATGCGGGTGTGTATGCACAGTATGGGGGTTTTCCTGTAATTTATTACGGGACCAGCTTTCTGGAGTTGCCAGTTTGCATTCCGTTCCGGCCGGTTTTCGTTTGTTCTTTCCCGGCCGGACTTTTCCGATGGAGGGGGTTATTTGCAATTGTGCAAATAACATTTGTGGAGGGGTTTCTTGCAATTGTGGGATTATGATATCTTTCATCCATCACTTGCATTAATTAAGATTTGAGAGGGTATGGGTTTAATAGTGTGAAGCATGGTTGATGTTTTCTTGTCTTCATGATATGGTCACCTCTTCTATTCTCCTACACTCACCTCCCTTTGTATTAGTTCTCATTCCTCCACCATGATTTTGATTCTTACTAGAGAAAAGAAAGAACACTTGAGAGAAAGAAAAGAATAAGAGAGTTCATCTTGATTATGTGAGGAATTCTTCATCTCCTTCTTCTTCTTGTTTTGGAAAAATGAAAGCACCATTTTTCCTAACCCCATTCCTCCATCAAGGCAACTACAAACCCCATATGAGACTAGCATCATCTACTACACATTCTACAGCATATCTTGAGCATGTCGAGTTGCCGGCTTCATGCCCGAGTTGCCTCGGTATCGAGGCGGGAGCCCGTAAAAGACGCAGGCGATGTGGTGCCCTTCTGGCGAGGAGGCGACGATGTGGAGGCAAGACTTTCCGCGGGAGATCGGGACGATGACGAGAAGACCGGAGGACTCGGATCACTCGGTATACTTCTCACCCTATCTCTTGAATGCTAGCATTAGGTTAATGGTAAACGATCCGGGTTTTCATTGTCCGCGGTAGCGCCGGTTTCTGAGTAAGGAAAATTTTGATTCCGCATTTTGGCCTCGAGTACGAGGCCGGGGCGCTGCCGTGGCGCAACATGGTATCAGAGCCACGCCATTAACCTTACCTAGCTTGTTCAAATGTGTTTTGCTTATCCGATCGACCGAAATTCCAAAAACCGTATTTTTCCTTCACATCAGTTTCTGTTGAAATTTTTTGAAGTCTAAAAATTTTTCAGGTGGTCTCAGAATGATGTGCAGGGAGTTATAAGACCACTGTAAAAATTCGACAACTTCAGTCGACTACCTGAGCGCGGAAGCGCGGCGAAACCCCACCTTGCGCCGCTCTTCCGCCGCACTCTGGTGTTGTCACTGTGCCCAATTTTTCCAGTGGGCTTGTGGGCTGTAATTAGGGGTTTTGGAATATTAAAATTGGGCCCAGGTTTTCTGTGAGTGCTACAGTTTTGATTGGGGGCCCACTTGTTAATTTTTTGGTCAATCGGAAAATTTTAAACACATTTTTCACAGTATTTACATTATATCTGCGACCGTGAATGTCACTCGATCGGTAAATCCGGTCTAACTGCTATAGCCCGGTTAGACGGATTTGCGAACGTGACTTTCACGTTGATGTTCTATGTTTATGCTGTGATGTTGCGGATCGGTCGTGGGGGATAGCCTGGATGCAATGCTAGTACAGTTTTGGTGTATTATGTACATTTGATATTGTGGGGCGAGCATCCGACATGTGGACTGCCGTCACTGCCTGTTTGTATTATTCTTTTGGGGCACGATCTGGTTGCGGTCGATGTACCCGGTGTATGTATATTTTACTTTCTGTACTAGGATTACCCCGCGGAGGGGTGCACGGATAGCCGGGTTCTAGAGGGCAACGGGCCCGCATCTCATGGCATTGAGACGGAGGGGGCTTCACTCTAGGATTGGCGGGCTATTCGCCGCACTCGTAGGGGGTACAGGTTGACCCAGGAGGGGTGCCCAAGTTACCGGATTCCGTGAAGTGCTGGGTGGTCCATTCACGGTGCTGGAAGGGGCTGCCTCGCTTCAGGTTTTGGCGGGTGACTTGCCGCGCCCGTAGGGGTCTAGGATTTCATTGCACAGGCTATCCACACGACCAGGGGAACGTCGGGTTTCAGCAGCGGCTCTGTGAAACCCGGGGCTTCCAGATATCTGTATTGTTCTGTGATGCTGTACATTTCTGTGATGTTGCATTTTATCACGCCTTGAGCGAAATATAATATATTGGTATATATATTAGTAGATGTTGTATATGTTTTACATCCGCGCTAGTCCAGTCCCCGCTCTGCCGTTAGTTAGCTAACCTAACGGGTGATGACGGGACCCAGTGGCGAATGCGGATGGCATATACGTACGTCAGTATATTTTCGTTCTTTGTGGTGTGATTAATTGATGGGACTGCGTTGATTCGGATCAATGCAAGATAAACAAACCTATTCTGATGTTGTTGGAACACTTTTCAAAAAGCTGTTATTGCAAGGACGTTCACTTTTGTTTTGCATCGTGGTATTCATTTGGAATATCCTGCTCATCAGTCGACGAGGCAAGGGCCGAGATCCCTTCACCGGGAGTGACCCCTTGGACAGAAGTTTGCGTCAGGGCATTAACTTCACTATAGCCGATTACTTTTGCTTTGCATCGTGGTATTCAGCTGGAATATCCTGCACCTCATTCTACGGGGAAAGAGCCGAGATCCCTTCACCAGGAGTGACCTCTTTAGTAAAGGTTTTCGTCACTATATTTTATAAAAAAGTTGTGCAGTTCCTTCAACGATATCAAGTTCATTACGTTAAAGGTTTTTCGCCAAAAACCAGTCGTAGCCCTCCGTCATTTCAGATTAGTATTACTTAGTATTCGTGCTGCGTATGTCGTGCTTAGCCGAGGCGTAGTGTTCGGTAGCTATGTAGTGCTTTTCTGTTGCATGGATATGTGATTGGTTAGGACAGTCGTACGGTCATTTTGGCTCAGTCAAGGACTCGTGCGGGTGGGTCTAATGCAATCAAGATAATGACGGGTTGAACTTGACTAGGATCCTTTGATATGTTGGCTCAGTCAAGGTCACTTGGGTCCTAGGGGTAAAAATCACATCGGGAGTTTCAAAAGAACTGAAACTTGCCAGGCATGCGCATACCTTCTGGAGTGTGGTGACGTGAGTGGATTCCGTCACGTTATCATGCGATGATAGTTGGATCCCGATTCCCACTGATGAGTTGGTTTACTCCTCGGGTGATCCCGACTAATTCTTCTTTCAGGTTTGGAGGAGAATTTGAGGTACAGTGGGAGGTTTCCTGATTAGATAAATTGGTAACCATTCTGATCTAGGTTAGAGTGCACGATGAGTGTTTCTTTTCTCTCTCTCTCTGGCAGTGACCATTGACCCGACCCTGGATTTTGACTCAGTGACCAAGTTGACCGAACCTTCTTAACACAGGCTTTTGGATTGTCAGAGTTGCAGACCTCATTGCCACTCCTACTTTTACCCTTTTCTCCAGGACACCCCGCATTACTGCGAACGTCCACTTCCATTGGACAAAACCATCGTATGGTTTTATACGAACTCGAAGGACTTCGAGGATGGTTTCTGGTTCTGGAGAAAACGAATAGGATTATTCAGTTGTCTTTTCTTTTCACCTTCTCTCATTGCGAGTACTCCTTGGTTTAGGAGATAGTACACCTATTACGCAAATTGGATAGTCTTCTTCCAAATCTTAGGCTGGTGCCGACCGGTAGGGAATGAAGGAAACCAATTAGCATAACGATGGTGTGCAGAAGGTATTAAGTTAAGACAAAGCAAGGGATTAGTAGGAGGGCAAAGTAAATTGCGACTGATATTCACGACCAAACCAAGTATTTCTTCGCCAATCCTAAATCACCTTTGTATTTCTCCAGGACACTCCGTATCACTACGAAGATCCACAGTTTATTGGATACTCCATCGTATGGTTATATACGAACTCGAAAGGAACTTGTTCCAGTTCGGGGATGGGTTCTGGTTCAGGAGAAATAGGAATAAAGTACATTCAGGTGTCTTTTATCTTCACCTTCTCTCGCATTGCGAGTGTTCCTAGGATTGGGACAGTACACCCTTTATGCTTTTTGGATAGTCTTCTTCCAAACCATAGGCTGGTGCCGAACGGTAGGGAAGGAAGAAAACCATTTGGCCTAAGGGGGTGTACAGAAGGTAATGACTAAAGACATAGAAAGGGATTTAGAAAGATGGCAAAGAATTACAAGGTTACAGTTGTGAATCTGGATAATGGAAGAGGCATTACTAGGAATACCAGGATAGCCCGACGAAACATTTCAATGTTTCAGTTTCACTGTGTGATGTTAAAAGAAAACTGATTTCCCGATTAGACACTTGCTCCATGGTATGTATTTACCAGGTTGGATTCTCACATCTGTATGGTTTTACAGATGCTGAGTGGGAGTAAGTTATTGGGAATTAGGTGACCATCCTCATTATATCAGGATTCGTTGTAATTGGTGATATTTGAGGAAGCCACCTGGATTGTTTGCCGGTCGGCAATTATTTGGTTTTGAATATCCGCGGTTATGCACCAATTTCAAATTGATATATCTGTACGTCTATTTTTATAGAGTGAGATATACCTTTTGAAGTTATGTCTACGACATTTACCTATATCAGTGGATGGTTAGGTAAGGAGCATTAAACAGCGGTGTAATTCTTCTTAACCATAAGTACAGTTTTTTAACCTACGACACACAGTGAATGAGTTGTCAGACTCAAGGGACTTATACAGAGTATTGTATGTTGTCCAGGGTCCATTAGGACAGAGGGGTTGGTCCTCATACTATATTCTGTTTACTTTTAACTTCTCTAGTTCTTAGACATGTGTTTCGTGGAAACACAGGGTCTAAGTTTTGAGGAGTTATAGGTATTTGAATAGAGTAGAGAACCAGGTATAGCAAGTATCGGGATTCTTCAAAGTGATCGAAGATGTAGATACTTGTGTATGGTATTCAGTTGATAGTAATGATAAAGAGAACTAGCTTCTCTTTCAGGTTACTCATAATTGGAAGCATTCCTAAGTTGAGTAACGCTGATCGGCCTCCTTCCATTTAGTTGACATGCACTGGTGACAGTTGCATGATTTGAATCTGGTTCAATTAAATCAGTGCCTCTGGTTTTATATTGGATATAGAACAGTTCATATCTTGACATTGTTAAGGTACGGGGAGTTGTCCGGCTTATGCTTAAAACCAGACTCTGGATAACTCAAGGCACGTTTCTGTAATGGCTGTTTGTGGGTTGACCCAGGCTATGACGAGGGTTGACTTTCTACCATCTGGAAGATTAATAGTGATATTGTTCTTAACTCGCCACATTTTTAAAAGAAATGGATTTTTCAGAAAACAGCAGTGGGAGTATGGTAGAACTGGAAGTAATTCCAGAACCACAAACGATTACTGAAGATTTGATAAGGAACCTAAAGATTCAATCTGATTTGACATTCCATTGGCCACTCCGCAGATACGGTGGGTAACTTCAGGCACCCGAGAGGTACTCCGGTAGCCTCAAGGACGGTGACAGGGAAGTTCTTGTTTACCCACACTTGCCATTGTTGTTGTTCCAGGCTGCGAGACCCGGCAGGAGGATGAGTATAGCGTCGTTCTAAACTAGCTTTAGAAGTGTACGTCTATATGACTCCACCAGAGGGTTGTCGTAGTCAGTGGGAGCAGCGGAAGAATTGGTGGACAGATAGCTCATGTCTATTTATAGACTAAAGCAGATATAGCGGAGATAGATCATCTATTTCTGATGTGACAGTCATAGGTTTGACGTCATCAGAATAAGGGGGTGGATCTGTTGAGAAGGTAGTAGGAAGTGATATTCCTATACTACGATCGGTTATACTTTGGTCGTCACACAGTGGTTTCTCCACATGGGACTTGGAAATAATATCTGACATACTGGTTACTAGATCTATGGTTTTAGATCTAGATTTGGATGGTTTCCCAATCTGGGTACCTTGACAGCATTCTATGAGTATTTAGAATGGACGACTCCTGGCATGGTAGTGTACCAGCAGGTGATGGAGTCACCCTCTCTAAAGGTGTCTTACAGACTAAAGGGGAGAGGGATGTGCATGATTGGCAGATCACTTGCTTAGGCAATTGAGTCAATCATGAGATGTCAAGTACCACACCAGATGTTGTTCTTGCACTAGATGCAATAAGTTGATATTGATCCAATCCTGGAGAAACAGTCGGAAGCAGTTTTAGAACATAAGTGGATGTTCTAGGGATATGATAACGACAGCCTCATTTGGGAGACAGTTATCATTCCAGGCTTCCAAGGTGACATGGACGACAAGGAGGTTGTCAGAGTTATAGTTTTCCTTCTGACGAGGGGCAGTATTTTGGACAGGTGGTCCAGGTGGATACTGAGGGAAGGCATGGCGCAGGATACTGATTGAGTTCAGTTGACAATACAGTCTAAGAAGTTTGGATTTGGAGTTCATTTATGAGCCAGGTCCCATCAGACATCCAGACATTCTAAGACAGGTATTGCTCATTTCGGGAGATGGCTTTCTCCGCGAACTTGAGATATAGAGAGACATAGAAAGAAACATCACAGCGGATCCACTCACTGAGGCTATTCCTCGAACGCAATAGTTTTGCAAACGAGCTTTGTGAGACTGACTAGTAGAGGAGTTGGGTGTTCGGTATCACACGGGCTGTGAGTATGCGGCATCGCAATAATTAGCCTTGAGTGCAAGTGGGAGATTGTTGGAGATAGTGCCCTCATAGTCAATTATTGGATCACAGGCACGTGATTGTAATGATTGAGGGAGGACCTATCCCGGTAGGACAGTCTTACTCGAGATGATAGTATGCTATCTGGTTTACCTTTATCATCGTGTACTGCTTTAGGTGACCTGACATGTCGCTATTACACGTTGATAGAGCCCCTAGGATTCTTGCTTGACTACCAACAGTATGATGGCGATCATATACGTGGGAGCTGGTAGTCTATAAGCACATCCTTAAAAGGTCCCTAGTCGTAGGAGTTTCGAGACAGGGCATCGATACTCCATTAGTAGACTAGTGTATATAGTCGAGACCCCGACGAGGGGCGGTGGCCGGTCTCACAAGCCACTGGTGTTAGTTGGTTCACCTAAGATGTATACAGGTGCTCATTGGGTTATGAGTACACCGGACAGGACTCGCCGGGAACCTGCTAGTTGGTCTTATACCAGACGTCAGATAGCAGTTCCCTGGTGACATGTGTACAGGTTAGTTCATCGACCTGAGGATCGTCATTTGTCTCGTGTGAGTTCCCACTGTGCTTTGATTACTACCCTACCACGGCTCAAAGGAGTCGTGCAAACAGGTTTTAGTTGGGTACAGTCCCGAGCCACATGGAGGCAGTGAGCGGATCTTCAGGGGTTCGTCTCTCCCGGTATTGGGGGTGAGGTCGCGCTGTGTCTAGGAGAGCCATTACGCAAAGCCCTCGGCCGAGGCAGGAGATTTACTGGTAGGTATTCCAGTAGTATCTCAGGGCGTTCTGGGCTACACTCCGACACGACTTGTACCGCTTTTGGGGGTCTGACTTTTACCAACCCCCTAGGCCCGACATGCGATGCTCATAGACGAACGGACCGGACTGTACGGATATTGTCACTGACAGGCTCAGTAGGGTGTCAGGATGAGTTCGCTCATCGATGTCCCTTTTGGTCAATAGCTGGTGGCCCGTCACGTATTGGCTAATACCTCTGACGTGCTAGTGGTTAAATCCACAGCCATAGTATTGACGAGTCTTTAGAGTCCACCACACTTACAGTTACTCAAGCTTTCGGGCGAAACGCTGTAGAGACCGTATGGAGATATGGCAGGGTCCGATCAGATACGTGCGGTATTGCACGCATCAGGATCGGAAAGTTTTGTACTAGTGGCCGTATGGATATATGGCAGGGTTCGATCAGATACGTGCGGTATTGCACGGATCAGGATCGGACGGATATTACTAGCCGGCTTTGGTTTAAGCCGGATCCTAGTATAGTACAGTGTAGATTTTGTCTCATTGCATTTGTATCCGGACGGAATACAGATGCGGGTGTGTATGCACAGTATGGGGGTTTTCCTGTAATTTATTACGGGACCAGCTTTCTGGAGTTGCCAGTTTGCATTCCGTTCCGGCCGGTTTTCGTTTGTTCTTTCCCGGCCGGACTTTTCCGATGGAGGGGGTTATTTGCAATTGTGCAAATAACATTTATGGAGGGGTTTCTTGCAATTGTGGGATTATGATATCTTTCATCCATCACTTGCATTAATTAAGATTTGAGAGGGTATGGGTTTAATAGTGTGAAGCATGGTTGATGTTTTCTTGTCTTCATGATATGGTCACCTCTTCTATTCTCCTACACTCACCTCCCTTTGTATTAGTTCTCATTCCTCCACCATGATTTTGATTCTCACTAGAGAAAAGAAAGAACACTTGAGAGAAAGAAAAGAATGAGAGAGTTCATCTTGATTATGTGAGGAATTCTTCATCTCCTTCTTCTTCTTGTTTTGGAAAAATGAAAGCACCATTTTTCCTAACCCCGTTCCTCCATCAAGGCAACTACAAACCCCATATGAGACTAGCATCATCTACTACACATTCTACAGCATATCTTGAGCATGTCGAGTTGCCGGCTTCATGCCCGAGTTGCCTCGGTATCGAGGCGGGAGCCCGTAAAAGACGCAGGCGATGTGGTGCCCTTCTGGCGAGGAGGCGACGATGTGGAGGCAAGACTTTCCGCGGGAGATCGGGACGATGACGAGAAGACCGGAGGACTCGGATCACTCGGTATACTTCTCACCCTATCTCTTGAATGCTAGCATTAGGTTAATGGTAAACGATCCGGGTTTTCATTGTCCGCGGTAGCGCCGGTTTCCGAGTAAGGAAAATTTTGATTCCGCATTTTGGCCTCGAGTACGAGGCCGGGGCGCTGCCGTGGCGCAACATAAAGGACATCCCTACACCCGGAGAATTCAATTCAAGCTATCATACTCTTGCTCATCAGCCTCAGTACTTTTTAATTAATGAATATTTAGATGAGATTGCTCACACACTTTCATGTGACCGTTAATACTTCTTGAGGTGCTAACCGACCGATTACTCCTGTGCTTGCTTACTTGGTGTATTTTTCTCATCTTGCACCACCTTAGGCATAGCAGTGACTCCCAAACCAGTTGGCCTTAGGACACTAGGTGAAGAAGCACCCTCGCTATACATTTTTATTGCCCTTGGTGATAACAAAACCAGTGTCCATTTTTCTCACCACTTTATATTTTTTATTCACTTTTTTTTTTATTTCCTTCATACATTGGCTTTAAGACAAGAGCATTTCAAGGTATCCTCTACTATCCCAGGCTTCAAGACGTGTGTAAGTGCGAATAGCAGGATAGCAACGTTCAAAATGTTTGGCTTCCAGAATAGAAACTATTTTTTAGACTTATTTTTATCCTCAGATTAGTGACATCCTTCATCTTACAAACCCTTGGGACAACGGCTCATAACTACTTATTACTAGTTCGTATAAGAAAACTTCTAATTTTCTTAGTTTTCTTAAATTTTTCTAATCTCATGGATGTAATTGTTCACTATCTAAACTTTCATTATCTTATTTATATACAAAAGGTGTAAATATAAAAATTATTTTTATGCTTGAAATTTTTTTAAATTTTTATCGGTTTTGAAAATTTTTCAATTTTTATAGATTTTTAAAAGAAATGTTTTATGCTTATGCAAATGATATGCAAATGATGCAAAAATAAGCACAAACCTCCCCCAAACTTGTTTTCAACAGTGTCCTCACTGTTGCCAATCGCTATACCTACAAAAAGTGTAAGCCTGGGGGGAATTATTAGTGGGGGCAAAATATATAAGTGAAGAACTTCCCCCAAACTTACTCTTTTCACTCACCTTCATTCAAAAGATGATGCAGTGATATACTGGACATGAAGGTGAGACGGAAGAATTTTAATCTAAATAAACTGGCTCTTGTAAGAACAAGAGCTCCTCCGTGGGGTCAGTGGAAAAACACGGCTTAAGTCTATGCCCATTTACTTTGAAAAAGGTGCCGTTTTTAACATTTTCTACTTCTACTGCCCCGTGCGGGTATACAGACCGCACAACAAAAGGTCCCTTCCATCGAGATCGGAGCTTACCCGCGTGAAGGTGTAATCGTGAATCATAAAGAAGGACTTGTTGACCAGGTGAAAATGTTTTCCTCAAAATGTTTTTATCGTGAAAAACCTTAGTCCTATTCTTTGTGATTACAGCGTTATCATAAGCTTCATCGCGGAGTTCGCTTAGCTCATTAAGTTGCAGCTTCCGAAAGTTGCAAGCAAAGTTCAGATTAAAATTTATTTCTTTTATAGCCCACAATGCTTTATGTTCTATCTCGACGGGTAAATGACATGCTTTTTCAAACACTATCCTATATGGAGACATTCCTAGGTCAGTTTTATATGCAGTCCTGAATGCCCAAAGAGCATCCGTCAGTTTGGTCGACCAGTCTATTCTATTTTTAGCAACAGTTTTCTCCAGGATAAGTTTGATTTGTCTGTTTGAGATTTCAGCCTGCCCGCTTGTTTGGGGATGATAGGGTGTAGAAAGTCGGTGGTTGATTGAGTATTTTCGCATCAGAGTCTCGAAAGACCTGTTGCAGAAATGTGTCCCATTATCGCTAATGATAGCGCGTGGGTGTCCAAATCGCGAGAAGATATTCTCTTTTAAGAACTTAATGACAACTTTCTTGTCATTAGTGCGACATGGAATGGCTTCTACCCACTTTGAGACATAATCAACCGCCAGCAGTATGTACAGATTCCCAAAGGAGTTGGAAAAGGGACCCATAAAATCAATGCCCCAAACATCAAATATTTCAACAACCAAGATGGGTTGCTGAGGCATTTCATTTCTCTGGGATATTCTACCCGTATACTGACATTGTGTACAGGTTTTGCAATACTCAAATGCGTCCTTGAATAAGGTCGGCCAATAAAATCCACATTGCAAAACCTTTTCCGCTGTCTTTCTAGGACCAAAGTGACCCCCACAGGCCTGATCATGACAAAATGAAAGAACACTCTTGAACTCTTCATTCGGGACACACCGGCGAATGATCTGATCAGGACAATATTTAAACAAATAGGGCTCGTCCCAGTAAAAGTGTTTTACTTGGGAAAGAAAACGGTATTTGTCCTGTTTTGACCAATCGCTCGGTATAAGTCCCGTGGCATGATAGTTCACAATATCCCTGAACCATGGTTCATTGGATATGCTCAAGAGTTGTTCATCAGGGAATGAATCATTGATCGGCAGGGTCACATGGGAAGAAATGATGCGTGAAAGATGGTCAGCTACTACGTTTTCACATCCTTTCTTATCTTTGATAACAAGATCGAATTCTTGTAACAGAAGGATCCAACGTATTAGTCGACCTTTTGCATCTTTCTTCGCCAGAAGATGTTTTAAAGCGGAATGGTCAGTATACACAACTATAGGTGAGCCAATTAAGTAAGGCCTGAATTTTTCTAATGCAAATACAACCGCTAAGAGTTCCTTTTCGGTGGTTGTATAATTGATTTGCGCATCATTCAGGGTCTTACTAGCATAGTATATCATGTGTGGCATCTTTTCGATGTGCTGTCCTAAGACTGCACCTACTGCAAAATCAGATGCGTCACACATCAGCTCAAAGGGGTAGTCCCAGTTTGGCGATGATAACACGGGGGCTGAAGTGAGTGAGTGTTTAAGTGAGTCGAAAGCTGTCTCGCAATCCGAGTCAAAATGGAAGGTCGTATCCTTGGCCAGGAGAAGAGTTAAAGGTCTAGCAATTTTGCTAAAGTCCTTAATGAACCTCCCATAAAAGCCCGCATGGCCAAGGAAAGATCGAATATCTTTGACGCTTTTGGGATGAGGGAAGTTTTGAATGACATCTATCTTAGCTCTGTCAACCTCAATGCCTTTCTGTGAAATGACATGTCCAAGTACTATTCCTTCTTGGACCATAAAATGGCATTTTTCCCAGTTCAAAGTCAAGTTCTTCTCTTTGCAACGAGTAAGAACAGCGTCAAGATTCGCAAGGTAATCAGAAAAAGAGTCTCCAAAAATCGAGAAGTCTTCCATAAAGATCTCCAGAAAATTCTCTACCATATCAGAGAATATCCCCATCATACACCGCTGAAAGGTAGCGGGAGCATTGCATAACCTAAAGGGCATGCGACTGTAAGCAAAGGTACCAAAAGGACAAGTAAAAGTGGTTTTATCTTGATCCTTTTTGGCGATGGGGACCTGATTATAGCCTGAGTATCCGTCCATAAAACAATAATACTCTCGTCTCGCTAAGCGTTCCAGCATCTGATCAATGAATGGTAGAGGAAAGTGATCTTTCATCGTGGCAGCATTGAGTTTTCTATAATCGATACATACACGCCACCCAGTTTGGGCGCGTGTCTGAATCAACTCATTTGCCTCATTGGTTATAACAGTGATGCCGAATTTCTTAGGAACGACATGTATAGGACTCACCCACTGGCTATCGGAGATGGGGTATATAATACCATTATCTAAGCATTTGACGATCTCTTTCATTACAGCTTCCTTCATGACGGGATTCAACCGTCTCTGTGGTTCTCGGGTTGGTCTGGCATCATCCATCACATGTATATGATGTTCAACTATCAAGGGACTAATCCCTTTGATGTCCGCCATACTCCAACCAAACGCCTCTTTGTTAGATCTCAATACCGATAAAAGTGCATTCTCTTGCTCTGATGCAAGAGAAGCGGATATTATAACCGGTAAGACTCCTTCTCACCTAAATAAGCATATTTCAGATGAAACGGTAAAATTTTGAGATCTAACTCAGGCGGAGAAATGATAGAAGGAGGGATCATTGAGTGATTTTTGGATTTACAAAGAAGCTCAGAGCCTGTGAAAAATACAGACTCGGGTGGAGAAAAGTCAGAAGTGCAGGACTCAAGTGTAGGTAAAGTGTCCTCACTAAGATCTTGTGTAAAGTCAAACAGATATGTGGTAATGTCTTCGAGATCAGTAAAGCAAAGTTCCTCAGCTCCACAACTATCGGGAGCGATCTCATGGACAGAGCACACATCTAAAATATGAGCAGAGAGTTCTGATGGCTGACTTCCAACTTTGTAGATATTTAGTTCAATGGTCATATTTCCAAATGATAAATTCATTGAACCGTTTCTACAGTTTATAACAGCGTTGGAAGTGGCAAGGAAAGGACGACCCAGAATCACCGGAATTTGGCTCCGGGGGTTTGCTACAGGCTGTGTGTCGAGTACAATGAAGTCTACAGGGAAAACAAATTCCCCAACCTTTATCAACACATCCTCTAATTCACCCCTTGGTTTGGTGATAGATCGGTCTGCCATCTGGAGAGTGCAGTGAGCAGGTTTCAGCTCTCCAATCCCTAATTGCTCATAGACAGAATAAGGGAGCAGGTTAACACTTGCGCCAAGGTCTAAAAGAGCACGATTTATGTTTTTACCCCCAATAGAAATCGATATTGTAGGACATCCTGGGTCCTTTCGTTTCTTTGGTAGCTGGGGAATAAAAGCAGTGCTAATATTATTAGTCATGAAGACCTTCTTCGGCACTTGAGTCTTCCTCTTCCTAGTGCACAAGTCCTTAAGAATTTTCGCATAAGCGGGGACTTGTTGAATCGCATCTAGGAGAGGGATATTGATGTTAAACTGTTTGAACATTTCCAAAATTTTCTCCATATGAGGACTCGTTCTATTAGCCTTAACCGGTTCGGGTAAGGAGCTTTCGCAATAAGCGCAGGGTCCATCACAGAAGAAGGAAGAGGGGGTAGACGAGGTCCCAAAAGAGGTATGGGGACCGTCTGTGGAGAACTATAAGGGTTGGGAGAAGGTGTCGAGCCTAATGGGAAATGGAGAATAGGCTCTCGAGAAGATGGTGTGGTAGAAGAAGAAGGATCAGAAGGAGAAGTGTGTGTGTGTGGAAAGGTCTCAGCCGGGGTGTTGAGATGATTTTCAGTATCATCAATACCTTCCCCGACATGATTATCCAGCACTCTTCCCGATCTCAACGTTGTGATGGTATTTACATTGTAATGCCCAGGATTCTGTAGGGGTTGAGAGGGAAGTTTCCCTTTTTCTCTCGCACTCATTTCGGCTTTTAGGCGTGCGATTTCAGCTTCCATCGATCTGATACTCTCAGCTTGTGACGCTGAGTTTTTCTTTATCTCACTGACAGAAGATCTAACCTCAGTCGAAACCTCTATGAAATTTGATAAAAGTGATTTCATGGTTTGAGTGAATTGAGAGAATTCGTCAGAACAGGTCGATTGCATAGGATTAGATTGTGCAGGATTGTTGACCTGATTTTGGAAATTTTGTGACTGGTAGGGGTGCTGAGTGAGTTGAAGGGGTTGCTGTTGTGGTGGAGGAAGAGCCCTTTGAAATTGATTCGTGTTTGGAACCGTGTTTTGAGATTGGTTTTGGTTCCAAGCGAAATTCGGGTGATTCCTCCAACCCTGATTGTACGTGGAAGAATATGGATCGTTTCGAGGTCTTTGAAATGCGGCATTACAATGCTCGTGACCTTGAAACGCTGAGTTTAATGGACATTCTTCCGTTAAGTGAGACGGATCAGAATAGCACCCACAAACAGTTTTGGGGAGCGACACTGGGTTTAGGGAGGCTGCTGCAAATTTGTGTTCCATAGCGTCGAGCTTCTTTTGCATTGCTGCCATCTCAGCTCGAACACCTATGGACACATCTATTTGGTGTACGCCACCCCTATTCAATGGTTGGGTTCCACTCTCCCACTGTAGTGATTTTTCAGCGAACTCTTCTAAATACTTCCATGCTTCCCCATCATCCTTGGTCATAAAAGTACCTTGACACATGTTTTCAAGGCTCTGTTTAGTGTTTGGATTAATGCCCTCATAAATGATTCGGCAAAGCTCCCATCTCGGGATGCCGTGATGAGGACACTGAACCAAAAGATCCTTGAAACGTTCAAAGCATTTAGAGAATGGTTCAGCAGGGAGCTGGGCAAATTGATTCAGTTCGCTATGGATTCGAGCTGTCTTTTGTATTGGGTAAAATTTCTGAAGGAATGCAGCGACGAATTCTTCCTAATTCGTAATAGAGTGTGCGGCAGTGTTATATAGCCACTCCTCGGCTATATCGCACAATGTAAATGGAAGAAGTCGTAGACGCATCGCATCCACTGAAAGTTGTGACGTACCCATCATTGCGCATACGTTTTCAAATTTGGTAATGAAAACGTAAGCGTCCTCAGTCTCGAGTCCGTGGAATTTGGGTAAGAGGTTGATGTACTGGGGCTTAATCTCAAAGTTATCCCCGTTGGCTGGTGGTGTGGATAAGCAGGTCGAAAGAGGACCTCGAATAGGGTAACACCTCTCCTGGAGAGAGATGCGGGGTGGATTCTACGCACCAACGGACGACGGCAGATTAGGGTTAAAGAAGTTTGATGGATTCGGATCCATCGGTGTGGGTGTGGTAGTGGGTAAAGGAAAGGTAAATGGAGAAATATCGACTTCGGAATCGATAAAGGGTACGCGGACTAAACGGGCACTAGAATCCCGTGTCCAGCCTATCTTGTACTAAAAAGGGTTAGTACAAGTGGCAGCGTTGACTTATAATTAGGGGTATTGAATGAATGCGGTGCTTGCTTTGAAAAAGGGACGGATTTTTGAAAAAAAATGATGCGACACAACAAATGCAGCACAAAAACCATAGAATCTAGTGGTCACCTAGGTCCGGCTCTAGACCGCTCCTAACTGCCAAAAGACAAGTCGCAGGATAGAATCCTCCACTGCCTCTTTGTCCCCTGTGGCCGGATAAGTTCCAGGTAAGTGGGAAGGCACTCCACTACGTAAGTAGTGGGCCTAATTAAAAACCACTAGACTTAGACACACCCGCCTTAGGCACCACAAGAAAACGCGGATAAGCAATGAATTACCCACGGCCTTCTCTTGTCCTAATTGAGCGCGACAGTCCTTAGAGTCATCTCTAGATTTATTTTAGTTAATGTGGGTCAATGCGGATGCAAGTTTTGCGATTTTCGGGGCCTAGGAAGGGTAATGAAATCCCCACCTAATTTGGATTTGGCCGTGCCCCTTAATTTCCGTATTTAGAATACAAACAACCAAGAAACAAAAATCACGCTCAAATTTAATTTTGCAATTTGCGAGCTGCTATTCTTTGCAAAGAATCCTGCAGAAAATTATTAGTTGGAGCTAAAAAGAGGAGAGAGGAGAAGATAAGAAATCACCTGAAGCAAAAAGTTTGCAGAGATCCCCCAGAAGGGCCGCGGTTCCACCGCAATTCCTTCCTTATGCCGTGCTTCCGCGGTCTCTTGATGAGATCACCCCACCAAAATTCTTCAGGGAGCTTCTGTAGACTCCCTCAGCTCTCTGTTATTTTCCAAAATTTTTTCTCAATTTCCTGCAAGCTCCAGATCTCCTTGCAATGAAACACAATAAATTGTTTAGGGTTTGCACGAATTTTGATCTCAAAAATCACAATGAAATAAATCTTTCAATTCAAACTTTGATATAAAACGAATTAGCGCGTGATCCCCCGGCAACGGCGCCATTTTGATTGATTTATTTTCTTGATTGGATGTGAAAAGTATCTACTCAAATAGTCCCCGATTTCGGCACTATTTGATTGATCGTAGAATGCGAGACTGAGTAAGTAAATCAAATCGATAAGAGTCTCTTTGTGTCAGTAATTAGAAAATTGAATAAAGTTCACAATCAAAAAATTATATTTGACCGCAATCAACTACGGTGTCAGTTGTAGATCGTAAGCGAGTGCGGATCGTCCACAGGGATTGTGCGATTCGTTTTTATATTTTCTTTGTTTGAATTGTAAAGTTAATCGAAAAGAAAAGAAAACATGATTCAAGAATTTATCAATTGATCCAGGTGTCACGAGTTTAATCAAGAATCAAGAAACTGATAAACAATCAAGAATCGGGTTTCGATAATATTTCCAACCAAAATGTCAAGAATCTAAATGAGGCTCGTAGGAATCGATCGGATCTATAGATGTGATGTAATTTCAAAATTTCGTGTTCTTGTCCTTCGAAGGATTGATACTAGATCGATGATGATCGACGAGAGTTAGGGCTTTCTTGATTACAGTCGGGTTTCATCGTTTAACCCTTGTTCTTTCGTAGATATCATTCACTTCTAGCCTCTAGCAATTTCAAGAAACGATCGTAACTCCCCAATCTCGAGCGATATAAATCAAGAAAGCATCGCAACGAATTGGTCGTCGATTCTTGAACTTGCTAGGGTTTACAAAACTCATAGGATTCAAGAATCGATTTAAGATATATTACATCATCATTCTATTGATCGTCTCGACTCCTCGACGAGCGGAGTATTACTCAAACATCATCACACAGAAAGTATTCATGAATTGAAAAGATATCATGATGCGAGAATTTAAAGAAAACAAGATAAAAGAATACCATATTTTATTTATATCAACAATTTGATTACAGTCGCTCAAGAACTACAAGAGGAAGAACTAAATTGTTGAATTGGCGTCGCTCGGCTCCGTGAGTCGCGGATCGGCTTGGACCACTTGCTCTGTTGAAGATCGGCTCAGCTCCTAAAAGGTTGCAAGGCTTCTTGCTTGAATGGGTACTCGGGATCTTGGCTTTTGATTGGAATTTAGGGTTAGGGTTTCACACAAGTCCTCTCACTAGACTTGTGGAAGAAGAAGATGAAGAAAGAGATAGAATGGCTCTCAAATGAACTAATGGATTGATTTTTCCAAGCTCATCAATTCTCCTTTACAAGTGAGCCTAGGGTCTTATTTATAGAGCATCCAAACCCTAAGCCTTTGAGTTCCCTCCAAAAGTTTGTTGAAAGACTTCTAGAAAGAGTTTGTTAGGCTTAGCTTAGGGTTTAAGCTAGGGTTTAGGGAGAAGTTTCTAGAATGATAGGCTAGTTTAGTGTAGCTTCAAGGGTTTGTTGATCTGGCAGAAGTCTCTGGAGTCTTCTGGAATTTGTTGTACCTTTTTGAAGTCTGGACCCTGAGATAAGCATTATGGCCCAAAATTGAGATGATGAAGTCGACAATCCGCCGCGGAACCGCGGCGCAAGCCAGCTCCGGCCGCGGTTCCGCGGCCATGTTTGCTCATTGGGGCTTCAAACTTCCTGTGTTGATTTTTGATGTCTTTAAGTACATTCTCTGATATGCTGAATTCCTGAATCCCCTTTACATTAATACCAGATTCCAAATCTTTGAGTTGGCGTAACGTTTTAGCTGTACCCTGTAAATTTTTGGCCTTTCTTCTGGATTTTCCTGCACAGATCTCAAAACAAGTGTTGCGCAAATGTAGGGATGATGCGATGCCATGAAATGTGGTCAATTTATAGTGTCGGTTTTAGAGTCTAATACATGCAATCTGATATTTTGCGACAGTTTTGCTAATATGTGAAATATGAATGCCGAACACTTCTATATGAATGTAAATGATGAGGAAATTGTCGTCTAAAATATACAATATTTTTGACTAATCAACACTTCAAGCAGATGAAGCCCAAAGCTCGTCGACAGCAAAGAAGCGTGACAGACGAGCGTGAAGGAATGACTGGAAACTGCCATATGGTTAATACCAGTTCGACAAAAGGAAAATCTCAAGTTCTTACATTCGGGAGTGATTCTGAGGAAGAAATAACCCTCGGCCCTCTCTTCAAAGAATCGACCTCCAGAAAAGAAGAAGAGGAGAAGAACTGCGAGAATATTCTGCTACGTAACCGTACGCTGCTTGAAAAGAACCTCGGGCCTACAAAAAAAGGTTCGAACAAAAGAGACAATGGGAAAGAAAAAGTCCCTGAGGAAATTTCCCTCGATGATAGAGTTATCCAAGAGCTCGCATCCAAGGACCCACTTAAGAAAAACAAGGTGGATTACAATGTCCTGGCACATCCGAGGAAGATACCCTCACAACTGAGCATATTGGATACTCTCCTCCTGTCCAAAGAAGCTAAAGATTCTCTGATCAAGGCATTACAAGAGCCCGATCAGTTCCAAGCTTTCCTGGCTGAAGAAAATATGAAGGACGAGCTGGCAGAGGTTCATTTAGCTGACATTACATTTGGCTATGAAGATCTCCTCTTCCGATCGTGCGAGCACAACTGTCCTCTATATGTCACCGGGTACTGCCACGAAATCAAGATAGGGAAGATCTTGGTCAACAACGGGTCCTCCGTCAACATTCTCAACGTGAAGGTACTGAAGGAAATTTGCATAAACGTTCAGCACCCGGATCGAGATAAAATTACCATCTCCGGGTTCGACTCTCAGTCATCGCGGACGCTTAGGTCCGTAATATTGACATTACGCTTTGGGCTTCTCATCACTGACATCAAATTTCATGTCATCGACGCCAAGACTTGCTATAACTCTCTGCTCGGCCGACCTTGGTTACTCGAGTACAACGTCATCCCTTCTACACAACACCAGTATATGAAGTATTTCAAAGACGGCCTTGAGTACACAGTTATAGGGGAGCTAAATCCATTCTCCGTAAACGAAGTCCGAAAATATGAAGATGCAAAGTACTTCCTACCAGACTTCAAGGACACGGAAAGATGTCATAAGCCGGAGAATAAACAAAAAGCTGTCGCCACTATCCAGATCTTTGGGAGCAATACCGAGAAAGATGAAGAGATAGTCTACTCGGGGCAACCCCAATGCAACAGGCTCGGACCATCTACTCCTATTTTGGTCTTTAGCAGTGACTCTGAGGACGAGACTAACGCTGTATTCTCCACTCGCCCGTCAGCACAAATAATTACTAGAGCTGATCAGAGCTTGCAAATCACTATAGTTCCGCCGCGGCATTACAAAGAACTTGATGCACTCGATACATACAGTGTACAAGAGCTGCAAACTTTCTACGTCCCTCCCAGGAGAAGAGGTGAAAAGGCGATCCTCTTCTATCAGTCTACGGAGACCAGAGTGGAGAAAGAATTCTGGCATGGTACCGAACTTGCGCTTGACAGGCTTCAACCAATCCGTATGCCCAGATATTACGCAGAGGGATTGAAAGGACTATTAAGATGCCAAGATGTACCCTTCAAACAAACCGCTCGACAAGCCTAGTTCTACAACAAGATTTGGGACGCTCCCGGGACTCAGCGAAAGATGCCTAACGGTAGGATGGAGACGACTGGGCTTGGATACGTTCGGTCCAAGAAACGGGAGCGATTCCATGGCTGCTGCGTTATAAATAACTCCGGTGAAGAAGGGAATGCTTTTCCAGATAGCCGTGACGTTGAAACGAAGAAAAATCTTGCTATAAGAATGTCAAGTCTGTCGTTCGAAGAGCAAGTTGACAAGCTAATAAGGGAAGCTGGTCAAAAGGTTCGGGATGATCACAGCCGTGAAATGAATATTTACGAAAAGGCCAGGACTCAGCGTCTCATTCAGCAGTCTGCGGAAAAGGAAAATTATGATGCCCTTTACCCTCAGCTCGCTGTACATTCTCGCAACAAAGAAAAAGCCCGACAAAGAGGCAAAAACATGGTGGAGAGCGAGAATGACATTCTAAAACAGCGAAGAGGATCCAAGAAGCCATGCAATTAAGAAAAAGTCAGCTGGAATCCGTCTTTCATCAGGAAGATGGGCCGGGAATACTCTTTCTCTCAAGACAAGACAAGGAAAATATTCAACCTTGTCATCAAGCATCAGATGATGACGCTCCCGGAGCCTCGGTACCCTAAAAAAGTAAATGAGGTCTATCACCCGGATTATTGCTCCTATCATCGAGCAACAGGACATCCTCATGAAGACTGCTTCACCTTTAAAGTCCGGGTCGAAGACCAATATCAACAGGGCATGTTCGCTTTATCCGACTGCTGGAGAATGACCCCACCGCAAAAGCATGAGCCAAAGAGAACCTATATCGTGAAAGCGGGACCAGCTCAACACCAAGAATGGAAGCGAACTCGTACTTGCCACATGATAACACTCTCAAAGGAGGGAGAGCACGAGAATATGGATGACTTCTTCAAGTGCTTCATAAATGAGGTGGAGGAGGAGGTGATCTTAGAGTTTCCACCAGCACCAAAAGAGCTGGAAGATGGGATACACACCACGACAGAAAACCTGATGAAAATCGACTTGGGCATGAAAAATGAGCCGAGACCCACGTTCGTTAGTGAGCTGTAGTCTAAAAAACAGGTGGCCACACTAAAGGACATGCTTATGCAATATAAAGACTGCTTCGCACGGAATTATTCTGAGATGCCGGGACTAGATCCAGAAATAGCAGTACATAAACTGGCTATATCGCCGGACGTCAAGCCAGTCAAACAGGTGCCAAGAAGAATGCGGCTCGAACTCGAGATGAGTATCAACATCGAAGTCAAGAAACTAATTGACTCCGGATTCATCCAAGAAGTTCATTATCCCGATTGGATTGCCAATATTGTTCCGGTGATGAAGAAAAATGGGACAGTGCGCATCTGCATGGACTTTCGGGACCTCAACAAAGCTTGTCCGAAGGATGACTTCCCAGCACCTGTTACCGAGCTGATGATCGATAATACATCCACTCATGAGGTCTTCTCCTTCATGGATGGATCTTCAGGCTGCAACCAAATAAAAATGCATCCTGAAGACCAAAAGCACACCGCCTTCCGAACTCCGCTAGGCATATTCTGCTATAAGGTGATGCCCTTCGGTTTGAAGAACGCGGGTGCTACCTACCAGAGGGCCACGACGAAGATCTTCAACGACCTCATACATGAGATTGTTGAATGCTATACTGATGACCTTGTGGTGAAAAGCAAATCGTACGAGGAGCACTGAGAACATATGAATATAGTGTTCCAACGTCTTCGGAAATACAATCTAAAGATGAATCCTCTGAAATGCGCGTTTGGAGTCTCCTCAGGCAAATTCCTAGGATTCATCATACGACACCAAAGCATCGAAATAGGCCCATCAAAGATCAAGGTGATTATGGAAATGCCCGTGCCAAGAAATCTTAAACAACTGCGGTCTCTCCAAGGAAAGCTCGCATATATCCGGCGGTTCATAGCCAACCTCTCTAGCAAATGTCGCCCCTACAACCAACTAATGATGAAAGGGACCTAGTTCGTTTGGGATCATAAATGCCAAAGTGCACTGGACAAAATTAAGCAATACCTGCAGAATTCGCCAGTATTGACTGTTCCGGTTAAAGGAAAGCCCTCATCCTGTACACAATAGCCCTGGAAGGTTCTTTAGGCGAGCTATAGGCACAGGAGAACGACCAGGGGAAGGAAAGAGCTCTCTATTATTTGAGTCGAGTTCTCCTGGGTACAGAAAACAATTACCCCCTATCAAAAAGCACTGCCTGGCACTGATCTTCGCTATAACGAAGCTTAGACATTACACCTTGGTACATGAGGTCCATCTCATATCAAAGGTGGATCCTCTCAAATATCTGATGTCAAGGGCCATACTAACAGGAAGTCTTGCTAAATGAGCCCTCCTCTTGATGGAGTTCTCGATAACGTATTGACCCCTCAAGGCAGTGAAAAGTCAAGCCATCGCCGACTTTCTCGCTGAGCATCTAATACCATTCGATTCTCCCTTAAATTGCGAATTGCCAGACGGACACGCATTCGACACAATCGAAGGGGAGGAGGAAGGAAATAATGTCCAATGGGAACTTTACTTCGATGGAGCATCTTCCATGAAGAAGCGGAAGCATAACACCCCTGTAGTCAAAGTTGGGGTGGGCCTCATCTTCGTGACTCTGCAAGGAGGGATAATGCGTTTCACCCTTTCCTTAATAGAACCAAGAACAAACAACGAGGCTGAATATGAAGCTTTGATAGCGGGTCTTGAGATCGCTGTCGATATGGGAATTGAAAACCTCCTCATATATGGAGACTCCCAGCTGGTCGTTAGCCAAGTAAATGGAAACTATCAGATATACAATCTAGAGTTGATAAAATATGGTAGGAGAGTGCAACAAATGCTGACACAAATCCCCTCCTACATCCTAGAAAGCATACCTCGTGCGGAAAATAGCAAGGTGGATGCGTTAGCCAAGCTTGCTATGGAGCTGGCTGACGAAAACCTCGATGATGTAAGGATCATTGTTCAAAGCCGCCGGGTTCTCGCGCCAACAGAAATATCTTTAGAGGATTCAATGGAGCCATCTGAAGGAAAAGAAATGACCAAACAAGCGGTCCTCCAAATAGAAGATGAAGAAAAGATCAAGGATTGGAGGGAAGTCTTCATAGACTACTCCAAATCCCATCGAACGCCCGAAAACGCATCGTCAAGACATCAGCTCATGAAACGGGCTCTGTCTTTCGCCTTCGTCAATAATACTCTATTCAAGAGGGCGCTCGACTGTCTGTGGCTAAGGTGCTTAAGGCCAGAAGAAGCAAAAAGGGTCGTCCAAAAAACTCACGACGGACTCTGCGGTTCTCATCAAGCCGGGCCAAAGATGAAGATCAAAAGAATGGGTAACTATTGGCCCATAATGATTGAAGACTATCTCGAATATGCGAAGCAGTGTCACTCGTGCTAGATTCACGGAGACTTCATCCACCAACATCCAAATCCGCTACACCCAATGGTAGCTAGCTGACCATTCGAAATGTGGGGAACCGATATAATCGGCCCCATTGAGCCGGCCTCATCCAAAGGACACCGGTTCATACTGGCAACGACCGACTACTTTTCTAAGTGGGCAGAAGTTGTACCACTAAGGGATGTAAAGACGGAGAATATTCTCCATTTCTTCAAGACACATGTCATCTACCAGTTCAGCACTCCGCGACGGATAATCTCGGATAATAGACCAACCTACAAGAGCCATAAAATTAGTCGCTTCACATAAAAAAATAAAATAGACTGGAGATACTCTTTAGTCTATAATTCTCGTGCTAACGGTCTAGCTGAAGCTTTCAATAAGACCTTGACCAAGATTATAAAGAAAACAGTGTCCAGAAACAAAAAGGACCGGCACGAGAGACAGCACGAAGCTTTCTGGGTGTATCGAACGACGTTCAAAATGGCTACGAATACAACACCATATGCGTTGGTATTCGGCACTGAAGCGGTACTCACCCTAGAAATAGAGCTACCCTCTTTACGGGTAGCAGTTCAATACGAACTAAAAGATGAAGAAAATGCCCATATTTGGCTTGAGGAGCTCGACGCCCTCGATGAAACTCGTCTCATGGCGCAACAAAACCTAGAGGTTTACAAGACAAGGATGACGCGCTCATATGAAAAACTGACTAATCTGAGAACATTCCGCCAAGGCGAACTCGTGCTAGTCGTCAAAAGACCTATGATCCCTAATCATATAAAACGAGGGAAATTCGAGCCAAACTATGAAGGACCGTACATCATAGACAAGGTCTACCAAGGTGGAGCCTATCTGCTCATGGATATGCATGGCGAAAGACCTTTCCGGCCAATAAACGACCGATTCCTCAAGAAATAACATGCTTGATGAGTCATGACTTAGGTCAATGATAGACGGCGACGCTCGTGTCCGCTCGCTATCTTCCTGAGTCAAAACTCTAAGTGGCATTCGAAGAAGCTTCACCTCAAAAATGGTGATAATGGACCGAGATGTCCCTAAACTAACAACGGGCCATAATGTCCTTAAACTAAAACTTCACCCCGAAAATGGTGACAACGGACCGTAATGTCCTTAAACTAAAACTTCGCCTTCAAAATGGCGATAATGGACCGAGATGTCCCTAAACTAATAACAGACCGGAATGCCTTTAAACTAGCGTGTCGTCTCAAACATGGCGATAATGGACCGAAATGTCCCAAAACTAGTGCTCCGCCTCAAACATGGCGCATCGCCCCAAAGACGGCGATATCCTCTCTTGAGATCTATATTGCAATCAAAGCTCCAATGGAGAAGACTGCAACTCAAGTCCCGCTGGCTGTACAGCTACTCCAGTGGTGAAGTCACCCCTAAAGTCCCATTGGCAAATAAATGGGTGTTAAAAAAATGGTATGTCCACAAGCAAGATGGGCATGGATGAAAACTCGAAAGGGCGCCGTGATTAAAAATAGCAGGGCTATCGGCGAGTTTGTGAAAACCCGAAAGGGCGCAATCTCGTTGTTAAAAAAGGTATGTCCACAAGCGAAATGGGCACGGATGAAAACTCGAAAGGGCGCCGTGAGTAAAAATAGCAGGGCTACCGGCGAGCTTGTGAAAACCCGAAAGGGCGCAATCTCGTAAAATTTTCGCTTACGAGATCCTCTCGACTCATAAGGAGAACTCCCCCTATGAGACCCTCACAGCTCATAGGATTCAAAGTTTTAAGTTACAGGGATCCAAAACTGTTCTTAAGCCGTCATATGCCCCAAGTTGCCCTATAGGCGGTCCAATATTGGCCCTTGTATACAATCCACGGGCACAAATAAATGATTTCCACACCACGTTCCACCAATGATGAGGAATGTCCTCATATGGTGAACGACACATATAAGTCCTCTCGACTTATGAGGAGATAATACTCTTATGAGATCCTTACGACTTATAAAAGAAAACACCACTTAGAAGTCCTCACGACTTCTAAGGAGAACATACACCTACGAGATCCCCATGACTCGTAGGGAGAAATACCTTTATGAGACCCTTACGGCTCATAAAATCAAAAATTCTTAGTCGGCAGGATCTTAACCTTGTTTGCTAAGCCACCTTTTTTCAAATTGACAAAGGCAAATGATGATTCGCTCCTGGCAATATCCCAGTTGTAGCGATACTGATGCCTAAACCGGTATCAAATTCTAAGTCCTCTCAAGAAAAATGATGATTTGCTCCTGGCAATATTCCAGTCGCAGCAATGCTGATGCTAAAATTGGTATCAGATCTCAAGTTTCATGCTCGGAATGAAGATCAGCGAGCAGAAAAAATGCATATGAAATAGCCGAAATGTTTGTGCAACTCGCAATAAAAATCAACGGGCAAAAAATGCATATAAAATAGCCGAAATGATGGAGCAACTCGCAATAAAAACCAGCGAGCAAAAAAAAATGCATATGAAATAGCCGAAATGTTTGGGCAACTCGCAATAAAAATCAGCGAGCAAAAAAATTCATATGGAATAGCCGAAATGATGGGGCAACTCGCAATAAAAATCAGCAAGCAAAATGTATGCATATAAAAACAGTCGAAATGTTTGGGCAACTCGCAATAAGAAGCAGCAAGTAAAAAGAAAGAATAGCCGAAATGATTGGGCACCGCAATAAAAAGCCGAAATGATTGGGCAATCGCGACTTTCGCGATATAAAAAGCTGAAATGATAGAGCATCGCAGAAAAAATAAAATAAAATAAAATGAAATGAAACTTTTGCCCTGCAGGTGAGTCTACACCGACCCCTGTATACAATCCATGGGCACAAATGAAGAAGGGAACCATATTTTCCCACCAGGCTCCGTCAAAGGGAGAGCCAAGTCTTGATGGTTCAAAAAACAACCTGAAGACCAGCTCAACATTTGTCTCGTTACAGCAGACGCAACGTCAACTACGGCTTTCCCTTTCACTCCAGCAGGATGCAGACGCGACGTCAACAAAAGACCCCAGGGTCGAAATAGAACGGAGCCATGGCAAAATTCCTAGCTCCTAGTCTTGATGGTCCACAAAACAACCTAAATACTACCTCAACATTCGTCTCGTTACAGCAGACGCAACATCAACAACGGCGTTTTCTCTCACTCTAGCAGGATGCAGACGCGACATCAACAAAAGACCCCAGGGTCGAAACAGAATGGAGCCATGGCAAAATTCCTAGCTTAAAGCCTCAACGGCTCACAAAACAAGCTAAAGACTATCCCGACATTCTTCTCGTTACAGCAGACGCAATGTCAACAAAGGCTCCAAAATAACCAAATCAAAAGGAAGCGAAGGCAAAATTCCCAGCTTCAGGGTCTTGACGGTAACTCAAATAAAACCCGAAAGACTATCGGAGATCATTCCACACCAGTGTGGAGTGGTTATGACTCATCGAGGCTCCCAAACTGAGTCTAACCTCAAGTAAAAAGCGGCACAGTAAAATTCCTAATGCTTGCTCTTTTGATGGTCAAACTGCCTAAGAATACTACTTGAAGACGTCTTGTCCAGCCCTCGAAGGGATCAGAGACACGACAGTCGCGGGGTTACCCGGACAGCAGTGTAAAGTCTGCATACCGGAGAATGCATCAGCCAACGCGACGGTACCACTGACTAAAACCCTAGTACCACAAAGCCTAACGGACTTCTGTCGCAAAGAGCAGGGGTTATCTTTGACGTTAGGACAAGTTTGCCTATAAACCCAAGGGAGGTAAACTGAATAAACTCCGAAATGAGTCCATAAACTAGAGACTCCGAAATGAGTGAATAAACAACAAACTCCGAAATGAGTATATAAACTACTTTATGCAATGTTAAGACATCAAAGGAAAGAAAAGCGTCAGTATGAAATGAAATATTTCTTTTATTCATGAATCAAAATGAATACAAGATACTCTTATTTATGAATCAAAATGAATACAAGTAAAAAAAAGGGAGAGTATACAGCGACAAAATTGTCTAAGCCGGCAGACGGTTCAATAAGCAGCAAGTTCGTTGTTTTTCTGCTGGACTTCTGCTTTGAGCTCTATTAGTGCCGCAAGACAAGTCCCTGCCTGTGCTTGTTGACTCTGGTATGAAGCGAACCGACTTTCAAGCTCTTTCTCGGCGACTTTGTGGGCTTCAACCATCTCACGGGTAAGAATAACGGCTTTATAGAGAACCACCACTTCTGTGATGGCCTCTTGAAGCACCCGCCAAATTTCATATGCACGGGCGGTCTTGGAAGTGAGCTGGGCTTGAAGCCCCCCCAAAGATTTTGAAGCCAATTCTCTCACCGAAAACTTCCGATTGAGCCTCTTCTCGCATGACTGGAGATTGGCTGCACAACGTTTGACCCATCCATGCAGGCTCGCTTTTACAGACAAGAGGTCGGAGGGAAGGAGTATGCATTTAATCCCATGTAGACAGGCCTCCACTCTGCGGCAATACTCAACCCAGGTGCGCACCAATGCCTCGTCATAATAAGTGGCAAGAACAGATAAGGAAGCTTTGGCTTCAGCAGCGAATTCTTCGGCCGAGACAGAAGTACCAACGCGAAGATTTTCGATGAGAGCCGCCAGGGAATAAACACTCTGTCTTGCCATCCTCTCAGATGCGTGTTGGGCGTAAGGACTTGGTGGCATGGGGATCCGAGACTCTAATGGGGTCATGGCTGGCAAAGGTGTGAAGATATGCGTGCGGTCAGTTATATTTTCGAATAGAGATATCCATAGGATCTATGGCCGACGAGACCACCTCTGCTGGGGTCTGAGGTGGGGTTAACAGTTTCAGCCATCTTTTCTACACCCTCCGGTACGTCACTAGAGATATCCATAAGATCTATGGCTGACGAGACCACCTCTACTGGAGGAGTAGATGCGGAAGGGACACAAGCCACACCGGGTGCTCCACAACAAGGGTAGCAGCTTCAGTAATCTCCTCTGCACCCTCCGATGCGTCACCGGAGATATTCGTAGAATCCGCGACCATGGCTCGATCTGGGCTCAAACCCACTTCTGCTGCAGAAGTCCCTGCAAGGTTTTTGCAAAAATAAGGAGACATGAAAGAAATACAAATTATTCTCCAAAAGCAAGACAAGAAAAATACGCATACCAATACGCCAAGAAGCCTGATGTATGGCTTTTTCGAGCCGTTGTTCTTTTCTGATCGAATGCGCTCGCCGGGTTTCAATCGCAAGTGAATGGCTGCCCGTTTTCAGTGCAAGCTCATCTTCAGAAACAACCGAGATGGGCTGTTTGAGAGCCTGTTCTTCTTCCATTAACAGAGGACCCATGTGTACCCTCCGTAATGATGGGTCAACGTCGTAGAATACAATGGGGGGAGGGGAAAGCTTTCTTTGGGACGTGCACGTTTTCAGTATCATCTTGTGAGCACCTTAAAGCCTCGGCCAACTGCGCGGCCTCCTCGGCAGACGAACCAGGAAAGAGAAGACCGTCGTCTGGCTCCTGCATGGATATCGGCTCGTCCTGAATAAAGGTCTCGGATTCAAGCAAAGTGTCGAGTAGGCCGGTGGCCGATTTCTTTCTCCTTTTGGAGCCTGTGCTAATGCTAGCGGGGGAGCGCTTCCTCCCCCTTGGTGCTTTGACATGGCAATGCCTAACTTCGCCTTCAGTATCACCCTTTGGTGACACCATCTTGGATGCTTTATCAGAAACTTCCGCCTGGGCTCTAGTACGCACCGGCATACCAGCAGTGCGAGGGGCTGATTCTATTTCTGCGACTTTAGGGATAAGCACCGAACCGCTATCCCTCAGAGGAGGGAGAACCACAGATCGCGGCCGTAATGGGGAGCTGGTGAACTGAGCCGGAACGGGAGCTCTACACTCGAAAAGCACCCATCTCTCCTCTGTAATGACGGGGCCGACCCGATGGGGATACCAACCCTTGAAGGACCCTACATGCCTCGGAAGATAGTCGGGCTCCGAGATCATGAAGAGGGAGCCAGTGTTTAACCACATTAAATGGTGAATGACATCGCGAGTAACCTCCAGGGAGAGGGCAAGCTCAACTAAAAATTCCTCTAAAGGAACGCCCTGGCTGTAACCTAACTGCTGGGTGAAGCAATGCGGATTATATCGCATGAAGAGAGCATTGTCATTCTGGCGGAACTCCAAATAACCCGGCCTGATCGAGTATAGATGCATAATATCCTTAGGCTTTAAAGCCGGAACCCCACCCTTCAACAATCAAACAATTGCTGAACGGGCCCCGCTGGAGCAGAAAGGACTCGATCGCAGAAAACCATTCCGCCTTCATTTGAGTATGGATTCAGCAGCATGCGGAGAGCGCCTAACTGGGTCGGATCGGGAGAGGAAGCATCAACCAACCTCATGATCTGCGGGAAAGTATACGATTCATAAAAATCTGGTCGCTGGTGCGCAGCAAACGCTCATAACACATGCATCTCGATCCACGACATGAAGTAGTGGAGGGAGAAATTCGTGGTATTCGCACCCGGGTTCGAAGTATTAGCGGCAACGGTTAACCCATGATATAGATGAAACAAACCCACGACGCCAACAGCTAATCGTGCTCCTCCAGTTATGCGATGAGCAGGATAAAAGACAGAGGCTCTCATAAAGCGGTGATGCATCGACATTGCAAACCGGCTGAGCCAAATACTGATAAAGCCGACGAAAAAAGTTTCTTCGTCCATACCAGGGGCCGCGATCGCATCAAAAGCCACAGCCGACAAGTTTGGAATATAAACTACGGTAGGTCCTCTTCTTTAACCGGCAGTTTCTTCAACCCGAATCCAAAGGGATCTTCAATTTTCGTGAATTTTGGAGCCTTCTTGGATAAGACATCATCGCGGAGAAAGCATGCAATGAAAGTTTCAAAAGCGACACCTTATCCTTCTGATGTCACGAAAAGTTTTTCAAAGATGCCCAGGGCCTTGATTAGACTTGGGTGCTTGTGACGAACGGCATTCTCAGTCGACAGGCCGTCAAGCATAGCGGGCACCATAGCAAACACGTACTCATCAGGAGGCAGTAACTCTTCGTAATGCTTTCTCCTAATCGGCAGTCCTAAAATGTCCCAGAACTCCTCCAGCGAATTAGAGACTTCGCGATCCCCTAGCAAAAACGTATTCGTTGGAAGGTTCCACTGGTTCAAAAAAGCCTTGACCCACCAAATGTGTGGAGCATGGTAGTAGAATAATGATGCGTACACTGTTTGGTACAACCTAGCCTTCTGCAGCTGTGCGTGTTGGGCAGAGAGAATGTATCGAGCCCAAGAAAGGTTACCTACTGGATGGCGCGGGGTAATGCCTACCTTATACACCTGCCCCCAGGGTCGAGCTTCACCCTGACATATGCGGCAAACCCAAAATATCAATAGCCACCGGGGGCTCGTTGGGTATCCCGGTCATTGACGGCTTGAGCTGGCCCGTAGGAGTCCAATTAGTCGCCTCCACCGCATAAGCAGTCCGTGGGCGTTCCATAAATGAGATTGGGCAGATGTGTTCTGTTGGCACTTCACAGGTAAAGCTATGGCAGCCCCTGATGATATGATCGTACCACACCCCCATAAGAGAAGAATCGTACGGTCCTTTTCATGCGCCCTAATCATCGCTATAACTTCCTCATCTGATGGAAACTGCGGAAAAGCGGCTTCTGAGCGAGTGTAAGGGAAGTCAAGAAGTGAGGCCATCGTTCCTGAAATAAGAAGGGAAAGGAAAAACCCATTTTTTTAAAAAATATAATAATATAATATAAAATAAAATAAAAACGTGATGTTTCTTTCACGGGACCATTGGTTGCAAAACTAATGGACCCCACAAAATCAATATGGCGGCTCACCAATGATGAAACAAGATAATTATTGTGAGAATAAAAAAAAATCTCATTAAATAGATAGTGGAGTTTAAACAGCTCTTGACATTCTTGAAGAAAAATGAATTCTGTTGAAGTACCCAACAAATTTAAATTTTTGCAAATAAGGGTAAAACCCTATGAAAATATTCTCAAGAACACCAGGGAATGAAATTCCCGAAGGACCCTCTTGATCTTTTAGAGCTAAGCTCTATGATGAGGAATTAAATTCCTTTTAAGCAGTAGAATTAAATTCCAGAAACCCCCATGATGGGGAAAGGAAAAATAGAATTAAAATTGCATAGATCCTCAAAGATCAGAGGAGAAATGCCCGATCTTCGAAGACATTGGGGTTTACTACTCAAAGATTATGTCTTTTTGGTTCTCTAAGAGATGGGTTCCAGAAGAGAGCAAAGCTCTTATGGTGGATTTAAAATCCAGAAAAAAGAATTAAAGAAAAGGATTTCTTGTTCCTAAGAGAAAAACGTCGTTCAAGATCTTTACCTAAAAAAGTTCTTTCTGATAGAGTTTAACTCTGAAATTTTAATGGGTTAAGAACTAAATTCTGAAAGGAGAATTAAATTCTCAAGAGAAGACTAAGGAAGAAGAAGAAGAAACGATGGACTTTTTAAGAGCCAAGCCCTCTCATATATAAGACGTGATGGGGAGCGGTTCATCTCCCCGTTCCCCTACGCAATCCGACGGTTGTAGGGGCAGACAGCGTTGCACTTACGTGCAAGCCACGTGAGAGCAACGCTGGGAGGCATTTGTTCCCTTATAAAGAAAGGGAAGATGCAAAATTCCTTACTGTTTAAGTCTCACGTGTTAAACACCTGAGCGCCAATATGCAATGCATATAGGCGGTGCAAATCAAACAACTATAGGCTAAATAAGCCCCACGTGTTAAACACGTGAGCGCCTATATGCAATACATATAGGCGCTGCAAATCAAATAACTGCCAGGCTTAACAAGCCTCACGTGTTAAACACGTGAGTGCCTATGTGTAAAGTATATAGGTGCTGCAATTAAACTGACATGTTTAACAAGCCTCACGTGTTAAACACGTGAGCGCCTATATGCAAAGCATATAAGTGCTGCAATCAAACTATAGGCTAAATAAGCCTCATGTGTTAAATACGTTAGCACCTATATGCAATGCATATAGGCGCTGCAAATCAAACAACTGATAGGCTATATAAGCCTCATGCGATAAACACGTGAGCGCCTATATGTAAAGCATATATGCGCTGCAATCAAACAGCTGACAAACTAAATAAACCTCACGTGTCAAACACGTGAGGGTACCCCCTACGAAGAATTAAATTCTACTCAATAAGGGATCGTTGGATCAAAGATCCAATGGTGATTAAACATAGAGCTTTCTAATGAGGAGGAAAATTCTCTGTTAAACAGAAAGTTGGTGGATCAAAAATCCTATGAGATGGAAAATATTTTCCATATCTTTCTAAACAAAGAAAGATTATGCTCTGTTAAACCGAGCACCCTTGAATTAAAATTCCAGTGATGATTAAAATCAACTATTTTTACAAAATAAGATTCTGCATATGGGAAAATATTTCTCCAATCTTGTTAAAAACAAGAAAAATAGGTTCTGTAAAACAAAAACCCTTGGATCAAAGATCCAATGATGGGAAAAATTCCCCAAATCAATTCTGAAACCAATTAAACTAATTAGAATCTCTCAATGAGAGATTTTCTCAGAATTAAACAAACTTCTCTCCACTATATAAAGAACTAAAGACTTCAAGTCTCGAGGGACGGAGAGTGAACAAAAAAGGAACCCCCTCAGAAGCTTTAAAAAAAAGAGAGAAGAAAAAATAAAAGCTTCAAAAGAAACAGAGAATTTAATTATCATAGAAGAAGACTTGTTTCATTGAAACCCTAGGTAAAAAAAAAACAAAACTCAGAGATCATCATGTTTCTCTTTTGCCTCACTAAGGGTTTAACCCTTCATGTAAGAACTTATTTCGTTCTCTGGTTGAGACTTGCAGAAACAGATCCCCCCACAAGTTGAGAATTTAATTCTCATCTGTAACGACCCTAGTATTGCTATACATTTGTGTTTTCTTTCTTTAGTAAAATATTTTATTTATTTATTCTTAGCATTTTTCCGTATATTTTGTTTTCTATTAAATATATTATTTTATTATTCCATCTAATTTTCTCAAACTCATTTCTTTAAACTAAATCTTAACCTATTTCAAATTAAATGCAAGACCTGACCCAGCCCATAACCTAAATCCAATCTCATTTTCATTTTCTTTTATAAAACTATGAGCCCAAAAACCGACTTTCTTTTTAATCAACATCATATATTTAATTCTTATTAAATATGTGTATGAACAACCTTGTAGCACATTGGTCAAGTCCTTGCATTGTTATTCCATAGATCACATGTTTAAATCCTCATTCTTGTAATTATTTTTTTTTATCAATTTTTATTCTTCTCATAACTTACAAATGAGACCTTTCATTTCCAAAATGAATGGTGGCCTTTCATTTCTCTTTTAATTCCCATATTGAATGCATATATTATTATACATAATTCACCATTACACCATCTTTATTTGTCCTCTTCTTTCTTTTTCTTCCTCACATTTTTATATCTCTCCCTTCTCCCTCTTCACCTAGAGTCCTAGAAGAAGAAAACCAAGAAGTTTCAAGAAAGTCTCGCTAGAAACGAGAGGCTATCGGCGGGTAAAAAAGTCCGGTGAAAATACCGGCTTGTGTATGTAAGTCCCTTCTCACTTTCCCTCCCTCCATCTCCTTCTCTATATCTTTCTCTTTTCATATTGCTATGAAAAATTTCCCTTCTCATATCACAGTCCATAAATAATTAATACATATATAAATAATGAACACACACAAACATACACACATATATAGTTTGTAAAGTTTTTTCCATTACTCTCAATCCATATATTAAGATTTCATAGTGACTAATTAGGATTGCATCATTTTTTGTTGTATTTTAAATTACTTTATTTAAAGTTTGTAAAAAAAATGAAGATACGAATAAATACCATGGTTTTCTCATTTCTCACATATGACATATCAATACCTTTACTTTTAAAATAATTTTTAGAAATTAATTTTTATTTCTTGAAATTTCAGGAAATTTACATATGATAGAATATATTATTTTGTACATGCTGTAAAAATTTCAGATCGAATCACTCAACGGTTTAAGAATTATATCGTTTTTATTCACTCTTCGTAAAACAGAAAACTACAGTTATCGGTCAACTTTTAGGACACATAACTTGGTATACCAATGTCCAAATTGAGCAAACTCAGATATTTTGGATTTCTACATCGAATAATATAGATTTTCTTAGTTTGATATTTTTACTGAAAACCTACGTAAAATATACAAACCGCGTTACAATATTAAGCGACGAATCTAGACAGAATCAGTCCTGATTCGCACACTGTTTTTAAATTGGATATAACTCAAACTTCTGATGTCCGTTCGTGACAAAATTTAGATGTGTAGATGTATAATTGATGGAACTATAAATTTATGTATACTAGATTACTTATAAATGCATGAAACAACCCGATATAGGCTTTGCAATACAATATATAGTTGTTGTCTAGAAATCTGAATTTCGGTTTTAAACCCTAATATTAAAACGATCATAACTAGAGCTTAAGAAATCCAAATCGCACGAATCTTGGTGTTTTGGATAATTATATCGAAAGACCTACAATTTTCTCATAATTTTTGTAAGCTGAAACATGATAGAAATTAACTCAAACCGCGTTTTAAAAATGTGTGACGGTGCTGAACAGATTCTGATCTGTTTTGCGCGACGATACAAAAACATGTATATCTCTCAAACCGATAGTCGTATTTAGGCGAGACTGGAACTCACGTGTGCATAACACTTAAGGCTATGTTTTTGTTTATATTTTTGTTTCAAATGACTTGATTAACTAGTCGAACATATCACATATTTACAACATTGTTTTGGACGTTACTTGTATACTTATCTCATATCATGTTCTGTAATTACTTATTTATTTTTATTTAAATGACTTGTAATTAAATAATTACATGTTAGAATTGACTTGATCTTGACACGACTCAATCATGAATACTTGAACCCAGTATGTACACTTGAACCAACTTGACATCGAACCATGAATACAATTGGCATGACTTGCACTTGACATGACTACATGAGCTCAATTTTGAAAACTTGATATCACACATCACCTTTTGCATTCATGGATTCGATCAAGACTCATAACATTAATCATAAACTAATAAACACGGGGTGTTGGGGTAGTTCATGCGTGAATCCAACAAAATCTCAAAAGTCCCCCTAGATCATGAATCCATGTCTACTAACACAAGCAAGCTATCATGAGGGCCCGTGTTTCCTTGCTCCTGGATTACAGCCTGTTGAGTTTGGAATACTTCAATACTAGGTTGAAGTCCCGTTACTAACATTTGATTCGGGCCTGTGGTTTCCTATCCCTGGATTACAGCCTGTTGGGTTCGAGAACACTCTTGAGATTGGTTGACATTCACCCTTGAACTTACGTTAGATTAGTATATCCAAGTAGAGACCTATTAAGACACTTACATTCACTTCATGTTCACTATACCTATACTCCATGGCCAATACTTGTTTGCCATGCTGATATAGTTGACATACACATTACCATGCATGCTACCATACTTGTTTATATGTTCATGATTTATATTCATGCTATACTTGTTTACTATGCTCATGTTATATTGTCATGCTTACATAGTTGCCATTAATATCACCATGTTATACTTGTTCATGTTTTATTTCCATTCATGCTATATCACATGTCACATTGCATATTCATTTATGTACTTTCACATCCCACCATTCTTAGGGACTTACCGAGCGCAAGTTCGCTGACGGGCATTCCACCCACTTCTTCGTCAGGTGACATTGAGACAGAGAAGATAGAAGTGGTCGAAAAGGAGTACAACCAGTTCACATCACAAACAGACGTATAGTTTCATTCAGTTTTTCATTTCATTTCAGCTTATTTATGTATGTCTCATTGTTAAGGCTTATCGTGTTAAATATCTTGTATTAAGATATTTTGTCTACTATGAATCATGAATGTAATAAATCATAGTTGGATTTCATTCTTTGTTTATTCTTGTTAGTTTAAGTTGCTTATATACACTTAGCGTATTTATTTCAAGAAATGACCTTCTCGGAATAAATACGTCGCGGGCTTGCCATGTCACCGTTTTCATCTACTGGGAAGCGGGGCGTGACAGGTTTTGTTGGTGGCCGATGCAGGTCAGTTCTGCATGAACATCATAAGCAATATAATACAAGAATTATGAAGTCCAATTATTACATTCGACTTTTCTTTTGAATCCTACCCCATTCCTTGAATCCATTTTGAACTCCACCTTCAGCTTCTTTGAAGTCCATCTCTCGACTTTTGAATTCTTAACTCTTGTTCATCCTTTCTATTTGTATAACGTTGACCTATTAGCTTAATTGGTTAGAGTATCGATCGACGGAGCTCGAAGACGACATCATCCTAATCTTGCTTCCTTACTCTGTTGCAACATTCTTCTTGAGTAATTTCGAGAACGAAATTATTTTAAGGAGGGTAGAATGTAACGACCCTAGTATTACTATACCTTCGTGTTTTCTTTCTTTAGTAAAATATTGTATTTATTTATTCTTAGTATTTTTTCTTATATTTTGTTTTCTATTAAATATATTATTTTATTATTCTATCTAATTTTCTCAAACTCATTTCTTTAAACTAAATCTTAACCTATTTCAAATTAAACGCAAGAACTGACACAACCCATAACCCAAATCCAATCTCATTTTTATTTTCTTTTATAAAACTATGAGCCCAAAAGCCCACTTTCTTTTTAAGCAACATCATATATTTAATTCTTATTAAATATGTGCATGAACAACCTTGTAGCACATTGGTTAAGTCCTTGCATTGTTATTCTATAGATCATATGTTCAAATCCCTATTCCTGCAATTATTTTTCTTATCAATTTTTATTCTTCTCATAACTTACAAAACGAGACCTTTCATTTCCAAAATGAATGGTGACATTTTATTTCTCTTTTAATTCCCATGTTGAATGCATATATTATTATACAAATTCACCATTACACCATCTTTATTTGTCCTCCTCTTTCTTTTTCTTCCTCACATTTTTCTATCTCTCCCTTCTCCTTCTTCACCTAGAGTCCAAGAAGAAGAACACCAAGAAGTTTCAAGAAAGTCTCGCTAGAAACGCGAGGCTATCGGCGGATAGATAAGTCCGGTGACAATACCGGCTTGTGTATGTAAGTCCCTTCTCACTTTCCCTCCTTCCATCTCTTTCTCTCTATCTTTCTCTTTTCATATTGCAATGAAAAATTTCCCCGATCATATCATAGTCCCTAAATAATTAATACATATATAAATAATGAACACAAACAAACATACACACATATATAATTTGTAAAGTCTTTTTTATTACTCTCAATCCATATGTTAAGATTTCATAGTGACCAATTAGTATTGCATCGTTTTTTGTTGTATTTTAAATTACTTTATTTAAAGTTTGTAAAAAAAATGAAGTTACAAATAAATACCATGGTTTTCTCATTTCTCACATATGACATATGAATACCTTTACTTTTAAAATAATTTTTAGAAATTAATTTTTATTTCTGGAAATTTCAGGAAATTTACATATGATAGAATATATTATTTTGTACATGCTGTAAAAATTTTAGATCGAATCGCTTAATGGTTTAGGAATTATATCGTTTTTATTCATTGTTCGTAAAACAGAAAACTGCGGTTATCGGTCAACTTCGATGACACATAACTTGGTATACCGATGTCCAAATTGAGCAAACTTAGATATTTTGGATATCTAAATCAAATAATATAGATTTTCTTAGTTTTATATTTTTACTGAAAACTTACATAAAATATATAAACCGCGTTACAATATTAAACGACGAATCTGGACAGAATCTGTCCTGATTCGCAAACTGTTTTTAAATTGGACATAACTCAAACTTTCGATGTCCGTTCAAGACAAAATTTAGATGTGTAGATGCATAATTGATATAACTATAATTTTATGTATACTAGATTACTTAGAAATGCATGAAACAACCCGATATAGGCTTTGCAATACAATATATAGTTGCTGTCTAGAAATCTGAATTTCGGTTTTAAACGCTGATATTAAAACGATCATAACTAGAGCTTCAAAAATCCAAATTGCACGAATCTTGGTGTTTTGGATAATCACATAGAAATACCTACAATTTTATAATAATTTTTGTAACCTGAAACATGATAGAAATTAACTCAAACTGCGTTTTAAAAATGTGTGACGGTGCTGAACAGATTCTGATCTGTTTTGCGCGACGATACGAAAACATGTATATCTCCCAAACCGATAGTTTTATTTAGGCGAGACTGGAACTCACATGTGAATAACACTTAAGGCTATGTTTTCGTTTATATTCTTATTTCAAATGACTTAATTAACTAGTCGAACATATCACATATTTACAACATTGTTTTGGACGTTACTTGTATACGTATCTCATATCATGTTTGTAATTACTTATTTATTTTTATTTAAATGACTTGTGATTAAATCATTACATGTTAGAATTTACTTGATCTTGACACGACTCAATCATGAATACTTGAACCCAGTATGTACACTTGAACCAACTTGACATTGAACCATGAATACAATTGGTATGACTTGCACATGATATGACTACATGAACTCAATCTTGAAAACTTGATATCATACATCACCTTTTGTGTTCATGGATTCGATCAAGACTCATAACATTAATTATAAACTAATAAACACGGGGTGTTGGGGTAGTTCATGCATGAATCCAACAAAATCTCAAGAGTCTCCCTAGATCATGAATCCATGTCTACTAACACAAGCAAGCTATCATGAGGGTCCGTGTTTCCTTGCTCCTGGATTACAGCCTGTTGAGTTTGGAATACTTCAACACTAGGTTGAAGTCCCATTACTAACATTTGATTCGGGCCCATGGTTTCCTACCCGTGGATTACAGCCTGTTGGGTTCGAGAACACTCTTGAGATTGGTTGACATTCACCCTTGAACTTACGTTAGATTAGTATATCCAAGTAGAGACCTATTAAGACACTTACATTCAATTCATGTTCACTATACCTATACTCCACGGCCAATACTTGTTTGCCATATTGATATAGTTGACATACACATTACTATGCATGCTACCATACTTGTTATATGTTCATGATTTATATTCATGCTATACTTATTTACTATGCTCATGTTATATTGTCATGCTTATATAGTTGTCATTAATATCACCATGTTATACTTGTTCATGTTTTATTTCCATTCATGCAATATCACATGTCACATTGCATGTTCATTTATGTACTTTCACATCCCACCATTCTTGGGGACTTACCGAGCGCAAGTTCGCTGACGGGCATTCCACCCACTTCTTTCTATTCTTGGAATGTTCGTCAGGCGACATTGAGACAGAGAAGATAGAAGTGGTCGAAAAGGAGTACAACCAGTTCACTTCACAAACAGACGTATAGTTTCATTCAGTTTTTCATTTCATTTCAGCTTATTTATGTATGTCTCATTGTTAAGGCTTATCATGTTAAATATCTTGTATTCAGATATTTTGTTTACTATGAATCATGAATGCAATAAATCACAGTTGGATTTCATTATTTGTTTATTCTTGTTAGTTTAAGTTGCTTATATACGCTTAGCGTATTTATTTCGAGAAATGACCTTCTCGGAATAAATACGTCGCGGGCTTACCACATCACCGTTTCTATCTACTGGGAAGCGGGGCGTGACATCACCGGGGAGATTTTGTCATGCAGATTCAAAATCTAGGGGAATGAATTGAGTTCAAAGAATTTGATTCTTACAAAACACATGAACACTAGGGTTTAACCCTATAAAAAGAATTTAATTCTAACAAAATAAGAGATATGAGATCCTCCAAATCCTAGGGTTATTAACATGAGATCAAAATCTCCAAACACCCATAAGGAAAAACTGATGATTCATTAGAGTTTAAACACTATAACGAGGACCGCACGTGTTTTCCACGCAAGCGCTTAAAAGAAGAACAAGAAGTGCCTCCTAGGACAGTCACGTGTTTTGCACGCAATCTCCAATCAAGTGCTTAGCACTTATATAAAAAAAGAGGGGATAAAACCCAAAAAGCAGTACCCAATTTTGCGGCGTCTCACGTGTTCACACGTGAACGCCACAAGAACCAAGTGTTTAGCACTTATATGCAAAAAGGGAATAAAACCCAAAGAACAGCACCCACTCGTGGACGTCTCACGTGAGCGCCTCCAAAGTTCAGTGTTTAACACCGATCTAATGTCTCACGCGGGATGCACGTGAGTACTACATTTACCAGTGCTTAGCACTACAGGGGTAAATATGAAGACCCAAACCTAGTCACTAATGGGCTAAGTCTTCCCGAGGTCAAAACATTTTTTATCTCCAAATCGACCGAGCCTCTGTGCTCATGTTTTCCCAAATTGATCTTGTTCCTAAATATGACTATTGATCTTCCTCATCCCACATCTTCCCGAGGAAATCTTAGTTTACCACTAACTCCTTTTTCCCTCAAATACGGGGGTATATCTTTCCACAGCTCTAATCTACGTCGTTGTAATTCCTCAACGTTTTCAGAGAGGTGGCGGGTCCCAACAACCAACAGTTTTTTGGTGCACTGATGTGTACACCTCAAATCAGACCGCACCCCAAACTGAGTGCATCCCATATCATCGTTGTTCATCCCATCGTGTAACAAATACACGTGCGCGCAAGATGATCAATGGACCGAGACGTCCTTAAACTAAAATCTCACCTCCAAAATGGTGATCAACGGGCCGTGACGTCCTTAAACTAAAACCTCACCTCCAAAATGGTGATCAACGGACCGAGACGTCCTTAAACTAAAACCTCACTTCCAAAATGGTGATCAGCGGACCAAGACGTCCTTATACTAAAACAACAAGAGCCCAAATGCTCTCTTGTTGGATCTGAAACAAAAACGATCCTAAAACCTTATTAAGTAGATCTTAGTCTCAAATTGGACTAACGTATCCTTAACAAAAAACCAACCGAGCCCCAACTGCTCATATACATTTAAGTCGATCTTAATCTCAAACCAGATTAACGATTCTTAAATAAAACAAACCCAAATCTAAGATATAAGGATTTAGACTAATCCACGCCCTACGGGGGACAACATAAGTTAGTCTCCATATACAATCCACGAGCAACCAAAACAAACAAAAACACACACGACACGAAGTGAACTTCCGGAGCAGGAGAAAGTGGTTATCGCGATGCGGTAACGTAATTAACCGCAGGGGCTTGCGCCTGCAGGGAAGAGCGTCCCCACAATCAAAAACCCCTCATAAACGAGGGGGAATCTGACGAAATCACGCTTCAACGGCCGGATCCGTCCAAACCTCCGATATACGATGCCATAAATCAACTTGGCATCTTCAGAAAGGTGGACGGATAAATCCAAATAGTATCTGCCCCCAAATTCAGGCAAGACGATCCATCCCGGTTCTTCTCTGTTTTTGGCGATGAACAATGGTTAGTTAACTTAGCACCCAATAAAATTAAAAATAACTCACTTTTTTAGGTTGAAAGCATTGATTATGGTACTAAGATAGACTTTTATGGTATCAGAGCCAAGCTAATGCATTAGGGTAGTCTAAACGACGTTAAGTGTTCGATCAAAATTCAAAACCCGAACTTTTTCAAGTTTCTGTCCATATTTCCAAAAGTTGGTATTTTACAGATTAAAATTATTCAGAAAATCGTGCAGGTAATTATATGGAGCCCCAAGAAATCCGAGTGCCCAATTCACTAAAATGACCGCGGAACCGCGGCAGAACTTAGGGTTGAGCCGTGGTTCCGCCGCAAGTTTGGTGAGTTTGGGAATCGTGTTTCTTGTGTTGCTCCAATGTGATATTTGGGACTTTTTTGGGTATTTTTGTTGAGGCTCAAGTTGTTGAGACTCAAGTTGTTGAGGTCTCTGTGATTTATAGGAATTTGGGATATCGATCGAAATGTTTAACATCGTCTAGATTTTTTTTGTATGTTATACAATGGTTAGAATCCACAATGATTGGTTTTGAGAAAATTAGTTATTACGTAACAAATCTAACATTTTAGCATTGCTTTAATGATTGGCATGGAGTTTAGATTTGGATATAAACTCCGTCGCAATCTAGTATTATACATGAATACTCGCGGGAAAACAATAGTAGATAGCCATGGTCCTTCGCCTTGACCAAGTAATTATGGGAGAACCCCATGGCCTACAACATCCACTAGGGTGCTCAAGGCGATGGTGTTCCGCCCAAGTCTACTTAGTTGATGCCTTCGGGGGCATGGCCATCAACTAATATTCTCGACAAGCATTCAATAATTCTGGAATTTTTTTTTATTGAATTGCCCAATTTTATTTTTGAAAAGGGTTTTCAATTCAAGGCTAAAATGTAAGGTTTCAAACATTTGGCATGAAATTTGGAATATGCGATAATCCGGGTTTATAATGTCCATTGATACGGATTCTAATCATTGTAGTTTTCTTTTCTGCGACCGTAAGTGTAATATGTATCCCTAATCTCGTTACTATACGTCAACGACATTAGGAATATACATATTTACTTTACGTTGATGATATGTAATGATATTCTGTTGCTATATAGGTATGTTATATAGGATGGTCGTGATTGAATAGCCGGGGTTTTATGTGAGATGAGATTTTTTCTTTTTTCATTCATGTAATATTCTTTTATTGGGACACTTCCGGGTTGAGATTGTTGTCTTCATTTGATGTATATTATTTACTTTTCCGCATTAGGATAGACCCAAGACGGGGAGCATAAGTAACCGGGTTCTAGAGTCCAGTGGGAGGCCATCATGAGGAGTCAAGACTGGTCTCCTAACTCTAGAATTGGTAAGGTTACTTTCCTCTCTCGTAGGGGTCTAGGGGTGTGGGCTTGGTTATTCATCACGATCGTGGAATCCGTGTTTTTCATTACTGGCTTAATCTAAAACACGGACCTCTTAGTATATCCTATATTTTCATATATCCGGATTCTGCTGTTTCTGTAATGTGATGTGAATATATAACTGCCTGAGACGAATGCTACTTATATATATGATATACCAGTAGACACTATATATGTTTTGCATCCGTGCTAGTCCTGACCCCGCCCTGCCGTAAGTTAAGTAACCTTACGGTGAAGATCCGGGTCCCTATGGCGAATGCAGATGGCATACATATGTGTTTTATTTTCGTTTCTTCTGTGATGATTAGGACTTTAAATGATGGGACTACAGAAATAAGATTAATGTTAAGAAAAGAAACCTAAAGATGCTGTAGAATCAAATTTGAAACATATTTGGCTTTTTCACGAAAAAACAAATATTTCAAATGCGGAGCTTAAAGCCACTCCTTTTTCAAAATTATTTGGTTCTACAACGATATCAAGTTCAAAACGTTAAAGGTTTTTATCAAAACCATTCGTAGCCCTCCGCCATTTTAGGAAGTAGAGTACTTAGTATTCATACTACGTTTGTTGACTATAGTTAAGGAGAAGTGTACGGTAGCTAGGTGATGTCTTCCCATAAAGCATATGATGCGATCGATTAGGACATTTGTATGAATTTGTTGACCATAGTTAAGGGTCATACGAATGGGTCTAAATCAATCAAGAAATGACGGGTAGAACTTGACTAGCGCTTATAATTTGTTGACCATAGTTAAGGTCATAAGACTCCAGGGGTAAAAACTATATCGGGAATTTCAAGTGTTGAAATTGGCAATAAGATTACATACCTTCTATTTGATAGTTGGACCTCGATCCCACTGTGAGTAATACTTACCCCCGGGAGAATTTTACACTTTACAATTAGCTTATCCAGTAGGTGTCTAGAAAGATGTCAACAGGGTTAAGCCTCTAGGAAAATGAGGTTTATTTTAATTAGGTCTGTGCGATAGCGCGGAAATATCCCTTGGAGTACCGACACTGGCCTGGCTGACCGGTTAGCGAACTTGTAGAATGTAATTAATCCTGGCTATTTTTATTTTTAGGGTTTGAAGGAAAATTTGATAAAAACAGTGGGCGACATCGACTAGATAAGATAAATAACCAATCTAATATTGCAAGAGCTTTCGCTGAGTTTTTTTCTTTTCTCTCTCTCCTAATGGAAGATACCAATGACATGATTTAAGCTTTTACTAGAGAAAAATAAACTGACAGGACCTAATTATAAAGACTGGCTGAGGAACGTGAACATTGTCTTTACTTATGATAAGATTGCATACGTTCTAACTACTCCAGCCCCTCCCCTCCCAGGCCCTGATTCCTCTGTTGCGAATAAGGAGATCCGCAAGACTTGGGATATCGACTGCGCCACAACCAAATACCTCACGTTACCTTCGATGGACAACGAATATCAAAAGCAACATGAGAAGATGGATGTGCAATCCATCTTTTTCCATACAAAGGAGTTATATAGGGAGCAATCTCGTGCTCTTCGTTATGAGGACTTAAGAAAGTTGTTTCAAATGAGGATGGTTGTTGGTACTGTAGGGTTACTATGCACTCTCATAAGGGTCTATAAGGCATCAACCATGCCCGATTCAAAAATTAGACGTGCCGAACAACCCTAACCAAGATCTTTAAACTAGAGATTAGGCGAAACAAAGCATGTTAAACACTTTAACATCTAAGAGAGTGGGAATACAACCTTTGCAGACCGGTCCTTCACTTCAATAGCTCCGTGTAGATGTCCCCTTCGCTGCGATCATGAACTCCGGAGTCTAGAGAAGCTCCACAAGAAGAACGAACGTGCTTGCTTCGATAACTTTGAGGCCGAAGATGATCTACGTCGGGAAGACACTAATTCAAGCTATTCCTTCACTAGGTCATGAACTTTGTGAAGAGAACACACTCTACTCTATGGCAAGTGGTAGAGGATGAAGAAGTAGGAGGTGGGCTCACTTTAGAATTGATTTTCTCACACTTTTTCTCATAGCACCATTAGAGCTTGAAAGCTTTTTCAAGGAGCTTGATGAAGAAGAAGAAGAAAGAATAATATCATCATATGAATTATATTTTCCTCAATAATGTAACCATGTGTGAGTTAAGCTATCATGCTTAACTCATGTAGAGAATTGACCAAGGTATATGGTTAAGGGTTGGGTTAACTAAATATCCTAAAGAATGACAAAAGAGTTGACTTTGTCAATGTTTCCACAAGCTTCATGAAAGCTTGAGAACTTTGACAAAGTCTTTTTCTGTTGTTATTCTTAAGATATAAAAAAAACCCTAATCTTTACCCTAATCTTGGTATAAGTCTCAAACACCCATCTTTGATGTATCATCAAGCATGACACAATCATATGTACACAAATATATATCACATATACACTTATGCACAATCAAGTGAGAAAATAAATCTTAAGTGAGCTAATATTAGCTAATGTAATGCAATATATCAAATATATATAATCATATATTAAATTATTAAATCAACTCTTGATTTAATAATCCGGCTATAACCGACTAATATCATGTGTAACAGCTTATCGAATTAACACTTGATCCGATAACCCGGCTATATCGCATACAACCGATCAATGTTACAAATCGCGAGAATAGAATACGGTATCTCATATCGTATCAATCTCGGTGCCGCACATATCACATATATGCTCCTACTCCGTTTCTCTTGAGCCAGGAAACCCCTGTGTAGGACTCTAAAGACTCGTCAATACGCCGGCAGTAGGTGATGATCATATCAAACACCCACAAGCCGCAAGCGGTCTGCTAAACGTAACGGCCACCCGGGTATTGAGCGATCAGAAGATCAACAAGCAAGCCTGTACATTCTCCTACGAATCCAATCAGTAACATTCCCGTACAGTCCGGTCTCTTCGTCTTATATGTCGCATATCTCGCCTAGGGGTGGTAAACGTCAGACCCCAGTAGCTTGATAAGTCGTGTCGATATGATGTCTATAACAGTTTGAGAAACTACTGATAACACTTACCAGTAAATCTCAGCAACCCTGGCCTGAGATTTCCAGTTATAGCCAATCGAACACAGCACAACATCAACTCCCTATACCGGGAGAGACGAATCCCCTCCTATCGCTCATTGCCTCCATGTGATTCGGGACTGTACCCAAAAGCCACCTTTTTGCACGCCCTTTTGGACGTGGTATGATGGAAATCAAAGCACAATGGGAATCACACAAGACTTTATGACAATCTCGGGTCTACAGACTACTCTGTACCAGTGTCACCAGAGAACTGCCATCTGACGTGAGGTATAATACCATCTGGGAGTTCTCGGCGAGTCCGTCCAGTGTACCCAGTCTCTACTGAGCACCCGTACACCATCCTTGATGTCAAACACCGATGGATATGGGATCATCCATCGCCCATCATATGGGTCAAGATGCGTATACTCTAGTCTACTCTGGTGTATCGATGCCCTGTCTCGATATACCCTCGACTAGGAACAGTTATAGGATGTACTCGTCGACTACCATGGCCCCACTAGTATGAGCTCATCATAGTCCCAGTAGTCGAGTACATATCCTAAGGGCTTTATCAACATGTAACATAGAGACAATCAATGTACATGTTAAGATAAAGAGTAACCAGATATCGTACTATCATGTCGAGCAAGAAAGTCCTCCCTATATATGTCCAAGTATCCACTACAATATATATCGTATGTATAGTAATGGCCTCTAGGGCATACATATAACTAACAATCTCCCACTTGCACTAGGGCCATCTATTGTGGTATCGCATACCCAACAATTAGCTGTGGTTGAAGTATCTCATACTCAACCATCCCATAAAAGTCTCTACTGGGAAAAATGCTTTTGTGAGTGGATCCGCGCTGTTGTCCTCTGTGTCTACTCTCCTAACCTTGATCTCCCTGGAGATCAACCATCTCCATGATCAGGTGATACTGCCTAAGAATTATATCTGGATTTCTGTTGGGACGGGGGTTCTTTGGCAAAAGCCACAACTCCATTGTCACACAATGGTAGGAACGAAGTTCATCTCATGAACTTATATATCCAGACTGCCTCTTTGGTAGCATCTTTGGTAACGATGTATCTTGACTTTAATCGTCTAGTAAGTCACGGTATCTAGCTTGGAACTCTTCCAACATACCGTCCCTTCACTGAGGGTAAAGACAATGCCTGCGACCGACATTCAATCATCTTTATCACCTTAGAACCTTTCCAGTGATTCTCCCACGGATCGATTGATACCATCTCACTACAACTAGTGAGAATCCTAATATCCAATTAGATCTATCTCATAGATCCAAAACCCAGGATTCAGGAGGTATCACTTTGATCCTATATGGAGATCCTTGTGATAAGCGGAGATTGACCAAGCGTAGCATAGGAAACTCCTTCCCTATCAAGAGCATGTCATCCACGTACTCTACGAGGATCACCACCATACTCTCTACTACCTTTTTGTATATACTAGGTTCATTTACCATTTTGATGAAGTCAAACTCTTTGACTACCACATCAAAACAGACGTTCCAACTCCGCGATGCCTGATTTATCACATAAAAAATCTTGCTCACTTTTCCGCTGCTCCCACTGTCTACGAAGCCCTCTGGCTGTGTACTTATAGACACTCTTTTCCAAATCATCCTTTAGAAAAGCAGTCATGACACCCAACCGCCAGATATCGTAGTTATGGTATGTAGCCGTGGTAAGTAGGATCTGGATGGACTTAAGAATAGCTTTGAAAGTCTCAACTTTTCTATGTACACCAAGTAATCTTCTCAAGATATACTTGCTCCTGATGGGGATTTAATCCTTCAGATAAATCAATCAAAGTCCATACTTTGTTGGTGTATAAGGATTCCATCTCAGATCGCTAAGCATCCAGCCATTCTTACAGAGTCCCACTCCTGATGGCCAGTTCGAAACTAGTTGGGTCATCATCTCATGATGCAATCCTCGCTCCCACTGTCATAGAGAAAACCGAAGTATCTCTCAGGTGGGTGAGGAACCCTACTAGATCGGCGGAGAGGCTGAGGTTCGTTGGAAACTATTGAATCCTTTGGTTCTACCAAATCATCAGCTGCAGTTTGTATAGCTGGAACTCTTTTCAGTTCTACCTCATGACCATTAATTTCTTGACAAGAAATTCCCTTTCACAAAGGTGGCATGCTGAGAAACAAAACATCTTTTGTTTCTCGGTTTGGTAGAAGATATTCCCTTGCGAATGCTTGGGATATCCAAAAAAACTTCCACAGAACTGACTTTGCCTCGAACTTGTCCGGATTATGCTTTTAGACATAGGCTGGACAACCCCAAATCTTAACATACTTAATATATGGGCTCTTCCCATTCCATATCACATATGAAGTGGTAGGCAACTGATTTGATTGGAACCCTATTCAATAGGTATGCAGCTTCTCAAGTGCATAACTCCCAAAAAAGAAATAGGAAACTCAGTAGTACTCATCATAGAGTGCACCATATCTAATAGGGTGTGATTGCTCCGCCCCGATACACCAAGGTGTTGTGGTGTATACGGAGGAGTAATGCTGAGAGAGAATCTCATTCTCCTTTAAAATAGTCCAGGAATTCCGTGCTCAAGAATTTTCCTCCTTGATTTCATCAAAGGACATAATACTTATACCCGTTTTTGGTTCTCTACTTCTAACTTATATTCTGTGATTATCTCAAAAGTTTCGGACTTGTGTTTCAGCAGGAACATATGTCTGAATCTTGAGAGATCATCAGTGAATGTAATGAAGTACAAAGAACCGGTCTTGGCATATGTAGACAGGGGACTTTCATACATCAGCATGTATCAATCCAAGAGTTCATTAACTCTTTCTCTATTTCCAATAAACGGAGCTGTGGTCATCTTATCTTTGTGACATGACCGGCAAGTTTCACAAGATATAAATTCAAACAAATTTAAATATGCATCTTTATGTAACTTCAACTAGTCGGGTCGCATTGATATGACCTAGTCTATAATGCCTCAAGAAGGATTCATTCATTTCTGAACTCTTCCTCTTGTGTGTATTCTGTATACTAAGAACTGTAGTTTGATTTAGAACGTCAATGCTTTTAGATAACGTGCTTGAACCGATCAACTCTTGATATAGGAAATGTTCAAAACATTATCCAACAATACAAAATTATATCCTTTCTTTACTTATAAAGAGACTGATATGATGTTGTATATCAGGTTCGGTATCTAATAACATTCGTTCAAAATCAATGTATTCTGGTAATACAGGGTGATAACTACCAACAGACTTGGCTGCAACACTTGCACCGTTTCTATCTCATGAAACTTATCACCCGATCTCAGTTCTCTACTTATCTGTAGCCCATGTAACAAATTACATTTGCGGGATCCTGATTCGGTATCTTATATCCAGGACATAAAGAATACTGAGAAATAGTTCTCGGTAATGAACACACCCGAAGAAGATGTATCGACATGCACTTTCTTCGTTTGGGCGGCACGGGAATTCTGGTAATCCCCAATTTCCTGCTCTGTCTTATAACAATTATAAGTTGGAGCGGGACCAACGTTCCTTAGCGCAGTATAACAAGCGGGTTCGGTCAATACATCTGTATTATTATCTTGATTAAGACGTGACATGGTCGCTACCTGGAGAGAGAGAGAGAAGAAAACACTCAGCGTGCGCTTTTACAAGATTAGATTGGTTATCAATTTATCTAATCGGGATGTCTCCCACTGTTTTAGTCAAATCTTTCTTCAAACCCTAAAAGGAAAGACTAGCCGGGATTAATTACACCCTATAAGTTCGCCAATCTTTCAGCCATGCCAGTGCCGGTACTTTGAGGGAGGTTCCCCGTGCTTTCGCACGGACCTAATTAAAGTAAGCCTCGTTTTCCCAGGGGCGTAACCCCGTTAACACCTTTCTGGACACCTACTTGATCGATTAATTGTAATGTGTAAAACTCTCCCAGGAGTAACTCTTACTCGCAGCGGGTATCGGGATCTAACAATCTCATAGAAGGTATGCAATCTCATTGCAAATTTCAACTCTTGAAATTCCCGATAATATTTTGCCCTTATCAACTTATGACCTTGGGTAAGGTCAACAAATCATAAGTGCTAGCCAAGTTCAACCCGTCATTTCCCTATTGAATTAAACCCACCCGCACGACCCTTAGCTAAGGTCAACAAAGTCGCACGACTACCCTAACTCAATCGCATCATATGCTTATACAGATAAGCGCCAATCAGCTACCGCACACTACGCCTTGGCTAAGGTCAACAAACGCAGCACGAATACTAACCAGTACTTATCTGAAATGACGGAGGGCTACGACAGGTTTTTAAGAAAACCCTTTGCGTAATGAACTTGATATCGTTGTAGAATCGAGTGATTTTTAATGGAATGTTTTTGAGGCCTTTTCTTGTTTTGCTAAAGAGGTCACTCCTGGTGAAGGGATCGTCGGCTCTTTCCTTATCGAATAAGGTGCAGGATATTTCATAAATACCACTATACAAAGCAAAAAACTATAGAAACAATCAAAAGACAAACCGAGTTTGTAGCATCTACTAGTTTCGCTAAAGAGGTCACTCCCAGTGAAGGGATCTCGGCTCTTTCCTTATCGAATAAGGTGCTGGATGTTCTACAAGGAACACCGCTATGCAAAGCAAGAACTAGAGCTACCTGTTTTTGAGACAAGTTTCTACAACATTTTTAGGTTTCTTTTAGTTTCATTAATCTCATTAATGAAGTCCCATTTTATTATGCTTCACAAGCATCACATTTGAAACGAAATCAAAAATATAACATATATCTCATATATATAATATAAATATTCATCTCAGGCAGTAATATGATCTCATCACAGAACATTGCAGCAGAAGAACATATATGAAATATTGGATATACTAGGAGGTCCGTGTTTTTAATACGAGCCTGTATAAAACACGGATTCCACGGTCGCGATGAATAGCCAAACCCACATCCCTAGACCCTTACGAGAGCGGCAAGCAACACTGCCAATTCTAGGGTTAGGAGACCCGGTCTCGACTCCTCGGGATGGTCTCCCACTGGACCCTAGAACCCGGTTACTTGTGCTCCCCTCCTTGGGTCTACCTAATGAGGAAAATTAAATAATATACAATGGTGACATCATCCTCAGCCCGGAAGTGCCCTAATAAAAGAATATTACATACAAATGAATTTTACATGAATGAAAAAAAAAACTCTCATCTCACATAAAACCCCCGGCTATTCAAAACGCGACGATCCAATATAACATATCACAGCAACACATAATATCACATATCATCAACGTAAGTAAATATGCGTATCCCAGTTGTCGTTGATGTATAGCAACGAAGCCGGCGATACATCACATACTACGCTTACGGTCACAGAAAAGAAAGTGTAAAACTACAACAGTTGGAATCCGCAACCTCCTTAGATATCGCATGCCTAACTAAATGAATTCCTTAGACATCGCATGCCTAACAATTATAAACCCCGCATTTTAGTCTCATTATCGAAAACTCTTTTAAATATCAAGTCGGGCAATTCAACAAGATTCCCGACATCCTGATCGAATGCTCGTCGCAAACTTTAGTAGACGGCCGCACCCCCGGATTCCGTCGACGAAGTGCACTAAGGCGGAACACCGCTGCCGCGAGCACCCGAACGGATGCTTTTGGCGATGGGGTTCTCCTACGGTCACTTGGTCGGGGCTATGGGGCGTGGCTGTCTATTAAGTTTACCCGGCGAGTATCCGCGTACGCTACGTGATTGCGACGGACTTTTGATCGCATAAAAATTCCGTGGCAACCGATCATCTGAGACTGAACTGCTAGATTTATAACATTCAAATTAGTTATCTTATAACTACCTGTGGATTCCAAATATTGTATCACATTCCAGATAAATAGACAGTGTTAAACTTTCCGATCGAATAAACAAACACCCAAGATTTCCCAAATAGTTCTCAACACTTGAAATTAGTTTAAAAACATCCATCACATGCCACAATACCAATGGTCCAGCCGTAGAAGGGTCAAGCCAACGCCTCACATGTGGCACGCCGTACTGCCCCAAACCCTAAGGTTTAGAGGCAGTTGAAGACGGTCACATAATCGAGTTTGTCTTCTAGAGGGTCCACCGCGTTACTTGCAAGACTTAGAACGTTCTTAAACTACGGAAAAATCCAACGCTTAGAAATTTTCCGGCAGGGGAAAAAGTGAGTTATTGATATATGTTCGAACTTTTTAACACGTTCTAAAAATTACCCGGACTAAATAAACGAAGTTATACTTTCTGATCGAATCAACGAGCTCCCAATACAACCCAGAAAACTCAACACTTGAGTAAAATTAAAAATTCCCAGAAGAATCAGGAAGTACCTACGGTTATTACTGTATAAAAACTATCCCTCAATCAACAGTACTTGCCACGGAACCGCCGCCAATACCTTGGTTTGGCCGCGGTTCCACGGCGCTTTAGTGGATTTAGGGTGTCGTTTTGCACAGTAATTCCTAAAATATTCTGCTGAATTTTTTGAGTATTTTTAATATGAAAAAATCAACAGTTTTGAAAAATTTCCAGAAACTAGGGTTTTTCGGGTATTCGGAGTTCGATCGCACTTTAAACTTCGCCTAGACTTCGCCTAAAGCTCTAGCTTGGCTCTGATACCACTGTAGGTCAGGCAGCCATCCTATCTAATGGGGTCGCCGTGGCACCTACAGGTCCCTCAACAGTTACTTTTTACGCATGCCCCCGCGCGAGGACTACAACCCGCCGGAACACCTTCCGGTCTTAGGACACCCTGGGGGTTAGAGCCTATGCTTCGCCACATTGTCACACAGTGAGAACCCTCCATAGGTCGACATCCAATACCTAGTAGCTCTGATACCACTGTAGGGTTACTATGCACTCTCACAAGGGTATATAAGGCATCAACCATGCCCGATTCAAAAATTAGACGTGCCGAACAAGCCTAACCAAGATCTTTAAACTAGAGATTAGGAGAAACAAAGCATGTTAAACACTTTAATATCTAATAGAGCGGGAATACAATCTTTGTAGACCGGTCCTTCACTTCAATAGCTCCGTGTAGATGTCCCCTTCGCTTCGATCGTGAACTCCGAACTCTAGAGAAGCTCCACAAGAAGAACGAACGTGCTTGCTTCGATGACTTCGAGGCCGAAGATGATCTACGTCGGGGAGGCACTAACTCAAGCTATTCCTTCATTAGGTCATGAACTTTGTGAAGAGAACACACTCTACTACATGGCAAGTGGTAGAGGATGAAGAAGTAGGAGGTGGGCTCACTTTGGAATAGATTTTCTCACATTTTTTCTCATAGCACCATTAGAGCTTGAAAGCTTTTTCAAGGAGCTTGATGAAGAAGAAGAAGAAGAAAGAATAATATCATCATATGAATTATATTTTCCTCAATAATGTAACCATGGGTGAGTTAAGCTATCATGCTTAACTCATGTAGAGAATTGACCAAGGTATATGGTTAAGGGTTGGGTTAACTAAATATCCTATAGAATAACAAAAGAGTTGCCTTTGTCAATGTTTCCACAAGCTTCATGAAAGCTTGAGAACTTCGACAAAGTCTTTCTCTTTTGTTACTCTTAAAATATAAACAAAACCCTAATCTTTACCCTAATCTTGGTATAAGTCTCATACACCCATCTTTGATGTATCATCAAGCATGACACAATCATATGTACACAAATATATATCACATATACATTTATGCACAATCAAGTGAGAAAATAAATCTTAAGTGAGCTAATACCAGTTAATGTAATGTAATATATCAAATATATATAATCATACATTAAATTATTAAATCAACTCTTGATTTAATATTCCGGCTATAACCGACTAATATCATGTGTAACAACTTATCGAATCAACACTTGATCCGATAACCCGGATATACCGCATACAACCGATCAATGTTACAAATCACGAGAATAGAATACGGTATCTCATATCGTATCAATCTCGGTCCCGCACATATCACATATGTGCTCCTACTCCGTTTCGCTTGAGCCAGGAAACCCCTGTGTAGGACTCTAAAGACTCGTCAATACACCGGCAGTAGGTGATGATCATATCAAACACCCACAAGCCGCAAGCGGTCTGCTAAACGTAACGGCCACCCGGGTATTGAGCGATCAGAAGATCAACAAGCAAGCCTGTTCATTCTCCTGCGAATCCAATCAGTACACTCCCGTACAGTCCGGTCTCTTCGTCTGATATGTCGCATATCTCGCCTAGGGGTGGTAAACGTCAGACCCCAGTAGCTTGATAAGTCGTGTCGATATGAGGTCTATAACAGTTTGAGAAACTACTGATAACACTTACCAGTAAATCTCAGCAACCCTGGCCTGAGATTTCCAGTTATAGCCAATCGAACACAGCACAACATCAACTCCCTATACCGGGAGAGACGAATCCCCTCCTATCGCTCATTGCCTCCATGTGATTCGGGACTGTACCCAAAAGCCACCTTTTTGCACGCCCTTTTGGACGTGGTATGATGGAAATCAAAGCACAATGGGAATCACACAAGACTTTATGACAATCTCGGGTCTACAGACTACTCTGTACCAGTGTCACCAGAGAACTGCCATCTGACGTGAGGTATAATACCATCTGGGAGTTCTCGGCGAGTCCGTCCAGTGTACCCAGTCTCTACTGAGCACCCGTACACCATCCTTGATGTCAAACACCGATGGATATGGGATCATCCATCGCCCATCATATGGGTCAAGATGCGTATACTCTAGTCTACTCTGGTGTATCGATGCCCTGTCTCGATATACCCTCGACTAGGAACAGTTATAGGATGTACTCGTCGACTACCATGGCCCCACTAGTATGAGCTCATCATAGTCCCAGTAGTCGAGTACATATCCTAAGGGCTTTATCAACATGTAACATAGAGACAATCAGTGTACATGTTAAGATAAAGAGTAACCAGACAGCGTACTATCATGTCGAGCAAGAAAGTCCTCCCTATATATGTCCAAGCATCCACTACAATATACATCGTATGTATAGTAATGGCCTCTAGGGCATACATATAACTAATAGGTACATCTGTAGGAGATCATGTCCTGAAGATGATATAGCTTATTAAAGAACTTGAGGACCTGGGATTGACGATGGAAAATGAACAATATATTGATATAGTTTACAGTCTCCCCCTGCCTATGCTCAATTTATAGTGAATTTCAACATGCATAATTTGGAGAAATCACTTATTGAACTTCTCAATATGTTGAGAAGCCCAGAGAGCACGCTAAAGATGGTGAAAACTCCCACTCTACTGCTGGGTAATCTTCCTCTTCCGTTCCAAAAGCTAAAGCCAAGGGAAAAAGAAGAAGAAACCCACCAAACCGAGAGGTGGAGTTAAAAAGGCAAAGGGGAAGGAAAAATCCGGGGTCGCAGTATCAGGAAAGGGAGAATGCTTCTACTACCACAAGGCGGGGCATTGGAAAAGGAACTGTACTAAGTACGTAGCCGATCTAAAAAAGAAGAAGCATGCTGATGTTTCCGCTTCAGGTGTGTTTGTTACTGAAAACTGTTTTTCAATAAACTCTACATCCTGGGTATTAGATACCGGTTCGGAAACTCACATCTGTAATTATCTGCAGGGATTGCGAAATAACAAGGTTTTGAGGAAGGGAGATCAGACTCTCCGTGTTGGTAATGGCTCGAATGTTCATGCTGTATCCATGGAAGAGTATCATCTTGGGTTGCCTTCAGGGTGTATATTGATTTTGAATCCCTATTATTTTGTACCAACTATATTGTGTAATATAATATCTGTATCTTTGTTAGAAAATGAAGAATATCATTTTGTATTGCAAAGTAATGTTATGAACATTAACCTAAATCAATAGTTGATTGGGTATGGTATATTAAATAACGGAATTTACGTTCTGAATCAACACACAGTTTTTAACATCCAACACACAAACAAAAGAAAGACTTCAGAAATAAATGAAGCATTCATGTGGCATTGTAGACTTGGTCATATTAACGAAATAAGACTAACCAAGCTACATAAATATGGATATTTAAATCCGTTTGAATATAAATCTATGCGAATTGTCAGTCTTATATCAAAGGTAAAATGACCAAAACTCCATTTACTGGATACGGAGAAAGAGCTTCTGAACTCTTAGGCCTCATTCATAGTGATGTATGTGGACCATTGTCTACACATGAAAGAAGCGGTTATTCATACTTTATAAATTTTACTGATGATTTCTCAAGATTTGGACACGTGTTCTTGTTGAAACATAAGTCTGAAGCTTTCGAAAAATTCAAAGAGTATGAAATTGAAGTAGAAAAACAAACTGGAAGAGTATCAAGAAACTTCGAGCAGATTGAGGAGGAGAGTACTTAAGTACAAAATTCTTAAATTTCCTAAAAGAGAATGAGATTCTCTCTCAGCTCACTCCTCTGTATACACCACAACACAACGGTGTGTCAGAGCGGAGAAATCATACCCTATTAGATATGGTACGCTCGATGATGAGTGATGCTGAGTTACCACTTTCCTTTTGGGGGTCTGCATTGGAGACTGCAGTATATCTATTAAATAGGGTTCCAACTAAATCCGTGCCTACCACTCCATATGAGATATGGTATGGGAAGAGACCATCTTTTAAACGATTTAGGATATGCGGTTGTCCTATCTTTGTTAAAAAGCAGAATCCAGACAAACTCGAGACACGATCGATTTTGTGTATATTTGTGGAATATCCTAAACATTCATATGAATATATACCACAAGGAGGAACAACGTGTGTTTGTTTCTCAATATGCCACATTTTTAGAAAATGATTTTTTTTACAAATGATACAATTGGCAATACGGTAGAACTGGAAGAAATTCCAGAGCCACAAACAATAACTGACGATTTGATTGAATCTGAAGTTTTGATAGAACCTGGCGAGCCTCAGTCACTCCGTAGATCTAGTAGGACTTCTCACCCACCAGAGAGATACTACGGTTTCCTCATTGATGGTGATAGAGAAGATTGCATCATGGATGATGATGACCTTATTAGTTTTCAGCAAACTATCATGAGTAGTGACTCAATGAAATGGCCGGATACCACGTGATCCGAAATGGAATCCATGCACATCAAAAAAGTATGGACTTTGGAAGTTGAACCTCCTGGAGTAAAACCTGTAGGGTGCAAATGGATCTTTAAGAAAAGATTGCTGTGGATGGACAGGTAGAGACTTATAAAGCTAGAATTGTAGCGAAAGGATTTCGTCAAAGACCAGGACTGGACTATGATGAGACTTTTTCTCCAGTTTCAATGCTTAAATCCATTCAGATCCTACTTGCTATAGCTGCTTACTACGTCTATGAAATCTGGCAGATGGATATTAAAACAGCATTTCTTAATGGTGATTTGGAAGAATGCGTTTTTATGGATCATCCGGAAGGCTTCATTGACAGTAGGAGCAGCGAAAAGGCATGCAGGTTGCTTAAATCCATCTATGGATTGAAGCAGGTTTCATGGAGTTGGAACATCTGCTTTAATAATACAATCAAAGAGTTTGATTTTATCAAAAACGTAGATGAACCTTGCATTTGTAAAAAGATTGTAGGGAGTACTGTCACGTTCCTCGTATTGTACGTAGTTGATAATCTCTTGATAGGGAATGGCGTTCCTATGCTACAATCGGTCAAATTATTCTTATCACAAAGGTTCTCCATGAAGGACTTAGGTGATTCCTGTGCATTCTAGGCATAAAGATCTAAAAGATTGTTGGGATTGTCCCAATCTAGATACATAGACACCGTACTAAAGAGGTTTAGTATGGAAGAATCCAAATGAGGTAATTTACCCGCTTGTCATGGAATCACCCTCTCTAAAGACTTTTGTCCAAAGTATGATGAAGAGAGGGCTTTCATGAGTGTTATACCCTACGCTTCCGATGTAGAGTCTATCATGTATGCGATATTGTGTACTCGCCCAGATTTAGCTTATAAACTAAGTGTAGTAAGCAGATATCAATCCAATCCTGAAGAGAAATACTGGACAGCTGTGAAGAACATTCTTAAGTACTTATGAAGGACTAAAGAAATGTTCTTGATGATGGTAATAGGAATCTCCAAATGGAGGTTTTTACCGATTCCAGTTTGCAAAGTGATAAGGATGACAACAAATCTATCTCGGGTTTTGTATTTACCCTCAATGGAGGGGTGGTTTGTTGGAAAAGTTCCAAACAGAACACCGTTGCAGACTCAACGATGGAAGCTGAGTACATTGCTGCAAATGATACAGTTAAGGAAGCTGTCTGGATGCGGAAGTTCATCTCAGAGCTCGGAGTAGTTCCAACCATTATTGATCCAATACCCTTGTATTGTGATAATAATGGAGCTATGGCATTGGCCAAGGAACCTAGGTCCCATCAGCGTTCCAGACATATCCTGAAGCGATATCATTTGATCCGGGAGATAGTTGATCGCCGCGAGGTCGAAGTTCGGAGAGTAGACACAAAGAACAATACCGCGGATTCACTCACCAAAGCCCTTTCACAGGTGCAACATGAGCGACTTTTTGAGATGTTGGGTATGAGATACGCCAATACTTGGACTTAGTGCAAGTGAGAGATTGTTAGATATATGTATGCCCTAAAGACTATTATTGTATATTATAGTGGATGCTTGGACACACACACACACACACATATAGGACTTTCTTGCTCGACATGATAGTATGCTATCTGGTTGTTCTATATCCTGACATGTTCACTCGATTAAGTTTACTGTCTATTTGATATATGTTGATAAAGCCCTTAGGATATTTGCTTGACTACCATGACTATGATGCAGATCATACTAGTGGGGCATGTGTAGTTCACAAGCACATCCTTAAAAGTTCTTAGTCGATAGATTGTCGAGACAGAGCATCGATATTCCAGAGTAGACTAGTGTATACGTTTCTGGACCCAGTATAGGGGCAATGGATGATCCCATATCCATTGGTGTTTGATATCAAAGATTGTATACATGTGCTCATTAGAGACTGAGTACACTGAACGGACTCGCCGGGAACTCCTAAATGGTATTATACCTATCGTCAAATAGCAGTTCTCCAGTGACACTTGTACATGTTAGTCTGTAGACCCGAGATCGTCATAGTGTCTTGTGTGCTTTCCACCGTGCTTTGATTTCCTCCCTACCACAGCTTTATTGAGTCATGCAAACAGGTGGATTTTGGCTACAGTCCCGAGACACATGGAGCCAGTGAGCGATAGGAGGGGTTTCGTCTCTCTCGGTATTGGGAGTTGATATTGCGCAATGAGTGATTGGCTATAACCGCAAGTCTCTGGGCAGGGCTGATGAGATTTACTAATAAGTGTTATCAGTAGTTTCTCGATTAGTTATAGGCCACACATCGGCATGACTTATCGAGTTATTGGGGTCTGACGATTCCAACCCCCAGACTCGATATGCGACATATCAGAAGAAGAGACCGGACTGTACGGTAAGTGTTGCTTGTTGGCTTTACGGGAGTTTGAAAAAGTTTGCTTGTTGATCTTTTGTTCGTTCAATACCTGGGTAGCCGTTACGTCCAGTTAGTACCGCTGACGGCTTGTGGGTATCTGATATGATCGTTACCTACTTCTAGAGTTTTGATGAGTCTTAAGAGTCCTACATAAGGGTTTCCAAGCTCAAGCAAAACGAAGTAGGGCACATATGGAGATATGTGCGGGAGCTTGATTAACTACGAGTACATGATACCGTATTTAATCTAGCGTTTTTTTCTTTTGATATTAGTCGGGTTATATATGATATGACCGGATCATTAAATCAAGTGTTGATTTAATAATTGACTAATTACTCATTATAAATCCTTTCTTTATAAAAGATTATATGTGTGTGTGTGTGTGTGTGTGTCATGGTAGATGATACATAGAACATGGCAATGTAAGAATCGCATGGAAAAGGATATTAGAGATATTGGTAAATATAAATGAATAAATACAAAATTAAAGAATGATTCGTGGCTTCTAAATGTTTCTACAAGGCTCCATTGACCATGACTAACTCTTTTCTTTTTGTTTTATTCATTTATTCTTATCATATCAATCTCTATATATCTTATCTCCAAGGTTCACTTCACTTGGCCATAGTTCATCCTCCTCCTCTTATCTCTCTAGATATTTTTCTAGGTTAGAAAAAGATATGAAAAAGAAAGGTTTTTAGTAAGAATAATCACACTTCATCACCCTATATTAGCTTAGCAAACTAGTATAGGTTGTTAGCTTCATTTCTTTTTTGATTAGTGAAGTAAGAGTTTGAGTGCAAGGAACCCCGTGGTAGATCATCGTAGACAACGAAGGACTCAAGCAAAGTTGTTTCAACTTCAAGTGAAGCCAAAGAGGAGCTTAAGGACTTCTACATGGAGCCATTGAAGAGAATGGGTGGTCTACAAAGGTTGTAGTTCTTTTTCACTTAGGATTATACACACTTTTACTTTGCTAGTAACCCTAATCTCTAGTTTGATTCATGGTTAGTTAAATTAGCACCTAATAAAATTAAAAATAACTCACTTGCTTAGGTTGAAAGCCTTGATTGTGTGCTAAGATAGACTTACAAATCCTTCTGGACTTAGCCGGTATGGAGCTTTGATTAACGGTTGCGCACCAGGCAGTAAATCAATGTTGAATTCAAGAGCTCGATCGGGAGGAAAACCTAATATATCTTCAGGGAACACATTCTCGAACTCTCGAACTACCTCTGGCTTTTTCTTCTTCCAACGGTAGAGAAAACACTTCTGCATTCTTTGGTTTAGCATGGAAGATTCCTGGCTCCAACGTTCTCTCTCCACTCTTGAAATATAAAACTGGGTGATCAGATATCTCAAATACTACCCTCCTTTAACGACAGTCAATCATAGCATAGAAAACTCCCTGCCAGTCCATTCCCAACACAACATCAAAAGTTGGGATGTCCAGTACTTTGAAATTCGCGTAGAATTCTCGTCCACAAACTACAACTGGAAACTGATCAAATACCATAGTTGCTTTTAATACTACATTTCCGGAACTGACATTCCATCATGAAATGAGTGGCTTCATGGGAATCGCATGCGTTCTCAAAAATCGTTGGGGAATGAATCAGTGTGACGTTCCAGTGTCGAAAAGTGTGAGTGCAGGAAGGTTGGCTACTAATATAGTACCTAAGTTGTGTGAGATTGGTTTTAGATACAGGAGAATTACAGAGATATACATGGATTGAAAAGATGTGGAAGGATTAGGAATTACCAGTGATTATTTGGTCAGTGGCTTCAGCTTCCTCAACTGTCATTGTGAAAGCCTGACGTCTGGGTACATTTCTCGTTGCTAGAGGCACATTCCTCTGTCCTTGGGGCATGTTTCTTTGACTTTGAGGCACGTTTCTCTGTGCCTGGTGGAATTGACGAGGAGGTTGTGCAGGAGGTCCACGTGGAGGTAGTGCAGGGAGAGCTAGACGAGGTGAAGGAGCCTAAATAGTTGGCTGCTGCGGAACTGTGATTGCGGGTCTAGATGTTGGAGTTGGGTTGAGTCGATATGGACATGCTCCTATGGCGTGAGTGGATGCACCACAAAACAAACAAAGGACATTTGCACGCCTGCAGTCTTTCGCCAGGTGTCCATTCATCTTGCAGTAGAAACAAAAGTGTGGACTGGGCCGGTTAAATGATCCTCCCGGTCTCCTGGGTGAAAAATTTGGCCTGGAAGAGGCTCCTCCTGCTATTTGTATGGCAGGGTATTTCAAACCGGTAGTCTGTAGTCTGCCCTTCTTCTTCACAACTGCCTCATAGCGTCGGGCAACATTCAGAGCAAGATCATGGGTTGGAAAATCCCCTGTAGTGCAGCTTGGATTTCCGGGTCCAACCCTTGATGAAATCTTCATGTCAGGATATCAGCAGTTGGCATGAGGTGTGCATCGAACCTGTTACGACCTTGTGTTAGCAGTAGAGAGAATGAGATCAGAAATTTGAATTTGAGACAATATCTTACCTGCTAAGCATGGTAAACTCAGCATCGTATTCATCTCCATATCAAGCCTTATTATAAGTGGATGAACTGTTGCTCCATGTCAAAATGGCCAGTCTCAGGGAAGTACTTCGCGTCGAACATATCGCGAAACGTCTTCCATTCAATCAGTTGGGCGAGTTGGCTTTCTTCAACCTTCCACCAGACTCTGGCGTTATCTGTTAGTTGCAGCTTCGCAACTCTCATCCAAGAAATCTCTGGCACTTATGCTGCTGCCAGGTCATCTTCTATTGACTGAGCCTATTCTTCCACTTCCAATAGGCTCTCTTTTCCTAAGAAATGTTTCGGGTGCAGTGCCCGGAATTGCTTGACTCCGGGTGTCTCGACTTCAAGACGGTGCATGAAGATAGCAGTCTGTTGCTGCTGACCCTCCAAGAGACACTTGATAGCCTCAAGCAGTACCGTTTGCTCATTGATAGGAGCTGCAACGGTAGGTAGTGGTGCTAGAGTAGGCGGTGGAGTGTTTCCATTGACAGTCATGCTCGTGTTGTTGGGAGAATCCATGACCTTGATAGAAAAGAAAGGTTATGATAGATTCAAGGAATTTAAAATGTAAGGAATGTATAGTTGCTTATTCTTATAATTCTTGTGATATATTGCTTAAGACTTCATGCAGAACTGACCTGTATGAGCCGTCAACAAAACCTATCTTGCCCCACTTCCCAATAGACGGAAACAGTGACGTGGCGGGCCGCAACGTATTTACTAGGAAATAAATACGTTAAGTGTAATTAAGCAATATATATATATATAAAATACACAAGAATAACAAGAGATATAAAATAAACAGCAACTTTTATTAACATTCATCTTTATAATACAACTGCTTTGAAAAAGAAAGATACAAGGATATAAAGCAATGCCTAAACAGTGGCATACAAACTGAATGTAAATACAAAGAGAGCTAGAAGTCTGGCTGGGCAGTGAACTGGTCCAAGTCCACCTTGTTAGGCTCGATCTCCTGAGAGTCCGGTCCTCCTGACGAACATTCCAAAGAAAGAAAAGACATGAATGTCGTCAGCGAACTAGCGCTCGGTAAGTCCCAAAAGAAGGAATGGAATAGAATAAGTAATGTGAAATGAAATTGATAAATTGTACATGTATATATTTGTTATTCTAATGTATTTGTTTGTAGCTTGGTACAGAAGGTATTTGTGTATACGAGAGGCGTTCATCTTACCTCGTGGACTATGGTAACATGTAGTACAAGGCCCCGTCAAAACCCACGGGACAACGGCACTAGAGCTCATGTAGGTGTCTTTTAAGTGACCATCTCATGCTACGTTAATACGTTCCGTACCAATCTACCCCGTTATCCCCGCGTAATGTATTGTATAGGTTATATTTACAAGTCTTGCCGAAACCATAAATACAAGTTGTTCAAGTAGTCAGGTTCAGGATGTAATCATGTATTCAAAAAGTCATGTCAAGTTATAACCATGGTTCGGTCAAGTCAAGTTTAGTATTCATGTTTGGTATTGATGTTAGAATTCAAGTATTCAGGTTCAAGTTCAAGTATTCATGTTAGACTTTGGATTCATGTTTGAATTAGACTCTGATTTGAATTTGGATTCAGGTTTGAGTTAGACTCAGACCGAGTCAGACACTTGTAACTGATTTAGATTTTGAATTAGAATCGAGAGTCATCGGTAACCGCTGCACATGGACGGCAGGATTTATGTCTTTTTCCAAGACAATTACCAGTTATAACTCCGATAAGTTTTCTATCTTAAATAGGCAAGCACTTACTTTCTCCGGCTTCATGGGACTTAAGAGAATTGATCCCGCTTAAACCTATATTTACTAAAGTCCTTAAATATTGTTTTATATAACTCGAGGGGGTTTTATGAAAAAAATTTAATAAAATTTCAAAATAAACATCGAGAATTTATTTATATTATTTAGGGTTTTCATGGATGTGAATTTTAATGATTTGAAGTATTTTAGTGATAAATTGCTTATCTTGAAAAGATCATGGTATTTTATTGTAAAACTTGTCTTTTGTTGGTATCTCGATGGTATTTTAGTAAAACTTATAATTCTTTCATTTAAAAAAAAATAAATTTATTATATTTTGAAAATGTATGGATTTGTAATTTTTATATAATTATTAAAAAATAAATTTTATTTAAGTAGAAAAATGCGTTTTTCTTAAAAACCGTATTTAAAACCTTTCGCGACCGAATGCTCCGTGAGGAGGTATGCATCTCGCTCTACCAGCCCAAGGATGTGCGATAATCCGCACCATACAATGGCGGGTCTCCTAAAGAGGGTTGCAGAGACATATTCACAAAGGAATTTAAAATACTGTTCTAAAAGATAACCGGTTTTAAAGTGAATGGTATTTTAATGTAATATTTTCTTCGTAACCAAAATTTACACAAAGGCATCGTGCTATGGGACAAGAGTGTATATGAGGGGTATGTCATTACCCCGTGAAGTTTCCTAAGGTATGTTTAAGCAAATACTAAAAGAGATAATATTAAAGTTCATGATATTTAAAAGAAAAACTTAAGTTATAGTTATTTTACATGAGAATTTTAATGAAATTTTGATTCTAAATGTTAGGGTTTAAGGTTACAAGTATAGTGTAAAAGATTGGTTGATCAAAGAATGAAGATAAGAAGTTTTCTACTGTTTAGAAAAAGGATATCGGTATTAACTCCACTTACCGATATGAGTTTTGAAATAAATTTTTAAAGAAGAGAAGTAAATATTAGAAGGGACTTACTAGTTGATTGACTTAAAAAAAGATAGAAATGGGAGGGTTGAATTTCGTGGCGTCACGGCAGCGCCGGAATTTGCTTTGATCCTCACCGGAAGTTGACCGCTTGCTAACTCCACTTGTACTTCACTTGTACTTAGAGAATTTTTGAGAGTTTTGGCTAGAAATTTCATAATGATGTTGATCCAAAGTGTAGGGTGGTATTTATAGTGTAGAATTAGGGTTTTGGAATTAAAATGATGAATTAAAAAGCATTAAAATTGTGATAAATTGTGAAATGAAAGGTCTCTGTTTGATTTCAGGGAAATCAAAAAATGAAAGGGTGTTAGGGGTAGGTGAAGGGGTTAGTGTGCATAACATGGAGCTCTTTGGCCACGGTTGGACCGTCGGTACTGGCCCAAACCGCTTTTTCGCTGGCCGATCTAGGGAGTTGGGTCGCTGGATTTGTGCCATGTGTACAAGTCAGTGTTAACTCCATTTTTCACATGTTTGATTTTTATGAATTTTCATTTTTGTGTGTTTTGCACGTGCAAACTTTTGGGCTTCCAAAGAGTTAAAAAGAAAAATCAGAAAAAATAATGTGTTTGATGGGAATCGAATACAGGGGCTACGTTACAGCAGTGCAAGCGTTTTACCAGTGAGCTACAAGTTATTTCTTGTTGTTATTTAACAAAATTAACTTATGACCCAGTCAAAGGCTGTATAACTCATTTCTGTATATTAAACTGGAAAATTCTGTACAATAAATTCAGAGTCGTTACAAAATGCAACAAGTGACTGCGTTGTCGTTACTATTTCCTTGCTCTGTTGTGGTAGGCTCCTTGTGTAATTTTAAGGACGAAATTATTTTAAGGAGGGTAGAATGTAACGACCACAAAATGTTAGTACTTTTCATGTATTTTCATTTCTTAAAGAAATGCCCTTTTTCTTTGAAACAAAAATTTTGAAACGATGCAAATTTTACAATCTACCCTTCTTAAAAGAATTTCGTTCTCGAAATTCTCATAAGAAGGATGTTGCAACAGGGTAAGGAAAATAAAAGAAAACACCATCACAGGTCGTGTTCGCGCTCCCGACTGTCGATATTCTATTCAAAAGAAAAGAGGTGCAGGAAAGACGATCTAAAGAATGCATGCAAGGATGGAATTAGCCTAAAATTAAGGAATCAAAAATTTTACAAGTGTCAAGATAAGATCTTCAAAGAATGATAAGAAAAGATCAGAATTGATTCAAAGGACATAAATTTTCAAAGGAGGGAAAATAAATATTGTTGGTTTTTTAAATTCTTATATCAACTGCTTTCAAAGGTCATGCAGAACCGAGCTGTATGGGCCACCAATAAAATCTGTCATGCCCTGCTTTCCAAAAGAATAGGAGCGAGAGCGAAGGAGACTCGTACGTATCCACAACGAGAAGCACGCCTTTTCGTCTTGAATACGTTAAGCGTAATTACAAGTAGAATAAAGATAAAAATTACAATAAATTATTGAACAAATAAAGCAATTATTAATGATCAAGGAAAACTAGTATAATGAAACTAACATCAAGAACTAGAAGTCGGCTTTGCTGGGTTCGCATAGTACCCTCGACGGTTTTCGGCATGCATCAAGTATGCTGTTTGACGTTAGGTATAATACCATCTAGGAGTTCTCGGTGAGTCATGTTCAGTGTACCCAGTCTCCACTGAGCACCCATATACAATCTTTGAAATCAAACACCAATGGATGTGGGATCATCCATCGCCCATCAAATGGGTCAAGAAACGTATACGCTAGTCTACGCTGGAATATCGATGCCCTGTCTTGATACACCCGCGACTAGGAACAATTAAAGGATGAACTTGTGGACTACCCTGGCCCCACTAGTATGATCTGCATCATAATCTTGGTAGTCAAGTATACATCCTAAAGGCTTTACCAACATGTGAGAGCAAGACGGTATCACAATACTAATCTACATGTTAAGATAAAGAGCAACCATATAACATAATATCATGTTGAGCAAGAAATTCCTCTCTATATATGTCCAAGAATCCATTATAATATACAATCATGTACAATAATGGCATCTAGGGCATACATACAACTAACAATCTCCCACTTGCACTAAGGCCAGTTGTTGTAGTATCTCATACTCAACATCCCGAAGAGTCTCTCAAATTGTATCTGGGGAATGGCCTTCATGAGTGGATCCGCCGTGTTATTTTTCGCATCAACTCTCCTGACCTCGATCTCCCGGCGATCAACTATCTCCCGGATCAGGTGATACCGCCTCAGAATATGCCTGGATCGCTGATGGGACCTGGGTTCGTTGGCTAAAGCCACAGCTCCATTGTTATCACAATACAAAGGTATTGGATGATCAATGGATGGAAACACTCCAAGTTCTGTTATGAACTTCTTCATCCAGATAGCCTCCTTGGCGGCATCGTTGGCAGCGATGTATTCAGCCTCCATCATCGAGTCTGCCACTGTATCCCGCTTGGAACTCTTCCAACATACCGTCCCACCATTGAGGGTGAAGACGAAACCCGAGACCGACTTAGCGTCGTCCTTATCACTATGGAAGCTCGAATCGGAAAAGGACTCTACTTGGAGTTCACCGTTACCATACACCAAGAACATTTATTTAGTCCTTCTCAAGTACTTAAGAATATTCTTCACAGCTGTCCAGTGATTCTCCCCAGGATCCGATTGATACCTACTTACAACACCTAGTGCGTATGCTACAACCGGTCGGGTACATAACATTGCATACATAATAGACCCGACTGCCGAAGCATAGGGTATCTTTTGCATGCGAGCCCTCTCCAAATCAGTCTTGGGGGACATCTCTTTGGAGAGTGTGATTCCTGAGATCGTGTGTAAATTCCTATGCTTGGAATCTTCCATACTAAACCTCTTTAGTATGGTATCAATGTACCTGGATTGGGACAATCCCAACATCCGTTTAGATCTATTTCTATAGATCTTAATCTTCAAGATGTAGGAGGCATCACCCAAATCCTTCATGGAGAATCTTTGCGATAAGAAGAGCTTGATCGAGTGCAACATAGAAACATCATTTCCTATCAAGAGTATATCATCCACGTACAATACAAGGAAGACAACCTTACTCTCTGCAACCTTCTTGTATACAAAAGGTTCATCTACGTTTTTGATGAAGTCAAACTCTTTGACTGCCACATCAAAACAGATGTTCCAACTCCGCGATGCCTGCTTTAACCCGTAGATTGATTTAAGCAGCTTGCACACCTTTCCGCTGCTCCCACTATCTACGAAGCCCTCTGGCCGAGTAATGTACACTCTCTCTTCTAAATCACCATTTAGAAAAGCGGTCTTGACGTCCATCAGCGAGATTTCGTAGTCATGGTATGCAGCGATGGCAAGTAGGATCCGCATGGACTTAAGAATAGCCACTTGAGAAAAGGTTTCTTCATAATCGACACCTGGTCGTTGACGAAAACCTTTTGCAACAAGTATAGCTTTGAAAGTCTCAACTTTTCCATCTATACCAAGTTTCTTCTTAAAGATCCACTTGCTCCCAATGGGTTTTACCCCTTTAGGAGCAACTTCCAAAGTCCATACTTTGTTGGTGTACATGGATTCCATCTCAGATCGCATTGCATCCAGCCATTTCACAGATTCCCCACTCGTGATGGCCTGCTCGAAGCTATTTGGGTCATCATCTTCCATGATGCAATCCTCGCTCCCACCATCAATGAGAAAACCGTAGTATCTCTCAGGTGGATGAGAAACCCTACTAGATCAGCGGAGAGGCTGAGGTTCATCGGAGACTATCGAATCCTCTGGCTCCACCAAATCATCAGCTGTAGTTTGTGTAGCAGGAACTTCTTCCAGTTCTACCTCATGACCACTAATTTCTTTCACAAGAAATTCCTTTTCTAAAAAGAAGGCATGCTGAGCAACAAACACCTTTTGTTTCTCAGGGTGGTAGAAGATATGCCCTCGCAAATACTTGGGATATCCTACAAACTTGCACAGAACTGAACTTGCCTCAAGCTTGTCCGGATTTTGCTTTTTAATATAAGCCGGACAACCCCATATCTTAATGAAATTAAGGCATGGTCTCTTCCCCTCCCATATCTCATATGGAGTGGTAGGCACGGATTTGGTTGGAACTCTATTCAATAGGTATGCGGCTGTCTCAAGCACATAACCCCAAAAGGAAAAAGGTAACTCAGCGTTACTCATCATAGAGCATACCATATCTAATAGGGTGCGATTCCTCCGCTCCGACACACCGTTGTGCTGTGGTGTATACTGAGGAGTAAGCTGAGAGAGAATCCCATTCCCTTTTAGATACTCCAGGAACTCCGTGCTTAAGTATTCTCCTCCCCGATCAGATCGAAGGATTTTAATACTTTTACCCATTTGGTTCTCTACTTGGCATTTATATTCCTTAAATTTCTCAAAACCTTTAGACTTATGTTTCAACAGGAACACATGTCCGAATCTTGAGAGATCATCGGTGAATGTAATGAAGTATGGGGAACCATTCCTGGCATGTGTAGACATGGGACCGCATACTTCACTATGTATCAGTTCCAAGAGTTCAGTAGCTCTTTCTCCGTGTCCTGTAAATGGAGTTTTATTCATTTTGCCTTTGAGACATGACTGACAAGTTTCATAAGATGTAAATTCGAATTGATTCAAAAATTCATCTTTATGTAAATTAGCTAGTCGTGTCGCATTGATATGACCTAGTTTACAATACCACAAGAAGGATTCGTTTATTTTTGAACTTTTCCTCTTGTGTGTATTCTGTACGTTAAGAATTGTATTTTGATTTAGAACATATAAACCGTTACATAACGTACTAAACCCAATCAACACTTGATTTAGGAAAATATTCATAACATTATTCTCTACTAAAAAGTTATATCCTTCTTTATCTAATAAAAAAATTGATATTAAATTGGATATCTTATAGGGTATATAATAACAGTCGTTCAAGATCAATGTATTCCTATTTAATAATACAAGATGATATTCACCAACTGTTTTGGCTGCAACACTTGCACCATTCCCTACTTTTAGAGAATGATCACCTTTTCTCTGTTCTCTACCTTTCTTTAGCCCATGTAATTTATTACACATATGGGATCCCGATTCGGTATCTAATACCCAGGACGTAGAGTGTACTGAGAAACAATTCTCGGTAACGAATACACCCGAAGAAGATGCATCAACATGTTCATTCCTCGTTCGGTTCGCGTAGGAATCTGGATATTCACCTATTACCTGCTCAGACTTATAACAATTATAAGATAAAGCGGAACCAACGTTCCCCAGCTCAGTATAACAAGCGGGTTCGGTCAATATATCCATATTATTATATTGATTAAGGTGTGTCATGGTTGCTACCTGGAGAGAGAGAAGAAAACACTTAGCGTATGCTCTTGCAAGATTAGATTGGTTATTATCTTATCTAATCAGGATGGCTTTCACTATTTTTATCAAATCTTCCTTCAAACCCTAAAAGGCAAGACTAGCCGGGATTAATTACACCTTACAAGTTCGTCAATCTTTCAGCCAGGCCAGTGTCGGTACTTTGAGAGAGGTTCCCCGTGCTTTCGCACAGACCTAATTAAAATAAACCTTATTTTTCCAGTGGCATAACCCCGTTGACACCTTTCTAGTCACCTACTTGATCGGCTAATTGTAAAGTGCAAAACTCTCCCAGGAGCAACTCTTACTTGCAGTGGGTATCAGGATCCAACTATCTCATAGAAGGTATGCAATCTCATTGCAAATTTCAACACTTGAAATTCCCGATAAAGTTTTGCCCCCAACGACTTATGACCTTGACGGAGGTCAACAAACCATAGGCCGCTAGTCAAGTTCAACCCGTACATTTCGTGATTGAATTAAACCCACCCGCACGACCTTTGACGGAGGTCAACAAGGCCGTATGACTACCCTAATCCAATGGCATCATATGCGGCAGATAAGCACTAATCAGCTACCGCACACTACGTCTTGACGGAGGTCAACAAACGCAGCACGAATACTTAGTAGTACTTATCTGAAATGACGGAGGGCTATGATAGGTTTTTAAGAAAACCTTTTGCGTAATGAACATAATATCATTGTAGAATCGAGTGATTTTGAAAAGGAGTGGTTTAAGCTCCGCTTTTTTTTAAAATCGAGTTTTTCAAAATAAACCGAGTGGGTGTAACATCTACTAGCTTTTGCTAAAGAGGTCACTCCTGGTGAAGGGATCTAGGCTCTTTCATCATCGAATGAGGTGTTGGATATTCATCAAGGAATACCACTATGCAAAGCAAGAACTAGAGCTACCTTTTTGAAAATTTGATTCTACAATATCTTTAGGTTTCTTTCCTTTCATTAATCTCATTAATGAATTCCCATCATTTATGCTTCCTAAGCATCACAGATAAAGAAACGAAAATACAACGTACGCTTATGCCATCCGCATTCGCCACGAGTTCACGTCCTGCACTGTTTGGTTAGATAACTAACGATAGAGTGGGGGCAGGACTAGCGCGGATGCAAAACATAAGCAACGTTTATTATATATCATATATATAATATAAAATATTCGTCTCAGGTAGTTATATGATCTCATCACAGAACATTGCAGCAGAAGTCAACATATGAAATATAGGATATACTAGAAGGTCCATGTTTTAAATCAAGCCAGTAAAAAACATGGATTTCACGGTTGTGAAGAATAGCCAAACCCACATCCCTAGACCCCTACGAGAGCAGAAAGCAACACCGCCAATTCTAGAGTTAGGAGACCCAGACTCGACTCCTCGAGATGGTCCCCCACTGGACTCTAGAACCCGGTTACTTGTGCTCCCCGCCTTCGGTCTATCCTAATGCGGAAAAGTAAATAATATACATCAATGGTGACATCATTCTCAACCCGAAAGTGTCCCCATAAAAGAATATTACATACAAGTTTTTACATGAATGAAAAAGAAAAACTCTCATTGCACGCAAAAACCCTGGCTATTCAACCATGACGATCCAATATAATATATCACAACAACACATAACATCACATGTCATCAACGTAAATAAATATGTGTATCCCAATTGTCGTTGACGTATAGCAACGAAACTGGCCATACACCACATATTACACTTACGGTCGCAGAGTAGAAATGAAAACTACAATAATTAGAATCCGCAACATCCTTAGACATAATAAACCTGAAATATCACATACTTCGGATTTCATGCCTAACCATATAAATTCCTTAGACATCATAAATCCGGAATATCACATATTCCGAATTTCATGTCTAACATTATAAATTCCTTGAACATCATAAACCCGGAATATCACATATTCCGAATTTCATGCCTAACATTATAAACCCGGCATTTTAGTCTCAAATTGAAAACACTTTTCAATATCCAGTCGGGCAACTCAACAAGATTCCCAACAAATGCTCGTCGAAAGCTTTAGTAGACGGCCACACCCCCGATGCCGTCGACGAAGTGCACTTAGGCGAAACACCGCAGCATCGAGCACCCAAACGGATGCTTTTGGCTACGGGGTCCTCCTACAGTCACTTGGTCGGGGCTATGGGGCATAGCTATTTAGTAGTGTTACCCAGCGAGCATTCGCGTACTATACGAGATTGCGACAGAGTTTCGATCCAAATCAGAACCCCGCGGCAACCGATCAAAAGAGATTAAATTGCTAGATTTACAAAATACTAATTAGTTTTCACAAAAACTAATTATTGTGGATTCCAAATATTGTATCACAAATCACATATATCTAGACGATGTTAAACATTTCGATCGATTTATCAAACATCCAAAATTCCCAGAGACCTCAGCACTTGAGTCACTGTTAAAAATACCCAGAGAGTGTCCCAAGTACCGACGGACCAACACAAGAAGGCACGCTCCCTGCCTCACCAACGGTGCCACGGAACCGCCGCCAAAACCATGTTTTGGCCACGCTTCCGCAGTCGTTTGGTTGAGTTGGGCCGTCGTTTTTCTTGTAGATACATAGAAAAACCTGCACATTTTTCTGAATATTTTTAATTTGAAAAATTCCAACTTTTGGAAAAATTTCCGGAGAAGGATTTTTCGGTTTCGAATAGTCGATCGAACACTTTAACTTCGCCTGGATAACTCCTAATGCTTTAGCCCGGCTCTGATACCATTGCTGGGTTCGCTTAGCACCCCCGACGGTTTTCGTCATGCATCAAGTATGCTATTTAAAAAAATTTAGGGTGCCGAGCCAGCCCGACCAAGGATCTAACTAGAGAATTAGGGTTATAATAGCATGTAAACAAACTTTACACTAAGTGATATAGGAATACAACCTTTGTAGACCGGTCCTTCTCTTCTAAAGCTCCGTGTAGTGGTACCTTTGCTCCAAGTAGTGGTGTCCCGGACTCTCCTTAGGCTCCACTATGCGAAAGGAACGAGCTTGCTCAAAGATCTTCGAGGCCGAAGATGATATACCTCGAAGAATCTCTAACTCAAGCTACCTCTTCACTAACTGATGAATTAGTGAAGCAAACAACCTATACTAAATGGCTAGTTTTGTATAGATTGATGAAGTGGGAATTTTGCTCACTTTAGAATTATTTTTCTCTTTTTATTTTTCTTCTCACTTGAAAACTAGAGAGCAAGAAAGGAGATGAAGAAGTGATCAAGTATGGACCATGAGTGAGAAAATATCTCATATAAACTCATGTAGAGACTTAACCATGGCTAAAGATAATGGTTAGGTTAATAAATATCTAGAGTAAAACAAAATTAGTGGACTTAATGCTTCTACATGCTTCCACAAGCATCTTAGCCATGCTAATTTCCACCTAATTTTTATTTTTCCCTTAATATTTAAACACCCAAATTATCTATACTTTGGTATGAGTCTCATACACCCAAGTCCAATGTATCATCTAGCATGACACATAAATAAATACATTAATATATATCATATATATATTTATATGTATTTGGAGAAAACAATTCTTAAGTGAGCTAATATTAGTTAATATATATTAATATATCAAATATATTATTATACATTAAATTATTAAACCAACACTTGATTTAATAACCCGGCTATATCACATACAACCGACTAATATCATTTACATGTATATCAAATATACATATAACAAATTATTGAATCAACACTTGATTCAATAATCCGGTTATATCACATATAACCTATATCGCGAGATTAGAATACTGTATCACATACAAGTATCAATCTCGGTTCCGCACATATCATGGAATTATTTAATCTCACAAATTACAACCTTACTTGAATAGTAACTCCAAAGTGAATAAACAAATGCTTAGCCATGCTTTCAACCCATGCCTCATTAATCTCCTCATTTCCACCTCATTAATCCTTTATGAAAAAAGAATAAAACAATAATGATGTGTCTCCTTCTAGAAGCTCATTCTTGTGAAATTACAAGAATGCCCTTTTTCCGCATTTTCATACCCGTATCCGTATTCCGAAAAATACAGATACAATGAGATCAGTATAATCCAATACTACAATACTAGTATCCGTCTTAAACCAAAGCCCACTAGTATTATCCGTCCGATCATCATTCGAGTAGCCAGTACACGAATGCGATCGAAACCCTGCCGTAAGACCATACGGCGTCTACATCGTCTCGCCTGATCCAGGGAAACCTTTTGTATGGGACTCTAAAGACTCGACAGTATGCTAGCAGTGAGTTTAACCACAAGTCCGTCAGTGGCACTAGCTGTACGTAACGGCAACCCAAGTACATGTCGAAAAGGAGGCCGACGAGCGAACTCGTCCGTAACCACTACTGAGCCTGTCCGTGACAATATCTGTGCAGTCTGGTCTGTTCGTCTGAGAGTACCGCATGTATGGTCTGGGGAGGTGGTGAACTTCAGACCCCTAACAACCGTACAAGTCATGCCGGTATGGCTCAAGACCATCCGAGAATCTACTGGTCAGTCCACCAGTAATTCTCAATCAGCCATGGCCAGGGACTTATGGTAATGACCAACCGATCACAGTGCGATATCGACTCCCTATATCGGGAGATACGAATCCCTAACAGTCGCTCACTGCCTCCATATGGCTCGGGATTGTACCCAACTAAAACCTGTTTGCACGACTCTTTTGAGCCGTGGTAGGGTAGTAATCAAAGCACAGTGGGAACTCACACGAGACAAATGACGGCCTTAAGTCGACGGACTATCTGCACACATGTCACCTGAGAACTGCTATCTGACGCTAGGTATAATACCATCTAGTCAGTTCTCGGCGAGTCCTGTCCGGTGTACTCACACCAGTGAGCATCTGTATACAATCTTAGGTGCACATCACTAATGGCTGCCGGACCAATCCATCGCCCCTCGTCAGGGTCTAGATATGTATACACTAGTCTACTCTGGAGCATCGATGCCCAGTCTCGATACTCCTACGACTAGGGACATGTAAGGATGTGCCTATTGACCATCCAGCTCCCACAAGTATGACTGCCATCACAACGCTGGTAGTCAGGCACACACCCTACGGGCTTTATCAACATGTATACAAAGTAAAATATATCACATGTTAAGATAAAGACAAACCAAATAGCGTACTATCATATCAAGCAAGATTGTCATGTACATACATATCCCTAGCATCCTATACAATGAAGGCCTCTAGGGCATATATATCCAACAATCTCCCACTTGCACTAAGGCCTGTAATTGGCGTAATGAGTACCCACTGTCTGCACTAGATCCAGTTGCTGGCGCACCGCATGCCCAACATCTCAAACAGCCTCTCGAACTGGACTTGAGGGATGGCCTTGGTGAATGGATCTGCTGTGTTGTCTTTTGTGTCCACTCTCCGCACCTCGATCTTCCGGCGATCCACGATCTCCCTGATCAAGTGATACCTCCTCAAGATATGCCTGGATTTCTGATGGGACCTTGGTTCCTTCGCTAAAGCTACAGGCCCATTGTTATCGCAATACAAAGATATTGGATTGGCAATGGACGGAACCACCTGAAGTTCAGAGATGAACTTCTTCATCTAGACAGCCTCTTTTGCGGAATCGTTAGAAGCTATATACTCAGCCTCCATAGTTGAGTCTGCGACGGTATCCTGTTTTGAACTCCTCCAACATACCGCCCCTCCATTGAGGGTAAACACAAAACCCGAAATGGATTTAGAATCATCTTTGTCACTTTGGAAGCTGGAGTCGGTAAAAGCCTCGACCTGGAGGTCCCCATTACCGTAAACCAAGAACATTTCCTTAGTCCTTCTCAGGTACTTGAGAATGTTCTTTACCGCTATCCAATGCCTCTCACCAGGGTCAGACTGATAACTGCTTACCACACTAAGTGCGTAAGCTACATCTGGTCTGGTACATAACATCGCATACATTATGGATCCTACTGCCGAAGCGTAGGGTATAATGCCCATCCGAGCCCTCTCTTCTTCAGTCTTTGGAGACATCTCTTTGGAGAGGGTGATCCCGTGACAATCGGGTAAATTACCGTGCTTGGAATCTTCCATACTAAATATCTTTAGTATAGTGTCAATATACCCGGACTGTGAAAGTCCCAACATCCTTTTAGATCTATCACGATAGATCTTAATGCCCAGAACGTAGGATGCATTGTTCATACCATAATATTGCATTATTATATTCCCCATTCTTATTCGTTTTATAAATAAACAGGCGCCTTTGACGCATGTCTACTACATATTACAGGTAACGGGCTTTTGGAGCGAAAACAGTGAAAAAGACAAAAGAAGATACAAAAGAGGGACTTTTGACCAACAAGTAGAAGGATCCTAGTCAAGCCTAGATGAAGAACAATTCACAATTGTACAAGGCAACGCAAGGTCCAAAATGTCAAAGTGAACGGTTAAAAGACCACTATAAGTTTTCACTGAAAGATGTGGAGAAGACCCAGAAGCCAAATGGAGAAAAGAACCAAAGAATCAGAAGCCCAAAGAGACCCAGAAGCTGACACCAAACTTTTAGCAGACGACCTCACCAAGGGGCCGCGGAACCGCGGCCCTACCCCCACCCATGCCGCGGTTCCGCGGCCGTCTATTGCCCGTGTCGGTGTAGAAAACTGGTGGCGGTGCGTCGGTGCTTCTGTTGGGATTTTTATGGGGTATTTTTGTAATAGAACATGTGCGAGTCATTGTAGCCCTAATTTTCCTATTCCCTATATATATGTATTCTAAATATTGTATGAGGGATGCCTCTTTTTCATAAATAAAAATTCAGATTCATTTGAAGTTGGGAGAGCATCTGTTCTGTAAGTTCATCTTTTAATTTCTGCCTTAGTTTTGTAATTAAATTCTTGCCCTAGATTAATTAATTCTTTGCCTTAGTTTTATAATTAAATTCTTGCCCTAGATTAATTAATTCTTTGCCTTGGTTTAATCTAGTGTAGAATCTCTTAAACTGCAGTAGGGAATTAATCTATTAGATCTAAAAATACACACAATAAAAATGATGTTCATAATAGATCCCCTAATGAGCGAGTAATTTCCTCGCTTGTTAGGGTTAGGAATAGGGGAGGGATTGAGAGATGAAGATCTCTCATCTCTTTGGTACCCAATCATTTGTAATAATTAGAACTTCATGCATGCATGCATGATCCGCTCCCTACGGTACCCTACCCACGGGGTAAAGGTGAAACCGTAGTATAAAGGACCGGACATGCATGTCTTCTATGAAGGTTGGAGCAATTATTAGGAAAGGACGGACAAGGATCTAGAGGAAGAAACATTGTTTCTTCCCAATCATCCTAATCCCCTTTACTAATAATTGCTATAACTCCTAAAAGATTTAATTGAGGGCATTGAAAGAGGTGTGAATTTAATCTTACCAAACTTCACCTGTACCTAATCCTAGCAAGTTTCTTAATTCTCGTACAACTTAATTTTTTAGATTTAATTAGAAGATCCAACACCCATTGGAATTAGATCGTAAGAACACTTAGGAAATTAACACCATCCCTGTGGACTGACCCATACTCACCGGCTAGCTGCAAAGCGACGCCGTTCTTGATTGCGGTAAAATATTTTTGATCGTTGAAATCCTACACTAATCATGCATCTCCCAAGTCTTTCATGGAGAATTTCTGTGACAAGAAGAGCTTCACTGATTGTAGCATAGGGACATCATTCCCTATCAGTAGTATGTCGTCGACGTACAAAACGAGGAAGACTACTGCTCCTTCTACAATCTTCCTATAAATGCATGGTTCATCTAAATTTTTGATAAAGTCAAATTCTTTGACCGTCTCATCAAAGTAGATGTTCCAACCTTGCGATGCTTGCTTTAATCCATAAATGGATTTAAGCAACTTGCACACCTTTCTGCAGCTCCCACTGTCTAAGAAACCTTCTGGTTGATCCATGTAAACACTTTCTTCTAAATGTCCATTTAGAAAAGCTGTTTTTACGTCCATCTTCCAGATTTCATAGTCATGGAAGGAAGCAATGGCAAGCAGGATCCGAATGGATTTAAGGATAGCTACTGGGGAAAAGGTTTCATCATAGTCCAATTCTAGTCTTTGACGAAAACCTTTTGCAACGAGTCTAGCTTTGTAGGTTTCCACTTGTCCAAATGTACCAATCTTCTTTTTGAAGATCCATTTGCATCCAACTGGTTTCACCCCAGGAGGAGCAACATCTAAAGTCCATACTTTATTGGTGTACATGGATTCCATTTCGGATCTCATAGCATCCAGCCATTTTACCGAGTCTTTACTCGTGATAGCCTGCTGAAAATTAGTAGGCTCATCATCATCGATGATGTAATCCTCTCGATCTCCATCTACAAGAAACCTATAGTATCTTTCAGGAGGACGAGAAAGCCTACTAGATCTGCGGAGCGGTGTTGGTTCGTCGGGCTCTATTGAAACCTGATGTTCTACTAAGTCCTCGGCAGTAGTTTGAGGTTCTGGAATTTCTTCCAGCTCTACCGTGCTCCCACTAATTTCTTTCGCAAGAAATTCGCTCTCTAAGAAGACAATGTGGCGAGCGACAAACACCTTTTGTTCTTCAGTGTGGTAGACAATATATCCCCTTGAATGCTTGGGGTATCCTACAAACTTACACAAAACCGATCGTGCCTCGAGCTTTCTGGATTATGCTTTTTAACAAATGCCGGACACCCCCATATCTTGATATACTTGAGACATGGTATCTTCCCGCTCCACATTTCATATGGAGTGGTAGGCATAGACTTGGTCGGAACCCTATTCAATAGGTATGCAGCTGATTCTAGCGCAAAACCGCAGAAGGAAAGTGGCAACTCAGCACTACTCATCATTGAACGCACCATGTCCAGCAGCGTGCGATTCCTCCTTTCTGATACACCATTATGCTGAGGTGTAAATGGTGGAGTAAGCTGAGAGAGAATTCCATTCTCTTGTAAGCATTCAAGGAAACTAGTACTTAAGTTTTCTCCACCTCGATCAGATCGAAGTGTCTTGATGCTTTTATCAGTCTGTTTTTCCACTTCATTTTTATACTCCTTAAACTTCTCAAAGGCCTCGGATTTATGTTTCATTAAAAACACATGTCCATACCTCGAGAAGTCATCAGTAAAAGTGATGAAGTAGGAGTGACCACTTCGTGCATGTGTAGACATCGGACCACATACATCGCTATGTATAAGTCACAAGAGTTCCGTGGCTCTTTCTCCGTGTCCGGTGAACGGAGATTTGGTCATCTTTCCTTTGATACATGATTGACAAGTTGCATACGATGAATATTCAAACGGATCTAAATATCCATCTTTATATAACTTAGTCAACCTTGTTTTGTTTATATGACCAAGTCTACAATGCCATAGGAAGGCTTGATTTGAATCTAGAGCCTTCCTTTTAAGCGTGTTTTGAATATTGAAAACTTGAGGTTGATTAAGTATGTATATGCCATTTTCCAGTGTGCCAAACCCAATCATTTCTTGATTTAGGAGAATGTTCATGATATTTCTTTCAGGTGCATAATTACATCCTTCATTAGATAACAAAGATACTGATATAATATTACACAGCATACTGGGAATACAAAAACAACTGTACAACACCAAAATGTGCCCACTAGTCAACCACAGGTGATATTCCCGCATTGCGACAGCATCTACATTCATTCCATTGCCCATCCTCAGGGTCATATCACCTGTCTTCAGTACTCTATGATTTCTTAGAGCCTGCAAAGAATTACAGATGTGAGAACCAGAACCGGTATGAAGTACCCACGATGTAGAGTTTACTGAAAGAAAATTTTCGATTACAAACACACCTGAAGCAGCAGCAGCAGCTTGCTTCGTGTCCTTGGCTTTGTAAGCCATGCAATCCTTCTTCCAGTGCCCTTGCTTGTGACAATAGTAGCATTCGTTCTTATCTGCCTTCACCCTTCCTGCCTTGTTCGTTCCCTGCACCTTCTTGACCCCACCTTTCGGTTTGGTGGATTTCATCTTCTTCTTCCCCTTAGCTTTCGCTTTGGATTTAGAAGAGGATGATTGGCCAACATACAGAACGAGGGTCTTCTCCTTTTTCAAGGAGGTCTCTGCTACCCTCAACATGTTGAGAAGCTTTGGAAGATCCGCTTCCATTTCGTGCATGTTGAAGTTCAGCACGAACTGAGAGAAGGTGTGGGGAAGGGACTGCAAAATCAAGTCGATGTATAACTCATTCTCTAGCACGCATCCCAGATTTGCGAGTTCCTCAATGAGGCTGATCATTTTCAGGACGTGCTCTTCCACAGGTGATCCTGGAGCTAACCTCATCTGGACTAGTTTCCTTGAGGTCTCGTACCTCGCGATACGGGAATGCTCTCCATACAGTTCCTTGCAATGGAGAAAGATGGATATAATATCCATACTCTCGTGCTGTTTCTGGAGTTCATTGTTCATGGACGCCAGCACGATACACTTAGCTCTTTCGCGGTCTAGATCCCAAGTTTTGCGAACCTCCTTGTCCGCAACTGAGGAATCTGGTCCTGGGATAGGGGGAGGAACAGCGGTGGTAACATATGCAACTTTGTCATAAGTCAGTGCAATGTTGACGTTCCTTATCCAATCTTTATAGTTTGGCCTGGTCAGTGTATTCTTTTCAAGTAATAGTTTTAGTCCTGTCATGATAGCTGCCAGAGAGAGAGAAAAGAAACACTCAGCATATGCTCTTGCAAGTTTAGATTGGTTTATTAGTTTATCTAATCAGGATGGCTCCCACTGTTTCCTCAAATCCTTCTTCAAACCCTAAAAGAAGAATTAGTCAGGATTAATCGCACGTCACAATGCTTGCTTAACCTTTCAGCCAGGCCAGTGTTGGTACTTCGAGGGAGGTTTTCCAACGCTTTCGCGAAGTTCCTTAATTATATAACCTCTTTTTCCTGGAGGCGTAGCCCCACTAAAACCTTTCTAGACACCTACTTGGTTTATAGCATTGATTGTTAAGTGAGAAAATCTCCCAAGAGTAATCCTACTCATCAGTGGGATCAGAATCCAACTATCATCGTATGATGCCCTAGATGGAAGCCACTCTAGTCACCATACTCCAGAAGGTATGCTAAATCTTCAAGTTTCCTTTATGTTTGAAACTCCTGATGCGATTTTTACCCCAAGCTCTTATGACCTTGACGTAGGCCAACAAATCATAAGATGCAAGTCAAGTTCTATCCGTCGTTGTCCTGATTAATTTAGATCCATCCGTACTCGCCCTTGACGTAAGCCAACAAGGCTGTACGACTGTCCTAAACTAATGCATCTATCTGTGCAACAAATAAGCAACACATTGCTACCATACACTATGCCTTGACGTATACCAACAAATATAGCATGAATATGATGTGCTGTTTATTTGAAACGACGGAGGGTTACGGCTGGTTTTTGGCGAAGCCGTTAACGTAGTGAACTTGATATGATCGAAGGAACCAAGATAGCCTTTTAAAAGGAGTGGTTTAAGCTCCGCATTTAAAATTTGCTTTTTGAAGAAAACCGAGTGGTTTTGAAATTGTTCCAATGATTTAGTTTAGGTTTATTTTCTTTGCATTAATGAATTAATGTTGTCCCATCATTTAATCCTACCATTGAAGAAAACAACGAAAATACAACGTACGCTTATGCCATCCGCATTCGCCACTAGGCTCCGTCATCACCCGTTAGGTTACTTAACTAACGACAGAGCGGGGGCTGGACTAGCGCGGGTGTAAAACATAAGCAACGCCTAATAAATATCATATATAGATATATCCATTCGTCGCACACAATAATAAGAATTCCAGATCACAGATGAACATATTGGATATACTAGGAATTATGCACTTCGTTTAAGCCCATAACGAAGGACGGGTTCCACGGTCGTGATGAATAGCCAAAACCCCACCCTAAACTCCTACAGGTGCAGCAAACTACCCGCCAAGTACCAGAAGTAAAGCAGTCTCCCTCAACAACGTGAGTAGGCCACTAAGCACTTCAAAGTACCCGGTAGTTTATGCACCCCACCTTGGGTCTATCCTAGGAGCAAAAACAGTAAAAGAAAATAATACAACGGTGGCTACAACCTCAACCCAGATGTGCCCCGCAAAAATAATATTACATCAATTTTACAAATTACATTGAATGAAAGAAAAGAAAACACTCGTCTCACACCCCCCGGCTTTTCATCATCGACGATCCAATAAGATTCATATACACAAACCAATCATCACAGATATGTGCAACCCCCACTAATCGTCGTATAGAGATTAGCATACGTTTCAAAACACATATAATATTACAGAAGAACCGATTAGCTAAAGCAATTAGAATTTCGATCGATTAAGCAAATTTGAATCTACCCCAAGTTCCATCCAGTACACAAAATATCTGGGCAGAAGCAAAATATTCCAAAAATCACAAATCCAGAAAATCAGAAAATCAGAAAATTTTTGGACCGAATCGGAGTTGACTCGGCCGCGGATCGGCGGCAGAACGCTGGGTTCTGTCGCGGTTCCGTGGTGGTCTGACCAATTCATGAGCCCAGATTTCTTCTGTGTTCTTAAAAAACCATGCATGTATTTTTATGCCTTCTGAAAAAAAATTACGACCAGATTTTAAAATCGACAGAAACATGCATTTTCGGATGTGATTTCGGGATTTTTCCGGGGATCGAATTTCTAACACTTTGCTAACAAGTTAGTTAAGGTTTAACTAGGCTCTGATACCAGTGTAAGTCCATGATGCACACCACACGGCTTGCGGGGAGGCGGAATACTTTAAAAATGTTTTTCTCGCACCAAAAGAAACTTGTTTTAGCTTTGCATCATGAACTTGTTCCACTTTTGGATCTTATTTAAACTTTAGCTAACAAAAATAAACTACTAGAGAGTGCTAACTACTGGGTTGAGAAGTTATACCCTCGTGTCTAGTCTTTCGTTTCTTCAAGTGGCTCCTTGCTCCTTGGTTCAACCTTCTTGTTGTTCTCCTTTCTTTTGCTTCTTCTAGGTCCTTGAAGAGTTCGCTTGCCGGTCTCCTTTGCGTCAAAGATGGATCCATCCGAGGGCTATGGTCAAGCTCCAACCTCAAAGAGATACCTTAGTGATCTAACTTGCCAAGAGAGAAGACTAAGTTGATGTAGAGTGAGTATATTGGATTAATTGATCTCAAAACTCATTGTTTTGCAACACATGCAAGTGTATGAGCTTGAGGAAAAAGGAGAGAAGAAAACCCAGGAGAGAGAATGCATTTTTTAGAATGAGTAAAGAATGAGTTGTGAGAATGGCTAAGTATTTGGCTAATAATTCAACCATGGAATTATTTAATCTCACAAATTACAACCTTACTTGAATAGTAACTCCAAAGTGAATAAACAAATGCTTAGCCATGCTTTCAACCCATGCCTCATTACTCTCCTCATTTCTACCTCATTAATCCTTTATGAAAAAAGAATAAAACAATAATGAGGTGTCTCCTTCTAGAAGCTCATTCTTGTGAAATTACAAGAATGGCCCTTTTCCGTATTTTCATACTCGTATCCATATTCCGAAAAATACGGATACACTGAGATCAGTATAATCAAATACTACAATACTAGTATCCGGCTTAAACCAAAGCCCACTAGTATTATCCGTCCGATCGTCATTCGAGTAGCCAGTACACGAACGCGATCGAAACCCTGCCGTAAGACCATACGGCGTCTACATCGTCTCGCCTGATGCAGGGAAACCCTCTGTGTGGGACTCTAAAGACTCGACAGGACGCTGGCAGTGGGTTTAACCACAAGTCCGTCAGTGGCACTAGCTGTACGTAACGTCAACCCAGGTACATAGCGAAAAGGAGGACGACGAGCGAACTCGTTCGTAACCCCTACTGAGCCTGTCCGTGACAATATCCGTGCAGTCCGGTCTGTTCGTCAGAGAGTACCGAATGTATGGTCTAGGGAGGTGGTGAATGTCAGACTCTTAACAACCGTACAAGTCGTGCCGGTATGGCCCAAGACCATCCGAGAATCTACTGGTCAGTCCACCAGTAATTCTCAATCAGCCCTGGCCAGGGACTTATGGTAATGACCAACCGATCACAGTGCGATATCGACTCCCTATACAGGAGAGACGAATCCTTAACAGCCGCTTACTGCCTCCATGTGGCTCGGGACTGTACCTAACTAAAACCTGTTTGCATGACTCCTTTGAGCCGTGGTAGGGTAGTAATCAAAGCACAGTGGGAACTCACACGAGACAAATGACGACCTTAAGTTGACAGACTATCTGCACACATGTCACCTGAGAATTGCTATCTGACGCTAGGTATAATACCATCTAGTCAGTTCTCGGCGAGTCCTGTCCGGTGTATTCACACCAGTGAGCATATGTATATAATCTTAGGTGCACATCACCAATGGCTGCGGGACCAATCCATCGCCCCTCGTCAGGGTCTAGATATGTATACACTAGTCTACTCTGGAGCATCGATGCCCAGTCTCGACACTCCTACGACTAGGGACATTTAAGGATGTATCTATTGACCATCCAGCTCCCATAAGTATGACTGCCATCACAACGCTGGTAGTCAGGCACACACCCTACGGGCTTTATCAACATGTATACAAAGTAAAATATATCACATGTTAAGATAAAGACAAACCAAATAGCGTACTATTATATCAAGCAAGATTGTCATGTACATATATATCTCTAGCATCCTATACAATGAAGGCCTCTAAGGCATATATATCCAACAAAAACAACCTGTTTGCACGCTCTGTTGAACGTGGTAGGGTGAAAATCAGAGTACAGTAGGAACCACACAAGACTCTATGACGATCTCGGGTCTACCGACTAACCTGTACCAGTGTCACCAAAGAACTGCTATCTGACGTTAGGTATAATACCATCTAGGAGTTCTCGGCGAGTCCTGTTCAGTGTACCCAGTCTCCACTAAGCACCGGTATACAATATTTGATGTCAAACACCAATGGATGTGGGATCATCCATCGCCCATCAAATGGGTCAAGAAACGTATACGCTAGTCTACTCTGGAATATCATGCCCCGTTTCGATACACCTACCACTAGGAATAATTAAAGGATGAACTTGTGGACTACCCTGGCCCCACTAGTATGATCTGCATCATAATCCTGGTAGTCAAGTATACATCCTAAGGGCTTTACCAACATGTGAGAGCAAGACAGTATCACAATACTAGTCTACATGTTAAGATAAAGAGCAACCAGATAGCATACTATCATGTCGAGCAAGAAATTCCTCTCTATATATATATCCAAGCATCCATTATAATATACAATCATGTATAATAATGGCCTCTAGGGAATACATACAACTAACAGGCTTGGCCTGAGAGTTGTTTCAAGTCCTCCTCAGTTGTTACCATTTCGTACCTAGCGTCTTATCCTTCCCCACTGTCGTTTGACGACATTCCTCGGACAAGAAAACAAAAAACAGGAATTCCGCCAACTGTGAGCAGTAAACGGTAGTGCACATATCAAATAAGTAACATGTGTTAATCAGTGCAAGATAACTAGAATATCATGATATTCGAGATTTCAGTGTTATTAATTATATGTATAAGCTCGATTTGTGGAGTTTTATTATGTAACCAACTTATTCCGTAATACCACAGAACAACAGCAACACGAGATCAAGATTTATATATAATGCAATGTACCGTTTTTCTATGGTACCACGAGAACGAAGATATGATCCTCAGTTACACATAAATACCCCCATTCTTCAAGCTAATATATATATATATATATAACCAATAAATAGTGTATATTATACATGTCATGTTTACGAGATTCAAGAGTTTCAAGTATTCAAGTAGTTCATGTCAAGTTAATGTCGAGTTCAGGTCAAGATAATATAACCGCAGGAGTATTCACAGACCCAAGGCTATCATTCAGTGTCACGCCCCGCTTCCCAGAGTACGGTAAGGAGACGTGACGGGTCACACGACGTATTTACTCAGAAGTAAATACGTCAAGCGTAATTAAGCAATATAATATAAATGTACACAAGAAAGACATGAGATGTAAATGAACAGCAACTTTTTATTTATTAAACATTTCTTTACAATACAACTGGAAAGTAAATACAATACTGGAAATCAATGCCTAAACAATGGCATGAAGTGAAAGTAAAGTATATACAAGTGACTAAAGCTCTGGATCTTCTGCAAACTGCTTCAAGTCGTCTGAGCTGGGATCGATATCCAAAGAATCAGATCCTCCTGACAACATTCTAAAGAAAGAATAGAAAAGGAATGTCGTCAGTGAACAATCGCTCAGTAAGTCCCAAAGAGAGATAAAAATAGAATAGACAAATAGAGAGTATAACTGTTATAATTTATGTTTGTTTTGTTATAGCTGTTATTTGTAGCCTGGTACAGAATATTCCAGTGTATACGAGAGGAGTCCAACTATTCCGTGGACTAAGGTATATGGAGCATAAGGAACCGCTAAGCCACGGAACAACAGCAACGGATATTCAGGTTAGGTGTATTAAAGTGACCATCATCGTGCCATTTGTAACACATTTCGTACCAATCTACCCCTTTTAAACCCCGTAATGTTTATTGTATTATTTTGTAGTGATTTGTAGATATAAGACTTGCCGAAACCATGATATCAATTGTTCATGTAAACGGATAAGGATATAAATAGATAGTCATGTAGACAAGTCAATGTATATCCATGGTTCGGTCAAATCAAGTCATGTTGATATAGATGGATTCATGTTGTAATAGAATTCTATCAAGTATAAATTGTATTCGGATTAAACTGAGACTCTGTTTGAGTCATACAGTTAAACAGAATTGAAATCCTGAATTAGGTTTTGAAGTTATCCGTAACTACTGCACATGGACGACAGGATTTATGTTTTTTTCCAAGACAATTACCGTATAGATAACCCCGTTTTAGTTGTCTACCTTAAATACGCGAGCACCTACTTTCTCCGTCTCCGTGAGGCTCAAGAGAATTGGTCCCGCTTAAACCTATATTTACTAAGGTCCTTATTGTAAATTAATATAACTTAAGGAGGTTTTATGAAAAATAGTTTTGATATATTTTCAAAATAAAGCTCAAGTATTTATTTATCGTCTTTAGGCTTTTCATAGATGTAATTTTTATAAGATGAGATAATCTAGTGGATATAAACCTAAATTGAATAGTATATGGTATTTTCATGTAAATTGACTTGTATTGATTTCTGATGGTAGTTTCATGAAATTTGGGATTCCTTTGTTTAGAAAACATGAATATTTTTATGTATATTTAAAATAGATAGGTTGATAATATTATATATAATTATTAGAAAATAAATTTATTTCTGAAATAGAAATCACGTTTTCTTAAAAATTATAATATAAATTCCATCGAGGTCGTATGCTCCGTGAGGAGGTCTACATCTCGCCCTACTAGTCCGATGGATGTGCGATAACCCGCACCACCAAATCGGATTCCCCAAAAGTGGGTTGTAAGGACATAATCGTAAGGAATTTGATTAAAACAATTTAAAGAAATACGGTTTTATTAGTTTAGGGTATTTTAATGTAAAATTTTATTTGACCCACAAAATATTGTTCTAAAAGCCATCGTGCTATATTATGATAAGTGTTTTGATGAGGTAGGTCATTACCTCTTGAGTTTTCTAAAGATAATATGAGCAAATATGATAAAATAATGTCGCAGGTAAACTTTATGGTATTTAACCGTAAAAGTGAAATAAAGGTTGTATAACATTGTATTTTGAATTAAAACTTGTTCTAAATGTTTTTTTATGGTTTCTAAACAATATATAAAGAGAAGGTTAATTTGCTATTAAGAGAAGTTGGGATTTTAACGAAATTCGAATCGGAAGTCGGAATAACTCCGCTTCCGACGAGTTTTAATAGAGATCGTTTAAGAATAGAAAGAGAGAAGAGGAGAGGGGACTTACAGGTTTGGAGAAGAGAGAAGAGATATAGGAACAAGTTGTGAACTTCGTGGAGTCGCGGTGTCGCCGGATTTGTCCTGATTTGTCGCCGGAAGGTGACCTTGGGCTAACTCCACTTGTACAACTATTTGGACTTGGAAAAATTTGAGTGTTTTGATGATAGATATCAGAATAGAGAGGGCTAGGGTGTGGGGTGGTATTTATATGATAGAATTAGGGTTTAGAGTGTTAAAAATGAGAATTAAAATGCATTAAAATTTGGTTTTAAAGCTAATTTTAATTCTCTGGATATTTGCAGGTAATTCAAACAGAAGAGGAGTAGTGGGGGGAGGCCAAGGGGTTAGGGTAAAAAAAATGGGGGCATTTTCTACGGTCTGGCCCGGCGGGTACCGGCCCCAAAGGCTCCTTCGCCGGCCGATGGTGGGGGTGGGGGTGCTTGGATTGAAGCCACATGTCATGTTCAGTACATATAACATTTTCCATATATTTGATTTTAGTGACTTTTTATTTTTACGTGTATTGCACGTGTAAACTTTTGGGCTTCCAAAAATTTTAAAAGAAAATTCATTAAAAATAATATGTGGCTGGGGGGATTTGAACACAGGGGCTATGTCACAGAAGTGCAAGGCTTTACCAATGAGTTACAAGTGCTTTCTTGCTGTTCTTAAACAAATTAAATACTTATAGCATACTCAGGGTTGCAAATACTCCATTTAGTACTTTAACTTTAAACAAATTTTGTACATTATAAACAGAGTCGTTACATTCTACCCTCCTTACAAAAATTTCGTCCTCGAAATTTACAATTTATTTAAGGACTAATTTACAAACAAGTAAGGGTATCTTGCACGCATGTCGTCTTCTCATTCCCACGTTGATTTTCCTGGTGAGTCTTTGTAAGTCGATGTCGCACACCCCGTGTGTGTCCGTGGGGAGGCGGAATATTCAAAAAACGATTTTCAAATGCATCGTAACACCAAGTTGAACCCCAGGATCGTTGCTAAACCCTAACTAGCTAACTTGCAATGAGGTTTTACTCGGATGAAAGTTATACCTCACGATACCAAGTCCTTCAGGTCTTCATCGCTGTCCTCCACCTCGTCATCAGCTCCAAGGATCGAAATGTATCGGGCAACCTCGACGGCCTACTCTAGTCAAAGACGATCCACCCGAGAGTCTATAGTCTGAGCTCCTACTTCGAATTTGAGGTAACTGCGGCTTCTAGTTCGCTAAACTATAATTCCTAGGTGGTGTATAGTGAGAAGATGGAATGATTTGTCTCTTGGAACCCTAGGTTTCTCAACTCATGTGAGGTTTAGGGTTATGAGGAAGAAGAAAGTCACTTGAAGAAAATGAGAGGGGAGAAGAAGAACTTGGATGAAGAATCCTCATTTCATTTGTGTTGAATCATGAACCATATGATAATTGATAAGATAAATAAATATCTCACAAATATCAACCATGGCTCACAAAATATCTATTTGTCAAGTGATGAGTCATAGCCATTGAAGAAATATCTCCATCTCATTTTCTACACCTCATTATTCTTTAATCCAAATGGAAAAAGAAACCCTAATGAGGTGTCTCTTCTAAAAGCTTTCCTGCAAAATTACGAGAACGCCCCTCATCCGTATATACATACCCGCATCCGCATTCCGAAAAACACGAATACAAAGAGACGAAAATAATCCATCAATATAATACTAGGATCCGGCTTAAACCAAAGCCCACTAGTATTATCCGCCCGATCATCATACGTGTACAAGTATACATAAGTGATCGAAGCCCTGCCGTAAAACCATACGGCCTCTACACCTATTGCCCGGTGCAGGGAAACCTACCGTGTAGGACTCTAAAGACTCGAAACTACGCTGGCAGTGGGTTTAACCACAAGCCGCAAGCGGTACTAGCTGCACGTAACGGCTACCCAGGTATGTGTCGATAAGAAGGCCGATGAGCTAACTCATCCGAACTCCTACTAAGCCTATCTATGACAATCTCCGTATAGTCCAGTCTGTTCGTCTAAGAGTATCGCATATCGGGCCTAGGGGCAGTAATCGTCAGACCCCTGATAGCGCAATAAGTCGTGTCAGAGTATAGCCCAAAACACCCTGAGAAACTGCTGGAATACCTACCAGTAAATCTCGCTTGCCTTGGCCAAGGACTTTGTGTAATGGCCTTCCGAACACAGTGCGATATCAACCCCCAATACCGAGAAAGACGAATCCTATCTAACCGCCACTTCCTCCAAGTGCTTCGGGACTGCACCCAACTACTACCTGTTTGCACGACTTCTTTGAGCCGTGGTAGGGTAGTAATCAAAGTACAGTGGGAACACACTCGAGGCGAAGTAGCAGTGTCAAGTCTACGGACTAAGCTGTACCCATGTCACCTAGGAACTGCTATCCGACGATAGGTATAATACCCACCAACAGTTCCCGACGAGTCCTGTCCAGTGTACTCATAACCTAATAAGCACCTGCATACTATCTCCAGTACGACATACTGATGGCTGTGGGACAGACCATCTCCCCTGCTGGGATGAGAAGCGTATACACCAGTCTACTCTGAAGTATCGATACCCCGTCTCGATAATCCTATGACTAAGGACCTGTATAGGATGTACTTGTAGACTACACAACCCCCACTAGTGTGGCTGCCATCACAACGCTGGTAATCAAGCAAAGATCCTAAGGGCTCTACCAATATGTATAAGCGATATGCTAAAAAAACACATGCACATATTTAGGTAGAAACAAACCAGGAAGCATACTACCATTTCAAGCAAGACTGTTACTATATCCGTGTATAGCCCAACCTTCCATTAAGTAATATACAATCCAGTATGATACAATAATGGCCTCTAAGGCATATATCACTAACAATCTCCCACTTGCACTAAGGCCATATGCTGGCATATCGCAGACCTAAGATCTCGAATAGACTCTCGAACACTGTCGGAGGGATGGCCTCTGTGAGTGGATCAGCAGTGTTGTTCTCCATATATACTCTCCTCATCTCGATCTCCAAGGGATCAACTATCTCTCTGATCAGGTGGTACCACCCTAAGATATGTCTAGATCTCTGATGGGACCTGGGTTCCTTCCCTAAAACTATAGCGTCGTTGTTGTCACAATACTAAAGTATTGGACTAACAATGGAAGGAACCACCTGAAGTTCAGTTAAGAACTTCCTCATCCAGATTGCCTCTTTTGCGGCGTCTCATGCAGTGAACTACTCTGCTTCCATTGTCGAGTCTGCAATGGTGTCCTGCTTGGAGCTCTTCCAACAGACCTCTCCACCACTGAGGGTAAGACATAACCCAATGATTGAGTGATTCTTTGTGTGCCGTGTTTAGAAAGATGTGTAAAGATCACAACCAAAGAAATTTGATTACCGCAATCAATAACGGTGTCAATTGTAGGTTCGTTAGCGAGTGCGGATCGTCCACAGGGAAAGTGAGATTTTCTCGTATTTGTTTTAGTTGAGTCGAAAATTAAAGGAGAAAATAAAAGAGAATTCAATTCAAGATTTATAAAAGTGAATTTCAAGAATTAGCAAAATCTAGATCTAATATCAAGAAATACTAAAAATCAAGAATCAAGAATCATCCAATTGAGTTAGTTATCAAGATTTGTAATGAGGCTCGTAAGAATCGATCTAATCGATAGTGAGGATGAAGACTTGTGATTACGTATTCTTATCCTTTGATGATTTGTTGCTAGATCGATGACGATCAACGAGAATTAGGGATCTCTTGCGGAAACTAGGGTTTCATCATCTATCCCTTGTCCTTTCGTTGATTATCATTCAAATTCTAGTCTCTAGGAAATTCAAGCATCGATCGTTGATCACTAATTAAGAGTGAAAACATTCAAGAAAGCATCTCGCTCGAAACTAGGTCGTCGATAATTCAATTTACTAGAGTTTATAAAACTCATAGGACTTAAGAATCGTACAAGAATTTAATCATCATCAACTATCAATTTTCTCGATTCCTCCACAAGCGGAGTTTTTACTCAAGCATCATAACAAAGAAAACAATCAAGAATTGAGATCTCATCATAATGCAAGAATGTAAAGAAAGCGAGATAAAGAAATTTCACCTTTTATTATTCATCAATTCCGTTACAATTCGCTCAAGAACTACAAGAATTGAGGAAAGAACTCGATTGTCGAATTAGCTTCGCATCGTCTCCGTGAGTCGCGGATCATCTTGGATCACTTGCTCGGTTGAAGATCGGTGTCGCTTCTAAAAGGTTGAAGGCTTCTTGCTTGAATTGTATTCGGAGATCTTGAATTGATCAAATTGTGTCACTCAATTTGATTTGAATTTTATTTGGATCTACAATTTCCCCTCCACTTTCAACAACCTTGAGAGTGAAGCCTTAGGGTCCTTTTTATAGCCTCTCCTTTAGCTTCCCCTAGAAGCTTGATTAGGATTAGCTTCCTTCATAAGCTAGGTTTAGTTTAGATTCCCTTGTAAGCTTGGTAGTTAGGAAGAAGTTTCTAGGATTAGTTAGTTAGGGTTAGCTTCCTTCATAAGCTTGGAGGTTAGGGAGAAGCTTCTAGGCTTAGGTAGTTAAGTAGCTTGCTTTGGAAGCTTGAGAATGTTTAGGTTGAAATATAAGCCTTGCTGTTCTAACAGAAACTTCTAGAGATCTCTAGAAATTGGAGTGGCTGAAATGAGTTTGGACCTTGAATAGAGAATTCTGGAGAAGTCAACTGCTGACGTCATGATGACGCGGCGGCGGATCCGCCTCGGGAATGCCCTTCTGGCCACGGATCCGCGGCCCTTTGAAGTCTTCATTGCATGGAAATTCTGGGGTACATTTTTTCTGGCTTAAGGTCTATTTTCTGATGTGTTGAATCTCATAATTATTCCTTGATCACTGCCAGATCTCAAGTCTTGGACTTGGCGTATTTTGAACAGCACTTTTGACAATTTCGGCTCTTTTCCTGGAATTTCCTGCACAGATTCTCGAGACAAGTATTGCGCTACACAAAGATTATGCGATGCGATGATAAACACTCAATTTCCCTCAGAAATGTCGGTTTTAATATATAACACAAGTTATTTGGTATTTTACAGTCAATTTGCTAATATGTGCTATATGTATACCGAACACCTCTAGATGAGTGCAAATGGTAGGGAAATTGATGTGTTAAAAATGCAATATTTTCGACTGATCACCCGACATATACTTGGAGTCATCCTTATCACTCTGGAAGCTGGAGTCAGCAAAGGCCTCAATCTGGAGGTCCTTTTCCGCCATACACTAAGAACATCTCCTTATTCCTTCTTAGGTACTTGAGAATGTTCTTTACTGCTATCCAGTGCTTCTTCCTTGGATTTGACTGATATCGACTTACATGCTGAGTGCGTAAGCAACATTTTGTCTGGTACACAACATCGCATACATTATAGAGCCTACCGCAGCAGCATAGGGTATAGATGTGATTCGAGTCCTTTCCAAATCAGTCTTGGAAGACATCTCTTTGGAGAGGGTGATTCTATGACAAGCCAGTAGACTACCGCTCTTTAAATCTTCCATACTAAATATTTTTAGTATGATGTTGATGTACCTTAACTGTGAAAGTCCCACTATCCTCTTTGATCTATCACGATAGATCTGGATCCCCAGAATGTAGTTGGCATCACCCAGGTCTTTCATGGAGAATCTTAGTGACAAGAATCATTTGACTGATTTTAGTATATGAGTGTCATTTCCTATCAAGAGAAATCTATCCACGTACTAGATGAGGAATCCCACTGTTCTCCCTACAATTTTACTATAAATGCATGGTTCATCTGGATTTTTAATAAAGTCGAATTCTTTGACCTTCTCATCAAAACAGATGTTCCAACTCTGCGATGCCTGCTTTAGTTCTTAAATGGAATTAAGCATCTTGCACACTTTCCCGCTGCTCCCACTCTGATTGAAACCCTCTGGCTGATCCATATAGACGCACTCTTCCAAATGTCCATTCATAAAAGCGGTCACTACGTCCATCTGCTGGATCTCAAAATCTTGGAAGGCAGCAGTGGCAAGAAGGATCCGAATGGATTTGAGCATAGACATTAGAGAAAAAGTTTCATCATAATCCAAACCAGGTCTTTGATGAAAACCTTTTGTAACAATTCTAGCCTTATAGGTTTCAACCTGTCCATCTACACCAATCTTCTTTCTGAAGATCCATTTGTAGCCTACGGGTTTTACCCCTTCTGGAGCAATGTTCAAAGTGCATACATTGTTGGTGTATATGGAATCCATCTCAGTCCGTATTGCATCCAGTCATTTTACCGAGTCACCGCTCTAAATGGCTTGCTGGAAGCTAGTTGGCTCATCGTTGTCAATGATGCAATCCTCTCGATCCCTGTCTATGAGAAAACTGTAGTATCTCTCGGGCGGATGAGACTGCCTACTAGTCCTGTAGATTGGCGCAAGGATGTCCTGTTCTTTTGAAATTTCTGGTTCTACCATACTTTCAGTAATAGTTTGTGGTTCTGGAATTTCTTCCAGTTCTATTACGCTCCCACTGGTCCTTTTTCAAAAAATTGATTTTCCAAAAAAATGGGTATGACGAGGAACAAAAAACCTTTTGTTCCTCTGCGTAATAAAAAAGATACCCACTGGAGTTCTTTGGATATCCCACAAACCTATACAGTACTGAGCGTGCCTCGAACTTGTCCGCATACTGCTTTTTGACAAAAGATGGACATCCCTAAATCTTCAGATACTGAAGATAGGGTTTCATCCCACTCCACATCTGATATGGTGTGGTAAGCACAGTCTTGGTAGGAACCTTATTCAAAAGATATGCAGCTGATTCTAGTGCATAACCTCAGAAGGATTGCGGTAACTCAGCGTTACTCATCATGGAACAAACCATATCCAATAGGGTTTTGTTCCGCCTTTCCGATACACCGTTGTGTTGTGGTGTGTATGGAGGAGTAAGCTGAGAGAGAATTCCATTCTCTTTTAAGTAATCCAGGAACTCAGCAATTAAGTATTCATCACATCGATCAAATCTCAGTGTCTTGATACTTTTGCCTGTTTGTTTTTCCACTTCATTCTTATATTCTTGGAATTTTCAAAGGGTCTCGGATTTATGCTTCATCAAGAAGACATGTCCTTACCAAGAGAAATTATCCGTAAAACGTAATGAAATAGGAATAACCTCTTCGTTCATCTGTAGATATTGGACTATATGCGTCGCTGTGTATAAGTCCTAAGTGCTCGCTCGCTCTTACTCCGTGTCCAGTGAACGAAGTCTTTGTCATCTTTCCTATGAGACAAGATTGAAAAGTTGCATAAGACTGATATTCGAACAGATCCAAATATCCCTCTCTATGTAACTTCGACAACCGTATTTCATTGATGTGACCCAGTCTACAATGCCATAAGAAAATCTTATTTAATTCTGGAGACTTTCTTTTAAGTGTGTTCTGGACGTTGAAAACCTAAGCTTGAGTTAACATGTATATACTATCCTCTAGTGTACCTGACCCAATCAAACTTTGATTTAGGTGGATGTGGACCACATCGCTTACAAACTAGACTAGGTACACACAAACAGTTACGTAGAATCAATATCTGCCCACTTTTCAATCCTAGGTGATATTCCCTACGGATACAGCGTCCACGCTCCTTCCGTTAGCAACTCTGAGAGTCATATCACCTGCCCTAATAACTCTACGGTTTCTCAAAGCCTGTAATGAATTACAGGTATGAGATCCTAATTCGGTATCTTGTACCCAGGAAGTAGAGTTAATTGACAGACTGTTTTCAATCACAAGCATACCCGAAGTCGAAGCCACAACATGCTTCGGATCCTGGATTCTGGCTTTCCAAGCCCTGCATCCCTTCTGCCAATGCCCTTTCCTGTGAAAATAGAAACATCCCTCCTTCCCTACTGTTAACCCCAAACTTTTGCCCTGCCCTTTCATTCTACCTTACTGATACCGCCTATCAGCTTTGTGGAGGTCTTCTTCTACTCACCATTGGCTTTCGCCTTGGACCCAGAAGAGGAAGATTCCCCAATAAGCAGAGCGGGTGTCACCCTGGTTTCCTTCAGGATGCCCCTAACTAGAAGTATAATTTTCTTCCCCTGGACGTAAGTAGAAGGTAGGGACTGTAGAATTAACTCAGTACATGACTCGTTCTCCAACGTGGTCTCCAGGTCCGTGAGCTATTTAATATAGCTAATCATTGTAAGGACGTGGTCCCCTACAGATGACCCGATAGCCAACCTCGCTTGAAGCAATTTTTTCGAGGTTTCATATCTTGCGATACGAGATTGCTCTCCATATAAATCTTTGTTATGGAGAAAGATAGAAACAAAATCCATCTTCTCGTGCTGCCTCTGGTATACACCATCAACTGAGACCAACACAAGACATTTGGCATTCGCACTGTCTTTTTCCCTTATCTTGCGGATATCCATATCCACGACGGTGGAAAATGGACCTGGGACAGCGGGGGCTTGAGTAGTAATGTGGTGGTCCAGCTTGTCATAGGTAATGGACATTTGGACAAATCTTTGCCAGTCAATATAGTATAACTCGGTCATTTTATTATCTAACTGTAACCTAATCTGGTCACCTGGTCGCTGCAATTAGGAGAGAGAGAAGAATACACTCAGCATGATGCTCTTGCAAGTTTAGATTGGTTTTTAATTTATCTAATCAGGATGGCTCCCACCGTTTCTCTAATCCTTTCTCAAACCATAAAAGAAGAATTAGTCGGAATTAATCTCACCGTACAATACTTGCTTAACCGTTCGGCCAGGCTAGTGTCGGTACTTCGAGGAAGGTTTTATGACACTTTCGTGAAGTTCCTTAATTAAATAACCTCTTTTCCCTGGAGGCATAGCCCCGCTAACACTGTTCTAGACACATACTTGGTTTATAGCATTGATCGTTAAGTGAAAAATCTCCCGAGGAGTAGCATATACCTACAGCAGGATCAGGATCCAAATATCATTGTGTGATAATCCTGAAGTAATCCTACCAATATTATCACACTCCAAATGGTATGCAGCACTAGCAAGTTTCAGTTTCTTTAGAAACTCCCGATTAGATTTTTGCCCCATGCTCTAATGACCATGACGAAGGCCAACAAATCATAAGTCACATGTCAAGTTCTACCCATCATTGTCCAGGTTAATTTGAACCCACCTGTATATACCCTTGACGAAAGCCAACAAAGTAATACAACTTTCCCAAACCAACGCATCTATCTATGCTACATATGAATATCCAGCAGCTACCAAACACTATACCTTGGCGAAAGTCAACAAACATATCTTGAATACAACTGAATATTCATATGAAATGGTGGAGGGCTATGAATGGTTTTGGCGAAACCGTGAACGTAGTGACTTTATATAATCGAAGGAGCCTGATAGCTTTTAAAAGGAGTGGTTTAAGCTCCGCATTTAAAAGTCTGCTGTTTTGAAAAAAACGAGTGGTTTTAAAATTTGTTCCAACGATTCAGTTTTGGTTTTTTTGCTTTGCATTAATAATGCAGTCCCATCATTTACGCCTATGATCACAGAAAAAGACGAAAATACCACGTCCACTCATGCTATCCGCATTCGCTACTAGACCCCGTCTAACACCGTCAGGTTACTTAATTAACGCCAGAGCGGGGGCTGGACTAGAGCGGATGAAAAACATAAGCAACGTCTATTATATAGCATATACATAATAACCATTCATCTAACGCGATAATAGGCATTCCATATCGCAGATGAATATATTGGTTATACTAAGAATTTCGCGTTTCGTTTAAGCCTGTAACGAAAGACGGATTCCACGGTCGTAATGAGTAGCTAACCCCCACCCCAGACCCTTACGGGTGTGGCAAACTACCCGCAAAATACCCGAAGTGAAGCAACCTCACTCATCAAAGTGAGTAGGCTACTCGGCACTTCAAAGTATCTGGTAGTTTGTGCACCCCACCTTGGGTCTATCCTAGAGCAGAAAACAGTAAAAGAAAATAATACAACGGTGGCTACAACCTCAACCCGAATGTGCCCGGCAAAAGAATATTACATCACTTTACAGTTTACATCGAATGAAAGAATGAAAAACTCTCATCTCATATCCCCGGATATTTATCCACGACGATCTAATAAGTTCATATATACAAACCAATATCACAGATCACAGATATGTGCAACCCCCACTAATGGACGTATAGAAATTCGCGGATGTTCAGCACATATATCACAACACAGATAAAACCCGATTAGCAAATAACTTAGAATTTCGATCAAAAACTATTTTCCGTGTCTACCCCAAATGCAAACCAACACTCAAATGATCATGGGTAGAAACCAAATATGCAAGAAAACTGTACACCCAAAATAAGAAGCACAGAGGAAAAACGAGCCAAATCAACCACGAGTCGGCCGCGGAACGGCCACAAATTGACCTATTCGCCGCGGTTCCGCGGTGGTTGTGACGAGTTGGTGACTCATTTTTCTTCTGAGTTCTTATAATTCCCTGCAGTGAATTTTCATACCTCTGAAATAATTTTTAGCACAGTTTTAAAATTCGACAGACATAGGGATCGGGGTGTTTAGTTTTTGAGTTTTCCGACGATTGAAATTCTAATAAGTTGCTAACAAGCTAGTAAAGGTTTAGTTAGGCTTTGATACCATTGTAAGTCAATGTCGCGCACCCCGCGTGTCCGCGGGGAGGCGGAATATTCAAAAAACGATTTTCAAATGCATCGCAACACCGACTTGAACCCCAGGATTGTTGCTAAACCCTAACTAGCTAACTTGCAATGAGGTTTAACTACTCGGATGAAAGTTATACCTTACGATTCCAAGTCCTTCGGGTCTTCATCGATGTCTTCCACCTCGTCATCAGCTCCAAGAATCGAAACGGATCGGGCAACCTCGATGGCCTCCTCGTGTTAAACATGATCCACCCGAGAGTCTATAGTCCGAGCTCCTACCTCGAATCTGAGGTAACTACGGCTTCTAGTTCGCTAAACTAGAAGTCCTAGGTGGTGTAGAGTGAGAAGATGGAGTGATTTGTCTCTTGGAACCCTAGGTTTCTCAACTCATGAGAGTTTTAGGGTTATGAGGAAGAAGAAGGTCACTTGAAGAAAATGAGAGAGGAGTAGAAGAACTTGGATGAAGAATGCTCATTTCATTTGTGATGAATCATGAACCATGTGATAATTGATAAGATAAATAAATATTTCACAAATATCAACCATGGCTCACAAAATATCTATTTTGTCAAGTGATGAGTCATAGCCATCGAAGAAATATCTCCATCTCATTTTCTACACCTCATTATTCTTTAATCCAAATGGAAAAGAAACCCTAATGAGGTGTCTCTTCTAGAAGCCTTCCCGCAAAATTATGAGAATGCCCCTCATACGTATATACATACCCGCTTCTGCATTCCGAAGAACACGAATACAAAGAGACAAAAATAATCCATCAATATAATACTATGATCCAGCTTAAACCAAAGTCCACTAGTATTATCCGCCCGATCATCATACGTGTACAAGTACATGTAAGTGATGGAAGCCCTTCCGTAAAATCATACGGCCTCTACACCTTTTGCCTGGTGCAGGGAAATCTTCTGTGTGGGACTTTAAAGACTCGACACTACGCTGGCAGTGGGTTGAACCACAAGCCGCAAGCGGTACTAGCTGCACGTAACGGCTACCCAGGTATGTGTCGATAAGAAGGCCGATGACCTAACTCATCCAAACTCCTACTGAGCCTATCTGTAACAATTTCCGTATTGTCCAGTCTGTTCGTCTAAGAGTATCACATATCGGGCCTAGGGGGTGGTAATCGTCAGACCCCTAATAGCGCAATAAGTAGTGTTGGAGTATAGCCCAAAACACCCTGAGAAACTACTGGAATACCTACCAGTAAATCTCGCTTGCCTTGGCCAAAGACTTTGTGTAATGGCCTTCCGAACACAGCGCGATATAAACCTCCAACACCGAGAGAGACGAATCTTATTTAACCGCCACTGCCTCCAAGTGCTTCCGGACTGCACCCAACTACTACCTGTTTGCACGACTCCTTTGAGCCATGGTAGGGTAGTAATCAAAGTACAGTGGGAACACACTCGATGCGAAGTAGCAGTGTCAAGTCGACGGACTAAGCTTTACTCATGTCACTTGGGAACTGATATTCGACGATAGGTATAATGCCCACCAACAGTTCCTGACGAGTCATGTCCAGTGTACTTATAACCTAATAAGCACCTGTATACAACCTCCAGTACGACGTACTGATGGCTGTGGGACAGACCATCTCCCCTGCTCGGATGAGAAGCATATACTCTAGTCCACTCTGGAGTATCGGTGCCCCGTCTCGATAATCCTATGACTAGGGACCTATATAGGATGTGCTTATAGACTACCCAGCCCCCACTAGTGTAACTACTATCACAACGCTGGTAATCAAGCAAAGATCCTAAATGCTCTACCAATATGTATACGCGATATGCTAAGAAAATACATGCTCATATCGAAGTAGAAACAAACCAGGTAGCATACTACCATTTCGAGCAGGACTGTTACTATATCCGTGTATATCCCACGCTTTCATTAACTAATATACAATCCAGTATGATACAATAATGACCTCTAGGGCATATATCACTAACAGTCTTTTCTCCACATCACTCGAACCAAGTTTACTTCCTTGTTCCGAAGTGACTTTACTTTTCTGTCCAGGATTTCAACGAGGTGTTGCTCACAAGATAGATCCGTCTATACAGTGAGCTCGGAGTGAATAAGAATGTTACTGGGGTCACTCACATACCTTCTGAGTTGGTATATATGGAACACGTTGTGCACTCCTTCCAATGATGGTGGAAGTGCCAAGCGGTATGTCACTTTTCCGACTCGTTCGAGTATGTCGAACGGTCCAATGTATCTCGGACTTAGCTTACTCCTATTTCCGAAGTGAATCACTCCACGGTTTGGAGAAATCTTCAGAAAGACATGATCTTCTGGTTGGAACTCCAAATGACGGCGCTTTGCATCGGCCCAGTGCTTCTGTCGATCTTGGGCTATACGCATTCTTTTCCTGATAGTGCGAACTATATCTACAGTTGCTACTATCATCTCAGGTCCAAGAAGTTCTATATCTCTGATGCCGTCCCAACTTAATGGTGATCGACACTTCCTTTCATATAGAGCTGCAATGGGTGCCATTCCAATACTTGCTTGGTAGCTGTTATTGTATGAAAACTCCACAAGATGTAGGTGATCTTCCCACGATCCTCCGAAGTCTAGCATACACGCTCTTAGCATATCATCAAGGATCTGAATCGTTTGATCAGATTGTCCATTTGTTTGTGAATGGTAAGTTGTGCTAAAGTTCAGACTCATGCCCAAGCTAGCTTGCAGACTCTGCCAAAATTGCGATCGGAATCTGGTGTCATGATCGGAGACAATGCAAACCGGTACTCCATGTAATCTCACGATCTCTTGCATGAGTTCATGGGTATCAGAGATAGTACATTATAAAGAGTTAAATCTTACTTAGATTCAAACTTACCTCCATGTACTTTTTTGCTAGTGTCTCGGTAGATTGGCCAACTCGAAAGGGAATAAAGTGAGCCGACTTTGTGAGTCGATCCACAATAACCCATACCACATTGTTACCTTTTGTGCTACGAGGAAGAGCTGTCACAAAATCCATGGCAATGTGTTGCCACTTCCATTCTGGGATAGGTAACAGTTGAAGTAAACCAGCAGTCCTGTGATGTTCAGCTTTCACTTGCTGACACACCAGACATTTTTCTACGCTTCTGGCTACTTCACGCTTCATTCCATGCCACCAGTAATGTTGACGTAGATCTTTGTACATCTTTGTACCTCCAGGGTGTATTGAGTAGGGAGAGCTGTGAGCTTCTTTCATCAATTCTTCCCGAACAGAACCTTGTGGTACACACAATCTGCTTTCATATCTCAAAGATCCGTCTTCATGGATGATAAAGTCTATTCGAAGTCCACTTTCTACTTGTTCTATGATCTTTTGCAGCTTGGCATCACTTGCTTGAGCTGCTTTGATCTGATTGACAATTGTAGACTGAACTTGTAAGTTCATCAAACTTGAAGCGTTGCCTGGCATGATCACTTCTATCTCCATCTGATGCAAATCTTGTTGTAGCTTCCACTATGCGGTAAGATTCATTGATAGTGGTTGACGACTAAGTGCATCAGGTACTATATTCACTTTTCCTGAATGATATTGTAGGTTGATGCCGAAAGCTGCCATAACTTCTAACTATCTTCTCTGCCGCATATTTAACTCTTTCTGAGTAAACACATACTTCAGAATTTTGTAGTCTGTACAGATATCTACCCGTTCTCCAAGAAAATAATGGCGCCAAATCTTAAGAGCAAAGATAACGGCTACCAACTCCAGATCATGCGTCAGATAGTTGCTCTCATGAATCTTCAGTTGTCTTGATGCATAAACTACAACTTTACCGTGCTGATGTAGAACACATCATAATCCCTTACCCGATGCATCGCAATGCACTTCAAAACCTTCATATCGGTCCGGTATAACGAGAATAGGTGCTGATGTCAATCTTGACTTGAGTTCTACGAAAGCTTGTTCGCATGCTTCTGACCATATGAATTCTTCATCTTTGCATGTGAGCTTTGTAAGGGATGCTGCAATCTTCGAAAATCCTTCAATGAATCTTCTGTAATATCCTGCTAAACCCAAGAAACTTCGAATGTCCTTTACTGTTTTTGGTGTCGGCCATTCTCTTACTGCTGATACTTTAGCTGGATCAACAGAGATTCCTTTACCTGAAACGATATGTCCGAGAAATCCGACTTGTTTGAGCCAAAACTCGCACTTGCTGTACTTGGCATAGAGTTGATACTGTCGCAAAGTCTCCAAGAAAATTCGTAAATGTTCATCGTACTCTTTCCGATTCTTTGAATATACCAGGATGTCGTCGATGAATATGATAACGAACCTGTCTAGGTACTCTCGGAAAACTTGATTCATCAGATTCATGAATATGGCTGGTGCATTAGTCACTCCAAATGGCTTCAGGAGAAACTCATAATGTCCATAGAGAGTCCTGAATGTCGTCTTCGGAATATCAGACTCTTTTACCTTCACCTGATGATAACCCGAACGAAGATCTAACTTTGAGAAAACGCAAGACCCACTTAGCTGATCGAACAGATCGTTGATTTGCGGTAGTGGATACTTGTTCTTTATCGCGACTTCGTTCAAAGATATATAATCAATGCACATTCTGTATGAACCTTCCTTCTTCTTCACAAGTAGAACTGGAGATCCCCAACATGAAGTGTTGGGACGAATCCATCCTTTCTTCAGAAGTTGGTCCAATTGAGTACGGATCTCCTTCAAACCTTCAGGGCTTAATCGATACGGTGCTTTGATCACCGGTTGTGCACCAGGTACTAAATCAATTCCGAATTCAAGAGCTTGATCGGGAGGCAAACCTGATATGTCTTCAGAAAATACATCTTCGAACTCTCGATCTATCTCTGGCTTAAATTCTCCTGCTTGTAGAGTTGCAATCACTGTCTTCTTTGGTTTTGCCTCGTATGCGCTAGGCTCCAGGGTACGGTCTCCACTTTTGAAATAAAAGACCGGATGGTCTGGAATCTCGAACACTACCTTCCTTTTACGACAGTCAATGGTAGCATAGAAAGTTCCTAGCCAATCCATACCCAAAACTACATCGATGTTCGGTATATCCAGCACCTTGAAGTCAGCATAGAATTCTCTGCTGCAGACGACTACTGGACACAGGTTGTATCCCATTGTTTCCTTTAGAACGTCGTTTCCTAAACTGACATTCCAGCTGGATATGAGCGGTTTGACTGGAATCGCATGAGTTCGGACGAACCGTTGTGATATGAAGAAATGAGATGCTCCGGTATCGAAGAGTGCTAGTGCAGGAAGTGAGGCTATTAAGATCGTACCTAAGTTGTGTGGAATATGTTTTAGGTATAGGAAAAGATATTTTGATATGTATAAAGATTGAAAGAAAATTTGAAAGAAAAGAGTTACCAACGATAACTTGGCCAGTGGCTTCAGCTTCTTCCACAGTCATTGTGAAAGCATGTCGCCTCGGTACATTTCTCTTTGCTGGAGGAGCATTCCTCTGTCGGTTCCTATGTCTTTGAGGCAGGTTCTTTTGTGCTTGATGGAACTGATAAGGAGGGAGTGCAGTAGGTCTACGAGGAGGTGGAGCTGGAAAAGCAAGACGTGGTACAGGTGCCTGGATAACTGACCGTTGCGGGTAAGTGATTGCTGGTCTGGGTGCAGAGTTCGGATTGAGTCGACGAGGACAAGACCCAATATCATGTGTGTATGAGCCACAGAATAAGCAGAGGCGATTGGCACGCCTGAAATCCTTTGCCAGGTGTCGATCCCTCCTGTAGTAGGTGCAAAAGTCTGGAATGGGCCGTTTAAAAGGTACTCTCGGTCTCCTGCGTATTTCTTTCTGGTGTTGTTTGAAATGGTATCCACATATTTGTATCGAAGTCTAGACGATTGTAGTCCTTGCTAAATCAGCCGCTTGTTGTGATTTCTTCTGTTGGCTAATCTTTTTCCGCTCGAAATGTTTTCGCTTGTGTTTGTTGTGTTCATATCGGAGATAGGGATTCTACTGTCAATTTGATTCTTCTCGATATGTTAGATCTTGAAGTTCTTCTAAGCATGGATTGATTAGCCACGTGTTATGCATTCATGGACTACCGTATGAAGGCAGTTGGATTTAGTTTTTCGGATGAGCCAGTTCTTGTTTGTTTTCTAAGAGACCGTAGTGTCACTCTTCCCGATTCGAATTCTTCTCTTCGTGCTAGTCAGCTTTTGAGAAAGTGATGTCAAGAATTCTTGACGTATGTTTGTAATGTTAGAGACGCGGAGGTCCTGTTGGGCCAGGTTCCGATGGGGAAAGAGTTTCCAGATGTTTTCCTAACGAGTTGCTTGTTTTGTCGCCAGAGCGCGATATTGAGTTCTGCTTGACTTGATTTCCGGCACGGAGCCTTTTTCTATACCGCCATATCGGATGGACCCAGTGGAGCTTAAAGAACTGAAGGAGCAGTTCCAACATTTGTTGGATAAACGGCTTGTTCGTCCGAGTGCGTCTCCTTGGGGAGCTCCCATTCTGTTCGTCAAGAAGAAAGACGGCAGTTGTGTTTGTGCATCGATTTTTGTCAGTTGAATCGGGTTACTGTGCGGAACAGATATCCCTTACCTCGTATCGACGATTTATTTGATTAGCTCCAGGGTGCGGGACAATTCTCAGAGATTGACTTGCAATCAGGTTACCATTAGTTGCGGGCTCGAGAGGATGATATTCCGAAGACTGCTTTTCGCACGCGTTACGGGCATTATGAGTTCTTGGTGATGTCGTTCGGACTTACCAATGCCCCAGCAGCGTTTATGGATTTGATGTACCGTATATTCAGGTCGTTTCTTGATCAGTTATTATCATGTTCATTGAGGACCTCCTAGTATACTTTTGGAGCCGAGTGGAGCCTGGACAGTAATTGAGGATTTCGTTGCAGACTTTGAGGGAGCACCAGCTATTCGCTAAATTATCCAAGTGTGTTTTCTGGTTGGATGATGTTGACTTCTTGGGTCACATAGTTATGAGAGATGATAGATATGGAACCGAAAAAGATTGAGGTCGTTCAGCACTGGCCCAGACCTGTATCAGTGATGGAAGTTCGCAGCATTTTGGGTTTGGATGGATGCTATTGATATTTCATACAGGATTTTTCACATATAGCTGCAACGTTGACCAGGTTGGCCCGGAAGGGAGTTTCTTTTCGTTGGACTGAGGTATGCGAGCGGAGCTTTTAGTACTTGAAGACTCATTTGATTACGGCGCCAGTATTATCTTTGCCTTTAGGATCAGGCGGTTTTGTTGATTATTGCGATACTTCTCGGTAGTTGAAGAAGCACGAGCAGAACTATTCCACACATGACTTAGAGATGGCTGCGGTGGTTTTTACACTTAAGATCTGGAGACATTATAACTTTCAGCAGCGAGATTTGAATTTAAGACAACGCCGATGGATGGAGCCAGTGAAAGACTATGACTGCGAGATTCTTTATCGTTCGGGCAAGGAAAATGTTGTGGAAGATGCTTTCAGTCGGAAGCCCGGAGGTAGCTTTTCTTGTTTGAGCACAGTTCAGAGACAGTCGACGGCAGATTAGCAGATTCTTTATGACAGCCGAGTACAGTTCGAGTTTACATCGACCGGGGGACAACTTTTCTGTGTTCGGGCACATCCATAGTTATTTGATCATATCGTGAGGCCTAGTATGATGACGTTTGTTTTCAGAGATCTTGGAACAGGTTCGACAGGGCAGAGATTCAGAGTTCATGATCGGTGGTCAGGGAGTACTATAATTTGGGACTCGACTATGTGTGACAGATTCCAAAGGATTGAGACGCGAGATCTTAGAGGAAGCGCATCAGTCAGTATATAGTGTTCATCTTGGTTCCACTAAGATGTATTATGATGTGAGAGAAGTCTACTGGTGTAAAGGGATGAAGAGAGATGTCACAGATTTTGTCTTGGGATGCTGACTTGTCAGCAAGTCAAGGCCGAGCATCAGGGGTTAGCAGAAGAGTTACAACCTTTGCCCATTCCGGAGTGGAAGTGGGAACATATTTCTATGGATTTTATTGTGGGTATACCTAGGACCAGTCGAGAGTTTGACTCTATTTGAGTGATCGTAGACCGATTGACGGAAGCGGCTCACCTTCTTCCAGTCAAGACCACTTCAGATTCGTTCAGTTGCTCAGATATATGTTGATGAGATTGTACGACCGCACGGCGTTTGATCAGTCGAAAATAATGTATTTTTAACACGGCAATTTCCCTATCATTTGCACTCATTTAGAAGTGTTCGGTATTCATATTTCACATATTAGCAAAACAGTCCTGAAATTTCAGATTTCATGTGTTAGACTTTTAAACCGGCACTTTAAGGGAAATTGACCGCATTTCATGGCATCGCATCATCTCTGTATTTGCGCAACACTTGTGTCGAGATTTGTGCAGGAAATTGCAGGAGCAAAGCCAAAAGAGCTGATCAAAAATACGCCAACTCAATGATTTCAGATCTGGTAGCAATTCAAAAGGAAATATAAAAATCAACATATCAAAGAAAGGCCTACAAGTCAGCCCAAATCATCACCAAAAGTTGCAAGCCCTAAAGCCTCTAAAGCGCCGTAGAACCGCGGCGGGAGCCGGCTTGCGCCGCGGTTCCGTGGCGGTTTGGTCAGATCATCATGCCATTTTCAATGCGTTATTCCTATCTCAGTGGCCATAGCTCAGAATGATATGTCAAATTCCAGAATTCTCTCGAAGCTACTGCCAGATCAGCAAAGATCATCAAGCAAGGCTAATCCTAATTAAGCTCCTAACTAACCTCTTCTAGAAGCTCCCTCCTAACTAATCACATCTAGAAGCTTCTCCTCTAACTAACTTTTGGAGGGAAATTCAAATTTCCTCAACAAACTTTTGGAGGGAAACTTAAAATTCAAATCCTAGATCTAGGGTTTTGATGGCTATAAATAGGAACCTAGATCTAAGGGTTGGGGTTGTTCTTCCATAATCTTTAGTCTTCTTCAATTCTTCATCTTCTTCCACAAGTCTAGTGGCAAGGCTCGTGCGAAACCCTAACCCTAATTCCACTCCAAATTCAAGATTTTGAGTACCAATCAAGCGAGAAGCCCTTCAACCTTTTAGGAGCCGAGCCGATCTCCAACCGAGCAAGTGATCCAAGCCGATCCGCGACTCACGGAGCCGAGCGAAGCCAAATCGACGATCAAGTTCTTCCTCTTGTAGTTCTTGAGTGACTGTAATGAAATTGTTGATATAAATAAAAGGTGAAATTCTTTAATCTTGCGTTCTTTTAATTCTTGCATCATGATTAGAACTCAATTTATGATTGTAGTTCTTGTGATGATGTTTGAGTAAAACTTCGCTCGTAAAGGAGACGAGACGATTAATAGAATGATGATGTAACAAATCTTAAAACGATTTTTAAGTCCTACGAGTTTTGTAAACCCTAGCAAGTTCAAGAATCGATGACCTAGTTTCGTAGCGATGCTTTCTTGATTGTGATCGCTCGAAATTAGGGATCTACGATCGTTTCTTGAAATTACTAGAGGCTAGAATGTGAATGATATCGATGAAAGAACAAGGGATAAGATGAAACCCTAGTTTCTTAAGAAATCTCTAATTCTTGTCGATCATCATCGATCTAGTATAAATTCATCGAAGGATAAGAATACGTCATCGTGAGATTGCATCACATCTATAGATCTGATCGATTCCTACGAGCCTCAATTCGATTCTTGATATTTGGTTTGGAAAAATCAACAAACTATCAATTCTTGATTCTATCTTTTTCTTGTTATTAGATCTAGTTTTTTTCTAATTCTTGAACTTCAAATATAAATCATGAATTGTTTTGTTTTCTTTTCTTTAAAGTTTCAACTCATCTAATTCAAAAGACGAACTATTACACTGTCCCTGTGGACGATCCGCACTCACTTACAATCTACATCCGACACCGTAGTTGATTGCGGTCAAATATTTTTGGTTGTGATTTCTTTACAATTTCCCAATTACACAAACAAGAATTTATAGAACAATCAAATGGCGCCATTGCCGGGGAACAATTGATTCGATACTTGCTTTTTACTTTTTACATACACAATCAGGAAATTGTTATAATCAAAATGGCGCCGTTGCCGGGGATCGCGCGCTAATTCGTTTTCATTTTATAGTTTGAATTGAAAGAATTATTTCATTGTTATTTTGAGATCAAAATTCGTGCAAACCCTAAACAATTTGTTGTGTTTCATTGCAAGGACATCTGGAGCTTGCTGGAAATTTGGAAAAAATTTTGGAAAATACCAGAGTGCAGAGGGAGTCTACAGAGACTCTCTGAAGAATTTTGGTGGGGTGATCTCATCAAGAGACCGCGTTTCCGCGGTGGGAGTGCCCAATTGCGGCGGTTCCGCGGCAAGCTTGGGGAATCTCTGTGCCAAATTGCTTCAGGTGATTTCTTGACTTCTCATCTCTCCTCTTTTTAGCTCCAACTGACAATTTTCTGCAGGATTCTTTGCAAAAGAATAGCAGCTCGCAAATTGCAAAAATTAAATTTGTGCATGATTTTGTTTCTTGGTTGTTTGCATTATAATACGGATATTAAGGGGCACGACCAAATCCAAATTAGGTGGGGATTTCATTACCCTTCCTAGGCCCCGAAAACCACAAAACTTGCATCCGCATTGACCCATATTAACTAAAAGTAATCTAGAGATGACTCTAAGGACTGTCGCGCTCAATTAGGACAAGAGAGGGCCGTGGGTAATTCATTGCTTATCCACATTTTCTTGTGGTGCCTAAGGCAAGTGTGTCTAAGGCTAGTGGTTATTAATTAGGCCCACTACTTACGTTGTGGAGTACCTTCCCACTTACCTGGCACTTATCCGGCCACAGGGGGACAAAGAGGCAGTGGAGGATTGATCCTGCGACTTGTCTTTTGGCAGTTAGGAGCGGTCTAGAGCCGGACCTAGGTGACCACTAGATTCTAGGGTTTGTGTGCTGCATTTGTTTTGTCGCATCATTTTTTTTTCAAAAATCCGTCCCTTTTTCAAAAGCAAACACCGCATTCATTCATTTACCCCTAATTATAAGCCAACGCTGCCACTTGTACTAACCCTTTTTAGTACAAGATAGGCTGGACACGGGATTCTAGTGCCCGTTTAGTCCGCGTACCCTTTATCGACTCCGAAGTCGATATTTCTCCATTTACCTTTTCTTTACCCACTACCACACCCACACCGATGGATCCGAATCCATCAAACTTCTTTAACCCTAATCTGCCGCCGTCCGTTGGTGCGCAGAATCCACCCTGCATCTCTCTCCAGGAGAGGTGCTATCCACTTAGAGGTCCTCTTTCGACCTGCTTATCCACACCACCAGCCAATAGGGATAACTTTGAGATTAAGCCCCAGTATATCAATCTTTTACCCAAATTCCACGGACTCGAGACTGAGGACGCTTACGTTTTCATTACCAAATTTGAAAACGTATGCGCAATGATGGGTACGTCACAACTTTCAGTGGATGCGATGCGTCTACGACTTCTTCCATTTACATTGTGCGATATAGCCGAGAAGTGGTTATATAACACTACCGCACACTCTATTACGAATTGGGAAGAATTCGTCGCTGCATTCCTTAAGAAATTTTACCCAATCCAAAAGACAGCTCGAATCCGTAGCGAACTGAATCAATTTGCCCAGCTCCCTGCTGAACCATTTTCAAAATGCTTTGAAAGTTTCAAGGATCTATTGGTTCAGTGTCCTCATCACGGCATCCCGAGATGGGAATTGTGCCGAATCATTTATGAGGGCATTAACTCGAACACTAAACAGAGCCTTGAAAACATGTGTCAAGGTACATTTATGACCAAGGATGATGGGGAAGCTTGGAAGTACTTAGAAGAGTTCGCTGAAAAATCACTACAGTGGGAGAATGGAACCCAACCATTGAATAGGGGTGGCGTACACCAAATAGATGTGTCCACAGGTGTTCGAGCTGAGATGGCAGCAATGCAAAAGAAGCTCGACGCTATGGAACACAAATTTTCTGCAGCCTCCCTAAACCCAGTGTCACTCCCCAAAACTGTTTGTGGGTGCTGTTCTGATCCGTCTCACTTAACGGAAGAATGTCCATTAAACTCTGCGTTTCAAGGTCACGAGCATTCTAATGCCGCATTTCAAAGACCTCGAAACGATCCATATTCTTCCACGTACAATCAGGGTTAGAGGAATCACCCGAATTTCGCTTGGAACCAAAATCAATCTCAAAACACGGTTCCAAACACGAATAATTTTCAAAGGGCTCTTCCTCCACCACAACAGCAACCCCTCCAACTCACTCAGCACCCCTATCAGTCACAAAATTTCTAAAATCAGGTCAACAATCCTGCACAGTCTAATCCTATGCAGTCCTGTTCTGACGAGTTCTCTCAATTCACTCAAACCATGAAATCAATTTTATCAAATTTCATAGAGGTTTCGACTGAGGTTAGATCTTCCGTCAGTGAGATAAAGAAAAACTCAGCGTCCCAAGCTGAGAGTATCAGATCGATGGAAGCTGAAATCGTACGCCTAAAAGCCGAAATGAGTGCGAGAGAAAAAGGGAAACTTCCCTCTCAACCCCTACAGAATCCTGGGCATTACAATGTAAATGCCATCACAACGTTGAGATCGGGAAGAGTGCTGAACAATCATGTCGGGGAAGGTATTGATGATACTGAAAATCATGTCAACACCCCGGCTGAGACCTTTCCACACACACACACTTCTCCTTCTGATCCTTCTTCTTCTACCATACCATCTTCTCGAGAGCCTATTCTCCATTTCCCATTAGGCTCTACACCTTCTCCCAACCCTTATAGTTCTCCACAGACGGTCCCCATACCTCTTTTGGGATCTCGTCTACCCCCTCTTCCTTCTCCTGTGATGGACCCTGCGCTTATTGCGAAAGCACCTTATCGTAATCGGTTAAGGGCAAACACACCGAGTCCACATATGGAGAAGATTATGAACATTTTTAAGCAAGTTAACACCAACATCCCTCTCCTAGATGCCATCCAACAAGTTCCGTCCTATGCGAAAACTCCTAAGAACTTGTGCACTAGGAAGAGGAAGACTCAAGTGCCCAAGAAGATTTTCATGGAAAAGACAGTAGAAACGGCTTTCCCCCAACAATTACCGAGGAAACGTAAGGATCCTGGATATCCTACTATTTCCATTTCTATTGGGGAAAAACACATTAACCGTGCTCTACTAGACCTTGGCGCAAGTGTTAACCTGCTTCCTTTCTCAGTCTATGAGCAATTAGGGATCGGAGAGTTGAAGCCTTCGAGCATAACTCTCCAGATGGTTGACCGATCAATCACCAAACCTAGGGGTGAACTGGAGGATGTGTTAATAAAAATCGGGGAATTCATATTCCCTGTAGACTTTATTGTAATTGATACACAGCCTGTAGCGAACCCACGGAATCAAATTCCGGTGATTTTAGTTCGCCCCTTTTTGGCCACTTCCAATGCAATAATCAACTGTCGCAATGGTTCTATGACCCTATCTTTCGGGAATAGGTCAATAGAGCTGAACATTTACAAGTTGGGAAGTGTACCCTCCGAACCTATTGCTCAGATCTGTTCTGTCGACTTAATGGATGTCGACAGCAGCGAATTTGATGATCCTCTTTATACTGATCTTGACTCTTTTCATACGTTATTGTTTGACCCAACTATGTATTATACACATACAGACTCTTCCACCGAGATGTCCGGGTCAACAACTAACACTGATTATGAACTGCTTTTAGAGTCTGAAGATCACCCCGCACTTTGTGATGACATTATTCATCGGGGTATTGATGGAACTTTTGAGGAAATCTTCGCTGATGAACTCGCATTTTTAAATGACACGGGTGTTGAGATGAATCATCTCCCAATCAATGAAATTGAACCTCCACCCCTTCTTTTGAACTGTAAAAGAATGCGAGCAATCCATCACATTCACTGCATCGTCTCTCCAAAATGAGACGCACACACATTCTATTCCACAACTTAACCTTTCCCTACTTCTTCTTCCACCAACCAGAGCACTGCATTGATAAAATTTTTGAATGGTTGGTGTTGACATTCGGTCTTTGCAAAGCTTGGCATCGACCAATGATTCTTGACCCCCTCATGTGATTTTCAAAGCTTAGCATTGCATAACTCAAGTTTGGGGGGGTATATTTTCTGGCTCTTGAAAAGAAAATTTTTACAAAATGATGAGCCAAAAATAAGTTTGTGGGAGGGTCTTCACTTAAATATTTTGCCCCCGTTAATAAATTTCCTCCCAAGCTTACAGGTTTTTCGAGATATAGCGGAAGGAAACAGTGAGGACACTGTTGAAAACAAGTTGGGGGGAGGTTTATGCTTATTTTCGCATCAATTGCATATCACTTTGCATAAGCACAAAACATTTTTGAAAACCATAAAAATTTAAAAATTTTGAAAAATAAAAATATTTTTTGTACATAAATAAGATAATAAAAGTTTAGATAATGAAAAATTACATCCATGAGATTAGAAAAATTTAAGAAAACCAACAAAATTAGAAGTTTTCTTATACGAACTAGTAATAAGTAGTTATGAACCGTTGTCCCAAAGGTTAGTAAGACGAAGGACGTCACTAATCTGAGGATAAAAATAAGTCTGAAAAATAGTTTCTATTCTGGAAGCCAAACATTTTGAACGTTGATACCCTGCTATTCGCACTTACACACGTCTTAAAGCCTGGGATAGTAGAGGATACCTTGAAATGCTCTTGTCTTAAAGCCGATGTATGAAGGAAATAAAAAGAAAAAGTGAATGAAAAAAATATATATAAAGTGGTGAGAAAAATGGACACTGGTTTTGTTATCACCAAGGGCAATAAAAAAATATATAGCGAGGGTGCCTCTTCACCTAGTGCCCTAAGGCCAACTGGTCTGGGAGTCACTACTATGCCTGAGGTGGTGCAAGACGAGGAAAATACACCAAGTAAGCAAGCACAGGAGTAACGGTCGCATGAAAGTGTGTGAGCACATCTAAATATTCATTAATTAAAAAGTACTGAGGCTGAAGGGCAGGAGTATGATAGCTTGAATTGAATTCTCCGGGTGTAGTGATGTCTTTACACACACGCAGGGTTATATGATCGAAGTTTGGAAGAAAGATAGGAATGAAGAATAGGACGATGTTTTATTGAGGGAGGACGTGATTTCTGACATCTTTTCATGACCATTAAGATAGGGCTCATGACAACCTAAAAGCTAGCTTAGTTGGAAACCCTAATTTTCAAGGCTTTTCTTTTACAATTCTTTTCTTTAAATGTAATATTCATGATCTTCCTTTTATTATTGGATTTTGTGGGTGCAATCCGCTGAAAACCCTCAGGAGACAACACTCCTCCTACTAGGGACACCTAGAGGTTTAAAGGCTTGTTGCACATGCTCAGTGCAATCGTGTTGCCTACGAAAGTGTGCTAGTTAGTTTTTCTCTTTCTTTATTTTCTCCTTCTCTTTTTAATAAAACAGTTCGCTCAAGACGATCGAAAATAAGTTTGGGGGAATTTGATCAGTCGAAAATAATGTATTTTTAACACGGCAATTTCCCTATCATTTGCACTCATTTAGAAGTGTTCGGTATTCATATTTCACATATTAGCAAAACAGTCCTGAAATATCAGATTTCATGTGTTAGACTTTTAAACCGGCACTTTAAGAGAAATTGACCGCATTTCATGGCATCGCATCATCTCTGTATTTGCGCAACACTTGTGTCGAGATTTGTGCAGGAAATTGCAGGAGCAAAGCCAAAAGAGCTGATCAAAAATACGCCAACTCAATGATTTCAGATCTGGTAGCAATTCAAAAGGAAATATAAAAATCAAACATATCAAAGAAAGGCCTACAAGTCAGCCCAAATCATCACCAAAAGTTGCAAGCCCTAAAGCCTCTAAAGCGCCGCAGAACCACGGCGGGAGCCGGCTTGCGCCGCGGTTCCGCGGCGGTTTGGTCAGATCATCATGCCATTTTCAGTGCGTTATTCTTATCTCAGTGGCCACAGCTCAGAATGATATGTCAAATTCCAGAATTCTCTCGAAGCTACTGCCAGATCAGCAAAGATCATTAAGCAAGGCTAATCCTAATTAAGCTCCTAACTAACCTCTTCTAGAAGCTCCCTCCTAACTAATCACATCTAGAAGCTTCTCCTCTAACTAACTTTTGGAGGGAAATTCAAATTTCCTCAACAAACTTTTGGAGGGAAACTTAAAATTCAAATCCTAGATCTAGGGTTTTGATGGCTATAAATAGGAACCTAGATCTAAGGGTTGGGGTTGTTCTTCCATAATCTTTAGTCTTCTTCAATTCTTCATCTTCTTCCACAAGTCTAGTGACAAGGCTTGTGCGAAACCCTAACCGTAATTCCACTCCAAATTCAAGATTTTGAGTACCAATCAAGCGAGAAGCCCTTCAACCTTTTAGGAGCCGAGCCGATCTCCAACCGAGCAAGTGATCCAAGCCGATCCGCGACTCACGGAGCCGAGCGAAGCCAAATCGACGATCAAGTTCTTCCTCTTGTAGTTCTTGAGTGACTGTAATGAAATTTTTGATATAAATAAAAGGTGAAATTCTTTAATCTTACTTTCTTTTAATTCTTGCATCATGATTAGATCTCAATTTATGATTGTAGTTCTTGTGATGATGTTTGAGTAAAACTCCGCTCGTAAAGGAGTCGAGACGATCAATAGAATGATGATGTAACAAATCTTAAAACGATTTTTAAGTCCTACGAGTTTTGTAAACCCTAGCAAGTTCAAGAATCGATGACCTAGTTTCGTAGCGATGCTTTCTTGATTGTGATCGCTCGAAATTAGGGATCTACGATCGTTTCTTGAAATTTCTAGAGACTAGAATGTGAATGATATCGATGAAAGAACAAGGGATAAGATGAAACCCTAGTTTCACAAGAAATCTCTAATTCTCGTCGATCATCATCGATCTAGTATAAATTCATCGAAGGATAAGAATACGTCATCGTGAGATTGCATCACATCTATAGATCCGATCGATTCCTACGAGCCTCATTTCGATTCTTGATATTTGGTTTGGAAAAATCAACAAACTATCAATTCTTGATTCTATCTTTTTCTTGTTATTAGATCTAGTTTTTTTTCTAATTCTTGAACTTCAAATATAAATCATGAATTGTTTTGTTTTCTTTTCTTTAAAGTTTCAACTCATCTAATTCAAAAGACGAACTATTACACTGTCCCTGTGGACGATCCGCACTCACTTACAATCTACATACGACACCGTAGTTGATTGCGGTCAAATATTTTTGGTTGTGATTTCTTTACAATTTCCCAATTACACAAACAAGAATTTATTGAACAATCAGCGTTCCTACTTGTATTGTGTCAAACAGAGGTACCCGGTTCACCAGCCGACTATGGCAGAAACTTCAGGAGGCTTTGGGCACCAGATTGAGTTTCAGTATAGTTTTCTATCCGTAGACTGACGGTCAATCAGAGTGGACCATTCAGATTTCTGAGGACATGCTATGAGCTTGCGTTCTAGTTTTCGTGGAAGTTGGGATCGCCACTTGCCCTTGAGAGAGTTTCCTATAATAACAGCTTCCGGGAGAAGATTCGGATGGCACCTTTCGAGATATTATATAGGAGGAAATATCGATCACCAGTTTGTTGGACAGAGCTCAGTGAGAGCAGTATTTTGGGGCCACAGCTTGTGCAGGAGATGACTGAAAAGATCCAGTTAATTCATAGTAGGATGATAGCGGCCCGGAGAAGGCAGAAGTCTTACGCAGACTGACGTTGGCGCAGACTTGAGTTTATAGTAGGCGATCTTGTTTTCTTGAGGGTTTCTCCAATGAAGGGCGTCTTGAGATTCAGAAGGAAAGGGAAGCTTAGTCCGAGATATGTGGGTCCCTTAGTGATTCTTGAGCGTGTCGGCGCAGTTGCTTATCGTTTGGCTCTTTCATCCAGCTTTCCAGATATTCACCCAATGTTTCATGTATCAATGCTTATCGTGTTGGCGCAGTTGCTTATCGTATAGGTTCTTTGATGTGGCCCGAACGGCGAAAAAGGTTACATGGGAAACCAAGGAAGAGATGCGGAAGAAATATTCCCATCTCTTCGAGGGTACGAGTAGTTAAATTTTAAATTCGAGGACCGAATTTCTTTAAGGGGGGAAGACTGTAACGTTTTGAAAAAAATCGTTTAAGGGAATTTTCCAATAATCGGTAATATAACCTGTGTATTCCGAAAAACCAAGATATAATTATTTTTCAACATAGGCTTAAATATACCTATTCTAGCTATGTAATTGCTAGTATTTGGTATTCAATTGGTCACTTATAAATTTCTAGTTTACTTCAATATTTTTCTTAATTAATTTTTTTAAATATTATTTTTAAGCTTTCACTAATACATTTAATTAGAGATAATTACAAATTGGAATGGGTTAATTATACTTTAGTGAACCATGACACATTAAACCAAAATGTAACATATTGTTTTTGAAATGAAAAGAATTGTCAAGATGGTTCTTGAAATTTTAAAGAAAAACTTAATGGAAAAGAAAATTTAAAAGAAAATAATAAACAAAGATGTATGGGCATATTGAATTGAGGTATGGGCTTTTCTTGACTTGGGCATTATATACACTCATACACTCACCTCTCTCTTCCTCTCTTGGCTGAATTCTGCAGCCCTTCCCCATCTCATTAGAAAATCCCCTCATTTTCAAATCAAATATAAAATAAAATAAAGAAATTAAGAAAAGACTTAAGTGATGTAATAATTGGGGATGTTTCCACACACACACACACCTCACTTTCTCTCTCCCCCTCTCATTCTTGTTGGCCGAAACAAGGCAGCCCTAATCCCCTATTTTCCTCCCCTCATTTCTCTTAAAAAATCCTTCATTTTTGTTTCAAAAATCCATATAAATTCTCGCTAATTTATAGTTTAATCTCCACCCAATTTTCCTTGGCCAAATCTAGCTTGAATCTAGGATCAAGGAGGCATTTAGGGAGGCTATGTTGCAAATTTGATCTCTTGATTGTTGAGATATAATCTTAACCCAATGAATTACATGTTGGTTAATTACTTCAATCTAGCTTATTAGGTGTTTAATATGGTTTTAGTTTCAAGATTTAATTTTTAAGAGAAGGGTTTGAGATCAAGTTAGGGTTTTTATCATTTTTTCATGGTTATAATGTTCAGTTTAATATTTTAAGACATGCAAAATATAGTCTAGTTGTTAAATTGCAAATTGTTGCTTCAAAATTCTCCAAATTATATAATCTTGCAAACTAGATTTTTAGGATTAATGTAAAAAGGTGAGATTAAATTTTTGTAAATAATGGTTTGACCTAATTAAGATATTAAGTGATCTTTATGGCCACTAGAATTGCTAAAATATCTAGATTTATACTAAAACGGTTAATGGTTGCTTACTAGGGTTTTTTGAATAAATCGATTTGAATCAAGTTTGAGGTTTTGATTGTTTACCACCTATTTCGTATAATAATTAGTGTGTTGTGAATGCGCGTTTGGTGCAAGTGAATTTTAGGTTTGGGGTTTGCCACGTATAGCGACCCTAGTTATGGGTTGTGGCGTTGTTGCGAACGCGTTTGTGCACCAAGTGCGTGCGCGTCTAGTTAGTGCGCGTGGTTGATTGTATTGTTTGTATCCGCTACTATTTATATATCTATCCTCTTATTTACTTGTGTCCGATTCTAGGATCAGGTGCAGAGGCGTCGGATGTAGCACGGAAAAAGCAAGGCCGAGATCGGATCAGCTTTGCCGAGGCGTCCCGGTGACTAGATGTACACATCTACGGGGGGATCGTCTGGATGGCGCGAGGCGCCCTATGGTTTAGGATTATTTGTAGTACTTGTATTTTATATGCGTAGTCTCCTAGTTATTAATCCCATTGCATCACACCATCTTATGTGTGTGTGTGTGTGTGAAATCATCTCATAGGACACTTGCACCATTACCATTAGTTCATGTTGCACGGGCACTATTCATGCGAACACACACGCCTTTGGTAATTGCTATGTCACGAACACTATAGAACTTGCTTAAAATCAGTAACTGAGCATCTACATCATATATGATCCGTAGACTTATACTTGTATGTTCATTTCACTAAATGGATATGTAGGATTGTTAGTTATATATGCATACCTCACTGCATCATGATTCATGCATAGGTTCTAGCCGTATTTCGCATGGTATATACTACCGTATCATAGATTTCCATCATCACCGGCATGTTTATATATTGTGATTCTTCTCGAGGATTTCAATATTGATGGGATTTCTGGATTTTTTGGAAAACCGCAAGAATTTTATAAACCTGTTATCGCTTTAAAAATGCAAGTTGCGGTTTTCTCGTGATATGATGTATGTGTCGTCCACCATGAGTTTTCCTGATTTATGTTGGATTTCGAGACCCGATTCGAAGAGTTGGATGAACCGTTTCAGGTACATGATGGGCCCGGTAAGGTACCCCGGGGCAAGAAGCTCGAGTTGTAGACGATGAGCCTGGCAGGGGCAGACTACCTACTGGTGATTGTTGGCACGACGAATATCCAGAGAATACCGACGTGGTCGTGAGATTTGATGATATGGGCCGATCCGGACTGACGGAGCTCGAGATATTGAGATATTGAGACATTGAGATATTGAGATATTGGGATATACATATATTGTGTCGATGATTGACATGGATTTTCTGTTGATTTCATTGATGATACTCAGTTTATTGCAAAGATACTTTTCTAAGATAAGAATAAAGGTTTTCTTATACTAGACATGTTCAAGTTTCGTGTTTAATTATGCATTCATGTTGCATTCATGCTAGTACATAGTATCATTTGAGATACGTGGGTTGTGACGCATTTGCGTGCATGCTTACGATGTCCTTATTAGATATTACTTACTACTTACGAGTTGGCAACTCACCCCCGTTATGCCACAGTATCTTGCAGGTCCGACCCGTCCGCACAGTAGCGGCGGGCGCACTTCCTCATTTCGTTCCTTTTGCTTGGACTTGCGGCATTGCTCGTAGGTAGGTTGCGAGGATATTTTATTCCATCATGTATTTTATTTTGTATCCAGTATACTCCATCTACCCTTGTATATTGGACTAGACGGTGAGACTCATGAGATTTGTATTTGTGGTATTTGGTGTCGATGCTCACTTGAGCCGACGTGGTATTTTCTTATTTCTTGCTTTCGGATGCTTATTGTGCACTTTTGATATACATATTGCATGTGGTTGTGATTCCGCCATTGGCAAAGAGCTAGCTCCCGCTTGGGGATGTCTTTATTCATTATATATATGTATTTTCATGTGTTGTACCCGTTTGGGGGCCAGTATTTACAAAGAAGACTCTACGGAAATTTTCAAGAAAATATGATGTTGCTTTTAACTGTTTAATGCCACTTATTTGCTAAAACCACTTACTTTAAAACAATTTTTCCTTCACTCTAATTGTTAAACGGTTTAGTTTTCTGGGCTTTGGCTTACTTTACGTCATTAGACGTTTCGTAATTTAAGTGTCAGTCACGTTCCGTACTTTCAGGTCGTGACATAATATGAGCAAATATGATGAAATAATGTCACAGGTAAACTTTGTGGTATTTAACCGTAAAAGTGATATAAAAGTTGTATAATATTGTATTTTGAATTGAAACTTGTTCTAAATGGTTTTTTATGCTTGCTAAACAATATATAAAGAGATGATTAATTTGTTGTTAAGAAAAGTTGGGTTTTTTAACGAAATTAGAATCGGAAGTCGGAATAACTCCGCTTCCAACGAGTTTTAATAAGAGACCGTTTTAGAATAGAAAGAGAGGAGAGGAGAAGGGACTTACGGGTTTAGAGAAGAGATAAGAGGTATAAGAACAAGTTGTGAACTTCGTGGAGTCGTGGTGTAGCCGAATTTGTCCCGATTTGTCGCCGGAAGGTGACCTTGGGCTAACTCCACTTGTACAACTATTTGGACTTGGAAAAATTTAGTAGTTTTAATAATATATTTCAGAATAGAGAAGGCTAGGGTATGGGGTGGTATTTATAGGATAGAATTAGGGTTTAGGGTATTAAAAATGAGAATTAAAATGCATTAAAATTTGGTTTTAAAGCTCATTTTAATTCTCTGGATATTTGTAGGGAATTCAAACAGAAAAGGAATCGTGGGGGAGGCCAAGGGGTTAGGGTAAAAAAATTGGGACATTTGCTACGGTCTGGTCCGTCGGCTGTCATGACCCGAAATTGGCACGTGACGGCCATTAAAGCACGTAACGTCCACAGGCGTAACGCAATCTAAGTAAGCCGAAAACCCAGTAAATCTAAACCATCAAAAGTTGTAAGTGATAAGAACATAATTGAAGCTTTTGGGAATCTCAACTAAAAACTCTTTATAGTCCAAATTTACTTCCTTTAAAATTTGGCAGCACCTCCTTTGTAAAACCAGCCCCCGAAGGGTACAACATAAAAATATAAGTAAAGCATCCCAAACGGGAGCAAATCCACGCCCAAAGGTGGAAACAACACCACAAGAAGATATACGACGCCGTAGCGAAGAAAATGGACGATATGAAGTGAAAACAGTATAAAAGAATAAAGCTGCATAAAAAGGTCGGCTCCCACGAGCACGACACCCAAGTCACCAAAATAATATACAATATCGTTCTCACAACTCGCGTCTAAGTCAATACATGAAAGTGGTAGATGGAGAGTACTAGATACAACGAATATACAAATGAGCATCATCGGATAACTGCATAACTCACCTATAGCAAAACTGCACACAGTCAGCCGTAGCGGTATCCGCTGCAAAAGATGATACGATAAGAAGAAGAAGCCCTACCGCGACTACTCTTAGGGACTACCAGCAAAACACTGTGGCACAACAGGGGTGAGTTACCAACTCGTGAATAGTAAATAACATATGCAGGTAATCGTAAGTATGCACATACCGCGATAATCTATCACATGCAAGCTGATAGTAATAAATGGCAATATGTATATGCAACAGTCATGAAAGATATTCTATCAGGTACTACTAAAACATGAAGCAATGCATATCAAATAATGCTGAGTATGGGATAAAACATATCATCAACACGGAATCCTCATCATGGAGAAACTAGTGTCCATCAATGACACTCCAAATCCCAATACCATAGGCACCGCATCTTCAGATCGGCCCTCATATCCTGTAAGTCTCATGGAACCTGAGTGTCCAACATCGACACCCGAAAATATCATGAAAACTATGCCTGTGTATATATATATGGGGGGGGTGTGTGTGTCCCTCAACGACACATCAAAGTCATGGAACCTGAGTTTCCAACATCGACACTCGAAACATCATGAAAAATAGTGTCCAGTATCGACACGTAAATACTCATCTGTCAGGCGCCTTCATCATAGATGGCCCTGATGCCATGTCCGTACATAACTCTGGTCGGTATCCCTATGATAACCGCTGAATTTAAATACTATCACCGTTAGGTACTAGCCCTCCTGTCAGGCTCATCGTCTATGCCACGAAAATCACCTCTTGCCCCGGGGAACCATACCGGGTCCACCATGTACCCGCAGACGGTGCCTACCGCTCGTCGAATCGGGTATCTAACACAAGTCACAGAACCGAGAAAACTCATGGTGGACGCACTGAAATATCATATCAAAAGAAACCGGGTTTTCAAACAATACAGGAATTTCTTGAAATACCCCCACGGTTCTCAAATCCATAAATCGCATGAAATCCATATCTCAATGCGTAAATCCATGAAATATAATATATGCAACATAAAACAGTAATATGAGCATATCAAGGAAAAACCGCTATTTAAATGCATCAAGTTATTAAATTTATCATGCGGTTCCCAATTCTCCAAAATCCAAAGCAACATCATATAAAGGTAAACATGTGACTATAGCAAGGTATCAGGGTGTACATGTAAGTACGCATGCATGATGTACATGTAGCTATAGCAAGATATGTGTATACACATGTCAATAATGATGTAATACCCTCCAGGTATATGTGTAACTATATCAAGGTATGTGTATATACATATCAATAACGATGCAATACCCTCCAGGTATATGTGTAGCATGTAGCAAGGTATGTGTATATACATGTCAACAATGATGCAGTACCCTCCATGGATATGTGTAGCATGTAGCAAGGTATGTGTATATACATGTCAATAATGATGCACTACCCTCCATATATATATGGAGCATATAGCAAGGTATGTGTATATACATGTCAATAATGATGCAATACCCTCCAGGTATATATGCAGCATGTAGCAAGGTATGTGTATATACATGTCAATAATGATGCAATACCCTCCAGGTATATGTGCAGCATGTAGCAAGGTATGTGTATATACATGTCAATAATGATGCAATACCCTCCAGGTATATGTGTAGCATGTAGCATACAGGTATGCTATATGTCATATGCACAATGGAATAAGATTCAATGTATCAATGTCACTATCCATACAATATCACATATGTATGTATGTTGTGCTTGTCATGGCAATTATCGACGGAGTGTGTGGCATACAATTGTGCTCGTGCAATATGAACAGTCAATAATAGTGCAGTGTCCAATGAGTACAAGTCCAAGCACAACAAGTAATGATATGCAATGAAGTTCATGCACAATCTCTATATGTGCAATACTTATAATCAAGAATCATATCATTTAATTTAGCCCAGACGCATAAAGCCGTGCGGGCGATTCCCCTGTAGATGTTAAATCTACTCACTGATGATCTTGGGCTAAGTAAAACCAACCACTTGCTTTCCCTTCTTCGAAGCGTCCGAAGTCCCCGCCCGCGACCCTAAAATCATATAACAATATAACAAGTGAATATTAGCAATCGACCAATAACACGTACAAACTACATTTGACCGACGCACCAACTTCAAACAAATTCTCAAGTGTTCGTTTAGTGGCTAACGTGTGTAGCGACACTACGAAACCAACCAAAGAGCAACAGCTACACAAGAACACGAACCGTGTCGGATAACGTAACGCGTGTAGTCGTAACACTATAAACAAGCAAAGTGATCCCAGATTTTGTATACTGTCAAAACATAAAAATCAAATAGTACCAAACACTTCTAAACAACCGCAGACAGCTACCCTACAAAACCCAAGCCCTAACTCCCCTACATGGCCGAGCTCGCCGGAATTCCTCATGAAGTCGCCGGCCAAATCCGAGCCCCTTGGGTTCGTGCTCCAGGTGAAAGCTTAGGGTCACCAGTACATTACTACTACACTGCTAGATTTTACAGTAAAATTCCCAGGTCATAGCAGATCACAGATATCCTATAATGACACTAAAAATACGATATGTGCACAAAACTAAACTTTAAGTGTTCTAAACAAAAAGTAACAAGCTACACAACACTATAACATCCTATTTAACAGTTTGAGATCATTACCTAACCACACAAGCTAAAAAATCCTAGCTTTCCAAGCTCCAAGTGATCTTAAAGGCAAAACAAGACATGAGAAGTGATTTGGGTGAGATTTGATCAAGTTTTGTGAAGGTTTAGTGATGAATGGGTAATGGTTCAGTTTGAAGTAAGAGGGAATGCCAAATAATTGAGAAAGAGACAGAGTGAGAGAGAATGAGAGTGTGTGAGGTGAGATAGAGATGAGAGAGTGAGTGTAGGGTAAGTGCACCCTTGCATTAACTCTCTTCCTCTCCATCATAAATACAAGCCATGACTCCTCATGAGTCACCTTGCCACCTCCTCTCCAAACCAAAACACAAATGAAAATATCTCCTCTCACAACAAATATCTAGGGTTAAGGTTAACAAGGCATGGATTAGATTAAAGTTGTCATGGTCACTAAACTAGATTAACACAAACAAACCCTCACATTAACATGCACAAGTGTGTGCAAGCCATAAAAAATAATAATAAAATATTAATTAATTGTTATAAAATGTGAGGAAACCAATTTGGTAAACTTTTTACAGAAAACTCGCATTATCGCTTAATTAACACTAATCGCATTCTAAGGTGTTACAATCTGCTCCCTTACAGAAAATTCGTCCCCGAATTAAAATTCTTACTATGCGTACCTTCAAAGAGATGAGTGCAAAACTTCCACATCTCGCTCGCAGCCTCCCAAGTGATCTCCTCACTAGACGGGCTACGCCAAAGAAAACCTCCGCAGATGGTAAGACCTTTGACCGAAGTTTCTCCACCTGCCAATCCACTATCACTATCGGCTGCTGGTGAACGAAAAATCACGTCCCAAACGAATGGTCTGGTGCTGAATCATGTGAGAAGGGTTCTGAAGGTAATTGCAAAGTATCGACACAAGGAATACGAGGTGAATACTCAAAAATCTGGGCGGAAGTGCCAACGATAGGCAACAGAACTAACTCGCTCAAGGATTTCAAAAGGACCTACAATCTGGGACTAAGTTTCCCAAAACTCGACACGCCATTTCATCGCAAAAATCCGTAAGAATACATGATCTCCCACTGCGAACTCAAGTCTGCAACAACGAAGGTCGGCTTAAGACTTTTGTCTGCACTGGGCTGCTCTCATCCTGACCTGAATCAACTGGATCTTCTCCGAAGTCTCTGGACTAACTGGGGTCGAAAAATCCTGCTCTCGCGGAGTCGGTCAAACAGACTGGCGATCGACACAATCTACCACATAAGGCCTGAAAGTTGCCATTTGAAATGTCTCCTGATAACTGTTATCGTAGGAGAACTCCATCAATGGAAAGTGACGATCCCACAGCCAACAAACATTTAGTACGTATGCACAAGCATATCCTCCAGAGTCTGTATAGTCCGCTCTGTCTGACCATCGGCCTACGGATGGAAAGCGGAGCTAAAGCTCAACCAGGTACCCAAGGCTTCCTGAAGTTTCTGTCCAAGACGGCTAGTGAACTGGATGCCTCTACTGGATGCAACGCATGAAGGAACTCCGTGCAAACGCACAACTTATCGAAGAACAACTGTACAAACTGAGCATACTGAGTATAACCGGACAACAAACACCCGAATGGAGTCATACCCTCGACTAGACCTGGGTAGACCCACAACAAAATTCATGGAGATCTGCTCCCATTCCAACTCCGGAACGGTAAAAAGGTTGCAACTCTCCTGCCGGTCTCAAATGCTCAACCTTAGCTCGTTGAAAAGCCAAGAACTTCAAAACGAAATCCGAAACTTCACTCTTCATCCCTGCCCACCTGTAACTTTCTCTCAAGTCACGTTACATCTTGGTGGAACTTGGTGAACACTAAAAGCTGACTGATGTGCCTACTCTAGGACCTCGCGTCTCTACCCATCAATATCAGGTACATGCCAACGAGTCCCTAAACGTAGCGTACCCTGGTCATAAATCAAGAACTCTGAATCTTTACCCTGCCGAACATGCTCAAGAATCTCAGACAAACGAGCATCGGCGGGCTGTGCCTCACGAAAACGATTAAGTAAAAGTGGATGGGCGCGGATATGAGCAAGCTGTCCTCTAGTAGAGGTGAACTTAAGCTATACTCAACGGTCGCACAAGAACTGTAAATCTGCAGAAGACTATCTCTGAACTGCGCTCAACTGGAACAAGCTAACCCCCGGGCCTACGACTCAAAGCATCAGCTACCACAACCGCCTTGCCCCGGGCAATAAAGGGTATCACAATCTTAATCCTTCACAAGCTCCATCCAACGGCGCTGTCTCAACTCAGATCCCGCTGCAGGAAGATGTACATTAAGCTCTGGTGGTTCGTGAAAATCTGACACGACTCTCCGAACAAGTAGTGTCCCCAAATTTCCAGCGTAAGACTACCGCGGCCATCTCCAGATCATGAGTGGGATAAATCCTGCTCGTACTTCCTCCAACTGTCGGGAAGTATAAGCGATAACTCTATCATGCTACATCAGTACACAATCGAGCCCCACTCGTGAAACATCACAATAAACGACAAATTCGCCCGATCCAGAAGGCAAAGATAGAACTGGTGCAGTTATCAACCGAGTCTTCAACTGCTGAAAACTCAGCACGCATGCCTCAGTCTAAAGAAAAGGAACCCCCTTCCTTGTCAATCTGGTATACGGTGCAGCGATACATAAGAAATCCTGCACGAAACGGCGGTAAAAACCGGCTAAGCCCAAAAAGCCGCGGACCTCTGTCACTGAACAGGTCTGGGCCAAAGCTGTACGGCCTCGATCTCCCTCGGGTCCATACGAATACCGTCTCCCGTAACCACATGATCTAGGAAGTCAACACTAACAAGCCTGAAGGAACACTTCAAGAATTTAGCAAACAGCTGGCACTTTTCCAATGTCTGCAAAGCAATCCTCAAGTGCTGCTCATGTTCCACTAGACTCTTGGAATAGACAAGAATGTCATCAATAACACAATAATAAACTGGTCGAGGAACGGCCTGAAAAAATCTGGTTCATCACATCCATGAATGCTGCTAGGGCATTGGTGAGTCCAACGACACCACCAAAAACTCATAAAGCCCGTAGCGCGCACAAAAGCAGCCTTCGGAATGTCATCACTCCGAACCCGCAACTAATGACGACCTGATCCCAAATCAAACTTAGAAAAATATCTCGCACCCTGGATCTGATCAAATAAATTGTCAATGCGAGGTAAAGGATACCTAATCCGCACCATAACTCTTTTCAATTGACGATCAATCAATACCCAACCTCAAACTGCCGTCCTTCTTCTTGATGAACAGAATAGGAGCTCCCCAAAGCGAAACACTTGGACTTACAATTCCCCCTATCTAACAACTCTGCAGCTGATCCTTAAGCTCCGCCGGCTCATCTGGAACAACGTCGGAAACTCTTGCACAATAGGAACCCGGTCCAACGAATCTACTGTAGCTCCGGTATCACAAATGAAAGCGAAGAATCCTTAACATTTTCTCCTCAAAAACCGACTAGCGTAAAAAGGCTGAAATCAAGCTGTGAGGGGCGGCACCACTGTCCCCCTGCACAACAAGAACTGACTCGCCGGGAAAACAAAACCTGACTGTTTTCTTGAGGCAGTCCATAGATGCATAGCACGTAGCTAACCAGTCTATGCCCAGGAGAACGTCAAATCCAACATCTCTAGAAGGATCACATCGACGGACAAATCTCTATCTCCTATCCGATTGGCACATAACCGAAACATGTGTCGCGCAACAAAAGAATCGCTAACAGGAGTAAACACAATAAACGGCTGATCTAGCATACACGACTCTCGGCCCAACCACGGCACGAAGTGTGTAGAACAAACGAGTGCATAGATCCCGAAATAAACAAACATGTGCATCAAAAGAACATACGAATTAAGAATACCTGAAAACTCTGCATTGGACTCCTGCGTGTCCCGATGAGTCGAAACAAAAGCTCATGCATGTCCTCTACCTGCAACAGGCTGTCCTCCTCCTCTGCCATCCGGTACTCTCTGAACAAACCCTCCGCGACTACGACCTTTCTGAACATAAGTCAGACACGGATCAACAACAGGCGCAAAAGGAGACTCTCCCTGAGGTGAAGGTGGTAAGGTAACATATGGTACTGCTGCCCTCCTCTGGCGTACCAAGGTACAATTTCTGACGAGGTGATAGAAACTCCCGCACTGGAAACATCCATACGATGGCTACTGACCCTCCTGGAGGTAAGAGCTAAACAACTGTCCTCGTCCCAAGCCTCTGCTGCTCCCGCGACGTAAACGAAATCCGTCACGGCGACTAAGCATCTGTCTCTGGGCTGATACACCTGTACGAGCCCTCCTTGGTTCTGGAAATCCAAAGTCTCGGGAAGATGCTCCTCATCTAGTAGGGCTTCGTCCACTGCTGCTGTATACGTGACACAATGTTGTGTGCTGATAGCAAGGAATAACTGGGTAACAGGGGTGGCAACCTCCTGTCGCTGCGCTCGACTGGTCTCAACCAATGATCCCATCATCTGGCGCAAGTCCTGCATCTCTGCCTCAAACCTAGGGATACGATCTATCGAAAGCGGATCAACTTCTCCTGTACAGCGAGCGTACCGTCCTGGTCAGTCCTCGTCCCAAACGAGTCAACTCTGACCTCGGCTCTCGCTGCCTCTCTCTGAGCCCTCATAGTCATCAGTGGCATAAAGGCTAGAAATGGAAATAGGATTCGATAAGAACACGGAAATTGAATCAAAAGGATATGTATAATCATAGAAGGAATTCAAGTAATTAGTACTAAGGTCACTTAGGCGGAGTACCGTGTCATAAGTATGGCAAGGACATACACACACTACCTCATTCTGCTAAAGCTAACTACTCCATCATACCAAGGTCATTGTTTCTCCCAATCAGAGCAAAGCTCTGTTTGAATTTCAAAATTCAAAATTCGAAGCAACACATCAAATTCCTTGCGCTGCGCGCAACGCGCCACGTGTCAAAAGCTGATACGTCAGCGCAGCGCCCAAGGCAGCGCGCCCAATCAGAGCAAGGCTCTATTTAAAACAAAAATTAAAGGAAGCAACGCTTCAGTTGCTTCCCCATCATCTTTAGTCATGAAGTTGCCTTGACACATGGATTCAAGGGTCTGTCTTGTGTAAGGAGTAATGCCCTCATAAATGATTCGGCATAATTCCCATCTCGGGATGCCGTGATGTGGACATTGGACTAACAGAACCTTGAAGCGTTCAAGACATTGTGAAAATGGTTCATTTGGAAGCTGGGTGAATTGATATATTTCGCTACGGACTCGAGCTGTCTTTTGATGTGGGTAGAATTTCTTAAGGAATGCTTTAACGAATTCGTCCCAATTTGAAATGGAATGTGCGGTAGTATTATATAGCCACTTCTCGGCTAAATCGCACAAAGTGAATGGGAGAAGACGTAGACGGAAAGCATCCACAAAAAGCTGTGAAGTACCCATCATTGCGCATACATTTTCAAATTTGGTGATAAATACATATGCGTCTTCAGACTCGAGACCGTGAAATTTTGGTAGAAGATTGATGTATTGGAGTTTTATTTGAAAATTTTCCCCGTTGGCTGGTGGAGTGGAAAGACAAGTGGAAAGTGGACCTCGTGTAGGATAGCACCTCTCTTGGAGAGAGATGCGAGGTGGATTCTGCGGACCAACGGACGGCGGCAGATTAGTGAAAAAGAAGTTCGATGGAGACGGGTCCATCGATGTGGGTGTGGTGGTGGGTAAAAGAAAGGGTAAATGTAGAAATACCGACTTTTGGGTCGATGAGGGAAACGCGGACTTAACGGGCACTAGAAACCCGTGTCCAGCCTATCTTGCACTAAAAAGGGTTAGTACAACTGGCAGCGTGAATTTATAATTAGGGGAAATGAAGTATGCGGTGTTTGTTTTGAAAATTGGACGGATTTTGGAAAATATGATGCAACACAACAAATGCAACACACAAAACCCTAAAATCTAGTGGTCACCTAGGTCCGGCTCTAGACCGCTCCTAACTGCCAAAAGACAAGTCGCAGGATCAATCCTCCACTGCCTCTTTGTCCCCCTGTGGCCAGGTAAGTGCCAGGTAAGTGGAAAGGTACTCCACTATGTAAGTAGTGGGCCTAATTAATAACCACTAGCCTTCGACACACTTGCCTTAGACACCACAAGAAAACGCGGATAAGCAATGAATTACCCACGGCCTTCTTCTGTCCTAAGTGAGCACGACGGTCCTTAGAGTCATCTCTAGATATTTTTTAATTAATGAGGGTCAATGCGGATGCAAATTTTGTGATTTTCGGGGCCTAGGAAGGGTAATGAACTCCCCACCTAATCTGGATTTGGTCGTGCCCCTTAAATTTCGTATTAATTATGCAAACAACCAAAAATCAAAAACACGCATAAATTTTAATTTTAATTTTGCGGCGCTGGGATTATTTGCAAAGAAACCTGCACAAAATATTAATTGGAGCAGATGAGAGAGGAGATAAGAAAGTGAGAGACTTACAGAGAAAAATTGGAACAGTGAAGAAGCAAGCTTGCCGCGGAACCGCCGCAATAGGAGGGTATCCGCCGCGGAATCGCTGTCACCTAGGCAGTTCTCTGCATAAAAATTCTTCAGCAAGCTCCTGTACAATTTCTCAGCTCTCTGGAATATTCACAAAAATTTTATCCACGCTCCAGTGATTCCAGATTTCCTCACAATCAGATCACAACACACGTTTAGGGTTTGTGCGAATTTAGATCTAAAAATATAGATGGAATAAACTTTTCAACTCAAATTTCAAAATACGAACAATTAGCGCACTATCCCCGGCAACGGCGCCATTTGATTGAATACGATTTCGGATTGTGTAGTAATTGGGAAATTGTAAAGAAATCACAACCAAAAATTATTTGACCGCAATCAACTACGGTGTCGGATGTAGATTGTAAGTGAGTGCGGATCGTCCACAGGGACAGTGTAATCGTTCGTCTTTTGAATTAGATGAGTCGAAACTTTAAAGAAAACAAAACAAAACAATTCATGATTTAAAGAATTGAAGTTCAAGAATTAGAAAAATCTAGATCTAATAACAAGAAAAAGATAGAATCAATTATTGATAGTTTGTTGATTTTTCCAAACCAAATATCAAGAATCGAAATGAGGCTCGTAGGAATCGATCGGATCTATAGATGTGATGTAATCTCATGATGTCGTATTCTTATCCTTCGATAAATTAATACTAGATCGATGATGATCGACGAGAATTAGGGATTTCTTGTGAAACTAGGGTTTCATCTTATCCCTTGTTCTTTCATCGATATCATTCACATTCTAGCCTCTAGTAAATTCAAGAAACGATCGTAGATCCCTAATTTCGAGCGATCACAATCACGAAATCATCGCAACGAAACTAGGTCATCGATTCTTGAACTTGCTAGGGTTTACAAAACTCGTCGGACTCAAGAATCGTTTAAAGATTTGTTACATCATCATTCTATTGATCGTCTCGACTCCTTAACGAGCGGAGTTTTACTCAAACATTACAACAAGAACTACAATTACAAATTGAGATCTAATCATGATGCAAGAATTAAAAGAAAGCAAGATTAAAGAATTTCACCTTTTGTTTATATCAACAATTTCATTACATTCGCTCAAGAACTACAAGAGGAAGAACTCGATCGTCGATTTGGCTTCGCTCGGCTCCGTGAGTCGCGGATCGGCTTGGATCACTTGCTCGGTTGGAGAACGGCTCGACTCCTAAAAGGTTGAAGGCTTCTTGCTTGATTGGTACTCAAGATCTTGAATTTGGAGTGAAATTAGGGTTAGGGTTTCGCACAAGCCTTGTCACTAGACTTGTGGAAGAAGATGAAGAATTGAAGAAGACTAAAGATTAACAAAGATTGACAAAGATTGAACAACTAATGATTGATTCCCTAAAGATTGATTAGCCTTTAACCCTAGGTCTAGGCTTCTATTTATAGATATCCAAACCCTAGATCTAGGATTTCAAATTCTAAGTTTCCCTCCAAAAAGTTTGTTGAGGAAATTTGAATTTCCCTCCAAAAGTTAGTTAGAGGAGAAGCTTCTAGATGTGATTAGTTAGGAGGGAGCTTCTAGAAGAGGTTAGTTAGGAGCTTAATTAGGATTAGCTTTGCTTAATGATCTTTGCTGATCTGGCAGTAACTTCGAGGGTATTCTGGAACTTGACATATCATTCTGAGCTGCTGGGACTGAGAGAGGAATTATGCCCTAAAATTGAAGTGCTGACGTGGCAGAAGCGCCGCGGTTCCGCGGCGCTTTGGGGGCTTCAGGGCTTGAAACTTCAATGGTAATTCTTGGGCTGTCTTATGGGCCTTTATCTGATATGTTAAATTTTATAATTCCTTCTGTATTGCTACCAGATCTCAGGTCTTTGAGTTGGCGTAATGTTTGATCAGCAAAATGACAATTTTGGCTTTTCTTCCGGATTTTCCTGCACAGACTCAAGACAAGTGTTGCGCAAATACAGAGATGATGCGATGCCATAAAATGCGGTCAATTTCCCTTAAAGTGCCGGTTTAAAAGTCTAACACACGAAATCTGATATTTAACGACTGATTTGCTAATATGTGAAATATGAATACCGTACACTTCTAAATGAGTGCAAATGATAGGGAAATTGCCGTGTTAAAAATACATTATTTTCGACTGATCACGGCCATACAAATAATATTACATCAATTTACATATTACAAGAATTGAAAGAATAAGAAAACTCTCATCTCACAACCGCCCCGGCTATTCATCCGCGACAATCCAACGAATTCATATACACAAACCATCAACATTACAGATCACAGATATGTATAACCCCCACTAATCGACGTATAGCGATTAGCGGACGTTCAATACATATATCACATCACATATATAACCCATTAGCCAAAGTGTAAAGAAGTTTGATCAAAATACGGATTTGTGACCACCCCAAATACTAACTTGTTCTCTGGAAAATCTGGGCAGAAACAAACCATCCTAAAAATCCCAAAACAGCAACAGAAGAACACTGCAGGAAAAACGACCCACGGCCGAGTCAACTCGTCCGCGGATCCGCGGCAAGAGCATGCTCTTGCCGCGGTTCTGCGGTGAGTTGGTCGACTCGCTGGTTCGTTTTTCTTGTGTGTTCTGTAAAAACCCTGAGACGATTTTTAGTGTATGATTTATTATTTTTAAAGCAGAAATAAAAATCGGTAGAAACTAGGGTTTTTGAAAATGTGTTTTGCGATTTTTTCCGATCGAAGTTCTAAATACTTTGCTAACTAGTTAGTTTGTGTTTAGCTAGGCTCTGATACCACTGTAAGTCCACGTTGCCCACCCCGGTGCTTGCGGGGAGGCGGAAACGTTATGAAAAATCAGATTTTTACAACACTAGGCAACATGGACTATGTAAAGGAGGGATCTTTGCTAAACAAAAACTAACTACCAAGCTAAAAAGAGTTTCTACTTGGAAAGGGGGTTATTCCTAAGTCTTGAAGTCCTTCACTTCTTGCTTCTTGGAGTGAAAGAATGGGTTTTTCTTGTCGCCTTCTCTTGCCGAAGAAAGATCCACCCGAGGGTCTCAACCTTAGGCTCCAACCTCAAACTAAAAGTAACTAAGGTGCTTGGTGTGCTAAACCTAGAACCTTAGAAAGAGTAAAGAGTAATTTTAAGGGATTTTTCTCAAGCTCAAAGGGTTCTCAACTCATGAGAGGGGAAAGCTAGAGAGAGAGGAAGAGGATGAGAGAGAATGAGAATGATAAAGTGAGAAGAATAATCCAACCTTCTCATATATATGTGAATTATGATAAATAAATAATTAGCTAAAGATAATTATGATGGTTAATCTTGACATGACCATTATCATCTCACATTAATTACTTTTGCAAGGATCAAAGAGTATCTTTCATATGAAATGATGATGGTCAACTTGTCAACCTAGGTCAACAAGTCAAGAAAAGTCAAATGGTCAACAACCCTAACCATATACAATTATAATTAACTAATATTAATAAATCATATATCACACATAAACATTAGGGTTAAGAAAATGACAATGGTCATCAACCCTAATGAAAGTCCTCTGCCTCTGCCTCAGTCAACTGTGCATACACACCCGTATCCGTGTTCCGAGGAACACGAATACAATGAGATAAAACCAATCCCAAATCATATACTAGGATCCGGCTTAAACCAAAGCCCGCTAGTATAAGCTGTCCGGACACAAAACGTGCACAAGTGCGTGGATGTGAACGAACCCCGTCGCAAAACCATGCGACTTCTACTCATTTTGCCTAAAGGCGAATAACCCTCTGTGTGGGACTCTAATGAATCGACACTACGCTGGCAGTGGGTTTAACCACAGACCGCAAGCGGCACTAGCTGTACGTAACGGTCCTCAGGTAGATGCCGATAAGAAGACTGACGAGGTAAACCCATTTGAACTCCTACTGAGCCTGAATGTGACAGTCTCCGTACAGTCCGGTCTGTTCGTCTAAGAACATCGCATGGCGGGCCTAGGGGGCGGTAAACAACAGTCCCCTACTAGCGGTACAAGTCGTGTCGGAGTGTAGCCCAGAACACCCTAAGATAACACTGGAAACCTACCAGTCTATCTTGCTTTCCCTGGCCAGGGACTTTGTGTAATGGCTCTCCTAGACACAGCGCGATATCAACCCCCAATACCGGGAGAGAGGAATCATGTCTAACCGTCACTGCCTCCAAGTGCTTCGGGACTGCACCCAAAAACTACCTGTTTGCACGACTCCTTTGAGCCGTGGTAGGGTAGCAATCAAAGTGCAGTGGGAACACACTCGAGGCGAAGTGACAGTGTCAAGTCAACGGACTAAGCTGTTCTTATGTCACCTGAGAACTGATAACTGACGATAGGTATAATACCAACCAACAGTTCCCGACGAGTCATGTCCAGTGTACTCGTAACCTAACGAGCACCCGCATACTATCCCAAGTATGACGTACTGAGGGCTGTGGGACAGACCGTCTCCCAAGCTGGGATGAGAAGCGCATACTCTAGTCTACTCCGGAGTATCGATGCCCTGTCTCGATAGTCCTACGACTAGGGACCTGCATAAGGATGTGCTTGTAGATTACCCAGCCCCCACGAGTGTGACTGCCATCACAACGCTGGTAATCAAGCAAAGATCCTAAGGGCTCCACTAATGTGTAAAGGCGATATGCTAAAAGAAACACATGCACACATTAAAGCAGAAACAAACCAAGTAGCATACTACTATCTTGAGCAAGATTGTCAATACAAGGTGAATATCCCAAGCTTCCATCAAGTAATATACAAACTAGTATGATACAGTAATGACCTCTAGGGCATATACACTAACATTATCGACCGCAATGTCACTAAACTAAACAACAGAGCCCAATTGCTCTCTTGTCGAATCTAAACGATCCCATTAAGTTGATCTTAGTCTAAAATTAGACTAACGTATCCTTAACAAACGTTTAAGTTGATCTTAGTCTCAAATGAGGCTAACGTATCCTTAAACCCAACCCTCAAACCCAAATCTAAGAAAGATACGGATTTGGACTAGTCCACGCCCTACGGGCGACAACATAACTTAGTCTCGAATACAATCCACGGGCAATCAAACACAAAACAAACACCCACGACGCGAAGTGACCATCTGGAGAAAGAGAAAGTTGTTACCGCGATGCGGTAGCGTAATTAACTGCTGGGGCTTGCGCCTGCAGGGAAGAACGTCCCTACAATCAAAAACCCCTCAAACGAGGGGGAATCTGACGAAGTCTGCTACATCGGCCGCATCCGTTTAAACCTTCGATACATGGTGCCATAAATCAACTTGGTATCTTCGGAGAGGTGGAAGGATAGCACCAATTAGCATCTGCCCCGAATTTCAGGCAAGATGGACCTACGCGGGCGCGTCTCTGTGTTCGGAGGGGAACAGGGACTCGGCGGTCCGGCCGAGTCCGGCCGGTGGCGCCGGCCCGACTCGGCCGATCCCGGCCGAGTCCGATGATCGGGAGGGCCGCCGTCGGTAGGGTAACTCACTGGTGCATTAACATTTGTGGGTGTAGTGGGGTTTTATGGTTTTAGCACGTGTTGACTCTTAGACTTCTAAAAAATTCAAAACAAAATAATATTAAAAATAATGTGAGGTATGGGATTTGAACTCTGGTGGCTTGGTTCAGCAGTGCAAGGTATTACCAATGAGCTACAAGCTCCTTCTTGTAATTAAATTGCTAATTAATTACTTATCTTGTGCTCAGGCAATAAATACTCCTTTATGAATTTTGAAAAATTTTGTATAGAAAATTGTATAGGAATTTAGGGTTGTTACATTCTACTCTCCTTATAAAAATTTCGTCCTCGAAATTTGTAAAAGGAAAGTGTAACAGATTTAAGGGAAAGTTTGGTGACTGAAGTACTTGATAGTGTATAACAAGAGGATGCAAGGGTTTAAAAATATGAAAAAGGCTTACCGGTGTTACTTTGACCTACAGTCTCGGTTTCTACGGCTGCTAATGTGAATGTCTGTCGCCGTAGTATATTCTTTCTAGCTGGAGGCACATTCTGTCCTTGGGGCCTGTTTCTCTGCCCTCGAGTCATGTCCATCATTGCTTGTTGGAATTGGCGAGTAGGCTGTGCAGGAAATCCACGTGGAGGTGGTGCTGGGAGTGCAGGACGAGTTGTAGGAGTCTGGATAGTTGGCCGCTGTGGGTAGTTGGTGGGTGGGTGAGCTGAGTTGCAATTATAAGGACAGTTCCCAATTCCGTGGTTGGATGCGCCACAAATTAAACACAGGCCTTTTGCGTGCCTACAGTCCTTCCACAAGTGTCCTTTTCTTCTGCAGTGGTAGCAGAAATCTGGACTCGACTGGTTATTGATTTCTTCAGTTCTCCTGGGTTCAAACGATGGCCTGGAAGAGGCTCCTCCTGCTATTTGAGTGGCAGGGCGTTGCAAACCGGCAGATTGAGGTCTGTCCCTCGCCTTTATCACTGCCTCATAACTGCGGGCAGCTTCCACAGCATCTTCATGAGTCGGAAATTTCCCTGTGGCTAGTGTAGCCTGGATTTCCGTGTCCAAACCTTGTTGAAATCGACGGGCTCTGATCTCATCCGTCGGTATCAGATGTGCCGCAAATCTGTTACGGTCTTGTGTTAGCTGTGTAGTATGTGATATTAAAAAAATTAAAATATTGTAACATATCTTACCGACTGAGCATGGTAAACTCAGCGTCATACTCATTTACCGACTTGATCCACATAGAACCTTGTTGTAGATGAATAAACTGTTGTTCCATGTCGAACCTGGCAGTCACAGGGAAGTACTTCGCGTCGAACTTATCGCGAAAAGTCTTCCATTCAATGGGCTGATCAAGACGGCTTTCTTCCGCCTTCCACTAGTTCCGTGCATTATCCGTGAGCTGTAATTTTGCCACACGAACCCAAGCTATTTCTGGCACTTGTGCCGCTGCCAGATCATCTTCTATACTTTGTGCCCATTCTTCGGCTTCCAGTGGGCTTCCCTTTCCTGAGAACTGTTTGGGATGTGCTTCAGCTTCGGGACGGTTCAAGAGTTGTTGTTGTCCCTCATGGAGGCTGCGGATCTTCTCAAGCAGAACCGTTTGCTCGGCGGGTGGAGCAGGAACAGTAGGTGTGATTGGTAGTGGTGGTGCAGTGTTGTTGAAGTTGGTGCTTGGGTTGTTTGGGAAATCTATAACCTTGAAGAAAAATTCTGGGTTAGGACAGATTCAAAATATTTGAAATGGTAAGATTCAAGGAACATGAATTGTAAAGAATGTTTTAATTGATAGTTCTTGTATTATATTGCTTAGGTTGTTCATGCAGAACAGAACTGCATAGTATGGTTCTATACAGCTATGACCTGCATAGGCCACCAATAAAACCTATCGCGCCCCGCTTCCCAGTATACGGGCAGAGGACGCGACGAGGCCGCTACGTATTTACTGTGAAGTAAATACGCTAAGCGTATCTAAGCAATATAAAAGTAAATGCACAAGAGACAAGATATAATAAAACAACAACTTTATTTATTCACATTCTTTCTGTACAATGCATGGAAATGTAAATATAACTGAAATAAAGCAATACCTAAACAATGGCATAACAGAAAAGGAAAGGTACTGAAATAAAAGTGTACAATGAACTAAAGCTCTGGATCTTCAACGAAATGGTCCAAGTCTTCAGCAGTGGGCTCTATCTCAGGGATGTCCAGATCACCTGACGACATTCAAAGAAGAAAGAAAAAGAATGTCGTCAACGAACAAATCGCTCGGTAAGTCCCAAAGATAAGGGAGAAATAGAATAGACAGAATAAGAAGGTAGCTTTTAAAGTTGTATTATATTGTTGTAATGTTGTGTTAACGCTGTTGTTTGTAGCTTGGTACAAAAGTATGCCAGTGTATACGAGAGGGGTCTCTATATGCTAGAGACAAGGGCAAACAGAATGTACAAGGAACCATTGGACTACGGTACAACAGCAACGGAATATAGGTTAAGTGTCTTAATCTTATTGTCTCGTGTCACTTCTAACACCTTCCGTACCAATCTATCCCTTAAACCCCGTAGTGTTTTGATTATTGTTGTGTTGTATTGTATTGTATTGTATTGTAAACTGTATAGATTGTATAATTGGATGACTTACCGAAACTATGATATCAGTAAACGGATGTAACTATAAGATCATGGATGTAACTGTAGAATCATGTAAATGGAAGTATATCCATGGTTCGGTTCGGTCAATATAGATTGAATGTATTGAACAGCTTGAATATAGGGATTCATGTTGAATTGGAATATTATAGATTGTAGATTGTAGATTGTAGATTGTACTTGAATCATATTCAAGTCAGATTATTAATAAGACTCGGTCTGAGTCAGACAATTAGAAAAGTAAATTGAAGTCCTGATGGTTTTGATGTTATCGGTAACCGCTGCACATGGACGGTAGAATTTGTGTCTTTTTCAAAGACGATTACCGTATTGATAACACCGTTGTTAAGTTGTCTATCTTAGATAGGCAAGCACCCACTTCTCCGGCTCCCCGAGGCTCAAGAGATTGGTCCCGCTTAAACCTATGTTTACTAGAGTCCTTAAGGTAATTTATAAAACTTGAGGGGGTTTTATGTAAAAATACTTTTATATACTTTTCAAAATACTCCCCAAATATTTAGTTATCATGTTTAGAGTTGTCATGAATGTAGATTTTATAATTGTGATATTTCTTAGTGAAAATATCCTAAATTCATAATAAAGGGTATTTATTTGTAATATTGACTTGCATGGAATTAATGGTATTTTAACGTAAAATGATTCTTGTGATTTTTGAAAAGAGTTGTAATATTTATATTATTTCAAAATAGATATTTTAATGTTACATATATATATAATTATATAAAAATAATTTAATATATATTTTAAATTTCTAAAAATCTCATTTTCTTAAGATGTCGTATTTTATACCTTTCGAGACCGAATGCTCCTTGCGGAGGTCTGCATCTCGCAATACTAAGCCCGAGGATGTGCGATAATCCGCACCATCCCGAATGAGTTCTCCAAATGGGTTGTAACGGCGCTTTGTAAAGATTTGTGTAAAATACTAATCATTAAGAAAAATGGTTTTATTAGTAATGGTATTTATTTGAAAAGGTGTCGTTTTTCCGTATTCTATGTTCCCGAGGGTATTGTGCTATGTTGCATATGAGTGTGTGAGGAGGTAAGTCATTACCTCATGATCTACTTAAAGGTATAGCAAGGTTTATGATGGTTTAAATGTCGAAATGAAACTATATGGTATTTAAATGAAAAAGTACGATAAAATGGAAATAGCAGTTTCTTTTGATATAGAACTTATTCAATATGATTAGTTAGTGTTTAATAATCAACATGAATTGGTTTTAGCATAATTGTATTAAAGAAAAGTGAGGTTTTAGGAAGAAACCGAATCGGAAATCGGATTTGTTCCAATTCCGTCGGGTTTTGTAATTCCGTATTTTTAGAAAAAGAATAGAGAAGAGGGATGGGGACTTACTGACTTAGAGCTTAGAAGGGAGGAAGAGGAATCGGGAGGAAGTGTCGGTGCGCCGTTTCATCACCGGAAGCTCCTAGGGTTGTCGTCGGAATTTCGCCGAAGCTTCGCCCCTTTGCCAGCTTGAATTGTACACAATTTCACTAGGGTTTTCTTGAGGGTTTTGATCAGAATTTTGGGGTGAGGGGGTAGTGTTTAGGGGAGGTATTTATAGGGTTAGTCTAGGGTTAGGGTAGATGAAGAGTTTAAATTGAAAAAATGTAAAAATATATTAAAATTCATTAAAAATGGAGTAAATGGGGATTTTAAAGGTCTTTGGAATCGATCTGGGGAAATGAAGTGTGCAGGGGGGTAGGGAAGATCAAAAACCAGAATTTTCATTCAGGGGACTCGGCGGTCCGGCCGAGTCCGGCCGGCGGCGCCGGCCCGAGTCGGCTGGTCCCCTGGCCGACTCGGCCGATCACGGCCGAGTCCGGTGATCGGGAGGGCCGCCGTCGGTAGGGTAACTCACTGGTGCATTAACATTTGTGGGTGTAGTGTGGTTTTATGGTTTTAGCACGTGTTGATTCTTGGACTTCTAAAAAAATTCAAAACAAAATAATATTAAAAATAATGTGAGGTATGGGATTTGAACTCTGGTGGCTTGGTTCAGCAGTGCAAAGTATTACCAATGAGCTACAAACTCCTTCTTGTAATTAAATTGCTAATTAATTACTTATCTTGTGCTCAGGCAATAAATACCCCTTTATGAATTTTGAAAATTTTTGTACAGAAAATTGTATAGGAATTTAGGGATGTCATAGAAGCATTCCGGTAAACAAGCGAGACATTATACTCATGAAGAAGCCTGTTGTATCCGATCAGAAAAGAAGTGTGATTTGCGACTTTTGCCATCTGCCCGGACACCTACAGAAGGATTGTCGAAGGAGACTTGGACTCCGTCTAGTTTGTGGATCAGCTGATTATACAATCAGTGCTTGCCTTTCAAAGCTATGATTGAGAGACGATGTTCAGAAACCACCGCAGAAGCAGATTCATGGGCAAAAGTTGATCACTCAGAAGCCTAATCAAGCTTCACCTTGACGGCCAAGGATGCCAAGACGTCAGATGACGTTGTTTCAGGTATCCTACTCGTTTATAATTTTCCCGCATTGGCATTATTCGATTCAGGTGCATCCCCTTGCTTCATGTCGTCCAAGTTTATTAGTGCATACTCTATTCCATACATAGCCATGTCTAGTTGTTGGGACACATACACTGGAAATAGGAAAATTATATCTAGTAGTGTGTGCAAGGGTTGCTCGATTGTTATTCGCGGATGAGTGTTATTCGCAGATTTCTTGGTGATTGATACTAGCAGCTATGATGTTGTCTTGGGAATGGATTTTCTTGGCATTTTCCACGCTCACATTGATTGTAGGGCAAAGAAAGTGATTTTTCAGATTCCCGGACATTCGGAGTTCATATTTTTTGGAGGTAGCAGATCTGTCAGGCCAGTCGAATTTAGGGCTAGGCCGACTAATGGAATTCTTTTGTCAATAGAAGTAAATAAGGAGGAAGCACCAGCAGTAGTTCAGGAGTTTATGGATGTGTTCGAGGACATATCGGGTTTACCGTCAAAACGAGATGTGGAGTTCGCGATTGATCTTATTCGTGGAGCAGAGCCAATTTCAAAGGCTTATTATCCAATGGTGTCGGTAGAACTACAAGAAGAAAAAAACAAGTTACCGAATTACTAGAGAAGAGTTAGATTCGCAGCAACAGCTCACCATGTGAACCTCCAGTTCTTCTAGTCAAGAAGAAGGATGGCACGCGGAGGATGTGCATTGACTATCGAGAATTAAATCGGGTGACTATTAAGAACAAGTACCCAATCCCTCGCATAGGCGAATTATTCCATCAACTCAGTGGCGCGAGAGTATTCTCGAAGTTGGATTTGCGATCCAGATATCATCAAGTTCGGATGAAATCAGAAGACATTTGCAAGACATCGTTCCGAACTCGATATGGGCATTACGGGTACTTAGTGATGCCATTTGGAGTTACTAACGCACCAGCAATATTTATGGACTTGATGAACCGAATCTTTTCACCGTATCTGGAAAGTTCATAGTGGTGTTTATAGACGATATTCTGGTCTATTCGAGGAGCAAAGTAGAGCATGCAGAAACTTGAGGATCGCGCTGCAAACATTGAGACAAGAAAGGTTATATGCTAAGATGAGAAAATGCGAGTTTTGGCTCGAGAAAGTGAAGTTCTTGGGTCATGTTGTATCCGGAGATGGAATTGCCGTTGACCCTGAAAAGCTTACAGCTATTCATGATTGGAAAATTCCAAAGAACGTAGGGGAGATCAGAAGTTTTCTTAGGCTTGCCGGATATTATAGAAGGTTTATGGAAAACTTCGCCCGAATAGCAGAACTATTAACCAAGCTAACACGAAAAGTGGTACCGTTCGTATGGACTGACAAGGGTGCGTCAGTTTTTGATGCGCTGAAGCAAAGATTGACCACCGCTCCTATTTTGATAGTGCCAGATGGTTTCGTAGGGTTGGTTATTCACATCGACGCATCTGGAAAAGGCTTAGGATGTGTTCTAATGCAGCATGAGAAGGTGATAGCTTATGCGTCAAGACAATTAAAGACTCATGAGAAGAACTACCCGACTCATGAGAAGAACTACCTAACTCATGATCTGGAATTAGCAGCAGTGATTTTTGCTCTGAAAATTTGGAGACACTACTTATTAGGCGAAAGGGTAGAAGTATTTACCGATCATAAAAGCCTAAAGTATATGTTCATACAGAAAGAGCTCAACATGAGGCAGCGTAGATGGTTAGAAATGATCGCTGACTATGATCTTGACCTAAAATACCATCCAGGAAAAGTTAATATAGTGCCGGATGCGCTAAGTCGGTTGCCAGCAATACGGATGTTGACTACACAGAAGAAGATTATAACTGATCTTCAGAGATTCGAATTGGAGATTGTACTACCAAATTCTTCGGGAAAGTTGATGCAATTGTAAGTACAGTCATTCTTGATCGATAACATTAAAGCAGCACAGTCGCACGATCCAAGATTGCAGAAGTTTCGAGAACAAGTAGAAACAGGATTTCGAACGAATTTGTTGATTCATGAAGATAGTTCGTTACAATATGGTAGTCGTTTATGTGTACCTAAAGGAGATGTTCGTGAAGAAGTTCTGAAGGAGGCTCATAGTTCCGCATATTTCGTACATCCGGAAGGCACAAAGATATACAGAGATCTACGACAAAATTTATGTTGGGAAGGCATGAAAAGGGAGATTGCTCTCTACGTATCGAAGTGCTTGGTGTATCAGTAAGTCAAGGCTGAACATCAAAAGGTAGCTGGTTTATTGCAATCACTTCCGATTCTTTAATGGAAGTGGGAATATATAACCATGAATTTCGTGACAGTATTACCACGGAGTCCAAAGGGTAATAATGCAGTTTGGGTGATTGTCGATCGATTGACCAAGACAGCTCATTTTATACCATTTTGAGTTGGTCAATCGATGGAGGCTTCGGCAAAGCGGTACATGCAAGAGAATGTGAGAATGCATGGAGTACCCATGAGCATCGTTTCCGATCGGGATACTCTATTTCTATCACATTTTGGAAGAGTCTATAGGAAAGTTTGGGAACTCGCTTGAAGTTTAGCATAGCGTATGATCCCCAGACAGATGGCTAGTCAGAAAGAACGATCCAAACTCTAGAAGATATGTTGAGAGCATGCATGTTAGACTTCAAGGGTTCATGGGAGGATCATTTGCACTTGGTGGAGTTTTCATACAATAACAGTTTTCATGCGACTATACAGATGGTCCATTCGAAGCATTATACGGTCGCAAATGTCGCTCGCCTGTCTGTTGGGACAATATTGGAGAAAGAAAACTATTGGGACCGGATCTTATTGTGCAAACGATGGAGAAAGTTAACGTGATCCGAAATCATATGAAAATAGCACAAGATCGACAGAAAAGTTAGGCTGATACTGGGCGAAAACCTCTGAAGTTTGCAGTTGGTGATATTGTATTCTTGAAGATATCACCGACTAGAGGAGTGATCCGATTTGGTAGTCGAGACAAGATTAGTTCTCGATTCGTGGAGCCTTTCGGTATTATCGAGCGTGTAGGAGAAGTAGCTTATCGATTGGCTTTACCACCATCCTTGGCGGGTGTTCATGACGTGTTTCATATATTTCAACTCCGCAAGTATGTTAGAGATGAGACGCACGTCCTAGATCACTCGGAGCTGACAGTAAAGGAAGATTTAACATATGAAGAACGACCCATTGCGATTGTGGATCGACGAGAAAAGGTCCTCAAGAATAAAGTTGTCCCTTTATTACTCGTTTCAGGGGGAATCATTCGCACGGAGAATCTACTTAGGAACGTGAAGACAAGACCCGACAGAAGTTTCCTCACCTCTTTTCTTAGATCGGTGTTTTCATTGTCTTTTCTTGTTCCGAGAATTTAGAGGACGAAATTCTTTTGTAGTTGGGTATAATGTAACATCCCAGTGCATGTATACTATATATTTTGGGGTATTTCAAATCTTATGGTAAAATTCTTTATTATTGTTGTTTGGGTTACGGATAGTACATTTAGCAGCATGGTTATTATCCGACCCCACCCGCATGTTCAAAACCCATCATAGTTCAAGATTACATCAAATATTTGCTAGTACATAGTATCCATGCAAATCTAGATATTATACACATATAGTATATTCCACATATCTTTTATATATTTTAATATCTAGCCTTACATGTCATCGTACCCCATATCATGTGGTTGCACCCATATATCATGTTCATACCTTAATTGTTAAAACAAACTTGTTTTTTATCACTACATATATTACTTAAAATACATACTAGGGGGTATACATTTTTATTGACTGGATATCACATTATGATTTAAAATTTTACGTAAGAAAAAATAGATTTTTGGATGATTACGAGTATTATTCGGAGCAATCTGATATTATCTGTAAAAACCTATAATATAATATATATTCTATTATAACTTATAATATATATTACTATATTACAGTTAAACAAAAATAATATATAATATATTAATATTAAAAAATCCCCCCTCCTCTCCTTTTCACATCCATCTTTCTCTCTCTCCCCACCTCTGTCTCTCTCTCTCTGTTTCTCTCTCTATCTATAATATATATAAATATATTATATAATATATTATTTAAAACCTCACCTTACTCTCTCTCCTCCTCTCTTCCTCCTCGCGAGCGAACACCCAAAATCCTTACCCACGCTCGCCACCCTTCACTGCCGTTCACTTCATTCTCGCCCTCGTCCTCACCATCACCGCCCCCTCTCGACCTCGCTTCCCCCTCCTCTCCTCTTCTACTTTTCCTGAGCACCACCCTACACTTTCCCGACCCAAGAAACCATACCTCATCGCCGGTAGACCCAACCACCACCACCGACCACCTCTTCGCCTCCTCGCCTTCCCAGCACAAAGAACACCCAACACCACCACTAACGACCCTATATACACCCTTCCCCGATCACCTCCAAGCTCACAGCCACACACTGCCACCTCGTTGTCGTCGACCTCATTACCCCGCCACCTCGTCGCCATCTCGCCTCTGCCGACACCCCCCAGAAACTACAACCACTTCTTTTTTTCTTCTTCTTCTTTTATTTCTTTATTTTCTTTTCTTGATTTCGACCATCTCGCCGGAGTTGCGCATGCCGTCGACGATCCAGACGACTCAGCCACTGCCATCATCTAGCCCAATCAGCATATCACGCAGCTGCTCAGCCAGGTCCAGTCCTGCATGCGGAAGTTTTGCGTCGTGACTTTATTTCGACGTTGGAATGTGACATCCGTATCTTGACGTGAGATCCAATCAGGAAAGTTCTAAACTTGCAACATGCTATTTAATTATATCGATATTTAGATGCTTGATTATAGTGCATACGTTATAATATTTAGCAAGTAGTAGAGATTTACAGTTTTATAGCATCCGTCTGTATCCGTACCGATAATGGTTTACCTAGTTGCATGCCAGATCATCACAATATTATCATACTATAATATCAGTTCAGTATGTTATCTAGTTCGCAATATACATGGTAATGGACGTATAACGGTTATTACAGATAGATACATATACATCCTGGCATTAGTTATGTTTACCGTGTTTCGATATTGGTTACAGTTTTACAATTGGTGTCTATTCTGGCTAAAATACATTGCATGACATGTTCACGACACACTACCAGACTTGTTACTTAGATCTTTTACTAGTGCCGGCAATCCTGACTTGTTGTCTTGACGGACGTGACTTATTGTCTACATAGACAAGACCTATACCTGATTGATCCTGTGTTGGCATTAAATTTATATCATTAATACCTGACTTGAACACAAAACCTGGGGAGTAAGGGGAAATCAATAATGAAACATGACTTGTAACTCAACAGTTCGATATTTATACTGATCAGTCTTTATGGGCTCGGCCAGCCCCGGAATGATGCCGTTGACATCATTCATCTGTACATGTTACCTGTTTACTGCTTAGCGGCACGTCTCGGATTCAGCCCGAGAATCTTGACCATGGTCCCAGGCATGCACGGGGTACTATTGAGTTATATCAACGATTCCATTAAATTGATTTCAAAGACTTGTAAAATAGATAATTTAGAGGCACGGATTTTAGGATACACATCACATACATGTACCTCACTATTTTATACCTATGTTTATTATTTATATTCATGTTTAATAATAGTATCATATCCTAGTTATCGCTATTATTTTGATATTATGACGTACTGACGTCTGGGTTTTGCATGGCCCAGTTTCTCTACCTTTATCGCAGGCAGATCAAGAGTATTTTAGCAATCAAACCGAGCAGTGAGAAGCTAGACGTTTAGTTTTGAGAGGCTTAGTTTCGTTTATTTTCGTAGCTTTATTTTATTGATGTGAGCCTATATTGGGACGTGATTCAAATACTATTGTTTATTGGATCTTGATTCGTTTCCGCTTTATGCATTTTCTTGATTCCGGTGGCAGATGGACATATGTTAGCTAGAGTATATATTTTACTGTTCTTGATATCCGATAGACAGCCGTAAGGTAACTATGGATGGATGATTCCTAACCACAGGTAACATGGTAGGCTCTATCACGTGCTGTAGTTACGTATTTTGGGAAGCGGAGCGTGACACATACTTAGAGTCGTCTGCCGAGAATCAGTTTTTTCGTGTTTAATTAAATGTCTTTTTAGGTGCATAGTTTCACCTGAAGTAGCACAAGTAAAATCTGCTTGGCAATGAGTGTAAACTTTCCGCTCACCTTTATCTGCAACTGTTTGTAGTATAAAATATTTCCAAATATCAGAAGTTTTAGCTCTTTTATCTTTAGGGGCAGAAGTTTTTTTCTTTAAGAACAGTAGGAGCAAAAACTTTTTCAGAAACATTACTTTGTGAAGCAGTAAGGATCTCATAATTAGAAAATTCTTAGTTAAGAGAATAAGAATCAAAATTAGTTTGCAGTATATTGGTTAATCTCTGTCTCTCTTGTGAATCCTTATCGATTTGAAATGAACTTCTCCGTAAAGATGAAACACTCATGTTACCCTGTGAAGATGAATCTGACATTCTTAATTAAAAATATTAGTAACATAGAAAGAGAGAGGATAAAAAATATACGAGAAAAATATATAATCAATACAAAAAAAACCAGATTCCATATAGCAGAATCAAATTAGTGAAACTGAAGTGAAAATTGAGACTGCGGAAATAATGATTGCATGATTCCAATTTTAACTGTAAATTTCTCGGAAATTAATGAGAGTGATTGGGAAATTGAAAATTTTGTTATTGTGGATTGTGAGAAAAATGAGAAGCGTAGATAGGTATTCATAGAGTTTTAGATTATGAGTATAAAAATGTATAATTTTTATTGAGGGAGTTTTAGATAATTTTACAACCCCACTTTAATTAAAATTTCCCCTTTTAATAAAAGACCCAACCCCATTCAAGAAAAACCCAATCCTAAGAACTTGACTGATCCCCACCCCAAAACAAGTTCAAATTGAATTTGGCCAGGCCGGGCTCGAACCATTGCCGGGCCGGGCCTTGGCCTTGGCCAGGCCGGCCCGAACCCAACACGTGGCGCTCGGGCCGGGCCATTTTTCGGGCCGGCCGGTTATATGATATGGGATCATGACTAATCTTACTATACTTAAATGTCAAGTGCATATTGAAAAGAGTTGATACATATTACGGTGCTAAATCACTATACCACAATGTCATATAAATCTAACTTATTATTGAATCAACGGCTGGTGCTAATATATTTTAATGCATTTGCTATAGAATATATTCAGTGTATATTTTAATAATTATTATTATTTTCTATACAACACAATATATCAGTATAATGAAAATCATTATATATTTTAAAAAGATTTAAAAATTTAAACTTGATGATTAAAATAGATGGGGGAAAAAAGAGAGGACTTACAGAGAAATGATGATCAAGGATCGTCCATATCGTAAAGGAGAGGATACCTCGAATTAGATCGAGATGAGAGGGGTTCTGTTTTCTTCTCTCTTCGTTCGATTGTCTCGTTGTCGGGTTTCACATTAGATATGACAGAAAGGGAGTGGAGAAGAAATTTCAGAGTCAAGGTATTTTATTTTTTTCCCTTGTGGGTTGCGACAGAAAAAGGGTTAAGCGGTTAAGATTTATTAAAATCCTATCAATTCCCCAAAATCAGAACAATCAGGAAAAAAAATCAAACAAATATATCCTAATAACATACAAATAAATTAAAATAAACAAATAAATTTTATTTTTAATCAAAAGAAATTTTCTCTCTTTCTTTTAAAATACTAATAAATATTTGGCTATAAAAATATGGTATTAGTTTAAAAGTTGGGGATTTAAAATATTTCAATTAGGGTTCGAACACATGACCTTAAGGTTGAAACTCTAGAATTAAAACCAATTCAACGCATAGGGATTCTTGAAACAAGAATACTCTTTCAAAGATATAAGTTTTAATAAAAGAACAGAAAGGAGAATTTTCATAGAATACCACCATGTACAAAAGTAACTGTACAAAAATAATATTATAAAAATAGTGGTCGTTACATATTATAGTCAAGATATTCAATACATAATTTAAATTCTGCATATCTAAAAACTTCATGTATATAAAAGAGACGAAAAAGAAAATTGCGATAAATTCTTCAGTGTTTAATTGTCTACAAGATTATGAATAGTACAGACAGGTAAAATTTAGTAATCAACATTGTCTGTAGCACTACGCTCACTAGCTGAATTTTGCTTGGAGTTATCGATGAACTGGTCCAGTTCACTCGTTGTTCGTTTATGCGACGAGAAGGCTAGAGAGGTCAAGCTATGAAGCGAAAGGGAAGGGAAAGTTGGTTTTTTTATAGTGACTACATTGAGAAATCTAACGAGATGGTTATTAACAAAGAAAAGAATGGGAAGGGTAAGTTTGTTGTTGAAGAAGATAAATCATCAATTAACAAAGTTATATTTGAAGATACTCAAGTTCTGTCATAAGAAATTGGATAAGGATCAGTAAAGAGCATAAAGGGAAGATGACAATGAGAATGGCAACAGTGTGTGGGAGGGTTACCCTCGACATCCAATATAGAACCGTTAATCGCATCAGGCACACCATCAAGAGACTTAATCTCTTCAGCATTCTCACAAATAAATTTCATGCATAACTCATGCAATGAAGGAACTCTCTTTCCCAAAAACTTAAGCTTTCTATCATTTGAAGGAATCAATTAAATTTTCACCTCAGTATTATCATCATATTTTTTGGAAGAAGAATCCAACTCCGAAGCAATGAGCATCTACTCTCGGTCCCTGATAATCTTTATAGCCATCTACAATAGGCCCGGCCAATCTTCGTTCTAATTCTTGTTGAAGTGGCACCTTGTGCTCTCTACTAAATTTTGTAACGACTTTGAAATCACTGTACAGAAATTTTCTTGTTATTGTACAGAAAAGAGTATTACAGCCTGTGTAAGAGTTAAAAGTTATTTATGTTAAATAAAAGCAAAAAATAACTTGTAGCTCACTGGTAAAACCCTTGCACTGTTGTGACGTATCCTGTGCGTTTGATTCCCATCAAACCCAAGTACTTTTTTTAGATTTTTCTTTTTTAATTTTTGGAAGCCCAAGAGTTGCACGTGCAATACACGGAGAAATGAAAAGTTTCACAAAAATCAAACAGGCGCAATGAGGTGTACACACGCAAATACATACGTGGCACGAATCTCGAGGCAATGCCTCAAGATCCGACCGCCCAAACCCAGCAAAGGGTCGGCGCCGGCGGTCGATTTAGCTTTAAATCATCTCATGTTTTGCACACACACCCCTTCGACTCCCCTTAACTCCCCTATACTGTTTGATTTCCCTGCAATCAAATAGAGACCCTTCAATTAACCATTTAATACCTTTTTAATGCTTTTTAATCCAAAATTTTAATTTCTAAACTCTAATTCTCCACTATAAATACCACCGCATGTCCTACCTCCCCTCTATTCTGAAAAATCTAGCAAAATCACCTCAAAAGTTCCTAAGTGAAAGTGGAGTCAAGTGGAGTTAGCAACCAAGCTCCTTTCGTCGAAAATCGAAACCGTTTTCGGAGCTCCCGCGACGCCATGAAACCCCTTTCCTTTTTCCTTAATTTCTTCTCGATATTACCAAGCCGTAAGTCCCTCTCATCTCTCTCTTTTTCCATCTCAATTCATTTCCTAAAAATATATCAGTAAAGTGGAGTTACTTCCGATACATTTCTTTTTAAACTTAGAACTCCATTTTCCTTTTATACTTTGGTCAAACTATTTCTACCACCCTACTTGTAACTTTAATTACAAAATTTTAGTTTCGAGTTTAACTAAAATTTTCATGTGAAACAAATATAAACAAATTTTTTCATTAAAATAACTTGAATTTTATTATCACTTCTTCTCGATAATTGTTAAAACAATAATTTTAGGAAAACATTATGGGGTAACGACCTATCCCACACACACACTTTGGTTTCATAGCACGATATCTATATATATGTATGGTTGGTTCAAAGAAATGATTTTCATTAAAATACCACATCTTTTCAAAACCGGGTTTCTTTTAAAACGGTATTTTGCAATTGTAATACCCAGCCCTTTTTGTACGTCTATATCCGAATTTCCTTTCTCATCTATAAAATTTTATTCACAACTATTTATTATTTTAGAACTTCCTAACCTATTTTAGTTCTCCACTCTTTTATTTTATTTTCCCAGCCGGTCTCTTCATTTTTGCTTTACTTATTATTTATATTCCGGCCTAACCCATTTTTTCCACTCAGCCCATTTACCCTAGTGAGCCCATTCCCTATTTATTAAATTTAGTTTTCAAACATCAGCCTATCCCATTTTTCATATTAAAATCTTAATTCTGGCCCAAGCCCAAAACTATATTACATATTCCCTAAACCCAACTCAAATTAAATTAATTTAACCTTCAAAATTATCCAGCCCGGCCCCTTCTCTCTTCAAATTCCTCTTCTATACCCTCAGCCGGCCCTTTCCAATTTTCTTATTTTTTTTTAATTCTACCAGCCCAGCCCATTTCTATATTTATAATTAATTTCCTTTTATTTTCCCCAGCCCAACACTTGTCGGCCCATCCCCTCTTCAAGCCTGCAGCCCGCATCCCTCTCTTTCTCTTCAATTTCTCTATATTTTTCTTATTATTTATTCAGCCCACTCCCTTGCGGCCCGTGACTCCTACCCGACCCGGCCCACTGCCCAACCTTCTTCCCAACGGCTACCCCCGCGTTTCCCGCTCCCTGCTCCCCGCGATCCGCCTCCTCCGCCCTCGCCCGCGCCTAAGTCGCAGTGCCGTTACCTCACGACGTGCCCCTCATGATTCCCTCATCTTCCCTATCGCTCTCCCCCACGTTCTCTTTTTTTTTCCCATTCTTCTCTTTCTCTCTCCTCATCTCGAACCCATACCTACGCCCACGAGCGCCACGTCGCCGTTGGTATCTTAGCCACCATTGTCGTCGGCGGCGACCACCAGCATCGACCACCTCATCACTCTACCCACCTCCTCACTCGCCGACCACCCTCCTTCACCGGGGCTCGAGCTCGAGACGACCCCCTGTGCACCCTCGCTCGACCTCCAACCCACCTGAAACCCTGTTTCCGGCCATCTGCTACACGCCGACGAGCCACTGCATCATCGACCACCACCATCATCATCTTCATCATCATCCTCAGTTTTCACCCCTCTCTCTCTTTCTCACTCTGCCTCTCTCCCTCTCTTTCTCACTCTGCATCCCATCTCTCTATCTCTAACCCTCAGCCCTCTGTTCCCCTCTCTCTGTAACCCTCCCTCTCTCAGTTTCCTCTCTCTCTCTCCCAGCTTTCTATCTCCCTCCCTCTCTCTCACAGTTCTCCCTCCCTCTCTCAGTTATCTCTCCCTCTCTCCCTCTCTCTTTCTAACACACACACACACTCTCTCTCTCTTTTTGATTCTCTCTCTTCTCTCTAAACCGTCTCACTCCCATCTTGCTCCCCATAGGCCTCAACAGTATCAACGATCCCCAGCCCCGACACAGCCTGAGCGCGCAACAACACATCCCCAAGCTCGAACCAAGCCCAAGCATAGTCGAGACTCGTCGCGTGAGTTGCTACTCCGTGCCCGGGACGTTTCATTACTGTACCTCGCTGCCGTGCACCTCCAGGCAAGTTCTTTACTTGCTTACATGCTATTTTACCTAAGTTAAAATCTTAGATTACTTAGATTATCACGTTATAGTGTTAAATCAATTAGACGTTACAACTGTTCGGTGTGTGTTCCCAATGAAATTCCTTATCAAATTTGACGGAACTTGATTTATTACTTGGGCCCTTGCTGTGATGAACAACGTGTACAAGTTTCGTTGGATAATTTGATCGTTAATAGCCAAAACGACTGCCCCCAAGTTTAATCGTAAAACTGAAATTTTATTGCACCTGAAAACCGTTAAATTCACCATAAATCATATACATAATAGAATAGTGCGTTCGAGGGCCCAAATCGAAGCCGACTCGACGAACTTTAACCCTATACTAGTTTCCTGACATTTCTGTATTTAAACCGTGATGATATTTGGATCGGAGTGCGACTCTGGACTGCAGTCCAGAGCGACTCCAGTCATTGCTTGCTGTTCCGTATTGGATATCATAAGATCTCCTTAACTCGTAGGTTGCGGAACTCCGCTGTTTATTATAGGTAAATCTGTTAGCTAGACAACACAATTGATTTCATTCTGTTTCGTTACCATTTGATATTTATTCTGTAATTTAAAAGATCGGGACGCATAACAGTCCCAACAGAATCAGAATTGACATATTAGGATTAAACATTGTATATCTCCTGACGTACAGATGTGATTGAAGATCCGTCTGTTGCGTTGAAAACCTTGCTGTAAACACTAGAATTCATCCAACTGTAGCGTCGCTAAAATCCGATCCCAACTGGGATTAAAATGCGTTGCGAAACGGATTTCTGATTCTGAAACCGGATTTCCAGCCGCGAGCGCTTAAAATGAAATGGTTATAATTAGCAATCCTGGAACCCGATTGGCTTGAAACCAAATTTGATGGATGGACAACTGAACATACTAAATACCACCTGTTTATCGTTTCGCTAAATTATACACGTACTTTTCATGATAAATTGGTGCAAGTGATAGAATACTGTTTTTATGACATCTTGATCATGTTCATATACTGTTCACGCATCATATCATGCCCATAACATTGTAGTGATAACCTAGTGATATCGTGCATTTACCCAGTGTTAGTTTCTAGCGATGATTGTGGCAAGTATGTCAGTGTTCGTGTATTCGTGATTAAGTGAAAGTGATACGTACTTGTACACAATCAGTGACCATATTATTCTATTGCATTGTCGACGTCTGTGGAATGCGTGTACGTGTGACTATAAGTGGTATGGGACACTTATGGAAGCGCTTACACGGGTGTCACAGATAAGGCATCCGACACTGCCATTTATCTTAGGTATTAGTCGGGACGTGCTTGATGGAGGTCCTGCCTCCAGTTCTCACGCAGACTTGTCACGGATCGATTAGTATTTAGGGTTGTGGTTAGCGTTTGATGTAGACCACGAGGTGTGGGGTAGTATAAATGTGAGTTCAACAGAATCTCGGGAGTCCCATGCCGGCTTATATATTTAGGGAGTTATATGGAGATTTACAGGGTACGTAATATATACACCGTGATATTCTCGTTACATGTTGGGCCCGTGGTCCCTTGCCCTTGGGGTTCTACCCTTGGGTGGAGGACACTCGCGAGTGGTTGACTCTCACACTTGGACTGACGATAGGCTTAGTGACCTGTACAGTGAGACTTAGAGACTGATAGGGATACTGGCATTTTATTCCTTATATACTGTGTTGGCATACATGACATATCGTTATACTGCTTTACTGTTCCGCTACATTGATTACTGCACCTTCATATTCATGCTGTCGTTGATTTACTGTTATTCATATCCATTACCACTGTTAGAACTGTCACTTGATTTTATATATATTATATTGCTATTGTGTCGCTCTGACGACCTGATATGCATGCTCAGTGTGAGGAGAAGATTTAGCCTGGATCAGTGCATCACAGACTTCTTGACTTGCCATTCCGAGTTACCTTCGTTTGTTCCACTTCAGGTCAGTTTATATCATTGTTTCTTCCAGTTACTGCATTTTCTCATTACCTGTGCATTACTTACTGTTTACCATGAAAAACTAGAAGCCGAAGTGTGACTACGGCAGGACATTTCCTTGACCGTAGGAGCATGGCTGGCCTTGTCTACCCCTCGTATTCCGTATTTTGGGAAGCGGGGCGTAACAGCAATTCTTGGAAAATACGCCTCTACAACCCTCGTTAGGGGACCCACTAATGGATGGTGCGGATTATCGCACATCCTTGGGATAGTAGAGCGAGATGCAGAACTCCTCACGGAGTATTCGATCTCGAAAGGAAATAAAATACGGTTTTTAAGAAACGCGACTTTTCTGAACAAAACTAATCTTTGAAAAATTATATAAAAATTATAAATCTGTATCTTCAATATATTATGAAATTATATTTTTTAAAATGAAAGAATAAAATATTAATAAAATACCACCAAGTTACCAAAAAGGGTTAGTTTTCAATAAAATACTATAAGCTTTTAAAAGCTAAATTTTTATCATTAAAATACCCCAATAATTAAAATGCATGCTTATGAAAATCCTAAATCTTGTAAATCGCCCTCGGGGTTATTTTTTAAAGCAATATTAACATATTTTTCATAAAACCCATTGAGATATGCAAACAATATTTTAAGCACTATAGAATTAACATAGGCTTAAGCGGTATCATTTCATTGAGCCTCAGAGAGCCGGAGAAAATGAGTGCTCGCCTATTTAGACTAGACAACTTAATGGATTTACCAATGGCAATTGTCTTGGAAAAAGACACAAATCCTGTTGTCCATATGTAGCAGTTGCTGATTACTCTCGAAGCTAAGAAATTCAAGAGTTAAATCCGTTCATAAGTGTCTGACTCAATCTGAGTCCAAACTCAAACCAGAATCCAAAATCTAACACGAACTTGTATACTTGATCATGTACCTGAATACTCGAATTCAAACATCAAACTCAAACTTGCATACTTGACTCGACTTGACCGAACCATGGTTATAACGTGACATGAACTCGACATGACTACCTGAACACATGATTACATCCTGAACATGAACCTGAACATTTTATATCCATGGATTCGGCTAAGACCTGTAATCTTAATCTATACAGTACAATACGTGAGGATAAAGGGGTAAATTGGTACGGAACGTATATCGTGGCATGAGAGGTCGCTTTAAAAGAGACTTACATGAATTCACGTGCCGTTATCCCATGGGTTATGACGAGGCCTTATACTACATGTTACTATAGTCCACGGGGTAAAATGGACTCCTCTCGTATACATAAATACTTTCTTTATCAAACTACAAATAACCATGTTAGAATAACTATTTTATACCTGTGAATGGTCATATATAGTTTTACCCGTCCTCTATTCTTTTAGTTCTTATTCACATGATATACTATTTTCCTTTACTTCTTTTGGGATTTACCGATCGCTAGTTCGCTGACGACATTTCTTTCTCTTTCTTTCTTTGGAATGTTCGTCAGGAGGACCAGACTCGGAGGAGATAGAGCGGAGCCATAAGGATTTGGACCAGGTTGCTGCTCAGCCAGCCTACTAGCTCTTTCCCGCCTGCACTTACTTTCTGTATGTCATTATTTAGGCATTTGCTTTATTATTGTATCTTTTATTTTCAGACAGTATGTAAAGCTGAATGTAAATAAAATTGCTATTTCACTTTATTACTCTTTTCATTCTTGTTCATTTTTATATTGTTTAATTACGCTTAACGTATTTACTTTCATAGTAAATACGTTGCGGGTTTGCGACGTCACCGTTTCCGTCTATTGGGAAGCGGGGCATGACAAATTTTAAAGATCACAATATAGCGTTTAAAATAATCAAGAGAGCTCAAGTGCTACAACTAAGTGATCTAATGCTAAACATACGAACTTGAATAAAAAAAAAGGAGCTATTGCTACAATATTTAACATACAACCTTTGTAGCATCTTCAAAAGCTCCTCCTTTTGAATTGGACTCCATGTGTGCTCTTTGTAGATCTATGGAACAAGCTTAATGATCTTCTTTTGTAAAACATGATCCATCTTGAGTGCTCCTCATCTATGGCTCCAAAACTTCAAACTAGAAGTTTAACTAGAATCAAAGACTTGCTAGGTTAACGATACTAGAATGCAGTCTATCTTTCACTAAATATATTAGTCTCTTAATTTTTTTTACTATTTCTTTCTAGGGTTTTCAAGAAGAGGGAGATGAGAGCTCTAATGGCTAAAGAGAGGAAAAAGAAAAAGAAAAATATTATAAACCATTTCTAAAAGAAAATTCTTTTTATATTTATTCTCTATAAAATCCTAGCCATAGGATTTCATTAAGTATACAAGTCTCCACCCTCTTCTCTCTCTTCCATATGTCACCCCTAAATGGGTGAGCCAAGTTGTTCTAAGTCTATGGCACAACATAACTAAAGAGAGCCAAAGAAAAAAAATTTGTATTAATTACAATATATATATATAAGGTTAATGGAGGAAAGGTGCCATAGGAGGGAATTTCCTTCTATGGCGTCAGAAAAATACACCCTTCATGTTTTTTTTCCGACGATCGGCATACATCACTTCCATCTTTATCATCTAAGATGTGGATACACCAAATTTCATGTGATTATACTATTTTTTCACCGTTGATTTAGTTGATGCAAAATCAACAATATAACTTTTTACATTGCTAATTCAACGGTGAAAAGATGGTGGAATCACATGAAATTTGGTGTATGCACATCTTAGATGATAACGATGATGATGATGGGTGTCGTATCGTCGGAAAAAATGGTGGATATTGTATTTTTTTGACGCCATAGGAGGAAATCCCTTCCTCCTATGGCCTCTTTCATCCATTATTCTCTCTCTCTCTCTCTCTCTCTCTCTCTCTATATATATATATATATATATATATATATATATATAATCAATATATAAGTTTGTAATTAATTCCTTATGTATTAAAATAAAAAAAGGTGACATAAATAAATAGGGAAAAAATACTACTAAATACATATATACAATATGTATTAATATATTAAATCAACACTAGATTTAATATCCGTCTTTCCGAAAGACCGGCTAGTATTCGATCGTCTGATTACCGTCAGTGTAATAAATACACTAGTTTTAATCGGACTCCTGCTCATACCCAGTACAGCGACTACATCGTTTCACCAAAGCCAGAAACACTCTGTGGGAACTCTAAAGACTCGACAATACGCTGTCAGCGAGTTTATTAAAAGAACCCTCATAAGCACGTCAGCGGCACTAGCTGTACGTAACGGCTACCCAGGTATCTGTTGAAGAGAATATCGACAAGCAAGCTCGTCCGAACCTCCAACTGAGCTTATTAGTGACATTTACCATACAGTTCGGTCTGTTCGTTTGAAAGTATCGCATATCGGGTCTAGGGGGTAGCAAACATTAGACCCCTAATAACGCAATAAATCGTACCGATATCAAACCTAATAGCATCTGAGAAACTACTGATCTACTTATCAGTAAATCTTATTTGCCTTGGTCAAGGTCTTACGGTATCGGCCAATCGCACACTACGCGACATTGACTTCCTATACCGGGAGAGACGAATCCCTTCCATCACTCACTGCCTCCAAGTGCTTCGGGGCTACACCCAAGTACTACCTGTTTACATGACTCTTTAAAACTGTGGTAGGTCAGTAATCAAAGTACAGTGGGAACATGCTCGAGACGAATGATATGTCAAGTCCTGCGGACTACCTGTCTCATGTCACCTGAAAACTGCTATCTGATGATATGTATAATACCAACTAACAGGTTCTCTGTGAGTCCGTCCAGTATAACTCATAACCTAATGAGCACCTGTTTATAATTTTTTGTGCCGAACACCAATGGCTGTGGGACATGCCATCTCCGCTTTCAGGAATGAGAAACATATACACTTTTCTACTCTGGAGTATCAATGTCATGTCTCGAAACTTCTACGATTAGAGACATTTTAAGGATGTGCTTATAGACTACCCAGCCCCCACAAGTATGATCGCTATCACAACGCTGGTAGTCAAGCAAAAATCCTATGGGTTTTATCAACATGTATTAACGATACGTAATATCAACTAGAACATATACACATGTTAAAATAAAGACAAACCAGATAGTATGCTATCATATCGTGTAAGACTGTCCTATACATATATATATATCCCAAGTATCCAAATGTAATGTACAATCCAATGTAGTATACAATAATGGCCTTCAGGGCATACATATCCAACACTTGTTCTGTAGTAAATTCTCTTCTTGCTCTTAATCTTCAAATCTCTCTTCTTCTGCATTAAAGAGAGCATATTCGAGAGCTAATTTTATAGCAAGTTCCTCTCTGTTTCTTACTAATTTTATTTGGGGACCAATATGAACGGACGCTCATATTGCAGATTTCTATTTACTCAGATTTATATTGTGCATATTTATGCACATATATTATTTACATATAGAATCCATGATGAAGTCCGAAAATACCATCTATCATTGGTTATACTTATTTATAGCAAAAAAAGAACCATAGATCTGAGCTAAATTTCTCTAACATACCTCAGAGGTTACCTGAGCTTACTTTTTAGTAACTTAACATTTTTTGAGTAAAAGTGACTTAAAATTTCTTCTGTTTTCAATGCTTGCGTTCTCTTATGAAGGAATATATTCTAAAGAACATTCCTATTGACTAATAATATTACTGTTCTGATGATTATACATATGATATGTAATGTAATGCCAAAAATTGGTCCAAAATACATCTGTCATCTCCATCCTTGTTTAGATATTCAATTTTAAACTCTCACAAACTAAAACCTACTATTCAAAATATTATTTTATATGATATAATGAATAATCAAGGATATTTGGGCCGGTACGATATGACCAATATTCAAAATATTGACTGCAGTTTAGGCAAAATGATATCCATCACTCATCGCTTGCATTTGATTCCCGGTATGACCGATAGTTGAAATTGCATTCAACAACAAAGTCTTCCAGGAATTTTTTGGTGTCAAAATCATAAAACTTTTTTTCTCCATTACTCTCCATTAAGGGTCATCATCACGGCTATACTGCTAACAACAATACACTCGTTTGAATCGCATCATTTCAATGTTATTAATAAGGGATCACTTAACCCATAATCCATATACGCAGCATGAATTACATTTAAAAAGAGAGAGAAACCCATATCCCGTGCTCATCGGGTTCCAACAAACAAAGGCCTTATAAAAACTACTTAGCTATAGTTGAGACAATTGAAATTACTACTTTTGGCTAGTATTAAACAATTAGCAAAATGTACAAGGACACACAGTCAGTGACAGAACCAGGAAAGAACTAGAGGCTGTTTGGTTGTGATGAAGTGACAAGAAACTGTCTTACAAGATTAAAGACTGGAATAAAAGTAGTGAGAGCTGTCACAAGCAATAATTCATGTCCAAAATTTCAATGTTTCCACACCGAGAGAAAAAGGGGGCATACCACGAGTAGAGGAGGCTAATGGTGGTGGCAATTGTGGAGGCCGGCGACACTGCGTGGACACCCACGGTTGCGAGAGAGAGTGTGAGTGAGCGAGTGAATGAGAGAGAGAGAGAGAGACAGTGAGTGAGAGAGGGCTTACGATGGTGGTGGCGTTGGTGAAAACGATTGTCTAGGCGGTGGAGCCGGTGGTAGAGTCGACGCTGGAGGAGATGGTGGAGACGGTGGATGCGTTGGTGAAGTCGATGGTGGAGGCGGTGGTGGAGAGGGTGGAGGCGGTGGTGGAGTCGACGCTGGAGGCGATTGTGGAGGCGGTGGTAGTGGCGTACTCGAAGCGATGGTCGAGGTGGTGGTGACGACGGTGCTGGCGATGGTGAGGGTGCTGATGGTGGCAAAGACGAGGGGGAGAGAGAGACAGGGTTAAGGAAATAAATTTGGGGGGAAATTGGGGGGAAATGAAAGGGGAATCGAATTAGGGGGCGAAGATATTTCGTTGGGCAGAAATAACCGGCCCCCTTGGTTATTTCGTCGGATAACAACCGACGAAATAACCCCTTGAGGAAAAGCCTATATTTTCTTGTAGTGGTCATTAGGATAAAGTCACTTGTAAATCATTTATTGGCTTTTATTGCATGAAGTTGTTTGCAGCTTTCAAACTTTCTTTCTTTCTTCATCTATCCATCCACCTATCCATCTATATTATTAAAAGATAGGTGTCAATCACATCAAGCAATTTTTTGTCCTCTAACTAAGAAAATTATCCTCTTCCCTCAGGAATTTGAGGATATTTGCATTCAGTCCCCACTCATGGTGCGGGAGCCATTTTCTAGTATATATTATAAAAAGCTTGGTGTCCGGTGGAAAATTATCCTCTACCACGTGGAGTATACCGGTATTTGCATTCAGCCTCCGCTAGGTCATCCAGAGCTGCTTCTGTCACGAAAAATTATCCTCTGTCTCTTGGATTTTATGCATCAGGTCTCGTGCTTGCGCAGAGCCTCCTACTAGTTGTGATGATAAAGTGAGCAGGGCTCATCGTTGAAAGGGGTGTGCTACAGTGGTCTTGGATGGATTAATTGCTAGAAATGACCCTGTCCAAATTCTGCTGCTCAGGTTGCTTAGTTCACTGTTTTGAGTAACTTGAAGTGCCCTTGTTTTAATGCATCCTCTGCAGTTCTACCCTCATGAGGTTCCATATAGTTCAATTTTGTCAATTACCCCTTTATTCTTTAGCTTTTTTTCTTTTTTCTTCATTTATTTTTTTGATTAACCCATTACTTAACTTGGGCCGGTGATGAGGCTCGATATCGGTGACTCTCCAGATGCTGACACGTTGTAGATGGCGTGTCCCAGAACCTACAAGAGAGAATCAGTAAGCTCGGTTGGAATCACACCTCGGACCTCCGGTCCGAGGAGTCTCCAGACCTTCGGTAGCCTTCCAGACCATCCATTGGCTCGCCTCCGAGCAATCATAGAACCAAGATGCCTCGGCCTCCCGCTCATATCCGAGCCTCCCGCCGAGCTCATCATCCTCAGTCTCAGCGACCGACCCGTAGTGCTGATCACAGGAGCCTTTGCCACGGCTCCGCGAATCTCGCCACGCGCGAGATATCCGCCGTCCATGACCACGCGTTCCACGCCACCACGATCCCCATTAACGAGCCTGTCTCGTCATTAATGCGGGATCCCGCCTATCACGCGGACGTGACGTCAGGGGCGTAACGGCCGGCGTGATTCTCACGCCTGCCTGCCTGTTGCTTCCGCTATATAAACCCCTCCCTCAGACGATCGAGGTATGCGAATTTCTTTCCACTAGGCCGTTACTCTACCAAAATACTCCTTCCAACTTGATCGTCGAAGGGTCTTCGGTGGCACAACCACCCCGGGACTTCTTTGCAGGCAGCTCGGCCTCAACCACACAAAACCCATTAAGATCCACACGCTCCAGAAGTCAACCCTCCAAACTCAATCCCAGCCGTCTATCAGCGCTCGCAGCAGATCAACAGAAGATAACATTTGAAGGAGATCCATACCTCCATCAGTTGGCACCGTCTGTGGAAACGTCTAGTTCCACTCAACACAAGTTCGTCTTCCAATCCCAACTTCATGGCGAGCGATCACCGCAACGATCCAAGCGCTAGCCACCGCTTCCCCCACAACGGAGGCGCGGACGAATCTCCTCCCCCGAACGCTATCAACGCTCTAGCCATCTGGATAGATCGACCTGCGTCCGTCGTGGACGCGCTCATCCGTGTCCAAACGGCGAGGCAAACTCCCTAGGTCGCTGCTCCCCCACCTCGGGACCGGAACCCCTATAAAGGGAGAGAAGACCCTGCTCACGTCGGCACTACCGACCACCGTCTCGCTGCCTCCGGCGGCCGCAGATCCCCCTGGCCAACATATTCTACGACCCGTTGGGCGCCCCACAGTTCAACACCGAGGTTCGTCGCCAGAGCGCCTCGCCCCGAGCCCCATCGCTCCTCTGTCCCTCCCGAGGAGGTGTCGGTCAACTCGCCTGTGCCCAGGCATGACCGACACCCCCTCCCTCGACGGGGCCGTGCGGATGGGACTCGTCACGGCAGCTCAAAGACCACCTCGCCAGGAGACTTAAGGAACCTCATCGAAAGGAACCGGGGCCGCGGCCAGACACAGGTCTCCAACAGCCGAAGCCAAAGATCAAAATGTGCCGAATCATCGGGGTACCACGGCCGACTCGACGCCCTCGAAAAGAAGATCGAAGGCATGCATCGGGAAGGTCGTCATTCGAGCGACGGGGCTAAATACGCCGCCGACTCTCTCATAAAGCCCTTCACCGAAGAGCTTCTCACCGTTCACGTCTCTTCCCGGAACAAACCCCCGAAGGTCTCACACTTTGACGGTAAGTCCGACCTAAAGGACCATTTGGACGCATTCACGGCCGGGATGAGTTTCCAAGACTGTTCTGACGCCGCCCAATGCTGCGCTTTCCCGGCCACTCTCATCCGCGCCAGACGAGACTAGTTCCGAGGACTCGCACCACACTCAATCTCAACCTTCGGAGAGCTGGCCACCCAATTCCTCGGCCACTTCATCGGGAACATACGGCAGAAGCGGACCGTCGACCATCTTTTCACAATAAAAAGCGGAGAAAAAGAAACCTTCAAAGGGTACGTAACCCGTTTCTACAACGCCCTCCTCGAAGTCCCAGAACACCGGGACGAGACGGTCATTACAGTACTTAGGTCGGGTCTTAGCCACAAGGAGTGGCTACACTCCTTTGCAATAGCGCAACCTAAGACCATGGCTGAGGTAAAGGCCTGGACCGAACGTGAGATCCAGCTTGAATCCAAGGTGAACGCAAACCTACCCTAGACAGAACACTAATCACAAGAAAAGGGGCCGGGATGAGAAAAAGAAGATTGAGCGGCCGAAGCCCTACTCCCCGAAGTTTCAGGAGTACACCGCGCTCAACGTCTCCCGGACGGTTCTGCTGGAGGAGGCTAAGGGCGAGAGGTTTTTCAAGCTCCCCACAGTCTCGAACAGAGCAGCGAAGCACATCCATGGCCCCTACTGCAGCTTCCATCGGTCTCAGGGCCACTCCACGGAGAACTGCAAGCAGCTCCGAAACTACATCGAGGAGCTAATCCGCTCGGGACACCTGGCAGCGTACTTGCGGGACAAGCGGCAAGCTGACCGTGAGCAGGAGCAGTGTCCCCCTCCCGGTGAGTTAACAATAGGCCAAATCATGGTCATGTCAGCGGGGGGTGCGTCGAGTACCTACAAGGCTCAGTGTCCCTCACCAACAGAGGGAGCTGACAGCCACCCGAGGAAGAAGGCCAGGGCAGCCGAGCCGATCGTTTTCAACGACGAGGACCTCCACGGTATATCCCTGCCCCACAACGACCCTCTGGTGATTACGGCTCGGGTCCACCAATACAAGGTACAGAGGATACTGGTCGACTCGGGAAGATTGGCGAACATTCTCTTTTACGACTGCTTTCTGTGCATGGGGCTCACCCTGGCGGACCTAAGGCCGACCACTCACGTCCTGTCAGGGTTCACCAACCACTCCATCCTGGTGGAAGGGGTAATCACCCTGCAATTTAACATCGGGGAAGCAGGCCGTACGAGCACCGTTCCTGTGGAGTTAATCGTAGCGAGAATCACATCGGCCTACAACATTCTCCTCGGTCGCCCAACGCTGAACTCCCTCTGGGCCCAGATATCGACCTTCTACTTGGCTATGAAATTCCCGCTCGATAAGGTGGGATAGGTCGGGCCTATGGAGACCAGCGGACTGCAAAGGTTTGCTTCACCGCAACATCTTCGTCTGAGCGGCCAATCAACGATGTTGAGGGCGAAGGTGACATAAAAGGTTCTCTGGACACTCGAGACGAGCAAAAAGAGGTCCGAGGGACCCCGGTGGAGCCACTGACAGAATTCCCCCTCGTAGAAGGGGACGACGGACGAATCGTTCAGATCGGGTCGCTTCTGACAGGAACTCAACGAGACGACCTGGTTCGTTTCCTCATAAACAACTCCGACGTGTTCGCCTAGGCGCCTTCTGACATGCCTGGGATCGACCCCAAAATCATATCTCACAAGCTCGGGGTAGATCCTATGGCCCGACCTGTTAGGCAGAAAAAGCGAAGCTTCGCCCCGATCAAACAGAAGGCTATCGAGGACGAAGTAGATCGGTTACTTGCCGCCAAATTCATTCGCAATGTGCCCTATTCTGAATGGCTGGCGAACGTAGTTCTAGTCAAAAAGTCGAGCGGGAAATGGCGCATGTGCGTCGACTTCACCGACCTCAACAAGGCCTGCCCAAAAGACAACTATCCCCTCTCTCGGATAGATCAGCTCATCGACAGCTCGGCAGGACACGAGTTTTTAACCTTCATGGATACCTTTTCCGGCAACAATCAAATCCGTATGAATCCGGCAGACGAAGATCTCACCGCAATCACAACGGACCGGGGGGTATACTGCTACAAGGTGATGCCTTTCGGCCTCAAAAACGCCGTAACTACGTACCAACGATTAGTCAATTGCATGTTCAAGCCACAGATCGGCAGGAACATGGAAGTTTACGTCGACGATATGCTCGTCAAATCGGTCTCGTCGGTTGACCACGCCAAGGATCTAGGCGAGGCATTCGAAGTACTCCGCAAGTTCAACATGAAACTGAACCCCACCAAGTGCGCATTCGGGGTCACCGGGGAAAGTTCCTCGGTTTCATAGTCACCCACCGTGGAATCGAAGCTAACCCAGAGAAAATCGACGCTATCCTCAACATGGCCGCGCCCAAGACTAACGTCGAAATCATGCGACTGACGGGGCGGGTAGCCGCTCTGAGCCGTTTCATGTCGAGGTCTGGGGAGAAGTGCCTCCCGTTCTTCAAGGCTCTAAGGAAGATCCCGAGGTTCGAGTGGTCGGAGTGCCGGACCGCTTTTGACCAATGAAAGAGGCACCTTGTGACGCCACCGCTGCTCACCTGACCAGTTGAAGGAGACGACCTATCCCTGTATCTGGCGGTATCAGACCAAGCAGTGGGCTCAGTGCTCGTCCGAGAGGTCGACGGAGTCCAGAACCCGGTATACTACGTGAGCCACGTCTTCAAGGACGCAGAAACGAGATATCCAGTCATTGAAAAGATCGTCTTGGCACTCATTATGGTCTTACGGAAGCTACGACACTATTTCCAGGCGCACACCATCCTCGTTCTTACCGAGCGCCCTTTGGGGGCTATCCTCGCCTCACCCGGGTCCTCGGGCCGCTTAGAGAAGTGGAGGTGGGAGTTGTCCCGGTTCGACATAAAATACCGCCCAAGGCAGGCCATCAAAGCACAGGCCCTGGTCGACTTTATCGTCGATTGCACCATCCTCAGCAAGGAGCCGGAGTCTACGCCGACCCCCGCAGCTCAACCCTTGATCGAGGGGAAGCCCGACTCAGTCCCTGATTTGATCCTTTACGTCGACGGGTCCTCGACCGAGGAAGGTTATAGTACCGGCCTCATCATTCGGGGCCCGAATGAGGTAGAAATGAAGTATCCACTGAAACTCGGGTTCAAGGCCTCAAATAACGTGGCGGAATACGAGGCCCTACTGGCCAGACTGCGCATAGCCTTCTGGCTGGGGCTGAGAACAATTCGGATCCGCAGCGACTCAGCCCTAGTCGTTGGCTAAGTGACCGGCCATTTCGAGGCCCGGGAACCCCTAATGGTGAAGTATCTTGCCGAGGTAAGAAGACTTCGAAAAAAATTCGACGAAGTCCAGGTAGAGCAAATCCCTAGACAGCTCAACGCCCAAGCCGACGCCTTGAGTAAGCTGGCTTCATCCTACTCGGCCAACAACAAGCGATCCATCCTCTTCGAGATCTTGCCACGGCCCAGCGTAGAAGACGAGGAAACAATACTTCATGTGTACACAGCCCAGAAAGAAGACCGGGACTAGAGGAAGCCCCTTGTGGAATTCCTAAGGAAAGGTACGCTCCCAGAAGATCGGGGAGAAGCCCGTCGTCTCCGAGCCAAAGCCCGTCACTTCGTCTGGAGCAATTGGAACCTCTATGTCACGCCCCGCTTCCCAAAATATGGAATACGAGTGGTTGACAAGGCCAGCCATGCTCCTACGGTCAAGGAAATGTCCTGCCGTAGTCACACTTCGGCTTCTAGTTTTTTATGGTAAACAGTAAATGTTGCGCAGGTAATGAGAAATGCAGTAACTGAAAGAAACAATGTAAAGAACTGACCTGAGGGGAAACAAACGAATATAACTCTGGATAGCAAGTCGAGGTGTCTGTGAAGTGCGTCTAGTCCTGGTCCAGGCTAAATCTTCTCCTCACACTGAGCATGCATACTCAGGCCGTCAGAGCGACACAATAGCAATATAATATATATAAAATCATGTGACAATTCTAACAGTGATAATAGATATATATAATAGTAGATCAATGGCAGTATGGATATGAACATGCAGTAATCAATGCAGCGGAATAGTAAAAGCAGTAGAATGATACGCCACGTATGTCAACACAGTATGTAAGGTATATCAATGCCAGTATCCCTATCAGCCTCTAAGTCTCACTGTACAGGTCACTAAGCCTATCGTCAGTTCAAATGTGAGAGTCAACCACTCGCGAGTGTCCTCCACCCAAGGGTAGAACCCAAGGGCAAGGGACCACGGGCCCAACATGTATATCACGGTGATAATCACATACCCTGTAAATCTCCATATATCTCCCTAAATATATAAGCCGGCAAGGGACTCCCGAGATTCTGTTGAACTCACACTTAAACTACCCCACACCCCGTGGTCTACATCAAACGCTAACCATAACCATAAATACCAATCGGTCTGTGACAAGTCTGTACGAGAACTGGAGGCAGGACCTCTATCAAGCACGTCCCGACTAATACCTAAGATAAATGGCAGTGTCTGGTGCCTTATCTGTGACACCCGTGCAAGAGCTTCCATAAGTGTCCCATACCACTTATAGTCACACGTACACGCGTCTCACAGACGTCGACAATGCAATAGAATAATAGGGTCACTGATTGTATACAAGTATGTATCACTTTCACTTATTCACTGATACACGAACACTGACGTACTTGCCACAATCATCACTGATACCTAACACTGGGTAATGCACGATATCACTAGATTATCAATGCAGTGACATGTGTATGATATGATGCGTGAACAGTATATAAAGCATGTTTAGGATGTCCTGAATCAATAATCTACCACTTGCATAATTTATCATAAATCATACGGTTACAATTTAGAGAGACGATGAACAGGTAATAATTAGTGTGTTCAGTTATCTATCCATCGAATTTAGTTTCATGCCAATCGGGTTCCAGGATCGTTAGTTATAGCCATTTCATTTTAAACGTTCACGGCTGGAAATTCGGTTTCAGAATCGTAAGTCCGTTTCGCGATGCATTTTAATCCCAGTTGGGATCAGATTTTAGCGATGCTACAGTTGAATGAAATCTAGGGTTTTCAGTAAGGTTTTCAACGCAATAGATGGATCTTCAATCGCGTCTGTACGTCAGGATATCTACACTGTTTAATGCTAGTATGTCAATTCTGATTCTGTTTGGACTGTTATACGTCCCGATCTATTAAACTGCCGATTAAATAACAAACGATAACGAAACAGGATGAAACCACTTGTGTTGTCTAGATAATAGATTCACCTATAATAAAAAGCAGAGTTCTAAAACTTACGGTTTAAGGAAACAAGGTGGTGCTCATCACGGGACAGCACACAATAAACAGAGTCGCTCTGGACTGCAGTCCAGAGTCGCACTCCGACCCAAATTTGTCACAGTTTAAGTATAGAAATATCTGGAAACTAGTATAGGGTTAAATTTCGTCGAGTTGGCTTCGATTTGAGCCCTCGAGCGTATCATTCCAGTATGTATATAATTTATGGTGATTTTTACGGTTTTCAGGTACAGAAAATTTCCACTTTTACGGGCAAACTTGGGGGTAGTCGTTTTAATCTTTATTAGTCGTATTTTCTAATGGAATTCATACACTAGAATCATAGGCTTACGGGCCAAACTATACAAGTGAGTGCCGTCAATTTAAACGAGAATTTCCGTAGGGAACACGCATCGAACAGTTGAGTCGTATAATTTAACAGAAAATAAAACATGGAATATATATACGATTATAATTTGCAATTAACATAAAGTAGCATGTAGCAAGTAGGGACTTGCCTGGACACGTCTCGGAGATGTACGGTGATGGTAAAGTCACGAACGCGATACGATGACCACAAGCTTGGGCTCGGCTATGGGGTTCTGTCTCGGCAACGGCTAGGGCTCGTGAGACTGGGGAGGTGATGGTGCTGTGCGTCCGATGGCGAGGGATTGCAGAGGGAGGGAGATATTGAGAGAGAAAGAGTCAGAGAGAGAAGAGTTAGAGAGAGAAATGTAGAGAGAGAGAAAGAGAGAAGCAGTGAGAGAGAAAGAGAGAAGCAGTGAGAGAGAGAGAGTGAGGAATCAGTGAGAGAGAGTGAGGAGACAGAGAGAGAGTAAGAGAGAAAGAGAATTAGAGAGAGAAAGAGAGAACAGAGAGTTAGAGTGTGAGAGAGAGAGAAGAGAGTGAGACAGGGGAAGAGAGAGGGAACAGAGAGAGGGTGAGAGAGAGAGAGAGCTGTAGAGTGAGGGAACTGAAGGGGAAGGAGATGCTTGGTCGAGGGTACGTGGTGGTGGGGTCATCGCCGTCGTCGAGGGAAGCGGGCGAGGCTTGGTGGCGAGGGCATGCAGGGCTCGAGTTCGATGGAGGGGTGAGGTAGCGAGGGAGTTCTGTGGGTGTGAGATAGTAAACGAGGGAGGAGGGTAATAGGTCGTGGTCGTCGCCGTCAGGGCGAGCGGCGAGTGGTGATGGGTTCTACGTGAAGACGAGGGCGACGGTGAGTGTGGGTGCGGGTTCGAGAGAGGAACGGGATGAGGGAAAGTGATGTGAGTGAGGGAGAGAGGAAGAGACGAGGCGCGCGTTGTGGGAGTAACTGCGCTCGAGCGCGGCATGGGCGCGAGGTGCGGCGAAGTGTGCGCGAGCGTTGGCGAGAAGGGTGGATCGCGCGAGCGGGGGAGAAGGAGGTAGCCGTTGGGGGAGGAAGCACTGTAGGAGGCAGGTCGAGTTCGAGGCACGGGCGCGGTTCGGAGGCTGGGAGCGGGCTGGGCCAGGGTGGAAATTTAAAAGAATTATATGGAAAAAGGAAACGGACCGAGCCAGGGTTGAGCCGAGAAAAATTAAGTTAAAGGAATGGGAAATTTAGAACGGGCCGGCTCGGTGGGCTCGGGGAAAATATAAGGTAAAAGGATTCTAATTATTGGAAAAGGGTCAGGCTTTTAAAATAGTAAAGGAATTTAGTTTATTTAAAAGTGAATAAGGTTTGGGGTTTAAAGGAAAAGGTTTTAAGAATGAACTAATTTTTATAAATAAAATAAATAAAATTATAAATAAAACACATAAATTATAAATAAAAATAAATAGAATTCTAGAGTAACAAAATACAGATTTTGGTATAAAAGGTGCTGGGTATTACACTCTACAAGAAGTCCTTCACTCAGCCTCTGCTCCGGTGCGTCGACCCCCACGAAGCCGACTACGTCCTCCATGAGATCCACGAAGGGGTCGGCGGCACACACCAAGGGGCCCGCACCTTAATCCAGAAGGCATTGCTCCAGGGGTACTACTGGCCAACTATTTACCAAGACACCCAGAAGCTTGTCAGGAGATGCAAAAGTTGCCAACTCCACGAAAGCGTACCTCGCCTTCCGGCTACCGAGCTGACCGCCCTAACCTCCCCGTGGCCGTTCGCCCAGTGGGGGATGGACATGATAGGCCAGTTCTATACCGGTATGGGCGGGCACAAGTACGCCCTCGTCGTAGTGGATTACTTCACGAAGTGGATCGAGGCCATCCCCATCAGGAAACCGGATGCCACCACAACTATCAAGTTCCTGCAGAACAACGTGATACTCCGGTTCGGCATCCCGAGGTGTATCATCACCGACTACGGGACGAACTTCGAAAACGAAAAAGTGAATGAATTCTGCAATGAATATCATATCCTCATGAAGTTTGCCACGGTCGCACATCCCCAATGCAACGGGCAAACCGAAGTCGCTAATCGGGACGTCCTCCAAGGTCTTCGGACATGCCTAGAAGGACGCCAAGGCAGTTGGGTCGAGAAATTGCCCCGGGTCCTATAAGCCCTACGCAGGTCAAAGAAGACCCCTATCGGGGAAACCCCTTTCAGCCTCTGCAACGGGACCGAGGAAATGGTTCTAGCGGAGATCGGGCTACCCAGTCACCGGGTCGAACACTTCGACGATGAAGCAAACACCTCGGCACTCCGAACCAACCTGGACATATTATTAGAGAAACGAGACCGGGCTCAGATAAGAACTGCCGCCTATCAGTAACAAACCGCCCGCTACTACAATGCGCGAGTCAAGCGTCGCCTCTTCAAGGCCGGAGATTTAGTCCTAAGACGGAACGAGTTCATCGACCAAGGCAGGCTGCATAAGTTTCCCCCAAAGTGGGACGGTCCTTTCTTCGTCTCCGAGGTACTACCCGGCGGAGCCTACCGTTTGCAAGACGCGGAAGGACGCAAGTTTTCATGGCCTTACAACGCCGAGAAGCTCAAGCTATACCTCTGAAAAAGTATCTATGTAAATCTTTCTAAAGTTCTTTCGCAAAGGCAATGTAAATATTTCTAAAGTTCTTTCTGTTCAAATAATAAGAAGGGAACACTAGAACATTGCAGAAAGAAGAGTTTTATTCATTCAAAAGGTACTACGGGCTCCTCAGCCGTACATCGAAAAAGAAAAAAGAAAAATTACAGTAGCGGGGGAAGGGGGTGCAGGAAGCATTGCTCGTGGTACTCAGATTAGATCTCCGCCAACCGAGCCCTCGTCGCCTCGGACCTCAGCGTCTGACGCTATCCGCGTGCGTCGCATGATGCCTCAGTCGGTAGCACTCGAGGAAGAGTGACACCGAGCGATCCCGCCGACCCGCCGAGATCAGGCCGAGGCGGCATACAGACCTCAGCTTAACAACCGCCTCGTCCTTCTGATGCTCGGATAAGGGGTTGTGCAGCCCCGGTGATCAGTCGAAAATATTGTATATTTTAGCCGGCAATTTCCTTAACATTTGCATACATTTAGAAGTGTTCGGCATTCATATTCTACATATTAGCAAATCTGTCACAAAATATGAGATTGCATGTGTTAGACTTTTAAACCGACACTTTAAGGGAAATAAACCGCATTTCATAGCATCGCATCGTTTCTGCATTTGCGCAACACTTGTCTTGAGTCTGTGCAGGAAATACGGAAGAAAATCAAAAGACGCTGATCAAACAATAAGCCAATTCAATCATTTCAGATCTGGTATCAATGCAGAAGGAATTAGATAATTCAATATATCAGAAGAAGGCCCATACAACAGCCCAAGTTCAACCCAGAAGTCCCAAAGCCCAAAGCCCAAATTCAGCCGCGGATCCGCGGCAGGGAGCTTGCATGCGCCGCGGATCCGCGCCTGTTTGGCCACGTCAGCATTGCATTTTCAGAGCAGAATTCCTTTCTCTGGGCCCACAGTCAATTGTGATACGTCAAATTCCATAATTATCCAGAAGCTACTGCCAGATCAGCAAAGGAGATTAAGAAGGCTAATCCTAATTAAGTTCCTAACTAATCCTCTTCTAGAAGCTCCTCCTAACTAATTACATCTAGAAGCTTCTCCCCTAACTAACTTTTGGAGGGAAATTTGAATTTCTTCAACAAACTTTTGGAGGGAAATTTGAATTTCTCAACAAACTTTAGGAGGGAAACTTAGAATTTGAAATCCTAGATCTAGGGTTAGTTATCTATAAATAGGAGCCTAAATCTAAGGGTTGAGGTTGTTCATCATTAGCTAGTTCATTAGTTAAATAATCCTTCCCTCTTTCATCATCTTCTTCCACAAGTCTCGTGACAAGGCTTGTGCGAAACCCTAACCCTAATTCCACTCCAAATCCAAGATCTTGAGTACCAAATTAAGCGAGAAGCCTTCAACCTTTTAGGAGCCGAGCCGATCTTCAATCGGGCAAGTGATCCAAGCCGATCCGCGATCCACGGATACGAGCGAAGCCAAATCGACGATCGAGTTCTTCCTCTTGTAGTTCTTGAGCGAATGTAATAAAATTGTCGATATAAATAAAAGGTGAAATTCGTTAATCTTGCTTTCTTTTAATTCTTGCATCATGATTAGATCTCAATTTGTAATTGTTGCTCTTGTTGTGATGTTTGAGTGAAACTCCGCTCGTAAAGGAGTCGAGACGATTGTAGAATGATGATGTAACAAATCTTGATACTATTTTTAAGTCCTACGAGTTTTGTAAACCCTAGCAAGTTCAAGAATCGATGACCTAGTTTCGTAGCGATGCTTTCTTGATTGTGATCGCTCGAAATTAGGGATCTACGATCGTTTCTTGAATTTACTAGAGGCTAGAATGTGAATGACATCGACGAAAGAACAAGGGATAAGATGAAACCCTAGTTTCATAAGAAATCCCTAATTCTCGATCGATCATCATCGATCTAGTATCAATTCATCGAAGGATAAGAATACGTAATTGTAAGATTACATCACATCTATAGATCCGATCGATTCCTACGAGCCTCATTTCGATTCTTGAGATTTGGTTTGGAAAAATCAACAAACTATCAATTCTTGATTCTATCTTTTCTTGTTATTAGATCTAGATTTTTCTAATTCTTGAACTTCAAATACAAATCTTGAATTGTTGTTTTCTTTCTTTAATGTTTCAATTCATCTAATTCAAAAGACGAACGATTACACTTTCCCTGTGGACGATCCGCACTCACATACTAACTACAATCCGACACCGTAGTTGATTGCGGTCAAATAATTTTTGGTTGTGATTTCTTTACAATTTCATACTACACAAAGAGAATTCTTTTCAATCAAATGGCGCCGTTGCCGGGGACTATTTGATTTGATAAACACAATCCGAAATCTTTACAATCAAATGGCGCCGTTTCCGGGGATAGTGCGCTAATAGTTCGTATTTTGAAATTTGAGTTGAACAATTTATTTCATAATAATTTTTAGATCTAAACTCGTACAAACACTAATACGTGTGTTGTGATTTGTTGCGAGAAAATCTGGAATCATTGGAGCTGGAGAAAAAAATTTCTGAACATTCCAGAGGACTCAGGAGCTTAACAGAAGCTCTCTGTAAAAACATTGTGCAGTGACCTTACTATTCAAGCGCGGAAGCGCGGCACCAGAGCATCATCCGCGGCGGATCCGCCGCAACCCTAGCTCTTCACTGCATAAGTTTTTCTCTGTAAGATTCTATCTTTCTTATCTTCTCCCCTGTCTACTCCAAATAACAATTTCTTGAAGGTTTCTTTGCAAATAAATCGCAGCGCCGCAAAAGCAAAATAAAGTTTGTGCGTGTTTTTGATTCTTATGGTTGTTGCATATTAATACGGAATTTAAGGGGTACGGCCAAATTCAAATTAGGTGGGGATTTCATTACCCTTCCTAGGCCCCGAAAATCGCAAAACTTGCATCCGCATTGACCCACATTAATTAAAAGAAATTTAGAGATGACTCTAAGGACCGTCGCGCTCAATTAGGACAAGAGAAGGCCGTGGGTAATTCATTGTTTATCCGAGTTTTCTTGTGGTGCCTAAGGCGAGTGTGTCTAAGGCTAGTGGTTTTTAATTAGGCCCACTACTTACGTAGTGGAGTACCTTCCCACTTACCTGGCACTTATCCGGCCACAGGGGGACAAAGAGGCAGTGGAGGATTCTATCCCGCGACTTGTCTTTTGGCAGTTAGGAGCGGTCTAGAGTTTGACCTAGGTGACCCCTAGATTTTAGGGTTTTGTGTGTTGCATTTGTTTTGTTGCATCATATTTTTCAAAAATCCGTCCACTTTTCAAAAGCAAACACCGCATTCATATCATTCCCCTAATTATAAATTCACGCTGCCACTTGTACTAACCCTTTTTAGTGCAAGATAGGCTGGACACGGGTTTCTAGTGCCCGTTAGTCCGCGTTTCCCTCATCGACCCAAAAGTCGGTATTTCTACACTTACCTTTTCTTTTACCCACCACCACACCCACATCGATGGATCCACCTCCATCGAACTTCTTTTCCACTACCCTGCCGCCGTCCGTTGGTGCACAGATTCTACCTCGCATCTCTCTCCAAGAGAGATGTTATCCTACACGAGGCCCACTTTCCACTTGTCTTTCCACACCACCAGCCAACGGGGAAAATTTTCAAATAAAACCCCAATACATCAACCTTTTACCAAAATTTCACGGTCTCGAGTCTGAAGACGCATACGTGTTTATCACGAAATTTGAAAATGTATGCGCAATGATGGGTACTTCACAGCTTTCTGTGGATGCTTTACGTCTTCGTCTTCTCCCATTTACCTTGTGCGATTTAGCCGAGAAGTGGCTATATAACACTACCGCACATTCCATTTCAAATTGGGACGAATTCGTTAAAGCATTCCTTAAGAAATTCTACCCACATCAAAAGACAGCTCGAGTCCGTAGCGAAATCTATCAATTCACCCAGCTTCCAAATGAAACATTTTCAAAATGTCTTGACCGCTTCAAGGATCTGTTAATCCAATGTCCACATCACGGCATCCCGAGATGGGAATTGTGCCGAATCATTTATGAGGGCATTACTCCTTACACAAGACAGACTCTTGAATCCATGTGTCAAGGCAACTTTATGACCAAAGATGATTGGGAAGCCTGGAAATTTCTAGAAGATTTCGCTGAAAAATCATTACAGTGGGAGGGTGTGAGTCAATCGTCTAGGGATGGCAATGATATTTCCATAGAAATTAGAGCTGAAATTTCAGCTTTACACAAGAAATTTGACGCTATGGAAAACAAATTTTTAGCCGCTGCCCTAAGTCAAATATCACTCTCCAAAACTGTATGTGGTTGTTGTTCTGATCCGTCTCACTTGACGGAAGAATGTCCGTTTCAAGATCATGAGCATACCAATGCATCATTTCAAAGACCTAAAAACGATCCATCTTCCTCCACATATGATCAGGGTTGGAGGAATAACCCTAACTTTGCTTGGAACCAATCACAATTTCAAAACACGGTTCCAACCCAAAACAATTTCCAAGGGGTCCTTCCACCACAACAGCACCCACAACTTCTATTGAGTCAGCACCCCTTCCAATCACAAAACTTCCAAAATCCGGCCAACACTTTTGCACCGTCTAGTCCTTTGCAATTGACCGGTACAGATAATACCTCTGCACTAGCACAAACCTTGGATACTTTCATGAAACAATCCATCCAAGGGACGGCAAGTTTGCAATCTTCCGTCGAGAATGTAATGAAGATCATTATCTCTCAAAATGAGAACATCAAATCGATGGAAGAACAAATTGCACAACTAAAAGCCGAAATGAGTGCACGAGAGAAAGGGAAACTTCCAGCTCAACCTTTACCTAATTCTGGCTATTCACATCCTGTGGATGCAATCACGTTGAGATCTGGAAGAGTGCTTGACCATCACCTTGGGGAAGAGTTTGATGACACTGATAAATCATTCAAAACCACCCCAGCTGAGACCTTTCCACACACTTCTTACCCCAGTTCTTCTACCCTACCACCTTCTTTCGAGCCTATTCTCCATTTCCCAAAAGGCTCGCCACTTCAGCCCACCTCTTTTACCCCTCCACGGACGATTCCCACTTCTATTCCGGGATCGGTTCCACACACACTTTCTTCTCCTATGATGGACCCAGCGCTTATTGCTAAAGCACCTTACCCTAATCGGTTAAGGGCTAACACACCGAGTCCATATATGGAGAAGATTATGAACATTTTTAAGCAAGTAAACACCAACATCCCTCTCTTAGATGCCATCCAACAAGTTCCTTCCTATGCGAAAACTCTTAAGAACTTGTGCACTAGGAAGAGGAAGAATCCAGTGCCTAAGAAGATTTTCATGGAAAAAACAATAGACACGGCTTTCCCCTAACAATTACCAAGGAAACGTAAGGATCCAGGATATCCTACTATTTCCGTTTCTATTAGGGAAAAACACATTAACCGTGCTCTATTAGACCTTGGCGCTAGTGTTAACTTGCTTCCATACTCAGTCTATGAGCAATTAGGAATCGGAGAGTTGAAGCCAACCAATTGCACTCTCCAGATGGCTGACCGATCAATCACCAAACCTAGGGGTGAACTGGAGGATGTGTTAATAAAAATCGGAGAATTTATATTCCCGGTAGATTTTATTGTAATTGATACACAACCTGTAGCGAACCCACGGAATCAAATTCCGGTGATTTTAGGTCGCCCCTTTTTGGCCACTTCCAATGCTATTATCAACTGTCGTAATGGTTCTATGACCCTATCTTTCGGGAATAGGTCAATAGAACTGAACATTTACAAGTTGGGAAGTGTACCCTCCGAACCTATTGCTCAGGTCTGTTCTGTCGACTTAATGGATGTCGACAGCAGCGAATTTGATGATCCTCTTTATACTGATCTTGACTCTTTTCATACGTTATTGTTTGACCCAACTATGTATCATACACATACGGACTCTTCCACCGAGTTGTCCGGGTCAACAAATAACACTGATTATGAACTGATTTTAGAGTCTGAAGATCACCCCGCACTTTGTGATGACATTATTCATCGGGGTATAGATGGAACTTTTGAGGAAATCTTCGCTGATGAACTCGCATTTTTGAATGCCACGGGTGTTGAGATGAATCATCTCCCAATCAATGAAATTGAACCTCCACCCCTTCTTCTGAATTGTAAAAAGAATGCGAGTAATCCATCACATTCACTGCATCGTCTCTCCAAAATGAGACGCACACGCATTCTATTCCACCACTTACCTTTTCCCCACTTCTTCTTCCACCAACCCGAGCACTGCATTGATAAAATTTTCGAATGGTTGGTGTTAACTTTCGGTCTTTGCAAAGCTTGGCATCGACCACTGATTTTTGACCCCCACTTGTGATTTTCAAAGTTTAACATTGCATAACTCAAGTTTGGGGGGGTATATTTTTCCGGCTCTTGAAAAGAAATTTTTTTTACAAAAAGATGAGCCAAAAATAAGTTTGGGGAAGGTTCTTCACTTAAATATTTTGCCCCCACTAATAAATTCCTCCCAAGCTTACAGGTTTTTCCAGATTTAGCAGAAGGCAACAGTGAGGACACTGTTGAAAACAAGTTTGGGGGAGGTTTGTGCTTATTTTCACATCATTTGCATATCATCTGCATAAGCACAAAACTTTTTTTTGAGAAAACCATAAAAATTTAAAAATTATAAAAATTATAAAAATATCTTTGTACATAAATAAGATAATAAAAGTTTAGATAGTGAAAAATTACATCCATGAGATTGGAAAAATTTAAGAAAACTAAGAAAATTAGAAGTTTTCTTATACGAACTAGTAATAAGTAGTTATGAGCCGTTGTCCCAAGGGTTAGTAAGATGAAGGACGTCACTAATCTGAGGATAAAAATAAGTCTGAAAAATAGTTTCTATTCTGGAAGCCAAACATTTTGAATGTTGCTACCCTGCTATTCGCACTTACACACGTCTTGAAGCCTGGGATAGTAGAGGATACCTTGAAATGCTCTTGTCTGAAAGCCAAAAGTATGAAAAAAAAATATGTGTTTTAAAGTGGTGAGAAAAATGGACACTGGTGTTGTTATCACCGAGGGCAATAAAAATATATAGCAAAAGGGTGCTTCTTCACCTAGTGCCCCAAGGTCAACTGGTCTGGGAGTCACTGCTATGCCTGAGGTGGTGCAAGACGAGGAAAATACACCAAGCATGCAAGCACATTAGTAATCGGTCGGTTAGTACCTCAAGAAGTATTAACGGTCGCATGAAAGTGTGTAAGCAATCTCGTTTGCCAAGAAGTACTGAGGCCGATGGGCAAGGGTATGATAGCTTGAATTGAATTCTCTGGGTGTAGGGATGTCTTTACACACACGCAGGGTGATATGATCGATGTTTGGAAGAAAGATAGGAATGAAGAATAAGATGATGTTTTATTGAGGGAGGACGTGATTTCTGACATCTTTTCATGACCATTAAGATAGGGCTCATGACAACCGAAAAGCTAGCTTAGTTGGAAACCCTAATTTTCAAGGCTTTTCTTTTACAATTCTTTTCTTTAAATATAATATTCATGATCTTGCTTTTATTATTGGATTTTGTGGGTGCAATCCGCTGAAAACCCTCAGGAGACAACACTCCTCCTACTAGGGACACCTAGAGGTTTAAAGGCTTGTTGCACATGCTCAGTGCAATCGTGTTGCCTACGAAAGTGTGCTAGTTAGTTTTTCTCTTTCTTTATTTTCTCCTTCTCTTTTTAATAAAACATTCGCTCGAGACGATCGAAATTAAGTTTGGGGGTATTTGACCAGTCGAAAATATTGTATATTTTAGCCGGCAATTTCCTTAACATTTGCAAACATTTAGAAGTGTTCGGCATTCATATTCTACATATTAGCAAATCTGTCACAAAATATGAGATTGCATGTGTTAGACTTTTAAACCGACACTTTAAGGGAAATAAACCGCATTTCATGGTATCGCATCGTTTCTGCATTTGCGCAACACTTGTCTTGAGTCTGTGCAGGAAATACGGAAGAAAATCAAAAGAAGCTGATCAAACAATAAGCCAATTCAATCATTTCAGATCTGGTATCAATGCAGAAGGAATTAGATAATTCAATACATCAGAAGAAGGCCCATACAACAGCCCAAGTTCAACCCAGAAGTCCCAAAGCCCAAAGCCCAAATTCAGCCGCGGATCCACGGCAGGGAGCTTGCATGCGCCGCGGATCCGCGCCTGTTTGGCCACGTCAGCATTGCATTTTCAGAGCAGAATTCCTTTCTCTGGGCCCACAGTCAATTGTGATACGTCAAATTCCATAATTATCCAGAAGCTACTGCCAGATCAGCAAAGGAGATTAATAAGGCTAATCCTAATTAAGTTCCTAACTAATCCTCTTCTAGAAGCTCCTCCTAATTAATTACATCTAGAAGGTTCTCCCCTAACTAACTTTTGGAGGGAAATTTGAATTTCTTCAACAAACTTTTGGAGGGAAATTTGAATTTCTCAACAAACTTTAGGAGGAAAACTTAGAATTTGAAATCCTAGATCTAGGGTTAGTTATCTATAAATAGGAGCCTAAATCTAAGGGTTGAGGTTGTTCATCATTAGCTAGTTCTTTAGTTAAATAATCCTTCCCTCTTTCATCATCTTCTTCCACAAGTCTCGTGACAAGGCTTGTGCGAAACCCTAACCCTAATTCCACTCCAAATCCAAGATCTTGAGTACCAAATCAAGCGAGAAGCCTTCAACCTTTTAGGAGCCGAGCCGATCTTCAATCGGGCAAGTGATCCAAGCCGATCCGCGATCCACGGAGACGAGCGAAGCCAAATCGACGATCGAGTTCTTCCTCTTGTAGTTCTTGAGCGAATGTAATAAAATTGTCGATATAAATAAAAGGTGAAATTCGTTAATCTTGCTTTCTTTTAATTCTTGCATCATGATTAGATCTCAATTTGTAATTGTTGCTCTTGTTGTGATGTTGAGTGAAACTCCGCTCGTAAAGGAGTCGAGACGATTGTAGAATGATGATGTAACAAATCTTGATACTATTTTTAAGTCCTACGAGTTTTGTAAACCTTAGCAAGTTCAAGAATCGATGACCTAGTTTCGTAGCGATGCTTTCTTGATTGTGATCGCTCGAAATTAGGGATCTACGATCATTTCTTGAATTTACTAGAGGCTAGAATGTGAATGACATCGACGAAAGAACAAGGGATAAGATGAAACTCTAGTTTCACAAGAAATCCCTAATTCTCGATCGATCATCATCGATCTAGTATCAATTCATCGAAGGATAAGAATACGTAATTGTAAGATTACATCACATCTATAGATCCGATCGATTCCTACGGCCTCATTTCGATTCTTGAGATTTGGTTTGGAAAAATCAACAAACTATCAATTCTTGATTCTATCTTTTCTTGTTATTAGATCTAGATTTTTCTAATTCTTGAACTTCAAATACAAATCTTGAATTGTTGTTTTCTTTCTTTAATGTTTCAATTCATCTAATTCAAAAGACGAACGATTACACTTTCCCTGTGGACGATCCGCACTCACATACTAACTACAATCCGACACCGTAGTTGATTGCGGTCAAATAATTTTTGGTTGTGATTTCTTTACAATTTCATACTACACAACGAGAATTCTTTTCAATCAAATGGCGCCGTTGCCGGGGATTATTTGATTTGATAAACACAATCCGAAATCTTTACAATCACCCGGCGACGCCCTCCAGATTGAATTCATCAACAGCTGGAGGAGGGGTGAGCACCGGGGAAGCAGTCGGACGCAGTGATCCTCGATGCGGCCTATCACTAACTGCACCGTATCTTCGGTGAAGTACTTATCGTAGAGGTACACGTCCTCGAAATTTATGATATCAGGGATGGTGAAAGGGAAAGCGTCCATTCTTAAGTTTTGGGGGTAGAGGAAGGAGTGTCCAACAAGCTCTCCGTTTTATAGCTCCACATCGCCCACAAGAGTCCAACAGTCACCCGTTCATTTCAATCCTGTACCGCCACACGGCGGATACCCCGCCACCTCCGGTAAACCGAAATCGGAACAACGCGGCCCTCACGCTACGCCTCCCTCCATCGTTCGTGACACGCGTCACCCACGACGGTCACTCTTCCCAATATTCAAACACCGGGGAATATCGGACAGAAGCTCAGGACTCAACCGAATAGCTTCCCTGCTCGGCCCGTCCTTAGCAGGCCTCTTACGGCCCTTCCCGCGCTATGGATCGAAGCCCTCACCAAGAGACAACCGAGCGGCCACCCCGCTCGGTTATCCCTGGCTGGTAATTTCTTACCCCACGATGCCAGGGATATAAGCCCTCACCAAGAGGCACTGGGCAGCAACCCTGCTCGGCCCGTCCTTAGCAGGCCTCTTACGGCCCTTCCCGTGCTAAGGATCGAAGCCCTCACCAAGAGGCAACCGAGCGGCCACCCCGCTCGGTTATCCCTGGCCGGTAATTTCTTACCCCACGACGCCAGGGATCTATGCCCTCGCCAAGAGGCATCGGGCAGCAACCCTGCTCGACCCGTCCTTAGCAGGCCTCTTACGGCCCCTCCCGCGCTAAGGATCGAAGCCCTCACCAAGAGGCAACCGAGCAGCAACCCTGCTCGGTTATCCCTGGCTGGTAATTTCTTACCCCCACAATGCCAAGGATCAAAGCCCTCATCAAGAGGTAATCGAGCAGCAACCCTACTTGGTTATCCCTGGCTGGTAATTTCTTACCCCCACGACGCCAAGGATCAAAGCCCTCACCAGAGGTAACCAAGCAGCTACCCTGCTCGGCCAATCCCTGGCTGGTAATCTTTTACCCCATGACGCCAAGGATCGAAGCCCTCACCAAGAGGCAACCGAGCAGCTACCCTGCTCGGCCTATCCCTGGCCGGTAATCTCTTACCCCACGACGCCAAGGATCAAAGCCCTCACCAAGAGGCAACCGAGCAGCTACCCTGCTCGGTCCATCTTTAGCATGCCTCCATATGCCCTCCCATGCCAAGGATCAAAGCCATCACCAAGAGGCAACCGAGCAGCTACCCTGCTCGGCCCATCCCTGGTTGGTAATCTCTTACCCAACGATGCCAAAGAACCAAGCCATCATCAAGAGGCCACTGAGCAGCTACCCTACTCAGTCAATCCACGTCTAAGCGATCACCACCTCGACTTCGGGGCCATAGAGATACCGACCTTACACCGGTCTCTGCACACTTAGCAAAATATCGACTTTAACTTTCAACTGGACGTGCAATCGCTAGACGAAAAACCAATCTAGCATGAAAGCGGTACAGCGCAAATAAAAATGCTTACCACAAACAAAAGAACACTGCAAAAAGATTTTACTCATCAAGTTGGAAATCTTTACAAGGGTATTGTGGGCTCCCCAGCCAAACAAAAAATAAACACCTGAAGGCTTATAAAATTTCGGCGCAAAGAAAAAAAATGGGAAGCGAAGAGTCTCAAGCCTCGAGGCTGGGAGGAACATCGATGAGCAGCGCTTTCACTGCGACAAACGGAGCGGCGTCTTGAGGGTCGGCACCCTCAGCGAAACCCTCGATGGCGGTGTTCGGGGCTTCCGACCTATCCCCAGCACTCCCGCCAGGGGCCTCTTCCCTTGCAGCGCCGCCAGGGGCATTCCCTTTCACCTCATCCCCGTCGGGGTACTCTTCCCGGAGCTCGTAGTCAGGGAACGCCGGCATCACGGCCTTGATGGCATCGAGAGCGTCGTTCCAAACTAGGCTGGCAGCTCGAGCGAGGTCGGTGTAGAACTGCTCCGACCCCTTGTAGCTCTCCACCGCCTCCGACACCAGAAGCTCGACCTTCGACGCCCGAAGCTCGGCACGCTTCATCGCCTCCTTTGCCACCTCATTCTCCTTTCGGAGGGTGTTCGCTGTCTTCCTCATGGTGGCGACGAGCACCTGGGAGTCCCCCAATTGGGTCTCGGCGGTTCGGATGGCCTCTCGGCACCTGGCGACCTCTCGATTCCCAGCCGCCACCCGGTCCTCAAGGGTGGCGACCCTCTCCGCCGCCGCCTCCAGCTCCTGCCTCAAGCTCTCCTCCCGTGAGGAGAACTCGCCCGCGACCCGCATCGCCGAGGTGATTTCCTCGTCCTCCATGTTGACGACGAGGGCGACGTGCTGGAGGACCTGAAGAAAAAAAAAGAGGGCCAGAGAGGAAAGGGAGGCACCCGATCACGCGAACAAAAATGTTGAATGAGAAACCAGCTGGGGAACAAACACTAACCTGCACGGCCTCCTGAGCAATGGCTGCCATCTGGGTCCTAAGAGTCCCCCGAGGAACTCTGCCCCCGGCCGACCTCTCCATCTCTGTCAGCAGGTTGTCAACGACATAGAGCTCTGAGGGGACCTCGAAGTGGAGCTCCCCTTTGTCCATGAGGATCGGGGAAGTCGGGGATTGGGGCGTCCTCCTATGAAACCTCTTGAGGAGCGATGCGGGGGAGGCGCTTGATTTGTCGAAGAATTTATGATCAAAAATATTTCTAAACCGCAATCAAGAACGGCGTCGCTTGGTAGCTAGCCGGTGAGTACGGGTCGGTCCACAGGGATGTTGTATATTTCCTAATTTGGTCTAACGAGTTAAATTCCAAACGGTGTGAATGGATTATCGCTAAAAACTAAGATTTATATTAAAACTAGAATCTTGCTAGGGTTAGGTTTGGGTTAAGTTTGGAAATTGAAGATTTTCTCACCGCTTTCTATGTCCTAATTTAGATACCTTTAGGTGTTATGGTAACAATTAATAAAGGGGATTAGTTCCATCGGGAAGAAACGATATTTCTTCCTCTAAGTTCGAGTCCTTCTTTTCTTAATTCTTACCCTAACCTCAATGGAAAACATACACAACCGGTCGTTTATACTACGATATCACCGTTACCTCGAGGGGTAAGGTGCCGTAGGTAACGGTGTGTGTATGTATGCATGGAGTCCTAATTATTAACATATGATGGGGCAAGAAAGGGGTGAGAGATCCCTAAATCTAACCCTAACAAGCGAGGAGACTACTCGCTCATTAGGTAATTGAATGACATTCTAACTATCTAACTAGGGCAAATAATTAAAAGTAAACTAAGGCAATGAAATAGAAATCTTACTTTATTGATGGCTCTCTCCAAACATTAACACAGGAATTAAAGATCTGAATTTATGAAATGAAAAGAGGCATGACCTAATACAAGTTTTAGGGTCTCTATTTATAGGACATAGAAAACCCTAGGTTTACAATCGCCGCATGTATGTTTTTACAAAATTGCCCCTAGGTAGACTAGTCAACGCGCCGCCAGTCTTTCTGGAAAATTTCCACCGACACGGGTTATACCCGACCGCGGAACCGCGGCCATAGGCCAGGTTTGGCTGCGGTTCCACGGCCAAATAGGAGGGTCGTTGGGTGGTTTTTCCTATGCTGCTTCTGGGTCTCTTTGTCTTCCTATTTCTTTGGTTGGTTCTTCAGAATGTTTTCCATTTTTCTTCCAGATCTCCACAGTGAGTAATGTAGTGGACTTTTACCATTTGCTTCATGTCGAAGTGTTGAACCTTGCGCTGCCTTGTACTTTGTGAACTGATCTTCGTATAGGCTTGATCAAGATCCTTCTATTTGTTGGTCGTAGTCTCACTTTTGCATCGTCTTTTATCTTTTTCACTGTTTTTGCTCCGAGAACCTGTAACCTGTAACTATGTAGCAGACATGGGTCAAAAGCACCTGTTTATTTGTAAAATGCATAAGAATGGGGTCTAAAAGAATGCAAAATTATGGTATGAACAAATACCCCCAAACTTATCTTTTGCTCGTCCTCGAGCAAACCTAGTTTTATTCTCAACAAAATCCTAACCTCACTTTCGCAGGGAATCGCGATTGCACTGAGCTCGTGCAATAAGCCGTTAAACCTCTAGGTGTCCCTAGTAGGAGGAGTGTTGTCTCCTGAGGGTTTTCAGCGGATACTACCCACAAAATCCTATCAATTAGGCCAATTGACTTTTATTCTCCAATTAGGTTTTCTAACGAGGAAGTCTATTATATTCGACTTAGAAATTATCCACCCGTATTCTTCACGCTTCCTTATCACTCAACTTAAGATTATATATGTTCTGTAGACTTACTTAGCTTTCGGCATCTTATAAGTTTTCCTTCTAGGGTTCCATCTCAACTTAGGAATTTTTATCATCTCTACTAAAGATACAAGTCCTATTCTTCATTCCTATCTCTTATCTAAATCCCAATCACATACCCCTACGTGTGTATATATATCACCCCTACACTTGGAAATTCAAATCAAGCTATCATACTCTTGTCCGTCGTCCAAAGCACTTCTTAATAGGTGAATTTTTAGATGAATTCTACTCACACATCCTTCATGCGACCGTTAATACTTCTTGAGGTACCAACCACCGATTACAAGATGTGTTTGCATATTAAAGCGTAATTCCTAGTCTTGCAACACCTAAGGTTTTAGCAGTGACTCCCAAACCAGTTGGTCTAAGGCACTAGGTGATGAAGCACCCTTGCTAAATATTTTTCTATTTTTTGCAGCCTTAAGTAATCACAAAAACCAGTGTTCATTTTTTTATTATCTCTTTATTCACACTTGAATTTTTATTTTATTTTCTTCGTACTAAGGACTTTAGACAAGAGTATTTCAAGGTCTCTTCTACTATTCCAAGTTTCAAGGTTCGTGTTTATGCAATTTGTAAGGTATATATTTTCAGAATTTAGACTTAAGCTAGGAATTATTTTTCAAACTTTTACTTTAATAAAAATATCAATACTCTTCCCTTGTTTTAACTTAGCCCAAGAAGTGAACTCAAAATTTGCCTAGCTCTAAATAAACTACAAAGGCATATACTTTCTACCGTTAAATTTTTAAGAAAGGTTATTTTTAGGGTTTTTAATTTACTAAGTCTAAGATCTAGTTGTTCCTAGCTAGTTAACCTTTTTGTCAAACTCAAGTCAATTATGGCCAAAATTGAATACTTTCATTTTTATAATTTTTGAAATTTTTCAATTTTTTTATGGGTTTTTAAAAATAAGAATGCAAATGCAAAAATATACACATGAATGCGAAGGAAGAAAGCTTACCGAGCACACCCCCAAACTTAAACTTGACAGTGTCCTCACTGTCATGCTACACCAAGAGGGTCAAAACGTCGGCACTCCCCTGTTTATTTATTTATAATTTTTTTATATTGTTTTTTTTTTATTGTTAAAAGGAAAAACAAATATATATACAAAAGGCCTCCCCAAACTTCATTAAAACAATGTTAACCGTCATTGCCAAACTTTGCAAAGACCAAACGTCAACACCAACCAGTTGAAAAATTATCTGTGTAGAGTATCGGTCGGTGGAAGAACATGTTGTACCGATCTAAAAAGAATTGGGGAAGATAGAAGTGGTGGTATAGAAAGTGTGGAAGTGAATAGATAGGAGGTGATGATAAATCAAAACGAGAATGTGAATGATCATAAATCAGTGGAATATTGGCATTCTCGTAGCTTATTAAAAGAAAAGGGGGTGGTTCAACTTCTAAAGGAAGAGGTTGATTATCCACACAATCCCCAAGATGTTTATGTGGGTCCTTTATCGACTTGGCATCATCCATCATATACATATGATATTCAATTATGAGGGAACTAATCTCCTCGATGTCCGCCATAGTCCAGCCGAAAGCTTGTCGTTTATCTTGTAAGACCATTAAAAGGGCTTTCTCTTGCTCGAGGGCTAGAGAGGCCGAAATGATAACGGGAAAGGTCTCATTCTTACCTAGGTAAGCATATTTAAGGTGAGACGGCAAGGGCTTGAGTTCGAGTTTCGGAGGCGAAACAATTGGGGAATCTATCTCGAACTCAAAGGACTCCAACACTGGTTCGAAATCACTGCAAACAACCGAATTGGATGGTTCAACTAACTCATCCAAAAATTCAAAGGACTCATATTTGGACGGTGAGTCGTCAAAATCATCCGAAAAAGTGAAACATTCATAATCAATATCGGTTGTTTCAACTGTGGTAGATTCAAGGAGGGACGCACTAGTGGCGTCAAAACTGTTGTCATCAAACAGAAATCTTTCAAGCTCGCAGTCCTCCTGCGTGATTTCATGAATAGAGAAAACTTCTCGTGTACTAGTTTTAGGCACGGGGGGCAGACTTCCTATATTGTAAATATTGAACTCACTAGATATCTTCCCGAAGGATAGAGTCATGGAGCCATTGCGACAATTTATTACGGCATTGGAAGTGGCCAAAAATAGTCGACTGAGGATTACCGGAATTTGGTTCCGTGGGTTAGCAATAGGTTGTGTGTCCATAACAATAAAATCAACGGGGAATATGAAGTCCCCAACTTTGATCAACACATCCTCTAACTTACCCCTAGGATGGGTGATCGATCGATCAGCCATTTGGAGAGTACAACGAGTGGGTTTCAACTCTCCAACCCCTAATTGCTCGTACACGGAGTAGGGAAGCAGGTTAACACTAGACCCAAGATCTAAAAGTGCTCTATTGATGTTCTTATCCCCAATTGTTATTGAAATTGTAGGACAGCCAGGGTCCTTTCGTTTTTAAGGTAAGGGTTGACGTTGGTTAATAGCATTGCTTACGACACTAGCTACTAGCACTTTCTTGGGTATTTGTGACTTTCTCTATGAGGAGCATAAGCCCTTTAAGATTTTCGCGTAAGAAGGGACTTGTTGGATTGCATCCAAGAGAGGTATATTTATGCTAACCTGTTTAAATAACTCCACAATCTTCTCCATTTGTGGAGTTGGTTTATTGGGACTCAATCTGTTTGGAAATGGAGCATTTTGAAAATCTATTGAGTCCAATGTCTGTGGAGTAGAATGTGGAGTTGGAACGGATCCCAGTGTGGGTGTGTTCGTGAAGTGAGAAGTGGGTCCGTTCGGATTAGAAGAAGAAGAGCCTTTCGAAGAATGAAGAATAGGCTCTAACGAAGAAGATGAAGGTGAAGAAGAAGAGGATGAAGAAGAAGAAGAACCACCGGCGGGGGCGTCATCACTAATACCCACGTTATTTTGTAACACTCTTCCAGATCTCAACGTGGTCACCGCATTTACATTATGATTTTGATATTCATATGCGACATGTGCGTTGTGTGTGTGACCGGGATTTGGCAATGGTTGAGATGAAAGCTTTCCCTTTTTTCTCTCGCTCAACGCAGTAGTTAGTTGTGCAATTTGTGCCTCAATAGATTTGATGTTTTGATCGTGTGAAGCATTGTTGTGCACCAAAGACTGGATGAAAGTCTCCAACCTTGCTGCGGATTGTGTAGATTGTTTGAGAAATGCATCTAGACTTTTTTCTAGCGAGATAACCTTATCATCATTTGGTTGAACAAAATTGTTTTGAGGGTAAAAGTTGTTAGGCATAAAATTGTTCGTTTGATTTGGATAAGGTTGTGGTTGGAAAGGTTTCTGGTATTGAGTTTGTTGGGGTGCTTGTTGTTGTAGAGGAGGAGGCCTTTGAAAGTTGTTGTTTCCTTGGAATTGTTGATTTTGATTCCAAGCAAAATTTGGGTGACTCCTCCAACCCGGATTATAGGTCGAAGAGTAAGGATCATTTCTTTGTCGTTGCTGAAAGGCAGTATTGACTTGATCTTGTCCTTGAACAGGTGGATTGTAAGGACACTCTTCGGTAAGGTGTGATGGATCCGAACAACAAGCACAAACAGTTCGTGGGGGTAAAGCAAGAGCAGGAGAAGGCGATGAGATTTTGGTCTCAATGGCTTCTAGCTTTTTCATAAGTGCGGCCATCTCGGCCTTCATAGCAATCGACATATCTAATTGATGTATGCCTGCCCTAGATTGACCAATAGAAGAAGATGGGGTGGTCTTGGTGCTTTCCCACTGAAGTGTTTGTTCAGCAAGATCCTCGAGAAACTGCCACGCTTCCTCACTAGATTAGGTTAGAAAGTGACCTTGACAAATGGTTTCTAGCAACTGCTTCGTTGCTGGGTTCAATCCCTCGTATAATGTTTGGCAAAGTTGCCAATTTTCGATCCCATGGTGAGGGCATTGAACAAATAGGTTTTTGAATCTTTCAAAATACTTCCAAAATGGTTCGGAAGGAAGCTGGGAAAATTGTATTATCTCATTGCGAATTCTCGCGGTCTTGTGATGAGGATAAAACTTTTTAAGAAAAGTTTTAACAAACTTGTCCCAATTTCTAATTGAATGTGATGCCGTGCTGTATAGCCACTTCTCGGCTAAGTCACATAAGATGAAAGGAATGACCCTTAGCCTTATAGCATCATCTGATAATTGGGTTATTTTCATCATGGCGCAAACGTTTTGGAATTTGTTTATGAAGATATAGGCATCTTCAGATTCCAGTCCGTGAAATTTTGGCAGTATATTGATGAAGTGGGGTTTTATCTCAAAATTGTCCCCATTTGCCGGTGGGAGTGAAAGACGGGTAGGTAAGGCGGTGCGGACAGGGTAGAAGAGATCCTGAAGCGCGATTCGTTGGGGCGCTTCAACAGGCGGGTGATTCGGGTTATTCGCACCTAACGAAGGTGGAATCAGTCCCGTGGGTAAGGTGTTGTTAGGATTATATCCCGACATATCTTCGGAAGAAGAATTTGAAGGTGAGGGTAAGGAAGTGGAAAGAATTTCGACTTCGGAGTCGAAAACTTCGTCGGTCAGTACCAACGAAACACGGACTAATCGGGCGCTAGTGTCCCTAGTCCAAACGGACATACACTAAAGAGGTAGTGTAGTCAAAAAAAAGTGAAAAACAGAATGTGGGGGTAAGAAAATGTCAATGAGAAGAAAGTGGTGTAAGTGAGGTGCAAGGAATTCTTTAGCGACAAGTTGCAAGTTTTTGTAATTTTTTTTTCCTTTTTATCCCTTTTTTATGTGGAGCTTTTTGCAAAAAGATTTTCGATAAAAGGCTATGACACAAATGTAATCAACCACAAATGCACAATCAGGCCTAGATCTAGGGTCACCTAGGTCAGCTAGACAGCTCCTAACTGTTCCAAAGGGCTAGAAATAGGATCTCAAACCGCCTCTTCACCGCCAATTGCGGCCAGGTAAGTGCCAAGTGAATGGAAGGCTCTCCACTATAAGTAGTGGCCCTAATTAAGTAACCACTCATCTTAGACACACTTGCCTAGACACCGCAAAGTCAGGTTAGGATCAACGGCCGATGCCTACAACTAGTCCTCTGTCCTATTAAGCGCGACATCCTTAGGGCCGAGTCTAGTATTTTTAATTAAATAATGGTCAATGCATATGCCTTATATGATTTCTGGGGTTCTGGGAAGGGTGATGAAATCCCCACCCAATCTGAATTGGTCTCAAGCCCCTTAAAATCCGATTAAAAATATGCAAAGCAGTAAAAATCACTTGCAATCAATTATTTATTTTTTTAAGCGCGGCGCAAAGAATCCTGCACAAGATCAATTATTGGAAGAGGAGAGATTTTTTTAGCGCAAAGAATCCTGCAGGAGATTTGACAGAGGAGATATTAGAGGTTCAGAGGAGAGAGAAAGGGAGTTTACTGTGCAAATTTCAAGCGCTGACGTCACCTAGGCGCGGCGGTTCCGCGGCAAAGGGTAGCTTCGCGCGGCAGTTCCGCGGTGGCACGTGCGGATCAATTCTCCAAATTTCGCCGACGTCACCAAAGCACCGCATTTCTGCGGTGGGAGCAAGCAATTACGGCGGTTCCACGGTCGCCCTGTTGACTTGGCCCTCCAACTTTCTTCTGTTGTTCTATTGTGCAAATCTTCTGTTGTTCAGATCTTCAGTTTTCTGTTTCGCTCTCTGGATTTTTCCAGATCCGAACTCGTTCGTCGTTACTGCAAAAAAAATTCACACGAGAAACCCTTCAAACAATAAAAGATGATAAAATTTTTATATATTTTTTTTAATTTCTCAGTTTTTTATGATTTTTATATTTTATATTAACCCGAAATTGCAAAAAGGAAATATTACGCCATCCCCGGCAATGGCGCCATTTGATTTGTCGAAGAATTTATGATCAAAAATATTTCTAAATCGCAATCAAGAATGGCGTCGCTTGGTAGCTAGCCGATGAGTACTGGTCGATCCACAGGAATGTTGTATATTTTCTAATTTGGTCTAACGAGTTAATTCCAAACGGTGTGAATGGATTATCGCTAAAAACTAAGATTTATATTAAAACTAGAATCTTGCTAGGGTTAGGTTTGGATTAAGTTTGGAAATTGAAGATTTCCTCACCGCTTTCTATGCCCTAATTTAGATCCCTTCAGGTGTTATGGTAACAATTAATAAAGGGGATTAGTTCCATCGGGAAGAAACGATGTTTCTTTCTCTAGGTTCTAGTCCTTCCTTTCTTAATTCTTACCCTAACCTCCATGGAAAACATACACAACCGGTCGTTTATACTACGGTATCACCGTTACCTCGAGGGGTAAGGTGCCGTAGGGAACGGTGTGTGTATGTATGCATGGAGTCCTAATTATTAACATATGATGGGGCAAGAAAGGGGTGAGAGATTTCATCTCTCAAGCCTTCCCTAAATCTAACCCTAACAAGCGAGGAGACTACTCGATCATTAGGGAATTGAATGACATTCTAACTATCTAACTAGGGTAAATAATTAAAAGTAAACTAAGGCAATGAAATAGAAATCTTACTTTATTGATGGCTCTCTCCAAACATTAACACAGGAATTACAGATCTGAATTTATGAAATAAAAAGAGGCATGACCTAATACAAGTTTTAGGGTCTCTATTTATAGGACATAGAAAACCCTAGGTTTACAATCGCCGCATGTATGCTTTTACAAAATTTCCCCTAGGTAGACAACGTGTCGCCAGTCTTTCTGGAAAATTTCCACCGACACGGGTTATACCCGGCCGCGGAACCGCGGCCATAGGCCTGGTTTGGCTGCGGTTCTGCGGCCAAATAGGAGGGTCGTTGGGTGGTTTTTCCTGTGCTGCTTCTGGGTATCTTTGTCTTCCTATTTCTTTGGTTGGTTCTTCAGAATGTTTTCCATTTCTCTTCCAGATCTCCACAGTGAGTAATGTAGTGGACTTTTACCATTCCCTTCGTGTCGAAGTGTTGAACCTTGCGCTGCCTTGTACTTTGTGAACTGATCTTCGAGTAGGCTTGATCAAGATCCTTCTATTTGTTGGTCGTAGTCTCACTTTTGCATCGTCTTTTATCTTTTTCACTGTTTTTGCTCCGAGAACCTGTAACCTGTAACTATGTAGCAGACATGGGTCAAAAGCACCTGTTTATTTGTAAAATGCATAAGAATGGGGTCTAAAAGAATGCAAAATTATGGTATGAACGGTGCTCTCGCTGCCCACCTCCGGAGCCCGGGGCTCCTGCTCCTGAGCACGCTTTCGGCTTGGTGCACGGCTAGACTCAAGGGCCCGGGGCGCGCTTGGGCGTCTGGTTAGAGCGGCCGCCGGAGGAGCCGGAGCTGATGACGGGCGAGAAGAGCCGGCATCTCCGGCCTTCTTCTCCTTCTTCTTCTCAACCAGGGCCGCCCGAAACTTGCCGAGATCCATGGGTCCTGCAAAAGACAAAATACAGAGAAGTCAGCAACGTCAGAAAAATGAAAGAATACACAAGTCTAAACAGATCACCTGAGAACTCCTAACTTACCCGCGAACTGGGCGGGACCGAGCCCGGCCCAACCGAAGGCCCGCTCAGACAGCAACGCGTCAGCCTAGGGGATGGGCTCCCACTGCGACACCGCCACCGTGTTGGGATAGTTCAACCGCCCCGCCCGCGGGCAGTTGCCCCTATGCCGACACAGGCCAATCCTCACCCTCGGGTAGCTCGATAAAGAAAAACTTCTTCTTCCAATCATGGATGGAAGAAGGCACGACGACGAGCCCCGAACCGGCAGCGTCCCCCCGCTGCTTTCTGAAAGAAAGGTATACCCAGCACGGCTCGCTGCTTTTTGAAAGAAAGGTATACCCAGCACGGCTCGCTGCTTTCTGAAAGAAAGGTATACCTAGCACGGCTCGCCCCTGTGAATGCCGGGGTGACTCTTGTAACAAAGGGAAGAAGCGAGAAGGCTCCGGCGGAAAGGGATTAGACACAGCTTCAACCGGACCAGGAACCCAAGGAGAATCCTCCAAGAGTTTGGCACTAGCTGGCCTGGGGCTAACCTAAAATAGTTCAACTCCCCACTCACCTCGGGGGAGAAGGGCAGGCGCATCCCGGCCCAAAAGGCTTCCAGGTACAGGGCAATCTCCTTACCCCGAACCTGGTCCGCCCTCTCCCCCTCCTCGGCTAGACGTAGTGAGTAGACGGGAGGGATATGGAAATGAGTCCGGATGGTAGCGAGCTCATCCTCATGCCTCAGCATGGATGACACGCCAGGGGCATCCGCGACCTGCGCTTTGGGGACCGCCCCCGTCGCGCGACCCCAGGAAGCACTGCTAACCCTAACTCCCCCGGGGGACTCCGACTCAGAGGAGGAAGAGGAAGAAGTAGAAGAGGAAGCTTCAGAAGACTTCCTAGACTCTACCCGGACTACATCTACAGATTCCTCGGAAGAAGACATCCAACCTGAACAAAGGGAGGTGTCCTCGGGAGATCAAACGCAAGGAATCCGACCTGAGGACAAAGCGCCGAGTTAATACGAGTAAGGACGAGGAAATTATGAAGAGGTATGGGCCCTGACAGGGATCCCACCTCTATTTATAACCACCGGCGCACACATTCTACGGCTCTGATCGCCTCCCGCCAAAACGTCGTTTCGCAACCAACGGCCGACAACGTTCCACCTATCGCACTCACATTGGGAGCACCCCTTCGGGCGCGGGAACTCCTGCGGCACGTTACGCCAGCCAACCAACGCCAGACACGTGGGCTGTCGCTTCAACGAACACATACACGATCCGGCGCTTCCCTTTAATGCGAGATCTCTCCCCTGATCCACTGACACCATCAAGAAAATACTACTCTTTGCCCGGGAATGCGCGCTGACGATATCTTCGAATAAGAGCTCACCCCAGGTGATCGGTTAGACCACTCTTGACCCGACCAAGGTACGGGTCGGGATGAGAGTGGGGGGCTAATGATGAGGCTCGATATCGGGGACTCTCTATATGCTGACACGTTGTAGATGATGTTTCCCAGTACCTACAAGAGAGGATTAGTAACCTCGGTTGCAATCACACCTCGGGCCTCCGGTCCGAGGAGTCTCCAGACCACTCACTGGTTCGCCTCCGAGCAATCACAGAACCAAGATGCCTCAGCCTCCCGCTCATACCCGAGCCTCCCGTCGAGCTCATCATCCTCGGTCTCACCGACCGACCCGCAGCGCTGATCATAGGCACCTTCACCACGGCTCCGCGAATATTGCCATGCGCGAGATATCCGCCGCCCATGACCCCGCGTTCCATGCAACCACAATCCCCATTAACGAGCTTGTCTCATCATTAATGCGGGATCCCGCCTATCACGCGGGCGTGACGTCAGGGGCGTAACGACCAGCGTGATTCTCACACCTGCCTTCCCGTTGCTGCCGCTATATAAACCCCTCCCTCAGACGATCGAGGTACGCGAATTTCTTTCCACTAGGCCGTTACTCTGCCAAAATACTCCTTCTAACTTGATCGTCGGAGGGTCCTCGGTGGCATAACCATCCCGGGACTTCTTTGCAGGTAACTCGGTCTCAACCACACAAAACCCATTGAGATCCACATGCTCCAGGAATCAACCCTCCAAACTCAATCCCAGTCGTCTATCAGCTCTCGCAGCAGATCAACGGAAGATAGAAGGAGATCCAGACCTCCATCAGCCGGCGTTTCATTATAAAAAAAAAAGCTTTAATGAAAACTACATCGGTTTTCTAAAAAAAGAAAAAAAAAGCAAGAAAAGCAAATACAAGCAAGTATATTCAAAGAACCACATCATAAAAAGGTCTGAATCAGGAGATAACACATGCCGTTTTATCCAAGGAAAAAAAAGTCCGTCCACTAGACTAAGAGCTCCGAGCAGCAACTCATGACCCGCAGTAAGGCGTAGCAGATCAACAGGTACAATGACCAGACGATCCTCCCTAACGCTCTCCATGTGCGGGTCCAATCTAACTCTCTTGCGTTTCCTTGCTGCAGCTGTACATGTCCAATGCAGAAACTGTTGTTTCAGTATAACATATCAGGCCATGTACCGTTTTAGACATTGAATTTAATATTCTTTAGCTTTCTTGTTCAAGCATTTAACGACTTTAGGAGAGTTTGTTTGTATTTATTGACAGCTTTTCTTACCTTGAGACTACTTTTTTTTATGGTTAATCATGGTGTTAACCACACCAGCAAGGCTACTTTCATTACTAGCCAAGTGTTGTGACATCTTCCTACGAAGTCGAATTTTATTCATTTTCTATGGGGAAAACTTTCAAACTCAAGAAATTTATTTCTACTTTGAAATTATTTATTACCAATGTGGACATACATGCAAAATAGGACCATTTTCCTATTGCTCGTGTGAACCCAAGAGTTCATATTTGAACGTTTAATAGGCTAAGTTGCATATAAATACCCAAGGTTTTAGGTTTTTGACGGATAAACCTATATTTCTGTGAGTAGCGGATAATACCCAACGTTTTTCTCCGTTTACACTCAACTGCTTACCATCAGTTAACCGTCAGAATATTCTTTATTTATTCCCATGTGCATTCCACGTGATATTTCTGGACCATTTTTCCCTTCTTCATCATCTTCTCTTTCTCAAATTGAACTCAAACCCTAACCCTCTTTCCTTAATCCTAGTCCTCTGCCCCTTCTCAAATTGAACTTTAATCCTATCACTCTTCTCCTATTCTTCTTTTTCTCAAATTGAATCTTAACTCTACTTTCTACAACCTTTAAATTTCTTAGTTATGATAATATAAGGTTCCTTCTTGAAGATTTATATGCTCATCTTCAGAAATATGAGATGAAGAAGCCTTCCATATTAAAAACCCTATTTTCCTTAATAAATATGCAAAATAATTTTTAAAAAAAGAATTGCAAAATTATACTGAGGGGAGGGGGGTTTGATTTTGAAATGGAAAGATTTGAGGTTAGGGTTAGAGAAGGGTGATGATGTGGTAGCTATGTTGAGATAAACAACTATGGGTGATGGAGCATAGGGTCTCCTTCAGATGTTGTCTTCCGTTGATCTACAGCAAGTGTTGATGAACGGCTGAGATTGGATTTGAGGGTTGCTTCTCAGTGTGTGTGGATCTCAGTGGGCTTGATTTAGGGATGAAGTCGGGCTACCTGCAAAGAAGTCCCGGGGTTGTTGTACCACCATGGACCCTCCGACGATCAAGTTAGTCGAGGTATTTGGGCAGAGTAACGACCTATTGGGGTAAAATTGCCTTACCTAAGTCGTCTGATAGAGGGGTTTATATAGTGGCAGCCATGGACTGGCGGACGCGATATTCACGCTGGTCGTTACGCCCCCGGGCGTTACGCCTGAGTGAAAAGCGGGATCCCCCATTAATGACGAGATACACTCGTTAATGAGGGGGAACGCGATGGCGCGGAACGTGGGATCATGGGGGGCGGATATCTTGCGTCTGGTGAGATTCGCGGAGCCGTGGTGGAGACGCCTGTGATCTGTGCTGTGGGTCGGTTAGTGATACCGAGGAAGCTAAGCTCGGCGGGAGGCCCGGTGGCGAGCGGGAGGCCGAGCAAGCTTGGTTCTTTGATAGCTCGGAGGCGAGCTAGGAGGGCTGAGGAAGCTCAGCGTGCGGGAGGGCTCGGAGGCGAGCCAATGGTTGTTTGTAAGACGAGCATAGGAGTGGTTTGGAAGGCCACCGAAGGTCTGGAACGTCTTCCGGAGGAAGGCCCGGGGTACGCCTTCAATGTACCGTTCTTGGTCCTTCCCCAAAAGCCTTATGACACGTCATCTGCCATATGTCGTGATCTGGGAAGTTCTCAGTACCGAGCATCATCATTAGCCCCCCACTCTCGTCTCGACCTGTTTATGGGTCGGGTCGAGAGTGATCTGATCGGTCACCCGGGCTAAGCTCTTATTTGAAGACATCGTCGGCGCGGATTCCCGGGCAATTAGTTGTATTTTTTTCGATGACGTCAGCGGATCAGGGGAGAGATCTTGCATTAAAGATGAAGCGCCGATTCGGGCATACGTTCGCCGAAACGCCAGGCCATGTGTCCGGCGTTGGTTGGCTAACGTGACGGGCCGCCGGTGTTTTTCGCGCTCGACGGGACGCGCCCAATGCATGTGCGACAGGTGGAATGTTGACGGCCGCTGAATGCGAAGTGTTGTTTTGGCGGGAGACGATCGGCGCCATAAGATGTGTTCGCCTACTGCTATAAATAGAGATGGGATCCCCCCCAGGGTCCACAGTTCGCTATAATTTCCTCAGTCCTTCATGTGTTTGCTCGGCGCTCTTCCCTTTAGGTCGGACTTCTTGCGTTCTTTCCTCGGAGAACTCCTTCCTTTGCTCAGGTTAGATGTCTTCCTCTGGGGAATCCGTAGAAATAGCTCGGGTAGATTCTAGGGAGTCTTCTGTAGCTTCCTTTTCTGCTTCTTCCTCTTTCTCGTCCGAGTCGGAATCCCCCCGGGAAGTTAAGGTTAGTCATGCTCCCCAGGGCCGTGAGACGGGGACGGTCCCTAAAGCGCGTGTCAAGAGTGTCCGTGACGCGCCTTCCCTCCTGAGGCATGTGTACGAGCTCACCACAATCCGGGCTCGCTTCCACATTCCCCCCGGCTACTCGCTTCGCTTGGTCGGGGAGGGAGAGAGGGCAGACCAGGTATGGGGTGTTGGGGTCGAAAATTGCACCCTGGTTGACCAAATCAAAGTCAAGGTCAACCCAAGCCAAGTGGGCTTAAGCCCAGATCAAGCGGGTTCATGCCCAGGTCGAGTCCAAACATGAAGCGGCCGGCCCACCTCCATGCCAAGATGAAATCATGTAATAAATAATTTTTATGCAATTTTTTATGCATGAATGGGCATAAAACCAAATTTTTGTAAAGCCCATGGCTTATGTGCAAAAAGAAATGGCACATGAGCCATGGGATGGGTGAAATGCCATTTTGTAAAGCCCAAGGGGCTATATGTAAAGTGTATAGCCTATAAAGGCAAAGATAATGAAAATATCTAACAACTTTTTCTCTCTCCCAAAAAGAATCAAGATCTGTGATTTTCTCATTCCTTAAGGTTCTAAAACCTTCTTCTTTCTTTTGAATTAAATCAAGAGTTATAATCTTCCTTTTCCAAAAATAAATATTTTTTCACCACAAAACCCACCAAGGGGAGCTTGGATCTTCCATCAGATCTTAAAAAGGAGAGATTTTTAAAATCTAACCCCTCTTGTTATCCAAGAGCCGGCCAACAGAGAAAGAAGAAGGAGACCCATCTCCAAAAATCCCACTTTGGGAAGATCCAGAGCTCAAGGGAGAAGCCATTTTCATCATTTCCAAAAATATCTTAGGAGTTTAACTCCACTCTGAATCCTTTTTCGGGAGTTTAAATCCTATTTCTGGGGCCAAAAGCCCATTTTTCTTGTCGGCGGCCAAGCGCCCAAGCGCCTAGCGCTCAAGCGCCCAATGCCCACGTGCCGGGCACGTGAAGCGCTGGCGCTCGAGCGCCATGCGCTCAAGCGCCCACTGCCCACGTGCCGGGCACGCGATGCGCTGGCGCTCGAGCACCTAACGCTCCAGCGCCCACGTGCCCAGCGCTCACGTGCCGGGCACATGATGCGCTAGCGCCTAAGCGCACAGCGCTCAAGCGCCTAAGCGCCCAGCGCTCAAGCGCCCAGCGCTCGCGTGCTAGGCACATGAGGCGCTGTCCCCACGCGTCCTTTGGGCGCTTTTCCCCTTTTATGTACATACACACACACACACATACTCTACAACACTGTCCCCCATTAAAAAAATACAACACTGCACATTGAGTTCGCATGACCCGTTTGAACCGTCAATCGGAGGTTCTCTCGCTCCAATGGTGAGGGGTAATTAACGACAGCTTAGTCCGCGTCTGCCGGAGATTCGGATCCCCACAATCAATAAACCCCAGCCTACCCTAGGCAGGGGGAATCTGTAATGCGCCTGACAAGCGCACGCGCATTCCCATCTCAATGGGATGACGAAAAACACCCTACACGGGGCAAGGAGATTGCCTTGTACTTGGAAGCCTTCTGGGTCAGAATGTGTTTTCTCTTCTCCCTCAAGGTGAGTGCAACACTGCATTGCTTTCAATTTGCCCTGGGTCAGTTAGTGTCGAACTCGTGGAGGATTCTCCTCAGGTTCCTGGTCCGATTGAGATTGCAGGAGATCCCTTTCAGCCTGAACTGTCTGGGAGATGTTGAGCAGGGTATACTCCTGGAATTTTGGGGAGTAGGGATTTGGCCGCTCAATTTTCTTTTTATCCTCTTTTGTCTTTTTCTTCTGATCGGTCTAGTCTGTCCGAGGTAGGTTCGCGTTCACCTCGGACTCGAGCTGGATCTCTCGCTCGATCCAGGTTTTTACCTCGGCCATGGTCTTAGGTTGCGCTAATGCAAAGGAGTGGAGCCACTCCTTGTGCCTAAGACCCGACTTAAGGGCAGTGATGACCCTCTCGTCCCGGTGCTCTGGAACCTCAAGGAGAGCGTTGTAGAAGCGGATGACGTATCCTTTGAAGGATTCATTGTCCCCACTCTTTATAGTGAAGAGATGATTGACTGTCTGCTTCTGCTGTCTGTTCCAGATTAAGTGGCCAAGGAACTGGGCGGCCAGCTCATCGAAAGTGGAGATGGAGCGTGGCGTGAGTCCTCGTAACCAGTCCCGTCCAGAATGGATGAGAGTGGTGGGGAATGCCCGGTATTGTGCGGCGTCGGAGTTGTCCTGGAAGCTCATCCCTGCAGTCAACGCGTCCAAATGGTCTTTCGGGTCGGACTTCCCGTCGAAGAGGGAGACCTTTGGGTGCTTGTTCCTAGAGGAGACGTGGACAGCGAGCAACTCTTCGGTGAAGGTCTTCGTAAGCGAGTCAGCGACATATCTAGCCCCGTCGCTTGATGGGCGACTCTCCCGATGTATACCCTCAATCTTCTTTTCGAGAGCATCGAGTCGGTCGTGGTATCCCGAGGATTCGGCATATTCGGATTTATGGCCCCTGCTGCTGGCGAACTGCGCCTGGCCGCGGTTCCGATTCCGTTCGATGAGGTTCCTCAGGTCTCCTGGCGAGGTCGTCCTCGAGCTACCGTGGCGAGTCCCATCCGCGTGACCCTGTCGAGGGAGAGGGCGCCTGCTATGCTTGGGAGCAGGCGAGCTGACCGACACCTCCTCAGGAGGGACAGGAGCGCGATGGGGCTCAGGGTGGGGTGCTCTTTCATAAGAACTCGGCATCGAGCTGTAAGGTGCCCACCGGGTCATCGAATTGGTCGGCACGGGGGATCTGGTGGCCGCCGGAGATAGCGAGGCGGTGCCCAGATGTGCCGGCGCGGACGGTGTCTTCTCTCCCTATGTGTCATTCCCGAGGTGGGGGAGCGGCGACTTGGGGAGCTTGTCCCGTCATTTGGACACGGACAAGCGCATCCACGACGAACGCGGGCCGATTTATTCGCGCAGACAGGGCGTGAATGGCGTTCGGGGGAGGAGGGGATCCACCCACGTCTCCGTTGTGGGGAGGGCGGCGGCTGGAGCTTGGATCGTCGCGATGATCACTCGCCATGAGTTCGAGATCGGAAGATCAACTTTCGTTGAGCGGAATTTTTCCTTCCCACAGACGGCGCTAACTGATGGAGCACAGGGTCTCCTTCAGATGTTGTCTTCCGTTGATCTACAGCGACCGTTGATGGATGGCTGATATTGGATTTGAGGGTTACTTCTCAGTGTGTGTGGATCTCAGTGGGCTTGATTTAGGGATGAAGCCGAGCTACCTGCAAAGAAGTCCCGGGATGGTTGTACCACCGTGGACCCTCCGACGATCAATTTAGTCGAGGTATTTGGGCAGAGTAACAACCTATTAGGGTAAAATTGTCTTACCTGAGTCGTCTGAGAGAGGGGTTTATATAGTGGCAGCCATGGGCTGGCGGGCGCGAGATTCACGCCGACCGTTACGTCCCCGGGCGTTACGCCTGTGTGAAAGGCGGGATCCCCCATTAATGACGAGATATGCTCGTTAATGGAGGGAACACGATGGCATGGAACGCGGGATCGTGGGTGGCGGATATCTTGCGTCTGGCGAGATTCGCGGAGACATGGCGGAGACGCCTATGATCTGTGCTGTTGGTCGGTTGGTGATACCGAGGAAGCTAAGCTCGGCGGGTGGCCCGGAGGCAAGCGGGAGGCCAAGCAAGCTTAGTTCTGTGATAGCTCGGAGGCGAGCTAGGAGGGCTGAGAAAGCTCAGCGTGCGGGAAGGCTCGGAGGCGAGTCAATGGTTGTTTGTAAGACGGGCATAGGAGTGGTCTGGAAGGCCACTGAAGGTCGGGAACATCCTCGAGAGGAAGGCCCGGGATACGCCTTCAATGTAACGTTCTTGTTCCTTCCCCGTAAGCCTTATGACACGTCATCTGCCACGTGTCGTGATCTGAGGAGTTCTCAGTACCGGGCATCATCAATGGGTTTTGAATTAAGATTTTTCTTTCAATCTCTATTAATAGAGGAGGTCGATGAGTGGAGGAAGAGTGAGGGAGGCATTGGTCGAGACAGGAAGCGGCGGCGGAGAGAAGAAAGGAGGAAGCCATGGCCATGGAGGCCATGGGGCATGAGAGGATTTTCAGAGAGAGAGAGGAGAAACCGAGTGATTTTTTTTACCAGTTAAAGTGGAGGGTACAACGGTAATTTTGTAATTTTTGTTAATACTGTCAGGTATCAAACTACTAGCGTCAAAGATATGTATTTATAAGTAACTCACAAAAACTTAGGTATTTATCTGTCAAACGGAGGAAACTTGGTTATTTGCTTCCAATTTAGCCCACTTTAATATATCAAATCTTTAGAAACATTAAATCAAAAGGCTAATTGGTTTGATGTGTTTCCATATTGAAAATGATTGAGGAACAATATTTATCAGCAAATTAATTGATTAGATATTAGCATCGCTTTGGCCTTTGTCTGAGCATTCATTATTGCTTGCTAGTTTTCTGCAACGGCTATGCAAGTGATGTATTGTAGATTTTTCTGAAGTTAAAATCAACCCTATAATTTAAATATTATATGCTTAGAATAAAGTTATAAAGATGCCTCTAGAAGGAAAAAGGGGAGGCTTAGGAAAAAAATAGAGTGGAGCTAGCGTTGGATTTTAGAATTTAAAAGAGTCCACACTTTTTTTTGAATGGAATAATGAATAATGATGTTGATAGATTTAATTTGAGAATTGATTGAGATAGTTTTTCTCATGTATTGTATGATAAGAGTCTTAAGAGACCATCTAAATTATCGTGTTATATATATATATATATATATATATATATATATATATATATAGATATATTTTGGCGACATAGGAAGCAAAAAAAAGATAAATCTTGATGATGTGGCCGATTTTAGAAGTGTTTTTCCATCTTTATTTTTTAAATTTATCTTAGGAAAAAATGAAGGGAAAAAAATATAGATCTCTTATACTGTAGTTATAATAGCATAGATATGATACATACTTTGAAGTTTGCATTAGACTCAGCAGAGATTTATTCTCTTGTATGAGATCCCTGGTACCTAATAGTGTGAATGTTAAACTTTATGTATGATGACGGTCCACCTCGGCGTCTCAATCTCTGGTATGAAAAGAGTTTCATAATTTTTCTACATCTTCGTGAACTTCAAATCTAGGTATTTTCAAAATTCCAGGCTGATGGAGGGTTCAAATCAGTATCATATTGTACCTAATTATTTCATTCATTACCCATCATTGTAAATTGGTTTAATCTGACAGCAATCGCATTTAAGTCCCGATTAAGTAGGTGTACAACCAGAAATTAAAAGAGACAATAAACACACCCTCGTTTTATTGTTCGTCATTGATTGATTTCTTGGACTGCCATGAAAAGGTGGCTCAATTTCAAAATCAAATGTGACATTAATAAATGGGTAATTTCACCAAAACCATCCTCAGATCCTGCCTATGTTTCCAAAACCACCCCGAAGAAAATTTCCATCATAGAAACCTCCTAAGGTTACCTTTTGTTAAACGCAATCCCCAAGACGGAAAATTCTACAGTGTGCCGGCCGCGCCTGGTCATTAAAGAGAAAGAAATAAGATCAAGGACGTCACCAAACTGTTCGAAGGGTACCCGAAATTCTCCATATCTTTTTCTCTCCTAGCCGGATGGGGTGTAAAACACCCGGCATACAGAATAATTTCTCCCCCAAGACCCACTACCATTAATTCAAATGTGAAATGATCAAAATACCCTTATATATTTTCAAATCGGGTTCTGATCTATGCAACAGAAAGAGGAAAGGAGTTTCTCAGCTACGAAACAGATAGGGGAAAAACCTAACAAAATTTTTAGCTCTTTCGACGACGATTTGAGCGATCTTGCAAACTGGAGCATGCGAGGACTTGTTTGGTCGGCGATCTGCAAGAATTGAACATAAAGATCATCGATTTGGACAATTCTCATCGATTTGGTCTGTCGATTTGAAGAAATCAAGGTGAGATCTCTAAAAATAAAACCCTAACTCCTTATTTTCTCTAATTTAGCATCCTTTCGTTGTTTGGATACATTATTTACCTTAAAACCCTAACCCTTGATATATTTTTGTTGTTTGGGTACATTAATTATAATTGCAGTGTGATTTGTGTGTTAGTGTTGTGATTTTTTTTAAGTTAGTGCTTGTTAATTCTAATTTTGAGCCGTCTCAAAGAAATAGAGAGAAATACAACTTTCCAGGCATATTTTGAGTCGGTTCAAAAAGACTATGAGCCGTCACAAAGAAACAGAGAAGAATACAACTTTGCAGGCATATTTTGAGCCGGCTTAAAAAGACTGAGCCGTCTCAAAGAAAAGGGTTCGAGCCTTCTCAAAATGGTCATGAGCCGTCTCAATGAAAGAAAATTTTGTTAACTTGATAGGGTGGGAATACATTATTTGGCTCTTCTTAATTACCGAAGTGACCCCGTGTTTTTTCCCCTATTCCTGCATATTTTAAATTGAATAATATTATTTTTAAAATTTTGTTCGAAAGTAACCTTCAACAGAAGAATATTGCAAGGAAAAAATTTAAAATTTAGACAAAATAGGTATAAATTTCATCATGTTCTGAAATTATACATAATCGCACTGCAATTATAATTAAGAACTCACATTACATTTTGAAATCCCACAATATATAGCATTATAAAACTTGTTACATTATAATGTTGGAATCGTTGGTTCATGCATTACTTTATACACTACTAGCTTGTTGTAGGCTTAAGTATAAATTTAATAAAATCCATTCAAAATTGATATATCTTTGATTTTCATATCAATTATGGTTGATCCTATTATTGTCATTTTAATTACTTCATAGATATATCTTTTGGATACTTGAACTAAAATTCCTGTTTTTCACAGATGGCTGATCCTATTATTACTGTAATTTTTTAATCAAGCTAGGAAAATTAACACAGAAAATAATAGATATGAAGGGGGTAGATGCTCTGTTTATGAAGAATTACAACACACATTCTCTTATCAAAATATTCTTGAGATGGTCCATGACATTGAATATGAAATCTGCAAAATTTTGTATTTATCTAAACCTGGACAGATGTCAAAAGTTATTGATAAGATTGTACAAGAGTTGAAGACTTTGATGCAAAATGGCACTGAAATTTACTTTTATTTGGAGAATTGTAAAGATTCTAAAAGGCTGGAAAGTCTTCAAATAGGGTTATCTGTGCCTGAGGAAGAGGTGATTTTTTTTCTAAATCAACCTGCAGTTAATTTCATTATACAGTCCAGTTGGATTCACTAGTAGTTTTTTGTATTTTATATCATGTATACACTGTATGCACTAAAATGTGTTATATTTTGAATATGGGCAGACCAACAGTACAGTCATAAGGATGCCACTGGAGCATGACTCAATAAGCAAAGAAAATGTTGAGCATGAAAGAAAGAACCAGTTATGAATTCACCACATTCAGTGAAAGAAACAAGATAAAGTAACATAAATTATGAAAAAAAATTCATTCTCATATTAAATTTATGCCATATGAGAATAAAATATTTATATGAATGAATTGAAAAGAAGCCTGCAATCTTGAAAATGAGGAGATCACATAAGGGTCACCAATCAGAACAACCAAATATTGTGGCACCTTTAAAGTAAAGAAATATGGTGCTAATATAATATGCTATTTTATGATAAGTTTACACAGTTTATAATTAGCTTGTTTCTATACTACTTTATAGGGAGCCTGTAATGTTGCAACCCAGAAGGTTACCTAGGAATCACAAATTAGCCATATTCTAAGGCCCAAACATAACTGAGAGGCCAATAATAGCTATGTAACCAAGAAGAACTAAACATCCAAAGAAAGAAACTAAGCATGAACAAGATGAAGAATTTTCAAATTCCACCGACCATTCCAGTGACAGGGAAAAGAATCTTGAAGTTTCAGAGATTGGAGTGATTGAAGTGTTAACCCAGGAGGATGACAACCCAGAGGTGTATTATGATAATGATGAGTTGATGTCAATACATGAAAATGAGAAGTGTGTTAAGTTCAACTTTAGAGAGTTTGACATGGATCACCAAAAAGGCAAAATAGTGCTTGCTGAAGGAGACAAATTCCATAATGATGTCTAGTCCAGAATGACTTTACAAAAAGAGGTTGTAGATACAGGTTATACAGTTAAGTATGTGATGAATGAAAGTTATAGAGTGGCAGTGGTATGTAGCAAGATGGTAACTGAGAATTGTTTACGGAGCAAACATGCATCATGGGCTGCAAAAAAAAAAGTTCATTTCATATAAAGACCCTGAAGAACAAGCATATTTGCCAAAAGTCACAATAGAATAAACTTGGAAGTACTGAATGGATAGCTAAAGAATATGAAAATCAGATAAGGAAAAATCCAATTGGGATGTGAAAACAATGCAGAGAACTATGAAGAGTGACTACTTTTTGAAAGTCAAAGCTAGTCTACTCTATAAAACTAAAAGAGTTGCGAAAAGGAAATATGAAGGTAGCCACAAGGAGCAGTACATGAAAATTAGAGAGTATGCCAATATAATTCCGTTGAAGAACCCAGAAAGTTATGTGAGAGTTGTGTTGGATCACTCTTTGCCTTATTCTCCACCTTTCTTTCAAAAGATATATGTTTTATTTGCTGCACCGATCAAAGGTTTCAAAGCAGAATGCATGCCATTTATTGGTTTAGATCGATGACATCTCAATGTCCAACGCAGTGTCTTATTAAATTGTAGAGGAAAGGAACAATAATTTTCACTGCAAAAACAAACATATGTTCTTTATAAACATGTAAATACCTAAAGTTATATACTTAATTTTTATAGGGATGCAAACAATGAGTTGTTTCCTATTGTATTGGTAGTAGTGGAGGCAGAAACTAAAGATGCATGGAAGTTTTTCTTGGAGTGCATATCTGATTCTTTGGAATCATATGAAGAGAATGGTTTTGTTTTCATGTTAGACAGACAGAAGGAATGTATCATTTCAAATATCTTCATATTTTTTGCGCTAAACATCAGATGATATTACATAAGTAAAAGATATGAACTTATTTTCAAATAACAGGGATTGATTGCTGCACTTGATAAGGGTTTTGCTAAAGCTGAGCATAGGTTTTGCTTCAGACATTTATATGCTAACTTGTTGGAAGCATGTAGAGAGTCTAGAGCTATCAAATCTCAATTTCACACTTGTGCCAAGGCATACACTGTTGAGATTTTTACAGTGCAGATAGAATTACTCAAAAATAAAGACATAAAAGTTTACAACTGGTTAAAGAGACATCATGATCCTTTTTATTGGTGCAGAGCTTACTTCACTACATTTGTGAAATGTGATTTAGTTCTTAACAATTTGTCAGGATCTTGAAATGGGGTTATCACAGAGGCTAAGGATTAGCCAATACCTGGCATGTTAGAAATGCTTAGGAGAAAAGTTATGACAAGAATGTTTGAGAAAAGACAATGTATACAAAGTCATGCTAGAAATATTTGTCCTATAATTATAAAGAAACTTGCTCAAGAGTCTGGAGATTGCCATGTGCTGCAGGGTGGAGGGCAAGAGTTTGAAGTGATAAAAGAGTGCAGGCGGTTTATTGTCAATCTACAGAACATGACATGTTGTAGAAAATTTGATTTAACAAGGATTCCATGTTTTCATATCATTGCAGTTTGTATGAAGAAAAGAAGATACCCAGAAGATTTTGTACACCCCTAATTTTTTAAATGTGAAAGATTATTAATCTTCAATTAACCAAACTCTACATTGTAGTAGATGGGAGAAGACCAACTTGCCAACTCCATTAGCCCCATACTATAGAAATAAATCTGGAAGGCCAGCAAAAAAGAGAAGAAGAGTGCTTAATGAGCTAACTCGATGTGTGTCGGTTAGAGCATCTAATGGATCACTTATGTGCTCAAAATGCAAAGATAAAGTCCAAATTGTTAACTGATAAATTAATGCATGAATTTTCTTTTAACAAATCTTGTATATGTTCATTGTTAACTTGATAGGATGGGGACATAATATAAAAACTTGCAAGAATGAAGTATCCATATCAACTTGGAAGGGGGCAACAGGAAACAAACCAAGTACACTAAAGAAAACAGCATTATGACTGATTGTGGTAAATTGCCTAGCACAAGCTCCCAAGTTTAGACTCAAAATTTTACATCTTCAGTAGGTCAAACTAATATATAAAGAGAAACAGGATTAGCTGTTGGGATGTAGGAAGTCAAGCTAATTCATTACCTGCAAAAAGCAGATTAGGGTTGAGTAGAACTCCATCACAAGAACAACACCCTAGAGTAGGTGATCTTGGATACTGATTTTGTATGTTTGCTTTAATTAATTTTTTCATATAAGTTCACTCAGCTTTTCTTTTGCAGAAGAAATTAGCACCAAGAAGAAAGTCAGATGCTGCAACTGCTTTGGAGGGGCAAAAATAGTTTCTTGTGCTTGTACTGCTTTGGAGAAATTTTTATATTTTAAGACATGTAACTATAAATTTGTTGCAACTGCTTTAGATGGGGTTTTAGACTGTGTATGTATGCCTTTTTCGTGGTTACAATCTATTTTATGTATGACTTAAGGCTTGGAAATGTAGTTGTTGTTATCATGCTTGTAGATGTAGTTATTGTTGATGTGCTATTGTTATGGTGTATTTTGTTCAATGTGTAGCTCAGTGTTGCTACATGCAGAAATTTTGTTCAAATTCTGCTCAAATTTGTCCTCAACAATATATGTTGACCTTATTGGATAAAATCTATCTTAGTTTTGATATTAGATAAAATACTATTTAATCATTTTTTACACATTGACAATACTTGTGGTTAATTTATATGATTTCAATGTTTAAAAACATAAATAGATTGACGATGTCGAAAAAAATCTAAGAAGATATGGATTATCAAGAGTAGAGATCAACTCTTAAAGCGACTCAGAGAATGTGTTTCCAAAATATAAAATTATGTATTTTCTTTTTACTTGAGTTGTAGGTTATATCTCGTATGTGCAAAGTGATTTAAAAGTCTAAACTATTTCTGAGTCTCTACTTGAGCTGGCTCATAGATATTTGAGCTGTTTCATAAATTCTTTCGAATAATCATTTTTTCTTTGGTTCTTTGAGACGACTCATAACCATTTTGAGCTGGCTCGAACCTTTTTTTTGAGACGGTTCAAAATTTTTAAGCCGGCTCAAAATATGTCTGGAAAGTTGTATTTGTCTCTGTTTTTTTGAGACGGCTCACAGTCTTTTTGGGCCAGCTCAAAATATGCCTGAAAATTTTTATTTCTCTCTGTTTCTTTGAGACGGCTCAAAATTGAAATTAACAAACATTAAATCAAAAAAAATTCACAACACTAACTCAAAAAAATTTCACAACACTAACTCAAATTTTTAGTGTTGTTAGATGTGTGCATTAATCAACAAACAAAAACTGGAATTCAAAAAACTGCAAAATATATATTCATATATATATTACTGGATCATAACATCCCATACATTCACATTTTCACAACAAAAAGTTCACAGAGATCAAGCTGTATCTAATAGCACTGCATTTTTTCACTTCCTCAACAGCTCCAGTATATGAAAAAACACAAACAAACCATTAAAATTGACACGATCCTAAGCCACATCCATTGTTCAACCCCTAAGCTAACAAAACCAACTACAAAATTTGCATTTTCTATCCTACCAATTCTCATATCTTACTCCTATTGTGCAATTTTTCCTTGAAGTGCTCATTCTCTCTCTGCAGTTGTTGCATGTGCTTCATTCTCTCTCGCAGTTGTTCAACATACTGCATAACCTTAGGTGTCGTCTCAAGGTATCTCCACACAGAACCTACATTTTCGAGGAAAATGGTATCAAACATAGAACTTTCGACCCGCGTTCTCCTCAGTCATAGCAACAAGAATTAGGGCATGAAGATAGCTGTAGCAAAGAACTTGGCCATCAGGATCCACTCCCTGAGCTCTTTGATGGATTGTTGCCCCTTTGACGTGATGATTGTGCCAACTTCCTCATTGATCTCGAGCAGAAGCAAACTCTTAAAATGAAAATTAACCGAGTTGAGAAGAGGAGGGGCCGTAAAAAGAGGGAAGAAAGGGTAGTTTGGAAATTTACAAAAGTCACGTGAGGGGAAAAATATCTTAAAAATGATAAAATTAATGGCAGGGGGGTCGGGGGGAGGGAATCGCGTTTTACAGGAGGTAACGTTAGGGGGTTTCTGTGATGGAAATTTCTTCAGAATGATTTTTGGAACATAGGCTAAGCTCACGGTGGTTTTGGTGAAATTTCCTTTAATATATATTGTTTTAATTAAGCCATTCAAGAAGGAATTTAAGGCTCATACCAGTTGTGTCAATGTACTGACCCATCATATATCATATTCAAGTCCTAACCTAGTCATATTTTGGAGAGAGAGACGGAACAAAACTTCTTATACGAGTACCGATGTTAATTTTCGATGACTATCCATATTCATATACGTCAACGATAACCGGATACGGATATGATAATGTATATATTCATTCCGTATCCACATATCAGATTTATTATCTGACTTGTTAAACTATGAATGAATATAATTTTTACGATATTCATATTATATCTGTATCCATATTCGAATTTTTTCAAACATGGATAGTGGTTTTTATTATCTGTATCTGTATTCGCATCTCCAAAGAACTTATATCTGATCCGTTGACATCTCTAACTTTTATGGTGTCTTGATGGTGCACTTGGTACTTGAGCTCTCAGTCGAATCATCAGTCAGTTTTCAATAGCCATCCCTAACAACTACGTCCATCAGCCAAATCCCAATCGGCTTCTCCCCTACTATTTGTAAGGGTATATTTGTCTGTAAAATAAGAGGCAAACTTCTTCTTACTCCTCTTGGTCGATTTTCCGGTGCTCGAAACATTCAAGTTATTTCAGCTAGTTCTCCATAACGTAACATACATAGGACCGAAGACCAGAAGTGGGTTGTTGTGTCTTGAAAGCAATTAATTCACTCAATCCCTTCCTCAAATATTTGAGTGGTAGCTAATATTAATGCATTAGAGAAGTGCCTAACTTGCCTAACCTACTTAATAATTTCTTGCTCACCACTATTGATTCTAGTGAATTATACCCAAGTAAGTCAAGCCTACTGCACCGGTTTTTTTTGCAGTGGGTGGTGTAGATGAGAAGTACATACTCATTAATTCTTATAGCAAAACTTGCCTTTCTGATGGAAGCTGAAATCTCCCTCAGATGTTGTCCTTCGTCGATCTGGTTGCAAGCGGTTCTAAACGGTTGTGATTGAGAATGAAAATTGGATGTGTGGATCTCAATGGGTTGTTGGATACTATTGATGCCGGGCTACCAGCAAGGGAAGTACTGGGGTGGGAAACCACCATAGGACCCTCCGACGATCAAGTAACTATCGAGGAATAAAGGCAGCGTAGAGGTGTATTAGAATTAATTCTTCTTATCTGGATCATCTGGTAGTGGGGGTTTATATAGTGGTCACATGAAGTGGACCAACACGAGATTCTCGTCGCTCGTTACGCCTCTGCATCATGTTCGCACTGATGGCAGGACACGCCTATTAATGGCGGGATCTGCTCATTAATGGAGAGATACGCTAGCGCGAGATGCGGGCCGTGGAGCGGTAGAGATCTCGTCGTGGCAAGATGCACGGAGCCGTTACGGGAGCGCTTGGGCTCCATGCTCTCGGTAGAACAGGGTGGATAGCTCCATGGCCGAGGAAGCTCGGCTATAAGATTTCTCGGAGGAGAGCTGTCGGTTGGTTGTTTAGGTGAAATTGGGAAGGCACTCCAGAGAGATCCCCAAAAGGTCGAATGCAACATCGGAGACGAGGTACCGAAGAATGTCTCTAATGCATCATACTTGTTCCAGCTCCGCAGCCCTCAGGAGTCTAGCAGGCTTAGCGGATGACACATCATCCTCCACGTGTCGTGATATGGGGAATACTCGTTTATGAGCCTCGTCACTAGCCCCCCATTCTTGCCCTGACCTATTTATGACTCAGGGTTGAGAGTGGTAAGCCCGGTTTTTGACGATTCAGCCTAAGATTCCCCAGCAATGGGTCGTCGGACGAAGACGCACCGTTTGGCGGCTGCTCATCCTGAATCCCTAGATCCACATGGCGGTTCGCGAAGCGCCTCAGCTCCCGTGCGTATCTTTGGTGACATCAGTATATCAGTGAAATAATTGCGCCTAAAAAGGGGGGGCACCGTTTCGTTCACTCGGCCGGTTGGGCTACACGCCACATGTCCTCTACTGGATGGTAGGACGTGGGTGGCTGTCACCCGAATCCTGGTGATATAGGACGTGTCCAATAGCCGGTTGCCACGTGGAGTCTCGGTGGACGCCTGGTGTGACACTTCGTTTTGGCGGGAACGGATGCGGGCCATTGGATGCCTTCTTCCTGAGTGTATAAATAAGGGGGTTCATCCCACGACCATTACTTTACCCTAACCATCTCTTGTTGTCTGAAGATTGCTCGGCGCACATTCGCTTAGGTGGGAACTTCAGCTGTCAAAACTTTTCCTCGGCCAAACCTTTCTTGAATCAGGTTAGATATCTTCCTCCGAAATATCTATTGACGTAGTGGGGGTCGAGTCGGGCGATGAGGCTTCAGTCTTTGGAGCCGAGCCCAGCGAGTCTTTGTAATACCCAGTTCTTTTATACACCAATACCCGTATTTTTGTTACTTGCAAAATTGCATATTTATATTTCAAGTATTTTATTTATTTTAAAACCCTAACCCTTTATATTTATTTTCCTAGATTTTTACCCAATCCATTAGCCGCTCCCTTTCCATTTCTTTTAAATCCTTTTAAACTTATAACCCAAACCCAAACCTTATTTCCTCTTTATTTTTCTATACCCAGCCTAAGCCCAAACCTTCACTCCCCTTTTCTTTTATTATTTCCCCTTTCTTTTCTCATTTTCCTCGAGCCCATCACACCCTTCCCTTTTTCTTTAGTTTTCCTGTTATTTCCGGCCCAAACTCCCTAATTCTTTTCCTATTTCTAAACTGAGCCCGGCCCATCCCCTCTACCCGACCCGTTAGCGCTCCTTCTTCCCCACGCTCCTTTCCTTCCCGCTCGTTTCTTTTCCCCCACGTCGCACGTCCTCTCGCACCCGCCTCTCTCGCGCCCACGATGCGCGCGCGTTCCCTCCTACGACCCGCTCCCATCAATGTCTCCCTCCCTTCACCTTGCTCCCTCCTCCTTCTCGCGCTTCTCCCTTTTCTCTCTCTCTCTTTTCTCCCACCGCCGTCTCCCCCTCTTTATCCACGCAAGAACCCCAGCACTGACGTCCACTCCACCCTACCACCTTCGACCTCGACCGCATCGCCTCCTCCCCTCGCAAGCCTGCACCCACGCCGCGACCGAGGCTCCACCTTGCTGGCGACCCCTTGAGCCCCGAGCTCCAGCCCCGACACCGAGCCTTCATCCGCGCCCTTCCAAGCTGTAGACCTGAGTGCACCCCCTCTGCAGGCCACCTCACCGGCGCCTCCGTCGACCTCACGTCGTCACCACCAAGCTCTCTCTCTCTCTCACAGGAAACATCTCTTTCCCTCTCTCTCCCTCGGTAATCTCTCAGCACCTCCCTCCCTCCCTCTTTCTCTTTCTCTCTCTCTCTCTCTTACACCAAGCATCTCTCTCTCTCTCAGCCCTTCTTCAAAAAAAAAGAACCCTAGCCGACCACACCTCTGCACTTACGCCGATCACCTCGCCGGGGCTTTGACCCCGTCATCTCCGCACCCCTCTCCACCGACCTCGACAACACCAGCGACACCCACCACCGACACCCCCTCTCTGCTGCAGGGTTTCTAGGCACTCTCACAAGGGTCTATAAAGCATCAACCATGCCCGATTTAAAATTTAGACGTGCCGAACAACCCTAACCAAGATATTTAAACTAGAGATTAGGAGAAACAAAGCATGTTAAACACTTTAACACTAAGAGTTTGGGATTACAACCTTTGTAGTCTGGTCCTTCACTTATAAAGCTCCGTGTTGAGGTCCCTTCGCTGCGATCATCATGTTCCCGGACTCTATAGAGGCTCCACGAAGAGAAAGATGCAAGCTTTCTTCCGATCTTCGATAACTAAGATGATCTACTTGAAGTTTCTTTAACACAAGCTCTCACTCACTAAATGAAGTGAACACCCTAATCTAAATGGCTAGGATAGATTAGGATGATGAAGTAGGATTTATGCTCTCATTTATTTTCTATTTCTCACACTAAATTATCACATAAAGAAAACCTAGAAAGCTTTCTCAAAGCTCAAAGAACAAGAAGAAGAAGGAAATTCCTTTTGTGATGAATAATGAAAATTATTATAATGATTAATAATGCAACCATGGTTGAATATGAAGAGGCTAACCATTGTAGAGACTTAACCTAGGGTGAAGGGTTTGGGTTGGGTTAGAAATATCTAGCAAAAATATCAAACATAATATCTTTGCTAGAAACAAAGTAAAACCTTCTACAAGCATCAAGAAAGAACTAACCCAAATCAAACCCTAACCTTGTTTAATCTCCACAAAACATGTTGCATTAGTAATCATATCATGTTACAATATAATATATCACATATATAATATATATTTGTAACAAAATAAAATAATACAATTAACATATATCGCATATATATCAATGTATCACCCGAGTGAGAAAAAGAATCTTTTAGCGAGCTTATATCAGTTAATGTAATTTAATATATCAAATATATAATTATACATTAAATTATCGAATCAAAACTTGATCCGATAATCCGGCTATTTCACAAATAACCGACTAATATAATCTGTATCAGTTTATCGAATCAACACTTGATCCGATGACCCGGCTATATCACATATACCCGGCCGATATCTCATATCGCGAGAATCTAATACGGTATCACATACACGTATTGTTCTCGGTCCCGCACATATCATATATGTGCTCCTACTCCGTTTTGCCTGAGTCAAGAAACCTCTGTGTAGGACTCTAAAGAATCGTCAATACGCCGGCAGTAGGTGATGATCATATCAAACACCCACAAGCCGCAAGCGGTCAGCTAAACGTAACAGCCACCCAGGTATTGAGCGATCAGAAGATCAACAAGCAAGCCTGTACATTCTCCTGTGAATCCAATCAGTAACACTCCCGTACAGTCCGGTCTTTTCGTCTGATATGTCGCATATCTCGCCTAGGGTTAGTAAACGTCAGACCCCAGCAGCTTGATAAGTCGTGTCGATATGAGGTCTATAATAGTTCGAGAAACTACTGATAACACTTACCAGTAAATCTCAGCAACCCTGGCCAGGGATTTCCAGTTATAGCCAATCGACCACAGCGCAACATAAACTCCCTATACCGGGAGAGACGAAACCCTTCCTATCGCTCATTGCCTCAATGTGATTCGGGACTGTACCCAAAAGCCACCTTTTTGCACGCCCTCTTGGACGTGGTATGATGGAAATCAAAGAACAGTTGGAATCACACAAGACTCTATGACGATCTCGGGTCTACAGACTAACCTGTACCAGTGTCACCAAAGAACTGCCATCTGACGTGGTGTATAATACCATCTGGGAGTTCTCAGCGAGTCCATCCAGTGTACCCAGTCTCCACTGAGCACCCGTATACCTTCTCTGATGTCAAACACCAATGGATATGGGATCATCCATCGCCCATCATATAGGTCAAGAAGCGCATACGCTAGTCTACTTTGGTATATCGATGCCCTGTCTCGATACACCTACGACTAGTAACATTTGAAGGATGTACTTGACGACTATACGGTCCCCACTAGTATTATCCGCATCATAGTCCTGGTAGTAAAGTACTCATCCTAAGGGCTTTATCAGCATGTAACATAGAGACAATCAGAGTACATGTTAAGATAAAGTGCAACCAGATAGCATACTATTATGTCGAGCAAGAAAGTCCTCCCTATATATGTCCAAACATTCATTACAATATACATCATATGTACAGTAATGGCCTCTAGGGCATACATATAACTAACAATCTCCCACTTGCACTAGGGCCATCTGTTGTGGTATCGCATACCCAACAATTAGTTGTGGTTGAAGTATCTCATACTCAACCATCCCATAAAAGTCTCTACTGGGAAAAAGGACTTTGTGAGTAGATCCACGCTGTTGTCCTCTGTGTCTACTCTCCTAACCTTGATCTCTCTGGAGATCAACCATCTCCATGATCAGGTGATACTGCCTAAGAATTATATCTGGATTTCTGAAGGGACGGGGGTTCCTCGGCTAAAGCCACAACTCCATTGTCACAAAATAGAAGTAACTGAGTTCATTTCATGAACTATTATCTATATCCACACTGCCTCTTTGGTAGCATCCTTGGTAACGATGTATCTTGACTTTAATCGTCTAGTAAGTTTCGGTTTCTAGCTTGGAACTCTTCCAACTTACCGTCCCTCCACTGAGGGTAAAGACAATGCCTGCGACTGACATTCAGTCGTCCTTATCACCCTAGAACCTTTCCAGTGATTCTCCCCACGATCGATTGATACTATCTCACTACAACTAGTGAGAATCCTAACATCCAATTAGATCTATCTCATAGATCCACAACCCAGGATTTAGGAGGTATCACCTTGATCCTATATGGAGAATCATTGTGATAAGCGGAGATTGACCGAGCGTAGCATAGGAAACTCCTTCCCTATCAAGAGTATGTCATCCACGTACTCTACGAGGATCAACACCATACTCCCTACTACCTTTTTGTATATACAAGGTTCATCTACCATTTTGATGAAGTCAAACTCTTTGACTACCATATCAAAACAGATGTTCCAACTCCGCGATGCCTGATTTATCACATAAAACATCTTGCACACGTTTCCGCTGCTCCCACTGTCTACGAAGCCCTTTGGCTGTGTACTTATAGACGCTCTCTTCCAAATCAACATTTAGAAAAGCAGTCATGATACCCAACCGCCAGATATCGTAGTCATGGTATGTAGCCGTGGCAAGTAGGATCTGGATGGACTTAAGCATAGCTTTGAAAGTCTCAACTTTTCCATGTACACCAAGTAATCTTCTCAAGATATACTTGCTCCTGATAGGGATTTAACCCTTCAGATAAAGCAACCAAAGTCAATACTTTGTTGGTGTATAAGGATTCCATCTCAGATCGCTAAGCATCCAGCCATTCTTATAGAGTCCCACTCCTGATGGCCTGCTCGAAATAAGTTCGGTCATCATCTCATGATGCAATCCTCGCTCCCACTGTCATAGAGAAACCGAAGTATCTCTCAGGTGGGTGAGGAACCCTACTCGATCGGCGGAGAGGCTGAGGTTCGTTAGAAACTATTGAATCCTTCGGTTCTACCAAATCATCAGCTGCAGTTTGTATAGCTGGAACTGTTTCTAGTTCTACCTCATGACCACTAATTTCTTCACAAGAAATTCCCTTTCACAAAGGTGGCATGTTGAGAAACAAAATATCTTTTGTTCCTCGGTTTGGTAGAAGATATTCCCTTGCGAATGCTTGGGATATCCAACAAACTTCCACAGAACCGACTTTGCCTTGAGCTTGTCCGGATTTTGCTTTTAGGCATAGGTTGGACAACCCCAAATCTTAACATACTTAAGATATGGGCTCTTCCCATTCCATATCACATATGAAGTGGTAGGCAAATGATTTGATTGGAACCCTATTCAATAGATATGCAGCTTCTCAAGTGCATAACTCCCAAAAGGAAATAGGCTATTCAATAGTACTCATCATAGAGCACACCATATCACATAGGGTGTAATTGCTCCACCCCGATACACCGATGTGCTGTGGTGTATTCGGAGGAGTAATGCTGAGAAAGAATCTCATTCTCTTTTAGAATAGTCCAGAAATTCCGTGCTCAAGTATTCTCCTCCTTGATCTCATCAAAGGACATAATACTTATACCCAGTTTTTGGTTCTCTACTTCTAACTTATATTCTGTGATTATCTCAAAAGTTTTGGACTTGTGTTTCAACAGGAACATATGTCTGAATCTTCAGAGATCATCAGTGAATGTAATGAAGTACAAAGAACCGGTCATGGCTGTAAGTCCACGTTGCTCACCCCGGTTCTTACGGGGAGGCGGAAACGACGAAAAACAATGATTTTGTGCAAGGCAACATGGACTCAAAAGCAAGGATCTTGGCTAAACATGAAACTAGTAAACACTAAGAGGTTTTAGCTACTATGTTGTAGAAGATATACCTCACGGAACCGGTCCTTCGGGTCTTCATCCCGCTGTCCCACTCGTCCATCTCAGCTCCAAGTGTCGATCCGGACCTTGGGCACCTCCGCGGCCTTCTTGAGTCGAAGACGATCCACCCGAGAGTTGTACACTAAGCTTCGCCTCAAGCCAAGGCAACTAGGGCAAAGAGATTGCTAATCTAAATGTCTTAGGTTGTGTAGAAGAGAAAGATGGATATGTTTGTCTATGTGGATTCTTTTTCTCTCAACACATGAGATCAAAAGAAGAGATCAAGAGGAGGAAGAAGAAGGAGAAAGTTTGCAACCATGGAGCTTTTCTTTTTCTTCTCACTTCATGAGAGAGAATGAGAAGAGAATAATGAAAAGATTAAAAACAAATGAAATGAACCATGGTTGCAATAATACACAATAATCATCATTACTAATCCTATCATGAAAGACTTGATGGCACATTGAATTGACCATTATCATAACACAAGAAATAAAAAGAAAATAAAAGAAGAGTGTAGATCCCTCTTGAAGGTCAATGGTCAACACGGTCAACGGGTCAACAAAGTCAAGAGGGGTCTAAGTGCTCAAATGGTCAATGCAATTAGCCATCACTAATCTATCACTAAAAGGATTAGTAAACAATGTCTCCCTACTCATAACGGTTTTGACCAAACGAATTGTCAAAACCCCAATGAGTGTGCCACATTACGGTTTTGGCCGAACCAACTGCCAAAACCCTAATGGGGCACCTTCTCCTTCATTGCTCCTCACTGTGCATACACACCCACATCCGCATTCCGTAGAATGTGAATGCACAGAAGACAAATCAAATCCATCTGTGCAGTACTAGGATCTGGCTTAAACCAAAGCCCACTAGTATTGCCTGCCCGAACAGCATATGCACACAAGTGCACGTAAGTGATCGAAGCCCTGCCGTAAAACCATACGGCCTCTACACGTTTCACTCAATGCAGGGAAACTCTCTGTTTGAGACTCTAAAGACTCGACACTACGCTGGCAGTGGGTTTAATCACAGACCGCAAGCGGTACTAGCTGTACGTAACGGTCCCCAGGTAGATGTCGATAAGAAGGCCGATGAGGTAAACCCATCCGAACTCCTACTGAGCCTGTATGTGACAATCTCCGTACAGTCCGGTCTGTTCGTCTGATACATCGCATGGCGGGCCTAGGGGGGCAGTGAACGTCAGTCCCTTAATAGCGGTACAAGTCATGTCGGAGTGAAGCCCAGAACACCCTAAGATGACACTGGAAACCTACCAGTATATCTCGCTTGCCCTGGCCAGGGACTACTTGTGTAATGGCTCTCCTAGACACAGCGCGATGTCAACCCCCAATACCGGGAGAGACGAATCCTGTCTAACCGTCACTGCCTCCAAGTGCTTCGGGACTGCACCCAACTACTACCTGTTTGCACGACTCCTTTGAGCCGTGGTAGGGTAGTAATCCAAGTGCAGTGGGAACACACTCGAGGCGAAGTGACAGTGTCAAGTCAGCGGACTAAGCTGTACTCATGTCACTAGGGAACTGATAACTGACGATAGGTATAATACCAACCAATAGTTCCCGACGAGTCCTGTCCGGTGTACTCGTAACCTAACGAGCACCCGCATACTATCTCAAGTACGACGTACTGACGGCTGTGGGACAGACCGTCTCCCCCACTGGGATGAGAAGCGCATACGCTAGTCTACTCCGGAGTATCGATGCCCTGTCTCGATAGTCCTACGACTACGGACCTGTATAAGGATGTGCTTATGGATTACCTAGCCCCCATGAGTGTGAGCGCCATCACAACGCTGGTAATCAAGCAAAGATCCTAAGGGCTCTACTAATATGTATATAAGCGATATGCTAAAAGAAACACGTGCACATATTGAAGTAGAGACAAACCAAGTAGCATACTACCATTTTGAGCAATATTGTCTATACAACTGTGAAATCCCAAGCTTCCATCAAGTAATATACAAGCTAGTATGATACAGTAATGGCCTCTAGGGCATATACACTAACAATCTCCCACTTGCACTTAGGCCATGTACTGGCGTATCGAAGACCTATCATCTCAATCAGCCGCTCGAACTGAGTCTGGGGTAGGGCCTTCGTGAGTGGATCTGCAGTGTTGTTCTCCGTATTTACTCTCTTCACCTCGATCTCCCAGCAATCTACGATCTTCCTGATCAGGTGGTACCGCCTCAAAATGTGCCTGGACTTCTGATGGGACCTGGGTTCCTTTGCTAAAGCTATAGCACCGTTGTTGTCGCAATACAGCGGTATTGGATCAACAATGGTAGGAACCACCTGAAGCTCTGTGAGGAACTTCTTCATCTAGACAGCTTCCTTTGCGGCATCGCAAGCAGCTATGTACTTCGCTTCCATAGTTGAGTCTGCAGCGGTCTCCTGCTTGGAACTCTTCCAGCATACCGCCCCTCCATTGAGGGTAAAGACATAACCCGACATGGACTTAGAGTCATCCTTATCACTCTGGAAGCTGGAGTCAGCAAAGGCCTCGAGCTGGAGGTCTTTTTCGCCATACACCAAGAACATCTCCTTAGTCCTTCTCAGATACTTGAGAATGTTCTTTACCGCTATCCAGTGTTTCTTCCCTGGGTTCGACTGATACCGGCTTACAACGCTCAATGCGTATGCTACATCTGGTCTGGTACACAACATCGCATACATTATAGAGCCTACCGCAGAAGCGTAGGGTATAATGGACATGCGATCCCTTTCCAAATCAGTCTTGGGAGACATCTCTTTGGAGAGGGTGATCCCGTGACAAGCCGGTAGATTACCGTGCTTGGAATCTTCCATACTGAACCTTTTCAGTATGGTGTCGATGTACCTTGACTGTGAAAGTCCCAACATTCTTTTAGATCTATCACGATAGATCTGGATCCCCAGAATGTAGTTGGCATCGCCCAGGTCCTTCATGGAGAACCTCTGCGACAAGAATCCTTTGACTGACTGTAGCATAGGAATATCATTTCCTATTAGGAGAATGTCATCCACGTACAAGACGAGGAATACCACAATTCTCCCTACAATCTTACTGTAAATGCATGGTTCATCTGGGTTTTTGATAAAGTCGAATTCTTTAACAGTATCATCAAAACAGATGTTCCAACTCCGCGATACCTGCTTAAGTCCATAAATAGACTTGAGCAACTTGCGCACTTTACCGCTGCTCCCACTCTGAATGAATCCCTCCGGCTGATCCATATAGACGCACTCTTCCAAATTTCCATTTAGGAAAGTCGTCTTTACGTCCATCTGCCAGATTTCATAATCGTGGAAGGCAGCAATGGCAAGAAGGATCCGAATGGATTTCAGCATAGCCACTGGAGAAAAGGTCTCGTCATAGTCCAAACCAGGTCTTTGACGAAAACCCTTTGCTACAAGTCTAGCTTTATAAGTCTTAACCTGCCCATCTACACAAATCTTCTTTCTGAAGATTCATTTGCAGCCTACGGGTTTTACCTCTTCTGGAGCAAAGTCTAAAGTCCAAACTTTGTTGGTGTACATGGACTCCATCTCGGCCCGCATTGCATCCAACCATTTTACCGAGTCGCCGCTCTGAATGGCTTGCTGGAAGCTAGTAGGCTCACCATAATCCATGGTGCAATCCTCTCTATCCCCGTCTATGAGAAAACCGTAGTATCTCTGGGGCGGATGAGACTGCCTATTACTCCTGCGGAGTGGCGCTGGGATGTCCGGTTCTCTTGAAACCTCTGGTTCTTCCAAGCTTTCAGTAATAGCTTGTGGCTCTGGAATTTCCTCCAGTTCTACTACGCCCCACCTGCTTCTTTTTCTAAAAACTGATGTTCCAGAAAGTGGGCATGACGAGAAACAAAAACCTTTTGTTCCTTTGCGTAATAGAAAAAATACCCCCTGGTGTTCTTTGGGTATCCCACAAACTTACACAGTATTGAGCGTGCCTCGAGCTTGTCCGCATGCTGCTTTTTTACAAAAGCTGGACATCCTCATATCTTCAGATACTTAAGACAGGGTTTCTTCCCACACCACATCTGATATGGTGTGGTAGGCACAGTCTTGGAGGGAACCTTGTTCAAAAGATATGCAGCTAATTCTAGTGCATAACCCGAGAAGGATCGCGGCAACTCAGCCTTACTCATCATGGATCGAACCATATCCAATAGGGTTCGATTCCGCCTTTCCGATACACCGTTGTGTTGTGGTGTGTATGGAGGAGTAAACTGAGAGAGAATTCCATTCTCTTTTAAGTAGCCCAGAAACTCGGCACTCAAGTATTCACCACCTCGATCAGATCTCAGTGTCTTGATACTTTTGCCTGTTTGTTTTTCAACTTCATTCTTGTATTCCTGAAATTTCTCAAAGGCCTCGGATTTGTGCTTCATCAAGAAGACATGCCCATACCTAGAGAAATCATCTGTGAAAGTAATGAAGTATGAATAACCACTTCGCGCATGTGTAGACTTTGGACCACACACATCACTGTGTATGAGTCCCAAGAGCTCACTTGCTCTTTCTCCGTGTCCAGTGAACGAAGTCTTTGTTATCTTTCCTATGAGACAAGATTCACAAGTGGCATAAGACTGGTACTCGAACGGATCCAAGTATCCTTCTTTATGTAACTTTGTCAACCGTGTCTCATTAATGTGACCCAGTCTACAATACCATAAGAAAGCCTGATTTAATTCCGGAGACTTTCTTTTAAGTGTGTTATGGACACTGAAGACCTGAGCTTGATTCAAAACATATATACCGTATTTCAATGTACCTGACCCAATTAGCACTTGATTTAGGTGGATGTTTACTACATCGCTTACAAAAGTAAATCATATCCTTCCTTAGAAAGTAAGGATACAGATATGATGTTACAAATCGCACCTGGTATATAAAAACAGTCACGCAGAATCAATATCTGCCCAGTTGTCAGTCCTAGATGATATTCCCCTACGAATTCAGCATACATGCTCATTCCGTTAGCAACCCTGAGAGTCATATCACCTTTCCTGATAACCCTACGGTTTCTCAAAGCCTGTAACGAATTACAGATATGAGATCCTGATCCGGTATCCAATACCCAGGAAGTAGGGTTAACTGACATACAGTTCTCTATCACAAACACACCCGAACCCGAAGCCACAACATGCTTCGAATTCTGGCTACTGGCTTTACAAGCCCTGCAATCCTTCTGCCCATGTTCATTCCCGTAACAATAGGAACATCCCTCTTTTACTACATCTGTTCCTGAAACTTCTGCCCTTCCCTTTCTTTCTACTTCCCTAGTTTCTTTTAGGGTAGTAGGTAGAGACTGTTGAACTGAGTCAGCATCTGACCCATTCTTCAACGTGGTCTTCAGGTCCGAAAGCTCAAAAGAGCTGGTCTCTGTAAGGACGTTGCCCCCTACAGATGACCCGATAGCCAACCTCGCTGGAAGCAATTCATTCGAGGTCTCATATCTTGTGATACGAGATTGCTCTCCATATAAAACTTTGTTATGGAGGAAGATAGAAGCTGAGTCCATCTTCTCGTGCCGCCACTGGTATATACCATCAACTGAGGCTAACACGAGGCACTTGGCTTTCGTACAGTCTTCTTCCGATGTCCTACGGATATCAATATCCGTGACAGGGGAAACTGGACCTGAAACGGCAGGGGTTGGATCAGTCAAAAGGTGTTCCAGTTTGTCCTGGGCAATGGACATCTGGACAGACCTTTGCCGGTCATAACAGTCAGATTCAGTCATTTTATTATCTAGATGTAAACTAGGTGCGGTCACTGGGTCGCTGCAATTAAGAGAGAGAGAAGAAAACACTTAGCATGATGCTCTTGCAAGTTTAGATTGGTTTTTAATTTATCTAAACAGGATGGCTCCCACTGTCTCTCGAATCCCTCCTCAAACCATAAAGGAAGAACTAGTCAGGATCTATCTCACCGTACAATACTTGCTTAACCGTTCAGCCAGGCCAGTGTCGGTACTTCGAGGGAGGTTTTCCAACGCTTTCGCGAAGTTCCTTAATTAAGTAACCTCTTTTCCCTGTGGGCGTAGCCCCGCTAACACCTTTCTAGACACCTACTTGGTTTATAGCATTGATCGTTAAGTAAGAGATTTCCCGAGGAGTAACATATACTCACAGTAGGATCGGGATCCAAATATCATCGCGTGATAAAACCAAAGGAATCCTACCAGAATCATCACACTCCAAATGGTATGCAGTGCTAGCAAGTTTCAGTGCTTATGAAACTCCCGATGTGGATTTTTGCCCCATGCTCTTATGACCTTGAAGAAGGCCAACATATCATAAGTCACATGTCAAGTTCTACCCGTCATCGTCCAGGTTAATTTGAACCCACCCGTACATACCCTTGACGAAGGCCAAAATAGTAGTACGACTGTCCCAAACCAACGCATCTATCTATGCTACAGATAAATATTCAGTAGCTACCAATCACTATGCCTTGACGAAGGTCAAAATACATAGCTTGAATACTACTGAATATTTAACCGAGATGACGGAGGGCTACGAATGGTTTTGGCGAAACCGTGAACGTAGTGAACTTGATATAGTCGATGGAACGAGATAGCTTTTAAAAGGAGTGGTTCAAGCTCCGCGTTTAAAATGCTGGTTTTTGAAAAGAACCGAGTGGTTTTAAAAGTGTTCCAATGACTTTTACTTGGTTTATTTTCTTGCATTAGTTCTTTTAATGCGTCCCATCATTTAATCCTACCATTGCAGAAAACAACCAAAATATGACGTACGCTTATGCCATTCGCATTCGCCACGGGGTCCCGTCATCACCCGTTAGGTTACTTAACTAACGACAGAGCGGGGGCTGGGCTAGCACGGCTGTAAAACATAAGCAACGCCTAAATAGTTATCATATATAAATATATAGAAATGATAGACATTACAGATCACAGATGAACACTTTGGATATACTAGGAATCCGCGATTCGTTCGATCCTGGAACGAAAAACGGATTACACGGTTGCGATGAATAGCCAAACCCCACCCTAGACCCCTACGGGTGCGGCAAACTACCCGCCAAGTACCCGAAGCGAAGCAAGCTCCCTCAACACCGTGAGTAGGCCACTCGGCACTTCGAGATACCCAGTAGTATGTGCACCCCACCTTGGGTCTATCCTAGGAGCAAAAACAGTAAAAAGAAATTATACAATGACGGCTACAACCCCGACCCGGTTGTGCGGCCAAACAAATAATATTACATCAATTTACATATTTTACAATGAATGAAAGAAAAAGAAACTCCCATCTCACACCCATTCCCGGCTATTCATCCGCGACAATCCACCGAGTTCATATACACAACCATCAACATTACAGATCACAGATATGTATAACCCCCACTAATCGATGTATAGCGATTAGCGGACGTTCAATGCATATATCACATCACAGATAATATTCATTAGCCAAGGAGTACGGAATATCGATCAAAATACGGATTTTTAACCACCCGAAAAGTTAATTTGCTCTCTGGAAAATCTGGGTGGAAAAAACATGTATTAAAAATTCCAAAACATCCAAACTAAAACACTGCACAAAACCCGATCCAGTGCCGAGTCAAAACGGCGGCGGAACCGCGGCAATGAGCATGTCATTGCCGCGGAACCGCGGTCGTTTGATCGAATCACTGGATCGTTTTTCTGCAGTGTTTTCACAAAACCCTGAGACGATTTTTGAAGTGTGATTTTTTATTTTTAGAGCAGAAAAAAAATCAACAGAAAGTGGTGGTTTTGCGGATGTATTTTGCGACTTTTTTCCGATCGATATTCTTAACACTTTGCTAACTTACTAGTTTTTGTTTAGCTAGGCTCTGATACCACTGTAAGTCCACGTTACTCACCCCGGTTCTTACGGGGAGGCGGAAACGACGAAAATCAATGATTTTGTGCAAGGTAACATGGACTCAAAAGCAAGGATCTTGGCTAAATATGAAACTAGTAAACACTAAGAGGTTTTAGCTACTATGCTGTAGAAGGTATACCTCACGGAACCGGTCCTTCGGGTGTTCATCCCGCTGTCCCACTCGTCCATCTCAGCTTCAAGTGTCGATCCGGACATTGGGCACCTCCGCGGCCTTCTTGAGTCGAAGACGATCCACCCTAGAGTTGTACACTAAGCTTCGCCTCAAGCCAAGGCAACTAGGGCAAAGAGATTGCTAATCTAAATGCCTTAGGTTGTGTAGAAGAGAAAGATGGATGTGTTTGTCTATGTGGATTCTTTTTCTCTCAACACATGAGATCAAAAGAAGATATCAAGAGGAGGAAGAAGAAGGAGAAAGTTTGCAACCATGGAGCTTTTCTTTTTCTTCTCACTTCATGAGAGAGAATGAGAAGAGAATAATGAAAAGATTAAAAACAAATGAAATGAACCATGGTTGCAATAATACACAATAATCATCATTACTAATCCTATCATGAAAGACTTGATGGCACATTGAATTGACCATTATCATAACACAAGAAATAAAAAGAAAATAAAAGAAGAGTGTAGATCCCTCTTGAAGGTCAATGGTCAATACGGTCAACGGGTCAACAAAGTCAAGAGGGGTCTAAGTGGTCAAATGGACAATGCAATTAGCCATCACTAATCTATCACTAAAAGGATTAGTAAACAATGTCTCCCTACTCATAACGGTTTTGACCAAACGAATTGTAAAAACCCCAATGAGTGTGCCACATTACGGTTTTGGCCGAACCAACTGCCAAAACCCTAATGGGGCACCTCCTCCTTCATCGCTCCTCAAAACTGTGCATACACACCCGCATCCGCATTTCGTAGATTGCGAATGCACAGAAGACAAATCAAATCCATCTGTGCAGTACTAGGATCTGGCTTAAACCAAAGCCCACTAGTATTGCCTGCCCGAACAGCATACGCACACAAGTGCACATAAGTGATCGAAGCCCTGCCGTAAAACCATACGGCCTCTACACGTTTCGCTCAATGCAGGGAAACTCTCTGTGTGGGACTCTAAAGACTCGACACTACGCTGGAAGTGGGTTTAACCACAGACCGCAAGCGGTACTAGCTGTACGTAACGGTCCCTAGGTAGATGTCGATAAGAAGGCCGATGAGGTAAACCCATCCGAACCCCTATTGAGCCTGTATGTGACAATCTCCGTACAGTCCGGTCTGTTCATCTGATACATCGCATGGCGGGCCTAGGGGGGCGGTGAACGTCAGTCCCCTAATAGCGGTAAAAGTCGTGTCGGAGTGAAGCCCAGAACACCCTGAGATAACACTGGAAACCTACCAGTATATCTCGCTTGTCCTAGCCAGGGACTACTTGTGTAATGGCTCTCCTAGACACAGCGCGATGTCAACCCCCAATACCGGGAGAGACGAATCCTGTCTAACCGTCACTGCCTCCAAGTGCTTCGGGACTGCACCCAACTACTACCTGTTTGCACGACTCCTTTGAGCCGTGGTAGGGTAGTAATCCAAGTGCAGTGGGAACACACTCGAGGCGAAGTGACAGTGTCAAGTCAGCGGACTAAGCTGTACTCATGTCATCAGGGAACTGATTACTGACGATAGGTATAATACCAACCAACAGTTCCCGACGAGTCCTGTCCAGTGTACTCGTAACCTAACGAGCACCCGCATACTATCTCAAGTACGACGTACTGACGGCTGTGGGACAGACCGTCTCCCCCACTGGGATGAGAAGCACATACGCTAGTCTACTCCGGAGTATCGATGCCCTGTCTCGATAGTCCTACGACTAGGGACCTGTATAAGGATGTGCTTATGGATTACCCAGCCCTCACGAGTGTGAGCGCCATCACAACGCTGGTAATCAAGCAAAGATCCTAAGGGCTCTACTCATATGTATATAAGCGATATGCTAAAAGAAACACATGCACATATTGAAGTAGAGACAAACCAAGTAGCATACTACCATTTTGAGCAAGATTGTCTATACAACTGTGAATATCCCAAGCTTCCATCAAGTAATATACAAGCTAGTATGGTACAGTAATGGCCTCTAGGGCATATACACTAATAACGGCATGTGTATACAGTGGACTTTCATACATCAACATGTATCAATCCCAAGAGTTCACTAACTCTTTCTCTGTTTCCAATAAACGGAGCTGAGGTCATCTTATCTCTGTGACATGACCGGCAAATTTCACAAGATGTAAATTCAAACTAATTTAAATATGCATCTATATGTAACTTCAGCTAGTCGGGTCACATTAATATGACCTAGTCTATAATGCCTCAAGAAGGATTCGTTCATTTCTGAACTCTTCCTCCTGTGTGTGCTTTGTATACTAAGAACTGTAGTTTGATTTAGAACGTCAATGCTTTTAGATAACGTGCCTGAACCGATCAACTCTTGATATAGGAAATGTTCAAAACATTATCCAACAATACAAAATTATATCCTTCTTTATTTGTAAAGAGACTGATATGATGTTGTATATCAGGTTCAGAATCTAATAACATTCGTTCAGAATCAATGTATTCTGGTAATACAGGGTGATAACTACCAACAGACTTGGCTGCAACACTTGCACCGTTTCTATCTCATGAAACTTATCACCCGTTCTCAGTTCTCTATCTATCTGTAGCCCATGTAACAAATTACATATATGGGATCCTGATCCGGTATCAAATACCCAGGACGTAAAGAATATTGAGAAACAGTTCTGTGTAATGAACACACCCGAAGATGATGCATCAACATACACTTTCGTCGTTTTGGCGGCACGGGAATTCTGGTAATCCCCTATTTCCTGCTCTGTCTTATAACAATTATAGGTTGGAGCGGGACCAATGTTTCTTAGCACAGTATAACAAGCGGGTTCGGTCAATACATCCTTATTATTATCTTGATTAAGGCGTGACATAGTCGCAACCAGGAGAGAGAGAGAAGAAAACACTCAGCGTGCGCTTTTACAAGATTAGATTGGTTATAAATTTATCTAATCAGGATGTCTCCCACTGTTTTAGTCAAATCTTCCTTCAAACCCTAAAAAGTAAGACTAGCCGGGATTAATTACACCCTACAAGTTCACCAATCTTTCAGCCAGGCCAGTGTCGGTACTTTGAGGGAGGTTCCCCGTGCTTTCGCACGGATCTAATTAAAATAAACCTCGTTTTCCCATGAGCGTAACCCCGTTAACACCTTTTTAGACACCTACTTGATCGACTAATTGTAATGTGTAAAAGTCTCTCGGGAGTAACTCTTACTCGCAGCGGGTATCGGGATCCAACTATCTCATAGAAGGTATGCAATCTCATTGCAAATTTCAACACTTGAAATTCCCAATAATATTTTACCTCTAGCAGCTATATGACATTAACATAGTCAACAAATCATAAGTGCTAGTCAAGTTCAACCCGTCATTTCCCGATTGAATTAAACCCACCCGCACGACCCTTAATATAGTCAACAAAGTCGCACGACTACCCTAATCCAATCGCATCATATGCTTATACAGATTAGCACTAATCAGCTACCGCACACTACGCCTTAACATAGTCAACAAACGTAGCACGAATACTAACTAGTACTTATCTGAAATGACGGAGGGCTACGACAGGTTTTTAAGAAAACCTTTTGCGTAATGAACTTGATATCGTTGTAGAATCGAGTGATTTTTAAAAGGAATGTTTTTGAGGCCATTTCTAGTTTTGCTAAAGAGGTCACTCCCGGTGAAGGGATCGTCAGCTCTTTCCTCATCGAATAAGGTGCAGGATATTTCACAAATATCACTATGCAAAGCAAAATCTATAGAAACAATCAAAAGACAAACCGAGTTTGTAGCATCTGCTAGTTTCGCTAAAGAGGTCACTCCCGGTGAAGAGATCTCGACTCTTTCCTTATCGAATAAGGTACTGGATGTTCTACAAGGAACACCGCTATGCAAATCAAGAACTAGAGCTACCAGTTTTTAAACAAGTTTCTACAACATCTTTAGGTTTCTTTTATTTCATTAATCTCATTAATGAAGTCCCATTTTATTATGCTTCACAAGCATCACATTTGAAACGAAATCTGCAATATAACATATATCTCATATATATAATATAAACATTCGTCTCAGGCAGTAATATGATCTCATCACAGAACATTGCAGCAGAAGAACATATATGAAATATTGGATATACTAGGATTTCCGTGTTTTATGCGAGCCTGTATAAAACGCGGATTCCACGGTCGCGATGAATAGCCAAACCTATATCCCTAGACCCCTACGAGAGCGGCAAGCAGTACTGCCAATTCTAGGGTTAGGAGATCCGGTCTCGACTCCTCGAGATGGTCTCCCACTGGACCCTAGAACCTGGTTACTTGTGCTCCTCTCTTTGGGTCTACCTAATGCGGAAAAGTAAATAATATACAATGGTGACATCATCCTCACCCCGAAAGTGCCCCAACAAAAGAATATTACATACAAATGAATTTTACATGAATGAAAATAAAAACCCTCATCTCACATAAAACCCCCGGCTATTCAGAACACGACGATCCAATATAATATATCACAGCAACATATAATATCTCATATCATCAACGTAAGCAAGTATGCGTATCCCGATTGTCGTTGATGTATAGCAACGAAGCCGGCGATACACCACATACTACGTTTACGGTCACAGAAAAGAAAGTGTAAAAATACAACATTTGGAATCCGCAACCTCCTTAGACATCGCATGCCTAACAATTATAAACCCTGCATTTTAGTCTCAATATCGAAAACTCTTTTAAATGTCAAGTCAGGCAATTCAACAAGATTCCCGACATCCTGATCGAATGCTCGTCGCAAACTTTAGTAGACGGCTGCACCCCGGACACCGTCGACGAAGTGTACTAAGGCGGAACACCGCTGCCGCGAGCACCCGAACGAATGCTTTTGGCGACGGGGTTCTCCTACAGTCACTTGATCGGGGCTATGGGGCGTGGCTATCTATTAAGTTTACCCGGCAAGTATCCACGTACGCTACGTGATTGCGACGGACTTTTGATCGCATCAAAATCCTGTGGCAACCGATCAAATGAGATTAAACTGCTAGATTTATAACATTCAAATTAGTTATCTCATAACTACTTGTGGATTCCAAATATTGTATCACGTTCCAGATAAATAGACAGTGTTAAAGTTTCCGATCGAATAAACAAACACCCAAGATTTCCCAAATAGCTCAACACTTGAGCAGAGTTCAAAAAGTATCCATCACATGCCTCAGTACCAATGGTCCAGCCGTAGAAGGGTCAAGCAAACACCTCACATGTGGCAACGCCGTACTTTCCCAAACCCTAAGGTTCAGAGGCTGTTCAGACGGTCACATAATCGAGTTAAGGTTTGTGGTCTTTTAGAGAGTCCACCGTGTTACTTGCACGATTTTCCGAAAGTTTCAAACTCGAGAAAAAAAAAACCAACTTTTGAAAATTTTCCGACAGGGGAAAAAGTGAGTTATTGATATCCGTTTGAACTTTTTAACACGTTCTAAAATTACCCGGAAAAAATTAAACGAAGTTAAACTTTCCGATCGAATCAACGAGCTCCCAATACAACCCAGAAAACTCAACACTTGAGTAAATTAAAAATTTCCCAGAAGAATCAGGAATTACATACGGACATTACTGTGCAAAACGCAAGCCATGATTCTGCTATTTGGCCGCGGAACCGCCGCGCAAGCCATGGTACGGCCGCGGTTCCGCGGTGCTTTAATGGTATTGGTGGCACGTGTTTCACAGTAATTCTTGTATTTCCCTGCTGATTTTTCTGAGTATTTTTAATATGAAAAAATCAACATTTTAAAAAAAATTCCAGAGAAGGGGTTCGTGTCGGGGTTTCGGGGTTCGATCGGACTTTAAACTTCGCCTAGACTTCGCCTAAAGCTCTAGCTTGGCTCTGATACCTCTGCAGGGTTGCTAGGCACTCTCACAAGGGTCTACAAGGCATCAACCATGCCTGATTTAAAATTTAGACGTGCCGAACAACCCTAACCAAGATCTTTAAACTAGAGATTAGGCGAAACAAAGCGTGTTAAACACTTTAACACTAAGAGTTTGGGATTACAATCTTTGTAGTCCGGTCCTTCACTTCTAAAGCTCCGTGTTAAGGTCCCTTCGCTGTGATCATCATGTTTCCGGACTCTAGAGAGACTCCACGAAGAGAAAGATGCAAGTTTCCTTCCGATCTTCGATAACTAAGATGATCTACCTTGAAGTTTCTTTAACACAAGCTCTCACTCACTAAATGAAGTGAACACCCTAATCTAAATAGCTAGGATAGATTAGGATGATGAATTAGGATTTATCCTCTCATTTATTTTCTATTTCTCACACTAAATCATCACATAAAGAAAACCTAGAAAGCTTTCTCAAAGCTTAAGGAGGAAGAAGAAGAAGAAGAAGGAAATTCCTTTTGTGATGAATAATGAAAATTATCATAATGATTAATAATGCAACCATGGTTGAATATGAAGAGGCTAACCATTGTAGAGACTTAATCTAGGGTGAAGGGTTTGGGTTGGGTTAGAAATATCTAGCAAAAATATCAAACATAATATCTTTGCTAGAAACAAAGTAAAACCTTCTAGAAGTATCAAGAAAGAACTAACCCAAATCAAACCCTGACCTTGTTTAATCTCCACAAAACATGTTGCATTAGTAATCATATCATGTTACAATATTATATATCACATATATAATATATATTTGTAACAAAATAAAATAATACAATTAACATATATCGCATATATATCAATGTATCACCCGAGTGAGAAAAAGAATCTTTTAGCGAGCTTATATCAGTTAATGTAATTTATCAGTTAATGTAATTTAATATATCAAATATATAATTATACATTAAATTATCGAATCAACACTTGATCCGATAATCCGGCTATTTCACAAATAACCGACTAATATAATCTGTATCAGTTCATCGAATCAACACTTGATCCGATGACCCGGCTATATCATATATACCCGGCCGATATCTCATATCGCGAGAATCTAATACGGTATCACATACACGTATTGTTCTCGGTCCCGCACATATCATATATGTGCTCCTACTCCATTTTGCCTGAGTCAAGAAACCTCTGTGTAGGACTCTAAAGAATCGTCAATACGCCGACAGTAGGTGATGATCATATCAAACACCCACAAGCTGCAAGCGGTCAGGTAAACATAACAGCGAGTCCAGGTATTGAGCGATCAGAAGATCAACAAGCAAGCCTGTACATTCTCCCGTGAATCCAACCAGTAACACTCCCGTACAGTCCGGTCTCTTCGTCTGATATGTCGCATATCCCGCCTAGGGGTGGTAAACGTCAGACCCCGGTAGCTTAATAAGTCGTGTCGATATGAGCTCCATAATAGTTCGAGAAACTACTGATAACACTTACCAGTAAATCTCAGCAACCCTGGCCAGGGATTTTTAGTTATAGCCAATCGAACACAGTGCAACATCAACTCCTTATACCGGGAGAGATGAAACCCCTCCTATCGCTCATTGCCTCCATGTGATTCGGGACTGTACCCAAAAGCCACCTTTTTGCACGCCCTCTTGGACGTGGTATGGTGGAAATCAAAGCACAGTGGGAATCACACAAGACTCTATGACGATCTTGGGTCTACAGACTAACCTGTACCAGTGTCACCAGAGAACTGCCATCTGACGTGGTGTATAATACCATCTGGGAGTTCTCGGCGAGTCGGTCCAGTGTACCCAGTCTCCACTGAGCACCTGTATACCTTCTCTGATGTCAAACACTAATGGATATGGGATCATTCATCGCCAATCATATGGGTCAAAAAGCGCATACGCTAGTCTACTCTGGTATATCGATGCCCTGTCTAGATACACCTACGACTAGGAACATTTGAAGGATGTACTTGACGACTACACTGTCCCCACTAGTATGATCCGCATGATAGTTCTGGTAGTCAAGTACTCATCCTAAGGGCTTTATCAACATGTAACATAGATACAATCAGAGTACATGTTAAGATAAAATGCAACCAGATAGCATACTATCATGTCGAGCAAGAAAGTCCTCCCGATATATGTCTAAGCATCCATTACAATATAAATCATATGTACAGTAATGGCCTTTAGGGCATACATCTAACTAACAACTGCATCCCTAACCGCCGCAGTCGAGCCCCCGGCATTTCGTCGAACACTTACATCCATCGCAGTTGCCGTTTCCTTGATCACCGACGTCGCCATCAAATCTGTGGCCTCGACCCATTAAGTCGTCATCATCATCAACACGCCATTCATCGTAACACCAGCGCACGCCCGTCTCACCCACCGAGCCATCGAGTCCAAGAAGCAAGATCCGACAAGGCTAAACCTGTGCTGCTTTCGTGACGCGATCGTTCCGTTGCCGCTGCCGTACCGTCATTGACACGTCTTCAGGCAAGTTTAATACTTTCTTCATGCTAATTTTATATATTACAATTCAAGTTACCAATTATTTCCGCATATACTTTTGATGTGAATCGTTATAATTCAAATGTTCGATGCCAAACCCGAATGGAAGACTCCGTTAAATTAACGACAACAAATACCATGTGATGGCCCGGGTTACAATGAATGTCCCTTGAGACTTTGGATCCAATACAATATCGTTTGCTCACGTAAAATGATGTCCCGGTTTCTGTCGTAAAACCTGAAAACTTTCATACATGCTAAACTGTAAAATTTATATTAAATTATGTACAAATCAAATTTTAGCATTCCATATCTCGTATCGAAGATAACTGATTGACCTATAATATTCTATAGTTGGTCACTGGATTTTAACAAACTATGATAGAAATAATTGCGAAGGATTACGACTCTGGATTGCAGTCCAGAACGTAAATCCCAGTTAACCCCTGTTTCTAGACCCCTGTATATTCCTTTTCAAATAAGAGAATGCACGGAAACCTATATCGTTACGTAGAGAATTGAGTTATATTTCTTACTCCACTAGTCTCGCTGTATTTCACAACCGTTTGATATTTTTAACTCATTTTATAGTGCCGATACGTTTTGCTGAATTCTGCAGAGGCAGATTTTACACATCGAACATAATCTGTCCATAACTCCCTGTTGATACAGGACATCACTGATCCTCCAATTGCGGTGGAAACCTAACTGATAACCCTAAATATTGTTCAACTATAGCATTGCTTAATTACGATCCCAACTGGGATTAAAATGTGTTACGAAACGGATTTCCAATTCTGAAACTGGATTTCCAGCAACGAACACTTAAATTGAAATGGCCATATTTAGCGATCCTGGAACCCGATTAACGTGAAAACAATTTTGATGGTTAGATAATGAAGCACACTGCTTACCCCCTTTACATTGTATCGCTTAATTCTGCATGTATGACTTACAGTGAATTATGCAAGTGGTAGGACACTGATTGATGGTATTCCATTCATATAGTAATTGTTGTATTCTCATCATATCGTGTAGAAGTCATCGCATCGGTAACCTAGTGATCATGTGCATTACCCAGTGTTAGGTTTTAGTGTTTGATTGTGGCAAGTACGTTAGTGTGTAAGCATGAATGGATAAGTGAAAATGACCCGTACTTGTGCACAATCAGTGGACCCTATTGATTTATTGCATTGTCGATGTCTATGGGACGTGTATAAGTGTAACTATAATTGGTATGGGACGATTATGAGAGCACTTATATGGGTGTCATAGGTAAGGCACCAAACACTGTCCATTTATCTTGGGTATCAGTCGAGACATGCTTGATGGGGATCATGTTTCCAGTTCTTGCGTAAACTTGTCATGGACCGACTGGTATTTGAGTTTATGGTTGGCGTTTGATATAGACCACGGGGTGTGGGGTAGTTTGAGTGTGAGTTCAACAGAATCTCGGAAGTCCCATGCCGGCACATACAGCGATTCTGGAGATATATGGGGATATTACTGATTATTAGCGAGCGACTCGGGCCCATGGTCCCTTGTCCTTGGGTCCTACCCTTGGGTAGGGGATACTCACGAGTGGTTGACTCTCACATTTGGACCGACGATAGGCTTAGTGACCTGTACAGTGAGACTTAGAGACTAATAGGGTTAGTGACATTGACATGCATCGCTTACTGATTCAACATACCTGCCCTGTTGTCTACTACTTTACTGTTTACCTGCTCTTTTGACTACCTGCATTGACTACTTCGTTTTCACACATATATAGATACAAATGTGAACACGTGAAATAATGATGAATATGAACAGTAATCATGGAGTATATATATATATATATATATATATATATATAGATATATATATATTTCTATCGTGTCGCTCTGACGATCTGAGTATGCATGCTCAGAGTGAGAAGTGGATCTAGCTTGGACCAGGACCTGACGTACCTCGAGGACACGGTGGACATCTGGATCAGCGACTCGGCGCTACACTTCCTTGATCTCTATCTGGTCAGTGTTTTATATTTTTGTTCCGATTTAGTGACTGCATTTCTCATTACCTGTGCATAGATTACTGATTAGCACGTAAAGCTTGAAGCCGAAGTGTGACTACGGCAGGATGTTTTCTTGACCGTGGGAGCATGGCTGGTCTTGTCAACCCCTCGTATTCCGTATTTTAGGAAGCGGGACGTGACATGGTTTTGTTGGTATCAGAGACAGGTTTTGCTTCGATTGGGATTGCAGTTTCCGTGTAGTGCTTGACAATCTAAGACATCCTTCGGTCTAGGTTGTAAACTTGTTATTCTTGATCTTGATTCACATAAGGTGTTCTGCTATACATTTTGATCCATCCGCTAGAGTTTTGGGTGACTTAGTAGAGTTACATGGTTGTAATTGTGAACTGCAGCATAGTTACAATACTGTACTCTGTTTGAGTGACTTGGAGTTCTACAGTTGATTTCCACTTGTTTGAATTTCACCGCACCCGATATTCTTGATTCCTTGCCTAATCCATATTGTATTTTAATTCTTATAGCTTGTGTCTTATATCATCCTCAAAATTGTTGTTTCAGGACCATGTCTTCCAACGACTCTTCTTCTACCTCCACCCCCCAGGATCAGACCGTCGAGATTTTGAAAGTACTGCAAGGTCTGAAGGAAGCCCAGGAGCGAACGAACGACCTGTTAGCTGAAGGATTAAGAAGGCAGATGACTCAGGCACCAGCGGAAGCCTCCAATCGTTAGGGAATCCCCGTTAAACAAGGAAAAGAGGTGAAGATGAAGCGCCCACTTGTTCCCCAGCAACGGAAGCAACGGAAGGCTCAATGTTATGGATACTGCAAGAAGCCGGGACACCTTCAGAGAGTCTGTCGCAGTGCCAAAGGGCAATGCCTGATTTGCGGATCCAGCGGACATCTTGTCAATGGTTGCCCTAAAAGGAAGGATCTATAAGGAGGAGGTTCATCCACACTCTCCACTCCTGCTAAGTGATGGTTATTTCGTAGTTCGAGCCTCGAGGATAGTGCAGACCCAGCACAGAATTCAAATCGCGTGACGAGAATGCAGCGGTTTATAAATCAAAGAAGAATTATCACCTTTCTGCTTTCAATAAAAATGTTGTCACTCTTTTGTAAATATTTCCTTTCGTTTAAGATCTTGTATCCGCTGAACTTTTAGTTGAATGCAATAAAACTCTGAGTCGTGATGTATGTATTGTCCCTTGCTTCTCACTTTATTTATACTATTCAGTGCATCAGCATTCTAAATTGTGATTTTTCAGTCCTTACCTACCGCGTATTTCCCTTGTACTCCGTATCCTTGATTATTTTCTTAATGTGTTCCATTTTCTAATCATTACTCTTTCTTTTCAGGCCATGGCCCACCCTGGAGCAGCGCCGCATCTAGATGAGGACACACAATCATGCGTTTCCTTAGACCGCATGCCGGTGAGTTCAGATGACGAGATCACCGGCCCATAGGTTATTTTCGAAAACAGCAATTCCCAGGAGGAGGGAGGCGCAGCCCCAGAAGTCGACATGATCAGTGACTCTGACGATGAAGAAGAGGACCCCGAAGAAGACCCAATAGAGGAGGACCCTGAAGAAGACCCAATAGAGGAAGATTCCGAGGAGGACCCGATAAAAGAAAATCCAGGAGAGGAAAACCTTGAGGAGGATCCAGTGGAAGAAAATCCTATGGAAGAAGATTCAGAAGAAGAGAATCACGTGGAAGCAGAGCTCGATGAAGAAGCTCCAGCCGAGGAAGAAGGACCAGAAGAAGAAGACCCCGTGGCAGAAGAACCTCCAGTGGCAATCTCTGCGAGACGATATGGAAATGGACGCCCCTATCTAAGCGCGCGAGCCTACCGTAACCTACTGAACTTCCACAACTGCGACTGACGTGATTTTGCTTTTGTCTCCTCTGGCCAAATAAATCTATGTATAGTTTAGGGCCATCTTTTATTTTTCGAGGATGCCTTGTTTGGAATTTTCTGGAATGATAATAAAATTTCTGAGTTCGCTAATCTTTCGATTTTTGATTTGCATGATGTATCGACTGCTTTCCTTCCTAATAAATTTTTTCCCTCCCAAGATTCATTACTGTTCATCCTTACACCGTGTGCTGACCCGACCCCAGCTTCTTCGACATCCAGATTGAAGTACCGCACCCCGACTTTTTGGACCATGCTCCATTTGAATTCCTACCCTGGCTAGACCCTATACATTTCTTGTGCTATCTCCTATTACCATAATTACATTCAGTGATGTCGTATTCGAAATTTATCTTTCACTACCTTGTGTTTACGATTTTTTGTGTGTTACTAACTACTTCTGTTTTACCCATTTTAAATGCTTTACCATTCTCCACATTTTTAATAGTGCAAACACATATCGCGCATATTACTTTGTTCTATATTTCTTATTTTCGCCATGTGAGCTTCCTCAAGTTATTTTGAGCTATTTGATCGATATATTTATTCTAAAATATTTTAACTTATCGACAAATCCTTCTCTATTTTTATTATTGTTACTTTATTTTCCTGGGTATTGTGCTTATAGTTTACTATTATAAATGGTTATGCCTTATGCTTATTATTTTAGCTGCGTTATTTTGGATAGAAGTATGAATATATATATATTGGATTTTGATTTTATATATATAGTAGTAATTGATCCTGTGGCTTTTCGCATATTATTTATAGCCTACCGTTTATTTTAAATTTTGAGGACGAAATTTTTATAAGGGTGGTAAGATGTAATACCCAGTTCTTTTATACACCAATACCCATATTTTTGCAAAATTGCTTATTTATATTTCAAGCATTTTATTTATTTTAAAACCCTAACCCCTTATATTTATTTTCCGAGATTTTTACCCAATCCATTAGCCACTCCCTTTCCATTTCTTTTAAATCCTTTTAAACTCATAACTCAAACCCAAACCTTATTTTCTCTTTAATTTTATATACCCAGCCCAAGCCCAAACCCTCACTCCCCTGTTCTTTTATTATTTCCCTTTTCTTTTCTCATTTTCCCTGAGCCCATCACACCCTTCCCTTTCTCTTTAGTTTTCCTTTTATTTCCGGCCCAAACTTCCTAATTCTTTTCTTATTTCTAACCCGAGCCCGGCCCATCCCCTCTACCCGACCCGTTAGCGCTCCTTCTTCCCCATGCTCCTTTCCTTCCCGCTTGTTTCTTTTCCCCCACGTCGCGACCACGTCCTTTCGCGCCCGCCTCTCTCGCGCCCACGACGCGCGTGCGTTCCCTCCTACTACCCGCTCCCCTCAACGGCTCCCTCCCTTCACCCTCACTCCCTTCTCCTTCTCGCGCTTCTCCCTCTTCTCTCTCTCTTTTCTCCCACCGCCGTCTCCCCCTCTTTCCCTACGCAAGAACCCCTGCGCCGACGTCCACTCCACCCTACCACCTTCGACCTTGACTGCATCGCCTCCTCCCCTCGCAAGCTGCACCTACGCCGCGACCAAGGCTCCACCTCGCCGGCGACCCCTCGAGCCCCGAGCTCCTGCCCCGACAACGAGCCCTCGTCTGCGCCCTCCAAGCTGCAGACCCGAGCGCACCCCCTCTGCAGGCCACCCGCCGATGCCTCCGTCGACTTCACGTCGTCACCACCAAGCTCTCTCTCTCTCTCACAGGCAACATCTCCTTCCCTCTCTCTCCCTCAGCAATCTCTCAGCACCTCCCTCTCCCTCTCTCTCTCTCTCTCTCTTACACCAAGCATCTCTCTCTCTCTCAGCCCTTCTTTAAAAAAAAAGAACCCTAGTCGACCACACCTCTGCACTCACGCCGATCACCTCGCCGGGGCTTCGACCCCGTCGTCTCCGCACCCCTCTCCACCGACCTCGACAACACCAGCGACACCCACCACCGACACCCCTTCACTGCATCCCTAACCGCCGCAGTCGAGCCCCTGGCATTTCATCGAACAATTACATCCATCGTAGTTGCCATTTCCCTGATCACCGACGTCGCCATCAAATCTATGGCCTCGACCCCTTAAGTCGTCATCATCATCAACACGCCATTCATCGTAACGCCAGCGCACGCCCGTCGCACCCACCGAGCCATCGAGTCCAAGAAGTAAGATCCGACAAGGCTAAACCTATGCTGCATTCGTGACGCGATCGTGCCGTTGCCGCTGCTGTACCGTCGTTGACACGTCTTCAGGCAAGTTTAATACTTGCTTCATGCTAATTTTATATATTACAATTCAAGTTACCAATAATTTCCGCATATACTTTTCATGTGAATCGTTATAATTCAAATGTTCGATGCAAAACCTGAATGGAAGACCCCGTTAAATTGACGACAACAAATACCATGTGATGGCCTGGGTTATAATGAATGTCCCTTGAGATTTTGGTTCCAATACAATGTCGTTTTCTCACGTAAAATGATGTCCCGGTTTTTGTCGTAAAACCTGAAAACTTTCATACATGCTAAACAGTAAAATTTATATTAAATTATGTACAAATCGAATTTTAGCGTTCCATGGATCGTATCGAAGATAACTGATTGACCTACAATATTCTATAGTTGGTCACTGGATTTTAACAAACTATGATAGAAATAATTGTGGAGGATTACGACTCTGGACTGCAGTCCAGAACGGAAATCCCAGTTAACCCTTGTTTCTAGACCCCTTTATATTCCTGTTCAAATAAGAGAATGCGCAGAACCCTATATCGTTACGTAGAGAATTGAGTTAGATTTCTTACTCCACTGGTCTCTCTGTATTTCACAACCGTTTGATATTTTTAACTCATTTTATAGTTCCGATATGTTTTGCTGAATTCTGCAGAGGCAGATTTTACACATCGAACATAATCTGTCCATAACTCCCTGTTGATACAGGACATCACTGATCCTCCAATTGCGGTGGAAACCTAACTGATAACCCTAAATATTGTTCAACTATAGCATTGCTTAATTACGATCCCAACTGGGATTAAAATGTGTTACGAAACGGATTTCCAATTCTGAAACTGGATTTCCAGCAACGAACACTTAAATTGAAATGGCCATATTTAGCGATCCTGGAACCCGATTAACGTGAAAACAATTTTGATGGTTAGATAATGAAGCACACTGCTTACCCCCTTTACATTGTATCGCTTAATTCTGCATGTATGACTTACAGTGAATTATGCAAGTGGTAGGACACTGACTGATGGTATTCCATTCATATAGTAATTGTTGTATTCTCATCATATCGTGTAGAAGTCATTGCATCGGTAACCTAGTGATCATGTGCATTATCCAGTGTTAGGTTTTAGTGTTTGATTATGGCAAGTACGTTAGTGTGTAAGCATGAATGGATAAGTGAAAGTGACTCGTACTTGTGCATAATCAGTGGACCCTATTGATTTATTGCATTGTCGACGTCTATGAGACGTGTATAAGTGTGACTATAATTGGTATGGGACAATTATGGGAGCACTTATATGGGTGTCATAGGTAAGGCACCAAACACTTTCCATTTATCTTGGGTATCAGTCGAGACATGCTTGATGGGGATCATGTCTCCAGTTCTCGCGTAGACTTGTCATGGACCGACTGGTATTTGAGTTTATGGTTGGCATTTGATGTAGACCACGGGGTATGTGATAGTTTGAGTGTGAGTTCAACAGAATCTCGGGAGTCCCATGCCGGCACATACAGCGATTCTGGAGATATATGGGGATACTACTGATTATTAGCGAGCGACTCGGGCCCGTGTTCCCTTGTCCTTGGGTCCTACCCTTGGGTAGGGGATACTCACGAGTGGTTGACTCTCATATTTGGACTGACGATAGGCTTAGTGACCTGTACGGTAAGACTTAGAGACTAATAGGGTTAGTGATATTGACATGCATCGCTTACTGATTCAACATACCTGCCCTATTGTCTACTACTTTACTGTTTACCTGCTCTATTGACTACCTGCATTGACTACTTCGTGTTCACGTCAATACTCCATGATTACTGTTCATATTCATCATTATTGCACGTGTTCACATTTGTATGTATATATATATATATATATATATATATATATTGCTATCGTGTCGCTCTGACGACCTGAATATGCATGCTCAGAGTGAGAAGTGGATCTAGCTTGAACCAGGACCTGACGTACCTCGAGGATACGGTGGACATCTGGATCAGCGACTCGGCACTATACTTCCTTGATCTCTATCTGGTCAGTGTTTTATATTTTTGTTCCGATTTAGTGACTGCATTTCTCATTACCTGTGCATAGATTACTGATTACCACGTAAAGCTAGAAGTCGAAGTGTGACTACGGCAGGATGTTTCCTTGACCGTAGGAGCATGGCTGGCCTTGTCAACCCCTCGTATTCCGTATTTTGGGAAGCGGGGCATGATAGTCTTCTTCCTCCTCGACTTCCGATAGCCAAGAGAGTTCTTCTTTTTCTTCATCCTTGTCCTTGTCCTCGTCTTCTGTGTCGGGCTCGCCCCCAAGAGGAACGACGCCCTCATCCCTCATCGTCGGGGGGAGAAAAGGGCCGCCATGGTGGGCATCGGGAATACCCATGATGCGCCCTCAGTTTTGAATCGTCTGGACGAGCTTTCTGATATTCGAGCCCGCTTTCATATACCCTCTGGCTATTCACTCCATTGGACAGGGAGGGCGAGCGAGCAGACCATGTGCAGGGCAAAGAGATTGCCCTGTACTTGGAAGCATTCCGGGCAGGAATACGTCTGCCCTTCTCACCTAAGGTTTGCGCCGTGCTTCATTGTTTCCGTCTCGCCCCGGGCTAGCTAGCGTCGAATTCGTGGAGAATCCTCCTCGGATTTCTGGTCCTGTTGAAGATTGATTGGATCCCTTTCGATTTGAGCCTACTCTTTTCTTTTCTTTGTTATAAAAATCATCCCGGTACCACTAAGGATGAACCGAGCTGGGTGTATCTTTCGTTCAAAAAACATAAGGGTAGGGCAGCTGTGTCGGGGGTAGCGGTCGTTCCTTCTTCTATCTACGAATGGAAGGATAAGTTTTCCTTCGTCGGGCCACCGAAAGGTAAGGATTGGCCGGTGCCCATCAAGTGGCATAGGTCCGACTGTCCTAGAGTTAGGTAGTCGAACTCTCCCGAGGCAAGAGTGGTGTCTCTGTAGGAACCGATCCAGCGGGCTGATGTCCTGCCTTCTGAGCAGGCATTGAGCTGGGCGGGACTCAATCCCGCGCGTTTTGTGGGTAACTTAGGGCTTGTGCTGATCCATTTAGTATTGTCTAAATTTAGTTGCTGTTTTTGGTCGCTGACCTTTTTCTTATGGTATTTTGCAGATCCGATGGATCGCTCAAGGATTATGGCTGCCATGGCCCAGGGGAGGAAGAGCGGTGGTGCAAGCTCATCTTGGCTTGCTCCGTGCGAGGCTCCCTGGCAAGAACCTCCAGCTAAGGCTCCCGCAGTGCCCCCCGTTTAGGAGGAACGTCGCGGGGGAGGACAGAAGCTCATGCGAGATCCGCCCCCCCCGAGCTGGAATGGAAGTGCCGCCCTCTGCCGAACCCCCACTTAAGAGGTAGAAGAGGGTGGTTTCTCGGCCCCCTCGGTCCTGGATTCAGGTGCAGGAAGGCGACTTCTGCATCGAGGTGCTCTCGGGGCTCTCTGTGGCCGATGGTTTACTAGCGGACATGGAGAAGGCAGCGGGGAGTAAGATCCCCCGAGGCACCATGAAGGACCAAGAGGAAGCGATAGCTTAAGAGGCTGTTTAGGTCGGTAATTCTCTTATAATTTCTTCGAATAAAGTAAAAAAAATTCTTTTTGCTTCTAAAACAGCTCCATTTTTCCCAGGTCCTCCAGCATTGCGTCCTCCTTGCCGTAATGGAGTCCAAGGAGGTGGCCCGGGCGATGAAGAAGGTGGGTGAATCTTCTTCGCGAGAAGAAGAGCTCCGTACTCAGCTGCAACAGGCGGAAGAAAAGGCGGCCCTCCTCGACTCGAGGTTGGTCACGGAGGGCCTGACAGTGGCCAAATTGAAGGATTCCCATTGGCTCCTGACCGAATTTAACCGGGCTATTCAGGCTCAGATAGGGGAGGTCAACATGCTCTTCGATGCCATGAAGTGGCAGAGGAACTCGTTCAAGCTGGATGCTAAGGAGTCTTGTGAAATGGCGAAGCTCGCGGAAGAAAGAGCAGAAAGGGCCGTGGAAGAGTATAAGACTTATGACCAGTTCTACCTCGACCTCGCCGACTTTGCGGCCGCTGGGCGGCACAATGCCCTCGATGCCATTAAGGAAGCCATGCCCGGGTTCGAAGATCAAGAGCTTCATGCTAGGTATCCCCTAGCCGAGGAAGCGCCATAAGGGGTGGTGCCGAGCCAGCCGGGGAAGGTGATGTGGCGGATGGAAGCGTCGAGCCGGACATAGCGATTGTAGCCCCAGACGGAGGTGCCGATAATGGGGAAGTGGCGGCCGAGAAGGCAGTTTAAGCCACCCCTTCCTCGGTCAACACATTTTGTAAGCCTCCGGGCATTTTGTAAGGCCGGGGAGCCCATAGTACCTTGTATAAATTTTTTGGATATAAATAGAGTAATTTTAGCTTGTAAGTATCTTTAGCTCGCCAGTATTTTCATCTTCCAAGTATTTATTTTGCAATTACTCTTATCTCGCCTTCGAAGTGTTTTTTTTATTTTCACAAGTGTAGGTAGGTCAGTGTCCAGCAGACGTCCGGCACATGCAAAGTTGAGTGTCGAGTACTGGGCGGGCGTGATATACGAGCTAGAGAAAGCCAAGTCATAGGTAGATCGGCGCCTGCCATCACCCGGAGTTGAGGTGACGATCGTGCGCCGCGTCCATAAATCGAATGAATGCCAAGTATAGATAGGTTGGCATCCCACTCACCCCGGAGTCGAGGTGACAATCGTGTGCCGTGTACATAAATCAAACAAACGCCAAGTATAGATAGGTCGGCGTCCTACTCACCCAGGAGTCGAGGTAACGATCGTGCGCCGTGTACATAAATTGAACGAACGCTAAATATAGTTAGGTCGACGTCCTACTCACCCCGGAGTCGAGGTGACGATTGTGCGCTGCGTATATAAATAGAATGAACGCTACAGTCGATGGTCCAGCACATCCCCCTTCCATCTCCTACACCGATGGCTTTACTTCCTCCCCCAGTTGGCGCTACACGCCAGGCAGTTGCACCACGAGGTCGAGGCTATGCAGGACGTGCTCAGAGAGGTAGAGGAGATAGAGGTAGAGGACGACAGGATGCGGGCAGGGGCCAGGCTCGGGTTTTTGCACTGACTCCACAGGATGCCCAGGCATCAAATGCAGTCGTGACAGGTACTCTTACAGTATGCTCATTAGAGGCACATGTTTTATTTGATCCCGGTTCTACACATTCTTATGTATCGTCACGATTCGCACTTTTATTGGGGAAGGAGTCGTCATTGTTAGAGTTACCTTTGGTAGTGATTACTCCAGTTGGAGATTCCTTTATAGCTCGACACGTATTTAGATCGTGTTCGGTGCGTATTGGTAATAGAGATTCGCTAGTTGATCTGATTCTCTTGGACATGTTGGATTTTGATATACTTCTTGGGATGGATTGGTTAGCCGCTTGTCATGCCTATGTAGATTGTAGAGGAAAAGCGGTTAGATTTTGTTTTCCAGGTGAACCGGTGTTTGTTGTGCAGGGGGATTGCAAGTTAAACCCTGTCAACATGATTTCTGCTTTTTGTGCGGCCCGGCTATTGAAAAAGGGTTGTCATGGGTTCTTGGCTTTTATTCAGGACATAGGAGTCGCTGAAGTTCCATTGGACCAAATCCCGATCATACGAGAATTTCCTGAGGTATTCCCAGCTGAGTTACCAGGATTGCCACCTGATCGAGATATTGAGTTTTGTATCGACTTGATTCCGGGTGCAGGGCCTATTTCTATACCACCTTATCGAATGGCACCGACGGAATTGAAAGAACTCAAAGGCCAGTTGCAAGAGTTGTTAGATAGAGGACTGGTTCGTCCCAGTGTTTCACCGTGGGGAGCTCCTGTGTTATTTGTAAAGAAGAAGGACGGTAGTATGAGAATGTGCATCGACTACCGACAGCTGAATCGCGTCACTGTGCGAAACAGGTATCCTTTACCACGAATAGATGACTTATTCGATCAGTTGCAAGGAGCCGGATTCTTCTCAAAGATTGACTTGAGGTCAGGATATCATCAGTTGAGGGTTCGGAAGGACGATATTCCGAAGACGGCGTTCCGTACGAGATATGGGCATTATGAATTTCTGGTAATGTCGTTCGGACTTACCAATGCTCCAGCAGCTTTTATGGATATGATGAACCGTATCTTTAGACCATTTATCGATCGGTTTATTATAGTATTCATAGATGATATTCTTGTATATTCTCGGAGCCAGACGGAGCACGAGCAGCATTTACGTATCACATTGCAGACATTGAAAGAGCATCGGCTGTATGCAAAATTTTCTAAGTGTGCTTTTTGGCTCGATAGTGTGGAGTTCTTGGGTCACATAGTTACAAGACAAGGTATATGCGTTGACCCAAAGAAGATTGAAGCGGTACAACACTGGCCCAGGCCTATGTCAGTTACAGAGGTTCGGAGTTTCTTAGGTCTGGCAGGTTATTACAGACGCTTCGTACAGGATTTCTCAAAGATAGCGGCACCTTTGACAGGATTGACTAGGAAGGAAGTTCCATTTCAGTGGACAGACGCGTGTGAGCAGAGTTTCCAACAGCTGAAGATGCGTTTGACGACTGCACCTGTATTATCTTTACCTTCCGGGTCAGGGGGTTTCGTAGTGTATTGCGATGCTTCTAGAGTGGGCTTAGGCTGTGTGTTGATGCAACACGGCAAAGTTATAGCATATGCTTCTCGACAGTTAAAGAGGCATGAACAAAACTACCCCACTCATGATCTAGAGATGGCTGCTGTAGTATTCGCATTGAAGATTTGGAGACATTACTTGTATGGAGAAACGTGTCAAATCTTCACAGATCATAAAAGTTTAAAGTATATCTTTCAACAGAAGGATCTGAACCTCAGGCAGCGTAGATGGATGGAATTGGTGAAAGATTACGACTGTGAGATCTTGTACCATCCAGGCAAAGCAAATGTTGTAGCAGATGCCTTGAGTCGGAGGCCTGGAGGTAAATTATCGCATTTGAGTCTTTTGCAGAGACAGTCTTCTACAGACTGGCAGATCTTATGTGATAGTCGTATACAGTTTGAGTTCACATCGGCAGGAGGTCAGCTAGCACATGTTCGCACCAGACCTCAGCTATTGGATCGTATTCGAGATGCGCAGCCTACCGATACTCGCTTGATGGAGATTATGGATCATGTTAGGCAGGGTAAGGAGACGGAGTTCGTGATTGATGATTATGGAGTGTTACGTTTTAGGACTCGTCTCTGTGTGCCAGATTCTGACGAATTGAGGCGTGAGATTTTGGAGGATGCCCACAGATCAGTATATAGTATTCATCCTGGTTCCACCAAAATGTATCGTGATTTGAAGGATAATTATTGGTGGGAAGGAATGAAGAAGGATGTTACGGATTTTGTTTCAAGATGCTTGACTTGTCAGCAAGTCAAAGCAGAACACCAGAGGCCAGCCGGAGAGCTGCAACCGTTACCCATTCCAGAGTGGAAATGGGAACAGATTTCCATGGATTTTGTGGTGGGTCTACCCAGGACTAGCAGAGGGTACGATTCCATTTGGGTGATCATAGACAGGCTGACGAAGGCCGCTCATTTTCTTCCAGTGAAGACGACATATGGATTTGCTCAGTATGCACAGGTTTATATCGATGAGATTGTACGTCTACATGGAGTGCCGACATGCATAGTATCAGATCGAGGTACCCAGTTCACGAGCAGGCTATGGCAGAAACTTCAGGACGCTCTTGGTACACGACTGAGTTTCAGTACAGCTTTCCACCCACAGACAGACGGTCAGTCGGAGCGGACCATTCAGATACTAGAGGATATGCTTCGGGCTTGTAGCCTAGATTTCGGTGGTAGTTGGGATCGTCACCTACCTTTGGTAGAATTCTCTTATAACAACAGTTTTCAAGAGACGATCCAGATGGCACCCTTTGAAGCCTTGTATGGAAGGAAATGTAGATCACCTGTTTGCTGGACAGAACTTAGTGAAAGTGGTATATTGGGACCGCAGATAGTACAAGAAACTACAGAGAAGATTCACTTGATACGAGATAGAATGAAAGCGGCTCAAAGCAGACAGAAGTCATATGCAGATCGAAGGCGACGCAAACTCGAGTTTGATGTGGGAGATCATGTGTTCCTTCGAGTATCTCCAATGAAGGGTGTGATGCGCTTCGGGAAGAAAGGAAAGCTCAGCCCCAGATATGTTGGACCTTACGAGATTCTAGAGAGAGTGGGTGCTGTGGCTTATCGGTTAGCACTTCCACCTGGTTTTCCCGACGTACATCCGGTGTTTCACGTTTCGATGCTACGCAGATATCTTCACGATCCATCTCACGCGATCCAGCATCAGACTCTACAGCTTGAGCCAGATCTATCCTTCACAGTGCAGCCAGTTGCTATTTTGGACAGACAGGCAAAGCAACTACGATCGAGGACACTGCCATCTGTAAAGGTTCTCTGGCAAGGAAAGGATCGCGAGGAGATTACTTGGGAGACGGAGGACGCGATGCGGAAGAAATTTCCACATCTTTTCATAGATATGACTAATAATTATTTTAAATTCGGGGACCGAATTTTCTTAATGGGGGAATATTGTAACAATTAGGAAAAAGCTAGAAATAAGTAAAACTAATTAAATTAAGTATAAGCTGATAAATCACAAAATGATTAAAATCAAATATGTCAATCTTCATAAGATATATGTAATACAAATTAAATTAGAATTTTAGAATGTAATATAAATAAGTTATAAGGGTTTTAAAGAAAATTTTAGCTTCATTTTAATAAAAGATATGTTTTATAATAAGCTAGTTGTGAGGGGTTAAATTGCAAAGTTAGGTTTTATGCAAATAGGGTTTTGTCAAGGGTTTAAATGAATAGATGGAATTATTTTCAGTTCTGAAATCAAACTGAAATTAAAAGGAAAATGTGAAGATAAACACTATACCACCTCATGCTTGCATGTTTCCAATTTCTTTCCACCTCCTCCTTGCATGATTTGTGCACACTTCTTCACTTGACACCACCACCTTCCCTTATCTCTTCATCCATTCACATATATAGCTCAAATTCAGTTCAAAACACAGAATCAAACTGAAATGAATTAAAGAAAAAGAAAAGTAAAAGAGAAAAAGGGGAGAACAAGAGGAAGAAGATGAATGAGGAGCTTGTTCTTGAGTTGGATCATCATCAAGCTAAAAGGAGTGGATAAATCTTTAGGGGTTATTCCTACAGCAACATAGGAAGGTAAATTCTTAATCCTAGTAGGTTAATTAGGCTCTGTAATTTAGATAATTAAAGTTTAGATAGATCACATGATATCGTATTTTAACAAATTTAGTGTCTGTGGAAATCTGCTTTAATCTGGAACATAATTAAATAAATTCAACAGAGTAGAAATGATGTAGGTAACAATTAGAACACACCACAAGAAGACGGCACAGGGGGGCCGGGTTTGGGCCGGCGACAGAAGGGGAATGGCCGGCGTCGCCGGCCATGTTAGGGAGTTTGGGGGTTTTCTCTGTTGGGGTGTGTTCAGTTTACAATTTGGACTAATTTGGTACTGTTGATTTAAATTAGTTTCACTACAGTTAAAATCTGGAATGAAATATCGGAAAAGGAATCGTTACAACGCTAAATACGACACGATGAAATCGTGTCGCGTATTAAATTCTGAACCAGTACAGATTAGGGTTAAAATACTGAAAGACTAAGTGTTTAATAACTTGGAAAGATCAGATAGTATATAACTTATGGGGTTTAGCGTGTTTCTATGTCCGTTATATCGGAATAGTCGTTTTGCTTATATACGTAAACTTGGCATATTTAGACGCGGATACGAGAAGTACGGAAGCCGCGAGGAAAGGGAAAGGATTAGCGATTCCGGAGTAGATTCGACTTTTCCGGTGAGTAGACTAAACATCTACCGGGGAATTTAGTAAAGATGGCGTGTTTCGCCCGTGGTTTTACTTAAACTTGATATTTACATCATCATGCTTAAATGTCATAATTGCATTCATTACAATACTTGTAAATTGCTTAGTTGTTAGAACACTTCACAGTTATCGACGAGTCATGCCACGTGCACATCTTATATGCTACACACACCTCGTCGATATTACCATGTCACATACACTTAAACATTATACTTGTTAACATGGATTATATCGTATTTCACATATCTAATATAATGGTATATTGCATCATTGATATCCTGTTACTTTATGCGTATTTTGGTGTTATACATGAAGTAAATGTAGAATTGAGGATTTATGGTTTTGAGTTTTGAATACTATTACATAAATCCTGGATTTTTATGATGATTGTGACAAGTCCACCATGAATGTCGTTTTTTTTATTTGGTTTTATTCCGAACCGGGTGGGGTAGCTATACGGTTGCGGAATTTATTACGTATATCCGAGCTGGGTGGGGTAGCTATACAGCCGGATCATGGTGGACCCGGTCGGGGCCGAGGGGCAGGGGCCGCAGTGTAGGCGGTGAGCCTAGCGAGGATACCCGATACCGGAGTCAGTGGTAAACACGGCGGATATCTGGGATATACCGACCGGTGTTATGGATTGACAGGATCATTCGGGGAATGATGCCTGATGAAATACCGAAGATTTGTGTCGATGATGGACACGGAAAGAAAATGAATCATATTTGGAAAACAATTGATGAGATTTCAGTTTTGGATTTATATATGGAACATTACAGATTATGCTTCTACATGCTAGTATGCATCATGTTCATCGTTGTTGATATTAATTATAAATCGGCATATTTACTTTATTCGCCGTTATATGTTTGTCGTATTCACTGAGTTGGCAACTCATCCCCGTTGTGCCACAGTTCCTTGCAGGGATAGAGTGGACGGGTAGCTGCGAGGCAGGATACTTTTGCAGTTGTATTCCATCTTTTGCTAGGTAGGTTACATGTGTAGTAACCTTCCTTTTTGGGTTTTGTACTTTGTATCTAGAAAGTCTCCATCAAACCTGTATTTTGACTTAGAAATGAGAGCTGGTGTATATATGTGTACAGTTGAGATTTGTTGATCAGTATCATAGTTCTTTCTTTATGAGATTCAGTGATGTTACTTATGCTTATATTCATGATTCATGTTGATATTGTTGATTCCAACTAGGAATACAACCACACTTAACCTTTATTACTGTTTAAAAAATTTAAATTCATAACTTGAGATTTTTACTTAAAAACTAAATTTTCATAAATAATTCCGAAATAAGGTATTTTGATCTTGGTTTTTGGCTTACTTGGATTTGTGCATATCTTTAGATATGATACGAATCTAAGTGCCTGTCACATCCAAACTTGGGTCGTGACATTGGGATCGGCTGGGCAGGAGGCTGCCTTCAGCGGATGAGCCGAGCAGGAGACTACTCGGGCGCTTCTTGGCGAGGGCTTTGGATCCACAGAGCGGTCGGGCAGAAAGCTGCCTTCCACGGATGATCCAATCTGGAGACTACTCGGGCGCCTCTTGGCGAGGGCTTTGGATCCACATAGTGGTCGGGTGTTCATACCAGAATATTACATTTAATATCGCCCATTCTTACGATCGTTTGTTTATAGGTAGGTGCTTGTAATCAGTGTTTGCTACATATTTACAGGATACAGGTTCTCAGCTCTAAACAGTGAAATTCATGGAAAAGCACGACAAATTTCGGATTACTGCCAACCACTGATAAAACACGGGTCTCCGCTCTCTATCCGTATGTTGCCGCACACCAGTTTAAGGGACAAAATGACAAATCAATGGTCATTTTCATGCACAAAGCACAATGGCAACACAAAATCCAAGAAATCTACACGGAGCTCAAGGAAATCATGGCAAAAGATCCACATCACATCACCTTTTGATATGCTGAAATTCTGGAAATATTGTGAAGAGATTCTGAGAAACAACATATACCACACTGAAGAGTACAGAAAGCCAGGGAAACCCACCAAATGGTATGATCTAACTCTCCTAAATGGCCACGGTTCCGCGGCATAAGCGCGCTTAGGCCGCGGAACCGCGGCCATATTGGCTGGTCAGATGAAAATATTTCAGGGGTAGTTGGGTCTTTTCATGAAGGGTCAGAATGTGGCCCTAGGGTTTCAGTTTCCTGCCCATAAATAGCCCAGAACTTGCCAAGCCAAGGGATCAATTCTTATGCCCACTTTTTGTTAGTTTTTAGTTTAACTTCTTCTTCTTCTTCTTCTTCATCTTTCCTCCATTAAATTGTTGTGAGAGCTTTTGAGTGGATATTAAATGAAGATGAGGGTTATTTTGTATCATTCTTTTTGCTTAGCTTCCCCCTTGAGCTCTCTACCTTAACTTGATCTTGCAAACTCTTAAGTGAACTTGCAAGTTTAAGCTTTGGTCATTGATCTCAAGGGGTTGTATCATTTTGGAATCAATAATGTTCTCTCTGTTATGCTTCATTCTCCATGAGTTCTTTGCTTTTTCTTGACCTTGCAACCTCTTAATTGAGTTTGCAAGTTTAAGATTTGGTTATTGAACCCATGTCTTGTTTTGGGTTCTATGGTTCCTAGTTTCATTTCTTGCTCATTTACTTTCATGCACTTTTTACTTTCATGCACTTAAATTCCATGCACTTTTAATTACTTGCTTGTAATCTTTTCTTTTCTTTGTTTATCTTTTCTTTTGCTCTTTTTGGTTCGTTTTGTGAATGGTTGTAATATGTTGTTGTTAAGAATAAATATAATATTGTAAGTTAAGGTTTCATTCCTCATTTCCTTTTCCCGTTATTTTCCTTTGAACTCCGCCCAAACGTTACGCAAGCGCTCCGTTAGGCATCCTACCCTACCAAGGTAACGGTGATTCCTAACCGCGACCGTTGCATTCGGTTTGGGCGGAGGCGAAAGCAAGAGACAAGGACGGACGGACAAGGGTCAATAAGTCGGATTCCACGAATACCGTGCTTAAGTACCCTAATCTACGTTGTTGCCGATTGCTCTAGCTTCAATCAGTCAAGACTCGGCTCAAAGGTTTTGAGTGCGGATTTCTTTAGCTTACACTCTCGTATCTTTTTCTTAACAATTTTATACTTGCATATAAAATACATAGGTTAGATTTGAACAAACATATACACATTCTTTATTGACTCGTCTAAAACTCGAACGGACATACAACAATTTCTCTGTGGATCGACCCGTGCTCAACCGGCTAGCTGCAAAGCGACACCGTCCTGATTGTGGTTATAACTTTAGAACTTTGAACATCCGACACGCCAAAAGCGTGCGATCAAATGGCACCGTTGCTGGGGAGACGGTAACGTATTTTCTTTCTTATTATTCGGGTTAATATTCTTTTTGTATATATATATATCTAAAATAAAATCTTTTTGTTATTTTTGATAATTTTTGTGTGCAAGTGTGCAGGCTAATCTGGAGCAAGTACAGTAATCAAATCAAGAAACAGAGGTTTTTATTAGGGTGTACAGAGAAGGGCACGTGTATTGACCTAAGGTTCAGGCGCCAGCTCATTAATTTGATCGCGGAACCGCGGTCAAATACGGGATTCGGCGGCGGTTCCGCGGTCCTTTTGAGGCTTCTGAGCCCTAAATTTTTTCTGCCCTTTCTCTTTCCTCTAGCTCCCTCTCTGAATTCCACCATACTGTATTTTCTGCAGGTTTCTTTGCACATAAAAATAATTTTTTGTTGTTTTAGATTTTGTTTGTTAATCGCTTTGCATATACTAATACGGACATTAAGGGGCTTGAACACCAATTCAGATTGGGTGGAGATTTCATCACCCTTCCTAAGACCCCACAAATCACTAATTGCATACGCATTACCTTGAGCTAATAAAAAATACTAGACTCAGCCCTAAGGACGTTGCGCTCAATAGGACAGATGACTGGTTGTAGGCATCGGCCGTTTATCCTATCCTGACTTTGCGGTGTCTAGGCAAGTGTGTCCAAGGCAAGTGGTTACTTAATTAGGACCACTACTTACGTAGTGGGGAGCCTCCCACTTACCTGGCCGCAATTGGCGGAGAAGAGGCGGTTTGAGATCCTATTTCTAGCCCTTTGGAACAGTTAGGAGCAATCTAGTTGGACTTTAAAGACCCTAGCTCTAGGTGTGTTTGTGCATATTGTGATTGTGATTGTGCTTGTAAATTTTAGTCCCATAATTCCGTATTTTTTCAAACAAACAATTTTTAAAACTCCTAAAACAAACATTTTTTTTCTTTTAATAAAAATAAAAAATCCACATTCTTTTTCCCCTCCTTTTCTCTTCCTTTCTTTCTTTCTCTCTTCATATCATGGGTACTCTACCTAGAAAAACTCTTGCCGAACTTTGGTACCCACAACCAGACATTACTTCTTATGGTTCTTGTTTTGGTCAAACGTCGAACGATCCCTCCATGCCCAAAATCTCTTTGAAAGATCGGATAGACGCGTCTAGGACAAACAACTGGACCCCACAATCTACTTCGTATCAACCACAAACATTCACCCCTTCTTGCGTTGATGCCCCTTTTGAAAGTCTAGTTGTAACCACAAGACCTATGTCTCTTGCTGAACGTATTGAACAATCCCGTAGCCGATCTTTCACTCCTTTCACCACTACAGATTCTTGGGATCAACAATTCCATTCACCTTCTTATCCAAATATTGATCCTACCCTTGTCCAGCCATTCAATTCCTACCAGTCCTACCCGACTTTTACACCTTCCCTAGACATTGCTTCTGAACCGCCATTTGGGAGTTTTCAGTATCCAAACAACTTTGGATTTTTTACTGAAACCCCTTCCCAACCCTTGACTAGTCTGGAACAGTACTTGGAAGACTTTAGGGTAGCGTCGTACCAACAGATGATGGATTTGAATGTGTCCATGGCCGTCCTCATACAACCTAGTGACCCGGTAGTTAGTTTTCAACTAGCTCCAAATTTTCCAATGTATGAAGAGGCGGTAGGATAGGTTGAGAATTTGAGTGGAGAGAGTGAGATGTACCCCCTTCCGAATCAAGCCTACCCATTTCAACTTGAATCCCACAACTCCAGTTTTGAATGTCTATCTAGTGTTCCAAACGATTCATTGATTAAAGATAGAACAGATAATGAGTTATGTGACTTTGTAGTGTTTGATTTGCCCGATTGTGAAGGGTCCTTTTCGAGTGAAACCACACCCAATCCTTTTGACCTCTACACCTCCACTCTAGAACCTGAATTGATTAATATCCATGCTTTTGTTGAGGTGTCTGAGAATATTGATTTTCACTTGATTGGGGATATTGACACCGGGAATATTTTGGATGATGAACCTGTAGATTTGGCAGAGTTTTTCTCTCCAATTCATCATCCTGAGTCATTAACTGTTTTTCCCGAACCCCATATGCGTCTTGATTTTGATGAAATTTGCATGGATAAGCTGAATTTTCAGAAAACTTTTGAGGATATTTTTGAGGATGAACCAGTTTTAATTTATGAGTCGGATTTTCCAATTCATCCTATTCCTATCATTGACTGTGTACACCCTCCTGAACCTTTAACCGATAACCTTCCTCAATCACCTACCTCCATCCTTTCCATCGTTCCGACCTTGTAAGAAACCGTCTCACTTTCATTTCATATGTCTGGTTTACCGAGTTCAGCGTACCTATGGTTTCTCACGAATCTTGAGAGATTTGACCCCATTTCTCGCCATATTGATAGATTAGTACAATCCATCTTTTCACATCGATCATTACAGATTGTACCAATTTATTCAATCCATTTCCACCCTCAAGTTCGTATTCCACTTCTTTCTCCCTTCCGCCATTCTTCCTCTCATATACTGAGACTGTATCACACTTCTATCTCCATACGGTCTTGCGTATTCTCCATTTCTTACTTCTCCGCATTCTTTCACCAACCAGCATATTATAGAGATAAAATCTTTGAATTGTTAACTTTTGGCCTGTGTAAGGCTTTATATAGATTGATACTATTCTCTTTCCCCCCTAATCCTGAACTTCAACGCTTAACAGTGGAAACACTGTTTTACTTAAGTTTGTGGGGGACTCTTTTTTTTTGTATATATTTTTTTTGTTTTCCTTTTTGTTTTGTATATAATTTGTTTTTAGGGAGAGCGTCGACAATTTTGAGCCTCTTGGTGTAGCCTGACAGTGAGGGCACTGTCAAGTTTAAGTTTGGGGGTATGCTCGGTAAGCTTTCTTTCTTCACATTCATTTGTATATTCTGAATTTGCATACCTTATTTAAAAAACCCATAAAAAATCGAAAATTTTCCAAAATATAAAAACTTTGTCGTCAAGTTAACTAATAGGGTAACTTAGATTTTTATTCTGAAAGTTTAGTTGATATATTAGAAGTAACTAAATTCTAGGTTTAGGAATTGAAAACCCTAAAAATAACCCTCATTCTGTTTAACTTTGGTAAGTATACGTCCTTACAGTTTTTTTTAGAAATAGGTAATCTTGAGTTCAGTTCTTTTGTTAAGTCAAAATGAAGGGAAAGTATTGATGCTTTACTGAAGAATAACTCTGAAAAATAGTTTCTTTTCTTGAGTTCAAATTTAGAAAGTATATACCCTACAAATTGCACTTACACGCACCTTGAAACTTGGGATAGTAGAGGATACCTAGAAATACACTTGCCTGAAAACCTAGTATGAAAGAAAAAACGGTAATTAAAGCTAAACACCAAAAGAGCATCATTGAAAAATATATCCGGTCTTGAAAAAGAAAAATAAAAAGAAAAGAAAAATAAATAAATAAAGTCAAGACCCGGAAACTGCTATTTACGCTTTAAGTTTACACATTCAGTAATCGGCTGTTAGTGCCTCAAGAAGCATTAATAGTCACATGAAAGGTGTGCGAGCAAATACGTCCATCCTTAAAGAAAAGAAGTACTATTAGGTATTAGGGCAAGGATATTATAGCTTGAATTGAATTCTTGAGTGTAGGGGTGCAAATACACACACACGTAGGGGTATACAATCAATGTTTAGATAAAAGATAGAAATAAAAGATAAGACTTATGTTTTCTGTAAAGTTGATAAAAATCCCTGATTTGAGGCCGCACTTTAGAAGGAAAACTCAGGAGAACCAATATCTTTCTAAACTTTTTTGGAACGTATAGGACCTAAGGTTAAATAGATAGGACGTGTGAAACATAAGGGTTGGATATTTCTAACTTAGGATGATAGAGTTTCTAACGTAGATACTAAACTGTAGGAGTAGAATCGACGTTAACTTATGAAACTAGATTGACGGGATTTTGTAGGTGTAATCCGCTGAAAACCCTCAGGAGATAACACTCCTCCTACTAGGGACACCTAGAGGTTTAAATGGCTTGTTGCACATGCTCAGTGCAATCGCGTTCCCTGCGAAAGTGCGGTTAGGATTCTTTTTTGTGAATAATTGGTTTTGCTCGGGACGAGCAAAAGTTAAGTTTGGGGGTATTTTTTCATACCAGAATATTGCATTTAATACCGCCCATTCTTACGCTCGTTTGTTTATAGGTAGGTGCTTGTAATCAGTTTTTGCTACATATTTGCAGGATACAGGTTCTCAGCTCTAAACAGTGAAATTCATGGAAAAGCACGACAAATTCCGGATTACTGCCAACCACTGATAAAACACGGGTCTCCGCTCTCTATCCGTATGTTGCCGCACACCAGTTTAAGGGACAAAATGACAAATCAATGGTCATTTTCATGCACAAACCACAATGGCAACACAAAATCCAAGAAATCTACGCGGTGCTCAAGGAAATCATGGCAAAAGATCCACATCACATCACCTTTTGATATGCTGAAATTCTGGAAACATTGTGAAGAGATTATGAGAAACAACATATACCACACTGAAGAGTACAGAAAGCCAGGGAAACCCACCAAATTGTATGATCTAACTCTCCTAAATGGCCGCGGTTCCGCGGCATAAGAGCGCTTAGGCCGCGGAACCACGGCCGTATTGGCTGGTCAGATGAAAATATTTCAGGGGTAGTTGGGTCTTTTCATGAAGGGTCAGAATGTGGCCCTAGGGTTTCAGTTTCCTGCCTATAAATAGCCCAGAACTTGCCAAGCCAAGGGATCAATTCTTATGCCCACTTTTTGTTAGTTTTTAGTTTAACTTCTTCTTCATCTTTCCTCCATTAAATTGTTGTGAGAGCTTTTGAGTGGATGTTAAATGAAGATGAGGGTTATTTTGTATCATTCTTTTTGCTTAGCTTCCCCCTTGAGCTCTCTACCTTAACTTGATCTTGCAACCTCTTAAGTGAGCTTGCAAGTTTAAGCTTTGGTCATTGATCTCAAGTGGTTGTATCATTTTGGAATCAATAATGTTCTCTCTTTTATGCTTCATTCTCCATGAGTTCTTTGCCTTTTCTTGATCTTGCAACCTCTTAATTGAGTTTGCAAGTTTAAGATTTGGTTATTAAACCCATGTCTTGTTTTGGGTTCTATGGTTCCTAGTTTCATTTCTTGCTCATTTATTTTCATGCACTTAAATTCTATGTACTTTTAATTACTTGCTTGTAATCTTTTCTTTTCTTTGTTTATCTTTTCTTTTGCTCTTTTTGGTTCGTTTTGTGAATAGTTGTAATATGTTGTTGTTAAGAATAAATACAATATTGTAAGTTAAGGTTTCATTCCTCATTTCCTTTTCCCGTTATTTTCCTTTGAACTCCATCCAAACGTTACACAAGCGCTCCGTTAGGTACCCTACCCTACCAAGGTAACGGTGATTCCTAACCGCGACCGGTTACGTTCGGTTTGGCCAGAGGCAAAAGCAAGAGACAAGAACGGACGGACAAGGGTCAATAAGCCGGATTCCACGAATACCGTACTTAAGTACCCTAATCCACGTTGTTGCCGATTGCTCTAGCTTCAATTGGTCAAGACTCGGCTCAAAGGTTTTGAGTGCGGATTTCTTTAGATTACACTCTCGTATCTTTTTCTTAACAACTTTATACTTGCATATAAAACACATAGGTTAGATTTGAACAAACATATACACATTCTTTATTGACTCGTTTAAAACTCAAACGGACATACAACTATCTCCCTGTAGATCAACCCGTGCTCAACCGACTAGCTGCAAAGCGACACCGTCCTGATCGCGGTTATAACTTTAGAACTTTGAACATCCGACATGCCAAAAGCATGCGATCATCGGGCAGGAAGTTGCCTTCAGTGGATGATCCGAGCAGGAGGCTACTCAGGTGCCTCTTGGCGAGGGCTTTAGGTCCGCAAAGTGGCCGGCAGGAAGCTGCCTTCCGCGGATGAGCCGGGCAGGAGACTACTCGGGCGCCTCTTGGCGAGGGCTTTGGATCCATAGAGTGGTCGCGTAGGAAGCTGCCTTCAGCGGATGAGCCGAGCAGGAAGCTGCTCAGGCACCTCTTGGTGAGGTCTTTAGGTCCGCAGAGTGGCCGGGCAGGAAGTCGCCTTCTGCGGATGAGCTGAGTAGGAGACTACTCGGGCGCCTCTTGGCGAGGGCTTCCCAGATTCTATGTTTTTCTAGGAGATGTCATTCATACTTCTTTGACCCTTATTTTAAGGAAAGTGCGACATGCAATCGGGTGCCATGTGGTCGTGCTTCATTGGGAAAGTGCGACATCCCGTGGTTTGCATTGTAGCGCGAGAAGATCTCGGACGTTGGAAGATTTCTTGTTGAGGCTATAAATGTCGAAGGCGTAGTCAAGTTGCTCCTAGATGCTACGTTTCTTGAAGATGATAGGCCGTGCATACACCATCAGGGAGATCGTGTCCCGAGATGACGTGTACTTCTATGGTCTTGATCATTCCAAAGCGACGTACGGGACTGTGATAAGTCATTTGGAGGGGCACTACGGGCGTCTTCTTCCACGACGATCACCTCTCTTGCAAGTGTTGATCTACGTGATATGGAGGTCGTCCCCAGGCTTTTATAATGTTCTGTCCCCGCAGGCGATGGACGAAACGTTTAATAAGATGCACATGGCCCATAAGCTTGGCTTTATCTCGAAAGTCAGAGGGATCACTTGGTGGACATTCTTCTCGAATGTTTTCAATAGAGATTAGTTGTGGCGTTGTTCTCGGCTATTGGGGATCTCGGCGAATCAGTAGCTTCTAGGGTCCACGGGCACCGCCAGAAGGAGCGGGCGGAGGTTTCCTGGGCTCGGCTGGAGGAGCTTTCTTCCGAGTACCATCGTCAATGTTTTCTTAATCCTCTTCCTCCTTTGCTGTAATGGTTGTAAGGCTGCAGAGCCAAGAATACCTTCGAGTAATAAATTTTTTTTCTTTTGGTCAAGGTTGTCGTGCATTATCTCTTTCTCTCCATCTTCCACGCTGGGTCATGGCAGGATTTTGAAGAGGATGTTTCTTTTGTAATTGGCCGAATAGGAGGAGGCAAGTTTGCTCAGGTTATCAGCCTCGGTGTTCAGATTTTTGGGAATTTGTTCTACTTGGACTTCGTCGAATTTTTTCCGAAGCCTTCTTACCTCCGCCAGGTTTTTTTTTATCATGAGTGGTTTTCGGGCTTCGAAACGCCCGGTTACTTGGCCGATGACCAGCGCGGAGTCGCTGCGTATCCGGATTGTTTTCAGCCCTACTCCGGAGGCGATTCGTAGCCCGGCTAACAGGGCATCGTATTTTGCCGCGTTGTTTGATGCTTTAAAACCAAGTTTCAGAGAGTACTACATTTATGCCTCGTTTGGGCTGTGAATGATCAGGTAGACCCCACATCCCTCCTCGGTGGAGGATCCGTCTACATAGAGCACCCAGTCTGGGATAGGACCGGGCACCTCCTCGATCGAGGGCCGTGGACCGGGGTCGTGTACCGTCTTTCCTTCCTTAGTGGGAATGGTGCACTCGCCAACGAAATTGGCCAAGGCTTGTGATTTAATTGCCCGTCTGGGTCGGTATTTGATGGTGAACTGGGACAACTCCCGCCTCTATTTCTCTAAGTGGCCTGATGATTCGGCGGAGGCGAGGATATTCCTTAAAGGTCGTTCAACGAGGACGGGGATTGTGTGTTGCTGGAAATAGTATCGCTGTTTCCTAGACGTGATGAAAAGCGCGATGACTATTTTCTCTATGACCGGATATCTAGTTTCTACGTCCTTGAAGACATGGCTTACATAGTTGATCGGTTTTTGCGTTCTTTTGAACTTTCTAACGAGCACAACGCTCGCGGCTTGCTCGGAGATGGCCAGATATAGTAACTGCTCGTCGCCTTCGACTGGTCTGGTGAGGAGTGGTGGGGTCGCGGGGTGTGCCTTGAATCGCTCTAAAGCGTCTTGGCATTCCTCGGATCATTCAAACCTGGGAATTTTTCTTAGGGCTCTGAAGAAAGGGAGGAATTTTCCCTCGGATCTAGACATAAAGCGGCTTAAGGAAGCCACCCTCCCGGTGAGTCGCATGATATCGACATTGCTTTTGGGCATCGCCATGTTGATGATGGCGCTGATATTCTCGGGGTTTGCCTCGATTCCTCTATAGGTGACCATGAACCCAAGGAATTTTCCCCTTGTGACGCCGAACACGCATTTGGCTGGATCATCTTGTATTTTCGTAGGACGTTGAATGTTTTGGTGAGGTCTGTTGTGTGTCTGGCCGATGAGGCGGATTTCACGAGCATGCCGTTAACATAGACTTCCATGTTTCTCCCAATTTGCGGTCTGAATAGTTTGTTGACTAGTCGCTGGTATGTGGGTTCGGCGTTCTTGAGTCCGAAGGGCATTACCTTGTAACAGTATACTCCCTGATCCGTGGTAAAGGCCATCAGCTCTTTGTCGGCCGGGTTCATCCGGATCTGATTATAACCGGAGAAGGCGTCTATGAAGCTTAGTAATTCATGACCGGCTGAGCTGTCTACCAGCTGATCTATCCGAGGAAGCGGGTAGTTGTCTTTGGGGCAATCCTTATTCAGGTCGGTGAAATCGACGCACATGAGCCATTTCCCATTTGTATTTTTGACCATAACTTCGTTCGCCATCCAATTCGAGTAGTCCAGGTTCCTGACGAAGTTGGCAGTGAGCAATCGGTCCACTTCCTCCTCTATCGCCCTTTGTTTTATTGGTGCGAAACTTCTCTTCCTTTATCGGATTGGTTTGGCTTTCGGGTTGACCCCGAGCTTATGGGAGATCACCTTGGGATCGATTCCGGGCATGTACTCCGGAGTCTAGGTGAAAACATCCAAGTTGTTCAGGAGGAATCGGATCAGGTCATCGCGGAAGCTCCCTGTAGAAAGAGAACCGATCTGGACAGTCCGGCCGTCGACCCCTTCTATGAGGGGAATCTCCGCCAACGCTTCAATCGGTGCACCGCGGATTTCCTTTCGGTCGTCGCGTGTGTCCAAGGCATCCTGGGGATCATGCGTTCAAAGTCGTCACCCTGCTCCTCGGCGGGCGATGCTGAGGCGAGGCAGATTCGGGCAGTTTGCTAATCTCTATAGGCGCGTCCTATCCCCCCGTTATCTAAAGGGAATTTGAGCACGAGGTGGTAAGTCCGAAGGGTATGCAAGGTGGGGCGTCCCATGAGGATGTTATAGGATGACGGAATTTTGGCAACGAGGAAGTTTACCGATATGGTTCTCGTTTTGCCAGCGTCCCCAATGTTGAGTAGGAAGGTGATCGAACCTTCAGCCGGGATGGAATGGTTGGTGAACCTGGAGAGGACATGAGAGGTTGGTTGGAGATCGGAGGAACCCAATCCCATACGCTGGAAATAGTCGTAGAATAGGATATTCGTTGCGCTCCCTGAATCGACCAATATTCTCCGGACCTCGTGACGGTGAACTCGGGCTGCTATCACAAGCAGATCATTGTGAGGGAGTGATATGCCGTGAAGATCTTCCTCGGTGAAGGTGATCGGGTCATCCTTCCTGTGCTACTTATGAGGAGGATCATTTATAGCCATGACTGGTAAGAGGCCGCGGTCCCCCTCACTGTCTAGAGTCGAATGCGTCGAGATGACCACGATCTGACCGATTGTTAGCTCCCCGGGAGGGGGTTGGTCTTTCTGCTCTTGTTCTACCTGCCGCTTGTCTCGTAGGTATTTTGCCAGGTGGCCTGAGCGGATCAGTTCTTCAATATAATCACGGAATTTATTACAACTCTCGGTTGGGTGCCCTACGACCCGTGGTATGTGTAATACGGGCCCCGGGGGCGTTTGCCAGCCTATTGGGTTGCCGGCGGGAGCCTGAAAAACCTCTCGCCTTTAGCCTCCTCTAGCAGTTCCGTCTGGAAGATGTTCAGAGGAGTGTACTTCTGGAATCTCGGGCCATAGGGTTTTGGGCGGTCGGCTTTCTTTTTGTCTTTTCTGCCCCGTTTCTTTCGATCTGCTTGGTCACTCCGGGGCAGATTGGCGTTCACCTCTGACTCGAGTTGAATCTCTCGCTCGGTCTACTCTTTTACTTTGGCCATGGTCCTAGGTTTTGCAAATGCAAAAGAGCGGAACTACTCTTTGTGCCTAAGACCTGATCTCAGGGCGGTGATAACCGTCTCGTCGCGATGCTCGGGTACCTCAAGGAGGGCATTGTAGAAGCGGGTGACGTGTAAGGATTCCTTGTCCCCGCTTTTGATGGTGAACAGATAGTCGACCGACTTTTTCTGCCGACGGTTATCGACGAAATGATCGAGGAATTGGATAGCCAACTCATCAAAGGTCGAGATTGAGCATGGCGTGAGCCCTCGGAACCAATCTCGGCTAGCCCGGATGAGGGTGGTGGGGAAGGCCCGGCATTGAGCCGCGTCTGAGATGTCTTGGAAACTCATGCCTACCGTAAATGCGTTCAAGTGGTCCTTCGGGTCGGACTTCCCGTCGAAGAGGGCCACCTTAGACGGTTTGTTTTTGGATGAGACACGCTCAGCTAGTCGCTGTTCAGTAAAGAGCCTTGTGAGTAATTCAGCGGAGTACTTCGCGCCTTCGCCATCCGTACGGTCATCCTGTCGTATGTCTTTGATTTTCCTTTCGAGGGCCTCTATTCGTTGTTGGTACCCCAAAGAATCTTCACAGTCGGAGCGCCTGCTCCCTCTGCTCGCGGCTTGCGCGACGGAGTGGCTTTGATTTCGCTCTATCACGTTCCTTAAATCTCCGGGACGGACCCTTCGTGGATAGTCCCGGTGTTTGTTATACGCGTGACCTTGACGGTGGCGGCGGCGCGGATTTAACCTGGAATCAGGCGATTGGACTGACGCTTCCTTGGGGGGCGAGAAAGCTCAGCGCGCGTTGAAGTGATAGCCTGGTCCCCTCTGTGATCGGGGTGTTGAGCTATCCGACGCCCGGCGGGTCATGAAATCATTCCCTGGACGCAGGCCATGACTGCTGGAACTGGCACGTCGATGTTTGGTCATATCAAGATCAGCGTGAGTGAGGTTAAGAGCCTGAGTGTGTCCTTCTATCTCCTTACGAACGCCGTCTCCTCGGGGAGGGGATGCTGCGGTCTGGCGGGCATGGCCAGCCGCTTGGATTCGGGTGAGTGCGTCCACCATCGCCGTGAGCCTATTGATTCGAGCGGATAAAGCATTGATGACGTTAGGGGGAGGAGTAGGGCCGTTTCCGCCCCCGTTGTGGAGGACGGGACGGCTCATGCTGGGATCGTCGCGGTTATCGCTTGTCATTGAACCGGAGGTGGAAGATCAACTTTTTGGGTGCGGAAGAATCACTTCCCACAGACGGCGCCAATTGATGGAGGCAGAAATCTCTCTCAGATGTTGTCCTCCGTCGATCTGGTTGCAAACGGTTCTGAATGGTTGTGATTGAGAGTGAAAATTGAACGTGTGGATCTCAATGGGTTGTTGGATGCCGTTGACGCCGGGCTACCTGCAAAGGAAGTCCCGTAGTGGGAAACCACCGTAGGACCCTCCGACGATCAAGTAAGTACCGGAGAATAAAGGCAGCGTAGCGCCGTATTGGAATTAATTCCGCTTACCTGAATTGTCTGGTGGAGGGGGTTTATATAGTGGTCGCATGAAGTGGACCAGCACGAGATTCTCGCCGCCCGTTTCACCTCTGCATCACGTTCGCGCCGATGGAGAGACACGTCTATTAATGGCGGGATCCGCTCATTAGTGGCGAGATATGCTAGCGTGAGATGCGGGTCGTGGAGCGGCGGAGATCTCGTCGTGGCGAGATGCACGAGCAGTTACGGGGACGTTTGTGCTCCGTGCTCTCAGTAGAACAGGATGGGCAGCTCGGTGGCCAAGGAAGCTCGGCTATAGAAATGCTCGGAGGAGAGCCGTCGGTTGGTTGTTTAGGCGAAATAGGGAAGGCACTCCAGAGAGATCATGCAATCTCGGATTCGAGGTACCGAAGAATGTCTTCAATGCATCATACTTGTTTCAGCTCCGCAGCTCTCAGAAGTCTAACAGGCTTAGCGCATGACACGCCGTCTGCCACACATCGTGATATGAAGAATACACGTTTATGAGCCGTTGTCCTTCACTTCTCTTGTTTTTTGATTGCCATGGATTAGGCGGTGGCAGTGGGGTTTTCAGATGTCATTAATGATTATTTGAAGTTGTTCTGCATGGTACATATTGTCATTATTTGGCTGCATGTGATGTACCAACATATATATGCAACTAAATAGAGTGTGTGCAGTTGTAGTTGGATGTTTCAATTACATTAATATATTATGTATAACTTCCATATCATTTAAAACCCAAAATATTTATTCAAAAATATTAAGTTTAAGTTTATTCATTCTAAACCTAGCTATTGTCATTTAATTACTAAGCTTTTCAAGAAATCACTTACGGCTTATATTAAAGTATTCATAATGGTGTTTTCTTATATTTTCAGTGGACCTAATCGAGATTCAGATTATAGGATATAGAAAAACAATTCCTTCACAAAAGGTTATGAAAAACACTTGTTCGACTGGGACTAATAAAAAGGTAATATAATTCGAGCTATTATGTCAATGATCTCTTTGTTAGCTTCAGCATTGCTATGTCTTTGTTTTGCTTGAATAATTAATACACTACTATATATTTAGAAAAGCAGCCCATTTATCATCGTCAAAAGATCTCTTATAAGGCTTACATGCAGATGAATCAAAAGACAACTCTCCAATACCTGAAGATAGCAAAAACTTATTAAGAGATTAGGAATGAAGGGTGCGGATCCATTAAGGCGGATTCGTACCTTTTTAAATTTATGAACTTTTTCGTGCGGTACAAACGATCCGTTCCGTCTAAATTATTCTACATGTCATAGATAGTGTATATGGATGAAATATCATATCGATCGGAAATATTTTGTATGTGCAGAAACATATAGATTTATTTCAGCCGAGCGGATTTTAAAATTTTAAAACTAGGTTCTACACATGCAAAACACTTCCAATCGATGCGATTTTTCATCCATCTACTATCGGGAATAATTTGAACAGAACGGATCGTTCATAGGATGCTGACCACACTAAAAAGTTCATGAATTTGAAAAAGACGAACCCGTCCTATCGGATCCACATCCAATGAATGAAATTATATATAACATCAATATTTCGACCCCAAAAAAAATCTTAGGCAAATTTGCTCATCGCGTAAAAAGAGAAAACGGGGCTGCTGAGACTGCATGCTCAAAACTGCAGTGGGATTTTACATGAGCTAGTGAGGTCCAGATATCTAACTGCAAAATATCTAGCGGGTCCCACCTATCAATATGAGAGGCCATTGCAGTACGTGCCTAGAGATTCTTGCAGGGCCCATCTCCTCTTATGCATTTGGGTAACATCGACATATATATTTATAATAGTAATATATGGCTCTGCTCAAGCCAACTGCATTTTCCAACTAAAATGAAAACCACCATTCAAATTAATTACGTTGTACATCTAGATCAGAGAAGTCATGATTGTGCCCAGTTTGAACCTGATGGATCTTGGAATCTCCTTCAGATGTTATCTTTCGTTGATTTGCTGTGAATGCTGATGGACGATTGAAATTGAATTGGAGGATTGACTCCTGGAGTGTGTGGATCTCAATGGGTTTTGAGTGGTTGTGGCCGAGCTGCCTGTAAAGAAGTCCCGGGGTGGTTGTGCCACCGAGGACCCTCCGACGATCAAGTTAGACCGGATATTTTAGCAGAGTAACGGCTTAGTGGAGTAAAGATGGCTTACCTCGATCGTCTGAGAGAGGGGTTTATATAGCGGCAGCAATGGGCAAGCGGGCGCGAGAATCTCGCCGGCCGTTATGCCCCTCGCGTCGCGCTCACGTGATAGGCGGGGTCCCGCATTAATGACGAAACATGCTCATTAATAGGGGATCGTGATGGTGTGGGACGCGGGATCGTGGGCAGCGGATATCTCGCGCATGGCGAGATTCGCGGAGCCGTGGCGGAGGCGCCTGTGGTTGGTGCTGGCGAGACCGAGGAATATGAGCTCGGCGGGAGGCTCGAGAACGAGCGGGAGACCGAGGCATCTTAGTTCTGTGATAGCTCGGGGGCGACCTGGGTGGTCTGGAAGGCCACCGAAGGTCGGGAGAATCCTCGGGTCGTAGGCCCGAGGTGTGATCCTCAACCGAAGTTCATGGTCCTGCTTTGTAGGATTCAGGACACATTATCTAGGACGTGTCAGCATCTGGAGAGTCATGATATCGATCCTCATCATTAGCCCCCACTCTCGTCCCGACCCGCTCCTGGGTCGGGTCGAGAGTGGTCTGACCAGTCACCCGAGGTGAGCTCTCATTGGAAGATATCGTCGGCTTGCATTCCCGGGCAAAGAGTGGTATTTTCTGATGACGTCAGTGGATCAGGGGAGAGATCTCGCGGAAGGGGAGGCGCCGGATCGCGTGTACGTTCGTCGAAGCGACAGCCCACGTGTTTGGCGTTGGTTGGCTGGCGAGACGTGCCGCAGGAGTTCCCGCGCTTGAAGGGATGCGTCCAATATGGGCGCGACAGGTGGAGCGTTGTCAGTCGTAGGTTGCGGAATGTCGTTTTGGCGGGAGGCGATCGGAGCCGTAGGATGCGTACGTCGGCAGCTATAAATAGAGATAAGATCCCTATCAGGGTCCATACCTCTTTATAATCTCCTCGACTTTGATCGTGTCAGCTCGGCGCTCGTCCCCTCATGTCAGATTTCTTGATTTTGATTTCCCGAGGACACCCCTTTTGATCAGGTTAGATGTCTTCTTCTGAGGAGTCTGTAGATGTCGTCCGGGTAGAGTCGAGGGATTCTTCTGGGGCTTCCTCTACCACTTCTTCCTCTTCCTCCTCTGAGTCGGAGTACCCCCGGGGAGTTAGTGTTGGTAATACTCCCCGGGGTCGTGCGACGAGGGTGGTCCCCAGAGCACAGGTCGTGGGTGTTCTTGACGTGCAAATCTCGCTGAGGCGTGCGCAGGTGCTCGTCAATATCAAGACTCGTTTCCTTATTGCTCCCGGCTATTCGCTTTGTCTGGCCGAGGAGGGGGAGAGGGAAAATTAGGTACGGGGCAATGAGATTGCCCTGTACCTGGAGGCTTTTTAGGCCAGATTGCGTCTACCCTTCGCCCCCGTGGTGAGTGCGGCGTTGAACTGTTTTGGGTTAGCCCCGGGCCAGCTAGTGCCGAGCTCCTGGAGGATCCTCCTCGGGTTTCTGGTCCGGTTGAGATTGAGTCAGATCTCTTTCGGCCTGAGCCTTCTCGTTTCTTCTCTTTGCTACAAAAACCACCCCGGCGTTCGAAAGGGCGAGCCGAGCTGGGTATATATTTCCTTTAGAAAACAATGGGGGGACGCTGCCGGGTTGGGGATTGTCGTAGTACCTTCTTCTGTTCATGAATGGAAGAAGTTTTTCTTTATTGTGCCGTCCGAGGGTGAGGATTGGCCTGTGCCCACCTTGTGGCAAAGGGCCATCTGTCCGCGGATGAGGCGGTCGAATGATCCCGACGCGGTGGCGGTGTCGAAGTGGGAGCCTTTCCCTCCGGTTGATGTGCTGCTGTCTGAGCGGGCCCTCAATTGGTCCGGGCTCAGCCCTACCGAGTACGCGGGTAAGTTGGGAGCTCTCAGACGACCTGTTTAGACTTATGCATTTTTTTCATTTTTCCTGTCTTTGCTTACTCCTCGTATTGTTTTATGCAGGACCCATGGATATGAGCAAGTTCCGGGCAACAGTGGTTGATGTGAAGAAGGGGAAGAAGCCCAAAGGCGCCGACCCTTCTCGCCCGCCGTATGCTCCAGCTCCGCCGGTGGCCCTTCCATCCAGGCGCCCAAGCAAGCCCCGAGCCCCCGAGTCCATTTGTGTGTCGGTTCGAAAGCATGCTCGGGAGCAAGAGCCTTGGTCCCTCGAGGTGGGAGACGAGCAGGGTTCTCCCGCTCCGTCCCTCAAGAGGTTTCACAGGAGGGCGCCCCGCTCCCCGGCTTCCCCGATCCTTGTGGACGATGGGGAGCTTCGCTTCGAGGTGCCCTCGGGGCTTTCTATCGCCGACAGCCAGCTTTCGGATATGGAGAGGTCGGCCGGGGGCAGATCCCTCGAGGGACCCTCCGGGCCCAAATGGCGGAGATAGCTCAAGAGGCCGTGCAGGTTAGTGTTCGCACTTCACCTGGTTTTTCAATCAGCATTTTTGTTCGCGTGATCGGGTGCTTCCCTTCCCTTTTTGACCCTCTTTCTTTCTTCAGGTCCTCCAGCACATCGCCCCCATCGTCAACATGGAGGACGAGGAGATTATTCCGGCGATGCGGGCCGCGGGCTAGTTCTCCTCGCGGTAGGAGAGCTTAAGGCAGGAGCTGGAGCCGGCGATGGAGAGGGTCGCTACCCTTAAAGATCGGATGGAGGCCGGGAACAGGGAGGTCACCCGAGGCTCCGAGGCCCGGTTGGAGGACTCCAAAGTGCTCGTCGCCACCATGAAGAAGACGGAGAGCGCCCTCCGGAAGGAGAATGAGGTGGCGAAGGAGGGGATGAGGCGTGCCGATCTTCGGGCGTCGAGGGCTGAGCTTCTGGCGATGGAGGTGGTGGAGAGGTACAAGAAGTCGGACCTGTTCTATGCCGCCCTCGCTATAGCCGACGGCGTTATTTGGCACGACTCCCTCGACGCTGTCAAGGCTCAGATGCCGGACTTCCCCATTGGCGATCTCCGAGTCGCGTATCCTCTCGAGCATGACGCGTAGAGGAATGCCCCTGGAGACGATGCCGGGGTAGAGGCCCCCGGCGGGAGCGTTGGTGCGAAGTCGGTTCCCCCGGCTACCGGCAATGAGGCTCCTATGGTGGGTGCCGACCCTAAAGATGCCGCCTCGGTGGTCGTAGTGGACGCGCGGCTCGTCGGCATTCTCCCTGGCTCTGAGGCTCCTCGCCTTCCTATTTTCTTTTGTTGCTCTGTAATTTTGTAAGCCTCTGGGCATTTTGTAAGGATGGGGAGCCCATAATACCTTTGTAAAGACTTTTGAATTTATGAATAAAATCTTTTTGCAGTAGTTTTTGCGTGCGCATTTTCCTTTTGTTTGTGGCAAACACTTGTATTTGCACGGTACTGCTTTCATGTTAGGCCGGTTTTTCGTTAAGCGATCGCACGTTGAGTTGAATTGACCGGTGAAAGGAAGGTATCTCCATAGCCCCGAAATCAAGGTGGAGATCGCTTGGTAAGACGTGTTGGGAGTTGAGCAGGGTAGCTGCTTGGCGGCCTCCAGATGAGGGCTTCGGATCCTTTGCCGCGTGCGGTAAGACATTACCAGCTAAGGATGGACCGAGCAGGGGAGCTGCTCAGTTGCCTCTTGGCGAGGGCTATTGATCCTTAGTACGGGAGGGGCCGTAAGGGGCCTGCTAAGGATGGGCCGGGCAGGGATGCTGCCCGGTGCCTCTTGGCGAGGGCTTTGATCCTTAGCGCGGGAGGGGCCGTAAGGGGCCTGCTAAGGACGGACCAGGCAGGGTTGCTGCCCGGTGCCTCTTGGCAAGTGCTTTGATCCTTAGCGTGTGTGGGGCTGTATGGGGCCTGCTAAGGACGGGCTGGGCAGGGTTACTTCCCGTTGCCTCTTGGCGAAGGCTTTGATCCTTAGCGTGGGAGGGGCTGTAAGGGGACTGCTAAGGACGGGCCGGGCGGGGTTGCTGCCCAGTGCCTCTTGGCAAGGGCTTTGATCCTTAGCGCGGGTGGGGCCGTATGGGGCCTGCTAAGGACGGGCCGGGCTGGTTTGCTGCTCGGGGCTTCTTGGCGAGGGCTTTGATCCTTAGCGCGGGAGGGGCCATAAGGAGCCTGCTAAGGACGGGCCGGACAGGGTTGCTGCCCGGTGCCTCTTAGCGAGGGCTTTCTTCCTTAGCACGGGAGGGGCCTTAAGGGGACTGCTACGGATGGTTCGGGCAGGGTTGCTGCCCGGTGCCTCTTTGTGAGGGCTTTGATCCTTGGCGTCAGTGGGTAGGAAACTACTAGCCAGGGATAACCGAGCAGGGTAGCTGCTCGGTTGCCTCTTGATGAGGGCTTTGATCCTTGGCATCGTGGGGGTAAGAGATTACCAGTCAAGGATGGACCGAGCAGGGTAGCTGCTTGGTTTTGTGAGGTTTCGTCCGACCCTTCGTTGGTCCGTGAGCGTTGGGAGGATCGACCGTCGCTGGGTGCAAGGTGTGTTCGACTTCTTGCTCGGCCTTATCTCGAAGGCCAGGCACGACCGATCCTTAACCCTCATTCTGGAGTGCTTCAAAATGAGGTACGTCGTGAGCTAGGGTGCAGAGGGTGCAGTGTCGGGTGATTCTGTGGCGTCCCTAGTTAGCGTGCAGTATCGGCGGGAGCGGGCTGCAGAGGTTAAGGCTCGGCTAGCGGAAATCCGCTCTGAGTATTACCAGGAGTACTTCCTTGATCCCGTTCCTCCTCTGTTGTAACTTTTTCTTTATTTTTCTGTAAGGCTGAGGAGCCCATAGTACCCTTTGGAATAAACAAACTCTTCTTTTTTGCAATGTGTTATTGTTCCCTTCTTATTATGTAAACAGAAAGAACTTGAGAAAAGTTTACATTGCCTTAGTGGAAAAAGAAATACACGCTAGTAGGGATTCTTTCTATTAGTACAGTTTGAGCTTTTCGGCGTTGTAAGGACGTAGAAACCTGTGCCATCCGCGTCTTGCAAGCGGTAGGCTCCGCCGGGCAGGGCCTCGGAGACGAGGAAAGGACCGTCGCACTTTGGAGAAAATTTATGCAGCTTGCCTTGATCGACGAACTCGTTCCGCCTCAAGCCTAAATCTCTGGTCTTGAAGAAGCGACGCTTGATTCACGCGTTGTAGTAGCGGGCGGTTTGCTGTTGATAGGTGGTAGCTCTGATCTGAGCCCGGCCTCTTTTCTCCAACAAGATGTCCAGATTAGTTCGAAGTGCCGAGGTGTTCGCTTCATCGTCGAAGTGCTCGACCCGGTGACTGGGGAGCCCGATCTCCGCTGGGACCATTGCTTCGATTCCGTAGCAGAGGCTGAAAAAGGTTTCCCCGGTGGTGGTTTTCTTCGACGTGCGGAGGGCCCATAAGATCCGGGGCAATTCTTCATCCCAACTACCTTGGCGCCCTTCTAGGCGTGTCTGAAGACCTCGGAGGACGTCCCGATTAGCGACCTCGGCTTGTCCGTTGCATTGGGGATGTGCGACCACGCCAAATTTTATGAGGATGTGATATTCGCTGCAAAATTTCTTAGCTCTTTCGTTTTCGAAATTTGTTCCGTGGTCGGTGATAATGCACCTCAGGATGCGAAACCGAAGTATAACATTGTTCTGCAAGAACTTAATAGTCATGGTGGCATCCAGTTTCCTGATGGGAATGGCCTTGATCCACTTCGTGAAGTAATCCACCACGACAAGGACGTACTTGTGTCCGCCCGTACCGGTAGGGAACTAGCCTATCATGTCCATTCCCCACTGGGTGAATGGCCACTGGGAGGTTAGGGTGGTCAGATCAGTAGCGGGAAGGCGAGATATGCTTCCGTGGAGTTAGCAGCTCTTGCATCTCCTGACCAGCTTCTGGGCGTCCTGATGAATGGTCGGCCAGTACTAACCCTGGATTAAGGTTCAGGAACCTTGGTGCGCATCGCCGACCTCTTCATGGATCTCACGGAGGACGTAATCTGCTTCGTGGGGGTCGACGCATCGGAGCAGGGGCTGAGTGAAGGACTTCTTGTAGAGGTTCCCATTGCTCCAAATGAAATGTCACGCCCCGTTTCCCAGAGTACGCTAGATTGGGCACGTGACACAGTCAACCATGCTACCTGTGGGTAGGAAGTATCCATCCACAGTCACATTACGGCTGTAGAGATATCAAGAACAAAATAACACTATCTAAAACATGTCCATAATCCAAAATAACAGGAGTCAATAATAAATAAATGCGGAAGCAAATGATCCAATACAAATAACTGAAATGTATGTCCCATAATGCGGGCTCACATCTGGAAGTAAATGCAGGAAATAAAACTAACTACTACTGAACTCACAGCTCAGCCTGCTGGCTGAAGTACTCCTGCTCGGACTGCAACAGCGGTACGGAATTTGGGCCATGCAAAAACCAGACGTCAGCGCGCCATGCCATCAAGTAATATAATATGAACAGTGTAACAGGCAATGCAAAATAAACATGAATACAGCAAGAATAACAAGAATATGAATCAGATCAGTACAGGGTAGTGTGTAGTGGGTAAACTAAACTGTTCTATCAGGTTTTCTATTCTAAAGTCTTTAAAATCAATTGATGAATTGTCGATGTAACTCAATAGTATCCTGTGCATGCCCGGGACCACGGTCAGGGACTCTCGGGCTGAAACCGAGACGTGCCGCTAGGCAGTAACAGGTAGCAGGTATGGGCGAGTGATGTCAGCATCATCACTCCGGGGCTGGCCTAGCCCATAAGACTGATCAGAACAGGTATCGAACTGTTGAGTTACAAGTCAGGTTTCACCTTTGATTTCCCCATACCCCCAAGTTATGTATGTCAAGTCAGGTATTCAGTAATCAAGAACTAATGCCAACACAGAATCAGGTAAAAGCATGTTTGTCTGGATAGACAACAGGAACGGTCCATGAGGACTACATGTCAGATTTGTTGGTATTAGACACAAGATCAGGTAACGGGTCAGGTTATGATACATCAGGTCAAGTCAACAGTGTATGGTACCATGTCAGGTATATCATTATATATGTGTAGTAAGTCAGGTCAAGATGTAAACAATATCGTGGGTGTGCTCACAATCAGTTATATAATCAAACATGGGTATCAACAACATGAGATAAGCAATGAATTAAGTAATAGGCAGTTTCATTCAATTTTCAATACAGTTATCAAATATGTCACAGAGATGATTTCAAGAGTGCAGTAAGACAAGTATAGCCGTTTACTCATGTTAACAGGTTTAAGAACCCTTAGAGGTGCAATGATTTATGTAACGGTTCAGTACAACTATTTCAGGTTAAATGCATACGAGTGTCCGAATGGAACAGAACTACAGGGATAAATGCCATAAGCTACTTTAACATTAAAATGTGATTAAACAGGTAAATATGGTTATTAGGTTCGATTTGTAATTGTAGGTTCCAAGTTTAACGGTAAAATGATATAATGCAATATTGTACCCGAAAATGAGAAATAATCGTACCAAGTTAAATTTACAGGTTTAGGGTGTCATAATATATATGTAAATATTGTATAGCATGTAGCAAGGGTTACTTGTCTCGACGGGTCGCGAACCGGAAAAACGGAACGTAAAATGTCGGCGGGGAAACTCGCGACGGGCGCACGGTTCACGGATTGAACCCAAACAACGAACAATGGAACCACGCGGGTCGGGATACCTCGCTGGAACGTTGGATCACGTCATTGGCATCGTCGGATTCCGGTGAAAAGGTGAACAGTGAAAGTCAAGAAGACTATGCAACAAGAAATGAAGGGAAACTAAAGAATAAGAAGAGGAGGCTTACAAGGTACTGCTCTGTGGTTACAGAGAGGAGACACGAGAACGACGACGAGGTCGACGGGCTCCGGCGGTGGCCTACAGTGACCGCGGAAGGGTCTGCAGATCAAGAACGTATTAGCAGAGAATGAAAGAAGAAGGGAAGAGAGGAGGGAAGTTATCTCACCGAGGGGTGTGCTTGCGAGGCCGGGGACATGGGAACGGGATCGTCGGTGGCTACAGACGGCGGTCCGACGGTGTGCAGGGGGTTGCAGGTGGCTATAGCGCTGGTCGGGGTGTGCAGGAGCTCGGGAATCGATGAGAGAGAGGGCGAGGATGGTGAAGGAAAGACGAGGACGATGGCGGAGGCGACGACGAGGTGATCGTCGGCGGTGAGACGCAGGAACGGATGCAGGTGGTCGCGGGGTTGCAGGTCGGAGATGTACAGGGAGAAGAGAAAAGGAGGTTGCGGATTGGACGAGGCTGAGGAGGCGAAGGTGGAGGTGTTGTTTGCGTTGGCGTTGGGGCTGCTGCGGCGAAGGAGACGGCGGCGGTAGGGAACGGCGATGGGTTTGCGAGGTGAAGGTTTACGTTGGGAAAAGAAATGAGAGGGGGAAAGATTTGAAATATATAAGGAGAGAGAGAGAGAGATACTAGGGATAGATAGAGAGAGATAGAGAAAGAGATCGAGAGAGAGAGAGAGAGAAATAGATGGAGAGAGATCGAGACGGGCCCATGGTAAGGATTATGAAGGTTGTGATTGGTGGAGGGAGTTATTTAAAAGATTTAAAATATTTTAGAAATATTGTACAGTTAGAATATATATAGGTTTGTTAAGGAAAATTGAATATACGAAATATTAAAATTTTGGGATTTTGGCGCCAAATAAAACATTTCCAAATCGCGCCCGGGTCGGGTCCAAAAATTTGAAATTGAAATAATAGGATTTTAAGCGGGATCTAAATTTTAAAATTAAGTGTCTTATGTTCAAAAAGCATACCCCCAACACGGATACGCGTACGCACGCGTAGCCGTCCAAACTCGCTCGTTTCACTGAACGGGACGAGAACACGACGCACGGTCGCTACCACAAGGCTAAGAGTGTCAAGTAGGTCAAGATGAATATTTTTAATTTTATTTTAGATGCTAAAATTTGGTATATGCAGAAATGAATTTACCGGGTAAAAATTTACAGTAAACAACAAACAAGCAAGATAAATGAAATAATTTCCACACTACGTTCAAACGGTAACAGAAATTAGTAGTATTGAGCTCGGGTGTTACATTATACCCAAATACAAAAAGAATTTCGTCCTCGAAATTCCAAGAATACAAAGATAGAAAACTACAGGAAAAGATGTGGAAACTTCTGCCGGATTTCATCTTCTCGTTCCCAAGTGGACTCTCCACGTGAGCGATTACCCCAAGAAACAAGTACAAGAGGGATCACCTTGTTCTTAATAACCTTTTTTCTTCGATCCACGATTTCAATCGGTCGCTCCTCAAAAGTTTAGTCTTCTCGTACTGTTAACTCCGAATGATCCAATACGTGCGTTTCATCTCGAACATACCTTCGTAGTTGAGATACGTGAAACACATCGTGCACATTTGCCAAGGACTGCGGTAACGCCAAACGGTACGCTACCTCACCAACACGCTCCAAGATCTCACAGGGTCCAACGAATCGAGGACTAAGCTTTCCTCGACTCCCAAAATGAATCACTCCTGTAGTCGGTGATATCTTCAAGAATACCAAATCACCCACGGCAAACTCTAGAGGTCTTCTTGACGTGTCTGCCCAACTCTTCTGTCGGTCTTGTGCTGCTTTCATATGATTTCTGATAGTGTTAACCTTCTCAACTGTCTGCACAACCAAATCTGGTCATAATAATCTTCGTTCACCGACATCATCCCAACAAACAGGTGAACGGCATTTACGGCCATACAAAGCTTCAAACGGAGCCATCTAGATAGTTGCCTGAAACTGTTGTTGTAAGAAAACTCCACCAAGTGTAGATGATCCTCCCAAGAACCCTTGAAGTCCAACATGTATGCTCTCAACATATTCTCAAGAGTTTGGATCGTTCTCTCCGACTGACCATCAGTTTGAGGATGATAAGCTGTGCTAAAATTCAATCGAGTCCCCAAACTTTCCTGTAAGCTCCTCCAGAAGTGTGATAGGAATCGAGTGTCCCGATCGGACACGATTCTCACCGGTACCCCATGCAATCTTACAATCTCCTGCAGGTACTGCTCTGCCAAAGTCTCTGTTGATTGACCAACCCGAAAAGGAATAAAGTGAGCTGCCTTGGTCAACCGATCAACAACCACCCATACAGCATTGTTGCCTTTTGGACTCCGCGGTAAAGCCGTCACGAAATCCATGGTTATGTGTTCCCACTTCCACTGAGAAATCGAAAGTGGTTGCAATAAACCAGCAACCCTTTGATGTTCAGCCTTAACTTGCTGACACACCAAGCACTTTGCCACAAAGTGAGCAATCTCCCGTTTCATGCCTTCCCACCAGAAATGCTGTCGAATATCTCGGTACATCTTTGTGCCTCCTGGATGTACAGAATAAGCTGAACTGTGTGCCTCCTTCATAAGCTCTTCACGAATATCTCCCTTTGGCACACACAAACGGTTACCATACCTCAACGAACCATCTTCGTGGATCAATAAATCTGTTCATAGTCCGGCTTCAACCTGCTCTCGAAACTTTTGCAGTCTAGGATCCTGCGATTGTGCTGCTTTAATATTCTCGATCAATGACGAATGTACTTGCAGCTGCATCAACTGTCTCGTCGAACGCGGTAGCACAACCTCCAAGTCAAATCTTCGAAAATCTTCAACGAGCTCCTTCTGCGTAGTTAACACCTGAATTGCCGGTAACCGACTAAGCGCATCCGGCACGACATTGACCTTCCCCGGATGGTACTTAAGATCAAGATCGTAGTCAGCCATCAGCTCCAACCATCTACGCTGTCTCATATTAAGCTCCTTCTGTGTGAACACTTACTTCAAGCTCTTATGATCTGTAAAAACTACGACCCTTTCGCCTAAAAGATAGTGTCTCCAAATCTTCAAAGCGAAAATCACAGCCGCAAGCTCCAAGTCATGAGTTGGGTAATTCTTCTCATGGGTCTTCAACTGTCTCGATGCGTACGCTACAACCTTCCCATGCTGTATCAAGACACGTCTCAATTCTTTCCCAGATGCGTCACTGTGAATCACCAATCCTCCGGAATTGTTTGACACGGTCAGAATAGGGGCGGTTATCAACTTCTGCTTCAACGTCTCAAAAGCTAACGCACATTTATCCGTCCATACAAAAGGTACCTCCTTGCGCGTAAGCTAGGTTAACGGCTTCGCCAGACGAGCAAAGTTCTCCACAAATCTTCTGTAGTATCCGGCCAATCCAAGGAAACTCCTTATCTCAGCAACATTCTTTGGAATTGGCCAATCACGAACTGCTGCAATCTTTTCGGGATCGACGGCAATTCCATCGCCCGACACAACATGCCCCAAAAACTTTACTTCCTCCAGCCAAAACTCGCACTTACTCATCTTCGCATAAAGCTTCTCCTGTCTCAACGTCTGCAGTGCGATCTTCAAATGCTCAGCATGCTCCTCAAAACTCCTCGAGTAAACCAGAATATCGTCAATGAATACCACAATGAACTGATCCAAGAATGGTGAAAAGATTCGGTTCATCAAGTCCATGAATACTGCCGGCGCATTCGTTACTCTGAAGGGCATCACTAAGTATTCGTAATGTCCGTACCGAGTTCGAAACGCCGTCTTGCAAATATCTTCTATTTTCACTCGGACCTGGTGATATCCGGATCGCAAATCCAGCTTCGAGAATACCCTCGCTTCACTAAGCTGCTCAAAAAGTTCTCCAATGCGAGGGATAGGGTACTTGTTCTTAATAGTCACCCGGTTTAATTCTCGATAGTCGATGCACATCCTTCTTGTGCCATCCTTCTTATTTACTAGAAGAACTGGAGCTCCCCAAGACGAGTTACTGCTTCGAATCCAACCCTTCTCAAGCAATTCAGCAACCTGTTTCTTAACTTCTTCCAACTCTACTGGTGCCATTGGATAATATGCTTTAGATACCGGCGCTGCACCAGGAATAAGATCAATTACGAACTCCACGTCTCGCTTCGGCGGTAAACCCGATATATCTTCAAATACGTCCATAAAATCGCGAACAACCGCCGGCTCTTCACCACTATCAACTTCCATTGCTGCAAGAATATCATTTGTCGGCCTAGCCCTAAACTCGACTGGTTCGACAGAACTGCTTCCTCCAGTGAAGGTAAACTCAGGATGTCCGGGAATCTGGAAAATTACTTTCTTTGCCCTACAGTCAATGTGAGCATGGAAAGTGCCAAGAAAATCCATTCCTAAGACGACTTCATAGCTACCCGTATCAATCACTAAGAATCTGCAAAAAGCTCCCGTCCGCACACAACAACTGTACAATCTTTACATTCCCTACTAGATATGATTTTCCCATTCCCAGTGTGTATGTCCCAGAAACTAGACAGGGTCGTGCAGGTAATCGAGTGTGTAGTCACAAACTTGGATGACATAAAACAATGGGATGCACCAGAATCAAATAATGCCAATGCGGGAAAACCATGAACGGGTAGAATACCTGAAACGACTTCTCCTGACGCCTTAGCTTCCTCAGCTGTCAAGGTAAAAGCTCGAGCCTGATTAGGTCCTTTAGTCAGCTGCTTCTGCCCTTGGAACGGTTTCTGCGGAGGCTTCTGAATATCATCCCTCGTACGAAGCTTCGACGGACAAGCCCCAACGGCGTGATCAGCCGCTCCACAAACCAAACAAAGTCCCAACCTCCTTCGACACTCCTTCTGCACATGCCAAGGTAAATGGCAGTAGTCACAAATCACGCTCTTTCTTCGATCAACAATCACTGGCTTCTTCATGGGTGCTACACCTCGATGGTCCACTGGAATACCTCTGCGACCATGAGCTCGGTTAGATACAAATGCGGGCTTCCTTGCCGCAACTGCTGTCTGCTGCAAGCTCCCTTTCATCCCAGATAAACTCTGCTGTTCCCGAGCTGCCGTAAGAACCTGTGAGAAAGTGGTCAAACCCAGGGAGACAATCTGCCTCTGGATGTCCACATCCAAGCTGCGCATGAACCTCCGTGCCCTGTCTGCATCGTTGGCAACTAAAGGTCCAGCGAATCTGCCGAGTCTCATCCATTCTGCTGCATGCACATCCACGGGTGCTCCATTCTGCCTTAGCCCAATAAACTTCTCTTCCATTTCCTCCCGTGCAGTCCAAGGGAAGAACTTCTCCAGGAAACTCTTAGAAAAATCCGCCCACTTGATCGTCTTAGGCAAGCGGGTCTCCTCCACAAGCCACCATTCTCGGGCGTAGTCCACTAGCTGAATGCGTACCACATCAACCCTTTTATCATCTGGAATCTGTGCCGCAATAAGCAAGTTTTCTGTGTCAACTAGCCACTGCTCTGCTGGTAACGGCTTCTCCAAACTAGTAAATGTAGACGGACCCAAACGTCTGAAATCTGCTACGGTCCCTACTCGGTCAACTGGTTTAGCTCCAGCATTGTTTACAGACTGCTGAACGATCTGCAAACCTTCCTGAAATGAGTCTGCTTGCTGCTAGATTAGCTCGGTCTGCCTCTTTTGATTCTCTAGCATTCCCCTTATCACTCCAAGCATGGCGGCTTCGTCCACACGCCTCTGGTACGTCTTCAAATTCTTATCTGCCATATTCCTGAAATCAAAACACCCAACATTAGCATGATGATAGATTCAATATATAGATCAAGGCTAGAACTCCAAGATATTTAAATAGAGTACCACATTGTAACTATGCCGCGGTATAATAGCCACAATTACTTAACTCCACCCAAGTCGCCTAAGTCCTAGAGATAACAAGAAATCAGGTTTTTCGAGTCGACATGCAAAGGAAGTTTGCACATCGTAAAACATATAATCAGGAAGAATGTGATTCAAGAATGGTAAACGGCAAAGTGGCAGGACATGTTTCCTAAACACGGGTATTCTGATTCGTGTATTGGGTATAATACCCAACTACAAATGAATCAACCCGACTAACCTATGGTTCTGATACCAAAAGAACCATGTCACGCCCCGCTTCCCAGAGTACGCTAGATTGGGCACGTGACACAGCCAACCATGCTACCTGTGGGTAGGTAGTATCCATCCACAGTCACATTACGGCTGTAGAGATATCAAGAACAAAATAACACTATCTAAAACATGTCCATAATCCAAAATAACAGGAGTCAATAATAAATAAATGCGGAAGCAAATGATCTAATACAAATAACTGAAATGTATGTCCCCTAATGCGGGCTCACATCTGGAAGTAAATGCAGGAAATAAAACTAACTACTACTGAACTCACAGCTCAGCCTGCTGGCTGAAGTACTCCTGCTCGGACTGTAACAGCGGTACGGAATCTAGGCCATGCAAAACCCAGACGTCAGCGCGTCATGTCATCAAGTAATATAATATGAACAGTGTAACAGACAATGCAAAATAAACATGAATACAGCAAGAATAACAAGAATATGAATCAGATCAGTACAGGGTAGTGTGCAGTGGGTAAACTAAACTGTTCTATCAGGTTTTCTATTCTAAAGTCTTTGAAATCAATTGATGAATCGTCGATGTAACTCAATAGTATCCCGTGCATGCCCGGGACCACGGTCAAAGACTCTCGGGCTGAAACCGAGACGTGCCACTAGGCAGTAACAGGTAATAGGTATGGGCGAGTGATGTTAGTATCATCACTCCGGGGCTGGCCTAGCCCGTAAGACTGATCAGAACAGGTATCGAACTGTTGAGTTACAAGTCAGGTTTCACCTTTGATTTCCCCATACCCTCAAGTTATGTATGTCAAGTCAGGTATTCAGTAATCAAGAACTAATGGCAACACAGGATCAGGTAAAAGCAGGTTTGTCTGGATAGACAACAGGAACGGTCCATGAGGACTACATGTCAGGTTTGTTGGCATTAGACACAAGATCAGGTAACGGGTCAGGTCATGGTATATCAGGTCAAGTCAACAGTGTACGATACCATGTCAGGTATATCATTATATATGCGTAGTAAGTCAGGTCAAGATGTAAACAATATTGTGGGTGTGCTCACAATCAGTTATATAATCAAACATGGGTATCAACAACATGAGATAAGTAATGAATTAAGTAATAGGCAGTTTCATTCAATTTGCAATACAGTTATCAAATATGTCACAGAGATGATTTCAAGAGTGTAGTAAGATAAGTATAGCCGTTTAGTCATGTTAACAGGTTTAAGAACCCTCAGAGGTGCAATGATTTATGTAACGGTTCAGTACAGCTATTTCAGGTTAAATGCATACGAGTGTCCGAATGGAACAGAACTACAGGGATAAATGCCATAAGCTACTTTAACATTAAAATGTGATTAAACAGGTAAATATGGTTATTAGGTTCGATTTGTAATTGTAAGTTCCAAGTTTAACGGTAAAATGATATAATGCAATATTGTACCCGAAAATGAGAAATAATTGTACCAAGTTAAATTTACAGGTTTAGGGTGTCATAATATATATGTAAATATTGTATAGCATGTAGCAAGAGTTACTTGCCTCGACGGGTCGCGAACCGGAAAAACGGAACGTAAAATGTCGGCGGGGAAACTCGCGACGGGCGCACGGTTCACGGATTGAACCCAAACAACGAACAATGGAACAACGCGGGTCGGGGTACCTCGCTGGAACGTCGGATCACGTTGTCGGCATCGTCGGATTCCAGCGAAAAGGTGAACAGTGAAAGTCAAGAAGACTATGCAACAAGAAATGAAGGGAAACTAAAGAATAAGAAGAGGAGGCTTACAAGGTACTGCTCTGTGGTTACAGAGAGGAGACGCGAGAACGACGACGAGGTCGACGGGCTCCGGCGGTGGCCTACAGTGACCGCGGAAGGGTCTGCAGATTAAGAACGTATTAGCAGAGAATGAAAGAAGAAGGGAAGAGAGGAGGGAAGTTATCTCACCGAGGGGTGTGCTTGCGAGGCCGGGGACACGGGAACGGGGTCGTCGTCGGCGACAGACGGCAGTCCGACGGTGTGCAGGGGGTTGCAGGTGGCTGTAGCGCTGGTCGGGGTGTGCAGGCGCTCGGGAATCGATGAGAGAGAGGGCGAGGATGGTGAGGGAAAGACGAGGACGATGGCGGAGGCGACGACGAGGTGATCGTCGGCGGCGAGACGCAGGAACGGGTGCAGGTGGTCGCAGGGTTGCAGGTCGGAGATGCACAGGGAGAAGAGAAAAGGAGGTTGCGGATGGGAAGAGGCTGAGGAGGCGAAGGTGGAGGTGGTGTTTGCGTTGGCGTTGGGGCTGCTGCGGCGAAGGAGACGGCGGCAGTAGGGAACGGCGATGGGTTTGCGAGGTGAAGGTTTACGTTGGGAAAAGAAATGAGAGGGGGAAAGATTTGAAATATATAAGGAGAGAGAGAGAGAGAGAGATACTGAGGATAGAGAGAGAGAGATAGAGAAAGAAATAGAGAGAGAGAGATAGACAAAGAGATAGAGAGAGAGAGAGATAGAGAAATAGATGGAGAGAGAGACCGAGACGGGCCCACGGTAAGGATTATGAAGGTTGTGATTGGTGGAGGGATTTTTTTAAAAGATTTAAAATATTTTAGAAATATTGTACAGTTAGAATATATATAGGTTTGTTAAGGAAAATTGAATATACGAAATATTAAAATTTTGGGATTTTGTCGCCAAGTAAAACATTTCCAAATCGCGCCCGGGTCGGGTCCAAAAATTTGAAATTGAAATAATAGGATTTTAAGCGGGATCCAAATTTTAAAATTAAGTGTCTTATGATAAAAAAGCATACCCCCAACACGGACACGCGTACGCGCGCGTAGCCGTCCAAACTCGCCCGTTTCACTGAACGGGACGAGAACACGACGCACGGTCGCTACCACAAGGCTAGGAGTGTCAAGTAGGCCAAGATGAATATTTTTAATTTTATTTTAGATGCTAAAATTTGTTATATGCAGAAATGAATTTACCGGGTAAAAATTTACAGTAAGCAACAAATAAGCAAGATAAATGAAATAGTTTCCACACTACGTTCAAACGGTAACAGAAATTAGTAGTATTGAGCTCGGGTGTTACACGAAATGGCGAGCTCTGGCTCGGAGACGGCGGGCTTCTCCTCGGTTTTCCGGGAGCGTACCTTCCCTCATGAATTCCACGAGGGGCTTTCTCCAGTCCCGGTCTTCCTCCCAGGCTGTATACAATTGAAGTATTGTTGCCCCGTCTTTCACGCTGGGCCGTAGCAAGACCTCGAAGAGGATGCTCCTCTTGTTGTTGGCCGAGTATGATGAAGCCAGCTTACTCAAGGCGTCGGCTTGGGCGTTGAACTGTCTGGGGATCTGCTCTACCTGGACTTCATTGAAGTCCTTTCGTAGTCTTCTTACCTCGGCCAGATACTTCACCATCAGAGGCTCCCATGCCTCGAATCGGCCGATAACTTGGCCAACGACTAGGGCGGAGTCGCTGCGGATCCGGATCATTTTCAGCCCCAGTCCGAAGGCTATGCGTAGTCGGGACAGCAAAGCTTCGTATTCCGCCGCGTTATTTGAGGCCTTGAACCCGAGCTTTAGAGAATACTCCATTTCTGCCTCGTTTGGGCCCCGAATGATGAGTCCGGCACCACAGCCTTCCTCGGTCGAGAACCCATTGACGTAAAGGATCCAATCAGGGACGGAGTCAGGCTTCCCATCGACCGAGGTTTGAGCTACGGGGGCCGTTGTTGACTCCGGCTCTTTGCTGGGGATGGTGCACTCGACGATAAAATCAACCAGGGCTTGTGCTTTGATGGCCTGCCTCGGGCGGTATTTTATGTCGAATTGGGACAATTCCCATTTCCACTTCTCCAAGCGGCCAGAGGACTCGGGTGAGGCGAGGAAAGCCCCCAAAAGGCGCTCGGTAAGAACAAGGACGGTGTGCGCCTGGAAACAGTGCCGCAGCTTCCTTGAGGCCACAACGAGTGCCAGGACGATCTTCTCTATGGCTGGGTACCTCGTTTCTGTGTCCTTGAAGACGTGGCTCGCATAGTACACCGGCTTCTGGACTCCGTCGACCTCTCGGACGAGTACTGCACCCGCTGCTTGGTCGGATACCGCCAGATATAGCGATAGCTCGTCCTCTTCAACCGGTCGGGTGAGCAGTGGTGGAGTCGCAAGGTGCCTCTTCAATTGGTCGAAGGCGGTTTGGCACTCCTCCAACCACTCGAACCTTGGAATTTTTCTTGGAGCCTTGAAGAATGGGAGGCACTTCTCACCAGACCTCGACATGAAACGTGACAGAGCGGCTACCCGCCCTGTCAGCCGCATGATCTCGACGTTGGTCTTTGGCGCGGCCATGTTGAAGATGGTGTTGATTTTCTCCGGGCTGGCTTCGATCCCGCGGTGAGTGACCATGAAACCGAGGAACTTCCCCCGATGACCCCGAATGCGCACTTGGCGGGGTTCAATTTCATCTTGAATTTGCGGAGGACGTCGAAGGCCTCGCCCAGATCCTTGGCATGGTCGACTGACGAGACCGACTTGACGAGCATGTCGTCGACATAAAATTCCATGTTCCTGCCGATCTGGGGTTTGAACATGCGATTGACCAAGCGTTGGTACGTAGCTCCGGCGTTTTTGAGGTCGAAAGGTATTACTTTATAGCAGTATACCCCCCGGTCCGTTGTGAATGCGGTGAGATCTTCGTCCGCCGGATTCATACGGATATGATTGTAGCCGGAAAAGGCATCCATGAAGCTAAGAAGCTCGTGGCCCGCCGAGTTGTCGACGAGCTGATCTATCCGAGAGAGGGGATAGTTGTCTTTCGGGCAGGCCTTTTTGAGGTCGGTAAAGTTGATGCACATTCGCCACTTTTCGCTAGACTTTTTGACCATGACCACATTCGCCAACCATTCGGAGTATGGCATATTCCGAATGAAGTCGACGGAGAGGAGCCTGTCTACCCTATCCTCGATTACCTTCTGCTTGATCGTGGCGAACCTTTGCTTCTTCTGCCTGACGGGTCGGGCCGTAGGATCTACCCCGAGCTTGGAGATATGATTTTAGGGTCAATCCCAGGCATGTCAGCAGGTACCCAGGAAAACACGTCAGAGTTGTTCCTTAGGAAATGAACTAGATCGTCCCGCTGGGCCCCTATAAGAAGTGACCCGATCTTTATGGTTCGTTCGCCGTCCTCTTCAACGAGGGGGACCTCTGCCAGTGGCTCCATCAGGGTCCCTCGGACCTCTTTCTGCTCGTCTCGAGTGTCCAGAGAACCCTTGATGTCACCCTCACCTTCAACATCGTTTTTTGGCCGCTCGGTCGTCGAGGTTGCAGTGAAACAAACCTTCGCAGTTCGTTGGTCTCCGTAGGCCCGACCTATCCTGCCTTGGTCGAGCGGGAATTTCATCGCCAGGTGGTAGGTCGATATCTGCGCGCTGAGGGAGTTCAGCGTTGGGCGGCCGAGGAGGATATTGTAGGCCGACGGGATTTTCGCTATGATGAACTCCACAGGCACGGTGTACGTATGGACGGCCTCCCTGATGTTGAATTGGAGAGTGATTACCCCTTCCGCCGGGATAGAGCGGTTGGTGAACCCTGACAGGACGTAGGTGGTCGGCCTTAGGTCCGACGGGATGAGTCCTATTTGTAGGAAGCAGTAATAAAATAGGATGTCCGCCGAGCTTCCAGAGTCCACCAGTATCCTCTGCACCTCGTAGCTGTGGACTTGAGCTGTGATCACTAGCGGGTCGTTGTGGGGCAGGGATATACCGTGGAGGTCCTCGTCGTTAAAAACGATTGGCTCGGCTGCCCTGGCCTTCTTCCTCAGATGGCCGTCAGTCCCGTCGATTGGTATGGGACGCTGAGCCTCGTAGGTATTCGTCGTACCCCCCGCTGATATGACCATGATTTGGCTGATTGTTAATTCACCGGGAGGGGGATGTTGCTCTTGTTCATGGCCAGCTTGCCGCTTGTCCCGTAAGTATGCTGCCAGGTGCCCCGAGCGGATTAACTCCTCTATGTAGTCTCGGAGCTGCTTGCAGTTCTCCGTGGAATGGCCTTGCGACCGGTGGAAGACGCAGTAGGGCCCCGGATGCGCTTTGCCGCCATGCGCGAGACTGGGGGGAGCTTAAAGAACCTCTCGCCCTTTGCCTCCTCCAGCGTACCGTCTGGGAGACGTTGAGCGGGGTGTACTCCTGAAACTTTGGGGAGTAGGGCTTCGGCCGCTCAAGCTTCCTTTTCTCTTCGCGGCCCCTTTTCTTCTGATCAACTTGTTCTGTCCGGGGTAGGTTGGAATTCACCTCGGACTCAAGCTGTATTTCTCGTTCGGTCCAGGGCTTCACCTTGGCCATGGTCTTATGTTGCGCTAATGCAAAGGAGCGTAACCACTCCTTGTGCCTAAGACCTGACCTTAGTGTCGTGATGACCATCTCGTCCTTGTGTTCTGGGACTTTGAAGAGGGTGTTGTAGAAGCAGGTTACGTACCCTTTGAAGCTTTCTTTGTCCCCGCTCTTTTTTGTGAAGAGACGGTCGACGGTCCGCTTCTGACGTCCGTTCCCGACGAAGTGCCCGAGGAATTGGGTGGCCAGCTCGTCAAAGGTTGAGATCGAGCATGGCGCAAGTCCTTGGAACCAATCTCATCCGGAGCGGATGAGAGTGAATGGGAAAGCACGGCATTGGGCAGCGTCGGAACAGTCCTGGAAACTCATCCCGGCCGTGAAAGCGTCTAAATGGTCCTTCGGATCGAACTTCCCGTCGAAGAGTGAGACCTTCGGGGGTTTGTTCCGGGAGGACACATGGACGACGAGGAGCTCCTTTGTGAAGGGCTTCGTGAGCGAGTCGACGGCGTATTTAGCCCCGTCGCTCGAATGACGACTTTCCCGGTGCATGCCCTCGATCTTCTTTTTGAAGGCGTCCAGTGGGCCGTGGTATCCAGATGACTCGGCATACTCCGATCTTTGGCCCTTGCCGCTGGAGTCCTCTGCATGGCTACGGCCCCGATTCCGCTCGATGATGTTCCTCAGGTCTCCCGGCGTAGTCGTTTTCGAGCTGCCGTGGAGAGTCTCGTGTGCGCGACCCTATCGAAGGAGGGGGCGTCGGTCATGCCTGGGTGCAGAAGAGCTGACAGACACCTCCTCGGAAGGGACATGAGCGTGACGGGGCTCGGGGCAAGGCACTCTGTCCTAAGACCTCGGGGTTAAGCTATGCGGCGCCCACTGGGTCATTGAGTACGTCGCCCCGGGGGACCTGCGGCTGTTGGAGACAGCGAGGCGGTGATTGGTCGTGCCAACGCGGGCAGAGTCTTCTCTCCCTCTGTAGGGGTCTCGTTCCCGAGGTGGGGAAACGGCGACCTGGGGAGCTTGTCCGGCCATTTGTTCACGGACGAGGGCATCCACGACGGACGCGAGCTGATCTATCTGAGCGACTAGGGCGTTAATGGCGTTCGGGAGAGGAGATTCGTCCGCACCTCCATTGTGTGGGAGACGGCAGCTAGCGCTTAGATCGTCGCGGTGATCGCTCGCCATGAGGTTGAAATCGGAAGATGAACTTTGGTTGAGTGGAACTGCTTTCCCACAGACGGCGCCAACTGATGGATCTCGAGATCTCCTTCAGATGTTATCTTCCGTTGATCTGCTGCGAACGCTGATGGACGACTAAGATTGAGTTGGAGGATTGATTCCTGGAGCGTGTGGATCTCAATGGGTTTTGAGTGGTTGTGGCCGAGCTACCTGCAAAGAAGTCTCGGGGTGGTTGTGCCATCGAGGACCCTCCGACGATCAAGATAGACCGGATATTTTAGCAGAGTAATGGCTTAGTGGAGTAAAGATGGCTTACCTCGATCGTCTGAAAGAGGGGTTTATATAGCGGCAACAATGGGCAGACGGGCGTGAGAATCTCGCCGGCCGTTACGCCCATCGCGTCATGCCCGTGTGATAGGCGGGGTCCCGCATTAATGACGAGACATGCTCATTAATGGGGGATCGTGATAGCGTGGGACGCGGGATCGTGGGCAGTGGATATCTCGTGCGTGGCGAGATTCGACGAGCTGTGGCGGATGCATCTGTGGTCGGTGCTGGCGAGACCGAGAAATATGATCTCGGCGGGAGGCTCGGGAACGACCGGGAGACCGAGGCATCTTAGTTCTGCGATAGCTCGGGGGGCGAGCTGGGTGGTCTGGAAGGCCAGCGAAGGTCCGGAGAATCCTCGGGTCGTAGGCCCGAGGTGTGATCCCCAACCGAAGTTCATGGTCCTGTCTTGTATGATCCGGAACACGTCATCTGCGACGTGTCAGCATCTGGAGAGTCACGATATCGAGCCTCATCAGAACCACACACACTTTTCAAGCTCGAATCTAAGTTTCATTTTCAATTTTCTGCCTTTTTAATCCCACAACCCTAACAAAGCATAAATAATTAAATCCAAAAAAAGAAAAAGAAAAAGGAAAAGAAAAAGTAGTCTGCTTGAACTTTGAGTTTAAATTTACTCAACCCGTACTGATCAAGTTTCTTGATAAAGGATAATTCATCTACATGCTTTTGAGTGGAAACAAGGGCCAAACTGTACTTAAGAGTAGGATGTAGCCGGTAAATTATCCAAGTTCATACTCAATGCATGGAAAATGAAAACTTGAGATTTTTCACTATCAGATAACACCTCATGCACACAATAAGAACAGACATCTCTCTCTCTCTCTCTCCCTCTCTCTCTCTCTCTCACTTGAAGCCTATATATAATTAGCTAGCTCTTGGAGAGAAGTTTAGTCCCATTTCACTCCAAAAATGAAGCTGAAAATAAACACAAGTTCTAGTAAAATGCTGTCGGAAGAAGGAGAAGATATTGGAGAGGAGCCGGTGAGCCCGTCGGCGCAGTACCTCAATAGCTCGGTGCTCTGCATGAGCATTATTGTAGTGTTTGAGTTCGAGATCCCTATTGACGACTCTCCTGCAATCCAGACATTACAGAATCTGTTTCTTCCGATCAACCCACGATTTTCCTCCATCATGGTAATACCGTTTTCGTGATTCTTGGATATAAGGCTGTCATGCTTCTTTTTTTTTTTTTGAAATCAACTGATCGAACTCACGACCTCTCGTATTGGAGAGGAAATTGATCAAACTAGTGACTTATGAGTACATTGTTATACTGTTCTTATGGTGTTTTCTTTTGTTTTTCTTCTATTACTGTTGTGGTTCTGCTTGAAACGGTCCTATTGTTATCTTCCACGTGAGATAAGATCATTTGGCTCTTTTCCAAATTGTATATATATAAAAAGAAGTTATGTTTTTTCTGGTCTTTTCCCCTCTTTTGTTATTATTTTACATTTTCTGTTTTTTTTTGGTGAAATTGTTATTTTGTTATCTTCTCTTTTAGTAGGACTGGTGGCAATATTCCGACTTATTGTAAGAAACATAATTTTCCGCACATTTTTGTTATGATAATTATTGGATATTATCTAGTTTTATTGTGTTATTTTCGCCGAAATTATTGATTTATAATCTTCTCTCTAATGAAATTGAAAGAGCACGTATCCAACAAGAGTGAGAGAGTTTATTTTAACCTCTTTGTTTGAGCAATCGGTGTAAGAGTTGGTAGACTATAAGAATTCTAATAAAATCATTAGTTCAATACAAGATGGGAAGAGGGAAAAAAGTTACGTGCCTGGTTAATTTTAACCCACTTATTAACTTAAAAAACAGAAAAAAGTAAAAGAATTTAAATTATAATGCAAATGTGGTACAATCTTCATGGTGTAGATGTGCATAAAATTATTCTGTTGTTGCTTTCAAGAGCCTGCTCAAAAAAAAATCCCTATGATAAGAATTCATTGCTTGCATTTATGATCATAAACATGTGATAAGACTACCAACTAGACTTAGCTCAGTATTTATAGCTTTTCTCTCAAAAGGATTTGAAGACCTCTGAGCTATGCATCGATGGGTGTGAAAATGGACGTCTTTCTATAATGCAACATAAACGTCAGTCGATGTATAGACCAGAGGTCTTCAAATCCTCTGATTTTTCATACACGTATATTTGAGGGTAGCGTGATCAACTTGAACGGATCGGATCGTTTAAACATGTCGTAGATCAGGTTTTCCCGTTTTTAAAAAATACGGACAAGTTTGCAATGGAACACTCCTCGTTTAGCTTTTGTTGCAGCTGTTGCTCAGTTATCTTATCTTTAATGCATGGAATCATGTAGTTAATTGTATTTTAATTTTCTAACAAGAAGAATAAGAACAAATGCATGCATAATAATTCCTCATCTTCTTTTTTTTTTTCTTCCTTTTCTTGCATTTAACGGTCATTTACTTATTAATCTCAGGTAAAGAATGAGCATGGGGCAGCAAAATGGAAAAAAGTGCAAGTAAATTTAGAAGATCACATCAAAATTCCTATATTTCCACCTGGGCTAGAATCTTACGACGATCACACACAAGAATACATAACAAAAATCTCATCCGATCGCTTCCCTGAGGATCGGCCTCTATGGGATGTGCATATAATTAAATACCCGACAAAGAGCGCGAAAGGACATCTCGTGTTCAAGCTTCATCATTCATTAGGAGATGGCTTCTCGCTAATGACGGCCCTCTTCAACTGCCTTCGAAGAGCCGACGATCCTTCTCTTCCCTTGACTTTCCCTTCGAATGACAAGTATAATCGAAGGGAGAAAAGGAGAGTTTTAAGAAGTTTATCAAATGCATTTTCGATGTGCATCAACACTGTTCGAGACTTCAGTTGGATTCTGAGGAGCAGCATGATGAAAGATAGTATAAGTCCAATAAGGTCTGGGGATATCGGCGTTGAGTCTAGGCCGATCACTTTATCGACGGTTACTTTCTCACTCAATGATATCAAGCAGATAAAGAATAAGATGAAAGGGGTAAGTTCTATGATGAAATAACTTTGATACACTGCCCGTGCCCCGTTGTTGTCACCTGGTTCATGCAAAGTAAAAGTTGATGATTTAACTTATCACATACTTCCACAATAATAAACAAGAAAATCCAGATACATTTAGAAACACTGCTGGGTGTATATATATTCAGAAACTTACGTATTGTATTTATTTTCTCTCTACACGCAGACTGTAAATGATGTGATAACTGGAATAATTTTCTACGGGCTCCAACTGTACCTACATGTCGCAGGTCATGGCCAGAAGCCTGCAAAGGTGACAGCGCTCGTGTTGCTCAACACAAGAGCCATCAGAACCTACCAGCCTCTTAAAGACATGACCGGCCGAGATTCCAAGGCGCCATGGGGGAACCATTTCGCCTTTTTGCAAGTGGCGGTGCCCATGTCATGCACCGATCCTCAGAAAGCCAACCCTCTTGATTTTATACAGCGAGCGAAGAAAGTCATAAAGGCCAAGAGGAACTCGCTTGGCGTTTATCTCACTGCCGGAATTCTTGAGCTTATAAGGAAAATCAAAGGACCAGAGGTATGCTTTCGTGGTTTTCACATGCATTGCATGTATATGTGAATTTGAAATTGTGTGCCATGTATAGAGAATGAATTCAGGATGTGTATGCATATGTGAAATTGAACTTTGGAACCCCTTTTTAAGAGCTAAGAGCGCTACTTAAGCGCTCTGTTAGGATATAAAAAGTATGGTAAATTTCATAAAACAACATTGATTTTTCAGATAACACTAATGAACTAGAAAAATGCCATAAAACCCTTCTTAATTAGCATTCTTGTCTGAAATTGATAGTTTCGTTAATTAGTGCAAAACACGTGAGGACCGAATAACACTAAAATATTCAGACTAAACAAACCCCAAAATGAACCAAACATGGTATTTTTTTGGGAAAAATCTACCTTGCAAGAGCTTGTATGGTACAAGCCCTTGCATGGCCTTTGGATGAGCTTCCCCTCATTTGTAAGGGGAGCTTATTCAAGGGCTTTAGAGGGGCTTGCACCATGCAAGCCTTCTGGAATAGGTTTTTTTTCTTCCTTTTTTGGACCAAACTGCCACTCTAAACAAAAAGTACATTTTTTTTGTTTTTTTTGAGAGGGGAGGGGGGGGGAGAGGTAGGAAGGGGGGAGGGGTATTAATGGCATTTTCTAAGTTCATTTGTGTTATCTCAACAAAAAAAGTCCATAATTATTTATAAAATTTAACCTAATAAAAATATTTGTTTCTACTCTCAACATAGCTTCATAGTTGGGGTGAATGTAGTGGCAGGAACTATATATAAAATGGTTTTAGAGAAAACATAGGTACAAATTCCAACAGATGCGTATTTAAAGCAAGTTAGTTAGTTAACAAACTATCACTTTGCAAAAGCATAGGTCACGGCTAATAAAGAGCTATTCTTAGAATTTATGGATACATTTGTCAATCATTATCATAATTTTGAAGTTGTGGTGCAGCGGCAACATGTTGATATGTGGAATAAATTAGTCATGATTCCCCTTCTCATTAATGGGTGCGCGAACTGGGCTCGAACCCAGGTCTCCTACATGACTGCTCTAAGCCCCATCAATGGGCTATTTTAAACCCTTAAGGTTGTAGAAGTGTAGTTGATTGACATACGATAGAAGTTAAAAAAGAAAGTGTGTAGATGCTTATGAGGATATTTATGCAAATAAATTGAATTTGTATCAACAAACATAACAACTTTGTGTTTCATGTGGGCACTACAGGCTGTTGCAAGGTATGTATACGAGACATTAACCAACACAAGCCTCGCGATTTCTAATCTTATTGGGCCAATGGAGAAACTGCAAATTGTAGGTCATCCCTGTAAAAGCTTTTATTTCATGGTGGTTCGCACTCCGCAGGTAAGGAAAAGCACTCAATTGTGTTGGAATTAATCCGTTTCCTCGATCATTTTCTTGAATATAAGCAACATCTTTGATTTCAGAGTCTTACCATTACCGTCGTGAGCTATATGGGGATGGTGAAGGTGGCAATAGGAGCAGAGAGAGGCTTCATAGATTCAGAACATCTTGTTTCTTGCATGGAGAAGTCATTCGAGAGAATGTTTGAAGCTGCGGCCGTTGGCAAGGGAACCTGAAATGGGAGAGTTTGTGCCAGAAGATGTATAACTATTTGTTTCTTTGTGTTGTTAATTACTAGCTAGTATGGCCATTTGATCTGTTGATCAACTAAGAATTAATAGAACTCAAAGCAACTGTGCATTAGTTCACTTTACTCCATTATGTGCTTCATTTTAATCCATCTTCAATAAATGAGTTACAAATATTTTTAGCCATACCCGCAACAATGGCTTAGGATGGGTTTAGACGCATATTGCTTCTTTGATAAGAGGATATACAGCTAGCAAGAGGGATAGAGCGGGTTACGGAAGAATCTTTTTTTTTTCCAGGTGTCTTTACAACACTACCGGATACTATACATATTAGAGACTGTCTTAAACGGTCTCTAATACTAAAGGTACGGTCTCTAAAGAGTATTAGAGACTGTTCGTATTTTAAACGCTCGCTAATACACGGTCGTAAAAATAGTGATCGCTGACACGTGTAGCAGCATGAGCTTGTATTTGATTTAATCTGCAAGTTTAAATCTATAGCTCATCTGCGAGGCCAGTGTATATATGTGTGTGTATATATATTAATTTATGACTCCATCATCATGGAATTAATGAAAAAACTAGTATGTAAAGACTTGTATGGTGCAAGCGGCTTGTATGCTCTTGGATGACTTTGGAATTTGTGTAAGAAAATCCATCCAAGAGGTGGCTTGCACGATGCACTTGCATATAATTTTTTGCCGGAATTAATTGATAGGTCTGGGCCAAGAATTTAAATTCTACAGAGAGCCTTTAGAACTTGGCAGCTACGAAGAAAAATCCAGAGGGGATTTTGGAGGCTGCAGCTTTAGAATTAAATGCAGAGAGAGAAAGATTTGTATAGAGATTGAGAGATGGCAATTGTATTTGGTTTGTATTTGGGTGAGAACAAGAGGGCAAAAGTTATCTCTTGTAATTCTTTGTTGAATAGTGGATACTTTGTATGATTAAGTGCAAGTGTGCACCGAATCTAGGTAATATTTTATGTCTTTTGCTTGGTGTGTTTTTTCTTTTATTACTTATTGCTTTTGCTTAGTTGCTGCGTTTAATCTTTTTCATTAGTTCTGATTTATACGTATCGATCATCCGCTGTGTACTTTGATGCTATTTTCGCAACAATTCTCTTCTTTTTTTCAATACCCTATTTCAAAAAAAAACCCAGGGCTTTTATGGTGCAAGCCACTTGCAAGCTCTTGGATGACTTTGGAATTTGTATAAGGAAACCCATTTAAGAGATTGCAAGTGGTTTGTACCATACAAGGCCTTCCATATAAGTTTTTTTGCCAGAATTAATAAGAGAGGTCTGGGCCAAGAAAAAAAGTTCTACATAGGGCCTTTAGAACTAGGCAGCTACAAACTAAAATCCAGAGGGGATTTTGGAGGCTGCAGCTTTAGAATTAAATGCAGAGAGAGAAAGATTTGTATACAAATTGATATATTCCGTTTGTATCTGTGTGAGATCGAGAGGTCGTTGAATAGTGAAAGCAATTCATCGTCGGTTTGTAGGATTAAGTATAAGTGTACATCGAACCTGGGTAATATCTTGTGTCTTTTGTTTGGTGTTTTTTTTTATTACTTATTGTTTTTGCGTAATTGCTGCGTTTAATCTTTTTCATTACTTCCGATTTATGTGTATCGATCATCCGCTGCGTATTTTGATACCATTTTCTCGACAATTCTCTTCTTTTTTTTTTCTATGGAAAATTAAGAAGAAAAAGACAAAATTACTTTCAGTTATCATTGATCCAAAACATACTATCTCAACCTTCTTTTCTCTCTCCTATCTCCGCTCTCTCTCTCTCTCTCTCACACACACACACACCCCATTAGGAATTTGAAAACTAAAGCAGGGCATCCTCTTGAAACCTTGAAACCAAAAAATTGTACATAACACCCTTGATCCTTATAATTTATGCATATATCTTATAACACCTCAATTCTATTTGAACTACTAATCCCGGCAAAAATTTAGAAAATTAAATCAATAGACGCCTTTTACATAACCCCCTTAATCATTGTTATTTATGCATGCATATAAATTTTTATATTCTATTTTATTTACTACTTCTATACTTGCATGCAAATTCAATAGGTAAAAACAAGTGGTCATACCTTTTCGTAAGTTCTATAGGTAAAAATATTTAAATACTTTTTTCTATAAAAATTTATCTATCCTTTTTGCTCAATTTTATAATAAAATACATGTGCAACACACGTGTAAAAAGTCTATTCCATACAGGAGCCTGTTTGTTTGTTGAAAAAGATGGAAACGCAAGAAAATCTCTGACAATTTACTGTGTGAAGCCCTTTTCCATTTCCTCAGTTGTTTGTTTGCTAACAATCGATTCACTTGCAAACCCAGCTTACATCATCTCATCTGATCAAAATTACTGAAACCCAAATCCTCAATCTTTTCTCTGAAATGCGCTGAAAACCTGACATCTTCAATTAAAAAAATATTTTTTAATTATCATTGTACACTTGGCAATTACTTATGGTTGATTTAGACATTTCTTTGAATTGAATACTATTTTACCACATAAAAAATAATTAAAAAGGCAATCCCACACATTGAATAATATATGTTTTCACTCCAAACAAACAAAAGATAGAGAGAAAAATCAATTCAAGCTAATTTCATCATCACTTTTCATTTTAAACAGCACCGTAAAACCTTTTACCGAAATGCAGCGAATTGCATTTCCATTGACAATGCCCATTTCCTTTCTTGGTTCAACTTCAAGAAATATCCTTTTATTTCGTTGGGTGATACCTGATGAAAGAAAAGATCACCCAATCAAATAGATTTATTTCGTCGGTTTATATCCGACGAAATAACATTTATTTCGTCGGGTGCTTAATTTATTTCTTCGGGTGAGTTATTTCGTCGGATATAAGCCGACGGAATAAGATTGAAAATATGGAAATATTTTCCTGTTTGGAACTTATTTCGTCGGAATATACCCGACGAAATAAGTTCTATACTGTGAAAAAAACAGAGCAGGTTTTGCGCTGTTTTCGAGCATTCGATACAATCAATTCAATATAAACAACCACAACTTAATTCAATCCAATTCAATACAAACAACCACAACCACAACTTCTTAAAACGAATTCAGTTCAATTCAATTAAAATCAATAGCAATTTCAGTTCAATTACAAACTCAATTCATTCATTATAATCATATTTTATAGCTTGTTAAAACGAAAAAACATATGAAATGGATACATCCACCGATGCGTGCTCGTTTTGTGCTTTTCCACTCCGTCTCGAGCTCACTCGGCACCGTCGTACGTAAACTCAATAAAATCGAGCATGTACTATAGTGTTATCAATAGACAGTATTATTACATAATATTCTCGATAATTAAACAAATTGTATATAAAGTAAGGATTATCAAATTTACATCCGCTATTTTTTTTCCTTGATAGATTAAGCTCTGGATGATTTCTCACCTCGCCTAAAGATCGACATAGACTTCTTCCACAGACAACCTCCTTCATGAACCCGAAGCCGATGAGGGTCCAGATGCAGAAGGAGACGAGAAGACGCGAGACCGAGAACCCGCGGGAATATGAGAAGACGATCCTTCTTCATGGAATACAGGAGTGGATGAAGATGCAGATGGGGTCGCAGGGAGCGCGAGCTCCTGAATGAATATCCCTGCTCGTTTATGAGAAGAATGCAATTCCGAACCCTGATAGGCGTGATTACCGTAGACGAAATGCCATGGCCGTCCGATGAACTCTCCCATACCGATCCGGATTATATCGCTGAATGTCATCCTTATTAATTCCATGAAGCTCAACGGAGTAGGATCTCGGCCATACTCCTCGAAAAAAACCACCACCTTCTCATCAATCTCTCTGCTCATCTCTTACTGCACGAAATTATAGTATGAACCAAGTTAAGTCAATTATTGAAAACAACATTACTGTAATTTAAATAATTAAAATAAAACCGTATAGGAACATACTTACGTAATTCTCAGACGCCTCCTGTGAGCTGGGGAAAGCGGAGTGACGTGCAAACCCCACACCATAAAAGTCCACAAGACTAGTCATTTCTCCCGTTTTTCTCATTTTCCATCTAGACAACAATTCGATTTAGATCAAGTTTACGAAATAAACAAATTCAGAAAAATATCAGTTTGAGCTTACATAAGCAACTTCATAATGGGAAGAGTTCATCCCTCCGTCCAACAAATGATCAATGTTATGGATCTGCGCCACTGATCCCCGCTCGCTCATCGCCTACTATTTAGATATGATATAACATCTCATACTAAATGACAGATTAATATCTAATGCTTTTTCAGTTTAAGCAATATACATACCCTAAATTCATCCGAACTAAAGTGTCGAATCATGACGGGCCGATACTCGTCTGTCCAAGTCACGGGCTTCACCGTCCATTTCGCCCAATCGGTGGGAGCGTCCATCCATTGTTTGTGGTGTTTATGATCATGCTAACTCCCTGACATGTATATAAACAGTCGGGCTCGGACGACGTGCAGAGGTACAGGAGCGCTGTCAATCCACCAAACTACAGAAAAGCACGCCTACAAAGAAATACCGAAAAAGTATTAGCATCATACACACATATAAAAAAGTAATAAATGAATGCTTAATTAAATAACTTTACCAAAATCTTATCTAAAACCGTTTGCTTCTTGGCCTCCAAATCTTTCGCCTTCCAGTCCACTGAGACATAAGTGGAACCGATTTTAACATAATGCAGCATGCGTTTTTCGTTGTTGCAGATCGAGGTACATAATTTTTTTAGCTGTTTTCTCCCGGGCTCAACGAAATCTCTAGTCAACGACATATATAACTCGATCTTTGGGTCGTCTCAATCGCGACTCCATATATCATTTGCCTGTGTGGGGCTGTTCATATCAGGATTTTGCACTTTTATACCATTCATTCTTGATCGTATTGCATATAGGTAGGTGCTTTTGATCCGTATTTGTTACATAATTGCAGGTTACAAGTTCTCAGTCCAAAACAATGCAAATCACGAACAGTCACGACAAATTCAGGACAACTGCTAACAAATGGATAAAAATACGTGTCACGCCCCGCTTCCCAGTAAACGAAAATGGTGACGTGGTAGGCCGCAACGTATTTACTAAGAAATAAATACGTTACGCGTAATTAAGCAATATATATAAAATGCACAAGAATGACAAGTGATATAAAATGAACAACAACTTTTATTAACATTCATCTTTAGATACAACTGTTTTGAAAATGAAAAGATACAATGATATAAAACAATGTCTAAACAGTGGCATACAAGCTGAAAGTAAGAACAGGAGAGCTAGAAATCCGGCTGGGCTGTAAACTGGTCCAAGTCCTCCTGACTAGGCTCGATCTCCTGAGAGTCCGGTCCTCCTGACGAACATTCCAAAGAAAGAAATAGACATGAATGTCTTCAGCGAACTAGCGCTCGGTAAGTCCAAAAAGAAAGAATGGAATAGAACAAGTAATGTGAAATGAAACTGTTAAGTTGTACATGTATAAGATTGTTATGCTAACGTGGTTGTTTGTAGCTCGGTACAGAAGATATTTGTGTATACGAGAGGAGTTCATCTTACCCCGTGAACTATGGTAACATGTAGCATAAGGTCCCATCAAAACCCACGGGACAATGGAACGGAGTTCATGTAGGTGTCTTTTAAGTGACCATCTCGTGCCACGTTAATACGTTCCGTACCAATCTACTCCGTTATCCCCGCGTAATGTATTGTATAGGTTATGTTTTATAAGTTTGACCGAGACCATGGATACAAGTTGTTCAAGTAGTCAGGATCAGGATGTAATCTTGTAGTCATGTCAAGTTATAGCCATGGTTCGGTCAGGTCAAGTCATGTATTCAAGTTTGATATTGAAATTTGAATTCTGGTATTTAGGTTTGAGTTAGACTTAGATTTGGATTCCGATTTGAATAGACTTAGTCTGAATCAGACACTTTAAACTGATTTAGATCCTGAATTAGTTTGGGAGTCATCGGTAACTACTGCACATGGACGACAGGATTTGTGTATTTTTCCAAGACAATTACCATTGATAAATTCGTTAAGTTTTCTACCTTAAATAGGCAAGCACTCACTTTCTTCGGCTCTCCGGGGCTCAAGAGAATTGATCCCGCTTAAACCTATATTTACTAAAGTCCTTAAGTATTATTTTATATAACTCGAGGGGTTTTTATGAAAAGTATTTTAATATAGTTTCAAAATAACCTCAAGAATTTATTTATTTTATTTAGGGTTTTCATAGATGTGAACTTTAAGGATTTGAGATATTTTAGTGATAATTTCTTAACTTGGAAAGTTCATGCTATTTTATTGTAAAACTTGTCTTGTATTGGTATCTTGATGGTATTTTAGTGAAACCTGTAAACTTTCATCTTTAAAAAAATTTAAGTTTATTATATTTTCAAAATATATGGATTTTTAATATTTATATAATTATAAAAAATTAAATTTTATTTAATTAGAAAATGCGTTTTTCTTAAAAACCGTATTTAAAAGCTTTCGAGATCGAATGCTCCGTGAGAAGCTCTGCATCTCGCTCTACCAGCCCAAAGATGTGCGATAATCTGCACCATCCAATAACGTGTCCCCTAAAAAGGGTTGTAGAGGTATAATTGCAAAGGAATTTAAAATACAATTTAAAAGAAATCCGGTTTTTATAGTAATTGTTATTTTCTTGTAATATTGTATTCGTAAAAAAAATTAATACAATGATATATCGTGCTATGGAACCATATGTGTATGTGAGGGGTAGGTCATTACCCCGTAAAGTTTTCTAAAGATAAAGTATTAACAACATACTAAAAGGGTGATATTTGAAGTTCATGGTATTTTAATGAAAATGTTAAATTAATGTTATTTTTCATGGAATTTTAGGTTACAATTTATTCTAAATATTTATAATTAAGATTACAATTATTGTGTAAAATTTGTATGAATAATATGTAAGAAAAATGTGAGTTTTTAGGGTTTAGAAGATCGATATTGGTATTAACTTCACTTACTGATATTCGTTTTAAAAAGAATTTTTAAAGAAGAAGAAAGAAGATTAGAAGGGACTTACAAGCTATTTAGGTCAAAGAAAGGTTGAAAAAGAGAGGGTTGTCGTCGTGGCGTCGCGGGATTGCCGGAATTTGCTTCGATCATCGCCGGAAGTTCTTAGCTTGCTAACTCCTCTTTTACTCCACTTGTACTTAAGAAATTTTGAGAGTTTGGCTAGAATTTTCAGAATGATGAAGGGCTAGGGTATGGGGTAGTATTTATAGTGTAGAATTAGGGTTTTGGAATTAAAATGGTGAATTGAAATGCATTAAAAAGATGATAAATTGGGAATTGAAGGGGTTCTGTTTGATTGTAGGGCAATCAAACAGTGCAGAGGAGTTAGGGGTAGGGGAAGAGTCGAGTGTGCAAAACCCGAGCCTCATTGGGCTCGGGCCAACAGTCGATGCCGGCCTAGGGAAGGTTTTGGCCGGTCAATTTAGGGGGTGGGGCCGTTGGATTGGAACCACGTGTTTAAGTCAGTGTTTAAAACTTTTTGCACATGTTTGATTTTTCTGAGTTTTCATTTTTATGTGTATTGCATGTGTAAACTTTTGGGCTTCCAAAAAGTTTAAAAAATAAATCAGAAAAATAATGTGTCTGATGGGGATCGAACAAAGCGGCTACGTCACAGCAGTGCAAGGGTTTTACCAGTGAGCTACAAGTTACTTCTTCCTATTCTTTAACAAAATTTACTTATAACTAAATCTCAGGCAGTATAATTCATTTCTGTACATTAAACTGGAAAATTCCGTACAGTAAATTTAGAGTCGTTACAATACGGGTTCTGCTCACCATCTGTCAGGTGCCGCTTACCAGTACAGGAGATAAGTACAAAGCACGAGGGTAGCCTCATAAGGATCAAGAAGGCAACGTGGAGCTCGAGGAAGATCAAGGCAAAAAGTCCATTCATTTTCATTTTTGGGACTGTTGTAAATCTGGGTGTAATTTGGAATGATTCTGCAATACAAGTGTACCAAGAAGAAGAATAAAGCAACACAAGAGAGCCTAAGAAAAATAATGCACCAATTTACCAATTCGACCGCGGATTCGCGAAAATTAGGTGGTTTGGGCGGTGGAATCTCGTCCTTATCATGCTGTCTCGCGACAAAATTTCAGGGGTGTTTTGGTCATTGTATTTAGGTTCAAAAAAGACCCTAGAGGTTCACTTCACTGCTATAAATACTCCAGTTCAAAGGCAAGTAAGGGATGTATATTTTTACCTTGTTCTAGATATAATTTAGTGTAACTTCTTCTTCTACTTTATCTTTCCATTAAAAATTGTGTGAGCTTTTTGAGTGGATAATTAATGAAGTTGAGAGTTTGTATGTTTATGTCTTTCTCAATTGTTAACTAGTTTTACTTACTCGCTCTTAATTTTCTTAGTAGTATATATTGTTATTTATCGGTTTTCATTTCTTCTTCTTCTTCTTTTGTTTATCATTACAACCATGATACTCAAGTGCGATTCTTACTTAGGTGAGATCCCAAGTAGTTAGTTGCCATCTTCTTTCTCATTTCTTTCTATCTTCTCTACTTATTTTTATTTTCCTTTTTATATAATGAGTGAGTAGTTTTCTCACTTGTTAGGGTAGGATAAGAGAAGTTTAAGAGAAGAAAATCTCCTTCACTCTTTCCTTTGCCCAACATCTTGAATTGAACTCCCATTAAGACATCCACAATCCGCTTTCTACGGTACCCTATCCTCTATGATAGTGGTGACACCCTAATGAGACCGATTGTTGTTGGATTGGCCAGAGATTATGGCTAAGAGCCAAGAAAGGACGGACGAGAACCTAAATGAAGGAACTAAGCGTTGAAAAGCCTAGCTTATACTCGCAAGTATCCTTTCTAGTCATGCTAATCCCCGCTGTTGCCGATTACCTTAACAACAATATCAAGAGAGGAAAATGAACGAAGTGAGCAAACTCCTAACTTAAACTAAGCTAATCCTAATCCTAACAAGTTTCCATTAACATACATATCAATACTCATAGTTAGCATCGAACAAACTTGGACAAATTTGACTCAACTCGTTAAAACATTAAGAAAAAAACTCCCATCTCTCCATAGATCGACCCGTACTCAACCGGTTAGCTACCAAGCGAATCCGTCTTGATTGCAGAATAGGACTTTAAAAACTAGAGTGGAAAACCTACCAATCAAATGGCACCGTTGCCGGGGAGACGATAGTTTATTTCTTTTTGTAGTTTCGGATTAATTTGTGAATATAAAAAAAACAACAAAAACATAAAAATCATTTTATTATTTTTTGATTCTTTTTGTGCTAGTGTACAGAATAGGGAGAAGAGCAAGTTCAGTGCCAAAGTCATGTGAAGATAGATCCACATCTCGCGGCTACACCGCGGAAGATTAAGACGAAACCATGGCTAACCGTACCAAAATTATCAGAAAATTCAGTGACCAAATCAAGATCCAGAGGCCAAAAACCAGAAGAGGAGATCAAATTTAGTGCACAGAAGAAATTTGAAGGTCCAAATCTCCTACTACACTGCCCTTCCGCGGCTAATCAAAGGGTTTGACCGTGGTTCCGCGGTCAAAATATTTCTTTAGGGCCCAAAATTTTTTGTGAGTATTCATTTCTTCCCAAACCCCCCTTTTAACTCCACTGCATTGTTTTTCTGCAATATTCTTTGCGCAGACTCTCTCCTCCTTTCCAATAAACTGTTTTTGTGAAGGATTTTTTGTGCCGCCGCCAAATAAAATTTTTGCAAGTGTTTTGGATTTTGTTTGTTATTGTTTTGCATAAATAATACGGACTTTAAGGGGCTATAACACCAATTTAGATTGAGTGGGGATTTCATCACCCTTCCTAAGACCCCAAAAATCACAAAAAGTATATGTATTACCATTGAGCTTAATTAAAAAAATATCTAGACTCAGCCAATTAAAGAATTGTCGTGCTCAATAGAATAGAGGAAGGTTGTGGGCATTCGGTCATTTATCTAAACTTAATTTTGTGGTGTCTAAGCAAGACAAGTGAGGAGGTAACTTTAAAAGGCCCGTCTCACGGTGATTCATGAGCGGAACCCTCCTTATCTTACTTGTGCTTACCTGGCCACAATTGGCAGTGAAGAGGCGATTCGAGAGTTATCTCACAGTTTGTCATTTTGGAACAGTTAGGAGCCGTTTAGTTGGATTTTGAGGACCATAGCTCTAGGTGTGATTGTGCATATTATGACTGTGACCGTTTAAAGTTGTGTTCTTAATTCCGTATAATTTTTTTTTCAAAACACTCTCTATAATATATATATATATATATATATATATATATATATATATAATCCAAAAAATTTCATAAAAACTTGCCATTTGCCACCAAATTTTCATTCCACCTACCTTTTACCTACATTTCTCATAATCGTTTTCTTACCCTTACATTTTACCAATACGCTTTGACAACACTAAACGTGTTCAGTGTATGCCCGCTTGGATTCGGGACACTAGTACCCGATTAGTCCGCGTTACGCTAGTCCCTATCGACTACACGATCAACTCCAAAGTTGATTCATCTTCCCTTACGTACACCTTACCTTTATCGGTTAACACCGAGATTGACCGAGATTCTGTTCACACATCTTCACTTTCTTTATCCCGTACCTCTTCTCGTGAAATGTCGGGACCTCCACTTTTTCTCGACCAGACCAACCCGAGAGTCCATCTTCCCCAACTTATGAAACCGTAGCAGTTAAAAAAATTTCCACCGGCGGTCCACTGATCCGACCGCGCCTTCTCCGCCGAAGGTGCCATTGACCGCTCATCCGCCGCCCCTTGCCGCAGTTCCCCGCCGAAAACCGGGAAGACAATCGTTTTGCCTGAATTTGGAGGCAGATACTAATAGGTGCTATCCGTCCACCTCTCCGAAGATGCCAAGTTGATTTATGACACTATATATCGAAGGTTTAAACGGATGCGACCGATATAGCAGATTTCGTCAGATTCCCCCTCATTGTGAGGGTTTTTTGATTGTGGGGACGCTCTTCCCTGCAGGCGCATGCCCCTGCAGTTAATTGCGCTACCGCATCGCGGTAACCACTTTCTCCTTCTCCAGATGGTCACTTCGTGTCGTGTATATTTGTTTTATTTTTGATTGCCCGTGGATTGTATACGGAGACTAATTTATGTTGTCGCCCGTAGGGCGTGGATTAGTCCAAATCCGTATTTTCGTAGATTTAGGTTTGGGGGTTGGGTTTAAGAATACGTTAGTCTCATTTAAGACTAAGATCAACTTAAACGTTTGTTAAGGATAGGTTAGTCTAATTTTAGACTAAGATCAACTTAACAGTTTGTTAAGGAAACGTTAGTCTAATTTTAAACTAAGATCAACTTAACCATTTGTTAAGGACACGTTAGTGATGAGCTCATTGCGCACTTCCAGTTCAAACAGTTTCCTTGTTTTATCCTGGGGAAACGAGTAAGGACGTCTCAACTTCTCATCGAGGGATTGCCGCTTGTTGCTTTGGCGAACAACCGGCCTCGGGCCACTCGGTTGTTGTTGAGCGTTGGTGTAGCGTCTTGAAAAGTCGTTTTGGTGTTTTCCTGAAAATCGGTGAAAATTCGGTATTTTTCCGAAAACCGTCCTTTTTGTTATTTTGCAGTTTAGGACTAATTATACCTAAAATGGATAGGTAATTGCTTATTTTTAGTAGCTAATGAGTTACTTATGAAATTCTGGTCGTTTAAAAATTTTCCCTAATTTTTCAATTTTTTAATATTATTTTAAGCCGGTAAGAAAATACATTAAATTAGCGATAAATACAAATTTAAATGGGCTAAAATTAAGTTTTAAAATCATGTTAATTAAAATCTAGTTGTAACATAAATTTTTAGTATTTTATTTTGATTTTTAACTAATTTTTATTATAAAAAACGAAATTTATTGAATTTTAAGCTAAAACTTGCAATTTTGGACTTGTGGGGGGTCTTTTTGCATAAAACCTCTTTGTATCCACTCACACTCATCCCCACACCCCCTAGGCCGGCCCCACCATCAGCAGGTCTTGAAGTTCCTTGCTTTTTTTTTTGTTTGTACTCATATGAGGAAATTGATATGAAAAGGGTTTTAAATATGTTATTTTGGGTATGGGTTTTTGGGTGATTGGTATGGGCTTGACCTTTGACTTTTTTTTTCACCATTTCCTCACTCTCCCCACTTCCCTCCAGTGGCTGACCTTGACCTGCTGCAGCCCTCATTTTCCCTTCTCTTTTTCTCTTCAAAACTCATCTCAAATTCCTTTAAAATCCAAATTAAACCTCACAAATTAATCCCCATCCTTAATCCATTCTTCTTAGCCTCTCTTGCTTGGAATCATGGTGCTATGAGGCATCTTTGGAGGCAAATTATTCTTGCTAGATCTCTAGTTGAGGTATAATTTCTTGCTAATTAAATTCTTTTGATTTAGTTTCTTAAGTTAAATTGTTGTAGTGTTAATTTAGTGTTAGTTCTAATCTAGTTTTTTTTAGGTTATGGTTGAAAATTAAACTAGGGTTCTTGAAGCCATGTTAGTTAATTAAATTTTTTATAATTAATCTAGTTGTTACTTAACCAATCTATATGGTTACTTTGCTTAAATGGCTTCATATTAAGCTAATCTATGTTAAACTTGTGTGAAATTTTCATTAAGTTTGCAAATTACCAAAATCAAGAAGAGGTTTGTGTATGGAATGCGGGTTTTGTAGCATGGTAAATAAGTTAAAATTGTGTTTTTGGTGGCTAACTAGTTGTGTGGATTGGATGGTTGTGTTGGACCGTGATAACTTTGTCGCTATTGTCGATGTTTGCACCAAATTGCTTTTCTAGCTTACTAGTTTTTACTAAAATGTTATGATGAATTAATTGCGATGTCTTGATGACATTTTTAGCGTATCCTATGACATTTAGGATGCGTGTGTGCGGATTTTTGGGTGTTCGGGTTTTAGTTTTGCCGGGCGACCAAATCGGCGATTTTTGAAGTTTTTGCGATTTTCGTGTGTGTTCCGCACACCTTGTGCACGTTGTACCTAGCTTGTGAACGTTAGTATTTTCGTTAGGGAATTGCGTCGTTCTTGATTTGTAACCTTATGTTTGGTATTGATGTAAATTCCAGGTTCGGTCGCGGAGACGTCAGACGCGGCTCGAAAGGGGAAAGCGGTGATCGGACGTGACTAGCTAGGGATTCCGGTGAGTAGATGTAACATCTACGGGGGACTATCGTTGGATGGCGCAAGTCGCCCGATAGTTTTAGTAACTTAAAAGATTCTTAGTGATGTTAGTAATTAGGGGTGTAATACTTATATGATTATTTGCTGCATTCATGCCCTATATTGACATACATATACGAACCCATTTTTTTATAGGACACCTGCACCATTGCCAGGGTTTTTATATGCAGCACGAGCACTATTCATGCTTACACACACGCCCTGGTAATTGCCATGCCACCACACTAGATAACCTTTAAATTGAAACCTTTTACTATAAATGATACTTAAACTTGTGTTATTGCCTTTAATTCCTTAAAATGAAATCGTAGGATTGCTATTCATGTGCATGTGCTTCATCATATTATTTGTTCATGCCTAATCTATTAATCACACATCGCAACTTGATTATTGATACCATATGCATTCATTATCATTGACATATGCACTTATGAGAATTTCTTGAGATTTTATGAGATTTCTGGATTTCGGGGGAAAGCCGCAAAATTTCTAAACTTATTATATTTTTAAAATATGTAAATTGCGGTTTTCTAGTGATGTAAGTGTCGTCCACCATGAGTTTGCTGTGGTTTTGGAGATCCGTGTCGAGGAGTGGAGGAACCGTCACGGGTACATGGTGGGCCCGGTATGGTACCCCGGGGCAAGATGAATGTGGTGTTGACGTTGAGCCTGGCAGGGGACGGATTACCTACCGGTGACTGTTTGGCACGGCGGATATCCATAGGATACCGACCGTGGCCGCGAGATGATGAGATTTTGATATTGAGCTGGGTCAGCCGGATGGCTGAGGCCAGAGATACTATGACATGGATATATGAGATTTGTGATAGTTTTGAGGTGTCGTTGCTGGACACAGGTTCTGGTTGATTCTATTGGTATTGTGCTGGTATTTCAAAAGAGATTCTTAAAGGGAAAAAAACATGATTTCTTATACTTACACATTCAGATCACGAGTTGATTCGCATTGCATTCATACCTGCTAGCATATTCATATTGCATACCTACCTGCTATTATGTCCTGCCTTACCTGTATTTTAGATGCTAGGATACTTGTGTGCATGCTTCGATAGCCTGTGTAGATGTTATTTATTACTCACGAGTTGGCAACTCACCCCCGTTGTGCCACAGCCTTTTTCAGGTCCGCTCCGTTAGTACAGTAGCTGCGGGCGCACTTGCTTCTTTTGCCTGGACTCGAGGTTTTGCTCTTAGGTGGGTTATATGATTATTTTTGCACCACCTTGTATATTCTTTGTATCTAGTGTACTCCATCTACTGTTTCTACCAGTATTGTTGTATATTGACCTAGAGATGAGACTGTGAGGTTTGTGGACTTTTATGCTGTATTTTGGGGTCGAGCTCACTTGAGTCGACATGCTGTTTTTCTTATGCTTCATTATGATTATTTCGCATGTTGTTGCTTTACATTGCGTGGGATTTGTGACCGCCCTGTGGCGAAGAGCTAGCTCCCGCTTGGGGATGCCATATTTGTTGGATTCATTTATATTCTTGTTGTACCCATTTTGGGGGCCAGTATTTACAAAGGAGACTCTGCCGAAATTTTCGGAAAAATTGATATTGTTTTTAAAAAGGGTTTTATATGACTTATTTGATAAACTCGCTTTCAATTGATTGGGTTTTCTTCACTCTTTTGCTTATTTGGTTTTGGTTTCTGGGCTTTGGCTTACTTATTTTACGGACGCCTTGAGACGTTTCGTAATTTAAGTGCCAGTCACGTTCCGTACTTTTCGGGTCGTGACAGTTGGCGACGAAGGTTGCTTTCCCTTGTCCCTTTTCATTCCAAGGCTCCGTCTTTGAAGAGGAAGGCCTATGGCCCATCTGGTCCATTTGGGCCAGCTTATCAATCAAGGCCTGGAAGGTGGTCGGCTTGAAGAACATCATGAATTGGGATATGGTCGCCTGCAGATCAAGGGTTCCCACAAACATGCCTACTGCAGAAGCTTCTTCTATGCGCTGTTCGCACTTCGACCACAGATTCCGCCATCGGATTGCGTATTGAACCCACGTCTCGCCTGGCTTCACCCTGGCATTGATCAATGCCGTTATTGGGGTGCGTTCACTAGCACTCACGAATCGCCGAGTGAACTACAACTCCATTTCTGCGAATGTCTTGACGGAGTCGTTTGGAAGTTTGGAGTACCAATCAAATTTTGTCTCCGACAAGCTGCCGACGAATTGGCAGAGCAAAAGCTTATATCACCCCCAGTGTTGCCATAAAGAGCCCTGAACTGAGCTACATGTTGATGGGGATTGCCTGTCCCCTTGTACACATGGAATTTGGGGATTGTGTATCCCGGCGGGTACTTTATTTGCTCATACCAGTCTAGATATGGTCACCCAGTTTTAACGACTTGTCCAGCCGCTTCATTTACCTGGTGAGCTCGTATTTGTTGAGCAATATAGTCATCCAGAGCGGCCTTGGAAATAGTTTCCTCTTTGGCTGCTGAAAGAGCCGGGGGAGGATTCGATGTCTCCCCTCTGTCGTCTTCAATAATGATGGGAGGGTCTTCAGCTGGGGAATCCGGCTGTAACATCATCCCGACCATGTCTTGGATGAGAAGTGCCATTCGTTTTATGTTGGCAGCTTGTTCTGCAGCTTCTCTATCCTACTTTTCGAGGACTCTGCATAGGAAATCAACATCGGTTTCTTGTTTGTGACGCTGCTGTGATGACGCCTCCGGGCTTTCTTTTGGTCCGGTGAGTGCGGCCATTGCAGTCAGCATCTCCTGTAGCTTCTGTTGTTGTTGTTCCCGAGCCCTTGTTATTGATCGGGTGAGCGGTCGGTGGCCCGTCGAAGTGCGGCTTTCCTCTTTTTCGGAAGCCATGTAAACAGTATGCACGGTTATGCCCCCAGACTTGGGGCGTTTGGGCTCAGCGTCTTTGCGATCTGCCGTAGTCACAGGGGCTTTCTCTGGCCTCCTTCTCTTTTGAGCAGTTGACACTGAGGGGGCCGTTGCAGCGGGCACCCGGGTGGTTGTCGTCTTTTGCGGCTTGCCAGGACGGTTCTCTTCCTGCTGGACTTTCAGCTTCTTCTGTCGATGGGGATAGTCTTGATCAATCACCGATTCTTGGACCCGTCGCCAGACTTTGTAAACTTTGAAGGACTGTCGTTGAGGGGGCTGATCTAGCTTCGCCTTTGGGGCTTTCTCCATAAATGGAGAAGATCTTTTCAGCACAGCAGTTGGCGAATTCCTGCGTACTCTGTTAAGTAATTCAAAGCTATCCCCGGTTGGAACAGCAGCATCAACTTCCACCATTGGAGCCGGCGGAGTCAGTCCAGAAGGAGAGTTGCCCCCAGCCTTCCTTACTCGGCGCCAGTGGCGACGTCGAGCGTTTCGAGCCGTTGGGATTATCTCAGCCGTAGGAGTGACTTCCTTATGCCCCCTGTGTTGGTCAGAAGTTGTCGTTGTCAGCCAATTGAAGACTGATGTCCGCTGAGTGGGGATGGCCAACCTATCGAAAGCAGACTTCTGAGCAGGTGAAGCAGGCTTGACGATTTCGCATGAAATGGGAGCTGAAACAGTCAGTCTTGTGAATACCGACCCTTTGGTGGGAGAAGCCGCTTTGACGACTTCGCTAGCAGGAATGGCTATCCTTTTTGGGATAACCCTTTCTGGTATCACGGGCTTCTTCTTGGGCACAAATGAGCTTTGGCTCAGTCTGTCAAAGACTGAGGCGTTGTAGCTGGATGACCCGCTGAGAGGGGCAGCGGTAGTTGAGAGCCGATTAAAGACCGAGCTCTTCGGGGCTTCTTGCAATGGCAGAGGGGCATTGAAGCTCATTGGTGGGAGCATGGTCCCAAAGAACATCCCAGTGGTGGCCCGAGTTACCTGTTCCACTGGCATCTTGAAAAGGGAAGCCACTTGAGGCCTATAGGTCACTCCTCCGGCGAGGATGGACTGGGAGTTGTTGCAATGAGTGCAGATTGAAGCCATTAATCTTCTGTTTTATGCACGGAGCAAGACACCAAATCTTAGTACCTCGAATCCAGGGGCAACCATAGCAAACCGCAATTCGTTCACGAAACACGACACACAAAGGGTGGAGCGAAAAGAGGAAAAGGTCTTACCGGGCGTGCTAGAATCTGTTCTCCTCTGAAACACAGAGACGCGACTGCGTAGGTCTGTTAAATCTGAATTTGGAACTAAGATCAATTAATTAGATTATGAGCATATTGGCTCAGTTAAATCTGAATTGAGGACTTATGGCCAACTTGGGTTAAGTCCAATTAGATTTGAAGTGTTGGCCCTTTATTGGACCATTATACATTTGTCTGGGTTCAGCCCTTCATCACTTAGCAATGCTAAACATGAGTTTGAGGGCTCTGTTATCATTTTGGTCTTTGACTGAGTATTAAACATTATAGCTCTGAGTTTTTACTCAATTTTGAGATTCAATTGAAGGGGAGGCTTTGCATCTGGAAAATTAACCAATTTGGTTAAAAATAGTGTTAAACGCTAGATAACAACAGTGTTAAACACTGGCAATAAAACTCTTAATTAGTGTTAAACACAAGAAATAAGATTCACAAATTAGTGTTAAACACTAAAAGACAACAGTGTTAAACACTGGAAATAAAACTCTCGAATTAGTGTTAAACACTAAAGAGGAAGGGATCATATGGGGACACGTGAGGGCGTCCAATGGTGGGGCCAGATCTCCTTTACTTTATTATGAGAATAAGTGTTAAACAAATTTGCTCTTTTGGCCATCACGTGTTGGCACGTGATAGATATTTGTGCGCTGATTATTAAAGCTTTTATCAAGGGGTCACGTGGTAACACGTGAGAGCGCCCAAGTTAGAATCTGCCTTTGCTTTTATTCTCGTTGTTTTGGAGGTCACGTGGAAGCACGCGAGGCATTGCCTCAGGGCTTTTTCTTTTCATTTTTGAGGGATCTGTTTAGAGATCACGTGGGGACACGTGATGGAGATCTTTCAAGTTTCTTGTATTTTTAGGAATTAAATTCTTTGTAGGGTTAAACCCTAATTATGTTTTAGGGGAATTAAATTCCCATATATGTGAAAGAATTAAATTCTTATCTAGGGTGAAACCCTAATTTCATTTTAGGAGGAATTAAATTCCTGTCAATTTTAGAGAATTAAATTCTCAAGTATGGTTAAACCCTGATTTTGTCTGTCTTGAAGGAATTAAATTCCTATAAATTTAGGAGAATTAAATTCTCATATAGGGTTAAACCCTAGTTTTATCTTGAAGGAATTAAATTCCTATAAATTTGAGAGAATTAAATTCTCATATAGGGTTAAACCCTAGTTTTATCTTGGAGAAATTAAATTCCTGTGAATTTGGGAGAATTAAATTCCCATATAGGGTTAAACCGTAGTTTTATCTTGGAGGAATTAAATTCCTGTGAATTTGGGAGAGTTAAATTCTCATATAGGGTTAAACCCTAGCTTTGTCTTTCTTGGAGGAATTGAATTCCTATAAATTTAGGAGAATTAAATTCTCATATAGGGTCAACCCTATTTTATCTTGAAGGAATTAAATTTCTATAAATTTGGGAGAATTAAATTCTCATATAGGGTTAAACTCTAATTTTATCTTTGAGGAATTAAATTTCTGTGAATTTGGGAGAATTAAATTCTCTAAACTCAATTCTCTCTCTAAGTTTTGGATCTGCATGACATAATCTCAACCTGATGAGAATTAAATTCTCAACCTATGGGAAGATTTGCTTCTGCAGATCTTCAACCAGAGGAAGAACTAAGTTCTTTTGCAGAAGAGTTAAACTCTTAGATTTGAGAATTAAATTCTCTTTTTTTGAAGTTTTGATCCCTTTTCTCTTTCTCATCTAGGGTTTCTTTCTTGAGAATTAAATTCTCCTTTCTTTTCTCTCTGCTATTTGCCTTTAGAAAGTTTCAAGATCCCAAAATTCTATATCTTTCTTCTCTTCTTGGCTCTTATTTATAGGAGAAGGAAAAGAATCAATTTGTTTAGTAAATCTCTCATTGAAAGATTTTGTTTGTTTTTCGTAACTAATGTGATCTTTTAGATCACTCAGTGAATTTTATTCACCATTGGATTTTTAATCCAAAAGATATTCTGTTTATTATTTTTGGTGAAATTTAAGGAAATCTTTCCTTGTATAAAATATTTCCACAAATTGGTGATTTTTAATCACCATTGGATTTTTAATCCAACGGTGCTTCATTTTACAGAGCACCATCTTTTTTGTTTGGAAAGATTTAAAGAAATATTTTCCCTGTTTGGGTCTTTGATTTTCCTTAATTAGAATTTAATTCTATTATTTTAGAAGGCTTTTAAAACTCTATCACGTGTTGGCACGTGGTCCCTTTATCTGATTATTAAATAGAATTTAATTCTATCAATTAAAGAGTTTAGGAACTTGTCACATATTGGCACGTGACCCTCCTGATTAAATATTTTATTCAGAATTTAATTTTGCTTTTTAACAAAGCTAAGGAATCATCACGTGTCAGCACGTGACCTTTGGTCACGTGTGAGCACGTGATGCCCCATTGGGGTTTTTCCTTAGTGTTTTATTATACCTTTAATTCTTTTTAGTGGGTTTAAAGGCCCATCACGTTTTGGCACGTGACCCCACTGATTAATTATTTCCAATTATTTATTTTATTCAGTGCCTACAGGCTTTGCCTGTAAATGGTCACGTGTCTGCACGTGATGCCCGGTCACTTGTGGGCACGTGATGCCCGGTCACGTGTGGGCACGTGATGCCTCATAACTTTTGATCCTGGATTAATTATGAGGCCCATAATATATCAAATTGAAGGAATTTTCGAGACTCTTTTGATACCATCAGAATTTAGCCGTTTCTCATTCGGGAGTTTGTCAAAATGCAGCTCGGAAAATACTGGTTCGCATTTTCTTCCTTAAATTACACGTGCATAGCATATTTGCTCATAACTTTTGATCCCGGATGAATTATGAAGCCCATAATATATCAAATTGAAGGATCTATCGAGACACTTTCGATTCCATCAGAATTTATATGTTTCTCATTCAGGAATTTATCAAAATACAGCCCGGAAAATACTGGTTCACATTTTCTTAAACGTATCGCTGCCATTTGATACCTTGGGCTCTTTTGCATAGAAATTTTTTGGCGGGAACAAATGCCCCCCACTATTTTGCCCACGTAAGTATATACGTGGGTGAAGTAGTGCAGACAAATTCATAGCGTATGACTTGTTTCAGGTTGGTATATAATTTTCAGAATCTTGATCTGAGAAGATAACGAGTGGACACAAGCGTCGTCATTTATCATTGACTCAAATCTCGACTCTTAAGAGATATTGTTCCAAACCCTCAGCTCCATGATCCGCATCCTTCTGTTTCTTTATGTTTTACTCTGGCATGAAGTAGTTTATATGCTTCATGAGTAACTTCTCCATTTCAGTGGTATCTAGCTTTGGCAAGTGTGGCCCATAGATGGTAAATACCAGTTCGTCTTGAACTCTTTATAAGGTAGCGATGACTTAGAAAACAGGGTTAGGATCTGTTTCCTAAGACTTTCCAACTTTATGAGCCGTGAGGGTCTCACAAAGGCTTTTCTCCCTACGAGTCATGAGGATCTCGTAGGCGTCTTTTTTCCTTAGAAGTCGTGAGGACTCCTAAGTGCGTTTTCTCTTGAGAATCGTAAGGATCCCACAAGAGAATTTTCTTTATGCTTAGGGACACTAATTTCCCCGCAAGTTAAGACGAATCGAGAAATTCTCGCAAAGACACTGATTTCCTTATGGGTCGAAACGAATCGAGAGGTTCTCGCCAAGGACGCTGATTTCCCTGGATCGAGATAAGAAGCGATGGCTTAGGAAACAGGTTCAGATCTGCCGCCTAAGACTTTTCAACTTTATGAGCCGTGAGGGTTTCATAAATATTTTTTCTCCCCACGAGTCGAGAGGATCTCATAGGTGTATTTTCTCCTTAGGAATCGTGAGAATTCCTAAGTGTGTTTTCTCTTGAGAGTCGTAAGGATCTCACAAGAGAATTTTCTTCCTTACAAGTCGAGAGGACTCATAAGTGATTGATGAGTTGACCTACTCCCGAGTCAAAGAATTGCTTCAACAGGAAGGTCGAGGGTTGACTTTGGGTTGTCTGTGCACCGTTGAGTCATGGAACTGGGAACTTTGCCGCGGCTCCGCTTTGCTGACGTTGTATATTCCTGCAGAGACACTGATTTCTCTGCGGGTCGGCGTGAATCGATATGTTCTCGTCAAGGATGCTGATTTCCCTGAATCGAGGAGGTTGCCAAGGACATTGATTTCCCTGGGGTTGAGACGAATCGAGCTATTCCTGCAAAGACACTGATTTCCTTGCGGGTCGACGTGAATCGAGATGCTCTCGCCAAGGACGCTGATTTCCTTGGAGTTGAAACGAATTGAGGTATTCCTGCAAAGACACTGATTTCCCTGCGGGTCGACGTGAATCAAGGTGCTCTCGTCAAGGACGCTGATTTTCCTGAATCGAGGTTTTTGCCAAGGACACTGATTTCCCCGGAGTTGAAACGAATCGAGGTATTCCTACAAAGACGCTGATTTCTCTGCGGGTCGATGCGAATCGAGATGCTCTTGTCAAGGATGCTGATTTCCCTGAATCGAGGTTTTTGCCAAGGACGCTGACTTCCTCGGAGTTGAAACGAATCGAGGTATTCCTGCAAAGACGCTGATTTCTCTGTGGGTCGACACGAATCGAGATGCTCTCGTCAAGGATGCTGATTTCCCTGAATCGAGGAGGTTGCCAAGGAAACTGATTTCCTCGGAGTTGAAACAAATCAAGGTATTCCTGCAAAGACGCTGATTTCTCTACGGGTCGACGCGAATCGAGATGCTCTCATCAAGGACGCTGATTTTCTTGAATCGAGGAGGTTGCCAAGGACACCGATTTCCTCGGAGTTGAAACGAATCGAGATATTCCTGCAAAGACGCTGATTTCTCTGCGGGTCGACGCGAATCGAGATGCTCTCGTCAAGGACGCTGATTTCCCTGAATCGAGGAGGTTGCCAAGGATACTGATTTCCCTGGGGTTGAGACGAATCGAGGTATTCCTGCAAAGACGTTGATTTCCTTGCGGGTCGACGCGAATCAAGATGTTCTCGTCAAGGATGCTGATTTCCATGAATCGAGGAGGTTGGCAAGGTTACTGATTTCCCTGGGGTTGAGACGAATCGAGGTATTCCTGCAAAGACGCTGATTTTCTTACGGGTCGACATGAATCAAGATGTTCTCATCAAGGACGCTGATTTCCCTGAATCGAGGAGGTTGCCAAGGACACTGATTTCCCTGGGGTTGAGACGAATCGAGGTATTCCTGCAAAGACGCTGATTTCCTTGCGGGTCGACGCGAATCAAGATGTTCTCGTCAAGGACACTGATTTCCCTGAATCGAGGGGGTTGTCAAGGACACTGATTTCCCTAGGGTTGAGACGAATCGAGGTATTCCTGCAAAGACGCTGATTTCCTTGCGGGTCGACGTGAATCAAGATTTTCTCGTCAAGGACGCTGATTCTTGAATCAAGGAGGTTGCCAAGAAAACTGATTTCCCTGGAGGTCGAAACGAATCGAGAGATTCCTGCAAAGACACTGATTTCCTTACGAGTCGACACGAATCGAGATGCTCTCGTCAAGGACACTGATTTCCCTGAATCGAGGTATTGCTAAGGACACCGATTTCCTCAGAGTTGGTTGACTTGTTTCCGAGATGGAGCGTTGATCCGGTGGGGAGGTCATTGGTTGACTCCAGGTTGTTTGTGAACCGTAGAGTCTTGGAACTGGGGACTTTTCCGTGGCTCCGATTGATGGTGTAGCATCTGTGTCCTGCTGGAATGAGGAAGCATACCGTTGTTGGTCTTCGGGCCGTAGATGTGGCCATTGAGATTTGGAACTAGGGACTTTGCCATGGCTCCGCTTCGTTGCAACTCTGAGGTCGGTTGTTGACATTACGTCTGCATCTGGTTGGCGTGAGGAGAAACGCCGTTGGTGATCTTTAGGCTTTCTGTGAACCGTCGAGATTTGGAACTAAGGGACTTTGCCATGGTTCCGTTGTTTTGACCCTGGAGTCGTTTGTTGGCGTCGCATCTGCATCCTGCTAGAGTAAGGAGAAACGCCATTGGTGATCTCTAGGCTGTCTGTGAACCGTCGAGATTTGGAACTAGGGGACTTTGCTATGGTTCTGTTGTTTTGACCATGGGGTCGTTTGTTGACGTCGCATCTGCATCCTGCTGGAGTAAGGAGAAACGCCGTTGATGATCTCTAGGCTGTCTGTGAACCATGGAGATTTGGAACTAGGAGACTTTCCCATGGTTACGGGGTAGTCTCTAGGCTGTTTGTGAACCGTCGAGATTTGGAACTAGGGGACTTTCCCATGGTTACGGGGTAGTCTCTATGTTGTCTGTGAACCATCTAGACTAGGCTCTCCTTTTGACAGAGCCTGGTCGGAAAATATGGTTCTTTTTTTTTGTTTGTGCCCCTGGATTGTATACAGGGATCAATGTGATCTCATCTGTAGGGCAAAAGTTTCATTCTTTCAGATTTTTTTTTAATTTCTTTCTATCATTTCAGCTTTTTATATCGCGAAAATCGCGATTGCCCAATCACTTCGGCTATTTTTCGCGGTGCCCAATCATTTCGGCTATTTTTATTTTTACTCGCTGCTTTTTATTGCGAGTTGCCCAATCATTTCGGCTGTTTTTGTATGCATATATTTTTACTTCCTGATTTTTTTTGCAAGTTGCCCTATCATTTCGGCTATTTCATATATATTTTTGGCTCGTCGACTTTTCACCACGAGTATGGAACTTGGGATCTGGTGCCAATCTCAGCATCAGCATCGCTACGACTAGAATATTGTCAGGAGAGAATCATCATTTGCCGTGAAAGGACTTAGGATTTGATATCGATTTAGGCATTAGCATCGCTACCACTGGGGCATTGCTAGGAGCGAATCATCATTTGCTTCTGTCGATGTCGAACAAAGGTGGCTTAGCAAACAGGGTTAGGATCCTGTTGACTAAGACTTTTTGACTTTACGAGCCGTAAGGGTCTCATAAAGGTATTTCTCCCTACGAGTCGTGAGGATCTCGTAGGTGTATTTTCTCCTTAAAAATCATGAGGATTCTTAAGTGTATGTTCTCTTATAAGTCGTAAGGATCTTACAAGAGTGTTTTCTCCTTATAAGTCGAGAGGACTTACAAGGGTCGCTCACCGTGTGAGCATATCCCTAGTCGCTGGTGGGACTTTGTTAGGAAAAGGTTTATTCGTGCCCGTGGATTGTATATAAGGGTTAGCATTGAACCTCTTGTAAGGCAATCTGGGAAAGGTAATGGATTAAGAACATGTTCAGATCCCTATAACTTAAGGCTTTTGAATCTTATGAGCTGTGAGGGTCTCATAAGATGGTTCTCCTGACGAGTCGTGAGGATCTCGTAAGTATAATTTCTCCTTAGGAATCGTGGGTATCCCTAAGTGTGTTGCTCCCTTGTGAGTCGTAAGGATCTCACGCAGGTATTTTCTCCTCACAAGGTCGAGAGGACCTTGCATGTGTCTTTTAACGAGATTGCGCCCTTTCAGGTTTTCACAAAACTCGCCGGTAGCCCTGCTGTTTTTACTCACGGAGCCCTTTCGGGTTTTCATTCATGCCCATATTGCTTGTGGACGTACCTTTTTTTTTACGAGTTTGCGCCCTTTCGGGTTTTCACAAACATCGCCGGTAGTCCTGCTGTTTTTACTCACGGCGCCCTTTCGGGTTTTCATCCGTGCCCATTTTGCTTATGGACATACCTTTTTCTTTTCTTTTTTAACTACGTCATCCTGGGGGTGCCGCGGTCCGTAGTAGTTTACAGACGTCTCGGTCAGTTGCAAGTTTTAGGACATTGCGGTCCATCGTTAGTTTAGGGACATTTTGGTCCGCTGTAGCTTTGAGGCGAAGTTTCGCCGGATGCTTTATAAACAAGTAGATTTCTCCTTGATAGACCTTGTCACATAATCCAAGGGTCTTGGCACTGCTCCTGCCCCCAGCTCCTTTACGTTATCTCCTAACGCCGAGTGAGCTGCTTTGTTACCTAGCGACAAATGAGTGATCATGTGGCAACTTGCCATATAATCTTCAGGTTCTTCTGACAAGTCTTCTCCCTCATCATTGTCGTTATCTTCATTCTCAAGGATGTGATTGAGGAACTCTTGAAGCATGACTGGGGTTCGCGCCCTCTGGTTGTATTCTTTCAGCGCGTCAATATGCTTTTGCAGATCCGTGCGCTTGTCGTTGACTGCGCGGGCTTTTTGGTCTTCTTCTTTTTCTACGAAAACTTTGACGGCTGGGCCTGAGCATTTTGACCATTGCTATTAATTCCCGATGTTGGGCGCGGTTTTAGCATTCCCTCAATGATCTCAGGCTCTAGCGGGCTTTTCCACCTGATTGTCGGGCATGTGTGAAGATCCTTCAGCATTCTTTTCATCTTGGCTGAAAGAGAGACCTCCCATGGAGCTTATTCTATAAAAGAGCACGATGCCCCCGGTATGTCCACCCTTTTAGGAGTGTGCTGTTGTGGCGGATTCACCTTCCAGTTTTCGGATAGCGCGAACTTGCCCTGTTGGTATTGGTCTTCAACTTAGTTTTTAAAGACGTAGCAGTCTTCGATCGGTTGGCCCAATACTCGGTGGTAGGGACAGTAATTGGGATCGTTGATGTTGTTCGGTTGCGGTGGGTGTCTCGATTCCGGTAGAGTGATGAGCCCATTGCGCACTGCCAGTTCAAACAGTTTCCTTTTTTTATCCCGGGGAAATGAGTAAGGACGTCTCAACTTCTCATCGAGGGATTGCCACTTGTTGCTTTGGCGAACAACCGGTCTCGGGTCACTCGGTTGTTGTTGAGCGTTGGCGACGAAGGTTGCTTTCCCTTTGCCCTTTTCATTCCAAGGCTCCGTCTTTGAAGAGGAAGGCCTATGGACCATATGGTGGGCCAGCTTGTCAATCAAGGCCTGGAAGGTGGTCGGCTTGAAGAGCATCATGAATTGGGATATGGTCGCCTGCGGATCAAGGGTTCCCACAAACATGCCTACTGCAGGAGCTTCTTCTATGCGCTGTTCGCACTTCGACCACAGATTCCGCCATCGGATTGCGTATTGAACCCACGTCTCGCCTGGCTTCACCCTGGCATTGATCAATGCCGTTATTGGGGTGCGTTCACTAGCACTCGCGAATCGCTGAGTGAACAACAACTCCATTTCTGCGAAAGTCTTGACGGAGTCGTTTGGAAGTTCGGAGTACCATTCAAATTTTGTCTCCGACAAGCTGCCGACGAATTGGCGGAGCAAAAGCTTATCATCACCCCCGATGTTGCCACAAAGAGCCCTGAACTGAGCTACATGTTGATGGGAATTGCCTGTCCCCTTGTACACATGGAATTTGGGGATTGTGTATCCCGACGGGTACTTTATTTGGTCATACCAGCCTGGATATGGTCGCCCAGTTTTAACGACTTGGCCAGCCGCTTCATTTACCTGGTGAGCTCGTATTTGTTGAGCAATATAGTCATCCAGAGCGGCCTTGAAAATAGTTTCCTCTTTGGCTGCTGAAAGAGCCGGGGGAGGATTCGATGTATCCCCTCTATCGTCTTCAATAATGATCGGAGGGTCTTCAGCTGGGGGATCCGGCTGTAACATCATCCCGACCATGTCTTGGAAGAGAAGCGCCATTCGTTTTATGTTGCAAGCTTGTTCTGCAGCTTCTCTGTCCTTCTTTTCGAGGACTCTGCGTAGGAAGTCAGCATCGGTTTCTTATTCGTGACGCTGCTCTGATGACGCCTTCGGGCTTTCTTTTGGTCCAATGAGTGCCGCCATTGCAGTCAGCATCTCCTGAAGCTTCTGCTGTTGTTTTTCCTGAGCCCTTGTTATTGATCGGGTGAGCGGTCGGTGGCCCGTCGAAGTGCGGTTTTCCTCTTTTCCGGAAGCCATGTAAACAGTATGCACGTCTATGCCCCAAGACTTGGGGCGTTTGGGCTCAGCGTCTTTGCGATCTTCCGTAGTCACAGGGGCTTTCTCTGGCCTCCTTCTCTTTTGAGCAGTTGACACTGAGGGGGCCGTTGCAGCGGGCACCCGGGTGGTTGGCGTCCTTTGCGGCTTGCCAGGACGGTTCTCTTCCTGCTGGACTTTCAGCTTCTTCTGTCGACGGGGATAGTCTTGATCAATCACCGATTCTTGGACCCGTCGCCAGACTTTGTAAACTTTGGAGGACAGCCGTTGAGGGGGCTGATCTAGCTTCGCCTTTGGGGCTTTCTCCATAGGTGGAGGAGATCTTTTCAGCACAGCAGTTGGCGAATTCCTGCGTACCCTGTTAAGTAATTCAAATCTGTTCCCGGTTGGAACAACAATATCAACTTCCACCATTGGAGCCGGCAGAGTCAGTCCAGAAGGAGAGTTGCGCCCAACATTCCTTACTCGGCGCCAGTGGAGACGTCGAGCGTGTCGAGCCATTGGGATTATCTCAGCTGTAGGAGTGACTTCCTCATGCCCCCTGTGTTGGTCAGAAGTTGTCGTTGTCAGCCAATTGAAGACTGATGTCCGCTGAGTGGGGACGGCTAACCTATCGAAACCGGACTTCCGAGCAGGTGAAGCAGCCTTGATGATTTCGCCTGAAACGGGAGCTGAAACAGTCAGTCTTGTGAATACCGACCCTTTGGCGGGAGAAGCCGCTTTGACGACTTCGAGAGCAGGAATGGCTATCCTTTTTGGGATAACCCTTTCTGGTATCACGGGCTTCTTCATGGGCCCAAATGAGCTTTGGCCCAGTCTGTCAAAGACTGAGGCGTTGGAGCTGGACAACCCGCTGAGAGGGGCCACGGTAGTTGTGAGCCGATTAAAGACCGAGCTCTTCGGGGCTTCTTGCAACGGCAGAGGGGCATTGAAGCTCATTGGTGGGAGCATGGTCCCAAAGAACAGCCCGGTGGTGGCCTGAGTTACCTGTTCCACTGGCATCTTGAAAAGGGAGGCCGCTTGAGGCCCGTAGGTCACTCCTCCGGCGAGGATGGAGTGGGAGTTGTTGCAATGAGTGCAGTTTGAAGCTATTAATATTCTGTTTTCTGCACGGAGCAAGACACCAAATCTTAGTACCTCGAATCCAGGGGCAATCATAGCCAACCGCGATTCGTTCGCGAAACACGACACACGAAGTGTGGAGCGAAAAGAGGAAAAGGTCCCACCGGGCGTGCCAGAATCTGTTCTCCTCCGAAACACAGAGACGCGACCGCGTAGGTTCGTTAAATCTGAATTTGGAACTAAGATCAATTAATTAGATTATGAGCATATTGGCTCAGTTAAATCTGAATTGAGGACTTATGGCCAACTTGGGCTAAGTCCAATTAGATTTGAAGTGTTGGCCCTTTATTGGACCATTAGACATTTGTCTGGGTTCAGCTCTTCATCACTTAGCAATGCTAAACAAGAATTTGAGGGCTCTGTTATCATTTTGGTCTTTGACTGAGCATTAAACATTATAGCTCTGAGTTTTTACTCAATTTTGAGATTCAATTGAAGGGGAGGCTTTGCCTCTGGAAAATTAACCAATTTGGTTAAAAATAGTGTTAAACACTAGATAACAACAGTGTTAAACACTGGCAATAAAACTCTCAATTAGTGTTAAACACTAGAAATAAGATTCACAAATTAGTGTTAAATACTAGAAGACAACAGTGTTAAACACTGGAAATAAAACTCTCGAATTAGTGTTAAACACTAAAGAGGAAGGGATCACGTGGGGACACGTGAGGGCGTCCAAAGGTAGGGCCAGATCTTCTTTATTTTATTATGAGAATATGTGTTAAAACACTTTTGCTCTTTTGGCCATCACGTGTTGGCACGTGATAGATATTTGTGCGCTGATTATTAAAGCTTTTATCAAGGGGTCACGTGGTAACACGTGAGAGCGCCCAAGTTAGAGTCTGCCTTTGCTTTTATTCTCGTTGTTTTGAAGGTCACGTGGGAGCACGTGAGGCATTGCCTCATGGCTTTTTCTTTTCATTTTTGAGGGATCTGTTTAGAGATCACGTGGGGACACGTGATGGAGATCTTTCAAGTCTCTTGTATTTTTAGGAATTAAATTCTTTGTAGGGTTAAACCCTAATTATGTTTTAGGGGAATTAAATTCCCATATATGTGAAAGAATTAAATTCTTATGTAGGGTGAAACACTAATTTCATTTTAGGAGGAATTAAATTCCTATCAATTTTAGAGAATTAAATTCTCAAGTATGGTTAAACCCTGATTTTTTCTGTCTTGAAGGAATTAAATTCCTATAAATTTAGGAGAATTAAATTCTCATATAGGGTTAAACCCTAGTTTTATCTTGGAGGAATTAAATTCCTGTGAATTTGGGAGAATTAAATTCTCATATAGGGTTAAATCCTAGTTTTATCTTTGAGGAATTAAATTCCTGTAAATTTGGGAGAATTAAATTCTCATATAGGGTTAAACCGTAGCTTTGTCTTTCTTGGAGGAATTGAATTCCTATAAATTTAGGAAAATTAGATTCTCATATAGGGTCAACCCTAGTTTATCTTGAAGGAATTAAATTCCTATAAATTTGGGAGAATTAAATTCTCATATAGGGTTAAACCCTAATTTTATCTTTGAGGAATTAAATTCCTGTGAATTTGGGAGAATTAAATTCTCTAAACTCAATTCTCCCTCTAAGTTTTGGATCTGCATGGCATAATCTCAACCCGATGAGAATTAAATTCTCAACCTATGGGGAGATTTGCTTCTGCAGATCTTCAACTAGAGGAAGAAATAAGTTCTTTTGCAGAAGAGTTAAACTCTTAGATTTGAGAATTAAATTCTCTTTTTTTTTGAAGTTTTGATCCCTTTCCTCTTTCTCACATAGGATTTCTTTCTTGAGAATTAAATTCTCCTTTCTTTTCTCTCTGCTATTTGCCTTTAGAAAGTTTCAAGATCCCAAAATTCTATATCTTTCTTCTCTTCTTGGCTCCTATTTATAAGAGAAGGAAAAGAATCAATTTGTTTAGTAAATCTCTCATTGAAAGATTTTGTTTGTTTTTCGTAACTAATGTGATCTTTTAGATCACTCAGTGAATTTTATTCACCATTGGATTTTTAATCCAAAAGATATTCTGTTTATTATTTTTGGTGAAATTTAGGGAAATCTTTCCTTGTATAAAATCTTTCCACAAATTGGTGATTTTTAGTCACCATTGGATTTTTAATCCAATGGTGCTCCATTTTACAGAGCACCATCTTTTTTGTCTGGAAAGATTTAAAGAAATATTTTCCCAGTTTGGGTCTTTGATTTCCCTTAATTAGAATTTAATTCTATTATTTCAGAAGGCTTTTAAAAGTCTATCACGTGTTGGCACGCGGTCCCTTTATCTGATTATTAAATAGAATTTAATTCTATCAATTAAAGAGTTTAGGAATTTTTCACGTGTTGGCACGTGACCCTCCTGATTAAATATTTTATTCAAAATTTAATTCTGCTTTTTAACAGAGCTAAGGAATTATCACGTGTCAGCACGTGACCTTTGGTCACGTGTGGGCACGTGATGCCCCATTGGGGTTTTTCCTTAGTGTTTTATTATACCTTTAATTCATTTTAGTGGGTTTAAAGGCCCATCACGTATTGGCACGTGACCCCACTAATTAATTATTTTCAATTATTTATTTTATTCAGTGCCTACAGGCTTTGCCTGTAAATGGTCACGTGTGGGCACGTAATGCCCGGTCATGTGTGCGCACGTGATGCCTCATAACTTTTAATCTTGGATGAATTATGAGGCCCATAATATATCAAATTGAAGGCATTTTCGAGACGCTTTCGATATCATTAGAATTTAGCTATTTTTCATTTGGGAGTTTGTCAAAATGCAGCTCGGAAAATACTGGTTCACATTTTCTTCCTTAGATTACACGTGCATAGCATATTTGCTCATAACTTTTGATCCCGGATAAATTATGAAGCCCATAATATTTCAAATCGAAGGATTTTTTGAGACGCTTTCGATTCTATCAGAATTTAGCTGTTTCTCATTCGGGAGTTTGTCAAAATACAGCCCGGAAAATACTGGTTCATATTTTGTTAAACGTATCGCTGCCATTTGATACCTTGGGCTCTTTTGCGCAGAAATTTTTTGGCGGGAACAGCCGCTTCACCCTCTGAAAATTTCAGGGGAGGTTTGATTTCTCAATCTCTTCTCTCCAGAACTGTTACAACAGTGTTTTATTTTTAATGGCTCCCAATTTTCAACCCGAGAGAGATTTTTCATCCATGTTCGCTCATAACTTTTACGATAGTTACTTTGGCGACGAAATCCGAAAACGCGGGTGGCATTACTTGTTGTAAAACCATCCAAACACATTCGCGCTTCCAGATCTCGTTAAACGCTTCTATGAGAGCATGGAGGAGGGGTGTTTAGGAAATTTTGGGTATATACGCTTGTTTTGGTGGGATCGGGAAATTGTTATAGATCGGGACCTGTTTCATTAAGTAACCCTAATCCCCTGCATTCTCGCTCATGACCGACCCCTCCGATTTGAGAATTACATGCCGTTGATGGGAGAAAATTATGCTAGGAGCCGAAGAAAGGAATTCTTAGACGTACGCTATATGCGAACGTGTTGACTATGTGCCGTTGGGCACAAAATAATATTTTTGGTAGTTCGCATAACACCACTTTTTTTTCCATCCCTATAAATTGTGCACACACTAATGATGAAAAATCCAAGTTATGACATGTGTATAGTATTGTTACACTCGATTAGCGCTGGCAAATGGACAACCAATTATCCGTGCCCGATATAAGTTACACAATTGTGTCGCTATTTTTTTCCTGTGGAAGAATTTGACGCTTATATGTGGATGGAGGTTCCCATTCAACCCTTAGTTGAGAGTGCGTCCATGTCATACACTAGGCTTCACGAGTTAAGGTCGCGCACTGAGTCGACCGAGAATGTGATGGCGGAGACCCCTAGCTCGAGTTTCACAGTGAGCGATGTGGAACTGACCTCGCCGAGCAAGCACGCTTGCTGCGGCGCACTAAAAGGGCGGCCGAGAGAGTGTTAGGGATGCTGACTACTTTTGATCAGCATATTACGTGTCTGGAGCAGGAGATGTTTACCCTATTAGCATGTGGTGATAGGACGCAGTCTAGGGGTAGTGGCGCTGACACAAGTGGTATTGGAACGAGTAGTACTGCGTCTGGTTCTAGGAGACGTAGTAGGCAGCAATGAGGGCACTGCTGCGAGTAAGTTTTGGGGTGTGGTTTGTTGTAAATAGTTATCCATGCATTCTACATTTGCACGTTTATTTTTTGCGTGTAAATATTTTTTTGTTTGCATGTTTAAATTTGCATCGTATCATGTTTATATTTCCGCATTGCATCGTTTCTTTTCAAAAACCCATAAAAAATTGAAAATGCTAAAAACCCATAAAAATTTGAAAATGCTAAAAACCCATAAAAAATTTGAAACTTTCTTCTCCTAAAAAAATCATAAAAAAATATAAAAATTTTGTTGTCAAAGTTGGCTATTTAGACTCGAGTCTGACATGATGGTTGACTAATAGAAAATAACTAAATTTTAGGCTTAGAAATTGAAAACCCTAAGAATAACCCTCCTTGAAGTATAACTATAGTAAATATACATCCTTCCAGTTTGTTTAGAAGTAAGTAATTTTAAGTTCAGTTCTTGAGTTAAGTTGAAATGAAGGGAAAGTATTGAAAACTTTATTGAAGGATACGTCTGAAAAATAGTTCATATTCTTGAGTCCAAATTCAGAAAGTATATAACCTACAAACTGCACTTACACACACTTTGAAACTTAGGATAGTAGAGAATACCTAAAAATACTCTTGCCTGAAAGCCTAGTATAAAAGAAAAAAGGTATTTGAAGCTAACTACCAAAAGAGCGTCGCTGAAAAATAAAATATATCAGGTCTTGAAAAAAAGGAAAAGAAAAAAAGAAAAAAAGATTGTGTATATTACAAGACCTGGAAACTTCTATTTACGCCTTAATAAGCTATCGCACTCTGTAATCGGCTGATTAGTGCCTCAGGAAGTAGTAGTATTCGCAAGAAAAGTGTGTGAGCAAATCCGCCCATCATTAATAAAAAGAAGTGGTACTAGGTATTAAAGCAATGGTACTATAGCTTGAATTGAATTTCTAAGTGTAGGGGTGAAATTACACACACGTAGGGGTATATGATCAATATTTGGAGGAGAGATAGGAATAAAGAATAAGTCTTATATCTTCCTTAATGATGATAAAAATTCCGAATTGAAGACTATGCTTTAGAAGAAAAACTCGAGAGAAATTGAGATTTTTATAAACTAACAAAACGCATAAGATCTTAAGTTAAATGAATAGGAGATGTGAAAAATAAGGGGTGGATATTTCTAATTTAGGATGATAGAGTTTCTAACTAAGATGATGAACTGTAGGATTATAGTCGACGGCTAACATGACAGGATTTTGTGGGTAGTATCCGCTGAAAATCCCCAGGAGACAAAACCCCTCATTTAGGATAACATAGGGGTTTAACGGCTTGTTGCACACGCTTAGTGCAACCGTGACGCCTACGATAGTGAGCTTAGGACATTTTTTTTGAAAATAAAATTGTTTTCTCGGGGCGAGCAAAAGAAGTTTGGGGGTATTTGTTCATATCAGAATTTTACACTTTTATACCATCCATTCTTGATCGAATTGTATATAGATAGGTGATTTTGATCCGTGTTTGCATAATTTCATGTTATACGTTCTCAGTCCAAAACAATGCAAATCACGAACAATCACGAAAAATTCAGGACAACTACCAACAAATGGATAAAAATACGGTTTCCACTCACCAATCGTTAGGTGCCGCTTACCAGTAGAGGAGACAAGCACAAAGCACGAGGGTAGCCGCAAAAGGATCAAGAAGGCAACGCGGAGCTTGAGGAAGATCAAGACAAAAAGTCCATTCATTTTTATTTTTGGGACTGTTATAAATCTGGGTGTAATTTGGAATGATTCTGCAAATACAACTGTACCAAGAAAAGAAATAAAGCAATACAAGAAAGCCCAAGAAAAATGATGCACCAATCACCAATTCGACCGCGGATACGCGGAAATTAGGGGGTTTGGGCGGCGGAACCGCGGCCTCATAATGCCGTCTCGCGATAAAATTTCAGGGGTATTTTGGTCATTGTGTTCAGAAAAAGACCCTAGAGCTTCACTGCACTGCCTATAAATACTCTAGTTCAAGGGCAAGCAAGGGATGCATATTTTTACCTAGTTCTAGTTATAATTTAGTGTAACTTCTTTTTCTACTTTATCTTTCCTCCATTAAAAATTGTGTGAGCTTTTTAAGTGGATGATTAATGAAATTGAGAGTTTGTATGTTTATGTCTTGCTCAATTGTTAACTAATTTTACTTACTCACTCTTATTTTTCTCAGTACTATATATTGTTATTTATAGGTTTATATTTCTTCTTTTTCTTTTTTTTGTTTATCATTACAACTATGATATTCAAGTGCGATTCTTGCTTAGATGAGATCCCAAGTAGTTAGTTGCCATCTTCTTCCTCATTTATTTCTATCTTCTCTATTTATTTTTATATTCTTTTTTATATAATGAGTGAGTAGTTTTTTCATTTGTTAGGGTAGGATAATGGAAGTTTGAGAGAAGGAAATCTCTCTCACTCTTTCCTTTGCCCAACAACTTGAATTGAACTTCCGTCAAGACATCCACAATCCGCTTACTACGACACCCTATCCTCTATGATAGTGCTGACACTTGATTGATAGCTATTTTACGTGTCGTATTTAGTTCTAAAGTTAACCGCAATCAAGACGGCGTCGCATGTAGCTAGCCGTGATGAGTACGGGTCGTCCACAGGGAGATGATGCGTTCTAAGTTCTTGTTTTCATGAGTTAAGACGAAGATTCGAACGAGTTCAATTCTAATCTAAGTGTAATGCAACGAAACGTTTGTTAGGAATAGAGATAGGTTTGTTTAATTTAGGAAAATCTGTACTCGTTCCTTTGTGCCTTACTTCATTTATCGAAGTTGTGGTAATCGGCAACAACGTAGATTAGGGTGTTTAAACACGGTATTTCAAGAAATCCGGCTTATTGACCCTTGTCCTTATGTTCTTGTCTCTTATCCATCGCCTCCGGTCAAACTAAATGCAACCGGTCACGGTTAGGGATTACCGATACCGTAGTAGGGTAGGGTGCCTAACGGAGCACTTGAGTGAGGTTTGGACGGAGTTCGATTAGCAATTCTCGGGCAAAGGAAATGAGTAAAAGAAAAACATAACTTAAATAACCATTCTCTTTCCCTAACAAGATATACTATTCACAAACCATCACAAAGATCAAAAGAAGATATAAAAGAGAAGAGATCAAAGGAAAACACATTGCAAGTAAGTAAAGGGCAAGAAAGTAAAGTGTAAGAAAGTAAGTAAAGTGGGAGAAAGTAAAGTGTAAGAAAGTAAAGTGTAAGAAAGTAAGAAGTAAGAAAATACTAAGAACCATATTACAAAAATAAAAGCTTCATTCTAGTTCAAAATGATGATACAAGTTATGAATTCAAATACTAAAATCTAACCTTACAAACTCAGTTCGGAGGTTGCAAGATTAGATAAAAGCAAAGAACTCAAGATTAACCAACTACTATGTACAAAGCTTTAACATGATTACAAAATGAAAATAGAATGAGGTGTGTCCAAGTATGGCCTGGAGCTTGCTCTTTGTTATGGTATTTAGACATAAAATCAACAAAAACAAACAAAAAAATGAGATGATGTGACAACACGGAATGACTAGAAGAAAATTGGAGCCAAAAGAGGTAGTTGGGACCGATGGTAACAGGAATTTCTTCATTTCTGCCGGTTTACTATAGCTTAATAGGGCTCATTTTCTTGTGGTGATCTTATATTCTCTCCATGATCTCACCGGTATTGTTTGATTCTTCTATATTAACTTGGGTATTGATCTGTAGATTTGGAGGGAAATTGTAACTTTAAATCACATCACACCTTTATGCTTCACTCATCACACATCCACTTGCTCCTCCACTTGCACAAGTCATGATTCTTGTGTGCCCACTTGTGCTAGGTTGTCCCACCATATTTCATGCATCAAAAGAGTTTTGTGTTTACACTTGTATTGTTGCATTATTTTTGATAAAAATGTGTACACATGAATTGTTGTAAAAAGAAACTCTTTGAACATTGATCGTTTTTCTGTTCCGGTTGCAGTGTCGACTCACAAATGTCGTATCTATGTATTTGAGTGTGTTTCTAGTGTTTTTTCACGAATACCTGTAATCTGTATTTATTGAGCAGACACGGGTTAATAGTACCGATATATCACAAAATTGATAATAAATGAGTGGTATTGAAATGCAGTTTTTCGTGATGAACAACACCCTAATGAGACCGCTTGTGGTTGGATTGAGTGGAGGTTATGGTTACGAGCCAAGAACAGACGGACAAGAATCAAAAGGAAGGAACTAAGTATTGGAAGGCCTAGCTTATACTCGCAAGTATCCTTCCAAATCATGTTAATCCCCGTTGTTGCTGATTACCATAACAACAATATCAAGAGAGGAAAATGAACGAAGTAAGCGAACTCCTAACTCAAATTAACTTAATCCTAACCCTAACAAGCTTCCATTAACATACATATTAATACACATAGTTAGCAACGAATAGATTTGGACAAATTTGACTTAATTCGTTAAAACATTAAGAAAAAAACTCTTATCTTTGGATCGACCCGTACTCAACTGGTTAGCTACCAAACAAACCTTTCTTGATTGCGAAATAGGACTTTAAAAACCAGGGTGGAAAACCTACCAATCAGGCCCCCCTTTTCTTAAGACCCCGACTCGAGGAACTGGATGCTACGTCCTCCTCTGTCCGTCCACGTCCACGACCACATCGCGAACTCATATCCTGAAAAATGGATAATGCAAAATACATATACAATAACAATTTTAACAAACAGTTAAGCAAAATTATATAGCTATAGATGAAATTAAATTTATCATGTCACGCCCAGCTTTCCAAAATACTAAGAGTGAGAGCGGACGAGGCCTATACGTATCCACAATGAGAAGCACCCATCCAACTATTGACGACTGCATTGCGGTTTCATTCTTGAATCATATTCCTTTGAATCTTTCTGTATTTTCTCTGAGGATCATGTTTTGACGAAAGTGCGAAACTTCATCTCCGTCTTGATCTCATTTCATAATCTTCTTGATTCTTTTTTCTTCTTCTTAAATTCCATTCATTGAAACCGACACCTTTCTTCGATTTTCTTGAAGTTCACTTATTGACTTCTTGAATTCGTAAAATTCATGCATGTTCCTTCTTGCCTCTCTTAGGCCATCTTTTACATCCTATACTCCGTCTTTTGAACCGTTCTATTCGGAAGCATCTCTTATTTATATATCTCCCCAGTTCTTTATATCACGGTCTACATCATTCTCGACTATCATCAAAGGAGGGTAGTATACGAAATTCCCAATCACCCGACATTCATATCCGGGAGTACTCTATGATTCCAGTCAAGTTACTTCTTGCTTGCATTCGTTAGACCATCCTTCTTACTTTCATTCTTCTAAGATATCATTTGTAAATATTCCAATCTTGTTTCGAAAGTTGGAACAAAAGCTATCATCCCCTTCTTTCTTTCGAAACTCCTCGACTTCCCGTTGTTGTATTACGATCTATTAGAACAATAACTAATGGGATGTGAATGCAATAAGTGACTGCGTTGTCATTATTATTTCCTTGCCCTGTTGTGGTAGGCTCCTTATGTAATTTCAAGGACGAAATTATTTTAAAGAGGGTGGAATATGTCACGCTCGGCTTCCCAAAATACGAAAATTTTAGGAACGTAACAAAGCCAACCATGCTATCTACGGTAAGAAAATATCCTCCCATAGTCACATTACAACTGTCTATCAGTAATCAAGAACAACAATATAACTATCTATTTCTAAATATGTCCAATAGCCACAAACGATAACAGAAAATAATAGCGGAAGTAATAAAAATTTAAAGAATAACTAACCATCAATAAGAGCTATATCAGTGAGATGATCCTCACTGATCCGTGATCCTGTCGAAGTAGTCACGTGCTAAGTCAAGTATCTGGGTCATGCAAAACCCAGACGTCAGTGCGTCATAAATATCATGATAATAGTAATAACCAAGACAGTGTGCTATACAGGATGTCACATGCAAAATAAGGTTTAAATATAAACAAACGATTATAAATGTTATAACAACATGCTATAGGTATGCCACGTGTATCCTAAAATCCGTGTTTCTAGGTTATTTATCCTAACGGTATTTGAAACCAATTAATGTAATCCTCCTAGTAACTGAATAAAATATATTCTGTTCATCCCCCATGGGACCACGGTACAATAAACAATGGTTATTCCGTTCACGTCCAGAATCACGGCAAACAATAATATCCATTTGAATTACGTTTCGGTTACATTCTTGATTTCCCCATTTCCCTCAGGTTTGATGTTCAAATTAGGTATTAATATAATGTCTATCTAATACCAACACAGGAACAATCGTTCACAGATCTTGTCTAGCAAGATAATAAGGCATGCCAAACAGAATAACAAGTCAACATTATTGGTATCGGTAAATATTACAGGCAATAAGTATTAACATGATAACAAAAATAGTACAGTCTGGCAGGTTACAAGTATGTCAAGAACAATGTGATCATATCATGTACAAGACCAAGATAATAGCATTAACATGGATAGCATATTCAATCCGATTAATAACTATAAAGGTGGTGTTGATTAGCCATGTATAAGAAAGCCCCATTCAGAAATTCAGCGTCATTCTAATTTGTAAAAGAGCTTAAGAATAACAAATGTTCTCCAAAAGGGACGTGTTATATACCAAAACAAAGCCAATTCAATAAAGTTTTCATTTTTATAAGTTAAAATATCTCAGGTTGTTCCTATAAAAAGTTATGAACTCTCGAACTTAAGAGTTTGCTGCTGGAATTTCTCTGAACAGCAGTTCAGAGGTACTTTCATTTATAGTTTATGTTATTTAAACAATTTATTTTGCAAGTAAATATTTCACAGGGTTATAGTATTTTGAGTTAGCTTCGTAATGAATTAAAGAACATGTGCTAATAATTTTTTTTATGATTTATAATGAATTTTATAAAGTAAGGTGTACAATAAATTCCAGATTTGTCGTATCCGCTTGGCGACGACGTTTCATGTGTAAACTATAATATTTTCAAACTATATTTTGCATAATATTATAAAATGCAGATTATAAACTAATTAATGATATATGGATTATATAGATATAAACTGTATAATGATAATAATAAGAAATATTACGATGATATATATATTTATAGATATAATTATAGCATGTCGCAAGTTGTAAACTTGCATACACTGTATATTATAAAACTGATTAACGTTAAATAACTACGGTGTATACATTATATACATATAGTTGTTTGATAATAATAATAATAGTACGACAACATATAAGTAAATTTCGTAAACCATAACATGTAGCAAGTTGTAAACTTGCCTCAAAATAAACGCGATGAATGGAAGCAACACGATACTATATAAATCAATACCAAGTTTTGATGGCTCGGTTAAGGTTCTAAGATGCGGCTGGAGTTGCGTCGGTGAGAATGAGTGTGGGCTTGAAGAATGAAGAACGAGAATATTTAAATTGATGAGAGAGATTTAGTTAGATGTGGGGGGGGGAGAGATGTTATGTGGAGAAAGAGAGAAAAGATGAGGCGCAGAGAGAGAGAAAGTTTTCTGTTTTATAAAATGTAAAGTATATAATAGCGTGTGTGTATATATACATATATATAGTTTATATTATGTTATAAATATATATATTATAGTTTTATACTACTAAAGATGATATCAAACTACACTCTGTCTCCACCAAAAATCTCACAAAAATATATTTTGGAAAAATAATACATATACTAAGCTTTTTAACTATAATGCAAGAATATTATTTAAATATCTTATACCCCCTAATATAAGATTTAAAAGGATTTTAAATGTATTATAATTTTAAGAAATATTTGATATTTAGTTTTCATAAGATTTAAACGTAATAGACAAAACCCAAATAAGATATAGGATGATTAACCATGTGATGGCAGTTAGCAAAATATAATTTATCCTTAACTTGTGGTTACTAAAAAATGTATGATGATCTAGATATATGATATATTTATCATACTAGATTCACGTAGATTCAATTTACTGATATACATCAGATATAATCTAGCACCATACTGGGTTTCACACATGCTGGTTGGGTTGGATAACTATCTCTACCGTTCGAATCGATCGCAACCCAAATGAATAAAATAGAAGAAATATAAAGCAAGTGTTAAAATACCAATTATCATTGTATAACTATACCAGGGTGTTACATTATACCCAACTACAAAAAATTTAGTTCTCGAAATTCACGAAACAGGAAAAAATAAGAACAATACGGATCTAAGGAAAGAGATATGGAAACTCTTGTCAAATTTCGTCTTCACATTCCCAAGTAGATTCTCCATGTGAACAATTCCCTTAAGAAACGAGTACTAAAAGGATTACTTTATTCTTCAGATTCTTTTCTCGTCGATCCACAATAACCATCGATTGCTCTATATAAGTCAAATCCTCCCTTACAGTTAGTTCCGAGTGATCTAGGACGTGCGTCTTATCTCGAATATACTTGCGGAGTTAAGATACATGAAACACGTCATGAACACCCGCCAAGGATGGTGGTAAAACCAATCGATAAGCTACCTCTCCAACACGCTCAATGATATCGAAAGGCCCCACGAATCGAGAACTGAGCTTGCCTCGACTACCAAATCGGATTACTCCCCTAGTCGGTGATATTTTCAAGAAAACAAAATCACCACCAGCAAACTCCAAAGGTCTTCTTTCAGTATTAGCCTAACTTTTCTGTCGATCTTGTGCCGCCTTCATATGATCACGTATCAAGTTAATCTTCTCCACAGTTTGCACAATCAGTTCCGGTCCCAACAATCTTCTTTCTCCAACATCATCCCATCATACTGGCAAGCGACACTTATGACCGTACAATACTTCAAATGGATCCATCTGTATAGTAGCCTAAAAACTGTTATTGTACGAAAACTTCACTAAATGTAAATGATCCTCCCACGAACCTTTGAAGTCTAACATGCAAGATCTCAACATATCTTCAAGAGTTTGGATTGTTCTCAGACTGTCCATCTGTCTAAGGATGGTAGGCCGTACTAAATTTCAAACGAGTATCCAAACTTTTCTGTAGACTCCTTTAAAAGTGTAATAGGAACCGGGTATCACTATCAGAAACGATACTCACTGGTACTTCATGCAATCTCACAATCTCCTGCATGCATCGCTTTGCCAAAGCCTCCGTCGACTGTCCAACTCGAAATGGTATGAAATGATCTGCCTTCGTCAGTCAATCGAAAATTACCCAAACTGCGTAATTACCCTTTGGATTTCGTGTTAAGGCTGTCATAAAATCCATGGTTATATGTTCCCACTTCCATTGACAAATATGAAGTGATTGCAACAAACTAGTTACCTTTTCATCTTTGACTTACTGACACACCAAGCACCTAGATACATAGCGAGCAATCTCTCTTTTCATGCCTTCCCACCAAAATTGTTGTCGCAAATCTCTATACATCTTCGTGCCTCCCGGATGTACTGAATATGCGGAATTATGAGCCTCCTTCATGACTTCTTCACGAACTTCACCTTTAGGTACATACAAATGACTTCCATATCTTAAAGAACCATCTTCATGAATCAATAAATTCGTTCGAAATCCCGCTTTCACTTGTCCCGAAATTTCTGTAATCTAGGATCGTGCAACTGTGTTGCCTTAATGCTATCAATTAAGGATGACTGTACTTACAACTGTATCAACTGTCCCGAAGAATCTGGTAGCACGAACTCTAACACGAATCTCTGAAAATCTGCTATAATCTCCTTTTGTCCAGTCATCATCCGTATTGCTGATAACCGACTTAAATCATCCGGCACTACATTAACTTTTCCCGGATGGTAGTTTAGATCAAAATCATAGTCGGCCATCAGCTCCAACCATCTACGCTGCTTCATGTTGAGCTCTTTATGCATGAACATGTACTTTAGGCTCTTGTGATCAGTAAACACTCCATCCCTTTCGCCCAATAAGTAGCGTCTCCAAATATTCAACGCAAAATAACCGCGGCTAGTTCCAAGTCATGAGTTGGGTAGTTCTTCTTATGAGTCTTCAATCGCCTCGACGCATCAGCTACAACCTTCCCATGCTGCATCAAAACACATCCCAAGCCTTTTCTAGATGCGTCGCTGTGAATAATTAATCCTCCAAAACCATATAGCACTATTAAGATAGGAGCAGTTGTCAATCTTTACTTTAGCGCTTCAAAAGCTGACGCACACTTCTCAGTCCATATAAACGGTACCTCCTTACGTGTTAGCTTGGTCAATGTTCTGCTATTCGAGCGAAATTCTCCAGAAACCTTCTATAGTATCCAGCAAGCCCAAAGAAACTTCTGATCTCCCTTACATTCTGTAGAATTATCCAATCGTGAACAACTACAATCTTTTCGAGGTCAACTGCAATTCCATCACCGGATATAACATGACCGAAGATCTTCACTTCTTCGAGCCAAAACTCGCACTTGCCCATCTTAGCATATAACTTTTCTAGTCCCAACGTCTGTAGTGCGATTCTCAAGTGTTCTTTATACTCTTCCTTGCTCCTCGAATAGACTAAAATATCGTCAATGAATACCACCACGAACTAATCTAGAAATGGTGAAAAGATCCAGTTCATCAAATTCATAAATATCGCCGGTGCGTTAGTAAGTCCAAATGGCATAACTAAATACTCGTAATGCCTGTTTACCGCCGATAACAGAGATGAACTGGATTGAATGACTTGCCTGAATTTGGGGGCAGATGCTATTTGGACATATCCATCTACCTCTCCGAAGATACCAAATTGATTTATGGCACTGTATATCGGAGATTTGGACAGATGCAACCGTTGTAGTAGACTTTATCAGATTCCCCCTCGTTTATGAAGGGTTTTGATTGTGGGGACGCTCTTCCCTGCAGGAGCAAGCCCCTGCAGTTAATTACGTTATCGCGCTGCGATAATCACTTTCTCCTGTTTCAGTAGTTCACTTCGTATCGTGTTGTGCTTTATTTTTTTTTTTGCCCGTGGATTGTATACGGAGACTATTTTATGTCGTCGCCCGTAGGGCGCGGATTAGTCCAAATCCGTATATTAGATTTGGGGTTTAGGTCAAGCATTTGCTTGACGGGGTCCACCTTGGTATCTTGGTTTGCTAACGGGAGTGAACTTAGGACGTATTTCTCACATTTATGAGGTCCATTGTTTCATATGAAATTTTAACCTTTCTCTAAGGATTGTTAGTCATATTTGAGACTAAGATCGACTTAGGAACAAATGAGCATATGGGCTCAATTATGGTCCATTATCACCGTATTTGGGACGTATCGCTGTGTTTGGGACGAATATTAGTTTTAAGAACATTTCGATCCAACGTTCCCATTTTGGGAACGAAGAAAGAGGAGTTGTTGGTTATTGGGACTCGCCACCTCTCTGAAGGCGTTGAGAAATTACGACATATATCAGAGGTGTGAAGAGATGTACCCTTGAACCAAATCACGTATTTGAGGGAAAGAATTGTGGTGGATCATTCAATAATCATTAGTCTTGTTTGAGACTAAGATTAACTTAGAAGGTATGGGATAAAGATCGTTGTCATGTATGGGACTAAGATCAGTTTGGATATCACGAACATAAACTTAGCCAATTTGGGTTAAGATTGGGTTTCTGTAACACCCAGTAGTGCTAAGCACTCAGTTGCATATAGCGCTCACGTATGTTTCACGTACGGCACTAAAATAGTGCTAAGCACTAGTCTTTTGTGGCACTCACGTGTGTTTTATGTGAGGTGTTGAGCTTTTGGCTTGTTTTGAGCGCTCATGTGTATTTCATGTGAGGCATTGAGTTTTGGCGCTCACGTGTGTTTCACGTGAGGCGCTGCACTAGTGCTAAGCAGTAAATTTTTCAGTTTTCTGGCGCTCACATGTGTTTCACGTGAGGCTCTATATAACATGACCTTGGGTGCTCATGTGTTTTTCACATGAGGAGCTGAGTTCTTTAGGAGGTTTAATCAATGTTGATGTTTTTAGAGAACTTAAAACTCTGTTAATGATATTTTGACTATTAACGATCGCCAAGATCATTATTTTGAGGATCTGGGATCGGGTTCTTTAAGAACTAAGTTCTTGATTTGACGAAACTAAGTTCCTGGAGTATTATGGACTCCATGTTCTTCATGTTCTTCCTTTCATGTCCTTTTCAATCCTTTTCTTCTTTGAATCTTTGATTCTCAAGAATAAGATCTTCCCCATGAGAATTAAATTCTCAACTTGTGAGAGAGTTGTCTTGCGGATCTCAGATCCAGAGAAAGAACTAAGTTCTTGAGAAGGGTTAAACCCTAAGATATATTAGGTAAAGGAGATGTTTTGATCTCGATATTTTCTTTACCTAAGGTTTTGAGGAGGGAGATCTTCTTTAAGAAAATTAAATTCTCTGTTTTTTTGTGAAATCTTTTTTAGAGTCTAATGTATTTTTTTACAGAAACTTATGGGGGTCTCTTCCATATGAGACTTGATGTCTCCTATCTTTTATATAAGAGATGCAAATTGTTAATTAGTTTGAGAAAATCTATCATTTAAGAGATACCAGTTGATTTAATTAGCCTCAAAGATTATTTGGGGGATTTTATCCACCGTTGGATATTTGATCCAGTGATTTTTGTTTCACAGAATATATATATATATATATATATATATATATATATATATATATTTTTTTAGCAAGATTAAGAAAATATTTTCCCCTATACAGAATTTAATTCTGTCAAACGGTGATTTTAAATCACCATTGGATTTTTAATCTAAGGGTCTAGAGTATATTTTTCTCATTTGGAAATATTTCCCCATATTACAATTTAATTCTATTATTGGATCTTTAATCCAACAACTCTCTGTTTAACATAGAAAATCTTTTTTATTTAAAAAAAGATCTGGGTGATATTTTCCCCCTAATAGTATTTAATTCTATAATTTGATAATTTTATTCACCATTGGATATTTAATCCAATGGCTCTGTTTAACAGAGAATATCTCCAGATTTTAAGAAAATAATTCCCCATTTAGAATTTAATTCTACCCTTTTTAATTTGGGCGCTGATGCTCACGTGCTATGCACGTGGGTACCGTCTAAGAATTTAATTCTTACGGAATCAGGCACCATGTGTTTTGCACGTCGGCGCTCATGTGAGATTCACGTGAAGCGCCAGCATAGGAATTTTTAATCCTACTAAATGCTGGCGCTAGCGCTGACATGGGAAATACATGAGGCACTGCCCGACTTATTTAAAAAGCAATTTTTTATGAGGGAACAAATTCCCCCCACCGTTGTTCTCACGTGGTTTGTACGTGAGTGCAACGGTGCACAACTTTGGGCCATCCGATCCGTTTTAGGGTATGAAGAATCTTAACCGATCCCCGATTGATGTGTGAAAGTGTGTTTGTAGTAGTAATCGCAATCAATAACGGTGTCGCGTGTAGCTAACCGAGATGAGTACGGGTCGTCCGCAGGGATTCGTGGAATTTCTAATTTTTCTTTAGACGAGTTGAATAAAATAAAAGAAGAAAGGAGAATAAATTCTAGATCTATGTTAAATACGGATGTAGAATATATATAAAGAAGATTGCTTGTAGGGTTCGTTTGAATTTAGTAGTTGATGGATGACTAATAAAGATGACTCGTTTTATTTTTAGATAGATTTAAAAATAGATTGATAGTGATCAATGAGGATTAGGGTTCTTGGAAGAAACTAGGGGTTCCTCACTATTGACCCTTGTCTCTTCATTGATCTCTATTCATGTCTAGCCCTTAACAAAACAATTGTTAATCTAATCTCAAATCGCGGTCAAGACTATCAATAAATTGATAGCGCAACCGATTAGGATGTTAACGATTCTTTTGCTAAAATTTATAAACTTCATAAGATGTAAAAGAAGTTAAAATGTTTTCTCATCCATTATTCTACCATAATCCTACGAACCCTAGCAAGCTAGGAATTACTCATGCATGTTGTGAGAAGAGGAAAAAAGGATAGAGAAGAAAATCATAATTCAAAAAATAAATGCGAAATAATTAAACAAATTATCTACCTTTATTAATCAACTTTACAAGTACAAATCCTTCGAATTTAGATTACAAGAGGAAGAAGTTGCTCTCGATCTCTGCCTCGTAGGAAGTATTTGCTCCGTCGATATTTACGTCGCTCTATCACGTCGAATCGTGGATCTGTCGTGGATCTCTTGTTCTTTGACAGTGATTTACTTCGTGTTAAAGATGATAAATTCTAACTTTAGCTCTCGGTCATTTAAATAGCCCTAAAAGCAGAAACCCTAGATCCTATGTATTAGGGTTTGTTGATACGATCCTACCCATCAAATCTGAGATCCTACGGCCATGATACGGCCACAGATCCGCCGCGCATGTGGGATTTTAGCCACAGAAGCGATGCGCTTTGGAGAGATCATGGCTTCAATCTTCTGGTGCTGCCTGGTGTTGACACATGGAGATTTATATGATGTCTGGATTTTGGAAATATTTCCTGAGTCTCTGCCAGTATTGATTATACGATTTTATTGGCAGATTTTTTATCCTGACATCTTGAATATCTTGATCTCCTGAACTGAGCTAAATCTGCTCAATATCTCCATGAATAATATTAGTAATATTTGTTATATTAGATATATAATCTTAATCATTTTATATAGTAATAAATCTTTAAGAAATTTGATTAAGATTATTTGATATGATATGCATATTTAAATTATCAAAATATCTTATAAATATTATATGCATATATTTTCCTTTATAATGTTAATTATAATATATAAATATATGGTAAATAGTATTTTGCAGATAAACCCACATATGTTCTATATTTATAATAAACACCCTTTAAATATTTAAGAAAATTACGAAAAATGTTATATTAAATGTGCAATATTTTCGACTGAACAAATACCCCCAAACTTAATTTTGATCGTCCCGAGCAAACTAGTTATTCAAGAGAGAGAGAGAGAAAAATAAAAATAAAAACCTAAGTAGCACACTTTCGTGGGCAACATGATTGCACTGAGCACGTGCAACAAGCCGTTAAAGCTCTAGGCGTCCCTAGTAGGAGGAGTGTTGTCTCCTGAGGGTTTTCAACGGATTACACCCACAAAATCTCATAATAAAAGAAAGAAAATAAAAGTTACATACAAAGATAAGAATATATAAAAAAAAAAGAACTTGAAAATAAGAGTTTCCAACTACACTAACTTTTAGGTTGCCATGAGCCCTATCTTAATGGTCATGAAAAGATATTAGAAATCACATTATCCCTCAATAAAATATCGCCTTTAGTCTTCCTCCCCATCCTTCTTCCAAACATCGATCATATACCCCTACGTGCATGTAAAAGACATCCCTATACTTAGAGAATTCAATTCAAACTCTCATACTCTTATCCATCTTCCTTAGTACTTTTTAGTCGGTGAATATTTTAGATGGAATTGCTCACACACTTTTCATGCGACCGTTAATACTTCTTGAGATACTAATCGACCGATTACCAAACGTGCTCGCTCATTTAGGCGTAATATTCTCGTCTTGCAACACCTAAGGCTTAGCAGTGGCTCTCAAACCAGTTGGTTTAAGGCACTAGGTGATAAAGCACCATCGCTATATTTTTTTATGCTGCCTTAAGCAATTACAAAACCAGTGTTCATTTTTCTTCACAATTTTTTTTATTTTTATTTTTCTTCATACCAAGACTTTTAGACAAGAGCATTTTAAGGTATCCTCTACTATCCTAAGTTTCAAGATGTGTGCAAGTGCATATAGTAGGGTATCAACGTTCAAATGTTTGGCCTCAAGAATAGAGACTATTTTTCAGACTTATTTTTATTCTCAGATTAGTAATTTCCTTCATCTTACTAACCCTTGGGACAACGGGTCATGACTACTTATTACTACCTTTGTTTAAGAAAACATCTAACTTTCTTTCTTTTCTCAAACTATTCCTATTTTTCATATGTAATTTTTCACTTTCAAACTTTCATTATCAAAAGAGTTTGTGCCTATATTTATAATAATGAAAAATAATGCGTGAATAAGCACAAACCTTCTCCAAATCTGTTTGCAGCAGTGTCGTCATTGATGTCATCTGTTAAGTTAAAAAACCTGTAGACTTGGGAGGAAAAGATAGTAACGGGGACATGAATTAACGACAGTGAAACCCCCCAAACTAATTTTTGGCTCACAATTTTGTAAAAAATTATCTTCTTTCAAGAGCCAAAAGATTTCTCCCCCTAAACTTGAGTAAAATAGTATCAAGCATTTAAAATTAAGGGGGGGTTAAAATTATTGGTCTATGCAAAGCTTTACAAAGACCAAAAGTCAACACCAACCATTCAAATAATTTATCAATGTAACAATATAGTTGGTGGAAGATCAGAGATTTGAAGAAGTGGAGAGATAAGAGACGGAATCGAGCAGGTTTATGTCTCGGTTGGTAGATACGGAATAGTAATGGTGAACGAAAACGAGAATGTGAATGAGTAGGTATGAGAAGAATAGTCACATTCTCGTATGGGATAAGAAGAAATGGTAGTGGTTCAACTTCTTCGGATGGAGGTTGATTAATCACAAAATCCGTGTCGTTTAGGAATGCGAGTTCGTCGGCGAAAATATTTTCGAAACTTTCATCGATGGTCCGATTGAACGTTTCAATGTCAATAAGTGTCGCGCCAGAATTCAATATACTTGATTTGTAAAAAATTATGGAGGTAGGAGTCTTGAAAAACTCATCTACCTCATTCTCAAAGGGTTCTAAATCAAGTGGTCTTTCAAGAATCATAGAACTCGAAATATAGAAGTGTGATTCATCAACACACGATAAAATTAAAGGAATATTAGAAGAAGAACCAAAGAAAGTGGATGATGAAATGGGTAAACAAATTTGGGTGTAGAGTATTGCTGAACCATATATAGGAAATGAAGGCTGAATATCGTTCTGCTTTTCGGTCATGTATTTATCATTAATTTCCAAATGCATATGGGGTTCGGGAAAAACAATTAATGGTTTGAGATGATGTTCACACGGAAGTGAAAGGACATGATGAATTGGTGAGAAAAAATCATCCAAAACTGTGGGTTCATCATCCAAAATATCCCCAGCGTCAATATCCTCAATCAAGTGAAAGATAAAATTCTCAGACACCTCATCAAAAGCATGGTTTTCAATCAATTTAGGTTCTAGGGTGGAGGTGTAGAGATCACCAGGATTGGGTGTGGTTTCACTTGAAATGGACTCTTCACAATCGGGTAAATCAAACACTACAAAGTCGCATAACTCATCAAACATTCTATCTTCAATTGGTGAATAATTTGGTGTACTTGATAGATTTGTGAAACTAGAGTTATGGATTTCAATTTGGGATGGGGAGATTTGATTTGGAAGGGTGTACATCTCTCTCTCTCACTACTCAAATTCTCAATTTGTCATATTTCCGTATCATACATTGGAAAATTTTGAGCTAGTTGGAAACTAGTTGCTCGTTTGTTGGGTTGTATGAGGGCGGCCATGGATGCATTCAATTCCTCTATCTGACGCGACACTACCCGAAATTCTTCCAATGGCCGTTCAAGACTAGACATGGGTTGTGAAGGGGTTTCAGTAGAAGATTGAAATTCTTGTGGATAGGTGAAACTCCCCAATGACTGTTTAGAAGAAATGTCTAGAGAATGTGTAAAAGTCGAGTAGGATTGATAGGAATTGAATGGTTGTGAAAAATGGACAGGAGTAGGATCAACATTGTGATAAGAAGAATAGTGAGATTGGTTGGCGACTGGTAACGGATGTCATATACGCCGCAAAACAAGTAACAATACTTTCTTTAGGAAATAATGGTGTTTGTTGTCCTAACGGTTTGACCGGATTGAAACTTTGGGATTCGGTCTTCTCAATATACTCAGCAATGGACATGCGTTTAGATGGTGCCTCACTTTGCTTTAAATGAATTATCAACATAAGCCGATATTGAATTTTGGTGAGGAGTCTAACTGTTTCTTTCTACTCTCAAAGATATGGTAGAGTCGGATGGTACACCGAAGCGATTAAGAAAACAAGAAATATCTAGATCTGGATAGCAAAACTCGGCACGAGTTCATCTGTTTGGGTTACCCATTATAAGAAGGTGAAAAGAAAAGAGGAAGGAGAAAGATTTAAGCTCTATTTGGATTGTTTTTCTTTGAAAGTGGGACTTGAGGGTTGACTCAACAAATCACAAAATATACAAACAAATCCAGAACTAAGGTCACCTAGGTCAAGCACGAGACCGCTCCTAGACATCTAAAGGACAAGCCGCAGGATCAATCCTCTACCACCTCTTTATTACTCATGTAGCCAGGTAATGGCCAGGTAAGTGGGAGGTATCCGCTATATTAATCACCGAAATAGCAGGCCTAATTAAGTAACCACTTTCCTTAGTCACACCTGTCTTAGACACCACAAAAGTAATGCGGATAAGCGATAGATTACCCACGACATTTCTCTGTCCTAATTGAGCGCGACGGTCCTTAGAGTCTTGATCTAGACATTTTCTTAATTAATATAAGGTTATGCAGATACTCGTTTTGTGATTTGTGGGGCCTAGGAAGGGTGATGAAATCCCCACCTAATCTGAATTTTGGTCTTGCCCCTTAAGGCCCGGTTAAAAATATGCAAAAACAAACCAATAAAAAAATATGCAAACAGATTTTTGAGCGGTGATATTTTACAAAAAATCCTGCAGAAAAATATATTTTTGGATTTCAGAGGAGAGAGAAGAATATGAGAAAGATGCCAAAGAAATTTGGGTGCACAACTCCCCAACACAGCCGCGGTTCCATCGCAAAATACCCGCTATTGCCACGGTTCCACCGCTTGTTTGAGGGATCTTTTTGTTGATTTTTTCTACAGTGCTTCCTTTGCTTCTCTGGTCCTCTCTGAAAGTCTCTGAATCTCAATTTTCTCATTATAGTGACTCCAGATTCCCTCGCAAAAATCACACACTAATCGTTAAATATGCAAGTTTCGGTTTTGTTTTATTTTTATGATATGGATCGAATAAGAATTCAACCCGAATAGAAAGAAAAAAATTACGCACGTATCCCCGGCAACATCGCCATTTGATTGATGTGTGAAAGTGTGTTTGTAGTAGTAACTGCAATCAATAACGGTATCGCCTGTAGCTAGCCGAGATGAGTACGGGTCGTCCACAGGGATGCGTGGAATTTCTAATCGTATTTTAGATGAGTTGAATAAAATAAAAGAAGAAAGGAGAATAAATTCTAGATCTGTGTTAAACACGGATGTAGAATATATATAAAGAAGAGATCTGGTAGGGTTCGTTAGAATTTAGTAGTTGATGGATGACTAATAAAGATGACTCCTTTTATATTTTGATAGATTTAAAACTAGATTGATAGTGATGAATGAGAATTAGGGTTCTTGGAAGAAACTAGGGTTTCCTTACTATTGACCCTTGTCCCTTCATTGATCTCTATTCATGTCTAGCCCTTAACAAAACAATTGTTAATCTAATCTCAAATCGCGGTCAAGACTATCAATAAATTGATAGCGCGCCCGATTAGGATGTTAACGATTCTTTTGCTAAAGTTTATAAACTTCATAAGATGTAATAGAAGTTAAAATATTTTCTCATCCATTGTTCTACTCTAATCCTACGAACCCTAGCAAGCTAGGAATTACTCACGCATGTTGTGAGAAGAAGAAGAAGGGATAAAAAAGGAAATCATAATGCATAAAATAAATGCGAAATAATTAAACTAATGACCTACCTTTATTAATCAACTTTACAAGTACAAATCCTTCGAATTTAGATTACAAGAGGAAGAAGTTGCTCTCGATCTCTTCCTCGTAGGAAGTATTTGCTCCGTCGATATTCACGTCGCTCTATCACGTCGAATCGTAGATCTGTCGTGGATCTCTTGTTCTTTGACGATGATTTGCTTCGTGTTAAAGGTGATAAATTCTAACTTTAGCTCTCGGTCCTTTAAATAGCTCTAGAAGCAGAAACCCTAGATCCTATGTATTAGGGTTTGTTGATACAATCCTACCCATAAAATCTCAGATCCCACGTCCATGATACGGCCGCGGATCCGCCGCACATGTAGGGTTTTAGCCGTGGAAGCTCCGCGCTTTGGAGAGATCATGGCTTCAATCTTCTGGTGCTGTCTGGTTTTGATACGTGGAGATTTATGTGATGTCTGGATTTTGGAAATATTTCCTGAGTCTCTGCCAGTATTGATTCTACGATTTTATTGGCAGATTTTTTATCCCGACATCTTGAATATCTTGATCTCCTGACCTGAGCTAAATCTGCGCAATATCTCCATGAATAATATTAGTAATATTTGTTATATTAGAGATATAATCTTAATCATTTTATATGGTAATAAATCTTTAAGAAATTTGGTTAAGATTATTTGATATGATATGCATATTTAAATTATCAAAATATCTTATAAATATTATATGCATATATTTTCCTTCATAATGTTAATTATAATATATAAACATATGGTAAATAGTATTTTGCAAATAAACCCACATATGTTCTATATTTATAATAAACACCTTTAAATATTTAAGAAAATTAAGGAAAATGTTATATCAAATGTGCAATATTTTCTACTGAACAACCCCTATCCCTTTAAATAGGGCTTCGAGCCCTAGGCGACTTCTGCGCTTTCATCTTCTTCCTTAAGAATTTTACTCTCCATTAGAGCTTATCTCTGTTTTCTTGAAATTTAGTTCTTCACCCTTTTCCAGATCTATATTGTAGATCCATTCTGCCAAAATTTTCTTTTGTAAGAGTGTTCTACTTGGAAGATTACTTCAATTTTAATTACAGAGCTTAGCTCTAACATATTTCCTTTGGGAATTTGCAGAATTTTGTTCTGATCTTTTTTAGATCTCTTTCCCTTTTAGAGATTTTCTTGAGATTTTCATCAGAGATTTGCTCTGGCGATTTATAACAGAACTTAGTTCTGATTGTATCTTTTTCCCTTTAAGGATTTCAATTTAACAAAGATTTGCTCTAACAATTTTCCATAGAACTTAGTTCTGATTTCTAGATCTTTTCCTCCTTTGAGGAGTTTCTTAAGATTTTAATCAGAGTTTTGCTCTGGCAATTTTCCACGTAACTTAGTTCTGATTACTAGATCTTTTCCCCCTTTGGTGAGTTTCTTGAGATTTTAATCAGAGTTTTGCTCTGGCAATTTTCCACAGAACTTAGTTCTGATTAGATCTTTTCCCCTTTGGGGATTTTCTTGAGATTTTAGTGTAACGACTCTGAAATCACTGTACAGAAATTTTCTTGTTATTGTACAGAAAAGAGTACTACGGTCCGTATAAGAGTTATAAGTTAGATTTGTTTAATAAAAGCAAGAAATAACTTGTAGCTCACTTGTAAAGCCTCTACACTGCTGTGACGTAGCCTGTGTGTTCGATTCCCATCAGACACAATTATTTTTTCTGATTTTTTTTTAATTTTTGGAAGCCCAAGAGTTGCACGTTCAATACATGGGGAAATGAAAAGTTTCAGAAAAATCAAATAGGCGCAATGAGGCGTACACTTACAAAAACCCATATTGCACGAATCTCGAGGCAAAACCTCAAGATCTGACAGCCCAAAATGCCTCTCAGGCCGGCGCCAACGGTACGATTGAGCCTAATTGGCTCCGTGCTTTTCATACACACCCCTTCGACTCCCCTTAACTCCCCTGCACTGTTTGATTTCCCTGCAATCAAATAGAGACCCTCCATTTCACCAATTAACACCTTTTTAATCCAAAATTTTAATTCCCAAACCGTAATTCTTCACTATAAATACCACCCCATAGCTTAGCTCGTCACCATTCTGAAATTCTAGCAAAAATTCTCTCATTACTTTCTAAGTACCAAGTGGAGTTAAGCCCCTTACGTGGAGTAGCGAGCCAAACTCGAAGACCGGAGCATCTCCGAGGAAATCACGACCCCCGAGAGCTTCTTTGATCTCTTCTTAATCATATAAAAACCGTAAGTCCCTTCATCCCTCTCTCTTTCTATCTCAAATAATTTTTTAAAACAAACCAACAAAAGAGGAGTTATCTCCGATATAGTTTTCTTTTTAACATTTGTAAGCCATGTGATAAGCAAACGCGATCGAACTAACATGCCACACTAATCCTAACCTTATTCATATCAATTAGTTTTTAGTTGTAATAAATTTTCATATGAAACAAACATATAAGGAACATTTTTCATTAAAATACCATGAACTTTAGTTTAATCTCTTTTCAATATCTAATATACCTAAACCCTAGAACCTTCACGGGGTAATGGACTACCCCATATGCACACTATGGTTTCATAGCACGGTATTCTAAGCATATGGGTAATTTAAAGTAAAAGAACTTTTTCATTAAAATACCATACCGTTTCAAAACTGGTTTCTTATATCGGTATTTCGAAATCCTTGGCAATTAAACATCTACAACTCTCATTAGGGGACCCGCTAATCGATGGTGCAGATTATCGCACATCCTTGGAACAGTAGAGCGAGATACAGAACTCCTCACGGAGTATTCGGTCTCGGAACGAATAAAAATACGGTTTTTAAGAAACGCGACCTTTTCTAATAAAAAACTAATTTTTGGGAAAATTATATATAAAACATAAATCCGTATTTTTCAATAAAAACAAATTAAGAAACTATATTTTTAAAAAGAAAGATTAAAAATTATTAATAAAATATCACCAAGTTTTCAAAAGTAGCGGTTTTCATAAAAATACCACAAACTTTAAAGAAGTTAGGTTTTATCACCAAAACACCATAATAAATAAAATACATGTTCATGAAAACCCTAAATGTTATAAATCATTCTCGAGGTTTATTTTTAAACAATATTAATATATATTTTTCATAAAACCCCTTAGAGACATGCAAACAATATTTAAAGGACTCTAAATTAATATAGATTTATGCGGGATCAATTCTCTTGAGCCTCAGGAAGCCGGAGAAAGTGAGTGCTTGCCTATTCAGGTTAGACAACTTAACGGAGTTATCAAATGGCAATTGTCTTGGAAAAAGAAACAAATCCTGCCGTCCATGTGTAGCAGTTTCCGTTTTCTCCCGAACATAAGATTTTTAACAATGTACATCAATTCACATGAAAAGACCTAAACTCGAATCCAAAATCAAATCTAAATTTGAATCTAAACTCGAACTCAAACCCCAAACTCGAATCTAAAGTTGAACTTGAACTCAACCTACTCAAACTAACATGATTCGAACCAAGATTGCAATTATCATAACTCACACATTACTCGACCCACACAAATACAATTTACACCTTTTGCAATCTAGGGTTTCGATCAAGACATGCTAATCAATCAAATAAATATATTAACCAGTTATAATATATTATACATGGGGTGTTTGGGATAGTTTCTTGTGTGAATCCAACGGAGTTTCAGGAGTCCTGTATCAACCTTTTTTTTTTATTTTACTCGAATATCAGCCGGGTTGATTCATCATCCACATCCTACAGACCCGATGCTAACACATGAAATAAGCCCATGTTTCCTTGCTCCTGGGGCCCCACACTTGAGCTCGTGAATTTTTCTACAGCTGCGTTGATATTCACATTTGGAACTTAATGTTAACATAATAACCACCTAGAGTCCTATAGTATATACTTACCTATGATCATATACTCTTATTTGTCATATATATTCTACTCTTGTCATTTTCTTTACTTTTACCTATCTTTGAGACTTACCGAGCGCTAGTTCGTTGACGGGCATTCCATCAACTTTTCTTCTCTTGGAATGTTCGTCAGATATGGTCGAGACAGAGGAGGTTGAAACACAAAGGAGGACTATCACCAGATCGCTACTCAGGGCTAGCTCAGCTTCATTTTTCCCCTCCAGTTTATGTATGCCACTTGTTTAGGCATTTTCCTTATTGTATTTACTTTCCAGCATAAACTATTGTATTTGTAAATATTGGAAGTTGAATGTAAATAACGATGTTTCTTGAAATTTTTTTTTACAGTCTCAATTTATTCCTGTATTGTGTATTATTGTTTAAATACGCTTAGTATATTTATTTACGGAATGACCTTCTCTGGATAAATATACCGTGGGCTTGCCACGTCACCATTTCCATCTATTAGGAAGCAGGGCATGACATTTAGTCAGAGCTTTGCTCTGACAATTTAATATCAGATCCCTCTTGGGGATTTTCTTGGAATTTTTTTGTATTTTATACCATTTTGATAAAGCAGAGCTCAGCTCTGTAATTTTATTATTATTAAAACCAGCCTCAGGGAATCTTTTTAGATTTCTCCATTGGGCACATGTTTCAATCATTAAGGAGCCGCCATCTTGATTCTGTAGGGCCCACTAGTTTTTAAAGTTTAGTGATGCTAACGTTTTTTATTGCTAATTCTCCACCGGTTTCTTTTCAGACACCATGGCCGGTCATTTATACGATATCGAGGAAATTATCTTCTACGAAAAAATTCGCATACAAGGTCGCTTTCAAGGCCAGGAGTACACTGATGCCAATGTGATGAAGTGATGCGGTGCTTTGATGATCACAACGGTAGATTGCTCCCCCGCTGTTCTGCCCTTTTGAAGATTATCGTTGGATTGATCTAGTAAGCGCTTCCTGATCTTGATGAGGTTATGCCGCTCGAGGCACTTTATGACGCTGAAGACAAGGTGTATTCAGTATATCTGATGTGCCTGATCTCGAAGAAGCGGAGAGATGATCTCGTCGCTGTTTTGCATCGCGTCTTCGAACAGAAAGCAATAATATTTGCGTACCAGAGGATGAAAGATATCAGCGGAGATCCCGAAGCTTGCATTTGGGAGAAGACGCATAAGAAGATGGTCAATGAAACTAGAAGCGCTTTACTCAAACTTGCCTTTAAGTTTGAGAATCTATGTCCGGAATTTAACTTCTTGCCATTGTAGACCTTTGATGATATTTGTTTCTTTTTTCTTTTATTTCTTTTGTGATTATCCTCATCACCAATGTATAAATTTCTTTGAAGTATGAATGCTAACCTTCTTTCCCTTTTTTACGCCATCGCTCACGTGCCTTTCACGTGAGGCGCTACTATAGGATTTAATTCTATAAAAGACTAGCACCGGTGCTCACGTGTGCTTCATGTGAGGCAATGCCTTATTATATGAGGAAATCTTTCACCTTCTTGCTCTTCTTTTTCTGAGTCACCCCTTTCTTTTCCAATGCCTTCTTTTTGTCAGAACTTGGAAATAGTTCCACCATGCACAATATTTTCTGTGTCGACACTTAAATGTTTCTCTTTATAATCTGAAGAAGTGCTCATCTTCTCCTTCACAAAGAAAGAACTGCTTTAACATAGCTTGCAATCGCCCATATGCTCTTCGAAAGCCATGGGAGGTGCCCATCGAGGAGATTATTCCTCGTTTTGCTGCTCGACTGGCGAATCCCGATCTCACGGATGATCAATGCGACATGGTGATGTACGAGCTCCTGATTCGTAAAGGATTTTCTCTCCCTGCCGGCTCTATTTGGTTTCGGATGATCTTCTTGGCCATCTTTGACAGCATTCCCCCTTATTCGGCGGAGATGACTCTAGCGATGCTCGACGTAGCAGAGGACAAGATCGATTGCATTCATGAGGCGTGCTTGATTACAAAGCCTATAAAAGACCGCTCAATTCGTATGCTGAGTCAGATCCGGGCTCGGCGGGCTATCATTTCTTCTTTTGCCGATGAGCGTGGCACTGATAGATGGGGAGGGACTCTTCGTGAGAACCGCCGTTACTATATGGTAGAGCAGGTAGAGAGGGAGTTAGAGAACTTTGTTTATTGTTTTGTTAACCCCTGTATCTCTGATCCCATATTTGGTGATCTCTTCCTTGTAGAATAAGATGTTTATTTAAATGCATTTCTTTTATCGTTGACTGTTGAATGTTTTATCCCCAGCACATGTTCATGTATGCATCTCACCCATTTCGGAGTCTTTAGTTTATTCACCCATTTTGGAGTTTCTAGTTTATGTACTCATTTCGGAGTTTCTAATTTATTCACTCATTTCAGAGTCTCTAGTTTATTCACTCATTTCGGAGTGTTTTTAATTTACCTCCCTTAGGTTTACAAGAAAACTTACCCTAACGTTGGATGTAGATAATCCCCATTCTTTTATGACAGGGGTCCGTTAGGTTTGTGGTACTAGATTTAAATCTATCGTACCGTCGCGTTGGTTGATGTATTTTTTGATATGCAGTCCCTTAGGTTACTGTTCGAGTAGCCCTGCGATTGTCGTGTCTCTGATCCCTTCTGAGGCTGGATAAGACGTCTTCAAGTAATCTTCTTAGGTCGGAGTATCCATTTTACCGTCGGAAGAGCAAGCCTTAGGTATTTTCCGTGGCGCTTTTTACTTGAGGTTAGGCTTAGTTTGAAGCCCCGATGAGTTATAACCGCACCCTTCTAGGGTGGGATGCTCTCCAATGGTCTTTAGGCTTTATATGTATTATCGTCAAGACCCGAAGTTAGGAATATGCCGTCACTTCATTTTTGCTTTGATGATGTTGCGCCAATTCTTTGTTGAAGCACGGTAGACATCCGTATGATCTCTATGCTGTATGTATTGCCATCGAAATCTAGAGCAAGGGATATGCCGTCACTCCAATTTTATTTGACCCTTAGGTCTTGGTTGACGTCGTGTCTGCATCTTGCTGGCATAAGAAGCACGTCGATATGATCTCTAGGCTGTAGATGTTGCCATTAAGAGCTGGAGCTAGGGTTTTGCCATTGCTCCACTTTTATCCTTGGGTCTTTTGTTGATGTCGCGTTTGCACCAAGAAGGAACATCAAGCTGGAGCTAAGATTTTGTCATCACTCTGTTTTGATTTGGCTCCTTGGAGCCTTGTTGACACCACGTCTGTACTCCGCTGGAGTAAGTGATGTTAGTGTATATGCCCTAGAGGCCATTACTGTATCATACTAATTTGTATATTACTTGATGGAAGCTTGGGATATCACAGTTGTATATACAATCTTGCTCGAAATGGTAGTATGCTACTTGGTTTGTCTCTGCTTTAATATGTGCATGTGTTTCTTCTAGCATATTGCTGATATACATATTAGTAGAGCCCTTAGGATCTTTGCTTGATTACCAGCGTGGTGATGGCGCTCACACTTGTGGGAGCTGGGTGATCTATAAGCACATCCATATACAGGTCCCTAGTCGTTGGACTATCGAGACAGGGCATCGATACTCCGGAGTAGACTAGCGTATGCGCTTCTCATCCCAGTGTGGGAGACGGTCTGTCCCACAGCCGTCAGTACGCCGTACTTGAGATAGTATGCGGGTGTTCGTTGGGTTACAAGTATACTGGACAGGACTCGTCGGGGACTGTTGGTTGGTATTATACCTATCGTCAGTTATCAGTTCCCAGGTGACATGAGTACAGCTTAGTCCGCTGACTTGACACTGTCGCTTCGCCTCGAGTGTGTTCCCACTGCACTTTGATTACTACCCTACCACGGCTCAAAGGAGTCGTGCAAACATGTAGTTTATGGGTGCAGTCTCGAAGCACTTGGAGGCAGTGACGGTTAGACAGGTTTCGTCTCTCCCGGTATTGGGGGTTGACATCACGCTGTGTCCAGGAGAGCCATTACACGAGTAGTCCCTGGCCAGGGCAAGCGAGATATACTGGTAGGTTTCCAGTGTTATCTCAGGGTGTTCTGGGCTACACTCCGACACGACTTGTACCGCTATTAGGGGACTGACGTTCACCGCCCCCCAGGCCCGCCATGCGATGTATCAGACGAACAGACCGGACTGTACGGAGATTGTCACATACAGGCTCAGTAGGAGTTCAGATGGGGTTCACCTCGTCAGTCTTCTTATCGACATCTACCTGGGGACCGTTACGTACAGCTAGTGCCGCTTGCGGTCTGTGGTTAAACCCACTGCCAGCGTAGTGTCGAGTCTTTAGAGTCCCACACAGAGAGCTATTCGCCTTTAGGCAAAATGAGTAGAGGTCGCATGGTTTTGCGACAGGGTTCGTTCACATTCGCGCACTTGTGCACGTTTGCTGTCCGGACAGTTTATACTAGCAGGCTTTGGTTTAAGCCGGATCCTAGTATATGATTTGGGATTGGTTTTTCTCATTGTATTCGTGTTCCTCGGATCACGAATGCGGGTGCGTATGCACAGTTACTTGAGACAGAGGGAGAGGACCTTGATTAGGGTTAATGGCTATTGTCATTTTATTAACCCTAATGTTTTATGTGTGTATTATTGTTAATTGATATTAGTTTAATAATTGGGCATGGTTATGGTTGTTGACCATTTGACCTTATTGACTTGTTGACCTTGGTTGACACTTTGACCATCATCATTTCATTTGGAAGATACTCTTTGATTCTTGCAATTTGCATTTAAAATGAAATGATAATGGTCATGTCTTGATTAACCATGACAATTATCTAATTACAATAATTCACACATATATGTGAGAATGGTTTGTTTTATTCTCATTCTATCATATCTTTTCTCTCTCTTGTTCTTCCTCTCCCTCAAGCTCTCTCCCTCTCATGTGTTGAGAAACACTTGAGCTTGAGAAAAACCCTCTCTTGATCATCTCTACTCTCATCTAGGGTTCAAGGACTAGCACTTCTTGCACCCTAGTTACTTCTAGCTTGGAGTTGAAGCCAAAGGTTGAGGCTTTCGGGTGGATCTTTCTTCGACGTGAGAAGACGACCAAGGTGACCTCCTTCCACCACTCTAAGGAGCAAGGAGAGAAGGACTTAAAGCCCAAGGTATAACCTTTCTAGCACTTAGCTAGTTACTAGTTAGCTTTAGCAAGTTTTTGTTTAGCAAAGATCCTTCTAGCTCTAGTCCATGTTGCCTAAGCTCATAAAAATCCGATTTTTATTCCGTTTTCCGCCTCCCCGCAAGCACCGGGGTGGGCAACGTGGACTTACAGTGGTATCAGAGCCTAACTAAACATAAACTAGCTAGGTAGTGAAGTGTGTCGAAGTTCGAAACGGAAAAATCGAAAAACCAAAATATCAAAACCCTAGTTTTCTGTTAAAATTTTTTCTGGTCAAAACAAAATTTGTCATACACCAAAAATCATCTCAGGGTTTTGTGAAGAAAGCCACAAAAAACGATCAAGTGAATCGACCAAAGTGCCGCGGTTCCGCGGCAATAGCAAGCTATTGCCGCGCAACCGCGGCCGTCTTGGCTCTTCACTTGGTCGAGTTTGGTGCAGTGTATTTCTGGCTTGGTTTTAGGATTTTTAAAATGGTTTCTATGTGCCCAGATTTTACAGAATAGAAATTTATTTTTGGGGGCCTATAAATCCGTATTTTTTTTCGAACTTCAATACACTTTGACTAAAAGGTTATATCTGTGATGTTTATATGTATTGAACGTCGGCTAATCGCTATATGTCGATTAGTCGGGGTTATACATATCTGTGATCTGTGATTGATACTGGTTTGTGTATATGAATGGGTTGGATTGTCGCGGGTGAATAGCCGGGGTGGATGTGAGATGAGTGTTGCTTTTCTTTCATTCATTGTAATATGTAAATTGATGTAATATTATTATTTGTTTGGCCGCACAACCGGGTCGGGGTTGTAGCCGTCATTGTATAATTCTTTTTACTGTTTTTGCTCCTAGGATAGACCCATGGAGGGGTACACAAACTACTGGGTATCTCGAAGTGCCGAGTGGCCTACTCACGGTAGTGAGGGAGGTTGCTTCGCTTCGGGTACTTGACGGGTAGTTTGCCGCACCCGTAGGGGTCTTGGGTGGGGTTTTGGCTATTCACTGCGACCGTGTAATCCGCTTTTCGTGGCAGGCTCGAACGGATTGCGGATTCCTAGTATATCCATTGTATTCATCTGTGATCTGTAATGTCTATCATTGCTATATATTTATATATGATAACTATTTAGGCGTTGCTTATGTTTTACAGCCGCGCTAGCCCAGCCTCCGCTCTGTCGTTAGTTAAGTAACCTAACGGGTGATGACGGGCCCCCGTGGCGAATGCGAATAGCATAAGCGTACGTCATATTTTAGTTATTTTCTGCAATGGTAGGATTAAATGATGGGAGGCATTAAAAGAACTAATGCAAGAAAATAAACCAAGTAAAAGTCGATTGGAACACTTTGAAAACCACTCGGTTCTTTTTAAAACTAAACTTTTAAACGCGGAGCTTGAACCACTCCTTTTAAAAGCTATCTCGTTCCATCGATTAGATCAAGTTCACTACGTTCACGGTTTCGCCAAAACCATTCGTAGCCCTCTGTCATTCCACATGAATGGTCAAAAAGTATTCAAGCTATGTATTTTGGCCAAAATCAAGGCATAGTGATTGGTAGCTATTGGGTATTCATGTGCAGCATAGATAGATGCGTTGGTTTGGGACAGTCGTGCTGCCATTTTGGCCAAAGTCAAGGGTAGGTACGGGTGGGTCCAAATTAACCAGGAGAATGACGGGTAGAACTTGACATGTGACTTATGATATTTTGGCCAAAGTCAAGGTCATAAGAGCATGGGGCAAAAATCCACATCGGGAGTTTCATAAGTACTGAAACTTGCTAGCGTTGCATACCATTTGGAGTGTGATGATTCTGGTAGGATTCCTTCGGTTTTATCACGCGATGATATTTGGATCCCGATCCTACTGTGAGTATATGCTACTCCTCGGGAAACCTCACACTTAACGATCAATGCTATAAACTTAGTAGGTGTCTAGAAAGGTGTTAGCGGGGCTACGCCCACAGGGAAAAGAGGTTACTTAATTAAGGAACTTCGCGAAAGCGTTGGAAAACCTCCCTCGAAGTACCGACACTGGCCTGGCTGAACGGTTAAGCAAGTATTGTACGGTGAGAGTGATCCCGACTAATCCTTTCTTTATGGTTTGAGAAGGGATTCGAGAGACAGTGGGAGCCATCCAGTTTAGACAAACTAAAAACCACTCTAAACTTGCAAGAGCATCATGCTAAAGTGTTTCTTTTCTCTCTCCTAATTGCAGCGACCATTCAACATGACCGGACTTAAGTTATTACTAGATAAAAACATATTGACAGGGCCAAACTACAAAGATTGGCTCAGGAATGTCAAGATGGCAATCACTTACGACAAGTTGGGGTATGTCCTTACCACCAAAGCTCCTCCCATCCCAGGTCCCACCTCCAGCGTCGCGGATAAGGAAATACGTAAGACATGAGAGATAGATTGCGCGAAGGCCAAATGCCTCGTATTAGCCTCGATGGACAACGAACATCAGAGGAGGCACGAGAATATGGACCTGGAGTCCATATTTCTTCATACAAAAGAACTGTATGGAGAGCAGTCTCGTATCGCAAGATACGAAGTGTCGAAGAAGTTGTTTTCGGCAAGGTTGGCCGTCGGATCATCGGTAGCGGAACACGTGCTTAAGATGATTGGCTACATTGAGGAGCTCGCGGACCTTGGGACCACGTTGGAGAATGAACTCATACTGATTTGATTCTCCAGTCCCTTCCTTCCACTTACGCCCAGTTTATTCTTAACTTCAACATGCAAGGAAAGGAGGTTGAACTTTCCGAACTTCTGAACATGTTGAGGAGTGCTGAGGGCACCCTACAGAAAGGTGGGGAGACATCCACTTTGTTTGTAGGAGGATCTTCCTCTTCTAGATCCAAGGCGAAAGCCAAGGGTAAGAAGAAGAAAGCCCCCGCCAAACCAAGAGGCGGTGTCAGGAAAGTGGATACGAAGGGAAAAGGAAAAGCAACAAAGATAGTGGGAAAGCTGGTGGGGAAGGAAGAATGCTTCTATTGTCACAAAAGTGGTCACTGGAAACAGGATTGCAAGGCTTGGAAAGCCAGAACACAGGATTTGAAGCGAGTTGCAGCTTCAGCTTCAGGTGTGTGTGTTATTGAAAACTGTCTATCAATAAACTCTACTTCCTGGGTATTGGATACCGGATCAGGATCTCATATCTGTAATTCTTTGCAGGCGTTGAGAAAGCGTAGAGTTTTGAAGGCAGGTGACATGACCCTCAGAGTTGCAAACGGTGCTAGCATGGATGCTGAGGCCGTGGGGGACTATCACCTGGGATTGTCGGATGGACATTTTTTGGTTTTGCGTAGTTGTTATTATGTACCAAATGCAACCTGTAATATCATTTCTGTATCTTTATTATCTAAAGAAGGTTATGAATTTGCATTTGTAAGTAATGTAGTGAACATTCACCTTAATCAAGTTTTGATTGGGTCAGGTACATTGAACAACGGTATATACGTATTAAACCAACCACAGATTTTCAATGTCCAGAATACACACAAAAGAAAGTCTCCAGAAATCAATAAAACTTTCTTATGGCATTGTAGACTGGGTCACATCAATGAGAGAAGGTTGACTAAGTTACATGCAGAAGGATATTTGGATCCGTTCGAATATCAATCGTATGCAACTTGTCAATCCCGTCTCAAGGGAAACATGACAAAGACTCCGTTCACTGGATACGGGGTAAGAGCGAGCGAGCTCTTGGGACTCGTACACAGCGACGTGTGCGGTCCAATGTCTACACATGCGTGAAGCGGTTATTCTTACTTCATTACTTTTACGGATGACTTTTCAAGGTACGGTTATGTCTTCTTAATGAAACATAAATCCGAGGCTTTTGAAAAGTTCCAGGAATATAAGAGTGAAGTAGAAAAACAAACAGGCAAAAGTATCAAGGCACTGAGATCTGATCGAGGTGGTGAATACTTGAGTGCCGAGTTCCTGGGTTACTTAAAAGAGAATGGAATTCTCTCTCAGCTTACTCCTCCATACACCCCGCAACATAATGGTGTATCGGAGAGACGGAACCGAACCCTATTGGATATGGTACGGTCCATGATGAGTAACGCTGAGTTGCCGCGATCGTTTTGGGGATATGCGCTAGAATCAGCTGCATACCTTTTGAACCGGGTTCCAACTAAGACTGTGCCTACTACACCATATCAGATGTGGTGTGGGAAGAGACCCTATCTTAATCATATTAAGACATGGGGATGTCCGGCTTTTGTAAAAAAGCAGCATGCGGAAAAGCTCGAGGCACGCTCAGTACAGTGTAAGTTTGTGGGATATCCAAAGAACTCCAAGGGATATTGCTTCTATTGCGAAGAGGAACAAAAGGTTTTTGTTTCTCGCCATGCCCACTTTCTAGAACACCAGTTCATAGAAAAAGAATTAAGTGGGAGCGCAATAGAACTGGAAGAAATTCCAGAACCACGAGCTATTACTGAAAGCTTAGTAGAACCAGAGGGTTCGAAAGATCAGGACATTCCCACGCCACTCCGCAGGAGTAGTAGGCAGTCTCATCCGCTCGAGAGATACTACGGTTTTCTCATTGATGGGGATAGAGAGGATTGCATCATAGATTGTGATGAGCCTACTAGCTTCCAGCAAGCCATTCAGAGCGTCGACTCGGTAAAATGGCTGGATGCAATGCAGACCGAAATGGAGTCCATGTACACCAACAAAGTATGGACGTTAGACATTGCTCCAGATGGGGTAAAACCCGTAGGATGCAAGTGGATCTTCAAAAGGAAGATTGGTGTAGATGGACAGGTTGAGACCTATAAAGCTAGACTGGTTGCAAAGGGTTTCCGTCAGCGACCTGGCTTGGACTATGACGAAACTTTTTCTCCAGTAGCTATGCTGAAATCCATTCGGATCCTTCTTGCCATTGCTGCCTTCCACGATTATGAGATTTGGCAGATGGACGTAAAGACAGCTTTTCTAAATGGACATTTAGAGGAGTGTGTCTATATGGATCAGCCAGAGGGTTTCATTCAGAGTGGGAGTAGCGGAAAGGTGTGCAAGTTGCTTAAGTCCATTTAGGGACTAAAGCAGGCATCGCGGAGTTGGAACATCTGTTTTGATGAGACGGTCAAGGAATTTGGCTTTATCAAAAATCCAGATGAACCATGCATCTATTATAGATTTGTAGCGAGAACTGTAGTATTCCTCGTTTTATACGTGGATGACATTCTCTTAATAGGAAATGACATTCCTATGCTACAATCTGTCAAGGGGTTCTTGTCACACAGGTTCTCCATGAAAGACCTGGGTGATGCCTCATACATTCTGGGTATCCGGATCTATCGTGACAGATCCAAGAGGATATTAGGACTTTCACAGTCCAGGTACATCGACGCCATACTGAAGAGATTCAGTATGGAAGATTCCAAGCGCGGTAATCTACCGGTTTGTCACGGGATCACCCTCTCCAAAGAGATGTCTCCCAAGACTGATTTGGAGAGGGATCGCATGTCTATTATACCCTACGCTTCTGCGGTAGGCTCTATAATGTATGCGATGTTGTGTACCAGACCGGATGTGGCTTATGCACTGAGTGTGGTAAGCAGGTATCGGTCAAACCCTGGGGAGAAACATTGGATAGCAGTAAAGAACATTCTCAAGTACCTGAGAAGGACTAAGGGGATGTTTTTGGTGTATGGCGGAAAAGACCTCCAGATTGAGGCCTTTGCTGACTCCAGCTTCCAGAGTGACAAGGATGATTCCAAGTCCATGTCGGGTTTTGTCTTCACCCTCAATGGAGGGGCGGTGTGTTGGAAGAGCTCCAAATAGGAAACCGTTGCTGACTCGACTATGGAAGCGGAATACATCGCTGCATCTGATGCCGCAAAAGAAGCTGTCTGGATGAGGAAGTTCTTGAAAGAACTTCAGGTGGTTCCGTCCATTGTTGACCCAATACCTCTGTATTGCGACAACAACGGGGCTATAGCTTTAGCGAAGGAACCCAGGTCCCATCAGAAATCCAGACACATCTTAAGGCGGTATCACCTGATCAGGGAGATCGTAGATCGCCAGGAGATCGAGGTCCGGAGAGTTGCATCAGAGGATAACACAGCAGATCCATTCACCAAGGCCTTGCCCCAGACTCAGTTCGAGCGGCTGATCGAGATGATAGGTCTTCGATACGCCAGTACATGGCCTTAGTGCAAGTGTGAGATTGTTAGTGTATATGCCCTAGAGGCCATTACTGTATCATACTAGTTTGTATATTACTTGATGGAAGCTTGGGATATTCACAGTTGTATATACAATCTTGCTCGAAATGGTAGTATGCTACTTGGTTTGTCTCTGCTTTAATATGTGCATGTGTTTCTTCTAGCATATTGCTGATATACATATTAGTAGAGCCCTTAGGATCTTTGCTTGATTACCAGCGTGGTGATGGCGCTCACACTCGTGGGAGCTGGGTGATCTATAAGCACATCCTTATACAGGTCCTTAGTCGTTGGACTATCGAGACAGGGCACCGATACTCCGGAGTAGACTAGCGTATGCGCTTCTCATCCCAGTGTGGGAGACGGTCTGTCCCACAGCCGTCAGTACGCCGTACTTGAGATAGTATGCGGGTGCTCGTTGGGTTACGAGTACACTGGACAGGACTCATCGGGGACTGTTGGTTGGTATTATACCTATCGTCAGTTATCAGTTCCCAGGCGACATGAGTACAGCGTAGTCCGCTGACTTGACACTGTCGCTTCGCCTCGAGTGTGTTCCCACTGCACTTTGATTACTACCCTACCACGGCTCAAAGGAGTCGTGCAAACAGGTAGTTTTTGGGTGCAGTCCCGAAGCACTTGGAGGCAGTGACGGTTAGACAGGATTCGTCTCTCTCGGTATTGGGGGTTGACATCGCGCTGTGTCCAGAAGAGCCATTACACGAGTAGTCCCTGGCCAGGGCAAGCGAGATATACTGGTAGGTTTCCAGTGTTATCTCAGGGTGTTCTGGGCTACACTCCGACACGACTTGTACCGCTATTAGGGGACTGACGTTCACCGCCCCCTAGGCCCGCCATGCGATGTATCAGACGAACAGACCGGACTGTATGGAGATTGTCACATACAGGCTCAGTAGGAGTTCAGATGGGGTTCACCTCGTCAGTCTTCTTATCGACATCTACCTGGGGACCGTTACGTACAGCTAGTGCCGCTTGCGGTCTGTGGTTAAACCCACTGCCAGCGTAGTGTCGAGTCTTTAGAGTCCCACATAGAGAGCTATTCGCCTTTAGGCAAAATGAGTAGAGGTCGCATGGTTTTGCGACAGGGTTCGTTCACATTCGCGCACTTGTGCACGTTTGCTGTCCGGACAGTTTATACTAGCAGGCTTTGGTTTAAACCGGATCCTAGTGTATGATTTGGGATTGGTTTTTCTCATTGTATTCGTGTTCCTCGGATCACGAATGCGGGTGCGTATGCACAGTTACTTGAGACAGAGGGAGAGGACCTTGATTAGGGTTAATGGCTATTGTCATTTTATTAACCCTAATGTTTTATGTGTGTATTATTGTTAATTGATATTAGTTTAATAATTGGGCATGGTTATGGTTGTTGACCATTTGACCTTATTGACTTGTTGACCTTGGTTGACACTTTGACCATCATCATTTCATTTGGAAGATGCTCTTTGATTCTTGCAATTTGCATTTAAAATGAAATGATAATGGTCATGTCTTGATTAACCATGACAATTATCTAATTACAATAATTCACACATATATGTGAGAATGGTTTGTTTTATTCTCATTCTATCATATCTTTTCTCTCTCTTGTTCTTCCTCTCCTTCAAGCTCTCTCCCTCTCATGTGTTGAGAAACACTTGAGCTTGAGAAAAACCCTCTCTTGATCATCTCTACTCTCATCTAGGGTTCAAGGACTAGCACTTCTTGCACCCTAGTTATTTCTAGCTTGGAGTTGAAGCCAAAGGTTGAGGCTTTCGGGTGGATCTTTCTTCGACGTGAGAAGACGACCAAGGTGACCTCCTTCCACCACTCCAAGGAGCAAGGAGAGAAGGACTTAAATCCCAAAGTATAACCTTTCTAGCACTTAGCTAGTTACTAGTTAGCTTTAGCAAGTTTTTGTTTAGCAAAGATCCTTCTAGCTCTAGTCCATGTTGCCTAAGCTCATAAAAATCCGATTTTTATTCCGTTTTCCGCCTCCCCGCAAGCACCAGGGTGGGCAATGTGGACTTATAAGTGATATGTCAAATTAGTCTCTAAACTTTAAATGTTCCATGAAGACTCGTTTCTTCTTTTGACGAAGCAAGGTGGGAAAATATGGTTCCTCTTTCATTTGTACCCTTGGATTGTGTACAAGAGTCAGTATGGAACTACTTGCAGGGTAGAAAAGTTATATATATATATATATTTATTTATTTCCGCGCTACTCTATCTTTTCAGCTTATTATATCGCGAAAGTCGCCATTGCCCAATCATTTCGGCTGCTTTTCGCGGTGCCCAATCATTTCAGCTATGTCAATTTTATTTTTACTTTCTATTCTTATTGAAAGTTTGGAATCTGATACCAAACTTAATATCAGCATCTCTACAACTGGAATATTGCCACGACCAAATCGTCATTTTCCTTATAATGACTTGAAATTTGATACCTATTTAGGCATCAGTATCGCTGTAACTGGGGTGTTGCTAGGAGAAAATCATCATTTTCTTTTGTTGATTTGGACAATGGTGGCTTAGCAAACATGGTTAGGATTATGTCGACTAAGTCTTTTGACTTTATGAGCCGTAAGGGTCTCATAAAGGTATTTCTCCCTATGAGTCGTGAGGATCTCATAGGTATGTTTTCTCCTTAGGAGTCGTAGGGATTCTTAAGTGTGTTTTCTCTTGTAAGTTGTAAGGATCTTATAAAAGTATTTTCTCCTTATAAGTCGAGAGGACCTACAAGTGTTGTTCACTATATGGGGATATTTCTCACCATTGGTGCAATTTGGTGAGGGATATATTTATTTATGCCCGTGGATTGTATACAAGAGTCGATATTGGACCACTTGTAGGGCAGAAAAGTTTTGTGAGGGTTTTGGTGGCTAAGGATAGGTTCAGATCTCTGTAACTTAAGGTTTTTGAATTCTATAAGCTGTGAGGGTCTTATAGAGAGTATATTCTCCTTACGAGTCGTGAGGATCTCGTAAGTGTATTTTCTCGTTAGGAATCGTAAGGCTTTCTAAGTGTGTTGTTTCTTTATGAGTCGTAAGGATCTCACGCGGGTGTTTTCTCCTAACAAAGTCGTGAGGACTTTGCAAGTGCATTTTTATTTTATTTATATTTTTATTTTTTATATTTTATATTTTTTAACGAGTTCGCACCCTTTCGGGTTTTCACTACCGCGCCAGTAGTCCTGCTATTTTTACTCATGGCGCCCTTTCGGATTTTCATCCGTATCCATTTCGTTTGTGGACATACCATTTTTTTTAACGATCGGGTTTTCACTAGCTCGCCGGTAGTCCAGCTATTTTTACTCACGGTGGCCTTTCGGGTTTTCATCCGTGCTCATTTCGCTTGTGGACATATCATTTTTTTAATGAGTTCGTACCCTTTCGGGTTTTCACTAGCTCACAGTAGTCCTGCTGTTTTTACTCACGGCGCCCTTTTGAGTTTTCATCTATGCCTATTTTGCTTGTAGACATACCATTTTTTTAACGGCCCGTAAGGTAACACACCCTTAGCGGGTCCGCGTTATGTAGGTCATGAAAGAGCTATGAATTGTTTATGCCCGTGGATTGTATACGGTGGTCAATATAGAGATCTACCGTAGGGCTACATGTGTTAGTTTTGTAGGGTTCCTAGGCACACTAATGAGGTCTCACAAGGCATCAACCATGCCAATTTCAAATTTTACAAGTGCCGAGAAACCCTAATACGGATTCGTTAACTAGAGATTAGGCGAAACATGCAAGTAGTAAACAACTTTACTCTAAAGTGAAAGAGACTACAACCTTTGTAGATCCGGTCTTCCACTTCCTTAGCTCCGTGATGATGTCCCTCCGCTGTATCCTTCGGATCCCGGACTCTCGCGGTGGTTTCATCGAAGAAATGATCGGGCTAGGTCGTCGACTTCGATGCCGAAGATGATCTACGTCGAGGCAACACAAGATCAAGCTCCAACTTCACCAAGCCATGAAACTTGTGAAGAAAACACCCTATACTACTTGGCAAGTGGTAGAGGATGAAGAAATAGGAAGTGGGTTCACTTTAGAATTGGATTTCTCACTTGGAATCACCACTTAGAATTTTCTAGCCATGATTTCTTCTCTTCATGAAGAAGATGAAGAAGAAGAAAGAAAAAGAATTATATCAAAAAGAAAATCCAAGTGATGGTTATCATATTGCAACCAAGGTTTAGTGTAGAGAATAAACTAGGGTTAAGTTGAATGGTTAGGTTAGAGGAAAGAAACAAAATGGTCAAGCTTTCAACCCTTCATGAAGCTTCATTGTAAAACAAAAGTAGCAACCATTTCATTTATTGCCAAAATGAAATAAATAAATGAATAAATAAATAAAAACCCTAACCATTTACTTAACCAAGGTTTAAACCAAACATACACCCAAGTTGGCATGTATCATCAAACATGATACAATCTTGTGCACAAAAATATATCACATATACAATGTGCACAAACAAGTGAGAAAAACATCTTAAGTGAACCAATAACTAGTTAATGCAAAGTAATATATCAAATATATAATTATGCATTAAATCATTAAATCAACACTTGATTTAACGATCCGGTCATATCGCATATGACCGACTAATATCCAATGTATCGGCTTATCGAATCAATCCTTGATTCGATAACTAGGTTATATCGCATAAAACCAATCGATACATTCATCGCGAGAATAGAATACAGTATCACATACTGGTATTATTCTCGGTTCCGCACATATCTCATATGCGCTCCTATTTCGTTTCGCTTGAGCCAGGAAACCTCTGTGTAGGACTCTAAAGACTCGTCAATACGCCGGCAGCAGGTGATGATCATATCAAACACCCACAAGCCGCAAGAGGTCTGCTAAACGTAACGGCCACCCGGGTATTGAGCGATCAGAAGATCGACGAGCAAGCCCGCTCACACTCCTGTGGATCCAACCAGTAACACTTACCGTACAGTCCAGTCTGTTCGTCTGATATGTCGCATATCTCGCCTAGGGGTGGTAAACGTCAGACCCCAATAGCTCGATAAGTCGTGTCGATATGAGGTCTATAACAGTTCGAGAAACTACTGGTAACACTTACCAGTAAATCTCAGCAACCCTGGCCAGGGATTTCCGGTTATAGCCAATCGAACACAGCGCAACATCAACTCCCTATACCGGGAAAGACGAATCCCTTCCTATCGCTCATTGCCTCCATGTGTTTCGGGACTGTACCCAAAAACCACCGTTTTGCACGCCCTCTTGGACGTGGTAAGGTAGAAATCAAAGCACAGTAGGAATCACACAAGACTCTATGACGATCTCGGGTCTACAGACTAACCTGTACCAGTGTCACCAGAGAACTGCCATCTTACGTAAGGTATAATACCATCTGGGAGTTCTCGACGAGTCCGTCCAGTGTACCCAGTCTCCACTGAGCACCCGTATATAATCTATGATGTCAAACACCAATGGATATGGGATCATCCATCGCCCATCTGTATGGGTCGAGAAGGTATACGCTAGTCTACTCTGGTATATCGATGCCCCGTCTCGATACACCCACGACTAGGGATCTTGAAGGATGTACTTATGGACTACCATGTCCACACTAGTATTATCCGGATCATAGTCCAGGTAGTCAAGTACACATCCTAAGGATTTTACCAACATGTAACAGAGAGACAATCAGTGTACATGTTAAGGTAAAGAGCAACCAGATAGCATCCTATCATGTCGAGCAAGAAAGTCATCCCTATATATGTCCCAGCATCCACTACAATATACATCCTATGTACAGTAATGGCCTCTAGGGCATACATATAAATAACAATCTCCCACTTGCACTAGGGCCATCTGTAGCAGTGGTTGCAGTATCTCATACTCAACCATCCCATAAAAATCTCTCTCTGGGAAAAGGCCTTTGTGAGTGGATCCGCCGTGTCGTCCTCTGAGTCTACTCTCCTAAACTCGATCACCCTGGAGATCAACTATCTCCATGATCAGGTGATGCTGCCTCAAAATACGTTTGGGTCACTGATGGGACCGGGGTTCCTAGGCCAAAGCCACACTTCCATTGTCACACAATGGTAGGAACCTAGTTTATCTCATGAACCATTATACACCCAAACTGCCTCTTTGGTAGCATCTTAAGTAGCGATGTATCCAGCCTTTATCGTCTAGTATGTCACAGTATCTAGTTTGGAACTCTTCCAACATACCATCCCTTTACTGATGGTAAAGACAATGCCTGCGACTGATATTCAGTCGTCTTTATCACCCTGGAACCTTTCCAGTGATTCTCCCCAGGATCAATTGATACCATCTCACTACATCTAGTGAGTATTCTAACACCCAATAACATCTATCTCATAGATGAAAACTCAGGATTTAGAAGGTATCACTTTGATCCTATATGGAGAATCATTGTGATAAGCGGAGATTGACCGAGCGTAGCATAGGAAACTCCTTCCCTATCAAGAGTATGTCATCCACGTACTCTACGAGGATCATCACCATACTCCCTATTACCCTTTTGTTTATACAAGGTTCATCTACCATTTTGATGATGTCAAACTCTTTGACTAACACATCAAAACAGACGTTCCAACTCCGCGATGCCTGCTTTATCACATAAAACATCTTCCACACGTTTCCGCTACTCCCACTGTTTACGAAGCCCTCTGGCTGTGTACTTATACACGTTCTCTTCTAAAACATCATTTAGAAAAGCAGTCATGGCACCCAACCGCCAAATATCGTAGTCATGGTATGTAGCCGTGGCAAGTAGGATCTGGATTGACTTAAGCATAGGCCCCAGAAAAGGTTTCATCATTAGCCACAACTGGTCTATGATGCAAACCTTTAACGAGTCTAGCTTTGAGAGTCTCAACTTTTCCATCTACACCAAGTAATCTTCTCAAGATATACTTGCTCCTGATGGGGATTTAACCCTTCAGATAAAACAACCAAAGTCCATACTTTGTTGGTGTATAAGGATTCCATCTCAGATCGCTTAGCATCCAGCCATTCTTACAGAGTCCCACTCCTGATGGCCAGCTCGAAACTTGTTGGGTTATCATCTCATGATGCAATTCTCACTCCTACTGTCATAGAGAAACCGAAGTAACTCTCAGGTGGGTGAGGAACCCTACTAGATCGGCGGAGAGGCCGAGGTTCGTTGGAAACTATTGAATCCTTTGGTTTTGTCAAATCATCAGCTGCAGTTTGTATAGCTGGAACATATCCAGTTCTACATAATAGTCCTTGCCTCGAGCTTGTCCGGATTTTGCTTTTTAGACATATGCTGGACAACTCCAAATCTTAACTAACTTAAGATATGGGCTCTTCCCTTTCCATATCACATATGAAGTGGTAGGCATCTGATTTGATCGGAACCCTATTCAATAGGTATGCAACTTCATAAGTGCATAACTACCAAAAGGAAATATGAAACTCAGTAGTACTCATCATAGAGCACACCATATCATATAGGGTGCTATTGCTCCACCCCGATATACCATCGTGCTATGGTGTATTCGGAGGAGTAATGCTGAGAGAGAATCTCATTCTCCTTTAGAATAAACCAGGAATTCCGTGCTCAAGTATTCTCCTCCTTGATCATATCAAAGGACATAATACTTATACCCGTTTTGGTTCTCTACTTCTAACTTATATTCTGTGAATATCTCAAAAGGTTCGGACTTGTGTTTCAACAGGAACATATGTCTGAATCTAAAGAGATATTCACAGAATGTAATGAAGTACAAAGAACCGGTCTAGGCATGTGTAGACAGGGGACCTTCATATATCAGCATGTATCAATCCCAAAAGTTCACTAACTCTTTCTCTGTTTCCAATAAACAGAGCTGGTCATCTTATCTTTGTGACATGACTGGCGAGTTTCACAAGATGTAAATTCAAACTAATTTAAATATGCAACTTTATGTAACTCCAGCTAGTCTGGTCGCATTGATATGACCTAGTCTACAATACCTCAAGAAGGATCCGTTCATTTCTGAACTCTTCCTCTTGTGTGTGTTCCGTATACTAAGAACTGTAATTTGATTTAGAACATCAATGCTTTTAGATAACATGCCTGAACCAATCAACTTTTGATATAGGAAATGTTCAAAACATTATCCAACAATACAAAATTTTATCATTTCTTTACTTATAAAGAGACTGATATGATTTTGTATATCAGGTTCGGTATCTAATAACATTCGTTCAGAATCAATGTACTGATAATACAGGGTGACAGTGACCAACAGACTTGGCTGCAACACCTGCCCCATTTTCTGTCTCATGAAACTTATCACCCGTTCTCATTTCTCTACCTATCTGTAGTCCTATGTAACTGATTACATATCTGGGATCCTGATCCGGTATCAAATACCCAGGACGTAGAGTATACAGAGAAACAATTCTTTGTAATGAACACACCCGAAGATGATGCATCAACATGCACTTTCTTCGTTTGGGCGGCACGGGAAATCTCGTATTCCCCTATTTCCTGCTCTGTCTTATAACAATTATAAGTTGGAGCGGGACCAACGTTCCCCAGCTCAGTATAACAAGTGGGTTCGGTCAATATATCCGTATTATTATCTTGATTAAGGCATAATATGATCGCTACCTGGAGAGAGAGAGAAGAAAACACTCTGCGTGCGCTCTTGCAAGATCAGATTGGTTATTATTTTATCTAATCAGGATGGCTCCTACTGGTTTTTATCAAATCCTCCTTCAAACCCTAAAAGGAAAGACTAGCCGGGATTAATTACACGCTACAAGTTCGCCAATCTTTCGGCCAGGCCAGTGTCGGTACTTTGAGGGAGGTACCCCGTGCTTTCGCACGAACCTAATTAATGTAAACCTCGTTTTCCCAGAGGCGTAACCCCGTTGACACCTTTCTAGACATCTACTTGATCGGCTAATTGTAATGTATAAAACTCTCTCAGGAGTAACAATTACTCGCAGTGGGTATCGGGATCCAACTATCTCATAGAAGGTATGCAATCTCATTGCAAATTTCAACACTTGAAATTCCCGATAATTTTGCCCCTAGCGTCCTATGACCTTGACCCAGGCCAACAAACCATAGTGCGCTAGTCAAGTTCAACCCGTCATTTCCTGATTGAATTAAACCCACCCGCACGACCCTTGACGCAGGCCAACAAAGTCGCATGACTACCCTAATCCAATCTGCATCATATGCATAGGCAGATAAATACTAGTTAGCTACCGCACACTACGCCTTGACGCAGGACAACAAATGTAGCATGAATACTAACTACTACTTATCTGAAATGACGGAGGGCTACTACAGGTTTTTCTGAAAACCTATTACGTAATGAACTTGATATCGTTGTAGAATCAAATGATTTTAAAATGGAGTGTTTTTGAGACTTTTCTAGTTTTGCTAAAGGGGTCACTCCCGGTGAAGGGATCGTCGGCCCTTTCCTCATCGAATGAGGTGCGAGATATATCATATATATCACTGTGCAAAGCAGAAACTATAGAAGCAATCAAAAGACAAACCGAGTGTGTAGCATCTGCCAGTTATTGCTAAAGGAGTCACTCCTGGTGAAGGGATCTCGGTCCTTTCCCTATCGAATAAGGTGCAGGATGTTCTACATAGAACACCGCGATGCAAAGCAAGAACTGTAGCTACCGGTTTTATTTAGAAATTCGATTCCACAACATCTTAGGTTTCTTTTCTTTCATTAATCACATTAATGAAGTCCCATCATTTAAATCACCTAAACATCACAGATAAATACAACGTACACTTATGCCATCCGCATTCGCCTCGATGTCCCCTCGTGCACCGTTAGGTTAGGTAACTAACGACAGAGCGGGGCAGGGCTAGCGCGGGTGTAAAACATAAGTAACGTCTATATAATATATCATATATACTATATACAGTATTTATCACAGAACATCAAATGATCACATTACAGATATCGCAGCAGAAGAAACATATGAAACATTGGATATACTAGGATGTCCGTGTTTTCAATACGAGCCAGTATAAAACACGGATTCCACGGTCGCGATGAATAGCCAAACCCACACCCCTAGACCCCTACGAGAGCGGCAAGCAACCCTACCAATTCTAGAGTTAGGAGACCCGGACTCAACTCCTCGAGTTGGTCTCCTACTGGACTCCAGAACCTGGTTACTTGTGCCCTCCTCCTTAGGTCTATCCTAGTGTGGAAAAGTAAATAATATACAAAGGGTGACATCTTCCACAACCTGGAAGTGCCCCAATAAAAGAATATTACATACAAGTTTTTACATGAATGAAAATGAAAAACACTCATCTCACATAAAAAACCCCGGCTATTCAAACATGACGATCCAACATAACATATCCAGCAACACATAACATCACATGTCATCAACGTAAGTAAACATGCGTATCCCAATTGTCGTTGACATATAGCAACGAAACCGGCGATATCACATATTACACTTACGGTCACAGAAAAGAATGTGTAAAACTACAACAGTTGGAATCCGCAACTTGCATAGACATCGCATGCCTAACCAAATGAATTCCTTAGACATCGCATGTCTAACAATTATAAACCCCTCATTTTAGTCTCATTATCGAAAACACTTTTCAATATCAAGTCGGGCAATTCAACAAGATTCCCGGCATCCTGATCGAATGCTCGTCGCAAACTTTAGTAGACGGCCGCACCCCCGATACCGTCGACGAAGTGCACCATGGCGGAACACCGCTGCCGCGAGCACCCGAACGAATGCTTTCGGCGACGGGGTTCTCCTACAGTCACTTGGTCGGGGCTATGGGGCGTGGCTGTCTATTAAGTTTTACCGGCGAGTATCCGCGTACGCTACGTGATTGCGACGGACTTTTGATTGCATCAAAATTCCGTGGCAACCGATCAAGTGAGACTAAAGTGCTATGTTTATAACATCCATTCAATTATCTCATAACTACTTGTGGATTCCAATTATTGTATCACATTCCAGATAAATAGAAAATGTTAAACTTTCCGATCGAACAGTCAAATACCCAAGTTTTCCCGAAACAGCTCAACACATGAAACAAGTTTAAAAACATCCAGTTCATGCCTCAGTACCAACGGTCCAGCCGTAGAAGGGTCAAGCCAACGCCTCACATGTGGCACGCCGTACTGCCCCAAACCCTAAGGTTCAAAGGGCAGTTCAAGACGGTCACATAATCGAGTTAAGGTTTGATGTCTTCTAGAGGGTCCATCGCGTTACTTGCACTACTTAGAACGTTCTTAAACCACGGAAAAATCCAACACTTGGAAATTTTCCAACAGGGGAAAAATTGGGTATTTATATCCGGTCGAACTTTTTAACATATTCTAAATTTCCGGAAAACCCAACGAAATTAAAAATTCCGATCGAAATAACGACTACAAAATAAACCCCAAAATACTCAACTCTTGAGTCAGTGTTAAAAATGCCCAGAAAATAGAAACAACAGAGATATGAATTACTGTGGAAAAATCAGTCGCTAATTCCATTACACTACCGCGGAACCGCCGCCAAAGGGGGGTTATTGCCGCGGTTCCGCGGCCATATAGAGGACTTAGGAGCTCGTTTTTCATGGTAATTCTTATAAAACCCTGCTGAATTTTTTAAGCATTTTTAATTTTGAAAATTCCCAGATTTTAAAAAATGACCAGAGAGGGGTGTATCTTGTCGTATTTGGGTTCGATCGGGGTTTTAACTTCGTTAACGCATCGCCTAAGGCTCTAGCTAGGCTCTGATACCACTGTAGGGTTCCTAGGCACACTATTGAGGTCTCACAAGGCATCAACCATGCCAATTTCAAATTTTACAAGTGCCGAGAAACCCTAATACGGATTCGTTAACTAGAGATTAGGAGAAACATACAAGTAGTAAACAACTTTACTCTAAAGTGAAAGAGACTACAACCTTTGTAGATCCGGTCCTCCACTTCCTTAGCTCCGTGATGATGTCCCTCCGCTGTACCCTTCGGATCCCGGACTCTCGCGGTGGTTTCATCGAAGAAATGATCGGGCTAGGTCGTCGACTTCGATGCCGAAGATGATCTACGTCGAGGCAACACAAGATCAAGCTCCAACTTCACCAAGCTATGAAACTTGTGAAGAAAACACCCTATACTACTTGGAAAGTGGTAGAGGATGAAGAAATAGGAAGTGGGTTCACTTTAGAATTGGATTTCTCACTTGGAATCATCACTTAGAATTTTCTAGCCATGGTTTCTTCTCTTCACGAAGAAGATGAAGAAGAAGAAGAAAGAAAAAGAATTATATCAAAAAGAAAATCCAAGTGATGGTTATCATATTGCAACCATGGTTTAGTGTAGAGAATAAACTAGGGTTAAGTTGAATGGTTAGGTTAGAGGAAAAAAAAACAAAATGGTCAAGCTTTCAACCCTTCATAAAGCTTCATTGTAAAACAAAAGTAGCAACCATTTCATTTCTTGCCAAAATGAAATAAATAAATGAATAAATAAATAAAAACCCTAACCATTTACTTAACCAAGGTTTAAACCAAACATACACCCAAGTTGGCATGTATCATCAAACATGATACAATCTTGTGCACAAAAATATATCACATATACAATGTGCACAAACAAGTGAGAAAAACATCTTAAGTGAACCAATACTAGTTAATGCAAAGTAATATATCAAATATATAATTATGCATTAAATCATTAAATCAACACTTGATTTAACGATCCGGTCATATCGCATATGACCGACTAATATCCAATGTATCGGCTTATCGAATCAATCCTTGATTCGATAACTAGGTTATATCGCATACAACCAATCGATATATTCATCGCGAGAATAGAATACAGTATCACATACTGGTATTATTCTCGGTCCCGCACATATCTCATATGCGCTCCTATTTCGTTTCGCTTGAGCCAGGAAACCTCTGTGTAGGACTCTAAAGACTCGTCAATACGTCGGCAGCAGGTGATGATCATATCAAACACCCACAAGCCGCAAGAGGTCTGCTAAACGTAACGGCCACCCGGGTATTGAGCGATCAGAAGATCGACGAGCAAGCCCGCTCACACTCCTGTGAATCCAACCAGTAACACTTACCGTACAGTCCAGTCTGTTCGTCTGATATGTCGCATATCTCGCCTAGGGGTGGTAAACGTCAGACCCCAATAGCTCGATAAGTCGTGTCAATATGAGGTCTATAACAGTTCGAGAAACTACTGGTAACACTTACCAGTAAATCTCAGCAACCCTGGCCAGGGATTTCAGGTTATAGCCAATCGAACACAGCGCAACGTCAACTCCTTATACCGGGAGAGACGAATCCCCTCCTATCGCTCATTGCCTCCATGTGATTCGGGACTGTACCCAAAAACCACCGTTTTGCACGCCCTCTTGGACGTGGTAAGGTGGAAATCAAAGCACAGTGGGAATCATACAAGACTCTATGACGATCTCGGGTCTACAGACTAACCTGTGCCAGTGTCACCAGAGAACTGCCATCTGACGTAAGGTATAATACCATCTGGGAGTTCTCGGCGAGTCCGTCCAGTGTACCCAGTCTCCACTGAGCACCCGTATATAATCTCTGATGTCAAACACCAATGGATATGGGATCATCCATCGCCCATCTGTTTGGGTCGAGAAGGTATACGCTAGTCTACTCTGGTATATCGATGCCCCATCTCGATACACCCACGACTAGGGACCTTGAAGGATGTACTTATGGACTACCATGTCCCCACTAGTATGATCCGCATCATAGTCCAGGTAGTCAAGTACACATCCTAAGGGCTTTACCAACATGTAACAGAGAGACAATCAGTGTACACGTTAAGGTAAAGAGCAACCAGATAGCATACTATCATGTCGAGCAAGAAAGTCCTCCCTATATATGTCCCAGCATCCACTATAACATACATCCTATGTACAGTAATGGCCTCTAGGGCATACATATAACTAACAAGTTTAAGGACATGACGGTCCATTATCGCCGTATTTTGGGCAAGTTTTTAGTTTAAGAATTTTTCGGGCCAACATTCCTATTTTGGGGACAAATGTTAGTTTAAGGACATTTCGGTCCATTATTGCCGTATTTAGGATGAGTTTTTAGTGTAAGGATTTTTCAGTTCAACATTCCCATTTTGATGACGAATGTTAGTTTAAGGACATTTCAGTCCATCATTGCCTTGTTTGGGGTGAAATGCTAATTTATAGACGTTTTGGTCCACTATCGCCATGTTTGGGGTGACGCAATAGTTTAGGACGTTTCGGTCCCTAGTTTATCATTTGGCCGGAGAGTTGCATAACTTATTCCTTCCAACGGTTACTTGCTGAGGCGCTGCTGCTTGTCCTTTATTTGCATAGACACTTCATGCATTAGACCATCTTCATCAATTTGGACTGCTTCATTTATTATTGTACCAATCGGGTTGTTTTTGCGAGAAATACAGGGCACTTTACACAGCACCTTCCCCCTATTCATCAGTGTCACTTTCTGACGCTGATGAAGCATCTTCACATACAAAGGAACGAGATATCACGTCACTCGTTCTGCTGAGTTTTCTTCTTCCTTGGAAGAATGAACTTGACTTGGGGGCTTTTCCCCTCATTGTCTGATTCAGACTGGGACATGGATTTCACATCCCTTCCATGATTTTTGGTTCAAGTGGGATATTTCACTTGATTGCAAGGCCCGCTTGCAGGTTCCTTGATGTCCTTTCTGTTCTTTGAAGAAAAGAACATCTCACGTAGAGATTCTTCCGCCAGTGAGAAATATTCCTCCTGTATATATTTTGGGGGGAGCGAGTACCCACGCCGTCACTATTTTGGCAACAGATTGCTTCAGAGCCGCTCATTTTTGTTGAGCATCGGCGACAAACACCACCTTACCTTTACTTGTCATTCATCTTCATCGGATGAAGAAGGGTCTTAACCTATCTGATCCAATCGAGCCATTATATCCATAAGCTCTTGGAAGGTCGTCGGCTTGAAGAAGGTCATATATAGGAACACCTTTGAATTTAGGTCAAGGGTGGCTATGAACATTCCTACGGCTGCAGCTTCATCGATCCATTGCTCGTATTTTAATTAGAGATTTCACCATCGGGTAACATATTGAACCCAGGTCTCGTTTGGTCCTACCCTTTCGTTGACCAATGTCTCCACGGTGGTGTGTTTATTCACACTAGAGAATATCTGACAAAAGAGCATATCCATATCATCGAAGGTCTTTACAGAATCATTTGCGAGTCCCGCGTACCATTCGAAGGCGATGCCCGCCAGACTGCTGACGAACTATCGGAGGAGCAGTATATTATTTCCTCCAGTGTTGCAACACATGGATTTAAAACGCGCGATGTGCTGGCGAAGACTCCCGATTCTTTTGTATATGTGGAATGTCGGAAGCATGTATTTTGGAAGGTATTGCGCTTGATCGTAACACGCCGGATATGATCGACCAATCTTGATCGATTTATTTGCAGCTTCACTGGCATAGTGTGCTTTGACTTGCTGAGCGATATATGCGTCCACCTTTAATCTTGGGATCATTTCCTCTTCAGGATTTGATAAGACTTCAGAGAATATGAAATGTCACCCTTTTCTTTAAGAGCGATTACCGACGGTTTATCTGCCAGTAGTTCCGATTGGACCATCATTCTAGCCATATTTTAGATTAGAAGGGCCACCTGGTTTATTTTAACAGACATCGCTGCCGCTTCTTCATCTTTCTTCATGAGAGCGTGCTTTAGGAAATCAATATTCGACTCCTGCCCTACTCTTTCTTCGGGTGCGTCGGGATTTTCCTAAGGAAATGGATTAGCGAGTGCCGCCGCCTAAGCAAGTATCTCCTACAGCTTTTCATATTGCTGCTGATCCTTCATTAAAGACCGAGTATGCGGTTTGTGACTAGTAGAAGCACGACCTTCGTCTTTGGATCTCACCATGTGGATTGTGTGAACTACTATGCCCCCAGGTTTGGGGCTTTTGGAGTTTTGGCCTTTGGAGTTTTCCTCGGGCACTTGAGCTTTATCTAGCCTTTCTATTTTATGAGAAGTCGTTGTAGGAAGAGCCATCGTATCAAGAACCGTCTTAGGATGAGTCCCTTTATATCGGGAAGGGGAGTTGTCAGAATTTGGCTGACGCTTAGGGGAAGATCCGCGGATGATGACTGTGTCCTTCACCTGCTTCCACACCTTATATATAGATAGGGAAAGTTCTTTTAGAGAGGAAACTGGTTTCTGCTCTTCTTGGATCTAAACGGGCTCTGAAGATTTCTTCAATACTGCGGTGGGAGAATTTTGTCTGACCTTTCGCAATAGTTCGAAACTGTTCCCGGTTGGAACGTCAGCATTCACCACCGGGGTTGAAACAGGACCATACGAAGAACTGCCCCCAGTTTGTCTTATTTGATGCTGATATCGACGTCGGTGATGTCTTGCGACCAGAATTTGATTAGCCTCAGGATTTTAATAATCTTGCCCCATGTTTTCTTTGAGAGCTTGAGTATTCTGCCCCTGCGTCGACCAAGGCATTTGGAAGGTACCTGTTCTTTGGACACCGATTTCGTCAGCAAAGCTGAAGCTTGAGGAGCTAGCCTGTAGAAGACAGACTTCTTCTGGATTTCCTCCTTCGGTGTTGAGGTACCGAGGGTGGGAGGTGGGAGTATCGACCCAAAAAAAAACCCGCTGATTTCTTGAAGAGCCGGATTGTAGAGATTTGAGGCTGCAAGTGGCCCATACTTAACTCCACCAGATGTGATAGAGCCTGAGTTGCGGTGAGTGGAAGAAAACGCCATTCTACTGTTTACCGCCATAAGATGGACCGGGACGTTGGGACGTCTGGCCTGAATTCTGGGGGCAGATGCTATTTGGATTTATCTGTCCAGCTCTCCGAAGATACCAAGTTGATTTATGACACCGTATATCGGAGGTTTGGACGGATGTGGCCGTTGTAGCAGACTTCGTTAAATTCCCCCTCGTTTGCGAGGAGTTTTTGATTGTGGGGACGCTCTTCCCTGCAGGCGCAAGAGCCTACAGTTAATTACGTTACCGTATCGTCATAACCACTTTCTCCTGCTCCAGAAGTTCACTTCCTGTCGTGTGTGTTTGTTTTATTTTTTGGTTGCCCGTGAATTGTATATGGAGACTAATTTATGTCGTCGCCCGTAGGGCGTGGATTAGTCCAAATCCGTATATTTTTAGATTTGGGTTTAGGTTGATTTAAGGATCGTTAATCCTTTTTGAGATCAAGATCGACTTAAATGTATGTGAGCAGTTGGGGCTCGGTTGGTTTTTTGTTAAGGATACGTTAGTCCAATTTGAGAATAAGATCCACTTAACAAGATTTTAGGATCATTTTTATTTCAAATCCAACAAAAGATCATTTGGGCTCTATTATTTTAGTTTAGGAACGTTTCGGTCCGTTATCTCCATTTTGGAGGCGAAGTTCTAGTTTGAGAACATCTCGGTCTGTTGATCACCATTTTGGAGATGAGATTTTAGTTTAAGGACGTCTCGGTCCGTCGATCACCATTTTGGAGGTGGGATTTTAGTTTAAGGATGTCTCGGTCCATCAATAGCCATTTGGGAGGTGAGATTTTAATTTAAGGACATCTCGGTCCGTTGTTGCCATTTTGGAGGCAACGGTTAGTTTAAGGACATTTTGGTCCATTATCGCCATTTTGAGGCAAAGTTTTAGTTTGAGGACATCTCGGTCTATTGAGGTGAGGTTTTAGCTTGAGGACGTCTCAGTCCGTTGATCACCATTTTTGAGGTGAAATTTTCGTTTAAGGACGTCTCGGTCCGTTGTTGCCATTTTGGAGGCAACGGTTAGTTTAAGAACATTTCGGTCCGTTGTCGCCATTTTGGAGTTGACAGTTTCAGTTTGAGGACATCTCGGTCTGTTGATCACCATTTTGAGGTGAGGTTTTAGTTTAAGAACGTCTCGGTCCGTTGGTCATCTTGCGCGCACGTGTATTTGTTACGTGACGGGATGAACAATGATGATATGGGATACACCAAGTTTGGGGTGTGGTCTGATTTGAGGTGTGCACATCAGTTTGGAAGTGCATTAAGAGAAGTTGTTGGTCGTCGGGACCCGCTTCCTCTCTGAAGACGTTGAGGAATTACAACAACATATATCAGAGGTATGAAGAGACGCACCTTTAAACCGAATCCCGTATTTGAGGGGAAAAGGAGTTAGCGGTAAACCCGGAAATCATTATTCATATTTTGAGACTAAGATTTTCTCAGGAGGATGTGGGATGAGTATCATTTTGGATATCATCAGTTGGAAGATCAATAGTCGTATTTGGGACTAAGATTAACTTGGGGCGTCATGAGCACATGGGCTCGGATGGTCTGAATCAGGGAGGTTCTATCCTAAGGGGACCTAGCCAATTTGGGCTTGGTCCATTCAATTTTTTTATTGAAAAGTGCCAAGCACTTGTTTGGGCTCTGTATAATCAGTCCCCTTTTTGTACAAAGAGTACTGAGCACTTATATAAGTTCGGATGCTCACATATAATCATGTGGGCTTTTAGTCATGGGAATTTCCCAATAAGTGTTAAACACTTTTTCCCTTTTTGTCTTTGTATGGAGTGCTAGGCACTCTTTATGGCGCCCATGTGAGGGACATGTGAGGCGCTAGGCACTGCCTAGTAAGTGCTAAGCACTCCTCCATTCCGTGGCGCCCACATGAGGGATACGTGAGGCGCTAGGCGCTACCTAGTGAGTGCTAAGCACTCCTCCATTCTGTGGCGTCCACGTGAGTGACATGTGAGGCGCTAGGCGTTGCCTAGTGAGTGCTAAGCACTTCTCCATTCTGTGGCGCCCACATGAGGCGCTAGGCGCTAGACGCCACTCATTGAGTGCTAAGCACTCCCCCATTCTGTGGCGCCCACGTGAGGGACACGTGAGACGCTAGGCGCTAGACGCCACTCATTGAGTGCTAAGCACTCCCCCATTCTGTGGCGCCCACGTGAGGGACATGTGAGGCGCTAGGCGCTGCCTAGTGAGTGCTAAGCACTCCTCTATTATGTGGCGCCCACGTGAGGGACACGTGAGGCGCTAGACGCCACTCATTGAGTGCTAAGCACTCCCCTCTATGGCGCCCACGTGAGGGGCACGTAGGGCGCTGGGCTCTTTTCTTGCTTAATGATCAATAGGATCTTTAGTTCTTCAAATTCTCATCATATGAAAGACTTGTTTTGTGGATCTTAGATCCAGAGAAAGAACGCAGTTCTTTGAGAAGGTATATGTTTTTTTACCTTTTTATATCTTTCTTATTTACTTAAAATTTCCAAGAAGGGCGCTCTTCTTCCTCGAGAATTTAATTCTCTGTTTTTTAAAATGTTTTCTCCCTTTTTTTTAAAGCTTATGGGGGAGGGGTTCCTCCTTTCATACTTGAAGTCTTGGGTCCTTTATATAGTAGAGGAAAGTTTATTAATTAGATTTTGAAGAAATCTCTCATTAAGAGATCCTAATTGATTTGGAGATTTTTACCCACCATTGGATGTTTGATCCAAGGGCTTCTCTTTTATAGAACAAGATTGGAGAAATATTTTACCTTGCACAGAATTTATTCTGTAAAATGGTGATTTTTTTAATTACCGTTGGATTTTTAATCCATCGGTTCTCTATTTTACAGAGGGCAGTCTTTCTTGTTTAGAAAGATTGAGGGAATATATTCCAAAAATAGAATTTTATTCTATAATCCAATTTGGGGAATGTTTTCTCCCGACAAAATTTAATTCTGTATTTCTGATGATTTATCATCTCCGTTGGATCTTTGATACAACGACTCTGTTTAACAGAGAGTATAATTTAATTCTATCTGGACGCCGACGCTCACGTGTTGTGCATGTGGGCGCTAATTAAGGTTTTAATTCCTTTATGTGCTTTGCACATTGGTGCCCATGTGAGGAGCACGTGCGGCGCCAATATAAGAGTTTTTAACTTTGGTGCTGGCACCCTCGTGGAAGGTACATGAGGCACTGCCTTTTAAAATTTGAACAGAGCTTTGCTCTTTTATTGGGGGAAACAAATGCCCCCCCCGCCGTTGCGCTCATGTGGCTCACACGTGAGTGCAGCGGTGGCACCTTTTCCACCGTTCGATCTCCTGGGGAATTGAACCGTCTCTTAAAGTTTTATAAATAAGGCCTTTAGCCCTTGAGATGGTTACTGTTCATCTTCTTTTTAACTTTCTTCTGTCTTGAGAATTTAATTCTCCTTTCAGAGCTCAGATCTCTGTTCAAAGAAATTCTTTTAGAGTCAAAACTCTGTCAAAATTTTGGTAAGAACCATGACCATATCCCAATGTTTGATAAATCTCTTCATGTCTTAGGGTTTTTAACCTATTAACAAGCTTTGCTCTTCTTTTGCAATGATCTCTTAGAGATCTAAAAAAAATTTACTTGAGCAGATCGTAGATCTTAAAGATCTTTTAGGGTTTTACCTTGTTAGAAATTTTGTTTTTTGAAGGTTATTTGGAATTTAATTCCTTTTCTCGAGTGGAGTTCTGGGATGTTATCCCATTGTTCTACAGAGCTTGGCTCTGAAGAATTTCTTAAAGAAATTCTTTTGGGAATTTTATTCCCTTCATAATTTCTTGACAGATTTGAAATCTGTTTGCAGAACACAGTTTTTGAAAGAGTTCAACTCCAGAGTTTAATGATGTTTTCTCATTAATTGAGAATCCTTTTGGATTTCATTTTTAATGAGTGGCTGCCCCATCATTGATGGGGCGTTACCTTGATTTTGTGGGGCCCCTGTCCCTTTCTTTTTGAACTGCGGTGCAGTACAAATTTAAGTGTAAAAGAATGATAAAGCCTTGAACATTGTGTCAATAGCCGACCCCTCCCTTTTTATGCAGGTACTATGGCTTTTGATTCCCCCTTTCCCTTCGTTTGTTCGGAGAGCTCCTTTGCCGACGTGCCCGTAGATCGGGAAGTCTTCGCACTTATCTGGGACCATGACCCAGAGCAAAAGTATCTTCATCTATGGGGGTCATGGTATTGTTAAATTATTCGGGGTTGGTGTAGTTTTACTTGCGCAGCGCCTTTGGAGATGGTCCCGGTGATCCATTATGCTGATTCGCCGCCGGTGGCTTCTGCACTAGATGAGATCAACTGTACCTCGGAAGGTCGTCTTCAGCCTTCCATGGCTTCAATACCTGTGCAGCCGCTGATGGCCTTGGATATTTTGGGGCGACGCATATCCCAGGGAGAGTCGCGTCCTTGGGGGAAAGTTTACATGATAGTAATGACTCCCTATCAGTCGGCCGGTTACTATGGTGGGCCCGATATATCCTGTCGGCCAAGAAATTGCTGTTATTAAAGACCGGGATGTATCCTATAATCTACGCGTTCTTCTTTCACTACCACGCTCCTCATGCGTGGTGGATCAAATCCTCTTTGGAACAATGGAATATCCCGACCCATACCTTTCTCCTATCAGATCGGGAGGTTTCGATTTCATTGGAGGTGTTTGTGGAGATCTCCGGCCTACCTGTCAGAGGGGAGCGCTATGAGGAGCTACTTCCCCCCGACGAGTATGTCTTCGCCACCAAACCAGTGGTAATGGGCCTTACTCCGGAGAACGCTGTTCAACATCAGTTCCCAAGCTTGATTAAAGTATTGAACTTGTACGAGAGTTTATTCCTAGAGTCCGGAGGGCACGGAGTTGGCTTCACAGATTTTATCTCCCACTTTCTTCGTCCGAAAGTTCTATCTAAACAAGCTACGAAATTCGCCAAACTTGACGACCCGTTCGGGTTTGGTTCGGATAACTTGCCGACTACAGATGCGGATTTAAAGAAATTCTTTATTCCGGATACTCCAGTCGTCCCCTTTGTAGAGATCGCTGCCCCGGATGTTAACGAAGAGATGTTCTTTCTGGGGTTTATTGGCTTGTGGCTGAGTTAATTTGCACTTCCGATGCACGCTCGCTACATGAGGCCATCTGTTTTTTATCCGGCTCATCGCATCATCACGGGGACGCGCGTGGCCGTTGGGATTGTGGGGTTGGCTCATTTGTATCATGGCTTGAGCATAGCTGCTGACACCACTCAACCGAGGGTAAAGTCCGTGTATCTCCTACTGCACTACTTTACATCATGGATCGAGATGCACGTGCTGGGCGCCTTTGGTGTTCATAAACGACCTCAATTCTACGAAGGCTACAACTTCCCCCGGGTCATGCATCTAGTTGACGCTTCCGCTCCAGATCCATCACAGCGAGAGGCTTGGCGACTGCTCCTTCCTCCATGCATGGTTGGGGACAGTATGACCATTGTTGATAGAGTCTAGACTATCGGCAAAGAATCTTCCAAGTTGGTCCAACCATTGCATGATACTTTCAAGGATGGGGCTTCTACGTTGAGGGCTCGGAAGGTTATGCACCTGTATTCGATTAGGCCGGGCTTCTGATTGGTAGAGATTTGTTATGCTTAGTTTTAATTACTGCAATCAAGACGGTTTCGTTTGGAAGCTAGCCGGATGAGTACAGGTCGGTCCACGGAGAGATGGGAATCTTTTTCTTAGTGTTTTAACGAGTTAAGTCCAAATTGTCCAGGTTTGTTTTAGATTAACTATGTGCTAAAGATGTATAAAAAAAGCTTGTTAGGTGGTTAGTTTGAGTTAGGAGTCGCCCACTTCTTTCGTTGCCACTTTTAATATCGATGTTACGGTAATCGGCAACAATGAGGATTAGCACGACTAGGAAGGAAAGTTGCGAGTATAAGCTAGGCTTTCCAACGTTTAGTTCCTTTCTTTTGGTCTTTGTCCATCCGTTCTTGGCTCTTATCCGTAACCTCCGGTCAATTCAACCACAACCGGTCTCACTAGGGTGTCACCGCTATCATGTAGGATAGGGTGTTCTAGGGAGCGGATTGTGGTTAAATTGACGGGAGTCCGAATCAAGATGTTAGACAAAGAAAAGAGTGAGAGAGATTTCCTTCTCTCAAACTTCGCTTATCCTACCCTAACAAGTGAGAAACTACTCACCCATTATAAAGAAAAAGAAAATAAAATAAACAAAGAAGATAGAAAGAAATGAGTTAGAGAATCACAACTAGCTATTTGGGGCCTCACTTAGGCAAGGATCACACTTAAGCACCATTGTTGTAAGGATAAAGGAAAAGAGAAAAAGAAAACAAACAAACAAACAAACAAACAAATAACAACAACTACTTTAACAAAGAAAATTACAAGAAAAATATAAGAACTGGGATAGAAGGCTTTTCTTTCAAGTCTTCTTTTCTTTGATCGCCTAAGTCCTTGACTTCGCTGAAATCATGTCAATTATAAGACATGCATGTTAAAAGAACTCTCCTTTATTCATCATTCACTCAAAAACTCACTACAATATCAATGGAGAATAGATGAAGAGGAAGAGGAAGTAACAAATTACTATACTAAATCCTAATACAAGAAAAACCATCATTTACTTGGCTTGAAACTGAGCTATTTATAGGCAGATACAAGAAACCCTAGGGCTAAAATCTGAGCCCTTACACAATTACAAAACTACCATGAAAATATCTCCTGTCTCCGAGTCAACTCGGCCATGGAACCGCCGCATAAGTGCCACATTGACCGCGGTTCCGCGGCCATTTGGGTGAGATGTTGAGCTGTTTTTTCTGAGGTTTTCCATGTTGTTGTTCTTCTCTGTTTAGTACACTTGGTTTCTCAGAATCACTTTATTTTTCTCCCAGATTCTCAACAGTCCAAAAAGATGAAAGAATGTGGACTTTTGCCTTAATTTTCTTGAGCTCCGCGTTATAAACTTGGTTCTTGTGTTGCCTCCTTGTGCTTTGTGCATGAAATGACCATTTATTTCCATTATGTCCCTAGAACTGCTTGGCGGCATCTGACGGATTGTGAGCGGACACCCGTATTTTTATCTGTTGTTGGTAGTAGTCCTGAATATGTCACGACTATTCATGATTTTCATTGTTTAGAGCTGAGAACCTGTAACCTGCAATTATTTAGCAAACACGGATCAATAGTACCTACCTATATGCAATGCGATCAAGAATGGGCGGTATAAAAGCGCAAAATTCTGATATGAACAAATACCCCCAAACTTATCTTTTGCTCGTCCCGAGCAAAACCATTTTATTCACAAAAAGTCTTAACCTCACTTTCGCAGGGAACGCGATTGCACTGAGCTCGTGCAACAAGCCGTTAAACCTCTAGGTTGCCCAGAGGAGGAGTTTTGTCTCCTGAGGGTTTTCAGCGGATACTACCCACAAAATCCGATCAAATTGGCCGTCGACTCTAATCCTACAGTTCAACATTCTAGCAAGAACTCTATCATCTTTAACTTAGAAATCATCATCCCTTATTCTTCACACTTTCTTTTCATTTAACTTAACATCCTATACTTTTTGCCAGTTTATAAAGCTCTCAGCATCTCTTGAGTTTTCCTTCTAAAATGTAATCTCAAATCCGGAATTTTTATCATCTCTATTGAAGATATAAGCTCTATTTTTCATTCCTATCTCTCCTCCAAACTTCGATCATATGCCCCTACATGTATGTAAATATTACCCCTACACTTGGAAATTCAATTCAAGCTATAATACCCTTGCCTTAGTACCTAGCACCACTTCTTCTTTATTAATGGTGGATGGATTTTGCTCAATAGAAAAAGAAATTGTAGGACTTCCGGGGTAAATAAGCACAAATCTCCCCCAAACCTGTTTGCAGCAGTGTCCTCACTGTTGTTTCTTTTAAATCGAGTAGAGCACGATTGATATTTTTACCCCCAATAGAAATAGAAATTGTAGGACTTCCGGGGACTTTTCGTTTCTTGGGTAGTTGTTGTGTAAAAGCAGTGCAAACAGGTTCTGATTATGGTTATTCTACAAACTACATTCTTTCGAATCAATCAAATGGCGCCGTTGCCGGGGATACGTGCGTAATTTTTTATTCTTACTATTTGTGTTGAATTCTTATTCGATCAATATCAATTTCCGGGGTCCTTTCGTTTCTTGGGTAGTTGTTGTGTAAAAGCAGTGCTCACATTACTCGCAAGGAAAACTTTTTTAGGTACTTGAACTTTTCTCTTCCTAGTGCACAAGTCCTTTAGGATTTTCGCATAAGACGGAACTTGTTGAATAGAATCTAGAAGAGGAATGTTTATGTTAACTTGCTTAAAAATTTCCATAATCTTCTCCATTTGTGGACTTGGCCTGTTGCCCCTTAACCTGTTTGGATAAGGTGCTTTATCAATTAGGTTGGGTCCAACATTGGAGAGGATTGTGGGGATGGAATCGATCCCAAAATTGGAGTGGGAATCGTCTTAGGTAGATTGGGTGAAGTGTTCGAGCCTTGGAGAAAACGGAGAATAGGCTCGAATGAAGGTGGGAGACTAGACGAATTAGGGGAAGAAGTAGAAGCCGGGGTATCATTGGTATCACTAATATCATCAACTTGTTCACCCACTCGGTTATTCAGCACTTTTCCCGATCTCAACGTAGTAACGGCACTCACATTATGATGTTGTGAGTGGCCAGGATTCGGTAGGGGTTGAGATGGGAGTTTCCCTTTTTCTCTTGCACTCATCGCGGCATTCAACTGTGCAATTTGGTTTTCTATTGATTTAATACTCTCACCGTGGGAGGCGGTGTCTTTGTTTATGGTATCAATAGAAGAATTCATATCAGCCGACATTTGAATGGAATGTTTCATAAACAAATCCAAAATTTGTGCGAGTGAAGAGTTATCAGTACCGGCCACTTGTGGTGCAGAAGTGTTGGCCGGATTTTGAAAATTTTGAGACTGAAAGGGGTGCTGACTTTATGGTTTTGGTTGCTATTGCTGTGGACGAGGTCTTTGATAATTTCTTTGGAACTGGTTTTGATTTTGGGATTGGTTTTGGTTCCAAGAAAAATTAGGATGATTCCTCCATCCTTGATTGTACGTGGAAGAATAAGGATCATTTCTAGGTCGCTGCTGAAAAGCAGCATTAGTTTGCTCGTGACCTTGAAACGGTGCATTCATAGGACATTCTTCCGTCAAGTGTGAAGGATCTGAACAACAACCACACACGGTCTTGGGTAGCGTGACCTGATTTAGGGAGACTGATGAGAATTTGTTTTCAATAGTGTCGAGTTTCTTCTGCATCGCTGCCATTTTGGCTTTTACTGCGATGGAAATATCGAGCTGATGAATACCTCCCCTAGATGAAGGTGGTCTTACGCTTTCCCACTGCAAAGTATTTTCAGCGAGGTCTTCCAGATATTTCCAAGCTTCACCATCATCTTTAGACATGAAATTGCATTGACAATTTGTTTCAAGCATCTGCTTTGTCGCTGGATTAATGCCCTCATGAAAGGTTTGTCTAGCACCCTATGAAGAGTTTTGAAGCATCACATGTCCAAAAGTTTATATTTTTATGGTGCTAAACGAACATGCAAAGGAATCGATCCTAGAAAATTAGGGTTTCGAAACTTTAAGCTAATAAAAATTAGGGTTTGAAGGCTACAACCTTTGTAGCTCCTCTTTTGCTTGACTCCTTGATCTCTAGGGTGTTGGAAGAAGGTCCACTTGTAGTCCTCTTTCGTCCACGACGATCCACCCGAAGTTTCCCGTCCAAGCTTGCAACTTTGGAAAAGCAAAGAGAACACTCTAATCAAGTTGGCTAAACTTGAGTAGAATGATGTTGTGGCTATGGATCTCACTTCAAAAACCTTTCTTTAATTGTGTTTAACTCACTAGAAAAAACTAGAGAGGAGAAGGTGAAGGAGGATGAAGATGGTGGCTATTTTTTAACTAGAGGTGAAAATAAAATAACCCTTAGTTGAAAAGAAATGAAATATAACCTTTTATATTTTATTCCTTCTTGCTTTCAACCATGATTAAATGATGGATAGTTAATTTAACTTGGGTTTTAAATGATAAAGAGAAGGATAACCCTAGGTTAGTGGTAGTTGAGCATGGTTAGGTCAAAGGAAGAATGTAGAAGCTAGAATGATTATCCTTTCCTTTTTCATTTTGTTTTAAAACCAAAATTAAATAATAATCCATTATTTAATCCATGATGTGAGTCTTATATTGCCACCATTTCCATATGTTAACAACCATGATAGATGGGTGTATGTATGTGTGTATGTATGCACATCCATATGTACATGAAACTAGCATGAAAGAAAGAAAGAAAAGCACACATGCATGCACACATCCATCATCCAAGAAAAGATTTTAAGTGAGAAAACTAATGGTTAAATGATAAATCAACACTTGATTTATCAATCCGGTCATATCTCATATGACCCCACCAAAAGCAGTTCACCCGATCAATGTTCGGTATCATATACACACATTTTAATCGGGTGCTTGCGCATATCGCATACGCGCACCACAACGTTTCGCCTGGACTGGGTAACTCCTTTGTGGGACTCTAAGACTCGTCAATACGCCGGCAGAGGGTGATGATCATATCAGGTACGCCCAAGCCGCAAGCGGTCAGCTAAACGTAACGGCCACCCGGGTATTGAGCGATCAGAAGAAAACAAGCGAACCTGCTACAACTCCTGTCGAGCCATCCAGAAACACTACCGTACAGTCCGGTCTCTTCGTCAGATATGCTTCATATCGAGCCTAGGGATGGTCACGTCGACCCTAATAACTCAATAAGTCGTGCCGGTGAATGGTCTATAACAGATCGAGAAACTACCGATAACACTTATCAGCAAATCTCAGCAGCCCTGGCCAGGGACTTGCTGTTATAACCAGTCGGGTACAGCACAGCATCATCTCCCAATACCGGGAGAGACGAAACCCCTCCTATCGCTCATCGTCTTCGTGTGTCTCGGGACTGTACCCAACGGCCACCTGTTTGCACGACTCGGTAGAGCCGTGGTAGGGTGGCAATCAAAGTACAGTGGGAGAACACACAAGACTCTATGACGATCTCGGGTCTACAGACTAACCTGTACCAGTGTTACCTGAGAACTGCTATCCGACGATAGATATAATTCCATATAGGAGTTCTCAGTGAGTCCGTCCAGTGTACCCAGTCACCACTGAGCACCCGTATATGATCTTGATGTCAAACATCGATGAATGTGGGAACATCCATCGCCCATCGCATGGGTCTAGTATCATATGCGCTAGTCTACTCTGGTATATCAATGCCCTGTCTCGATATACCCACGACTAGGGACTTTCCAGGATATGCTTATAGACTATAGATGTCCTACTAGTATGATCTTCATCATAATCAGAGCAGTCAAGCCAATATCCTCAGGGCTTTATCAGCATGTATGAGTGAATAATAGGCATGATCAAATCAACATGTCAGATAAAGAAGAACCAGATAGCATACTATCATGTCGAGCAAGAATGCATACTGAATATATATACATGTATAGATACATCCATTATCACATAATGGCCTCTAGGGTATACATATATCCAACAATTTCCCACTTGCACTAAGGCCAGTTATTGGCGTATCTCATACCCAACATCTCAAAAAGTCTCTCATGCTGCGGCTGAGGGAGGACCTTGGTGAATGGATCCGCGGCGTTATTCTTTGTGTCTACTCTCCTAATCTCGATCTCGCGGTGATCTACAATCTCCCGGATCAAATGAAAATGCCTCAGGATGTGTCTGGACCGCTGATGGGATCTGGGCTCCTTGGCTAATGCCATAGCCCCATTATTGTCACAATACAAAGGTATTGGATCAATGATGGTTGGAACTACTCCTAGCTCCGAGACGAACTTCTTCATCCAGACGGCTTCCTTGGCGGCATCATTTGTAGCAATGTACTCAGCTTCCATCGTAGAGTCTGCAACGGTATCTTGTTTGGAACTCTTCCAACTTACCGCCCCTCCATTGAGGGTAAATACAAACCCAGAGATAGATTTGCTGTCATCCTTATCGCTCTGGAAGCTCGAATCGGTAAAGGCCTCCATTTGGAGATCTATATTACCATACACCAAGAACAATTCTTTAGTCCTTCGCAAGTATTTGAGAATGTTCTTCACAGCTGTCCAGTGGTTCTCCCCTGGGTTGGATTGATACCTGCTTACAACACTGAGTGCATAAACTACATCTGGGTGTGTACATAACATTGCATACATTATAGATCCTACTGCCGAAGCATAGGGTATAATGCTCATGCGAGCTCTCTCTTCATCGGTCTTTGGAAAAGAATCCTTGGAGAGAGTGACTCCATGGCAAGCGGGTAAGGCACCCCGCTTGGAGTCTTCCATACTAAACCTTTTTAGGATGGTGTTGATGTACCTGGTTTGGGACAATCCCAATAACTTTTTGGATCTATCCCTATAGATCCTTATGCCCAGGATGCATGTGGCATCACCCAGGTCCTTCATGGAGAACCTTAGTGATAAGAATGATTTGACCGACTGTAGCATAGGAATATCATTTCCTATCAGAAGAATGTCATCCACGTACAATACGAGAAATGTGACAGCTCTTCCTACAGCCTTCCTATAAACACAAGGTTCATCTGGATTTTTGATGAAATCAAACTCTTTGATAACATCATCGAAACAGATGTTCCAACTCCGAGATGCCTGCTTTAACCCATATATGGATTTAAGCAGCCTACATGCTTTCTCGCTGCTCCCACTGTCAATGAAGCCCTCTGGCTGATCCATATAAACGCATTCTTCTAAATCTCCATTTAGAAATGCTGTTTTAACGTCCATCTGCCAGATTTCATAGTCGTAGTGAGCAGCAATAGCAAGTAGGATTCGAATAGATTTAAGCATGGCTACGGGCGAAAAAGTTTCGTCATAGTCCAGACCTGGTCTTTGACGAAAACCTTTCGCCACAAGTCTTGACTTATAGGTCTCTACCTGCCCATCCACACCAATCTTTCTTTTAAAGATCCATTTGCACCCTACAGGTTTTACCCCAGGGGGTACAACGTCCAAAGTCCATACTTTGTTGGTGTACATAGACTCCATTTCGGATCTCATGGCATCCAGCCACTTCACAGAGTCACCACTCGTGATAGCTTGCTGAAAACTGGTAGGATCATCATCATCCATGGTGCAATCTTCCCTGTCACCATCAATGAGGAAACTGTAGTACCTCTCTGGTGGGCGAGAAGTTCTACCAGACCTTCGGAGTGGCCGAGGTTCCTCAGTTTCTGTTGCAACAGCCGGTTCAACCAAATCGTCATTTGTAGTTTGTGTCTCTAGAACCTCTTCTAGATCCACCACCTTGCCATCATCTTTATCTGTGAAAAACTCTTTTTCCAAGAATGTGGCATACTGGGAAACAAACACCTTTTGTTCCTCTTTGTGGTAGAACAGATATCCATAAGAATTCTTTGGATATCCCACAAAGTTACACATGACTGACCGTGTCTCGAGTTTGTCCGGATTCTGCTTTTTAACATAGGCCGGGCAACCCCAAATCTTAATTCTCTTAAGAGATGGTCTCTTCCCATTCCATATCTCATATGGAGTGGTAGACACGGCTTTGGTTGGAACCCTATTCAGCAGAAACGCTGCAGTCTCCAATGCATGCCCCCAAAATGAGACTGGTAACTCAGCGTCACTCATCATGGACCGGACCATATCTAATAGGGTCCTATTCCGTCGTTCTGACACACCGTTGTGCTGTGGTGTGTAAGGAGGAGTGAGCTGAGAGAGAATCCCATTCTCTTTTAGGAAGTTTGCAAATTCTGTACTGAGATACTCACCACCTCGATCTGATCGAAGCATCTTAATACTCAAGCCGGTTTGTTTTTCTACTTCTTATTTATATTCAATGAATTTCTCGAAAGCGTCGGACTTGTGCTTTAATAAAAATACATGACCGAATCTTGAGAAGTCGTCAGTGAATGTAATGAAGTATGAAAAACCGCCTCTAGCCTGTGTAGACATTGGCCTACATACATCACTATGTATGAGGCCAAGGAGCTGAGTAGCTCTTTCTCCGTGTCCGGTAAACGGAGTTTTGGTCATTTTACCCTTGATACAAGACTGGCAAGTCGCATAGGATTTATATTCAAAAGAATTTAAATATCCATCTTTATGTAACTTGTTTAGTCTTGTTTCGTTAATATGACCAAGTCTACAGTGCCAAAGAAAAGCTTCATTTAATTCTGAAAGTTTTCTTTTATTAGTGTGTTGTATACTGAAAACTGTGTGTTGATTTAGGACATATATTCCGTTATTAAGCGTACCATACCCAACCAACATTTGATTTAGGTGAATGTTCATAACATTGTTCTGCAATACAAAATTATATCCTTCATTGTCCAATAAAGAAACGGATATTATATTACATAGCATACTTGGTACAAAATAACATGGATTCAAAATCAAAATACATCCAGATGGCAACCCCAAGTGATACTCTCCCACTGCGACTGTATGTATATTGGAACCATTTCCAACGCGGAGAGTATGGTCACCTGTCTTCAAAACCTTGCTATTTCTCAGCCCCTGCATAGAATTGCAAATGTGAGAACCTGAACCGGTATCCAATACCCAGGAAGCAGAGTTTATAGAAAAACAGTTTTCAGTCACAAACGCACCTGAAGCAGAAGCATCACCATGCTTCTTCTTGAGACTTAGGTACTCCGTGCAATTGCGCTTCCAATGTCCTGTCTTGTGGCAATGAAAACATTCGCCTTTCTCCGGGTCTCCAGCTTTGGACTTTCCCTTTCCCTTCACCTTTTTAACTCCGCCCTTAGGATTAGTGGGTTTCTTCTTTTTCTTTCCCTTGGCTTTAGCTTTCGGGCGAGAAGAAGAAGACTGTCCAATAGTCATAACGGGAGTTTTTGCTGACTTCATAGTGCTCTCTGCACTCCTTAACATATTAAGGAGTTCAGGGAGTTCCTTCTCCATGCCATGCATGTTAAAGTTCACTATGAACTGAGCAAAAGTGGAGGGGAGGGACTGTAGAATAATATCTATATATTGTTCATTGTCCATTGTCCATCCAAGGTCCTCAAGCTCTTCTATAAGAGCTATCATCTTCAAAATATGGTCTCCTACTGGTGTGCCAGGGGCCATTCGCATCTGAAACAGTTTCTTTGATGCTTCGTATCGTAATACGCGGGATTGCTCCCCATACAACTCCTTTGTATGGAGCAATATACCGTGAATGTCCATGTCCTCGTGCTGCTTTTGATGTGTGTTGTCCATCGATGCAAGCGCGAGGCATTTTGCCGTGGCACAGTCAGCGTCCCATGTCTTGCGGACTTCAACGTCCGCAACTGAGGATTTTGGACCTGGGACGGGCGGGGCTGAAGCCGTGAGGACATATGATACTTTATCATAAGTCAAGGCGATTTTCAGATTCCTCAGCCAGTCTTTATAGTTGGTCCCATTCAGTTTTTTTTTATCTAGTAGAAGCTTAAGTCCAGTCATTGGTATCTGCCATTAAGAGAGAGAAAAGAATACACTCAGCGAAAGCTCTTGCATAGATTAGATTGGTTTATTATCTTGTCTAATCGATGTTTCCCACTGCTTTTATCGAGTTTTTCTTTCAAACCTTAAAAAGAAAAACTAGCCAGGATTAATTACAGTCTACAACTTCGCTAACCGTTCAGCCAGGCCAGTGTCGGTACTTTGAGGGAGGTTCCCCGTGCTTTCGCACGGACCTAATTAGAGTAAACCTCGTTTTCCCAGAGGCGGAGCCCCGTTAACACCTTTCTAGACACCTAATGAGTTAGTTAATTGTAAACTGCAAAACTCTCCTAGGAGCAACTATTGCCCACAGTGGGATCGGGATCCAACCATCACATGGAAGGTATGCAATCTCATTGCAAATTTCAACTATTGAAATTCCCGATGTGGTTTTTACCCCTAGCACTTATGACCTTAACTATGGTCAACAAATCATAAGTACCAGTCAAGTTCTACCCGTCATTTCTTGATCAATTAGACCCACCCATATGACCCTTAACTATGGTCAACAAAGTCGCATGAATGTCCTAATTAATCTGCATCATATGCAGTATAGGAAGACATCACTTAGCTACTGTACACTACGCCTTAACTAAAGTCAACAAACGTAGCACGAATACTAAGTACTCTACTTCCTAAAATGACGGAGGGTTGCGAATGATTTTTAAGAAAATCTTTAACGCTTTGAACTTGATATTGTTGTAGAATCAAATGGTTTTCAAAAGGAGTGGCTTAAGCTCCACAGTTTTGAAATATAGCTTTTTCATAAATAGCCGAGTGGTTTTCAAATCCGATTCTACAACATCTTTTAGGTTTATTTTCTTTACATTAATCACATTAATGTAATCCCATCATTTAAGTCCTAAAGCCAATCACAGAAAAGAAACGAAAATAACACGTACGCTTATGCCATCCGCATTCGCCGCAATGTTCCGTTATGCACCGTTAGGTTACTTAACTAACGGCATACCGGGATGGGACTAGCGCGGGTGTAAAACATAAGCAACGTCTACTATATATCATATATATAATATGTCATTCGTCTCAGATATCACAGAACACAGGCAGCAGAAATATAGATATAACGTGGGATATACTAGAACGTCCGTATTTAATATTTAGCCAGAATAGAAAATACGGATTCCACAGTCGTGATGAATAGCCAAGCCCACACCCTGGACCCCTACGAGAGCGGCAAGTGACCCTGCCAATTCTGGAGTTTAGGAGACCCGGTCTCGACTCCTCGAGATGGCCTCCCACTGAACCCCAGAACCCGGTCACCTGTGCTCCCCTCCTTGGGTCCATCCTAATGCGGAAAAGTAAATAATATACAACACCGGTGACACAACCTCAACCCGGAAATGCCCCAAATAAAAGAATATTACATTACATTTGAATTTACATGAATGAAAATATAAAAACTCTCATCTCACATAAAAACCCCCCGGCTATTCAATCGCGACAATCCTGCACATCATATCTCAGCAACACATAATATCACATATCATCAACGTAAGTAAGTATGCATACCCCAATTGTCGTTGACGTATAGCAACGAAACCGGCGATATCGGACATACTACACTTACGGTCACAGAAAAGAAAGTGTAAAACCGCAATATCTGGAATCCACATTCTCTTTAGACATCGCAAATGCAAAATATCACATATTCCGTATTTCATGTCTAGTAATATGAATTCCACACATTGCATCACATTCCAGATAAACAGACAGTATTGAAGTTTTCGAACGAACAATCAAATACCCAGGATTCACTAAAGCCCAACACTTGAGCAGAGTTCAAACACCTGGAGTGTGACATGGTAGTAGCGGTCCAGCCGTAGAAGGGTCAAGCCAATGCCTCACATGTGGCATGCCGTACTGCCCCAAACCCTAAGGTTCAAAGGGTAGTTCAAGACGGTCACATAATCGAATTAAGGTTTGTTGTCTTCTAGAGGTACCATCACAAAAAGACTTGCACGTATCTCCAAAACATTTAAACCCCATGAATAGTGAGCAAATGATACTCGTTCAAACACTTCATTACTTTCTAATTTACCTGGAAAAGCTACGAAATGAAAATACCGATCAAAACTACGCGTCCAAAACCATCTCCAGAAAATGCAGTACTATATTCAGATTAAACATACCTAAAACAGTATACTAGCAGATCTAGGAATTATGGTGCAATTTTTATAGCAAGATGCCACTGTACGGCCGCGGATCCGCGGCCTAAGCAAGTAATTGCCGCGGTTCCGCGGTCATATGAACAATGCACTTGATCGTATTTCACCATTATTCTTAGTTTTCCCTGCTGTATTTTTTAAGTATTTTTAATCCTGAAAAATTTCAGATTTTAAAATTTGTCCAGAGAGGGTCCAAAAGTTCGTATTTTTTTTCGATCGGGATTTTTACTTCGTAAAAGCGTCGCCTAATGTTCTAGGTTGGCTCTGATACCAATGAAAGGTTTGTCTAGCACCCTATGAAGAGTTTTGAAGCATCACATGTCCAAAAGTTTATATTTTTATGGTGCTAAACGAACATGCAAAGGAATCGATCCTAGAAAATTAGGGTTTCGAAACTTTAAGCTAATAAAAATTAGGGTTTGAAGGCTACAACCTTTGTAGCTCCCCTTTTGCTTGACTCCTTGATCTCTAGGGTGTTGGAAGAAGGTCCACTTGTAGTCCTCTTTCGTCCACGACGATCCACCCGAAGTTTCCCGTCCAACCTTGCAACTTTGGTAAAGCAAAGAGAACACTCTAATCAAGTTGGCTAAACTTGAGTAGAATGATGTTGTGGCTATGGATCTCACTTCAAAAACCTTTCTTTAATTGTGTTTAACTCACTAGAAAAAACTAGAGAGGAGAAGGTGAAGGAGGATGAAGATGGTGGCTATTTTTTAACTAGAGGTGAAAATAAAATAACCCTTAGTTGAAAAGAAATGAAATATAACCTTTTATATTTTATTCCTTCTTGCTTTCAACCATGATTAAATGATGGATAGTTAATTTAACTTGGGTTTTAAATGATAAAGAGAAGGATAACCCTAGGTTAGTAGTGGTTGAGCATGGTTAGGTCAAAGGAAGAATGTAGAAGCTAGAATGATTATCCTTTCCTTTTTCATTTTGTTTTAAAACCAAAATTAAATAATAATCCATTATTTAATCCTTGGTGTGAGTCTTATATTGCCACTATTTCCATATGTTAACAACCATGATAGATTGGTGTATGTATGTGTGTATGTATGCACATCCATATGTGCATGAAACTAGCATGAAAGAAAGAAAGAAAAGCACACATGCATGCACACATCCATCATCCAAGAAAAGATTTTAAGTGAGAAAACTAATGGTTAAATGATAAATCAACACTTGATTTATCAATCCGGTCATATCTCATATGACCACACCAAAAGCAGTTCACCCGATCAATGTTCGGTATCATATACGCACATTTTAATCGGGTGCTTGCGCATATCGCATACGCGCACTACAACGTTTCGCCTGGACTGGGTAACTCCTTTGTGGGACTCTAAGACTCATCAATACGCCGACAGAGGGTGATGATCATATCAGGTACCCCCAAGCCGCAAGCGGTCAGCTAAACGTAACGGCCACCCGGGTATTGAGCGATCAGAAGAAAACAAGCGAACCTGCTACATCTCCTGTCGAGCCATCCGGCAACACTACCGTACAGTCCGGTCTCTTCGTCAGATATGCTGCATATCGAGCCTAGGGATGGTCACGTCGACCCTAATAACTCAATAAGTCATGCCGGTGAATGGTCTATAACAGATCGAGAAACTACCGATAACACTTATCAGCAAATCTCAGCAGCCCTGGCCAGGGACTTGCTGTTATAACCAGTCGGGTACAGCACAGCATCATCTCCCAATACCGGGAGAGACAAAACCCATCCTATCGCTCATCGTCTTCGTGTGTCTCGGGACTGTACCCAACGGCCACCTGTTTGCACGACTCGGTAGAGCAGTGGTAGGGTGGCAATCAAAGTACACTGGGAGAACACACAAGACTCTATGACGATCTCGGGTCTACAGACTAACCTGTACCAGTGTTACCTGAGAACTGCTATCCGACGATAGATATAATTCCATATAGGAGTTCTCAGTGAGTCTGTCCAGTGTACCCAGTCACCACTGAGCACCCGTATATGATCTTGATGTCAAACATCGATGAATGTGGGAACATCCATCGCCCATCGCATGGGTCTAGTATCATATACGCTAGTCTACTCTGGTATATCAATGCCCTGTCTCGATATACCCACGACTAGGGACTTTCCAGGATATGCTTATAGACTACAGATGTCCCACTAGTATGATCTTCATCATAATCAGAGCAGTCAAGCCAATATCCTCAGGGCTTTATCAGCATGTATGAGTGAATAATAGGCATGATCAAATCAACATGTCAGATAAAGAAGAACCAGATAGCATACTATCATGTCGAGCAAGAATGCATACTGAATATATATACATGTATAGATACATCCACTATCACATAATGGCCTCTAGGGCATACATATTGTTGGAGATAGTGCCCTCATAGTCAATTATTGGATCGCACGTACGTGATTGCAATGATTGCGGAGGACCTATACCGGTATGACAGTCTTACTCAAGATGATAGTATGCTATCTGGTTTGCCTTTATCAGTCGTGTACATGTTCAGGTGACTGATTGCATGTTACACTTTGATAGAGCCCTTAGGATCTTGCTTTACTACCAACAGTATGATGGCGATCATATACGTGAGAGTTGGGTAGTTTATATGCATATCCTTAATTGTGGTCCCTAGTCGTGGGAGTTTCGAGACAGGGCATCGATACTCCGGAGTAGACTAGTGTATACAGTCGAGACCCCGACGAGGGGCGGTGGCCGGTCTCACAAGCCACTGGTGTCAGTTGGATCACCTTAGATGTATACAGGTGCTCATTGGGTTATGAGTACACCGGACAGGACTCGCCGGGAATCTGCTAGTTAGTATTATATCTACCGTCAGATAGCAGTTCCCTGGTGACATGTGTACAGGTTAGTTCATCGACCTGAGGTCGTCATTTGTCTCGTGTGAGTTCCCACTGTGCTTTGATTTCTACCCTACCACGGCTCAAAGGATTCGTGCAAACAGGTAGCTTTTGGGTACAGTCCCGAGCCATATGGAGGCACGTGAGCGGATCGGCAGGGGATTCGTCTCTCCCGGTATTGGGGGCGAGGTCGTGCTGTGTCTATGAGAGCCATTACACAAATCCATGGCCATGGTAGGAGATTTACTGGTAGGTACTCCAGTAGTATCTCAGGGTGTATTGAAGCTTCACTCCGACACGACTTATACTGCTATTGGGGGTCTGACGTTACTAGCCCCCTAGGCGGATATGCGATACTCATTGACGAACGGACCGGACTGTATATACATTGTCACTGTTAGGCTCAGTAGGGTTTTTCGGAGGAGTTCGCTCATCGGTCTCCCTTGAGTTCGCTCCTCGGCCACCCTTGAGGTCAGTCCATGGGCAGCCGTTACGCATAGCTAGTGCCGCTGACGGTTTGTGGTTAAACCCACTGCCAGGGTGCTGACGAGTCATTAGAGTCCCCCACAGACAGTTTCCCAAGTTCGGGCGAAACGTTGTAGAGGCCGTATGGTTTTATGGCAGGGTTCGGAAAATGCACTTGCGTTTACGCACGTGTCAGTTTTCGGGCAGATGATACTGGTCGGCTTTGGTTTAAGCCGGATCCGAGTATTATATTGAGTAGGTATAATATCTTTGTCTCAGTTGCATTTGTATTCGGTCGTAATACAAATGCGGGTATATTTATACAGTTTCGGGGTTGTCCTGAAATTCGTTTCAGGATCACTTTTGGAAGTTGCCAGTTTCCAGTTTTCTATCAGCCGTCTTTTAACATTCGGTTAAAGACGGATTTATCTTTTCTTCAGATATGAGTGAGTCATCATTCTAGAAGCTTCTAGAAGTGATGATGAGGCATATGACTCATTAGTGCATTAATGGTTTCATTAATGGCTAGATGAGGTGTTTATTTGAATCACCATTTGCATTAATGTGTTTTGGATTGGTTAAGATATTTGTTCATAATATCTTTTGCTTTTGGTCACCTCCCTCCTCCTACGGTCACCTCCCTCCATCATATAAAGAGGCCGGCCCCTCTCTCTCTCACTACACTTGTAGTTTCACTAGAAAAGATTATGATAGTATTTCGGGTGTATGGAATTTCACAGTTCATTTCATTCCATCACCCAATTCCCACGGCAACTTCATTAACCGATCGTCCACGGATTTGGACGAAGTGAGACAAAGTCATCTACTCATTCTCTACATCATTCTTGGTCGTCTCTTTTAGCAAACTTGGCGATCGAGTTGCCTCAAGTCAGAGGCGGGAGCCCGTTTAAAGAACCGATCATGTGGTGCCACCTCGACGAGGATATCGGAGATCGACGAGATCGGAGCAGCCGCAACGGAGCGTGGGATGATGGTTGAAGAACGAAGGACTCGGATCGTTCGGTATAACATTCCTACACTCTTTACAGTATGTTAGTTTAGCAATAATGGCAGATCCGGGTTAAAGTATACGATAGCGCCAGTTTAAAAGTTTTTGTTCCGCATTTGGCGTCTGTAGACTGCCGGGGCGCTAGCGTAGACTTACATTGGTATCAAAGCCTAACTATTTTGCTATACTAACTTGTGCTAACGCGTTCAAAACATCGATCGAACCGAAAATCAAAAACGATAAAATCCTTGCTTGACAGTTTCTGTTGATTTTAAATGGTCTCAAAATTTATTTCTGGATGTCTTAAAAATCTGTGCAGGCGTTTTTAAGAGCCACGACAAAATTTGGGGTCGTGATTCCTCCAAGCTGCCGCGGAAAGGCGGCCAAACCCATGGTTTGGCCGCGCTTCCGCGGCCACGTGGGGAGCACGTGCTCCCAAATTTGGTCAGTGGGTTCTGTGTTGGATTTTGGGGTTTTTGGTAAATATCGTTTTGGCCCAGATTTTGTTACTGTTCACCAGTAAGCCGTGGGGCCCACTTTTTGATATTTGGTCTTTGGTCGATCGAAATTTAAACACGTTAGTTTACAGTGCTTACATTATATCTCCGACCGGGAATGTCATTTGATCGGTAAACCGCGTCTGATTGCTATAGTTCTTTTAGACGGGTTTGCGAACGTGACATTCGCGTTGATGTTCTGTGTTGTGCTGTGATGTTGCGGATTTGTCGTGGTGGATAGCAGTGTGCAATGGTAGTACAGTTTGAGTTTATTTGTACATTTGATATTGCGGGACGAGCGTCCAACTTGTGGACTGCCGTCACTGCCTGTTGTATAATATTCTTTTGGGGCACGACCAGGTTGCGGTCAATGTACCTATTGTACTATTTTTCATTACTGTACTAGGTTTTGCCCCGAGACGGAGTGCACGGATAGCCGGGTTCTGGGGGGCAACGGGTCCGCATCTCATGGCTTTGAGAGGCAGAGGGGTCCCACTCTAGAATTGGCAGACTATTCGCCGCACTCGTAGGGGGTACAGGTTGACCCAAGGAGGGGTGCCCAAGATTGCCGGATTCCGTGAAGTGCCGGGTGTTCCATTCACTATGCTGTGGGGACTACCTCGCTTCAGGTTTTGGCGGGTAACTTGCCGCACCCGTAGGGGTCTAGGTTTCATTGCACAGGCTATCCACACGACAGGGGAACGTCGAGTTTCAGTAGCGGCTCTGTGAAACTCGGGGATCCCAGATTATCTGTATTGTTCTGTGATGCTTATTACTTTTCTGTAATGTTGCATACTATCACGCCTGGAGCGATTATGTATATTGGTTTATATACTATTAGATGTTGTATATGTTTTACACCCGCGCTAGTCCAGTCCCCGCTCTGTCGTTAGTTAAGTAACCTAACGGGTGATGACGGGACCTAGTGACGAATGCGGATGGCATAACGTACATTTTATTTTCGTTCTTTTCTGGTGTGATTAATGATGGGACTGCGTTGATTCTGATCAATGCAAAGTAAAACAAACCTGTATACAGTTGTTGGAACAATTTTAAAGGTGTTATTGCAAAGACGTTTACTTTTGTTATGCATAGTGGTATTCAGTGGAATATCCTGCACCTCATTCGACGGGGCAAGTGCCGATATCCCTTCATCGGGACTGACCCCTTGGGCAGAAGTTTGCGTCAGCGTAATAACTTCACTATAGTCGATTACAAGTTGCTTTGCGTAGCGGTATTCAGTGGAATATCCTGCACCTCATTCCACGAGAAAAGAGCCGAGATCCCTTTACCGGGAGTGACCTCTTTAGCAAAAGGTTTTCGCCACTATATTTTTTATAAAAAAAAAAGCTATCAGGTTCCTTCAGCGATATCAAGTTCACTACGCTAAAGGTTTTTCACCAAAAACCAGCCGTAGCCCTCCGTCGTTTCTTATGGATGGTCAGTAGTATTCAAGCTATGTTTGTTGGCATACGTCAAGGCATAGTGTTTGGTAGCTGCTGGGTATTCATTTGTTGCATAGATAGATGAGTTGGTTTGGGACAGTCGTATTACCTTGTTGGCATACGTCAAGGGTATGTACGGGTGGGTTCAAATTAACAAGATAATGACGGGCAGAACTTGACATGTGACTTATGATTTGTTGACATACGCCAAGGTCATAAGAGCATGGGGCAAAAACTATATCGGGAGTTTCTAAAGAAACTGAAACATGCCAAGTATGCGCATACCATCTGGAGTATGAGTAACGTGGATGCATTCCATCACGTTATCATGCGATGAGAGTTGGATCCCGATTCCCACTGATGAGTTGGTTTACTCTTCGGGTGATCCCGATTGATTCTTCTTTAGGTTTGGAGGAGAATTTGACAGAACAGTGGGAGGTTTCCGGATTAGATAAAGTGATGACCATTCTGATCTAGGTTAGAGTGCACGCAGAGTGTTTCTTTTCTCTCTCTCTCTTTGGCAGCGACCTTTGACCGACCCTAGACTTTGACTCAGTGACCAGGTTGACCGAACCTTCTTAAAATACTGGCTTTTGAATTGTCTGAGTTGCATAAGTCATTGCCACTCCTTCTTTTACCCTTTGAATTTCTCAGAACACCCGTATTACTACGGATATCCACTTCCATTGGATAGATCCATCGTATGGTTATATACGAACTCGAAGGGACTTCTTCGGGGATGGATCCAGGTTCAGGAGAAATAGAATTGGTTTATTCAGTTGTCTTTTATTATCACCTTCTCTCAGGTTGCGAGAGCTCCTTGGTTTAGGAGAGTACACCTATTACGCTTATTGGATAGTCTTATTCCAAACCATAGGCTGGTGCCGAAAGGTAGGGAATGAAGAAAACCAATTAGCCTAAGTAGGGTGTGCAGAAGGTAATATGTAAAGACAAAATAAAGGGATTAGAAAGAGGGCAAAGTAAATTGCGACTGATATCATTCATGACCAAAACCGCGTACTTCATCGCCGCTCCTATTTCACTTTTAAAAAGAATAAGGTATTATTCAGTTGTCTTTTATCGTCACCTTCTCTCAGTTGCGAGTACTCCTTGGTTTAGGAGGGTACACCTATTATGCTTACTGGATAGTCTTCTTCCAAACCATAGGCTGGTGCCGAACGGTAGGGAAGGAAGAAAACCATTTAGCCTAACGATGGTGTACAGAAGGTAACGACTAAAAACAAATAAAGGGATTTGGAGAGATGGCAATAAAATATACGGTTGAAGTCATGAATTGGATTATGGAAGAGGCATTGCTATGAATACCAGGATACCCCTACGAAACATTTTTCATGTTTCAGTGCATTGTTAAAAGAAAAACTGTTTTCCCGATTAGACACTTACTCCAAGGGTATGTATTTACCAGGTTTCATTCTCATATCTGTATGGTTTTACAGATGATGAGTGGGAGTAAGATATTGGGAATTAGGTGATCGTCCTCATTATATCGGAATTCGTTGTAATTGTTGATATTTGAGGAAATCGCCAGGGTACAATTTTCCACCTACAACGCACAGGTTTTGAGTTGTTCAACCCAGCGGACTTATACAGAGTATTGTATGTTGTCCAGTGTCCATCAGGACAAAGGGGTAGGTCCTCGTACTATGTTCTGTTTACTTATGACTTATCTAGTTTTTTAGACAAGTGTTTCGTAGAAATACAAGGTCTAAGTTATGAGAAGTTGTGGGTATAAGAATAAAGTAGAGAACCAGGTATCACAAGTATCGGGATTCTTCAAAGAGGTCGAAGATGTAGATTCTTGTGATTGGTATTCAGATGATAGTAATGATTTTGAGAAACTTGTTTCTATTTCAGGTTGCTCATAATTGGATGGATTCCTAAGTTGAGTAATGCTGATTAGCCTCTTTCCATTAAGTTGATATGCACTGGAGACAGCTGCATGATTTGAATCTGGTTCCAATTAAATAAGTGCCAAAGTTTCTATATTGGATATAGAATGGTTCATACCTTAAAAGATATTAAGGTACGGGGAGTTGTCCAGCTTATGCTTAAAACCAGACTCTGGATAACTCAGGGCACGTTTCTGTAATGGCTGTTTGTGGGTTGACCCTGGCTATGACGAGGGTTGATATTCTACCATTTGGAAGATCAATAGTGATATTGTTCTTGACTCGCCACAGTTTTAGTAAAAATGGATATTTTTCAGAAAACAGTAGTGGGAGTATGGTAGAACTGGAAGTAATTCCAGAACCGCGAACGATTACGGAAAATTTAATAGGACCTATACATTCAATCAGATTTGACATTCTAATAGCCACTCCGCAGGTATGGTAGGTAACCTCAGACGCCCGAGAGGTACTTCGGTAGCCTCAGAGACGGTGACAGGGAGGTTCTTATCTACCAAGAATTGACACTACTGTTGTTCCAAGATATGAGACCCGGTAGGAGGGTTGTCGTAGTCAGTGGGAGCAGCGGAAGCATAGTGGGCAAGATGCTTATATCTATTTATAGACTTGAGCAGTAATAGCGGAGAAAGATCATCTAATTTTGATGTGACAGTCATGGGTTTGACTTCAATCAGAATAAGGGATGGATCAGTTAAGAAGGTAGTAGGGTGTGATGTCATGGTATCTGGATGACATACACAGAGTAGGAAGTAAAATTCCTATACTACGATCGGTTGTACTGTGGTCGTCACACAGTTGTTTCTCCAGACAGGATATGGATATAATATTTGACATTATGGTTTCTAGATCTATGGTTTTAGATCTGGATTTGGGTAGTTTCCCAATGTGGGTACTTTGACAGATATTCTAATGGTTTTTAGAATAGTTGACTCCTAGCATGGTGGTGTACCTGCAGGTGATGGAGTCACCCTCTCTAAAGGTGTCGTACAGACTAAAGGGGAGAGGGATGTGCATTGGCAGATCACTTGCTTAGGCAATTGAGTCAATCATGAGATGTCAAGTACCACACCAAATGTTGGTTTTGCACTAGATGCAATAAGTTTATATTAATCCAATCCTGGAGAAACATAAGGAAGCAGTTATAGAACATAAGTGCATGTTCTACGGATTTGATGACGGCAGCCTCCTTCGGGAGACGATTATCATTCCAGGCTTCAAAGGTGACATGGATGACAGAGTGATTGTCAGAGTTATAGTTTTTCCCTCTGACGAAGAGGGACAGTATTATGGACAGGTGGTCCAAGAGGATACTGTGGGAAGCAAGGTGCCCGATACTGATTAGGTTCAGTGATCGATTCAGTCTAAGAAGTTTGGATATGGAGTTCATTTATGAACTAAGGTCCCATCAGATATCCAGACATGTTCTAAGACAGGTATTACTCAATTCGAGAGATGGTTTTCTCCGCGAACTTGAGATTAAGAGAGATATAGAAAGATACTTCTAGGCGGATCCACTCACTGAGGATATTTCTCGAACACAATAGTTTTACAAACGGGCTTTGTGAAACTGATTAGTAGAGGAGTTGGATGTTTGGTTTCACACGGGCTGTGAGTAGTCGACATCGCAATATTAGCCTTGAGTGCAAGTGGGAGATTGTTGGAGATAGTGCCCTCATAGTCAATTATTGGATCGCAGGTACGTGATTGCAATGATTGCGGAGGACCTATACCGGTATGACAGTCTTACTCAAGATGATAGTATGCTATCTGGTTTGCCTTTATCAGTCGTGTACATGTTCAGGTGACTGATTGCATGTTACACTTTGATAGAGCCCTTAGGATCTTGCTTTACTACCAACAGTATGATGGCGATCATATACGTGAGAGTTGGGTAGTTTATATGCATATCCTTAATTGTGGTCCCTAGTCGTGGGAGTTTCGAGACAGGGCATCGATACTCCGGAGTAGACTAGTGTATACAGTCGAGACCCCGACGAGGGGCGGTGGCCGGTCTCACAAGCCACTGGTGTCAGTTGGATCACCTTAGATGTATACAGGTGCTCATTGGGTTATGAGTACACCGGACAGGACTCGCCGGGAATCTGCTAGTTAGTATTATATCTACCGTCAGATAGCAGTTCCCTGGTGACATGTGTACAGGTTAGTTCATCGACCTGAGGTCGTCATTTGTCTCGTGTGAGTTCCCACTGTGCTTTGATTTCTACCCTACCACGGCTCAAAGGAGTCGTGCAAACAGGTAGCTTTTGGGTACAGTCCCGAGCCATATGGAGGCACGTGAGCGGATCGGCAGGGGATTCGTCTCTCCCGGTATTGGGGGCGAGGTCGTGCTGTGTCTAGGAGAGCCATTACACAAATCCATGGCCATGGTAGGAGATTTACTGGTAGGTACTCCAGTAGTATCTCAGGGTGTATTGAGGCTTCACTCCGACACGACTTATACTGCTATTGGGGGTCTGACGTTACTAGCCCCCTAGGCGGATATGCGATACTCATTGACGAACGGACCGGACTGTATATACATTGTCACTGTTAGGCTCAGTAGGGTTTTTCGGAGGAGTTCGCTCATCGGTCTCCCTTGAGTTCGCTCCTCGGCCACCCTTGAGGTCAGTCCATGGGCAGCCGTTACGCATAGCTAGTGCCGCTGACGGTTTGTGGTTAAACCCACTGCCAGGGTGCTGACGAGTCATTAGAGTCCCCCACAGACAGTTTCCCAAGTTCGGGCGAAACGTTGTAGAGGCCGTATGGTTTTATGGCAGGGTTCGGAAAATGCACTTGCGTTTACGCACGTGTCAGTTTTCGGGCAGATGATACTGGTCGGCTTTGGTTTAAGCCGGATCCGAGTATTATATTGAGTAGGTATAATATCTTTGTCTCAGTTGCATTTGTATTCGGTCGTAATACAAATGCGGGTATATTTATACAGTTTCGGGGTTGTCCTGAATTTCGTTTCAGGATCACTTTTGGAAGTTGCCAGTTTCCAGTTTTCTATCAGCCGTCTTTTAACATTCGGTTAAAGACGGATTTATCTTTTCTTCAGATATGAGTGAGTCATCATTCTAGAAGCTTCTAGAAGTGATGATGAGGCATATGACTCATTAGTGCATTAATGGTTTCATTAATGGCTAGATGAGGTGTTTATTTGAATCACCATTTGCATTAATGTGTTTTGGATTGGTTAAGATATTTGTTCATAATATCTTTTGCTTTTGGTCACCTCCCTCCTCCTACGGTCACCTCCCTCCATCATATAAAGAGGCCGGCCCCTCTCTCTCTCACTACACTTGTAGTTTCACTAGAAAAGATTATGATAGTATTTCGGGTGTATGGAATTTCATAGTTCATTTCATTCCATCACCCAATTCCCACGGCAACTTCATTAACCGATCGTCCACGGATTTGGACGAAGTGAGACAAAGTCATCTACTCATTCTCTACATCATTCTTGGTCGTCTCTTTTAGCAAACTTGGCGATCGAGTTGCCTCAAGTCAGAGGCGGGAGCCCGTTTAAAGAACCGATCATGTGGTGCCACCTCGACGAGGATATCGGAGATCGACGAGATCGGAGCAGCCGCAACGGAGCGTGGGATGATGGTTGAAGAATGAAGGACTCGGATCGTTCGGTATAACATTCCTACACTCTTTACAGTATGTTAGTTTAGCAATAATGGCAGATCCGGGTTAAAGTATACGATAGCGCCAGTTTAAAAGTTTTTGTTCCGCATTTGGCGTCTGTAGACTGCCGGGGCGCTAGCGTAGACTTACATATATCCAACACCTCATATATAATTCGGCATAAATCCCATCTATTGATTCCATGATGAGGACATTGGACAAGCAGATCCTTGAAACGTTCAAAGCACTTCCAAAATGGTTCATTAGGAAGCTGGGTAAATTGGTTGATCTCGCTCCTAACACGGGCGGTTTTATGGTTTGGGTAAAACTTCTTAAGAAATGCTATTATGAATTCATCCCAATTAGTGATAGAGTATGCAGCAGTATTATAAAGCCATTTTTCTGCCAAGTCGCACAGAGTGAATGGGAGAAGATGCAAGCGCATAGCATCTACAGTCAGTTGTGAAGTACCCATCATTACGCATAAGTTTTCGAATTTAGTGATGAAAACGTACGCGTCTTCAGACTCAAGCCCGTGAAATTTGGGCAATAGATTGATGTAGTGGGGTTTAATTTCAAAATTATCCCCGTTGGCTGGTGGAATAGATAAGCAAGTGGGAAGTGGACCACGGATAGGATAGCATCTCTCTTGGAGAGAGATGCGCTTTGGATTCTGCTCACCTACGGGCGGTGGCAGCGTGGTGTTATAACCTGATGGAGTACTGTCCATCTCGGTCGATGTGGAGGATGGTGGGGAAAAAGAAGATGAAGAAGCACCGACTTCAGAGTCGATAGCAGGAACGCGGACAAGACAGGCACTAGAATCCTGTGTCCAGCCGAGCATGCACTAAGCGGGTTTAGCGCAAGTGGCAGCGTGTGTGTTATTTAAAATTGTTTTGTTTTGAAAAAGTGGACTTAAGACAAATCACACAAAAATGCACAAAAATCACACAATAATCGTTAAATATACAATTTGCAGTTTTGTTTATTTATGATATTGATCGAATAAGAATTCAACACAAATATTAAGAATAAAAAATTACGCACGTATCCCTGACAACGGCGCCATTTGATTGATTCGAAAGAATGTAGTTTGTAGAATAACAGCAATCAGAACCTGTTTGCACTGCTTTTACACAACAACTACCCAAGAAACGAAAGGACCCCGGAAGTCCTACAATTTCTATTTCTATTGGGGGTAAAAATATCAATCGTGCTCTACTCGATTTAGGTGCTAGTGTAACTTGTTTCCTTATTCTGTTTATGAGCAATTAGGGATCGGAGAGTTAAAACCGGCGCATTGTACTCTCCAGATGGCCGATCGATCTATCACCCAACCTAGGGGTGAGCTAGAGAATGTGTTAATCAAAGTCGGGGAATTTATATTTCCTATGGAATTTATCGTTATAGATACACAACCTGTAGCGAACTCATGAAACCAAATTCCGGTGATTTTAGGTCGACCTTTTCTTGCGACTTCCAACGCTGTAATCAACTGTCGTAATGGCTCTATGACCCTATCCTTCGGGAAGATGTCAATATAGCTTAATATTTACAAGTTGGGAAGTGTACCCTCCGAACCTTCTGCTCAAGCATGTTCTGTCGAATTAATGGATGTCGACAGCAGCGAATTTGATCAGCTTCATGATACTGATCTAGACTCTTTTCATATGTTGTTGTTTGACCCAACTATGTATTATACATACACGGACTCTTCCACCGAGTTGTCCGGGTCAATATCTAACGCTGATGAGGAACTTTTTATAGAGTCTGACGATCACCCCATTTTTTCTGATGACATTATTCTTCGGGATATCGATGAAAGCTTTGAGGAAATTTTCGCTGATGAACTCGCATTTTTAAAAGACACAGGTGTTGAGATGAATCAACTCGAAGATAAAAATATTGAATCTCCACCCCTTCTTTTGGACAATCACAAGAATGCGAGTAATCCATCATCACTATCACCGTGTCGTCTCTCCAAAACAAGATGCAAACACATTCTATCCCACTACTTATCTTTTCCCCACTTCTTCCTACGTCTCTACAACATGTTCTTCCACCAACTGATACACTATACTGATAAAATCTTCGAATGGTTGGTGTTGAGTTTTGGTCTTTGCAAAGCTTGGCATTGACCAATAACTTTGACCCCCTCTTGTGATTTTCAATGCTTAACTCAAGTTTGGGGGGGGGGTATAATTTGGCTCTAGAAAATAAAATTTGTCCTCAAAATTGTGAGCCAAAAATAAGTTGGGGGGAGGATTTTCACTTTCAATTTTTGTTGCCCCTTTAATAACCTTTCCTCCCAAGTCTACAGGTTTTTGAGATTTATAAGAAACAACAGTGAGGAGACTGCTGCAAACAGGTTTGGGGGAGGTTTGTGCTTATTTATGCCTTACTTTGCATTATACTATATATAAGCACACACAAAAAAAATATTGTGATAATAAACGATTAGATAATAAAAAATTACATCCAAAAGATTAGAAAAATTTAAGAAAACCAAGAAAGTTAGAAGTTTTCTTAAACGAAACTAGTAATAAGTAGTTATGAGTCGTTGTCCCAAGGGTTAGTAAGATGAAGGAAGTTTCTCTTCTGGAAGCCAAACATTTGAATGTTGATACCCTACTATATGCACTTACACACATCTTAAAACTCGGGATAGTAGAGGATACCTTGAAATGCTCTTGTCTAAAAGCCAAAGTATGAAGGAAATAATAAATGAAAAATAAAAGATAAAATGGTGAGAAAAATGAACACTGGTTTTGTTATCGCTAAGGTATCAATAAAAAAATATAGCGAGGGTGCTTCATCACCTGGTGCTTAAGACCAACTGGTTTGAGAGTCACTGCTAAGCCTTAGGTGGTGCAAGACGAGGAAAATACTAAATACACCGTATAAGTGATCACATGAGTAATCGGTAGGTTAGTACCTCAAGAAGTATTAACGGTCGCATGAAAAAATGTGTAAGCAAATTCCGTCTAAATATCAATTAAAAAGTACTGAGGTAGATGGACAAGAGTATGATAGCTTGAATTGAATTCTCCGAGTGTAAGGATGTCTTTTACACACACGTAGGGTTATATGATCGGTGTTTGGAAGAAAGATAGGAATGAAGAATAAAGACGATATTTTATTGAGGGATGATGTGATTTCTAACATCTTTTCATGACTATTAAGATAGGGCTCATAACAACCGAAAAGCTAGTATTAGTTGGAAACTCTAATTTTCAAAGTCTTTCTTTTACAATTCTTATCTTTACATGTAACTTTCGCCATCTCTCTTTTATTATAGGATTTTGTGGGTGTAATCCGCTGAAAATCCTCAGGAGACAACACTCCTCCTACTAGGGTCACTTAGAGGTTTAACGGCTTGTTGCACGTACTCAGTGCAATCGTGTTGCCTACGAAAGTGTGCTTAGCTCTCTCCTTTCTTTTTCTCCCTCTCTTGAATAAACAAGTTTGCTCGGGACGATCAAAGATAAGTTTGGGGGTATTTGTTCAGTTGATAAAACTGCACATTTAATATGGCATTTTTCCTACTATTCTTTATAATAAAAGGTGTTTATTATAATATATGATACATGTGAGGGTTTATCTGTAAAAATACTATTTTCATGTGTTTATATATTATAATTAACATTTGGTAGGAAAATGTAAGCATATAATATCCATGTAACATTTAGCCCATTTAAATATGCTTACTTTATTAAATACCTTTGACCAATTCTTAATGGTTAAGTTAATATCTCAATAAAACAAACTCTACTAATATTATGTGTTGAGTTGTGCAGAATTTTCAGGGCTGAAATCAAGGAAATCAAAGTTGTTAGAACAAACCTGCCTAATTAAGGAAGTAAACTAAAGAAATCAATTCTGGCAGTGACGTAGAAAAGATTTTCAGTTTCCAAAGATTCAAATGATCACCACGTGTCACCAGAAAAAGCCACAAGAAAAATGAGCCCAAGATCTCCTTATAAGGCCGCTGAACCGTGGCAAAACCCACCTATTGGCCGCGGTTCCGCCGCGGATTTGTCGAGTTGTGAGTTGGGATTTTTTTGTTGGGATCTTAACTACTGGTTTCCATATTAGGAAACTAGGGTTCTGGCTCTAAGACTATAAATAAGGACCGATAGCCACTTGGAAAATTCATCAAGCTGAAGAGATCACGAAGTCCATGACAGGCTCACGCATCCAGACTGATCATCAACTGTTCATCTACCTCCTTAGAAGATATCGAGAAGAAAACTAGCATTTTGTAATCATTTTCTAAGGGAACAAAGTGTAAATGAATTTTGTTGATTAATAAAGGTAGTTCTTTTTCTTATTTTATTTCTTTGTAGTTTTAATATGATTTCCCTCTCCATCTCTTCTTATCCCAACATGCGCGAGTAATTCTCCGCTTGTTAGGGTTCGTAGGATTAGGGTAGATTAATGGATGCTGAAGATCATTAAACTCTTTTTACGTCCTATAAAGTTTATAAACTTTACCAAAAGAATCATTAACATCTTAATCGGGCGCACTACCAATTTATTGTTAGTCTCGACCGCGATTAGAGATTAGATTAATGATTGTTTTGGTAAAGGCTAGATATGAACGGAGTTCCATGTCGAGATAAGGGTTAAGAGTGGGAACCCTTTCCCTCCAGAAACCCTAATCTACATGCATCACTATCGTTCTAGTTTTAAATCTATTAAAGGATAAAAAGAGTAATCTTTAATTAATCATCCATAACTACTAAATCCTAATGAACCCTACAAGCCCCCTTTTAATATTAAAATTACATCCATAGTTAATCTAGATCTATATTTTTCATCCTTGTTTAATGTAGATCTAGAAACTATTTCCACCATTCTTTATTCTTCCTTCTCTCCTAATCAACACGCCTAAAGTAAGAATAAAAGGTTCAACGTTTTTCTGAGGACGACCCGTACTCATCTCGGTCTAGCTACACGCGACACCGTTATTGATTGCGGTTAACTACTATACACAAAATAAAGATCAATCACACATCTTTCAAGCGACTATTACAGCTTCCCGAGACATTAATCAGCTGATTACTGAATGTGTGAGAATTAAAGAGTAAATAGCAATTTCCAGGTCTTGTACTTTTTTTATTTTTTATTTCAAGACCAGATATATTTTTCAATGGTGCTCTTTTGGTGGTTAGCTTTAAATACCGTTTTTTCTTTCATACTAGGCTTTCAGGCAAGAGTATTTCAAGGTATTCTCTACTATCCCAAGTTTCAAGGTGCGCGTGCGCGCGACTTGTAGGGTATATATTTTCAGAATTATTTTTCAGACTTACTCTTCAAATAGAGCTTTCAATACTCTTCTTTCATTTCAACTTAGCCCAAGAACTGAACTCAAAATTGCTTATTTCTAAATAAACTGCAAGGACGTATATTTTCTACAGTTATACTTCAAGGAAGGTTATTTTTAGGGTTTTCAATTACTATGTTTAGGATTTAGTCTTTTCTAACTAGTCAACCGTCATATCGAACTTGAGTAAAAAATGGCCAACATTGAAATTTTTCATTTTTTTTAATTTTTAATTTTTTTTCTTTTCTTTTTATTATATGATAATAATGCAATGTAGAAAAATGCGATGCGGAATTTAAACATGCAAAGTAAAAGAACAAATATTTACATAAAAAAACGTGCAGATGCAGAATGCAAGAATAACTATTTACAACAAAACCCTACCCCTAAACTGACTCACAGCAGTGCCCTCACTGCTGCCTACGATGTCTCCTAGAACCAGACGCGACATCACTCGTTCCTGCTTCACTCCTGTCCGTTCCACGACCCCTCGATCTTGCTATTTCTTCTCGTGCCAGCAGGGTAGACATCCCCTGCTCAAGACTCGTCAAACTCTGATCAAAATTTGTCAGCATCCCCAATACTTTCTTTACCCCCCTATGAGTATGTCTCAGCAAGCGTGCTTGTGCGGCGGGGGTCAGCTCTTCATCGCTTGTTGTGGAGCTCGAGCTGGGCGTCTTGTGTATGATGTGGAGACACCCTCAAGAAGGGGTCGAATGGGAACCCCACCATGTATAAAAGCATCGAATTCCTCAACAGAAAGGAAATAGCGACACAATTGTGTCACTAACATTGGGCATGGGTAATTGGCTGCCCACTTGCCGACGCCAATCGAGTGTAAAAGCACAGTGCACATGTCATAGCGAGGGTTCTTCATCATTAATGTGTGCACAATGTGTAGGGATGGAGTGAAAAAGTGGTGTTATGCGAACTTCCAAAGATGTTGTTTTGTGCCCAACGACACACGGTTAATATGTTCGCATACAGCGTTCGAGCTTGAATACCCTTTCTAGGTTCCCTAGAACAATCATCGCCCATGAACGGCATGTAATCCTTAAAGCGGAGGGGTTGATCGTGTGCGGGGATATGAGGTATCAAAGTGACCTCGTGAATGAAGTTCCTATCTATAACAATTTCCCGCTCCCACCACAACAAGCGTATAAACCCGTATTTAGCTAAACAACCCTCCTCCATACTCTCAAAGAAATGCGCAACAAGATCCGGAATCGCGAACGTGTTCGGATGGTTATACAACAAGAAATTCCATCCGCGTTTTCGGATCTCATCGCTAAAGTAGCTACCATAAACGTCATGGGTGAATAATTGCGAGAAATACCGTTCAAATTGAAAAGTAGGAGCCATGAATATAAAACCAGAACTGTTAAATATAAAGAGGGGTGATGAAAAAATCAAACCTCCTTTGAAAATTTCAGAGGGAGAAGCTTTTGGACGGCGGCGGATCGGCGGTGGGTAGGTCGTTCGGCGGCGCTTCCGCGGCGGAGTGGAGAGAACGGCGGTGGAAATTTCAGCGGCGGCTAGGGTTTTGTGTGAGAGTTAGAATAAGGGATCAGAAGTTACAGAAAAAGAGATAGGGTGTATTTAAAGGGGCGGTCAACAAAAAGGGGTCTATTTGTACAAAAGTCCTCCCAAAAGAAGAAATTATTTATTTGTGAAAAAAATTATTATTATTTATTTATTTATTTTTTATAGATAGTTCTGAATATTTACAAAAGCACCCCCTTGTTTCTCACTTTTTTTATATATATATGGGAATTTCACCAGGCAAGAAATATCTCGACACACACAAAAAAACAAAATGGATATGCACCGGACAAGAATATCCATTATATATATACAAGATGGTATATACATACCCCCAAATTTATTCGAAATAGTATTTCCACTGTTTATGGTTGGATAACCGAAATTTGGTGGTAAACGAAGGAAGATTAGTCAATGTAAATCGGCTCCTGCAACATCAGGAGCTCCTCCGATGGTTCTGCGGTGAGGAACGGTTTTACTCTGTGTCCGTTCACTTTGAATAGTGAACCGTCATCCGGATTCTCCAAATCCATCATGTCGTGCGGGTATACACTCCGCAAAAAAAGGGTCATTTTCAGCGAGATCGAAACTTACCAGGATGGAAATAGAGTCGGGTGTCGTAAAGAAGTACCTGTTGTCCAGGCATGAAGGTTTTGCGCGTAAGGTGTTTATCATGAAACACCTTCGTTTGGTTCTTTATAACAACCGCGTTCTCATAAGCTTCATCCCGAAGCTCGTTCAGTTCGTTAAGTTGCAGCTTCCGATAGCTGCCCGCATCTTCAAGGTTTAGATTCAGCTCTTTGATCGCCCAAAATGCGTGATGCTTGATTTCCACACGAAGGTGGCAAGCCTTTCCATACACAAGCCGATAGGGAGACATTCCAAGATCATTCTTGTACGCAGTTCGAAATGCCCAAAGGGCATCAGTTAGTTTCAACGACCAATCTATACGGTTCTTGGAAACCGTTTTCTCCAAAATCTGCTTGATTTGCCGATTTGAAACTTCGGCTTGCCCACATGTTTGGGGGTGATAAGGCGTGGATAGCTTATGATTAATAGAGTATTTTCGCATCAAGACCTCGAAAGTCCTATTACAGAAATACGTCCCATTGTCGCTAATGATTGCACGGGGGTGCCCAAACTGGGAAAAAATATTTTCTTTAAGGAATCTAACGACAACCTTGTTTTCGTTCGTCCGGCTTGGCACTGTCTCGACCCATTTAGAGACATAATAAAAGCTAAGAGAATATACAGGTTCCCAAAAGAGCTGGGAAACGGCCCCATGAAATCAATTCCCCAAACGTCGAAAATCTCAATAACCAAGATTGGTTAGAGCGGCATCTTGTTTCTTCTGGAAATCCGGCCCAAGTGTTGGCACCGGGAGCAAGTCTTGCAGTAATCATGGGTATCTTTGAAGAGTTATGGCCAGTAAAGCCACATTGCAAGACTTTCTCAGCTGTCTTTCTTGGGCCAAAATGCCCGCCACATGCTTGATCGTGGCAAAACGACATCACACTCTTGAACTCATTATCAGGAAGACACCGAAAAATAATTTGGTCTGGACAGTACTTGAACGGTAGGGTTCGTCCCAGTAAAAGTGTTTTACTTGGGATAAAAATCTAAGTTTGTCCTGACTTGACCATTCGTTCGGTATTAGTCCTGTCGCCAAAAAGTTCACAATATCTGCGAACCAGGGTTCGCACGATACTGTCAAGAGTTTTTCATCAGGAAAAACATCATTAATTAGGAGAGGAAGCGTCGGCGAAGAAGGAAGTCGTGAAAGATGGTCGACCACTACATTTTCACATCCTCTTTTGTCCTTAATGACAAGGTCAAATTCTTGAAGTAAGAGAATCCAACGTATTAACCGAGATTTTGCATCTTTTTTCGCAAAATGATGTCGCAGAGCTGAATGATCGATGTAGACAATGATTGGAGAGTCGATCAAATAAGGCCTGAATTTCTCTAAAGAAAACACAACAGCCAAGAACTCTTTCTCGGTTGTTATGTAATTCATTTGGGCGTCGTTCAGGGTCTGACTTGCATAGTAGATTACGTGCGGCATTTTATCGATGTGTTGTCCTAGGACTGCACCGATAGCAAAGTCGGATGCATCGCACATAATCTTAAAGGGATGCGTCCAGTCAGGTGAAGAAAGAATGGGAGCAGAGGCGAGTGAGCTTTTTAGAGATTCGAAAGTAGTCAAACAGCTCGAGTCGAAGTTGAATATGGTATCCTTGGCCAGAAGAAGAGTCAAGGGCCTAGCAATCTTGCTAAAGTTCTTGATAAACCGTCTATAAAAACCGGCATGGCCAAGAAAAGCTCGGATATCTCTGACACATCTGGGAGGAGGGACGTTGGAAATGACTTCAATCTTTGCTTTGTCAACCTCAATGCCATTTCGTGAAATGATATGTCCTAGGACAATACTTTCACGTACCATGAAGTGGCATTTCTTCCTGTTTAAAATGAGGTTTTTATCCTTACATCGGGTAAGGACAGCGTCAAGATGTTGCAGACACTCGTCGAAAGAATCGCCAAAGATGGAGAAATCATCCATGGATATCTCCAAAAATTTCTCAACCATGTCAGAGAAAATTCCCATCATACACCGCTGAAAGGTAGCGGGAGCATTGCATAGCCCAAAAGGCATGCGGCGATATGCGAACGTGCCGAAAGGACAACTGAACGTGGTTTTGTCATGGTCTTTCTCGGCGATGGGAATCTGGTTGTAGCATGAGTAGCCGTCCAGAAAACATTAGTACTCATGTCCAGCTAATCTTTTGAGCATTTGGTCAATGAATGGTAGCGGAAAGTAATCCTTTCGCATTGCGGCGTTGAGTTTCCGATAATCAATGCATACTCGCCACCCTATCTGGGAGCGAGTAGGGATCAACTCAATCGCCTCGTTTATGATGACCGTAATGCCCGACTTCTTAGGGACAACGTGTATAGGACTGACCCACTGGCTGTCTGAGATAGGGTAAATGATACCACTATCCAGACATTTGATGATTTCCTTTTTCACAGCCTCCTTCATGACTAGATTTAGTCTCCTTTGTGGATCCCTAGCTGGTTTGGCATCATTCATCATATGAATGTGATGTTCAACAATGAGGGGACTAATCCCCTTGTTGTCCGCCATCGTCCAGCCGAAAACTTGCCGATTGGATTGCAAGACCATGAGAAGGGCTTTCTCTTGCTCTAGAGCTAGAGAAACTGGGATGATGACAGGTAGGGTCTCGTTTTCACCTAAGTAAGCATACTTGAGGTGAGACGGCAAAGGCTTGAGTACGAGCATAGGAGGTGAGACGACAGAAGGCGGGTTTGGAGAGAATGTCTCGAACTCAAAAGATTCCAACAGGGACTCAAAGTGAGTGTATGCGACCGAGTCAGATGGTTCAACTAACGCATCTGAAAATTCGAAAGATTCAAACTCGGGCGGTGACAAGCCAAGATCATTTGAAAAATTGAAACACTCGTAATCACTGGCGGAAGTGGAAGCAGCAGCAGGTTCAAAGAGGAACGCACTAGTGGCGTCAAGATCACTGTGATCAAATAAGAATTCATCAAATTCACAGTCCTCTGGGGCGATCTCCTGGATGGAACAAACATCTAGTATATGAGCACTTGGTTCGGATGGCTGATTCCCTAATTTAAAAATGTTGAGTTCAATTGTCATGTTGCCAAAATATTGGTTCATCGAACCATTTCGACAATTGATCACAGCATTTGAGGTTACAAGGAATGGGCGACCGAGTATCACCAGAATTTAATTCCGGGGGTTAGCTACAGGTTGTGTATCTAAAACAATGAAGTAAACGGGGAATATGAAGTCCCCAACTTTTATTAACACATCCTCTAACTCACCCCTAGGATAGGTGATAGATCGGTCGGCCATTTGAAGAGTACAGTGTGTGGGTTTCAGCTCTCCTACACCTAGTTGCTCATATACAGAATACGGAAGCAGTTTAACACTGGCACCAAGATCCAAAAGAGCGCGGTTGATGTTCTTACCCCCAATGGTTATTGAAATCGTAGGATGGCCAGGGTCCTTCCGTTTTTGAGGTAAAGCTTCGGTAAGATCATCACTCACGGTACTTGATAAGAAAACCTTCTTTGGTACCTGAGATTTCCTCTTCTTAGTGCACAAGTCCTTTAAGATTTTTGCGTAAGATGAGACTTGCTGGATTGCATCTAAGAGGGGAATGTTGATGTTAACCTGTTTGAACAACTCCAGAATATTCTCCATTTGTGGATTTTGTTTATTGGACCTCAACCGGTTTGGAAATGGAACGTTTTTGAAATTGGTTGAGTCCAATACTTGTGGAAGAGATTGTGGAGTTGGAACGGATCCCAAAACTGGAGTTTGAGTGGAGTGAGAAGTGGATCCATTTGGAGCAGCAAAAGAAGAAGAAGATCCTTTTGAAGACTGGATAATAGACTCAGAAGAAGGAGTAGAAGAAACGGCCGGGGTGTCATCATCTATCTGTGTGCCAATGTTGTTGTGCAGTATCCTTCCATATCTCAATGTAGTCACGCCACTCACATTATGGTTCCGTTGTTCAAGAGCAACATGTAAATTATATGGGTGACCAGGATTTGAGAGTGGTTGAGATGGATGCTTCCATTTCTCTCGCTCGCTTAAAGCCGCGTTCAGCTGTGCAATCTGTGCTTCGATGGTCTTGATGCTTTGCCCGTGTGCAGTGGTGTGTTGTACCAGAGACTGAATAGAATACTGGATATTGGCGGTGGATTGAGTCGATTGCTTTACAAATGCCTCCAGACTCCGTTCTAGCGAGGAAACCTTATCGTTGTTTGACGGAACAAATTTTTTTTGAGGAAAAGAATTGTTGCAGGGTGAAAAGTTATACATCAGATTTTGAAAAGGTTGGGGTTTGAAGGGCTGCTGAAATTGTTGTTGAGTTTGTTGCTGAGCTTGTTGTTGAGGAGGAGGAGGTCTCTGGAAGTTGTTATGGCCTTGGAATTGATGCTGGTTCTGATTCCAAGAGAAATTGGGGTGGTTCCTCCAACCGGGATTGTATGTGGAAGAGTATGGATCATTTCTTGGTCTTTACTGAAATGCAGCATTAACCTGATTCTGTCCTTGAGATGGTGGATTATAAGGACACTCTTCGGTCAAATGAGATAGATCCGAACAACAAGCGCAAATGGTACGGGGGGAGGAACAGGGGCAGGAGAAAGGGATGAAAATTTGCTCTCAATTGCTTCCAGTTTCCGCGTGATTGCAGCCATCTCGGCTTTCATTGCAATTAAGATGTCGAGTTGATGAACTCCTGCCCTAGAAAGACCGGAAGAAGTAGAAGAAGAGGAAGAAGTGTTCGGTCTAGTGCTCTCCCATTGAAGCGTCTGTTCCGCAAGATCATCGAAGAATTGCTAAGCTTCCTCGTCAGATTTGGATAGGAAGTGGCCCTGACAAATGGTCTCCAGCAACTGCTCAGTTGCTGGATTCAGACCCTCATATAAAGTTTGGCAAAGTTGCCATCTCTCAATACCGTGATGAGGAAACTGAACAAGAAGGTCCTTGTACCAGTCAAAGCACTTCCAAAAAGGTTCGATTGGAAGCTGGGTGAATTGATTTATTTCGTTTCGGATCTGTGCGGTCTTATGATTCGGGTATAATTTTTTTAAGAAACGCTTTTACAAACTCGTCTCAACTGGTTATCGAATGAGATGCGGTGCTATACAACCACTTTTCAGCAAGGTCGCACAAAGTGAAAGGAATAACTCGTAGCTGTATAGCGTCATCAGACAGTTGGGTTATCTTCATTATTGCACAAACGTTCTGGAATTTATTGATGAAGATGTAGGAATCTTCGGATTCAAGCCCGTGAAATTTGGGCAACATGTTGATGAAGTATGGCTTAATTTCAAAATTATCCCCATTGACCGGTGGAAGTGAAAGACAAGTTGGAAGTGCAGCGCGGGTAGGATAGAAATGATCCTGGAGCGCGATGCGCTGTGGCGCTTCAACAGGAGGTGGTTTTGTGTTATTCGCACCCAATAGAGGTGGAATTAGTCCCTGGGGAGGTAAAAGGATGTTAGGAGGAAATCCTGACATCTCGGAAGAAGAATTTAGTGATGGTGATGGTGATGGTGAAGGTGAAGATGTATGAACAGAATCTCGGTCAACGTCGGAGTTGGCCGGCAAAGGTAAGGGTGAAAGAGGAATGGAGGGAGTTTCAACGTCGGAGTCGATCGCATAGTCGGTTGCGACTAACGAAATGCGGACTAGGCGGGCACTAGTGTCCCGAGTCCAACCGAACATACACTAGACGAATTTACTATAGTCAAAGCGTAGAATGTGAGGGTAAGAAAATGTCAATGGAGAAATGTTGGTGAAAAGGGAAATTTGGTGACAGATGGCAAGTTTTTGTTTTTTTAAATATTTTTTTAGAAAGAGTTTTGTAAAATATATACGGATTTATGGCACAACTTCTGTAAGTCTACGGTAGCGCCCCGGCCGTCTACAGACGCCAAATGCGGAACAAAAACTTTTTGACTGGCGCTATCGTATACTTTAACCCGGATCTGCCATTATTGCTAAACTAACAAACTGTAAAGAGAGTAGAAAGGTTATACCGAACGATCCGAGTTCTTCGTTCTTTAACCATCATCCCACGCTCCGTTGCGGCTGCTCCGATCTCGTCGATCTCCGATCTGCTCGTCCAGGTGGCACCACGTCAACGATTCTTTAAACGGGCTCCCGCCTCTGACTCGAGGCAACTCGGTCGTCAAGTTTGCCAAAAGAGACGACCAAGAATGATGTAGAATATGAGAAGAATACTTTGTCTCACTTCGTCCAAAACCGTGGACGATCGGTTAATGAAGTTGCCACTCGGATTGGGTGATGGAATGAAAAAGGCTATGAAATTTCCATGCACCCTAAACCATAGTCTTTTTACCAAAAATGAAATCAATCTCTCTCTCTCTCAATGGTGGCCGGCCATATTAAGTAGAAGGAGGAGAGTGAGTGTAGGAGCAAAGGAGGTGAGTGTAAACAAAAAGATCTAAAGCAAATATCCTTAAGTAAACAAGAAACATTAAAGCTTAAAGCATGAGTCATTATAACACATCATCAAGACTTTAATGCACCAATTAATGTCAAGATGACTCATTAGCCACCTCATCACTTCTAGAACCTTCTAGAAGCATCCACACTCAACTCAAGAAAAGACAAATCCGTCTTTAACCGAATGTTAAAAGACGGCTGATAGAAAACTAAAAACTGGCAACTTCCAAAAGTGATCCCGAAACGACTTTCAGGATAACCCCGTAACTGTATAAATATACCCGCATTTGTATTACGACCGAATACAAATGCAACTGAGACAAAGATATTATATCTACTCAATATAATACTCGGATCCGGCTTAAACCAAAGCCGACCAGTATCATCTGCCCGAAATATGACACGTGCGTAAACGCACGTGCATTTTCCGAACCCTGCCATAAAACCATACGGCCTCTACAACGTTTCGCCCGAACTTGGGAAACTGTCTGTGGTGGACTCTAATGACTCGTCAGTGCCCTGGCAGTGGGTTAAACCACAAACCATCAGCGGCACTAGCTATGCGTAACGGCTGCCCATGGACTGACCTCAAGGGAGGATGATGAGCGAACTCATCCAGAAATCCTACTGAGCCTAAAAGTGAAAATGTATATACAATCCGGTCCGTTCGTCTATGAGTATCGCATATCTGCCTAGGGGGCTAGTAACGTCAGACCCCCAATAGCAGTATAAGTCGTGTCGGAGTGTAGCCCAATAACACCCTGAGATACTACTGGAGTACCTACCAGTAAATCTCCTGCCACGGCCGTGGGCTATGTGTAATGGCTCTCCTAGACACAGCACGATCTCGCCCCCAATACCGGGAGAGACGAATCCCCTGCCGATCCGCTCACGTGCCTCCATGTGGCTCGGGACTGTACCCAAAAACTACCTGTTTGCACGACTCCTTTGAGCCGTGGTAGGGTAGAAATCAAAGCACAGTGGGAACTCACACGAGACAAATGACGACCTCAGGTCGATGAACTAACCTGTACACATGTCACCAGGAAACTGCTATCTCACGATAGGTATAGTACTAACTAGCAGATTCCCGGCGAGTCCTGTCCGGTGTACTCATAACCTAATGAGCACCTGTATACATCTTAGGTGATCCAACTGACACCAGTGGCTTGTGAGACCGGCCATCGCCCCTCGTCGGGGTCTCGACTGTATACACTAGTCTACTCCGGAGTATATATGCCCTGTCTCGAAACTCCCACGACTAGGGACCACAATTAAGGATATGCGTATAAACCGCCCAACTCTCACGTATATGATCGCCATCATTCTGCTGGTGGTAAAGCAAGATCCTAAGGGCTATATCAAAGTGTAACATGTAACCAATCACATGAACATGTACACGACTGATAAAGGCAAACCAGATAGCATACTATCATCTCGAGTAAGACTGTCCTACCGGTATAGATCCTCCGCAATCATTGCAATCACGTACCTGCGATCCAATAATTGACTCTGAGGGCACTATCTCCAACAATCTCCCACTTGTACTTAAGGCTAATTATTGCGATGTCGACTACTCACAGCCCGTGTGAAACCGAACATCCAACTCCTCTACTAATCAGTTTCACAAAGCCCGTTTGTAAAATCTATTGTGTTCGAGAAATAGCCTCAGTGAGTGGATCCGCCTAGATGTTTCTTTCTATATCTCTCTTAATCTCAAGTTCGCGGAGAAAGCCATCTCCCGAATTGAGTAATACCTGTCTTAGAATATGTCTGGATATCTGATGGGACCTAGTTCATAAATGAACTCCAAATCCAAACTTCTTAGACTGTATCAATCACTGAATTTAATCAGTATCCGGCACCATGCCACCCACAGTATTCTCTTGGACCACCTGTCCATAATACTGCCCCCTTCGTCAGAGGGAAAACTATAACTCTGACAATTTCTCTGTCAACCATGTCACCTTTGAAGCCTGGAATGATAATCGTCTCCCGAAGGAGGCTGCCGTCATCAAATCCGTAGAACATGCACTTATGTTCTAAAACTGCTTCCTTATGTTTCTCCAGGATTGGATTAATACAAACTTATTGCATCTAGTGCAAAAACAACATTTGGTGTGGTACTTGACATCTCATGATTGACTCAATTGCCTAAGCATGTGATCTTCCAATCATGCACATCCCTCTCCCCTTCAGTCTGTAAGACACCTTTAGAGAGGGTCACTCCATCACCTGCAGGTACACCACCATGCTAGGAGTCATCTATTCTAAAAACCATTAGAATACTGTCAAAGTACCCACATTGGGAAACTACCCAAATCCAGATCTAAAACCATCGATCCAGAAACCAGAATGTCAAATATTATATCCATATCCTGTCTGGAGAAACAACTGTGTGACGACCACAGTACAACCGATCGTAGTATAGGAATTTTACTTCCTACCATGTGTATGTCATCCAAATACCATGACATCACACTCTACTACCTTCTTAACAGATCCATCCCCTATTTTGATTGAAGTCAAAACCCATGACTGTCACATCAAAAACAGATGATCTATCTCCGCTATAATTGCTCAAGTCTATAAATAGATATAAGCATCTTGCCCACTATGTTTCCGATGCTCCCACTGACTACGACAACCCTCCTACCGGGTCTCATAGCCTGGAACAACAGTAGTGTCAAGTCTGGGTAGATAAGAACCTCCCTGTCACCATCCTTGAGGCTACCGGAGTACCTCTCGGGTGTCTGAGGTTATCCACCATATCTGCGGAGTGGCTATTGGAATGTCAAACCTGATTGAATATATAGGTTCTATTAAATTTTCCGTAATCGTTCGCGGTTCTGGAATCACTTCCAGTTCTACCATACTCCCACTACTGTTTTCTGAAAAAATCCATTTTACTAAAACTGTAGCGAGTCAAGAACAATATCACTATTGATCTTCCAAATGGTAGAATATCAACCCTCGTCATAGCCAGGGTCAACCCACAAACAGCCATTACAGAAACGTGCCCTGAGTTATCCAGAGTCTGGTTTTAAGCATAAGCTGGACAACTCCCCGTACCTTAATATCTTTTAAGGTATGAACCATTCTATATCCAATATAGAAACTTTGGCACTTATTTAATTGGAACCAGATTCAAATCATGCAGCTGTCTCCAGTGCATATCAACTTAATGGAAAGAGGCTAATCAGCATTACTCAACTTAGGAATCCATCCAATTATGAGCAACCTGAAAGAGAAACAAGTTTCTCAAAATCATTACTATCATCTGAATACCAATCACAAGAATCTACATCTTCGACCTCTTTGAAGAATCCCGATACTTGTGATACCTGGTTCTCTACTTTATTCTTATACCCACAACTTCTCATAACTTAGACCTTGTATTTCTACGAAACACTTGTCTAAAAAACTAGATAAGTCATAAGTAAACAGAACATAGTACGAGGACCTACCCCTTTGTCCTGATGGACACTTGGACAACATACAATACTCTGTATATGTCCGCTGAGTCAAACAACTCAAAACATGTGCGTCGTAGGTTGGAAACTGTACCCTGGCGATTTCCTCAAATATCACCAATTACAACGAATTCCGATATAATGAGGATAATCACCTAATTCCCAATAACTTACTCCCACTCATCATCTGTAAAACCATACAGATATGAGAATGAAACCTGGTAAATACATACCATGGAGTAAGTATGTAATCGGGAAATCAGTTTACAATTAACAATGCATAGTGAAACTGAAACATGAAAATGTTTCGTAGGGGTTTCCTGGTATTCCTAGTAATGCCTCTCCCATTGTCCTGTCAAATTCTCCTCCAAACCTGAAAGAAGAATCAATCGGGATCACCCGAAGAGTAAACCAACTCATCAGTGGGAATCGGGATCCAACTCTCATCGCATGATAACGTGATGGAATGCATCCACGTTACTCATACTCCAGAAGGTATGCGCATACTTGGCAAGTTTCAGTTTCTTTAGAAACTCCCGATACGATTTTTGCCCCATGCTCTTATAACCTTGGCGTTGGTCAAAATGTCATAAGTCACATGCCAAGTTCTACCCGTCACTATCTTGTCAATTTGAACCCACCCACACATGCCCTTGACGTTGGCCAAAATGGCAGAACGACTGTCCCAAACCAACTCATCTATCTATGCAACAAATGAATACCCAGCAGCTACCAAACACTATGCCTTGGCGTTGGTCAAAATACATAGCTTGAATACTACTGAATACCCAAAAGAAATGACGGAGGGCTACGGCTGTTTTTTTTGGCGTTTAACGTAGTGAACTTGATATCGCTGAAGGAACCTGATAGCTTTTTAAAATATAGTGGCGAAAAACCTTTTGCTAAAGAGGTCACTCCCGATGAAGGGATCTCGGCTCTTTCCTCGTGGAATGAGGTGCAGGATATTCCACTGAATACCGTGATGCAAAGCAACTTGTAATCGACTATAGTGATGTTATTACCCTGACGCAAACTTCTGCCCAAGGGGTCAGTCCCGGTGAAGGGATATCGGCCCTTGCCCCGTCGAATGAGGTGCAGGATATTCCACTGAATACCGCTATGCAAAACAAAAGGAAACGTCTTTGCAATAAAACTTTTTAAATTTGTTCCAACAACTTCCAAATAGGTTTGCTTTTCTTTGCATTGATCAAAATCAACGCAGTCCCATCAATTAATCACACCAGAAAAGAACGAAAATAAAATGTACGTATATGCCATCCGCATTCGTCACTGGGTCCCGTCATCACCTGTTAGGTTACTTAACTAACGACAGAGCGGGGACTGGACTAGCGCGGGTGTAAAACATATACAACATCTAATAGTATATAAACCAATATACAGTAGTCGCTCCAGGCGTGATAATATGCAACATTACAGAAAAGTAATAAGTATCACAGAACAATACAGATAATCTGGGATCCCCGAGTTTCACAGAGCCGTTGCTGAAACCCGACGTTCCCCTGGTCGTGTGGATAGCCTGTGCAATGAAACCTAGACCCCTACGGGTGCGGCAAGTTACCCGCCAAAACCTGAAGCGAGGCAGCCCCCTACAGCAAAGTGAATGGACCACCCTGCACTTCACGGAATCCGGTAGCTTGAGCACCCCTCCTTGGGTCAACCTATACCCCCAACGAGTGCGACGAATAGTCTGCCAATTCTAGAGTGGGGCCCTTCTGCCTCTCAAACCCATGAGATGCGGACCCGTTTCCCCTCAGAACCCGGCTATCCGTGCACTCCGCCGCGGGGTAAAACCTAGTACAGAAATGGAAAAATATGTACAACAGGTACATCGACCGCAACCTGGTCGTGCCCCAAAAGAATATTATACAATAGGCAGTGACGGCAGTCCACATGTTGGATACTCGCCCCGCAATATCAAATGTACAAATAAACTCAAACTGCACTACCATTGCACACTGCTATCCACCACGACAAATCCGCAACATCACAGCACAACACAGAACATCAACACGAATGTCACGTTCGCAAACCCGTTTAAAAGAACTATAGCAATCAGACGCGGTTTACCGATCAAATGACATTCCCGGTCGGAGATATAATGTAAGCAATGTAAACTAACATGTTTAATTTTCGATCGACTAAATATCACGAAGTGGGCCCCACGAACATCTGTTGAACAGTAACAAAATCTGGGCCCAAAAGATATATACCAAAAACCCCAAATTCCAACAGAGAAGACACTGTGAAAATTTGGTGCACTGATTCAATAGAATGGCCGCGGATGCGCGGCCAAACCATGGGTTTGGCCGCGATTCCGCGGCAGTTTGGTGGAATCACGTGCTCAAATTTGGTCGGTGTGCTTAGAATACCCTGCACAGATTTCTGTGATATGTAGAATAATTTTAGGACTTCATTTAAAATCGACAGAAACTGTGAATGGAGATTTTGTAGTTTTCGATATCCGGTTCGATCAATATTTTAAACGCGTTAGCATAAGTTTGTTTAGCATAATGGTGAGGCTCTGATACCACTGTAAGTCTACGGTAGCGCCCCGGCCGTCTACAGACGCCAAATGCGGAACAAAAACTTTTTGACTGGCGCTATCGTATACTTTAACCCGGATCTGCCATTATTGCTAAACTAACAAACTGTAAAGAGAGTAGAAAGGTTATACCGAACGATTTGAGTCCTTCGTTCTTTAACCATCATCCCACGCTCCGTTGCGGCTGCTCCGATCTCGTCGATCTCCGATCTGCTCGTCCAGGTGGCACCACGTCAACGATTCTTTAAACGGGCTCCCGCCTCTGACTCGAGGCAACTCGGTCGTCAAGTTTGCCAAAAGAGACGACCAAGAATGATGTAGAATATGAGTAGAATACTTTGTCTCACTTCGTCCAAAACCGTGGACGATCGGTTAATGAAGTTGCCACTCGGATTGGGTGATGGAATGAAAAAGGCTATGAAATTTCCATGCACCCTAAACCATAGTCTTTTTACCAAAAATGAAATCAATCTCTCTCTCTCTCTCACAATGGTGGCCGGCCATATTAAGTAGAAGGAGGAGAGTGAGTGTAAGAGCAAAGGAGGTGAGTGTAAGCAAAAAGATCTAAAGCAAATATCCTTAAGTAAACAAGAAACATTAAAGCTTAAAGCATGAGTCATTATAACACATCATCAAGACTTTAATGCACCAATTAATGTCAAGATGACTCATTAGCCACCTCATCACTTCTAGAACCTTCTAGAAGCATCCACACTCAACTCAAGAAAAGACAAATCCGTCTTTAACCGAATGTTAAAAGACGGCTGATAGAAAACTAAAAACTGGCAACTTCCAAAAGTGATCCCGAAACGACTTTCAGGATAACCCCGTAACTGTATAAATATACCCGCATTTGTATTACGACCGAATATAAATGCAACTGAGACAAAGATATTATATCTACTCAATATAATACTCGGATCCGGCTTAAACCAAAGCCGACCAGTATCATCTGCCCGAAATATGACACGTGCGTAAACGCACGTGCATTTTCCGAACCCTGCCATAAAACCATACGGCCTCTACAACGTTTCGCCCGAACTTGGGAAACTGTCTGTGGGGGACTCTAATGACTCTTCAGTGCCCTGGCAATGGGTTTAACCACAAACCATTAGCGGCACTAGCTATGCGTAACGGCTGCCCATGGACTGACCTCAAGGGAGGATGATGAGCGAACTCATCCAGAAACCCTACTGAGCTTAAAAGTGAAAATGTATATATAGTCCGGTCCGTTCGTCTATGAGTATCGCATATCTGCCTAGGGGGCTAGTAACGTCAGACCCCCAATAGCAGTATAAGTCGTGTCGGAGTGTAGCCCAATAACACCCTGAGATACTACTGGAGTACCTACCAGTAAATCTCCTGCCACGGCCGTGAGCTATGTGTAATGGCTCTCCTAGACACAGCACGATCTCGCCCCCAATACCGGGAGAGACGAATCCCCTGCCGATCCGCTCACGTGCCTCCATGTGGCTCGGGACTGTACCCAAAAACTACCTGTTTGCACGACTCCTTTGAGCCATGGTAGGGTAGAAATCAAAGCACAGTGGGAACTCACACGAGACAAATGACGACCTCAGGTCGATGAACTAACCTGTACACATGTCACCAGGGAACTGCTATCTGACGATAGGTATAGTACTAAATAGCAGATTCCCGGCGAGTCCTGTCCGGTGTACTCATAACCTAATGAGCACCTGTATACATCTTAGGTGATCCAACTGACACCAGTGGCTTGTGAGACCGGCCACCGCCCCTCGTCGGGGTCTCGACTGTATACATTAGTCTATTCCGGAGTATCGATGCCCTATCTCGAAACTCCTACGACTAGGGACCACAATTAAGGATATGCGTATAAACCGCCCAACTCTCACGTATATGATCGCCATCATACTGTTGGTGGTAAAGCAAGATCCTAAGGGCTCTATCAAAGTGTAACATGTAACCAATCACATGAACATGTACACGACTGATAAAGGCAAACCAGATAGCATACTATCATCTCGAGTAAGACTGTCCTACCGGTATAGATCCTCCGCAATCATTGCAATCACGTACCTGCGATCCAATAATTGACTCTGAGGGCACTATCTCCAACAACTTCAAACAATCACAGTCAAAACATGCACAATCATACCTAGAACTATGGTCTTCAAAGTCCACTAAACTGCTCCTAACTGTTCCAAAATGACAAGTTGTGAGATAACCCTCAAATCGTCTCTTCACTGCTAATTGTGGCCAGGTAAGCACAAGTGAGGTAAGGAGGGTTCCGTTCACGAATCATCGTGAGACGGGCCTTTTAGAATTACCTCCTCACTTGTCTAGCCTAGGCACCACAAAGTCAAGTTTAGATAAACGACCGAATGCCCACAACCTTCCTATGTCTTTTTGAGCACGACAAATCCTTAGTTGGCCGAGTCTAGATATTTTTTAATTAAGCTCAAGGGTAATGCGTATGCTTTTAGTGATTTTTGGGGTCTTAGGAAGGGTGATGAAATCCCCACCCAATCTGAATTGGTGTTATAGCCCCTTAAAGTCCGTGTTATTTATGCAAAACAGTAACAAACAAAAATATAAAACACTTGCAAAAAAATTTATTTGGCGGCGGCGCAAAGAATCCTGCACAAAAACAGTTTTATTGGAGAGGGGAAGAGAGTTTGCGCAAAGAATGCCGCAGAAAGAATAGTTCATTGGAGTTCAGAGGGGGTGAAAAGAGGAGTGGAATACTTATAGAAGATTTTGGGTAATGATATGACAGGTTGACCACGGTTCCGTGGTCAAACCCATACTTCCGCCACGCTTCCGCGGTGTTCTGGACGGGTTAGAGCTTCAAAATTCTTCACTGAGCTAACTGTAATCTCCTCTCCTTGGTTAGAGCCCCTGAATCTTGAGTTGGTCACTGAATTTGCTCCAGAATTGTACAGTTAACCATGGTTCCATCTTGATTTTCCGTGGTGTAGCCGCGAGATATAGGTCTAACTCCCCACGACTTTGGCACTGAACTTGATCTTCTTCCTATTCTGCACACTTGCACAAAAAAAGAATCAAAAATAACAAGATGATTTTTACAGTTTGTTTGTTATTTTTGTTTTTGGTTATATATATATATTCACAAATTAACCCTAAATGACACAAAGAAATAAACTACCGTCTCTCCGGCAACGACGCCATTTGATTGGTAGAGATTCCTTACGAAGGCCCTTGTCGAGTCAGGGGATGAAGCTGTGGATGCTGAATCTACCCTCCCCATGGAAACCGAAGAAGCCGTTATGACCGGTGACGCTTCGGGCACGGTTTTGGTTTTTGACCTGTTAGGTACTCCTTGGGCTATTATCTTTGAGCTTCTAATCCTTCTATGCATCTCTAATGATATTTCCTTTGTCCTGAGCATAGGCACAGTAAACCTTGAAGCTGTACTGGCTGAAGAATGACCGCTGGCCATTGCCTTGACTGTCACGGCTCCTTCTCCTTCTTATGAGTCTCCCTGAATTTCGGAAGGTAAAGACTTCTCATTTATTTGTTTCACTGTAGATACCATTTTTTTGCATTAACCATATATTGTCGCAACCTTGCTGGAGTGCTCTTTGACCACTTATACCAAGTGCTAAACCCATATTTTCCCTTCCAATCGGAAGTCATTCCCCCTTCCGGCATTGGTCAGTATATTCTTTGCTTGATGTTTCTCCCTTTCATGAGTAGACCTTCTGTTGCTAAGCTTTTCTCATATTGACCACAGTATCAGGGCCCGCAGGAGGGAGTGAAGGAATAGCCAAGCATCCGGTGCTCCCTGTCTTGCCATTTTCAACAGCTGGTACGGTAGCTCTTATCCATCAGCTTCCTTATTTATCTTTCAAGTTGAAATTTGACCCTTATTCGTGCGTGATTTATTTTGCAGCAATTATACCTGCTTCGCTTCATTTTGAGTCTCACATTCCCATGCCTACGGGGCCTTTTGCTAAACGTCAATCTTCTAGGGGTGCGGCAACTAGCGAGCGGATGTTACGCGAATTTATCAAAGATCTTGATGCCAATGCTCTCACCTCTGCTGCGGATTTCGCTGACGAAGTCAATCCTATGTTGGCGACGCTTGTGAACTTCCACAACAAAGATTTCGTCGATTTTTGGGTCGACTATTGTAAGAGGATCGAGACATGTCTGCATGAGATTGAGCTCAAGCGTATCGCTCCTGAAGTATTGACCTTGAAGGCTCAGCGGGTCGCATGGGTTAAGCAGAGTGCCAATTTCATTCAACATTTTGAACAAAAGTTGACCCTGAAGTGGAAGGAGCATGAGATGGCTTCTGGCGAATCCATCAAATTACGTGCCCAGCTTGAAGCGAATGCCACGCAGTTGCAAGTTATTTTCGAAAACCTCCGACAATGTATTTCTGATGGGCTGGCGTTGAGGCAGAAGTTGGACTTAACTGAGCGGGGCATGCAAGATTGTGAAGTTGCCAAGCAGGAAATCGCTGAGAAACTTTCATCATGCTTGCAACAACGGACTAAAATTGAAACGGGGTTGGCCGCAGTAGAAGCATGCGAGGAGGAGCTACAGGGAGCGTGTGAGCGGGTTGCCAACTTGTTAAAATCCCCACCTTCTTAACAATTGTAATTGTATTCCCCTTTTTGTATTAATTGTATCTCTTAAACATTTTGATTCATGAATAATAATATAAATTTTTTCTTTTGCATCCGCTTATCTGTGTCTTGATGTGGCGCTAATTAGTTTATTTACTCATTTCGGAGTTTGTAGTTTATTCACCCGTTTCGGAGTTTCTAGTTTATGGACTCGTTTCGGAGTTTTTAGTTTATGGACTCTTTTCAGAGTTTGTTTAGTTTATTCACTCATTCCGGAGTCTCTAGTTTATGGACTCATTTCAGAGTTTCTAGTTTATTCACTAGTTTTGGAGTTTCTAGTTTATGGACTCATTTCGGAGTTTGTTTAGTTTACCTCCCTTGGGCTTATAGGAAAACTGGTCCTAACGTTATAGATAACCCCTACTCTTTGCGACAGAGGTCCGTTAGGTTTTTTGGTACAAGGGTTTTAGTCCATGGTACCGTCGCGTTGGCTGATGCATTCTCCGATATACAGTCTTTACGCGGCTGTTCGAGTAGCCCCGCGACTGGACAAGACATCTTCAAGTAATCTTCTTAAGCAGTTTGACTGTTGGAAGAGCAAGCATTAGGGATTTTACCTTGCCGCTTTTTACTTGAGGTTAGGCTCAGTTTGGGAGCCCCGATGAGTCATAACCACTCCGCATTGGTGTGGGATGATCTCCGATGGTCTTTTAGGTTTTATTTGAGTTACCATCAAGACCCTGAAGCTAGGAATTTTGTCTTCGCTTCTTTTTGATTTGGCTATTTTGGAGCCTTTGTTGACATTATGTCTGCTGTAACGAGAAGAATGTCGAGATAGTCTTTAGGTTGTTTTGTGAACCGTCAAGACTTGGAGCTAGAAATTTGCCATGGCTCCATTTTGTTTTGACCCTGGGGTCCTTTGTTGACATCGCGTCTGCATCCTACTGGGGTGAGAGGGAACGCCGTTGTTGACATTGCGTCTGCTATAACGAGACGAATGTTGAGGTAGATTTTAAGTTGTTTTATGAACCTACAAAACTTGGAGCTATGAATTTTGCCATGGCTCCGTTTTGTTTCGACCCTGGGGTCTTTGTTGACGCTACATCTGCAACCTGCTGGAGTGAGAAGGAACGCCGAACTGATCTTTAGACTGTGGTTGTTTCCGTCGAGATTTGGCTCTCCCTTTGACGAAGCCTAGTGGGAAAATATGGTTACCTTTTTTATTTATGCCCACTGATTGTATACAGGGGTCGGTGTAGACTCACCTGCAGGGCAGAGGAAATTCCTTTTTATTATATTTTTTTTATTTCCACGATGCTCTATCTTTTCAGCTTTTCATATCGCGAAATTCACGATTGCCCAATCATTTCGGCTATTTATCACGGTGACCAATCATTTCGGCTATTTTTTGTATATATTTTTTTACTCGCTGCTTTTTATTGCGAGGTGCCCAAACATTTCGGCTGTTTCGTATGCATATATTTTGGCTCGCTGATTTTTATTGCGAGTTTCCCCATCATTTCGGCTATTTTTATATGCATATTTTTTGCTCTCTAATTTTTTGTAACGAGTTTGGAATCTGATACCAACCTTGGCATCAATATCGCTACAACTGGAATATTGCCAGGAGCAAATCATCATTTGCCTCGAGAGGACTTGGAGTTTGATACCTGTTTAGGCATCAGCATCGCTACTACTAGAACATTTGCCATGAGTGAATCATCATTTGCCTTTGTCGATTTGAACAAAGATGGCTTAGTAAACAGGGTTAGGATCCTGTCGACTAAGACTTTTACACTTTATGAGCCGTAAGGGTCTCATAAAGTTATTTCTCCCTAAGATTCGTGAGGATCTCATAGGAGTATTTTCTCCTTAGGAATCGTGGGGATTCTTAAGTGTGTGTTCTCTTATAAGTCGTTAGGATCTCATAAGAGCATTTTATCCTTATAAGCCGAGAGGACTTATAAGTGTCGTTCACCACATGAGTACATTTCTCGTCATTGGTGAAACTTGGTGGTGAAATCCTTTATTTGTGCCCGTGGATTGTATACAAGGGCCAATTTTGGACCGTCCGTAGAGCAACTTGGGGAATACGACGACTTAAGAACAGGTCCAGGTCCCTGTAGTTTAAGGCTTTGAATCTTATGAGCCGTGAGGTTCTCATATGGGGAGTTCTCCTTACGAGTCGAGAGGAACTCGTAAGTGAAAATTTTACGAGATTGCGCCCTTTCGGATTTTCACAAGCTCGCAGGTAGCCCTGCTGTTTTTACTCATGGCGCCATTTTGGGTTTTCATCTATGCCCATTTTTCTTGTGGACAAACCCTTTTTTTAAACGAGATTGCGCCCTTTCGGGTTTTCACAAGCTCGCCGGTAGCCCTGCTGTTTTTACTCACGGCGCCCTTTCGGGTTTTCATCCGTGCCTATTCTGCTTGTGGACATACCATTTTTTAACGAGATTGCACCCTTTCGGATTTTCACAAGCTCGCCGGTAGCCCTGCTGATTTTACTCGCGGCGCCCTTTCGTGTTTTCATCCGTGTCCATTCTGCTTGTGGACATACCATTTGTTTTAACCATCGGTTTGCTAATGGGACTTGGGTTGCAGTCTTCGCCGTTGGAGTTTTGATTGCAATATAGATCTCAAGAGAAGATATCGCTGTATTTGGGGCGATGCGCCATGTTTGATGCGGAGCACTAGTTTAGGGACATTGCGGTCCATTGTTAGTTTAGGGACATCTCGGTCCGTTGCCAGTTTAAGAATGTAGTGGTCCATTATCACCATTTTTTAGGTGAAGCTTTAGTTTAAGGACATTACGGTCCGTTGTCGCCATGTTTGAGGCGAAGTTTTTCCGAATACCACTTAGAGTTTTGTCTCAGGATGATAGCGAGCGGACACGAGCATCGTCGTCTATCATTGACCTAAGTTGTGACTCGTCAAGAGTGGTATTTCTTGAGGAATTGGCCGTTTATTGGCCAGAAAGGTCTTTCGCCATGCATATCCATGAGCAAATAGGCCCTATCTTGATAGACCTTGTCTATGATGTACGGGCTTTCATAGTTTAGCTCAAATTTCCCCCATTTTGCATGATTGGGGATTATAGGTATTTTGACGACTAGCACGAGTTCGCATTGGTGGAATGTTCTCGGCCTAATCAGTTTTTCGTATGAGCGCGTCATCCTTGCCTTGTAAGCTTCTAGGTTTTGCTGCGCCATGAGGCGAGTTTCATCGAGGGCGTCGAGCTCCTCAAGTCGAAGATGGGCTTTTTCGTCATCTGTTAGCTCGTATCGAACCGCCACTCGGAGAGAAGGGAGTTCTATTTCTAAAGGAAGGACTGCTTCAGTGCCGAATACCAACACATATGGTGTTGCATTCGTGGCCGTTTTGAACGTCGTTCGGTACGCCCAGAGAGCTTCGTGCAGTCTCTCATGCCAGTCCTTTTTGTTTCTGGACATCATTTTGTTTGTAATCTTGGTCAATGTCTTGTTGAAAGCTTCAGCTAGACCGTTGGCATGAGGATTATAGATTGAAGAGTATCTCCAGCCTATTTTATGCTATTCTGCGAAGCGGCTGATTTTATGGCTCCTGTAGGCTGGCCCATTATCCGAGATTATCCGTCACGGAGTGCCGAACCGGTAGATGACATGTGTCTTGAAGAAATGGAGAATATTCTCCGTCTTCACTCCCCTTAGTGGTACTGCTTCCGCCCACTTAGAAAAGTAGTTAGTCGTTTCCAGTATGAACCGGTGTCCTTTGGATGATGCTGGCTCAATGGGGCCGATTATATCAGTTCCCCACATTTCGAACGGCCAGCTAGCTACCGTTGGGTGTAGCGGATTTGGGTGTTGGTAGATGAAGTCCCCGTGAATCTGGCACGAGTGACACTGCTTCGTATATTCGAGGCAGTTCTGAATTATTGTGGGCCAATAGTAACTCATCCTTTTGATTTTCAGCTTCATCTTCGGCCCGGCTTGATGAGAACCGCAGAGTCCGTCGTGAGTTTCTTGAACGACTCTCCTTGCTTCTCCTGGCCCCAAGCACCTTAGCCACAAACCGTCAAGCGATCTCTTGTATAGAGTATCATTGATGAAAGCAAAAGACGGAGCTCGTTTCATGAGCTGATGTCTTGACGATGCGTTTTTGGGCGTTCGATGGAATTTGAAGTAGTCTATGAAGACTTCTCTCCAATCCTTAGACTTTTCTTCGTTCTCTATTTGGAAGACTGCTTGTTTAGTCTCTTCCTTTCCTTCAGATGACTCTTTTAAAACCCCCGAAGATATTTCGGCTGGCGCGAGAACCCAGCGGCTTTGCACAACGATCCTTACGTCATCGAGGTTTTCGTCAGCCAGTTTCTTAGCAAGCTTGGCTAACGCATCTGCTTTGCTATTTTCCGCACATGGTACGCTTTCCAAAATATAGGAGGGGATTTGTGTCAGCAGTTGCTGCACTCTCCTGGCATGTTTTATCAACTCTGGTTTGCACGTCTGATAGTCGCTATTTACTTGGCTAACGACCAACTGGGAGTATCCATATATAAGGAGGTTTTCGATTCTCATATTGATAGCGATTTCAAGACCCGCTATCAAAACTTCATATTCAGCCTTGTCGTTTGTTCTTGGCTCTGTTAAGGAAAGGGCGAAACGCATTATTCCTCCTTGCGGAGTCACGAAGATGAGGCCTACCCCGGCTTTGATTATAGGAGCGTTATACTTCCGCTTCTTCATGGAAGATTCTCCATTGAAGTAGAGTACCTATTGGACATTATTTTCTTCCTTCTCCCTTTCGATTGTGTCAAACGCGTGTTCATCTGATAATTCGCAATTTAAGGGAGAATCAGCTGGTATCGGATGCTCAGCGAGAAAGTCGACGATGGCCTGACCTTTCACTGCCTTGAGGGATCGATACGTTATCGGGAATTCCATCAAGAGGAGGGCCAATTTGGAAAGCCTTCCTGTTAGTATGGCCCTTGACATCAGAGATTTGAGAGGATCCACCATTGATATGAGACGGATCTCATATGCCAAGGCGTAGTGTCTGAGCTTCGTTATCGTGAAGATCAGTGCTAGGCAATGCTTTTCGATGGGGGAGTAGTTGTTTTCTGCTCCCAGGAGAACTTGACTCAAATAGTAGAGAGCTCTCTCCTTCCCCTGGTCGTTCTCCTGTGCCTATAACGCATCTAGAGAACCTTCCAGGGCTGTTGTATACAGGATGAGTGGTTTTCTTTTAACCGGAGCGGTCAGTACCGGCGAGTTCTGCAGGTATTGCTTGATTTCATCCAGTGCATTTTGGCATCTATGATCCCAGACGAACGGGGTCCCCTTCTTCATTAGATGACTGTAGGGACAATATTTTCCGGAGAGGTTGGTTATGAACCGCCGGATATACACGAGCTTTCCTTGGAGAGACTGCAGTTGTTTGAGAGTTCTTGGCGTGGGCATTTCCATAATCGCCTTGATCTTTGATGGGTCTATTTCGATGCCTCGGTGTCACATGATGAATCCTAGGAATTTTCCTGAGGAGACTCCAAACGCGCATTTCAGAGGATTCATCTTTAGATTGTATTTCCGAAGATGCTGGAACACTATGTTCAGATGTTCCTAGTGCTCCTCGTACGATTTGCTTTTCACCACAAGGTCGTCAATATAGCATTCAACAATCTCATGTATGAGGTCATTGAAGATCTTTGTCATGGCTCTCTAGTAGGTAGCGTCTGCTTTCTTCAAACCGAAGGGCATCACCTTATAGTAGAATATGCCTAGCGGAGTCCGGAAGGCGGTGTGCTTTTGGTGTTCAGGATGCATTTTTATTTCATTGTAGCCTGAAGATCCATCCGTGAAGGAGAAGACCTCATAAGTGGACGTGTTATCGATCATCGGCTCGGTAATAGGTACTGGGAAGTCTTCCTTCGGACAAACTTTGTTAAAGTCTTGAAAGTCCACGCAGATGCACACTTTCCCATTTTTCTTCATCACTAGAATAATGTTGGAAATCCAGTCGGGATATTGAACTTCTTGGATGAAGACGAAGTCAATTAGTTTCTTGAATTCGGCATCGATACTCATCTCAAGTTCGACCCGCATTCTTCTTGGCGCTTGTTTGATTGGCTTAACGTCCGACGATATAGCCAGTTTATATACCGCTATTTTTGGATCTAGTCCTGACATCTCGGAATAGTTCCATGTAAAGCAGTCTTTATATTGCATGGGTACATTTTTTAAAGTAGCCACCTTCTTTTTAGATAGCAGCTCACTGACGAACGTTGGCCTTGGATCGTTTACCGTTCCCAAGTCAATTTTCCTTAGATTGTCTGCCATGGGGTGTATCCCATCTTCCAGCTCTTTTGGCGCCGGTGGAAACTCTAAGATCACCTCCTCCTCGTCCTTATTTACGAAGAACTTGAAAAAGTCATCCATATTCTCGTGCTCTCCCTCATTTCAGAGTGTTATCATAAGGCAAGTACGAGTTCGCTTCTATTCTTAGTGTTGAGCTGGTCCTACCTTCACGATATAGGTTCACTTCGGCTCATGCTTCTGTGGTGGGGTTACCCTCCATCTATCAGATAGAGTGAATCTGCTTTGTTGATATTGGTCTTCGACCCGGTCTTTAAAGATTAAGCAATCTTCAAGGGGATGTCCTATTCCTCGGTGCTAGGAGCAATAATCCGGGTGATGAACCTCATTTATCTATTCAGGGTACCGAGGCTCTGGGAGCGTTATCATTTGATGCTTGATGACAAGGTTAAATATCTTCCTTGTCTTATCTTGAAGGAAAGAGTACTCCCGACCCATCTTCTTCATAAAAAACAGATTCCAGCTGACTTTTTCTTGATTGCGTGAGTTCTTGGATCCGCTTCGCTGTTTCCGAAAATAATTCTCGTTCTTTACCTTGTTTTTGCCCATGTTTCGGTCTTTTCTCTTGTCGCGAGAACGTATAGCGGGCTGAGGGTGAAGGGCATCGTAATCTTCTCTTTTCGCAGACTGCTGATTGAGACACTGTGTCCTGACCTTTTCGTAAATAGCCATTTCACGGCTGTGATCATCCCGAATCTTTTGAATGGCTTCTTTCATTAGCTTGTCAACTTGTTCTTCGAACGATGGACTTGACGCTCTTACAGTGGGATTTTTCTCCGTTCCAACGTCACAGCTATCTGGAAAAGTATTCCTTTCCATACAGGAGCTATTTATGGCGCGGCAGCCATGTAATCGCTCCCGTTTCTTAGACCGAACATATCCAAGCCCGGTTGTTTCTATCTTCCCTTTGGGTATTCTTCGCTAAGTCCCGGGGACGTCCCAGATCTTATTGTAGAACTTGGCTTGTCGAGTGGTTTGTTTGAAGGGTACGCCTTGGAATCTTAATAGCCTTTTCAATCCTTCTGCGTAATATCAGGGTAGACGGATTGGTTGAAGCCTGTCAAGCGTGAGCTTGGCACCATGCAAGACTTCTTTCTCCACTTCGGTCTCCGTAGATGATAGAATATGATCGCCTTTTCACCTCTTCCCTGGGAAGGACGTAGAAAGTCTGCATCTCTTGTATGCTGTCTGTATCAAGAGCATCAAGTTCTTTATAATGCCGTGGTAGAACCATGGTGATTTATAAACTCTGATCAGCTCTAGTAAAGGTTTGTGCTGACGGGCGAGTGGAGAACACGGCGTTGGTCTCGTCCTCAGAGTCACTTCCAAAGACCAAAATAGGAGTAGATGGTCCGGGCCTGTTGCATTGGGGTTGCCTTGAGTAGACTATTTTCTCATCTTCCTCGGTATTGCTCACAAAGATCAGGATAGTGGCGACGGCTTTTTGTTTATTCTCCAGCTTATGACATCTTTCCGTGTCTTTGAAGTCTGGTAGGAAGTACTTGGCGTCTTCATATTTTCAGACTTCCTTTATGGAGAATGGATTTAGCTCCCCTGTGACGGTGTATTCGAGGCCATCTTTGAAATACTTCATACACTGGTGTTATGTAGAAGTGATGATGTTGTACTCGTGTAACCAAGGCCGATCGAGCAGAGCGTTGTAGCAAGTCTTAGCGTCGATGATATGAAATTTGATGTCAGTGACGAGAAGCCCAAAGCGTAATGTCAATATTACGGACCCGAGTGTCCATGATGACTGTGAGTCAAAACCCAGAGATGGTAATTTTGTCCCAAGCTAGGTGCTGAACGTTCATGCAGATCTCTTTCAACACCTTCACGTTGAGAAAGTTGACGGAGGACCCGTTGTCGACCAGGATCCTCCCTATCTTGATGTCATGGCAGTACCCGATGACATATAGAGGACGGTTGTGCTTGCACGTTCTGAGGAGGAGATCTTCATCGCCGAATGTAATGTCAGCTGTATAAACCTCTGCCAGCTCGTCTTTCATCTTTTCTTCTGCAAGGAAAGTTTGGAATTGATCAGGCTCCTGTAATGCCCTGATCAGAGAATCTCTTGCTTCTTTGGACAGGAGGAGAGAATCCAATATGCTCAGTTGTGAGGGTATTTTCCTCAGATGTGTTTGGAAATTGTAATCCACCTTTTTTTTCTAGGTCGGTCCTTGGCTGCGAGCTCTTTAACGACTCCATCATCAAGGGTGATTTGCTCAGGGACCTTTTCTTTCCCTTTGTCTCTTTTGCTCGAACCTTTATTTGCAGGTCCGAGGTTCTTCTCAGGCAGCGTGCGATTACGCAGCTGAATGCTCTCGCAGTTCTTCTCCTCATCTTCTTTTTCGGAGGTGGAGTTCTTGAAGAGAGGGCTAAGGGTCATTTCTTCCTCGGAATCGCTCCCGAAGGTAAGAACTTGGAGTTTTTCGCCTTCCCGACCGGCATCAACCATATGACAGTTGTCAGTCGTTTTCTCACGCGCACTTGTCGAACTTCTTCGCTGTCGACGAGCTTCTCGTTTCATCCTCTTGAAGTGTTGTTGATGGGCAACATATCCTTGCCACCACTTTTTGAAGGCACTGCATTTTTCGGTGGGGTGGGTGACCCTTTGATAATATAGGCAATAGTTTAGATGTATATCTGCTCCGTCGAGGCATATGACCCCGAGAGTGTTTTCCACAAGAGATGGCAGCTTCATTCCCACTAACAGGGATTTAGCGAACCGCTTCTCTGCCTTAATCCTGATCTTATTTATGGCAGGTATGCGTTGGTCTGGTTGGAATACTTTGCGACTCCTCCTTGCCGCATCTCTTTCGTCCTGACGCCGACACTTGGCCTTTTCATATATGGCCGTTTCACGTTCTCGGTCAGCTTTGCTCTTTTGAAAGGCTTCGTTTAACAGCTTGTCAATTGGGTCTTCTGACAGTTCCAGGGATTTTGGCGCCGGTCCTGCCCCCAGTTCCTCTGCGTTGTTTTCTAACGCCGAGGGAGCTTCTTCGCCATTTTACGACGAACGAGAAACCATGCGGCAACTTGCTACATAGTCTTAGGTTCCTCCTGATGAGTCATGTTCCTCATCATCATCACCATCTTCATTTTCAAGGATATGGTTGAGAAACTCTTCGAGAGTGACTGGTGTCCACGCCTTCTGGTTGTATTCTTCCAGCACGTCAATGTATTTTTGCAGGTCCGTGCGCTTTTCTTCTGGCTGCACGGGCTTCTTCTTTCCCTTTAAAGACTTTGAAGGCTTGACCTGGGTGTTTTGCCCATTGTTAACAGTTTTCGATGTGGGACGCTGTTTCAGCATCCCCATAATGATCTCGGGTTCCAGCGGGCTTTTCCACCAGATCACCGGACATGCTTGAAGATCCTTCAGCATTCTTTTGGTTTTAGCTGAAAGGACAACTTCCCACCGAGCTTCTTTCACAAATGAGCATGATGCCTCCGGCGTATCCACCTTCTTAGGAGCGTGCCTCTGTAGCGGGTTCACCCTCAAGTTCTCAGAAAGCGCAAATTTCCCCCATTGATACTGGTCCTCGATCTAATTTTTGAAGATGTAGAAATCATCAATTGGGTGGCCCACCATTCTGTGATAGGAGCAGTAGTTAGGGTTGTTGACGTCACTGGGTTGCGGCGGACGTTTTGGGTCCGACATAGTGATGAGTTTGTTGCACACTGCCAGTTCGAACAATCTCCTCGTTTTATCACGGGGAAACGAGTAAGCACGTCCTAACTTCTCTTCGAGGGATTGGCACAGGCGCGCGTTGTTTTGGCGAGTAACCGGTTTCGGGTCACTCGGTTGTTGTTAAGTGTTGGCAACGAAAGCCGCTTTCCTTTTACCCTTTGCATTCCGAGGGTCCATTTTTGAAGGGGAAGGCTCGTGGCCGATCTGGTCCATTTTGGCCAACTTGTCGATCAAAGCCTGGAAGGTGGTCGGTTTAAAGAACTCATGAACTGGGACACAGTCGCCTGAGAATCGAAAGTCCCTATGAACATGCCCACGGCAGGAGCTTCTTCGATGCGTTGTTCGCATTTTGACCAGAGGTTCCGCCACCGTATCGCGTATTGAACCCAAGTCTCTCCTGGCTTCACCCTGGCATTGATTAATGTCGTGATCGGGGTGCGCTCGCTTGCGCTGGAGAACCGCTACTTGAATAGCAATTCGATTTCTGTGAATGTTTTGACAGAGTCATTTAGGAGTTCCGAGTACCATTCTAACGCCGTCTCTGACAGGCTGCCAACAAACTGGCGAAGCAGCAGTTTGTCGTTGCCTCCAGTATTGCCGCACAAAGCTCTGAACTGAGCGACGTGTTGATGCGGGTTGCCTGTTCCTTTGTACATATGGAATTTGGGGATCGTATATCCCGGCACGTACTTGATTTGATCATACCAGTCCGGATACGGTCGCCAATTTCTAACGACTTTGCCAGCCGTTTCACTCGCTTAATGAGCTCGTATTTGTTGAGCTATGTAATCATCAAGGGCGGCCTTGGAGATCGTTTCCTCCCTGGCTGTTGATAAAGTTGGAAGAGGGTTTGATGTTTCCTCTCTGTCTTCATCGATGATTATCGGCGGGTCTTCAGCTGGAGGTTCTGGCTGGATCATCATTCCAACCATGTCTCGTAACAGGAGCGCCATCTGTTTTATATTAACAGCATGTTCCACGGCCTCCTTTTCCTGTCTTTCCAGCACCTTTCGCAGGAACTCTGTATCGGTCTGTTGCTCCTGGCGCTGTTCAGACGCTGCTTCCGGGCGTTCTTTCTGCCCGATAGGTGTTTCCATTTTCGTCAGCATCTCCTGTAGCTTTTGTTGCTGCTCCTGAGCTTTTGTCAATGACCGAGTTTGCCGCCGATGACCCATGGAAGCACGACTTTCCTCTTTTCCGGAAGCCATGTAAATCGTGTGCACTATCATGCCCCCAGACTTAGGATGTTTAGGTCTATTGCCTTTGGAATTTGCCACCGGCGGTGGGAGATTCTCCAGCCTCGTCCTTTTATGGGAGGTTGAAGTTGTAGGAGCCGTTGTAACAGATGCCTGTGTGAAAGAATTCCCTCGCTGTATGGTGGAGGGATGATTTGATGGATATATATGCCCTAGAGGCCAGTATTGTATATGTATACATATGGATGCTTGGGATATGTATGTACAGGACAATCTTGCTCAGTTTTATAGTATATTATTTGACTTGTTTTTGTCAGGATATGTGTATTTATTTATATTGTTGTTATATCTAGCTTGCACATATTGATAAAGACTCGATACGGTAGTATACTATTATGGTTTGTCTTTATCTAAACATGGCAGATGTCATACTCGTTATTATATATTGCGGTTACATGTTGAAAGCCCGTAGGATCTTGCTTGACTACCTGCGTTGTGATGGTGATCATACTTGTGGGAGCAAGGTAGTCCATAAGCACATCCTTAAATGGTCCCTAGTCGCATGAGTATCGAGACTGGGCATCGATACTCCAGTGTAGACTAGTATATACGTTTCCAGCCCCGTTGGGGGATGGTTGGTCCCGCAGCCATTGGTCTGATGCACCTAAGATCGTTTACAGGTGCTCACCGGGTGTGAGGACACTGAACGGACTCACCTAGAACTTCCATATGGTACTATACCTATCGTCAGATGGAAATTCTCAGGTGACATGTGTACAGGTTAGTCTTCAGACCTGAGATTGGCATTTGTTTCATGTGAGTTCCCACTGAGCTTTGATCACTACCCAACCACGGCTCTACTGAGTCGTGCAAACAAATTTTGGTTGTTGGAGATAGTGCCCTCAAAGTCAATTATTGGATCGCAGGTACGTGATTGCAATGATTGAGGCAGGACCTATACCGATATGACAGTCTTGCTCGAGATGATAGTATTCTATCTGGTTTGTCTTTATCATCGTATACATGCTTTAGTTCGCTATTGCATGATTGATAGAGCCCATAGGATTCTGCTTGACAGCCAGCAGTATGATGGTGATCATATACGTGGGAGCTGGGGTCTATAAGCACATCCTTAAAGTGTCCCTAGTCGTAGGAGTTTTCGAGACAGGGCATCGATACTCCAGAGTAGACTAGTGTATACAGTCGAGACCCCGACGAGGGGCGATGGCCGGTCTCACAAGCCATTGGTGTCAGTTTGATCACCTAAGATGTATACAGGTGCTCATTAGGTTATGAGTACACCGGACATGACTCGCCGGGGATCTGCTAGTTGGTATTATACATATCGTCAAATAGCAATTCCCTGGTGACATGTGTACAGGTTAGTTCATCGACCTGAGATCATCATTTGTCTCATGTGAGTTCCCACTGTGCTTAGATTACTACCCTAACACGCTCAAAGGAGTTGTGCAAACAGGTTTTAGTTGGGTACAGTCCCGAGCCACATTGGAGGCAAGTGAGCGGATCGTCGGGGATTCGTCTCTCCCGGTATTGGGGGTTGATGTCGCGCAGTGCACGGGTGGCCATCACTAGGAATCCTCGGCCGAGGTAGTGGAGAATTACTGATTTGGATCAGTAGTTTCTCAGGTGGTGATGGGCTTCATGCCGACACGATTTATCGCGTTATTAGGGGTCTGAGTTTATCCACCCCCCTAGACTAGTTATGCGATACTCTTTAGACGAATGGACCGGACTGTATATACATTGTCACTGTCAGGCTCAGTAGGGTTTATGGATGAGTTCGCTCGTCAGCTTCCCTTCCAATCAATACATAGGAAAACCGTTACGTACAGCTAGTACCTCTGACGTGCTAGGGGTTATACCCAGTGCCAGTGTGTTGATGAGTCATTAGAGTCCCCCACAGACTCTTTCCCAAGTTCGGACAAAACGTTGTAGAGGCCGTATGGTGATATGGTAAGGTTCGGAAAAAGCACGTGCGTTTTCGCAAGTGTCGTTTTTCGGGCAGATAATACTGGTAGGCTTTGGTTTAAGCCGGATCCCAGTATTATACTGTGTAGATATAATATCTTTGTCTCAGTTGCATTTGTATTCGGTCTTAATACAAATGCGGGTATGTTTATACTGATTCGGGGTTATCCTGAAATTCATTTCAGGATCACTTTTGGAAGTTGCCAGTTTCCAGTTTTCTATCGGCCGTATTTAACAGTCGGTTAAAGACGGATTTATCTTTTTTTGAGATGAGTGTAGAAGCTTCTAGATATGGTGACTAGGATGATGAGGTGTTATGTGACTCATTAGTGCATTTAATGTTTCATTTAATGATAGCATGACTAGGTTAGATGATTCATTAGTGCATTAATGTGGTTTTGTTTGCATGAAAGATATTTGTTGTTGATCTTTTCCTTTGTGGTCACCTTCCCCCTCCTACACTCACCTCCCTCCCTCTACATATATGGCCGGCCCTCCCCTCCTCTCTTAACACTCTCTCACTTGATTGAAAAAAAGATTATGATAGATTTGGATTCACGGAAATTAGATAGCCTCATTTCTCATTTCACCCAATCCAAAAGGCAACTTCATTAACCATTCGTCCATAGCCTTGGACATAACGAGACAAAGTGTTCTACTCATTCTCTACTTCATCTTGGTCATCTCTTTTAGCAAACTTGACGATCGAGTTGCCTCGGTTCAGAGGCGGGAGCCCGTTTAAAGATCCGTCGACGTGGTGCCACCTGGACGACAAGACTGGAGATCGAGGAGATCGGAGCAGCCGCAACAAAGCGTGGGATGATGGTTGAAGACCGAAGGACTAGGATCATTCGGTATAACATTTCTACCCACTTTGTATTTTGTTAGTTTAGTTTTAATGGCAGATCCGGATTACGGTACGCGATAGCGCCAGTTGTAAAAAGTTTTTGTTCCGTATTTGGCGTCTGTTAGACGGCCGGGGCGCTACCGTGGACTTACAGTGGTATCAGATCCTCACCATTAAGCTATACTAACTTGTGCTAACGCGTTTAAAATATCGATCGAACGAATTTCCGAAATCGCAATTTTCTGGCACACAGGTTTCTGTCGATTTTTAAAAGGTTCTAAAAATCATTTTACATATCACAGAATATTGTGCAGGGGTTTTTAAGCATTACGGAAAAATTTGAACACGTGATCCTACAGTAGAGCCGCGGATCCGCGGTCAAAGCTATGGTTTGACGGCGGAACCGCAGCAGCACTGTAGGAACAGTGCACTAAATTTCTCCAGTAAGCTTTAAACTGTGAAATGTGGGTTTTGGTAATATTTGTTTGGGCCCAGATTTTGTTACTGTACAGCAGTTGTACGTGGGGCCCACTTCGGGAAATTTAGTCGATCGAAATTTTAAATTTGTTAGTATGCAGTATTTACATTATATCTCCGACCGGGAATGTCATTTGATCGGTAAATCGCGTCTGATTGCTATAGTTCTTTTAGACGGGTTTGCGAACGTGACATTCGCGTTGATGTTCTGTGTTGTGCTGTGATGTTGCGGATATGTCGTGGTGGATAGCAGGGTGCAATGATAGTGCAGTTTGGATTTATTTGTACATTTGATATTGCGGGGCGAGCGTCCAACATGTAGACTGCCGTCACTGCCTGTTGTATAATATTCTTTTGGTGCACGACCGGGTTGAGGTCGATGTACCCGTTGTACATATTTTTATTTCTGTTCTAGGTTTATCCCGCGAAGGAGTGCATGGATAGCCGGGTTCTGGAGGGCAACGGGTCCGTATCTTATGGTTTTGAGAGGCAAAGGGACCTCACTCTAGAATTGGCAGACTATTCGCAGCACTCGTAGGGGGTACAGGTTGACCCAAGGAGGGGTGCTCAATTTACCGGATTCCGTGAAGTGCCGGGTGTTCCATTCACTATGTTGTGGGGACTACCTCGCTTCAGGTTTTGGCGGGTAACATGCCGCACCCGTAGGGGTCTAAGTTTCATTGCACAGGCTATCCACAAGACCAGAGGAACGTCAGGTTTCAGCAGCGGCTCTGCGAAACCCGGGGATCCCAGATTATCTGTATTGTTATGTGATGCTTATTACTTTTCTGTAATGTTGCATATTATCACGCCTGGAGCGATTATTGTATATTGGTATACATACTATTAGATGTTGAATATGCTTTACACCCGCGCTAGTCCAGCCCCCGCTCTGTCGTTAGTTAAGTAACCTAACGGGTGATGACGGGACCTAGTGGCGAATGCGGATTGCATATACGTACATTATATTTTCGTTCTTTTCTGGTGTGATTGATTGATGGGACTGCATTGATTCTTATCAATGGAAAGATAAAACAAACCTATATTTGATATTGTTGGAACAAATTTTTAAAAAAAATGTTATTACAAAGATGTTTCCTTTTGTTTTGCATAGTGATATTCAGTTAGAATATCTCGCACCTCATTCGACGAGGCAAGGGCCGAGATCCCTTCACCGGGAGTGACCCCTTGGGCAGAAGTTTACGTCAGGGTAGTAACATTAATATAGTCGATTACAAGTTGCTTTGCATCGCGGTATTCAGTTGGAATATCCTGCACCTCATTCCACAAGGAAAGAGCCGAGATCCCTTCACCGGGAGTGACCTCTTTAGCAAAGGTTTTTCGCCACTATATTTTTATAAAAAGCTATCAGGTTCCTTCAACGAGATCATGTTCATTACGTTAAAGGTTTTTTCGCCAAAAACCAGCCGTAGCCCTCCGTCATTTCTTATGGATTGTCAGTAGTATTCAAGCTATGTTTGTTGGCCAAAGTCAAGGCATAGTGCTTGGTAGCTGCTGAACATTCATCTGCAGCATAGATAGATGTGTTGGTTTGGGACAGTCGTTCTGCCTTATTGGCCAAAGTCAAGGGCATGTGCGGGTAGGTTAAAATTAACCTGGATATTGACGGGTAGAACTTGACATGTGACTTATGATTTGTTGGCCAAAGTCAAGGTCATAAGAGCATGAGGCAAAAATAACATCGGGGGTTTCTAAAGAAACTGAAACTTGCCAAGTATGCGCATACCTTCTGGAGTGTGATAACTTGAGTGGCTTCCATCAAGTTATCATACGATGATAGTTGGATCCCGATTCTCACTGATGAGTTAGATTACTCTTCGAGTGATCCCGACTAATTTTTCTTTCAGGTTTGGAGGAGAATTTGAGATTACAGTGGGAGGTTTCCTGATTAGATAAAGTGATAACCATTCTGATCTAGGTTAGAGTGCACGTAGAGTGTTTCTTTTCTCTCTCTTTTTGGCAGCGACCTTTGACCGACCCGAGATTTTGACTCAGTGACCAAATTGACCGAACCTTCTTAAAATACTGGCTTTTGGATTGTCCGAGTTGCATAAGTCATTGCCGCTCCTTCTTTTACCCTTTGTATTTCTCAGAACACCCCGTATTACTACGGATATCCACTTCTATTGGATAGATCCATCGTATGGTTATATACGAACTCGGAGGGACTTCTTCGAGGATGGATCCAGGTTCAGGAGAAATAGAATTAGTTTATTCAGTTATCTTTTATTATCACATTCTCTCAGGTTGCGAGAGCTCCTTAGTTTAGGAGAGTACACCTATTACGCTTATTGGATAGTCTTCTTCCAAACCATAGGCAGGTGCCGAAAGGTAGGGAATGAAGAAAACTAATTAGCCTAAGTAGGGTGTACAGAAGGTAATATGTAAAGACAAAATAAAAGGGATTAGAAAGAGGACAAAGTAAATTGCGACTGTTATCATTCACGACCAAACCGCGTACTTCATCGCTACTCCTATTTCACCTTTGCTTTTTCCCCAGTTCGGGAGAAATAGAATAAGGTATTATTCAGTTGTCTTTTATCATCACCTTCTCTCAAGATACGAGTACTCCTGGGTTGAGGAGGGTACACCTATTATGCTTACTAGATAGTCTTCTTCCAAACCATAGGCTGGTGCCGAACGGTAGGGAAGGAAGAAAACCATTTAGCCTAATAAAGGTGTACAGAAGGTAACGACTAAAGACAAATAAAGGGATTTGGAGAGATGGCAAAGAGATATACGGTTAAAGTCATGAATTGGATTATGGAAGAGGCATTACTAGGAATACCAGGAAACCCCTACGAAACATTTTCATGTTTCAGTTTCACTGTGCATTGTTAATTGTAAACTGATTTCCCGATTACATACTTACTCCAGGGTATGTATTTACCAGGTTTCATTCTCATATCTGTATGGTTTTACAGATGATGAGTGGGAGTAAGTTATTGGGAATTAAGGTGATCATCCTCATTATATCGGAATTCATTGTAATTGGTGATATTTGAGGAAATCGCCTGGGTACAGTTTTCAACCTACGATGCACAGGTTTTGAGTTATTCAACTCAGCGGACTTATACAGAGTATTGTATGTTGTCTAGTGTCCGTCAGGACAAAGGGGTAGGTCCTCGTACTATGTTCTATTTACTTATAACTTCTTTAGTTTTTAGACAAGTGTTTCGTAGAAATGCAATGTCTAAGTTTTGAGAAGTTGTGGGTATAAGAATAAAGTAGAGAACCAGGTATCGCAAGTATCGGGATTCTTCAAAGAAATCGAAGATGTAGATTCTTGTGATTGGTATTCAGTTAATAGTAATGGTTTTGAGAAACTTGTTTCTCTTTCAGGTTACTCATAATTGGATGGATTTCTAAGTTGAGTAATGCTGATTAGCCTTTCTCTATTAAGTTGTTATGCACTGGAGACAGCTGCCTGATTTGAATCTGGTTCCAATTAAATGAGTGTCTCTATTTCTATATTGTATATAGAATGATTCATATCTTAACGATGTTAAGATAAGGGGAGTTGTCCAGCTTATGCTTAAAATCAGACACTGGATAACTCAAGGCACGTTTCTGTAATGGCTGTTTGTGGGTTGACCCTGGTTTTGACGAGGGTTGACATTTCTACCATCTGGAAGATCAATAGTGATATTGTTCTAAACTCGCCACAGTTTTATTAAAATGGATTTTTTCAGAAAACAGTAGTGGGAGTATGGTAGAACTGGAAGCGATTCCAGAACCGCAAACGATTACGGAAAATTTAATAGGACCTATATATTCAATCAGGTTTAACATTCCAATAGCCACTCCGCAGATATGGTGGGTAACCTCAGACACCCGAGAGGTACTCAGGTAGCCTCAATGATGGTGACAGGGAGGTTCTTGTTTACCCAGACTTGACACTACTACTGTTCCAGACTATGGGACCCGGCCAGAGGATAAGTATGACGTCGTTCTAAACTAGCTTTAGAAGTGTACGTAGATATTATTCTGCCAGAGGGTTATCGTAGTCAGTGGGAGCAGCGGAAGTATAGTGGACAAGTAGCTTATGTCTATTTATAGACTTCAGCAGTTATAGCGGAGATAGATCATTTAATTTTGATGAGACAGTCATGGTTTTGACTTCATCAGAATAGTGGATAAATCTGTTGAGAAGGTAGTAGGGTGTGATGTCCTGGTATTTGGATGACATACACAGAGTAGGAAGTAAAATTCCTGTACTTCAATTAGTCGTACTTTGGTAGTCACACAGTTGCTTCTTCACAAAGGACATGGATATAATATCAGACATTCTGGTTGCTAGATCTACGGTTTTAGATCTAGATTTGGGTAGTTTCCCAATATGGGTACTTTGACAATATTCTAATAGTATTTCAGAATAGATGACTCTTGGTACGGTGATGTACCTGCAGGTGATAGAGTCACCCTCTCTAAAGGTGTCTGAGAGACTAAAGGGGAGAGGGATGTGCATGATTGGCAGATCACTTGCTTAGGCAATTGAGTCAATCATGAGATGTCAAGTACCACACCAAATATTGTTTTTGCACTAGATACGATAAGTTTATATTAATCCAATTCTGAAGAAACAAAAGGAAGCAGTTTTAGAACATAAGTGTTTGTTCTACGGATTTGATGACGGCAGCCTCTTTCGGGAGACGGTTATCATTCCAGGCTTCCAAGGTGACATAGATGAAAGAGTGATTGTCAGAGTTATAGTTTTTTTCTCTCTGATGAGGGACAGTATTATGAACAGTGTAGGGTTCCTAGGCACTCTCAAAAGGTCTCACAAGGCATCAACCATGCCAATTTCATTTTTTCCGGGTGCCGAGAAACCCTAATACGGATCGTTAACTAGATTTTTAGGCGAAACATGAACTAGTAAACTACTTTACAATGAGTGAATGGAAATACAACCTTTGTAGATCCGGTGCTCCACCTCCATAGCTCCGTGATGATGTCTCCTCGCTGCGATCATCGGATCCCGGGCTCTAGCGTCGGCTTCATCGGAGAAAAAGCGGGCTAGGTCATCGACGACGATGCCGAAGATGATCTACGTCGACGCATCACAAGATCAAGCTCCACCTTCACCAAGCCATGAAAACTTGTGAAGGAAACACCCTATACTACTTGGCAAGAGGTGGAGGATGAAGAAATAGGAGGTGGGTTCACTTTAGATTTGGATTTCTCACTCTTTTTCATCAATCACGATTGATGGAATCAAGGTTTTCTTCTTGAAGAAGAAGAAGAAGATGATAATCTTATGATAAGTTATTTTCCAAATAGAAAATAAAAGGAATTCTTATCATAATCTAACCATGGTGAAGTGTAGAGAATCAACTAGGGTTAAGTGGAGTGGTTAGGGTTAAGCATGAGACAAAATGGTCACTTAGTCAAAGCTTCATGAAGCTTCAAGATGCAAACAAAGAAAACCACCATTTTTCTCTTTATGCAATTTATTTTCCAAAAGAATAAATAAATAAATAAATAAATAAGAAAATAAAACCCTAACCATTCATATAACCATGGTTTAATCTTTACACAAACCCAAGTAAACATGTATCATCAAACATGATACAATTAAGTGCACAAAAGTATATCACATATACAACTTGTGCAATGCAAGTGAGAAAATCCATTTAGAGTGAACCAATACTAGTTAATGCAAAGTAATATATCAAATATATAATTATGCATTAAATCATTAAATCAACACTTGATTTAACGATCCGGTTATATCGCATATAACCGACTAATATCCAATGTATCGACTTATCGAATCAATCCTTGATTCGGTAACTAGGTTATATCGCATACAACCTTTCGACACATTCATCGCGAGAATCGAATACAGTATCACATACTAGTATCATTCTGGGTCCCGCACATATCTCATATGCGCTCCTATTTCATTTCGCTTGAGCCAGGAAACCTCTGTGTAGGACTCTAAAGACTCGTCAATACGCCGGCAGCAGGTGATGATCATATCAAACACCCACAAGCCGCAAGCGGTCTGCTAAACGTAACGGCCACCCGGGTATTGAGCGATCAGAAGATCGATGAGTAAGCCCGCTCACACTCTAGTGAATCCAACCAGTAACACTTACCGTACAGTCCGGTCTCGTCGTCTGATATGTCGCATATCTCGCCTAGGGGTGGTAAACGTCAGACCCCAACAGCTCGATAAGTCGTGTCGATATGAGGTCTATAACAGTTCGAGAAACTACTGGTAACACTTACCAGTAAATCTCAGCAACCCTGGCTAGGGATTTCCGGTTATAGCCAATCGAATACAGCACGACATCAACTCCCTATACCGGGAGAGACGAATCCCCTCCTATCGCTCATTGCCTCCATGTGACTCGGGACTGTACCCAAAAACCACCGTTTTGCACGCCCTCTTGGACGTGGTAAGATGGAAATCAAAGCACAGTGGGAACCACACAAGACTCTATGACGATCTCGGGTTAACAGACTACTCTGTACCAGTGTCACCAGAGAACTGCCATCTGACGTAAGGTATAATACCATCTGGGAGTTCTCGGCGAGTCCGTCCAGTGTACCCAGTCCCTACTGAGCACCCGTATATCATCTCTGATGTCAAACACCAATGGATATGGGATCATCCATCACCCATCTGTATGGGTCGAGAAGGTATACGCTAGTTTACACTGGTATATCGATGCCCCGTCTCGATACACCCATGACTAGGGACCTTGAAGGATGTTCTTATGGACTACCATGTCCCCACTAGTATGATCCGCATCATAGTCCAGGTAGTCAAGTACACATCCTAAGGGCTTTACCAACATGTAACAGAGAGACAATCAGTATACACGTTAAGGTAAAGAGTAACCAGATAGCATACTATCATGTCGAGCAAGAAAGTCATCCCTATATATGTCCCAGCATCCACTACAATATACATCCTATGTACAGTAATGGCCTCTAGGGCATACATATAACTAACAATCTTCCACTTGCACTAGGGCCATCTGAAACAGTGGTTGTAGTATCTCATACTCAACCATCCCATAAAAGTCTCTCTTTGGGAATAGGCCTTCGTGAGTGGATCCGCCGTGTTTTCCTCTGAGTCTGCTCTCCTAACCTCGATCCCCTGGAGATCAACTATCTTCATGATCGGGTGATGCTGCCTCAGAATACGTCTGGGTCATTGATGGGACGGGCGTTCCTTGGCATAAGCCACAACTCCATTGTCTCACAATGGTAGGAACTAAGTTCATCTCATGAACTTGTATTCACCCAGACAGCCTCTTTGGTAGCATCTTTAGTAGCGATGTATCCAGCCTTTATCATCTAGTATGCCACGGTATTTAGCTTGGAACTCTTCCAACATACCGTCCCTTTACTGAGGGTAAAGCCAATGCCTGTGACTGACATTCAGTCGTCTTTATCACCCTGGAACACTTCCAGTGATTTTCCCCAGGATCAATTGATACCGTCTCACTACATCTAGTGAGTATCCTAATATCCAATTACATCTATCTCATAGATGAAAATCCAGAATTTAGGCGGTATCACTTTGATCCTATATGGATAATCCTTGTGATAAGCGGAGATTGACCGAGCGTAGCATAGGAAACTCCTTCCCTATCAAGAGTATGTCATCCACGTACTCTACGAGGATCACCACCATACTCCCTACTACCTTTTTGTATATACAAGGTTCATCTACCATTTTGATGAAGTCAAAATCTTTGACTAACACATCAAAACAGACGTTCCATCTCCGCGATGCCTGCTTTATCTCATAAAACATCTTGCACACGTTTCCGCTGCTCCCACTGTCTACGAGGCCCTCTGGCTGTGTACTTATAGACGCTTTCTTCCAAAACACCATTTAGAAAAGCAGTCATGGCACCCAACCACCAGATTTCTTAGTCATGGTATGTAGCCGTGGCAAGTAGGATCTGGATGGACTTAAGCATAGATCTTTAGAAAAAGTTTCATCATGATCCACACCTGGTCAATGATGCAAACCTTTACCAAGTCTAGCTTTGAAAGTCTTAACTTTTCCATGTACACCAAGTAATCTTCTCAAGATTTACTTGCTCCTGATGGGGATTTAACCCTTCAGATATAGCAACTAAAGTCCATACTTTGTTGGTGTATAAGGATTCCATCTCAGATCGCTAAGCATCCATCCATTCTTACAGAGTCCCACTCTTGATGGCCAGCTCGAAACTAGTTGGGTCATCATCTCATGATGCAATCCTTGCTCCTACTGTCATAGAGAAATCGAAGTATCTCTCAGGTGGGTGAGGAACCCTACTAGATCGGCGGAGAGGCTGAGGTTCGTTGGTTACTATTGAATCTTTCGGTTCTGTCAAATCATCAGCTGCATTTTGTATAGCTGGAACATTTCCAGTTCTACATAACAGACGTTGCCTCGAGCTTGTCCGGATTTTGCTTTTAGACAAAGGCCGGACATCCCCAAATCTTAACTATTTTAAGATATGGGTTGTTCCCTTTCCATATCACATATGAAGTGGTAGGCAACTGATTTGATCGGGACCCTATTCAATAGGTATGCAACTTCATAAGTGCATAACTCCAAAAAGGAAATAGGAAACTCAGTAGTACTCATCATAGAGCACACCATATCACATAAGGTGTTATTGCTCCGCCCCGATATACCATCGTGCTATGGTGTATACAGAGGAGTAATGCTGAAAGAGAATCTCATTCTCCTTTAGAATAGTCCAGGAATTCCATGCAAAAGTATTCTCCTCCCTGATCTCATCAAAGGACATAATACTTAAACCCGTATTGGTTCTCTACTTCTAACTTATATTCTGTGAATATCTCAAAAGGTTCGGACTTGTGTTTCAACAGGAACATATGTCTGAATCTTGAGAGATTATCAGAGAATGTAATGAAGTACAAAGAACCGGTCTTGGCATGTGTAGACAGGGGGCCTTACATACATCGTCATGTATCAGTCCCAAGAGTTCAGTAACTCTTTCTCTGTTTCCAATAAACAGAGCTGGTGTCATTATATCTTTGTGACATGACTGTCAAGTTTTCACAAGATGTAAATTCAAACAGATTTAAATATGCATCTATGTGCAACTTAGCTAGTCGGGTCGCATTGATATGACCTAGTCTACAATACCTCAAGAAGGATCCGTTCATTTCTGAACTCTTCCTCTTGTGTGTGTTCCGTATAATAAGAACTGTAGTTTGATTTAGAACGTCAATGCTTTTAGATAACGTGCCTGAACCGATCAACTTTTGATATAGGAAATGTTCAAAACATTATCCAACAATACAAAATTTTATCATTTCTTTACCAATAAAGAGACTGATATGATTTTTTATATCAGGTTCGGTATCTAATAGCATTTGTTCAGAATTAATGTATTGGTAATACAGGGTGACAGTGACCAACAGACTTGGCTGCAACACTTGCCCCGTTTTCTGTCTCATGAAACTTATCACCCGTTCTCAGTTTTTCTACCTTTTTGTAGCCCTATGTAACAGATTACATATCTGGGATCCTGATCCGGTATCATATACCCAGGATGCGGAGGATACTGAGAAACAGTTCTTTGTAATGAACACACCCGAAGATGATGCATCAGCATGCACTCTCTTCGTTTGGGCAGCACGGGAATTCTGGTATTCCCCAATTTCCTTCTCTGTCTTATAACAATTATAAGTTGGTGCGGGACCAACGTTCCCCAGCTCAGTTTAACAAGTGGGTTTGGTCAAAATCCGTATTATTATCTTGATTAAGGCGTGATATTGTCGCTACCTGGAGAGTGAGAGAAGAAAACACTCAGCGTGCGCTCTTGCAAGATCAGATTGGTTTTTATTTTATCTAATCAGGATGGCTCCCACTGCTTTTTATCAAATCTTCCTTCAAACCCTAAAAGGAAAGACTAGCCGGGATTAATTACACACTACAAGTTCGCCAATCTTTCAGCCAGGCCAGTGTCGGTACTTTGAGGGAGGTCCCCCGTGCTTTCGCACGAACCTAATTACTGTAATCCTCGTTTTCCCAGAGGCGTAACCCCGTTGACACCTTTCTAGACACCTACTTGATCGGCTAATTGTAATGTATAAAACTCTCCCAGGAGTAACAATTACTCGCAGCGGGTATCGGGATCCAACTATCTCATAGAAGGTATGCAATCTCATTGCAAATTTCAACACTTGAAATTCCCGATAATATTTTGCCCCTAGCACCCTATGATCTTGACGGAGGTCAACAAACCATAGGCTACTAGTCAAGTTCAACCCGTCATTTCTTGATTGAATCAAACCCACCCGCACGACCCTTGACGGAGGTCAACAAGATCGGACGACTACCCTAACTCAATCTGCATCATATACATAAGCAGATAAATACTGGTTAGCTACCGGACACTGCGCCTTGACGGAGGCCAACAAACGCAGCACGAATACTAAGAAGGACTTATCTGAAATGACGGAGGGCTACGACAGGTTTTTCTGAAAACCTATTGCGTAATGAACTTGATATCGTTGTAGAATCGAATAATTTTAAAATGGAGTGTTTTTTAGGCTTTTCTAGTTTTGCTAAAGGAGTCACTCCCGGTGAAGGGATCGTCGGTCCTTTCCTCGTCGAATGAGGTGCGGGACATATCATATATATCACTGTGCAAAACAAAAACTCTTAAAAGCAATCAAAAGACAAACCGAGGGTTGTAGCATCTGCCAGTTATTGCTAAAGGAGTCACTCCTGGTGAAGGGATCTTGGTCCTTTCCTTATCGAATAAGGTGCAGGATATATCACATATACCGCTGTGCAAAGCAAGAACTGTAGCTACCTGTTTTATTTTGAAATTCGATTCCACAACATCTTAGGTTTCTTTAATGAAGTCCTATCAATTAAGTACCTAAACATCACAGATAAATACGACATACACTTATGCCATCCGCATTCGCCTCGATGTCCCCTCGTGCACCGTTAGGTTAGGTAACTAACGGCAGAGCGGGGCAGGGCTAGCGCGTGTGTAAAACATAAGTAACGTCTATATAATATATCATATATACTATATATATAGTATCCATCACAGAACATCACATGATCACATCACAGATATCGCAGCAGAAGAATCATATATGAAATATTGGATATACTAGGACGTCCGTGTTTTCAATACGAGCCAGTATAAAACACGGATTCCACGGTCGTGATGAATAGCCAATCCCACACCCCTAGACCCCTACGAGAGCGGCAAGCAACCCTACCAATTCTAGGGTTAGGAGACCCGGACTCGACTCCTCGAGATGGTCTCCCACTGGACCCTAGAACCCGGTTACTTGTGCTCCCCTCCTTGGGTCTATCCTAGTGCGGAAAAGTAAATAATATACAAACGGTGACATCTTCCGCAACCTAGAAGTGCCCCAATAAAAGAATATTACATACAAGTTTTTACATGAATGAAAATGAAAAACACTCATCTCACATAAAAACCCCCGACTATTCAAACACGACGATCCAATATAACATATCTAGCAACACATAACATCACATGTCATCAACGTAAGTAAATATGCACATCCCAATTGTCGTTGACATATAGCAACGAAACTGGCGATAACACATATTACACTTACGGTCACAGAAAAGAAAGTGTAAAACTACAACAGTTGGAATCCGCAACCTCTTTAGACATCGCATGCCTAATCAAATGAAATACTTAGACATCGCATGCCTAACAATTATAAACCCCGCATTTTAGTCTCATTATCGAAAACACTTTTCAATATCAAGTCGGGCAATTCAACAAGATTCCCGAAAAACTGATCGAATGCTCGTCGCAAATTTTAGTAGGCGGCTGCACCCCCGATGCCGTCGACGAAGTGCACCAAGGCGGAACACCGCTACCGCGAGCACCCGATCGGATGCTTTCGGCGACGGGGTTCTCCTATAGTCACTTGGTCGGGGCTATGGGGCGAGGCCGTCTATTAAGTTTACCCGGCGAGTATCCGCGAACCCTACGTGATTGCGACGGACTTTTGATCACATCAAGATTCCGTGGCAATCGATCAAGTGAGACTAAACCGCTAGATTTATAATATTCATTCAGTTATCTCATAACTTATTGTGAATTCTAATTATTGTATCACATTCCGGATAAGATAGAAAATGTTAAACTTTTCGATCGGATTATCAGATTTTGTCTATGTGTTTTTCCGGGTAATTTTAGAATATGTTAAAAGGTTCGACCGGATATAAATACCCACTTTTTCCCCTGCCGGGAAATTTCCAATTGTTGGACTTTTCCGTAGTTTAATGACGTTCTAAGTAGTGCAAGTAATGCGATGGCCCCTCTAGAAGACAACAAACCTTAACTCGATTATGTGACCGTCTTGAACTGCCCTTTGAACCTTCGGGTTTGGGGCAGTACGGCGTGCCACATGTGAGGCGTTGGCTTGACCCTTCTACGGCTGGACCGTTGGTACTGAGGTACGAAGTGAATGTCTTTGAACTTATTTCATGTGTTTCAGTATACACGTTAAGGTAAAGAGTAACCAGATAGCATACTATCATGTCGAGCAAGAAAGTCCTCCCTATATATGTCCCAGCATCCACCACAATATACATCCTATGTAAAGTAATGGCCTCTAGGGCATACATATAACTAACAATCTCCCACTTGCACTAGGGCCATCTGTAGCAGTGGTTGTAGTATCTCATACTCAACCATCCCATCGACCTATGGGGGGTTCTCACTGTGTGACAGTGTGGCGAAGCATAGGCCCAGTAGCTCTGATACCACTGTAGGGTTCCTAGGCACTCTCAAGAGGTCTCACAAGGCATCAACCATGCCAATTTCATTTTTTACGGGTGCCAAGAAACCCTAATACGGATCGTTAACTAGATTTTTAGGCGAAACAAGAACTAGTAAACTACTTTACAATGAGTGAACGGAAATACAACCTTTGTAGATCCGGTGCTCCACCTCCATAGCTCCGTGATGATGTCTCCTCGCTGCGATCATCGGATCCCGTGCTCTAGCGTCGGCTTCATCAGAGAAAAAGCGGGCTAGGTCATCGACGACGATGCCGAAGATGATCTACGTCGACGCATCACAAGATCAAGCTCCACCTTCACCAAGCCATGAAAACTTGTGAAGGAAACACCCTATACTACTTGGCAAGAGGTAGAGGATGAAGAAATAGGAAGTGGGTTCACTTTAGATTTGGATTTCTCACTCTTTTTCATCAATCACCATTGATGGAATCAAGGTTTTCTTCTTGAAGAAGAAGAAGAAGATGATAATCTTATGATAAGTTATTTTCCAAATAGAAAATAAAAGGAATTCTTATCATAATCTAACCATGCTGAAGTGTAGAGAATCAACTAGGGTTAAGTGGAGTGGTTAGGGTTAAGCATGAGACAAAATGGTCACTTAGTCAAAGCTTCATGAAGCTTCAAGATACAAACAAAGAAAGCCACCATTTTTCTCTTTATGCCATTTATTTTCTAAAAGAATAAATAAATAAATAAATGAATAAGAAAATAAAACCCTAACCATTCATATAACCATGGTTTAATCTTTACACAAACCCAAGTAAACATGTATCATCAAACATGATACAATCAAGTGCACAAAAGTATATCACATATACAACTTGTGCAATGCAAGTGAGAAAATTCATTTAAGGTGAACCAATACAAGTTAATGCAAAGTAATATATCAAATATATAATTATGCATTAAATCGTTAAATCAACACTTGATTTAACGATCCGGTTATATCGCATATAACCGACTAATATCCAATGTATCGACTTATCGAATCAATCCTTGATTCGGTAACTAGGTTATATCGCATACAACCTTTCAACACATTCATCGCGAGAATCGAATACAGTATCACATACTAGTATCATTCTGGGTCCCGCACATATCTCATATGCGCTCCTATTTCGTTTCGCTTGAGCCAGGAAACCTCTGTGTAGGACTCTAAAGACTCGTCAATACGCCGGCAGCAGGTGATGATCATATCAAACACCGACAAGCCGCAAGCGGTCTGCTAAACGTAACGGCCACCCGGGTATTGAGCGATCAGAAGATCGATGAGCAAGCCCGCTCACACTCCAGTGAATCCAACCAGTAACACTTACCGTACAGTCCGGTCTCGTCGTCTGATATGTCGCATATCTCGCCTAGGGGTGGTAAACGTCAGACCCCAACAGCTCGATAAGTCGTGTCGATATGAGGTCTATAACAGTTCGAGAAACTACTGGTAACACTTACCAGTAAATCTCAGCAACCCTGGCCAGGGATTTCCGGTTATAGCCAATCGAACACAGCACGACATCAACTCCCTATACCGGGAGAGACGAATCCCCTCCTATCGCTCATTGCCTCCATGTGACTCGGGACTGTACCCAAAAACCACCGTTTTGCACGCCCTCTTGGACGTGGTAAGATGGAAATCAAAGCACAGTGGGAACCACACAAGACTCTATGACGATCTCGGGTCAACAGACTACTCTGTACCAGTGTCACCAAAGAACTGCCATCTGACGTAAGGTATAATACCATCTGGGAGTTCTCGGCGAGTCCGTCCAGTGTACCCAGTCCCTACTGAGAACCCGTATATCATCTCTGATGTTTAACACCAATGGATATGGGATCATCCATCGCCCATCTGTATGGGTCGAGAAGGTATACGCTAGTCTACACTGGTATATCGATGCCCCGTCTCGATACACCCATGACTAGGGACCTTGAAGGATGTTCTTATGGACTACCATGTCCCCACTAGTATGATCCGCATCATAGTCCAGGTAGTCAAGTACACATCCTAAGGGCTTTACCAACATGTAACAGAGAGACAATCAGTATACACGTTAAGGTAAAGAGTAACTAGATAGCATACTATCATGTCGAGCAAGAAAGTCATCCCTATATATGTCCCAGCATCCACTACAATATACATCCTATGTACAGTAATGGCCTCTAGGGCATACATATAACTAACAAACAGGTGGTCCAAGAGGATACTGTGGGAGGCATGGTACTGGATACTGATTAGGTTCAGTTATCGATACAGTCTAAGAAGTTTGGATTTAGAGTTCATTTATGAACTAGGTCCCATCAGATATCCAGACATATTCTAAGACAGGTATTACTCGATTCGGGAGAAGGCTTTCTCCGCGAACTTGGGATTTAGAGAGACATAGAAAGAAACATCAGGGCGGATCCACCCACTGAGGCTATTTCTCGAACACAAGAGTTTTACAAACTAGCTTTGTGAAACTGATTAGTAGAGAAGTTGGATGTTCGGTATCACACGGGCTGTGAGTATGCGACATCGCAATAATTAGCCTTGAGTGCAAGTGGGAGATTGTTGGTGTAGGGTTTCTAGGCACACTAATGAGGTCTCACAAGGAATCAACCATGCCAATTTCAAAAATTACAAGTGCCGAGAAACCCTAATACGGATCGTTAACTAGAAATTAAGCGAAACAAGCAACTAGTTAACAACTTAACTTAGAGTGAACGGAAAATACAACCTTTGTAGATCCGGTCCTCCACCTCCATAGCTCCGTGATGATGTCTCCTCGCTGCGATCATCGGATCCCGAACTCTAGCGTCGGCTTCATCGGAAAAATGGGCGGGCTAGGTCGTCGACTTCGATGCCGAAGATAATCTACGTCGAGGCAACACAAGATCAAGTTCCAACTTCACCAAGTCTAGAAACTTGTGAAGAAAACACCCTATACTACTTGGCAAGTGGTAGAGGATGAAGAAATAGGAAGTGGGTTCACTTTAGAATTGGATTTCTCACTCTTTTTCTCAAGTTGCCATTGATGAAGGCAAGGTTTTCTTCTTGTTGAAGATGAAGAAGAAGAAGAAAAAGGATATGATAATTATTTTTCAAAATAGAAAATAATATGAATACTTATCATATACCAACCATGGTCAAGTGTAGAGAGTGGACTAGGGTTAGGTTGAATGGTTAGGTTAAGGAAAAGAACAAGAATGGTCAAGCTTTCAACACTTCAAGAAGTTTCAACAAAACAACAAAATAAGCCACCATTCTTTTTATTTTCCAAAATGAATAAATAAATAAATGAATAAGTAAACAAATCAAAACCCTAACCATTCATATAACCATGGTTTAATCTTTACACAAACTCAAGTTAGCATGTATCATCAAACATGATACAAACAAGTGCACAAAAATATATCACATATACAATGTGCATTCAAGTGAGAAAATCCATTTAAAGTGAACCAATACTAGTTAATGCAAAGTAATATATCAAATATATAATTATGCATTAAATCATTAAATCAACACTTGATTCAATGATCCGGTCATGTCGCATATAACCGACTAGTATCCAATGTATCGACTTATCGAATCAATCCTTGATTCGATAACTAGGTTATATCGCATACAACCAATCGATACAATCATCGCGAGAATAGAATGCGGTATCACATACACGAATTATTCTCGGTCCCGCACATATCTCATATGCGCTCCTATTTCGTTTCGCTTGAGCCAGGAAACCTCTGTGTAGGACTCTAAAGACTCGTCAATACGCCGGCAGCAGGTGATGATCATATCAAACACCCACAAGCCGCAAGCGGTCTGCTAAACGTAACGACCACCCGGGTATTGAGCGATCAGAAGATCGACGAGCAAGCCCACTCACACTCCTGTGAATCCAACCAGTAACACTTACCGTACAGTCCGGTCTGTTCGTCTGATATGTCGCATATCTCACCTAGGGGTGGTAAACGTCAGACCCCAATAGCTTGATAAGTCATGCTGACATGAGGTCCATAATAATCGTGAAACTACTGATAACTCTTACCAGTATATCACTGCAACCCTGGCCAGGGATTTCCTGTTATGGTCAGTCGAGCATAGCGCAACATCAACTCCCTATATCGGGAGAGACGAATCCCCTCCTATCGCTCATTGCATCAATGTGATTCGGGACTGTACCCAAAAACCACCGTTTTGCACGCCCTCTTGGACGTGGTAAGGTGGAAATCAAAGCACAGTGGGAACCACACAACACTCTATGACGATCTCGGGTCTACAGACTAACCTGTACCAGTGTCACCAGAGAACTGCCATCTGACGTAAGGTATAATACCATCTGGGAGTTCTCGGCGAGTCCGTCCAGTGTACCCAGTCTCCACTGAGCACCCGTATATCATCTCCGATGTCAAACACCAATGGATATGGGATCATTCATCGCCCATCTGTATGGGTCGAGAAGGTATACGCTAGTCTACTCTGGTATATCGATGCCCTGTCTCGATACACCCACGACTAGGGACCTTGAAGGATGTACTTATGGACTACCATGTCCCCACTAGTATGATCCGCATCATAGTCCAGGTAGTCAAGTACACATCCTAAGGGCTTTACCAACGTGTAACAGAGAGACAATCAGTGTACACGTTATGGTAAAGATCAACCAGATAGCATACTATCATGTCGAGCAAGAAAGTCCTCCTTATATATGTCCAAGCATCCACTACAATATACATCCTATGTATAGTAATAGCCTCTAGGGCATACATATGACTAACAATCTCCCACTTGCACTAGAGCCATCTGTAGCAGTGGTTGTAGTATCTCATACTCAACCATCCCATAATAGTCTCTCTCTGGGAAAAGGCCTTTGTGAGTGGATCCACCGTGTTGTCCTCTGAGTCTGCTCTCCTAACCTCGATCCCCTGGAGATCAACTATCTCCACGATCAGGTGACACTGCCTTAGAATATGTCTGGATCACTGATGGGACGGGCGTTCCTCGGCATAAGCCACAACTCCATTATCACACAATGGGAGGAACTAAGTTCATCTCATGAACCACTATACACCCAAACTGCCTCTTTGGTAGCATCTTTAATAGCGATGTATCCAGCCTTTATCGTCTAGTATGTCACGATATCTAGCTTGGAACTTTTCCAACATACCGTCCCTTTACTGAGGGTAAAGACAATGCCTGTGACTGACTTTCAGTCGTCCTTATCACTCTAGAACCCTTCCAGTGATTCTCCCTAGGATCGATTGATACCATCTCAATACTGCTAGTGAGAATCCTAACATCCAATTACATCTATCTCATAGATGAAAACTCAGGATTTAGGAGGTATCACTTTGATTCTATATGGAGAATCCTTGTGATAAGCGGAGATTGACCGAGTGTAGCATAGGAAACTCCTTCCCTATCAAGAGTATGTCATCTACGTTCTCTACGAAGATCACGACCATACTCCCTACTACCCTTTTGTATATACAAGGTTCATCTACCATTTTGATGATGTCAAACTCTTTGACTAACACATCAAAACATACGTTCCAACTCCGCGATGCCTGCTTTATTACATAAAATATCTTGCACACGTTTCCGCTGTTCCCACTGTCTACGAAGCCCTCTGGCTGTGTACTTATAGACGCTTTCTTCCAAATCATTATTTTAGAAAAACAGTCAAGACACCCAACCGCCAGATATCGTAGTTATGGTATGTAGCCGTGGCAAGTAGGATCCGGATGGACTTAAGCATAGGCACTAGAAAAAGGTTTCATCATTATCCACGCCTGGTCGATGACGAAAACCTTTAACAAGTCTAGCTTTGAAAGTTTCAACTTTTCCATGTACACCAAGTAATCTTCTCAAGATATACTTGCTCCCGATGGGGATTTAACCCTTCAGATATAGCAACTAAAGTCCATACTTTGTTGGTGTATAAGAATTCCATCTCAGATCGATAAACATCCAGCCATTCTTACAGAGTCTCACTCCTGATGGCCAGCTCGAAACTAGTTGGGTCATCATCTCATGATGCAATCCTCGCTCCCACTGTCATAGAGTAACCGAAGTATCTCTCAGGAGGGTGAGGAACTTTACTAGATCGGCGGAGAGGCTGAGGTTCGTTGGTAACTATTGAATCTTTTGGTTCTTTTAAATCATCAGCTGCAGTTTGTATAGCCGGAACATTTCCAGTTCTACATAACAGACCTTGCCTCGAGCTTGTCCGGATTTTGCTTTTCAGACATAGGCTGGACAACCCCAAATCTTAACTAACTTAAGATATGTGCTCTTCCCTTTCCATATCACATATGAAGTGGTAGGCAACTGATTTGATTCGAACCCAATTCCATAGGTATGCAGCTTCTCAAGTGCATAACTCCCAAAAAGGAAAAAGGAAACTCAGCAGTACTCATCATAGAGCACACCTTATCATATAGGGTGTGATTGCTCAGCCCCGATATACCATCGTGCTATGGTGTATTCGGAGGAGTAATTCTGAGAGAGAATCTCATTCTCCTTTAGAATAGTCCAGGATTTCCGTGCTCAAGTATTCTCCTCCTCGATCACATCAAAGGACATAATACTTATACCCGTATTTTAGTTCTCTACTTCTAAATCATATTCTGTGAATATCTCAAAAGGTTCGGACTTGTGTTTCAACAGGAACATATGTCTGAATCTTGAGAGATCATCAGAGAATGTAATGAAGTACAAAGAACCGGTCTTGGCATGTGTAGACAGGGGACCTAACATACATCAACATGTATCATCCCAAGAGTTCACTAACTCTTTCTCTGCTTCCAATAAACAGAGTTGTGGTCATCTTATCTTTGTGACATGACCGGCAAGTTTTCACAAGATGTAAATTCAAACTTGTTTAAATATGCATCTGTATGTAACTTAGCTAGTCGGGTCGCATTGATATGACCTAGTCTATAATACCTCAAGAAGGATCCGTTCATTTCTGAACTCTTCCTCTTGTGTGTGTTCTGTATACTAAAGAACTGTAGTTTGATTTAGAACATCAATGCTTTTAGATAACGTGCCTGAACCGATCAACTTTTGATATAGGAAATGTTCAAAACATTGTCCAACTATACAAAATTTTATCATTTCTTTACTAATAAAGAGACTGATATGATTTTGTAAATCAGGTTCGGTATCTAATAACATTCGTTCAGAATCAATGTATTTGTAATGCAGGGTGATAGTGACCAACAGACTTGGCTGCAACACTTGCCCCGTTTTCTGCCTCATGAAACTTATCACCCGTTCTCAGTTCTCTACCTATCTGTAGCCCTATGTAACAGATTACATATCTGGGATCCTGATGCGGTATCAAATACCGAGGATGTAGAGGATACTGAGAAACAGTTCTTTGTAATGAACGCACCCGAAAATGATGCATCAGCATGCACTCTCTTCGTTTGGGCGGCACGGGAATTCTGGTATTCCCCAATTTCCTGCTTTGTCTTATAACATTTATAAGTTGGAGCGGGACCAACGTTCCCCAGCTCAGTATAACAAGCGGGTTCGGTCAATATATCCGTATTATTATCTTGATTAAGGTGTGATATGGTCGCTACCAGGAGATAGAGAGAGAAGAAAACACTCAGCGTGCGCTCTTGCAAGATCAGATTGGTTATTTATTTTATCTAATCAGGATGGCTCCCACTGTTTTTATCAAATCTTTCTTCAAACCCTAAAAGGAAAGACTAGCCGGGATTAATTACACACTACAGGTTCGCCAATCTTTCAGCCAGGCTAGTGTCGGTACTTTGAGGGAGGTCCCCCGTGCTTTCGCACGAACCTAATTAATGTAAACCTCGTTTTCCCAAAGGCGTAACCTCGTTGACACCTTTCTAGACACCTACTTAATCGGCTAATTGTACTGTGTAAAACTCTTCCAGGAGTAACTCTTACTCGCAGCGGGTATCGGGATCCAACCATCTCATAGAAGGTATGCAATCTCATTGCAAATTTCAACACTTGAAATTCCTGATAATTTTGCCCCTAACGTGCTATGACCTTGACGAAAGCCAACAAACCATAGCCCGCTAGTCAAGTTCAACCCGTCATTTCTTGATTGAATTAAACCCATCCGCACGACCCTTGACGAAAGCCAACAAAGCCACACGACTACCCTAATCCAATCGCATCGTATGCAGCAGATAAGCAGCATATAGCTACCGCACACTGCACCTTGACGAAAGCCAACAAATGCAGCACGAATACTATATACAACTTATCTGAAATGACGGAGGGCTACGACAGGTTTTTCTGAAAACCTATTGCGTAATGAACTTGATATCGTTGTAGAATCAAATGATTTTAAAATGGAGTGTTTTTTAGGCTTTTCTAGTTTTGCTAAAGGAGTCACTCCCGGTGAAAGGATCGTCGGTCCTTTCCTCGTCGAATGAGGTGCGGGATATATCATATATATCACTGTGCAAAGCAGAAACTATAGAAGCAATCAAAAAGACAAACTGAGGGTTGTAGTATCTGCCAGTTATTGCTAAAAGAGTCACTCCCGGTGAAGGGATCTCGGTCCTTTCCTTATCGAATAAGGTGCATGATATATCATATATACCGCTGTGCAAAGCAAGAACTGTAGCTACCTATTTTATTTTTGAAATTCGATTCTACAACATCTTAGGTTTCTTTTCTTTCATTAATCACATTAATGAAGTCCCATCATTTAAGTACCTAAACATCACAGATAAAAACGACGTACACTTATGCCATCCGCATTCGTCTCGATGTCCCCTCGTGCACCGTTAGGTTAGGTAACTAACGGCAGAGCGGGGCAGGGCTAGCGCGGGTGTAAAACATAAGTAACGTCTATATAATATATCATATATACTATATACTGTATCTATCACAGAACATCACATGATCACATCACAGATATCGCAGCAGAAGAATCATATGAAACATTGGATATACTAGGACGTCCGTGTTTTCAATACGAGCCAGTATAAAACACGGATTCCATGGTCGCGATGAATAGCCAAACCCACACCCCTAGACCCCTACGAGAGCGGCAAGCAACCCTACCGATTCTAGAGTTAGGAGACCCGGACTCGACTCCTCGAGTTGGTCTCCCACTGGACTCCAGAACCCGGTTACTTGTGCTCTCCTCCTTGGGTCTATCCTAGTGCGGAAAAGTAAATAATATACAATGGGTGACAGCTTCCGCAACCTGGAAGTGCCCCAATAAAAGAATATTACATACAAGTTTTTACATGAATGAAAATGAAAAACACTCATCTCACATAAAAAAAACCCGGCTATTCAAACACGACGATCCAATATAACATATCCAGCAACACATAACATCACATGTCATCAACGTAAGTAAACATGCATATCCCAATTGTCGTTGACATATAGCAACGAAACCGGCGATATCACATATTACACTTACGGTCACAGAAAAGAAAGTGTAAAACTACAACAGTTGGAATCCGCAACCTGCATAGACATCGCATGCCTAATCAAATGAATTCCTTAGATATCGCATGCCTAACAATTATAAACCCCGCATTTCAGTCTCATTATCGAAAACACTTTTCAATATCATGTCGGACAATTCAACAAGATTCCCGACATTTTGATCGGATGCTCGTCGCAAACTTTAGTAGACGGCCGCACCCCCGACGCCGTCGACGAAGTGCACCAAGGCGGAACACCGCTGCCGCGAGCACCCGAACGTATGCTTTCAGTGACGAGGTTCTCCTACGGTCTCTTGGTCGGGGCTATGGGGCGTGGTTGTCTTTTAAGTTTACCCGGCGAGTATCCACGTACGCTACGTGATTGCGACAGACTTTTGATCACATCAAAATTCCATGGCAACCGAACAAGTGAGACTAAACTGCTATGTTTATAACATTCATTCAGTTATCTCATAACTACTTGTGAATTCCAAATGTTGTATCACATTCCGGATAAATAGAAAATGTTAAACTTTCCGATCGAACAATCGAACACCCAAGTTTTCCCGAAACTGCTCAACATATGAAATAAGTTTAAAAACATTCACTTCGTGCCTCAGTACCAACGGTCCAGCCATAGAAGGGTCAAGCCAACGCCTCACATGTGGCACGCCGTACTGCCCCAAACCCTAAGGTTGAAAGGGCAGTTCAAGACAGTCACATAATCGAGTTAAGGTTTGTTGTCTTCTAGAGGGACCATCGCGTTACTTGCACTACTTAGAACGTCATTAAACTACGGAAAAGTCCAACACTTGGAAATTTCCCGACAGGGGAAAAAGTGGGTATTTATATCCGGTAGAACTTTTTAACATATTCAATAATTATCCGGAAAACACAAAGACGAAGTTAAACTTTTCGGTCGAAACACCGAGTCCCCAATACATCCCAGAAAACTCAACTCTTAAGTAAACTTTAAAAATTCCCAGAAAACTCAGCAATGTATGAAAGAAGTTACTGTGCAAAAAAGACTGACTGAAGACACTAAGTGGCCGCGGAACCGCCGCATTAGCCGTGCTAATGCCGCGGTTCCGCCGCGATTTGAACGAATTGGGTGCTCGTGTTTCACAGTAATTCTTAGAAAGTCCTGCTTATTTTTCTGCATATTTTTAATTCTCAAAAATCCCTGATTTTAAAAAATGTACAGAGAGCAATTTTGAATTAGGGTTTCGGTTCGATCGGACTTCTAACTCCGTCTACGCATGGCCTAAGGCTCTAGCTAGGCTCTGATACCACTGTAGGGTTCCTAGGCACACTAATGAGGTCTCACAAGGCATCAACCATGCCAATTTCAAAAATTACAAGTGCCGAGAAACCCTAATACGGATCGTTAACTAGAAATTAGGCGAAACAAGCAACTAGTTAACAACTTAACTTAGAGTGAACGGAAAATACAACCTTTGTAGATCCGGTCCTCCACCTCCATAGCTCCGTGATGATGTCTCCTCACTGCGATCATCGGATCCCGGACTCTAGCGTCGGCTTCATCGGAAAAATGGGCGGGCTAGGTCGTCGACTTCGATGCCGAAGATGATCTACGTCGAGGCAACACAAGATCAAGCTCCAACTTCACCAAGTCTAGAAACTTGTGAAGAAAACACCCTAAACTACTTGGCAAGTGGTAGAGGATGAAGAAATAGGAAGTGGGTTCACTTTAGAATTGGATTTCTCACTCTTTTTCTCAAGTTGCCATTGATGAAGGCAAGGTTTTCTTCTTGTTGAAGATAAAGAAGAAGAAGAAAAAGGATATGATAAGTATTTTTCAAAATAGAAAATAATATGAATACTTATCATATACCAACCATGGTCAAATATAGAGAGTGAACTAGGGTTAGGTTGAATGGTTAGGTTAAGGAAAAGAACAAGAATGGTCAAGCTTTCAACACTTCAAGAAGTTTCAACAAAACAACAAAATAAGCCACCATTCTTTTTATTTTCCAAAATGAATAAATAAATAAATGAATAAGTAAACAAAATCAAAACCCTAACCATTCATATAACCATGGTTTAATCTTTACACAAACTCAAGTTAGCATGTATCATCAAACATGATACAAACAAGTGCACAAAAATATATCACATATACAATGTGCATTTCAAGTGAGAAAATCCATTTAAAGTGAACCAATACTAGTTAATGCAAAGTAATATATCAAATATATAATTATGCATTAAATCATTAAATCAACACTTGATTCAATGATCCGGTCATGTCGCATATAACCGACTAGTATCCAATGTATCGACTTATCGAATCAATCATTGATTCGATAACTAGGTTATATCGCATACAACCAATCTATACAATCATCGCGAGAATAGAATGGGGTATCACATACACGCATTATTCTCGGTCCCGCACATATCTCATATGCGCTCCTATTTCGTTTCGCTTGAGCCAGGAAACCTCTGTGTAGGACTCTAAAGACTCGTCAATACGCCGGCAGCAGGTGATGATCATATCAAACACCCACAAGCCGCAAGTGGTCTACTAAACATAACGGCCACCCAGGTATTGAGCGATCAGAAGATCGACGAGCAAGCCCGCTCACACTCCTGTGAATCCAACCAGTAACACTTACCGTACAGTCCGGTCTGTTCGTCTGATATGTCGCATATCTCACCTAGGGGTGGTAAACGTCAGACCCCAATAGCTTGATAAGTCATGCTGACATGAGGTCCATAATAATCATGAAACTACTGATAACTCTTACCAGTATATCACTGCAACCCTGGCCAGGGACTTCCTGTTATGGCCAATCGAGCATAGCTCAATATCAACTCCCTATACCGGGAGAGACGAATCCCCTCCTATCGCTCATTGCATCCATGTGATTCGGGACTGTACCCAAAAACCACCGTTTTGCACGCCCTCTTGGACGTGGTAAGGTGGAAATCAAAGCATAGTGGGAACCACACAAGACTCTATGACGATCTCGGGTCTACAGACTAACCTGTACCAGTGTCACCAGAGAACTGCCATCTGACGTAAGGTATAATACCATCTGGGAGTTCTCGGCGAGTCCGTCCAGTGTACCCAGTCTCCACTGAGCACCCGTATATCATCTCCGATGTCAAACACCAATGGATATGGGATCATCCATCGCCCATCTGTATGGGTCGAGAAGGTATACGCTAGTCTACTCTGGTATATCGATGCCCCGTCTCGATACACCCACGACTAGGGACCTTGAAGGATGTACTTATGGACTACCATGTCCCCACTAGTATGATCTGCATCATAGTCCAGGTAGTCAAGTACACATCCTAAGGGCTTTACCAACATGTAACAGAGAGACAATCAGTGTACACGTTAAGGTAAAGATAAACCAGATAGCATACTATCATGTCGAGCAAGAAAGTCCTCCCTATATATGTCCAAGGATCCACTACAATATACATCCTATGTATAGTAATGGCCTCTAGGGCATACATATAACTAACAGTTGGAGATATTGCCCTCAAAGTCAATTATTGGATCGCAGGTACATGATTGCAATGATTGAGGCAGGACCTATACCGATATGACAGTATTTCTCGAGATGATAGTATGCTATCTGGTTTGTCTTTATCATCGTATACATGCATTAGTTCGCTATTGCTTGATTGATAGAGCACATAGGATTCTGCTTGACAGCCAGCAGTATGATTGTGATCATATACGTGGGAGCTGGGGTCTATAAGCACATCCTTAAAGCGTCCCTAGTCATGGGAGTTTTCGAGACAGGGCATCGATACTCCAGAGTAGACTAGTGTATACAGTCGAGACCCCGACGAGGGGCGATGGCCGGTCTCACAAGCTATTGGTGTCAGTTTGATCACCTAAGATGTATACAGGTGCTCATTGGGTTATGAGTAGACCGGACAGGACTCGTCGAGAATCTGCTAGTTGGTATTATACATATCGTCAGATAGCAATTCCCTGGTGACATGTGTACAGGTTAGTTCATCGACCTGAGATCAATATTTGTCTCATGTGAGTTCCCACTGTGCTTAGATTACTACCCTACCATGCTCAAAGGTGTTGTGCAAACAGGTTTTAGTTGGGTACAGTCCCGAGCCACATTAGAGGCAAGTAAGCGGATCGTCGGGGATTCGTCTCTCCCGGTATTGGGGGTTGATGTCGCGCAGTGCACGGGTGGCCATCACTAGGAATCCTCGGCCGAGGTAGTGGAGAATTACTGATTTGGATCAGTAGTTTCTCAGGTGGTGATGGGCTTCATGCCGACACGATTTATTGCGTTATTAGGGGTCTGACTTTATCCACCCCCTAGACTCGATATGCGATACTCTTTAGACGAATGGACCGGACTGTATATACATTGTCACTGTCAGGCTCAGTAGGGTTTATGGATGAGTTCGCTCGTCAGCTTCCCTTCCAATCAATACATAGGCAAACCGTTACGTACAGCTAGTACCTCTGAGGTGCTAGGGGTTATACCCAGTGCCAGTGTATTGATGAGTCATTAGAGTCCCCCACAGACACTTTCCCAAGTTCGGGCGAAACGTTGTAGAGGCCGTATGGTGATATGGCAAGGTTCGGAAAAAGCACGTGCGTTTTCGCACGTGTCGTTTTTCGGGCAGATAATACTGGTAGGCTTTGGTTTAAGCCGGATCTCAGTATTATACTGTGTAGATATAATATCTTTGTCTCAGTTGCATTTGTATTCGGTCGTAATACAAATGCGGGTATGTTTATACTGATACGGGTTTATCCTGAAATTCGTTTCAGGATCACTTTTGGAAGTTGCCAGTTTCCAGTTTTCTATCGGCCGTATTTAACAGTCGGTTAAAGACGGATTTATCTTTTCTTGAGATGAGTGTAGAACCTTCTAGATATGGTGACTAGGATGATGAGGTGTTATGTGACTCATTAGTGCATTTAATGTTTCATTTAATGATAGCATGACTAGGTTAGATGATTCATTAGTGCATTAATGTGGTTTTGTTTGCATGAAAGATATTTGTTGTTGATCTTTTCCTTTATGGTCACCTTCCCCCTCCTACACACACCTCCCTCCCTCTACATATATGGCCGGCCCTCCCCTCCTCTCTTAACACTCTCTCACTTGATTGAAAAAAAGATTATGATAGATTTGGATTCACGGAAATTAGATAGCCTCATTTCTCATTTCACCCAATCCAAAAGGCAACTTCATTAACCATTCGTCCATAGCCTTAGACGTAACGAGACAAAGTGTTCTACTCATTCTCTACTTCATCTTGGTCATCTCTTTTAGCTAACTTGACGATCGAGTTGCCTCGGTTCAGAGGCGGGAGCCCGTTTAAAGATCCGTCGACGTGGTGCCACCTGGACGACAAGACTGGAGATCAAGAAGATCGGAGCAGCCGCAACAAAGCGTGGGATGATGGTTGAAGACCGAAGGACTCAGATCATTCGGTATAACGTTTCTACCCACTTTGTATTTTGTTAGTTTAGCTTTAATGGCGGATCCGGGTTACGGTACGCGATAGCGCCAGTTGTAAAAAGTTTTTGTTCCGCATTTGGCGTCTGTTAGACGGCCGGGGCGCTACCATGGACTTACATTGGTTGGGTACAATCCCGAACCATATGGAGGCAGTAAGCGATTGTTGGGGATTCGTCTCTCCCGGTATTGGGAGTTGATATCGCACAGTGATCGATTGGTCAGGACCATAAGACCCTGGCCAAGGCAGTTGGGATTTACTGATAGGTTGATCAGTAGTTTCCCGGATTGGTCCTGAGCCACATCAGCATGACTTATCAGGTTATTATGGTCTGGAGTTTCACCACCCCCTAGACCCGGTATGCGATACTCTTTGACGAAGAGACCGGACTGTACGTATATTGTCACGGATAGGCTCAGTAGGAGTTCGGACAAGTTTGCTCATCGTCCTTCCTTTTCGACAGGTACTTAGGTAGCCATTATGTACAGCTAGTGCCGCCGACATGCTTGTGGTTAAACCCACTGCCAGCGTACTGTTGAGTCTTTAGAGCCCCACACAGAGAGTTTCCCTGCTTCGGATGAAACGATGCAGAGGTCGTATGGTTTTACGGCAGGGTTCGATCACATACGTACACTTGTGCACGTATGATGTTCGGGCGGATAATACTAGCAGGCTTTGGTTTAAGCCAGATCCTAGTATTAGATTATCGAATTATTTAGTCTCTGGGTATTCGTATTTTTCAGAATACGGATACGGGTATGTATATACGGACAAGCGGTATTCTTGTAATTTTGGCAAGAGTGCTTCTAGAAAATGACACCTCATTTCTTATTTATTCTTTTTGATTAAATGATGAAATGAGGTGGAGGATGAGTTGTTCATTTACATTAAATGAAGCATGGCCACTAGATGACTCACTTAGTGACTCATATGATAACTATTGAAACATGCTTGATTTTATATTATTCTATGCTTCATAATTATCTAGGGTTGCCATTTTTCATTTCATAATATCTCACACACACTCTCTCCTCCAAGTTCTCATCTTCTTCCTCTTACCCTAAAGTGTCTCATGTGTTGAGAATCCAAGGGTCTGAGAGACTAACTAATCCCTAATCATTCTCTACATCACCTAAACAACCTAGATTAGCACACTAGGTTCTTTAGTTACCTCATATTAGAGGTAAGAGATCTTAGTTGGTACTCTCGGGTGGATCATCATTGACGCGAGGAGGCCGAAGTTTAAGCTTGATCATGGACACTACAAGGAGCATACTAAAGGAGTGGAGTGAAGACCCAAAGGACTTGAGTTTCTTGGTATAAACTCTTCTCATAGTAGATAGCCTCTTATTTTGCTAGTTAAGGTTCATGGTTAAGATCCGGGATTAGTGTTATTCCAGTGCCAAGTTTCTAATCGTAGAAAAAATTTTGTTCCGCATTTGGCCACGGGAGATGGCCGGGGCGCTAGCGTAACCCTTCATGGTATCAGAGCCAGCCCATAAACCCTACACTAGCAAGTTTAAACGATGTTAAAGTATCGAAACCGAAACAACTCCTATTCAGTACCCTGAACATTCCAGTTTCTGTCGAATTTTATTTGGTCTTCAGAAATTATTTTAGCAACTGCAGAAGACTTCTTAGGTGACACATAGACTGCACCCCAAATACGAGCCAATTCCACCTGTTTTTGGCCAAGCACACTGCCATAAAAACCGAGCTGGCCAGCCTTGTCTGGGAATCTGGGTTTCGTATTTTGGGTCCGGTCCGGTCTCTGGAATGTTGGTTCAGTGGTATTGCTAGTTTAGCCCAGTTTTGATATGGTTTTATCTAGTTGTTTGGGGCTATTCGGGGTGTTTCGAAGTCGATAATTTAACACTATTTAAATGTTTATCAGTACATTCACTTTTATCTGCGACCGTGAATATCATTCGATCGGTATGACTCGTCTAATTGCTATATGTTCTTTTAGACGAGTTTGCGAACATGACATTCATATTGATGTTCTGTGCTTGTGCTGTGATTGTGGTTGGATAGTCGTGGTGGATAGCATGTGGTGCAATGTTACCCGTACAGTTTATATTCATTTGTACATTTGTTATTGCGGGACGAGCGTCCGACATGTGGACTGCCGTCTTTGCCAAGTTGTATATTATTTGATTGGGGCACGACCGGGTTGAGGTCGATGTCACCATTTGTACATATTATTTTCTTTTTCTGTACTAGGATTACCCCGCGGTGGAGTGCACGAATAGCCAGGTTCTAGAAGGCAACAAGCCCGTATCTCATGGCGTTAGACGGAGGGGGCTTCAATCTAGAATTGGCGGGCTATTCGCCGCACTCGTAGGCGGTATAGTATGACCCACGGAGGGGCGCCAAAGTTACCGGATTCCGTGAAGTGCCGGGTAGCCCATTCACTTTGTTGAAGGGGGTTCCCTCGCTTTTGGGATTGGCGGGTAACTTTCCGCGCTCGTAGGGGTCCAGGTTCTCATTGCACAGGTATCCACACGACCGGGAACGTCGGGTTTTATTTGCGGCTCAAATGAAATCCGGGGCTCCAAGTTAGTCCACCATTCTGTATTGTTGGCTGAGATTCTATGATATTGCTTATTATCATGCCTGGGACGAATGTTATATATATTTATATATATACTAGTAGATGTTGTATATGTTTTACACCCGCGCTCGTCCAACCCCCGCTCTTTCGTTAGTTAAGTAACCTAACGGGTGATGACGAGGCTCAGTGGCGAATGCGGATGGCATATACGTACATTATATTTTCGTTCTTTTCTGGTGTGATAGGGTTAACTAATGGGACCGCATTAATTTTTATTAATGCATGAAAATAAACCTAAAAGATGTTGTTGGAACAAATTTCGAAAAACTACAGTTATATTCTTTTGCTTTGCATAGTGGTATTCGGTCATGAATATTCATCACCTCATTCCACGAGGCAAAAGCCGAGATCCCTTCATGGGAAGTGACCTCTTAAGCATAAGTCTATACTGTAGATTACTCGGTTTTCTTCAATGCCACTAGTTTTCAAAAGCGGAGCTTAAACCACTCCTTTTCAAAACTACTCTAGTTCCTTCAACGATATCAAGTTCATTACGTTAATGGGTTTTTCGCCAAAAACCCAGCCGTAGCCCTCCGTTATTTCTTATAAGTATTACTTAGTATTCATGCTGTGTATGTTGACCTTTGTCAAGGTATAGTGAATGGTAGCTAAGTAATGCCTTTTTGTTGCATAGATATGCGATTATTTAGGATAGTCACATGGTCATTTTGACCTATGTTAAGGGCTTGTGCGGGTGGGTCTAAATTAATCCAGGACAATGACGGGTTGAACTTGACTTGCGACTTATGATATGTTGACCTCTGTCAAGGTCACGAAGCCGCTTGGGGCAAAAACCACATCGGGAGTTTCAAACATACAGGAAACTTGCAGATTCAGCATACCATCTGGAGTGTGGTGACTAAAGTGGATTCCATCTAGTGCATCACTCAATGATAGTTGGATCTCGATCCCACCGATGAGTAGGATTACTCTTGTGAGATTATTTTACTTAACAATCAATGCTATAAACCAAGTAGGTGTCTAGAACGGTGTTAGCGGGGTTACGCCTCCATGAAAAAGAGGTTATATAATTAAGAAACTTCGCGAAAGAGTTGGAAAACCTCCCTCGAAGTACCAACACTATCCTGGCTGAAAGGTTAAGCAAGTATTGTGACGTGCGATTAAATCCTGACTAGTTCTACTTTTAGGGTTTGAAGAAGAATTTGAGAAAACAGTGGGAGCCATTCTGATTAGATAAATTAATAACCAATCTAATCTTGTAAAAGCGCACGCTGAGTGTTTCTTTTCTCTCTCCCAGGTAGCAACCATTTCACGCCCTAATCAAGATAATAAAATTTATCGCTTGACAGATCTGAATTCTTATTTAGGGCTGGGGAACGTCGGTTCGGCTCTAACTTATGACAACAGTCATAAGTGTGAGTATGAGAAAGAGGATTGTTTGAATTCCTTAATGACCTCATCGAAGAAGAAACATACTATTGTGTCTTCTTCTGGAGTTCTTGTTATTGAGAACTGTTTTTTGGTCATTCCTACCTCTTGGGTACTCGATACCGGACCGGGATCTCATATCTGTAATTTATTATGGCGACTGAGAAAAAGTAGGATGGTTGGACCTGGTGATATGTCCCTCAGAGTAGGGAACGGGGCACAGGTTGATGCTTCTGCCGTCGGTGAACATCACCTAGCATTTCCAAATAACAATACTATGATTTTGAACAACTGCTACTATGTACCTTCTATGGTTTGCAATATCATATCAGTTTCTTTACTTGATAAAGATGGATGTAAGTTTGTTCTTGATAGAAATATCATGAACATTTACTTTAATCGGGTATTGGTTGCAGAAGGTACACTGTGTAATGATATCTATGTTCTTAATCAAAACACAGTTCTCAGTATACAAAACACACGCAAGAGGAAGAGTTCAGATGTGAACGAATCCTACTTGTGGCATTGTAGACTTGGTCATATCGGAGAGAAAAGACTGAGTAAGTTGCATAAAGATGGACTTTTAGATACGTTCGAATTTTCATCTTATGAAACCTGTCAATCTTGTCTCGAAGGAAAGATGACCAAATCTCCATTCACCAGACACTGAGAAAGAGCAGCAGAGCTCTTGGGACTCATACACAGTGATGTATGTGGTCCAATGTTTATACATGCAAAGGGAGGGTTCTCTTACTTCATCACATTCACTGACGATCTCTCTAGGTTCGGATATATGTATCTTATGAAACACAAATCTGAAGCTTTTGAGAAATTCAAAGAATTCAGAAACAAAGTAGAGAACCAGACTGGTAAAAGTATTAAGATTCTCCGATCTAATAGAGGGGGAGTACTTAAGTACGGAATTCAGAGACTTTCTAAAAGAGAATGGTATTCTCTCTCAGCTTACTCCTCCGTATACTCCATAGCACAACGGTGTATCGGAGCGGAGGAATCGTACCCTAATGGATATGGTTCGCTCCATGATGAGTAGTGTTGAGTTACCTCTTTCATTCTAGGGACCTGCGCTTGAAACAACAGCGTATCTATTGAATCGGGTCCCATCCAAATCTGTGCCTAAGACTCCATATGAAATATGGAGTGGAAAGAAACCATGTCTTAAAAGGGTTAAGATATGGGGTTGTCCGGTCTATGTGAAAAACCAGAATCCGGACAAACTTTAGGCACGGTCAGTTCTATGTAAGTTTGTAGGATATCCCAGGCATTCAAATGGATATCTGTTCTACCACACCGAGGAACAGAAGGTGTTTGTTGCTCAGCACGCCACTTTTTTAGAGTGGCAATTTCATGCAAAAGAAATTAGTGGGAGCGCGGTAGAACTGGAAGAAATTCCAGAAGGTCAAACTGTAACTGATGATTTGGTGGAATCTCAAGATTCAATAACCCCGGACGAGCCTCAGCCACTCCGCAGATCTGGTAAGATTTCTCATCCGCCCGAGAGATACTACGGTTTTCTCATAGACGGGGATCGAGAGGATTGCATCTTGGAAGAAGATGACCCTACCAGTTTCAGGCAGGTCATTATCAGTAGGGACTCTGATAAGTGGCTAGATGCTATGCAATTCGAAATGGAGTCCATGTACACCAATAAAGCGTGGACCTTGGATATTGCTCCACCTGGGGTAAAACCCGTTGGATGCAAATGGATCTACGAAAGGAAACTTGGTGTAGATGGGCAGGTGGAAACCTATAAGGCTAGACTTGTTGCAAAAGGTTTTCGTCAAAGACCAGGTGTGGACTATGACGAAACCTTTTATCCAGTAGCTATGCTCAAATCCATTCGGATCCTACTTGCCATTGCTGCCTTCCATGACTATAAGATCTCGCAGATGGATGTAAAAATGGCTTTTCTGAATGGAGGTTTAGAAGAGTGTGTTTATATGGATCAGCCAGAAGGTTTCGTAGACAGTGGGAGCTGCGGGAAGGTCTGCAAGTTACTTAAATACATTTATGGATTGAAGCAAGCATCACGGAGCTGGAACATCTGTTTTAATGAAACAATCAGGGAATTTGACTTCATCAAGAGCGAGGATGAGCTTTGTATTTATAAGAAGATTGTAGGAAGAATTGTCGTGTTCCTAGTCTTATACGTGTACGACATTCTTTTGATAGGAAATGACATTCTTATGCTACAATCGGTAAAGCTATTCTTATCACAAAGGTTCTCCATGAAGGACCTGGGTGATGCCTCGTACATTCTGGGGATTAAGATCTACAGAGATTGATCCAAGAGATTACTGGGACTTTCACAGTCCAGGTACATAAAGACCGTAGTAAAGAGATTTGGTATAGAAGATTCCAAGCGCAGTAACATACCCGCATTGCATGGAATCACCCTCTCCAAGAAGATGTCTCCCAAGACTGACGAGGAGAGGGTTCACATGAACACTATACCCTACGCTTCGGCGGTAGGATCTATAATGTATGCGATGCTATGTACAAGACCAGATGTAGCTTATGCGCTAAGAGTGGTGAGCCCGTATCAGTCGAACCCAGGTGAGGACCACTGGACAGCAGTAAAGAACATTCTCAAATACCTGAGAAGGACTAAGGAGATATTCCTGGTTTACGGTAATGGAGACCTCTGGGTTGAGTCCTTTACCGATTCAAGCTTCCAGAGTGACAAGGATGACAGCAAGTCTATCTCGGGTTTTGTGTTTACCCTCAACGAAGGGGCAGTGCGTTGGAGAAGTTCCAAACAGGACACCGTCGCAGACTCAACGATGGAGGCTGAATACATTGCTGCAAGCGATGGCGCAAAAGAAGTGGTCTGGATGAAGAAGTTCATAGCTGAACTTCAGGTAGTTCCATCCATTGTTGATCTGATACCTGTGTATTGTGATAACAATGGGGCTATAGCTTTAGCGAAGGAACCATGGTCCCTTCAGAAATCCAGGCACATCTTAAGGCGGTATCACCTGATCAGGGAGGTCGTAGATCGCCAGGAGATCGAGGTCCGGAGAGTGGATATAAAAGAGAACACGGAGGATCCATTTATAAAGGCCCTCCCTCAAGCACAGTTCGAGCGACTTTTTGAGATGTTGGGTATGCGGTATGCCAGCAGCTGGCCTTAGTGCAGAGGTTGGGTATTCGGTACACCAATTACTGGCCTTTAGTGCAAGTGGGAGATTAGTGGATATATATATACCCTAGAGGCCAGTATTGTATATGTATTCATATGGATGCTACGGTTATGTATGTACAGGACAATCTTGCTTAGTTTTATATTATATTATTTGACTTGTCTTATTCAGGATATGTGTATTTATTTATATTGTTGTTATATCTAGCTTGCACATATTGATAAAGACTCGATACGGTAGTATACTGTTATGGTTTGTCTTTATCTAAACATGGCATATGTCATACTCGTTATTATATATTGCGGTTATATGTTGATAAAGCCCGTAGGATATTGCTTGACTACCTGCGTTGTGATGGCGATCATACTTATGGGAGCAGTGTAGTCCATAAGCACATCCTTAAATGGTCCCTAGTCGCATGAGTATCGAGACTGAGCATTGATACTCCAGAGTAGACTAGTGTATATGTTTCTAGCCCTGTCGGGGGATGGTTGGTCCTATAGCCACTGGTCTGATGCACCTAAGATCGTATACAGGTGCTCACTGGGAGTGAGTACACTGGACGGACTCGCCAAGAACTTCTAGATGGTACTATACCTATCGTCAGATGGAAGTTCTCAGGTGACATGTGTACAAGTTAGTCTTCGGACCTGAGATCGGCATTTGCTTCGTGTGAGTTCCCACTAAGCTTTGATCACTACCCTACCACGGCTCTACTGAGTCGTGCAAACAGGTTTTGGTTGGGTACAGTCCCGAGCCACATGGAGGCAGTGAGCGATTGTTGGGGATTAGTCTCTCCCGGTATTGGGAGTTGATATCGCACAGTGATCGATTGGTCAGGACCATAAGACCTTGGCCAAGGCAGTTGGGATTTACTTATAGGTTGATCAGTAGTTTCCCGGATTGGTCCTAAGCCACATCAGCATGACTTATCAGGTTATTAGGGTCTGACGTTTCACCACCCCCTAGACCCGGTATGCGATACTCTTTGACGAAAAGATCGGACTGTACGGATATTGTCACGGATAGGATCAGTAGGAGTTCGGACGAGTTTGCTCGTCGACCTTCCTTTTCGACAGGTACCTGGGTAGCCGTTACGTACAGCTAGTGCCTGTTCCCTCATGGAAATTGAATAAAAAATATAGAAAAGCAACGGGAAAAGCCCCCAAGTGGAGCACCGCGCTTGACAAAACTAAGCTAAAACTGGGCCTCACGTGCAGACACGTGACCTCTATAGACAAAGTATATAGGAACATGAATAAAGCAAACAATTGGACAAAAAAACTCGCGTGATAAGCACGTGACACCTTTTGGCGGGCTTAATTTGGTGGGGTCACGTGCTACACGTGATAGACTCCTATGCCTTCTGAACCAATAGAAGTAAATTCTAATTAAAAGGAACAAAAAGCCTTATTTGGAAAATATTTCCTTAGATCTTTCTAAACAAGAAAGATTACGCTCTATAAAACAGAGCGCCGTTGGATTAAAGATCCAATGGCGATCAAAAATCACCAATCTACAGAAAAATTCTGTGCAAAGAAATATCTTCCTAAACTTGTTAAGAACAACAAAAGAAATAACTTTTGTAAAACAGAAGTCCTTGGATTAAAAATCCAACGGTGAATAAAATTCACCAATTGATCTAAAATATTATTTTGGTTAATCAAAATCTCTCAATAAGAGATTTTCTGAACAAATTGATTATCTTCTTTCTTCTATAAATAAGAGCAAAGAAACACATAAGAGGGACATAGACGATAGAAAAAGGAGAGAGAACTCCCCACAAACCTCAAGTTAAAAAAAAGAAAACAAAAAAGAAAACTCCGAGGTAAGAGAAGGAACAAAACTCAGGGAATATCTCATCGCTTTTTCACCTCCAAAAGAGTTTAACTCTTCGAAAAAGAATTTAGTTCTTCCTCTGGTTGAGATGTGCAGAAGCAGATCACCCCACAAATTGAGAATTTAATTCTCATCGGGGAGATTTTGCCATGTAGATTCAAAACCTAGAGGGAGATCTAAGTTCAGAGAATTTAATTCTCCCATAAAATTATATAGGAATTTAATTCCACTGATAAAACAAGGGTTTAACTCTTCGTATGAGAACTTAGTTCTCCCTTGTGGTAAACGACCTGCAGAAACAGATCTCCCCACAAGTTGAGAATTTAATTCTCATCGGGGAGATTCTGTCATACAGATCTCAAAATTAAGAGAAAAAGCTAAGTCTTAAGAATTCAATTCTTAAAAAACAGTGGGCTTGAAAGTCTCGAAACTCAGGATCTTCATGCACGTAAAAGGATTGGCATCCAACATGATAACAGCCGATCACGTGCTCCCACGTGAGCGCCTTTGAGGGACAAAAGAGAATAGTCGTGATTGGCTCACATGATCACACGTGACCCCAGAGCAGTGCTTGGAACTTACAAAGTAAAAAGGGAATAAATCAAATGCAGTTTCCATTTTTGGGGGCGCCTCACGTGATCCCACGTGACCCAACAGCGCATAGCGCACAGAAAAGAATAAAAGTATAAATCCAAAGAAGCAGCGCCTCAAATTCTTGAAGTTTAACACTGCCCAAGCGCCTCACGTGACCCCACGAGAGCGCCTCTGAATTTTAGTGTTTAACACTATTTCGAACACCTCACGTAGGAGCACGTGAGCGCTAAATATATACTAGTGTTGAACACTATGAAAGGCTAATATTAGCCAGACTCAGATCAAATTTTCCAAGGACCATCAGTTGAGCCCCTCATGCTCAGGGTCTCCAAAACCGATCTCACCCCCGAAGACAGCGAATGAGCTCCCAACAAATGGCATCTAAACTGATGTTTATCCCATTCCCCCCAGTCAGGACATTAGTTCAAGGGTACATCTTTTCATACCTCTGATACATGTCGTTGTAATTCTTCAACGTCTTCAGAGAGATGGAGGGTCCCAATAACCAATAATCTTTGGTGCATCCCCAAACTGGTTTATACCAGATCCTCACAGACTACAATGTCTTTAAACTCATGGACTATGATGTCCTTAAACTCATGGACTATTAAACTCATGGACTATGAGGTCCTTAAACTTTATAGACTATGAGGTCTTTAAACTCATAGACTATGATGTCTTTAAACTTTACGGACTATGAGGTCCTTAAACTCATAGACTACGATGTCCTTAAACCCAATGGACCGCAACGTTCCTAAACTAAGACGATAGAGCCCAAATACTCTTTCGTTGGATCTAAATGATCCCAAAACGCCGTTGAGTAGATCTTAGTCTAAAATTAGACTAACGTATTCTTAACAAAAGTTTAAGTTGATCTTATTCTCAATGAGATTAACGATCCTTAAACCCAAACAAAACCCAAATCTAAGAAAATACGGATTTGGAATAATCCACGTCCTACGAGCGACAACATAAATTAGTCTCCGTATACAATCCACGGGCAACCAAAAAAAATAAACACACAAGACACGAAGTGACCTTCTGGAGCAGGAGAAAGTGGTTACCGCGATGCGGTAACGTAATTAACTGCAGGGGCTTGCGCCTGCAAGGAAAAGTGTCCCCACAATCAAAAACCCCTCACAATGAAGGGGAATCTGACGAAGTCTGCTACAACGGCTGCATCTGTCCAAACCTCCGATGCACGGTGCCATAAATAGCTTGGCATCTTCGGAGAGGTGGCGGATAACACCAAATAGCATCTGCCCCCAAATTCAGGCGAGACGTCTGTCTTCTCAGTTTTCGGCGGTAAACAGATTCTGGTACACCCGGTAGGACCTTTTTCTCTTTCCACTCCACATTTCGTGTGTCGTGTTCGCGAACAAATCGCAGTTTAATGTGTTTCCCCTGGATTCGAGGTACTAAGATTTGGTGTCTTGCTCTCGTGCAGAGAAAATGGCTTCCAACTGCACCAGCTGCAACAACAACTCTCACTCTGTCCTCGCTGGAAGAGTGACCTATGGGCCTCAGGCGGCCTCCATCTTCGCCATGCCAGTAGAACAGGTGACTCAGGCCACCACTGGACTGTTCTTTGGAACTATGCTCCCACCAATGAGCTTCAGCACTCCAGTGCCGTCGCACGAAGCTCCAAAGAAGTCGGTCTTTGATCGGCTTACCACTACCATGGCCCCTCTCAACGGGTCGTCCAAATCCAGCACCTCAGTCTTTGATAGGCTGAGCCAAAGCTTAAATGGTCCCGTCAAGAAGCCCACAATACCTGAAGGGGTTATCCCGAAGCGGATAGCCATTCCTACTCCAATGGATGAAATCGTCAAAGCGGCTTCTCCTACTAAGGGGTCGGTCTTCACAAAACTGGCCGTTCCAACTCCTTCTCTAGGCGAAGTCGCCAAGGCTGCTCCCCTGCCCAAAAATCGGCAATCGCAAGATTGACTATCCCCTCTCAACGGACGTTTGTCTTCGATGGGCTAGCACCGACAGCAACCCTTCACCAGAACAGGGGGCATGATGAAGATGTCCTGACAACGGAGATGATCCCATCTACAAGACGCGCTCGACGTCGCCACTGGCGCCGAGTGAGGAAAGCTGGGGGCAGTTCCTTTTCTGGAATGACTCCGCCAGCTCCAACGGTGGAAGTCGATGCTACTGTTCCAACTGGGAACAGCTTTGAACCGCTTAGGAGGGTGCGCAAAAACTCTCCAACTGCTGTGCTAAAAAGATCTCCTCCACCTTCTAGAAATGTTACAAAAGCGGAGCTAGAGAAGCCTCCTCAGCGGCTGTCCTCCAAAATCCATAGGGTCTGGCGGAGGGTCCAAGACTCTGTGATTAACTAAGACTACTCCCACCGGCCAAATAAATGAAGGTTCGGCAAGAGAAGGACCGCCCTTTCGTACCACAGAAGGTGTCTTCTACTTGGGTGCCCGCTGCAACGGCCTCCTCAACTTCGACCGCCCTTAAAAGAAGAAGGACGGAGAAAATCCCCGTGTCTGCGATGAATCTCAAGAGCACTGAACCTAAACGCCCCAAGTCTGGGGGTATGGTGGTGTACACCATTTACATGGCTTCCGGGAAAGGGGATAGCCGTATCTCCACGGGCCATCGACCACTCACGCGGTCAGTAACTAAGGCTCAGGAGCAACAACAACAACAAAAGCTCCAAGAGATGCTGACAACCATGGCCACACTCACTAGGCCAAAAGCAAGCCCGGAGATATCGTCGGAGCAGCGTCAGGAGCAGGAAACCGATGCCGAATTCCTTCGAAGAATGCTTGAGAAGAAGGACAAAGAGGCCGTGGAACAAGCGGCCAACATAAAACAAATAGCGCTATTGTTCCAAGATATGGTGGGCATGATGATCCAGCCGGACCCTCTAGCCGAAGATCCTCCAGTAATAATTGAAGACGATAGAGGAGAGACATCAAACCCTCTTCCGGACTCTTCAGCGGCAAAGGAGGAAACAATCTCGAAAGCTGCGCTCGATGATTATATAGCTCAACAGATACGAGATCATCAAGCGAATGAAGCCGCTGGCCAAGTCATCAGAACCAGGCGACCATATCAAAGCTGGTACGATCAGATTAAGTACCTTCCAGGATACACGATTCCTAAGTTTCACATATACAAGGGGACAAGCAATCCCATCAACATGTCGCTCAGTTCAAGGCCCTGTGCGGCAACACTGAAGGTGACGATAAGCTACTACTTCGCCCATTCGTTGGCAGCTTGGTGGAGACGGCGTTCGAATGGTATTCAGAGCTTCCCAACGACTCCGTCAAAACTTTTACGGATATGGAATTGCTATTCACCCAGCGTTTCATAAGCGCTAGCGAACTCACCCCAATCATGGCATTGATCAATGCCAGGGTAAAGATAGGAGAAACATGGGTTCAGTTTGCAATCCGGTGGTGGAACCTATGGTCGAAATGCGAACAACGCATCGAAGAAGCTCCTGCAGTAGGCATGTTAGTGGGTACCCTCGATCCGCAGGTGACCATATCCCAGTTCATGATGTTTTTCAAGCCAACTACCTTCCAGGCCTTGATTGACAAGCTGGCCCAAATAGATAAGATGGGCCATAGACCGTCTTCTTCGAAAATGGAGCCTCGAAACGAAAAGGGGAAAGGGAAAGCGACCTTTGTCGCCAATTCTCAGCAACAACCCAGTGGTCCAAAACCAGCTGATCGCCAAAACGATAGACAACGATTCTTCAATGAGAAGCTAAAACGTCCTTATTCGTTTCCCCGGGATAAAACGAGAAGACTGTTCGAGCTGGCGGTGCGTAACAGACTCATCAATCTGCCAGATCCAAGACGTCCACTGCAGCCAGGAAACGCCAACAATCCTAATTACTGCCCCTACCACCGAGCAGTAGGCCATCCAATCGAAAATTGCTCCGTCTTCAAACGCTGGACTGAGGACCAATACCAAAAGGGCAAATTCGTGCTGTCTGAGAATTGGAAGGTAAGCCTGCCCCAGCCACATGCTCCTATAAAGATAGACATGCCCGGGACATCGTGCTCTTTTATAGAAGAAGCTCCATGGGAGGTCGCTCAGCCAAAACAAAACGAATGCTGAAGGATCTCCAAACATGCCCGGCGATTAGGTGGAGAAGCCCGCTAGAACCTGAGATCATTGAGGGAATGCTGAAACCGCGCCCGATGGCAAAAATTGGTAGCGATGGTCAAAACGCTCAGGCCCAGCCGTCAAAGTCTTCGAAGAAGAAGAAGAAGACCAAAAAGCCCGTGAAGCCTGATGACAAGCACACGGACCTGCAAAAACATATTGACGCATTGGAGGAATACAACCAAAAGGCGCGAACCCCGGTCACACTCCAAGAATTTCTCAACAATATGCTTGAGAGCGGAAATAACGACAATGACGATGGAGATGACTTGTCAGAAGAATCTGAGGATGATGTGGCAAGTTGCCATATGATCTCTCATTCGTCGCTAACTAACAAAGAAGCTCACTCGGCGTTAGAAGACAACATAAAGGAGCTGGGGGCAGGATCGGAGCCAAAACCCTTAGAACTGTATGACGAAATGATCGACATGTTACTGAACAAAGCCCGTTAGAAGAGCAAAGCTGATCAAGAACGTGAAATGGCCATATTCGAAAAAGCCAAACGTCGGCGACAGGATGAAAAGGTTGAAGCATTCCTACCAGACCGAAGCACGCCCACGACGGAAAAAAGCAGGCTTAAGGCAAGGAAACGGTTCCTTAAAGCCATGTCGATGGGAATGAAGCTACCACCTTTTAAAGGAGATATTCCTGGCAGCATACCCCTTGACAAAGCGGATGGACATCCAAACTACTGCTTATACTATTGGAGGATCACGCACCCTACTGAAGAGTGCAACGCCTTTAAAAACTGGTGGCAGGAATATGTTACCCACCGACAGCACATCAGGCGATTGAAGCGCAAGGCTCGTCGAGAGCAAGGAAGCACGCCACATGAGCACAAAAGAACCGCCGGTAACTGTCACATGGTCAATTCCGGGAGATCGCAAGTTCTCACCTTCGGAAGCGATTCTAACAATGAAATAGCCCTCGGCCCTCTCGTCAAAGAACCCACCTCCGAAACAGAAGAGATGAAAACCTGCGAGAATATTTAGCTACGCAATCGTACGCTGCCCGAAAAGAATCTCGGACCTACGAACAACGGATCGAATAAAAAAGATAAAGGGAAGGAAAAAGTCCCCGAGGATATCTCCCTCGATGATCAAGTCGTCAAAGAACTGACAGCCAAGGACCCGCCCAAGAAAAACATGGTGGATTACAACGTTCTGGCACACCTGAGGAAGATACCCTCACAGCTAAGCATTTTTGACGCCTTTCTGCTATCTAAAGAGGTGAGAGATTCTCTGATCAAGGCACTACAAGAGCCCGACCAGTTTCAAGCTTTCCTTGCTGAAGAAAAGATGAAGGATGAGCTCGAAGAGGTGCACACAGCTAACATCACTTTCGGCGATGAAGATCTCCTTCTCGGAACGTGCGAACACAACCGTCCCCTATATGACACCGGGTACTTCCATGACATCAAGATAGGGAAGATCTTAGTTGACAACAGGTCCTCTGTCAACCTCCTAAATGTGAGGGTGCTAAAAGAAATCTACATGAGCGTTCAACACCTCGCTTGGGATAAAATCACTATCTCCGGGTTCGACTCCCAGTCATCACGGACGCTCGGGTCTGTGATACTGGCGTTACGCTTTGGGCTGCTCGTCACTGACATCAAATTTCATGACATTGACGCCAAGAATTGCTACAACGTTTTGCTCGGCAGGCCTTGGTTACACGAGTACAACATCATCCCTTCTACACAACATCAGTGTATGAAGTACTTCAAATATGGTCTCGAGTATACCGTGACAGGAGAGCTGAACCCATTTTCCGTAAATGAAGTCTGAATGTATGAAGACGCTAAGTACTTCCTACCAGACTTTGAAGACATGGAAAGATGTCATAAACCGGAGAATAAGCAGAAAGCTATCACCACTATTCCGGTCTTCGGGAGCGATACCGAGGAGGAGGAAGAGATAGTCTATTCGGGGCCGCCCCAATGCAACAGGCTAGGACCGTCCAACCCTATTCTGGTCTTTGGCAGTGACTCTGAAGAAGAAGTTAACGCGGTGTACTCGGTCCGGCCGTCAATACAGACCCTCACTCGAGATAATCAAAGTTTGAAAATCACCCTAGTTCCGCAGCAGCACTACAGAGAGCTTGACGCACTGGAGACATATAGTGTGCAAGAGCTACAGACATTCTACGTCCCTCCCAAGCGAAGAGGTGAAAAGGAGATCCTATTCTATCGATCCACAAGGACTAAAGTAGAAAGAGAAGTCCGGCATGGTGCCAATCCTGCGCTCGACAGGCTCCAATCTATCTGTCTGCCTAGATATTACACAGAGCGATTGAAAAGGTTATTAAGATGCCAAGGCGTACCTTTCAAACAGACTTCTCGACAAGCTCAGTTCTACAGCAGGATTTGGAACGTCCCCGGAACTCAGCGAAAAATGCTCAACAGAAAAATGGAAGCGATTGGGCTTGGATATGTCCAGTCCAAGAAACGGGAGCAGTTCCATGGCTGCCGTATCATAAATGACCTTGATGAAGGAGGGGATGCTCTTTTAAAAGACGCCGAAGATAAACCAGAATGCGGTCCTGTCGTAAAAATGCCGAGTCCGTCGTTTTAAGAACAGATGGACAAGCTAATAAGGGAAGCGAGTCAAAAGGCTCGGAACGACCACAGCCGTGAAATGGCCATTTACGAGAAATCCAAGACGCAACTCCTCCTTCAGCAGGCCACGGAGGATGATGATGCTCTTCGCCGTCAGCCCGCCATGCATTCCCAAGACAGGAAAAAGGCCCGATGCAGAACCAAAAGCAAGTTGAAGAACGAAAAAAATGTTCAACAGCGGCAAAACGGATCCAGAAGGCCACACGATCAAGAAAAGATCAGCCGGAGTCCGTCTCTTATGAAAAAGATGGGTCGAGCATACTCTTTCCCTCAAGACAAGACAAGGAGAATTTTTGACCTTGTCATGAAACATCAAATGATGACATTCCCGGAGTCTCGGCACCCCGATCAATCAAACGAGGTTCATCACCCAGATTATTGCTCCTATCACAGAGCGATAGGACATTGTTCATAACAAATTTTTGCATTTTTATACCGCCCATTCTTAATCACATTGCATATAGGTAGGTGCTTTTAATCCGTGTTTGCTGAATAATTACAGGTTACAGGTTCTCAGCTCTTTACAGTGAAATTCATGAAAAATCGCAACAAATGTGGGATTACGACCAATAACAGATGAATACTGATCTCCGCTAACCATTCGTATGATACCGCCTACCAGTTCAAGGGACAAAATAACAAATCATTTGTTACTTCACTATACAAAGCACAAGGGCAGCACAAGATTCAAGACATCAAACGCGGAGCTCAAGGCAAAAGTCCACTGCTGAATATCTGGAAGAGAACTGAAGAGTTTTTGAGAAACCAAGTGTGCCAAACAGAAGACAAAAATAACATGATGAAGCCCTGGAAAAATGGACCACCAAGTCTACTAAATGGCCGCGGAACCGCGGCCAAACAGGTATATCTGCCACGGTTCTGCGACTTGTCGGTGGCGTGTCGGTAGCGTGTCGGTGGCAGTTGAAGCTCCGCGTTGACCTGGCTCTTTTTAGGTAGTTTTGTAATCTCAGGTTTAGCTCAGAATGTAACCTAGGGTTTCACCTTCCTATCTATAAATAGAAGAGCTCAAAACCAAATGAGATGTACATTCTTTAGTTTAGAATTTTTAGATTTAATTCTGTTCTTTCCTATGAAAAATTGTAGCGAGTTATGAGCGTTCTTTAATAAAAAAAATAAAAATAGAGTTCTTTATTTATCTTGCCTGTTATTTAATTTCTGCAATTTTATTTTGTTAATTTAGTCGCTTAATTTTATTTGTGTTATTCTTTTGTTTTCTCTATTTTCTTTATCCTTAAAACAACGATGATGCTTGAGTAAGACCCTTGCCAAGGTGAGGTCTCGAATAGCTAGTTGTAAACTCCTCTTAACCTCATTTCTTTTCAACCTTCCTTTTTTATTTTTATTTTTATCTTTTTAATGGGTGAGTAATCTTCTCACTTGTTAGGGCAGGAGAAGGAAAGTTTGAGAGAAGAAAATCTCTCACTCTTTTCTTTGCCCAACACCTTAAATCGGACTCCCTTTAATTGAACCATAATCCACTCACTACGGCACCCTATCCTACATGATAGCGGTGATCCATAGTTAGACCGGTTGTGGTTGAATTAACTGGAGGTTAAGGATAAGAGTCAAAAACGGATAGACAAGGACCAAAAGGAAGAAACTAAGCATGGAAAGCCTAGCTTATACTTGCAGGTTCCTTCATAGTCATTCTAATCCCCGTTGTTGCCGATTACCTTAACACCGACATTAAATAGGGCATTGAAAAAGTGAGAGTTTCCTAACTTGAACTAACCTAATCCTAACCCTAGCAAGTCTTTTATCATCCTATATCTAATCGGTAGATCTTAAAACAAAACCCAAAACATTTGGATTTAACTCGTTACAACATAAAGAAAAAGATTCCATCTCCCTGCGGATCGACCCGTACTCAACCGACTAGCTACCAAGCGGAACCGTCTTGATTGCGGTAATTAAAAATATGCAAAAACATAACAATCAAACATCCTCTTGAAGACTGCTTCACCTTCAAGAACTAGGTCGAAGACCAATACCAACATGGCAGATTCACTCTATCCGACAGTTGGAGGGTAGCCCCACCGCCAAGGCATGTGCCGAAAGCAACGCATATGGCGAGAGTAGAACTAGATCAACATCGGTCTTGGAAACGATCTCGTACGTGCCACGTGATAACGCTGTCAAAAGGAGTGCACGGAAATATGGATGACCTCTCCTGGTGCTTCGAAAATGAGGACGAAGATGAGGTGATCTCAGAATTTCCACCAGCGCTAAAAGAGCTGGAAGATGGAATACAAACTACCGCGGATAACCTAAAGAAAATCGACTTGGGGACGGCAAACGACCCACGACCGACGTTCTTCGGTGAGCTTCTGTCTGAAGAACAGGTGGCTACGCTAAAAGATGTGCTCATGTAGTATAAAGACTGTTTCGAATGGAACTATTCCGAGATGCCGATGCTAGATCCAGAAATAGTGGTGCATAAATTGGCGATATCTCCGGACGTCAAGCCGGTCAAACAAGCACTAAGAAGGATGCGGCTCGAGCTTGAGATGAGTATCAATACCGATGTCAAGAAGCTAATCGACTCCGGCTTCATCCAAGAAGTTCAATACCTTGACTAGATTGCCAACATTGTCCCGGTGATGAAGAAAAATAGGACGGTGCGTATCTGCGTGGATTTTCGGGACCTCAATAAAGCTTGCCCGAAGGATGATTTTCCCGTACCAGTTACTGAGTTGATGGTAGATAATACGTCCACTCATGAAGTCTTCTCCTTCATGGACGGATCATCGGGGTACAATCAGATAAAAATGCATCCCGAAGACCAGAAGCATACCGCTTTCCGGACTCCTCTGGGCATATTCTGCTACAAAGTGATACCTTTCGGTCTGAAGAACGCCGGCGCCACCTATCAGAGGGCCATGACGAAGATTTTCAATGACCTCATCCATGAAATCGTCGAATGCTATATTGACGACCTCGTGGTGAAAGACAAATCATATAAGGAACACTGGGAGCATCTGAAAATAGTATTCCAGCGTCTTCGAAAGTACAACCTGAAGATGAACCCTCTCAAATGCGCGTTCGGAGTTTCCTTGGGCAAATTCCTGGGTTTCATCATCCGACACCGGAGCATCGAAATAGACCTGTCAAAGATCAAGGTGATCGTGGAAATGTCTCCGCCAAGAACTCTCAAGCAACTGTGATCTCTCCAAGGAAAGCTTGAGTATATCCGGCGGTTCATAGCCAATCTCTCCGGCAAATGCCACCCTTACAGCCATTTAATGAAGAAATGGACCCCTTTCGTCTGGGATCGTAAATGCCAAGGTGCACTTGACGAAATCAAAAAATACCTGCAGAATCCTTCGGTGCTGACCGCTCCAGTCAAAGGAAAGCCTCTCATCCTGTACACAACCGCCCTTGAAGGTTCCTTAGGCGCATTATGGGCACAAGAAAATGACCAAGGGAAAGAGAGAACCCTCTACTATTTGAGTCGAGTTCTCCTGGGGGCAGAAAACAACTACTCCCCATCGAAAAACACTGCCTGGCGTTAATCTTCGTGATAACGAAGCTCAGACACTATGCTTTGGCGCATGAGGTCAATCTCGTGTCAAAGGTGGATCCTCTCAAATATTTAATGTCAAGGGCCATACTAACGAGACGGCTCACTAAATGGGCCCTCCTCTTGATATAGTTCTCAATAACATACCGACCTCTCAAGATAGTGAAAGGCCAGGCCATCGCTGACTTCCTCGCTGAGCTTCCGATACCTGCCGATTCACCCCTAAATTGCGAGTTTCCAGACGAGCACGCGTTTGACACGATTGATGGGGAGAGAAGAGAAAGTGATACCCGATGAGAACTCTACTTTGATGGGGCATCTTCCATGAAGAAGCGAAAGCACAGCCCCCCCATAATCAAGTCCGGAGTAGGCCTCATCTTCGTAACTCCACAAGGAGGGATAATGCGCTTTGCCTTTTCCTTGACAGAACCGAGGACGAACAATGAAGCCGAAAATGAAGCTTTGATAGCAGGTCTTGAGATCGTTGTCGATATGGTAATTGAAAACCTCCTCATATACGGAGACTCCCAACTGGTCGTTAGCCAAGTAAATGGCGACTATCAAACGTGCAAACCAGAGTTGGTGAGGTACGACGAGAGAGTACAACAATTGCTGACTCAAATCCCTTCCTACGCCCTGGAAAGCATACCGCGTGTGAAAAATAGCAAAGCAGATGTGTTAGCCAAACTCGCTAAATAACTGGCCGACGAAAACCTCGATGACGTGAGGATCGTTATGCAAAGCCGTCGGGTACTTGCACCAGCAGAAATATCGCCAGAATCGTCCGAAGAAAAGGAAGCGACCAAGCAAACAGCCTTACAAATAAAAGACCAGGAAAATGCTAAGGATTGGAGAGAAGTCTTTATAGACTACTTCAAATCCCGTCGAACACTTGAAGATGCATCCTCAAGACATCAGCTCATGAAGGGAGCTCTGTCTTTTGCCTTCGTCAATGATACTCTATATAAGAGATCATTCGACTCTCTGTGGATAAGATGCCTGGGACCGGAAGAAGCAAGGAAAGTCGTTCAAGAAACTCATTACGAATTCTGCGGTTCTCACCAAGCCGGGCCAAAGACGAAGCTGAAAATCAAAAGGATGGGCTACTATTGGCCCACGATGATCCAAGACTGTCTCGAATACGCGAAGCAGTGCCACTCGTGCTAAATTTACGGGGACTTCATCCACCATCATCCAAATCCGCTACACCCAACGGTGGCTAGCTGGTCGTTCGAAATATGGGGAACTGACATAATTGGGCCCATCGAACCAGTATCATCCAGAGGACATCGGTTCATATTGGCGACAACCGATTACTTCTCTAAGTGGGCAGAAGCGGTACCGCTGAGAGAAGTGAAGATGGAGAATATTCTCCATTTCTTCGTGACACACGTCAACTATCGGTTCGGCACTCCGCGACGAATGGTCTCCGATAACGGGCCAGCCTACAGAAGTCACAGAATCAGCCGCTTTGCACAGCAGCATAATATAGACTGGAGATACTCTTCGGTCTATAATCCCGAGCTAACGGTCTAGCTGAGGCTTTCAACAAGACCATGACGAATATCATAAAGAAGATAGTGTCCAAAAACAAAATGGACTGGCATGAGAGACTGCATGAAGCTCTCTAGGCTTACCGTACCACGTTCAAAACGGCCACAACCACAACGCCATATGCATTGGTATTCGGCGCTGAAGCAGTACCCCCTTGGAGATAGAGCTACCCTCTCTACAAGTTGCGGTTCATTATGAGCTAACAGATGAAGAGAATACTCATCTTTGGCTTGAGGAGCTTGACGCCCTCGACGAAACTCGGCTCATGGCGCAACAAAACTTGGAAGCTTACAAAGCAATGATGACGCGCTCATATGAGAGATTGACTAGGCCAAGGACATTTCGCCAAGGCGAACTCGTGCTAGTGGTCAAGAGACCTATATCCCCAATCGTGCCAAACGGGGGAAGTTCGAGCCGAACTATGAGGGCCCGTACATCATAGACAAAGTCTACCAAGGTGGGGCTTACTTGCTCATGGATATGCATGGAGAAATACCATTCCGGCCAATAAACGGTCGGTTCCTAAAAAAATACTACGCCTGACGACTCACGAACCAGGTTAATGATATATGACGACGCCTATGTTCGCTCGCTATCTTCCTGAGTCCAAACTCTATAATTAGTGCCTAGCGAAACCTCACCTCCAAGGCTATGGACCGAGATGTCCTAAAACTAATAAGGGACCGCAATGTCCTAAAACTAACGACGGACCAAGACGTCCTTAAACTACTACAAACTGCAGCATCTTATGGCTGACAAAAAAAAAGGTACGTCCATAAGAAAAATGGGCATCGATGAAAACCCGAAAGGCTCCGTGAGTAAAAACAGAAAGGCTACAGGTGAGTTTGTGAAAACCCGAAAGGGCACAATCTCATTAAAAGACACTTGCAAGGTCCTCTCGACCTTGTAAGGAGAAAATACCTGCGTGAGATCCTTACGACTTACAAGGGAGTAATACACTTAGGGATCCTCATGATTCTTAAGGAGAAAATACACTTACGACATCCTCACGAGTCGTAAGGAGAATTCCACGTATGAGACCTTCATGACTCATACGATTCAAAAGCCTTAAGCTACAGGGATCTGAACCTGTTCTTAAGCCATCACATTTCCTAAATTGCCCTACAGGCGGTTCTATACTGACCCTTTTATACAATCCACGGGCACAAATAAACGTCTCCTCCACCAAGTTCCACCAATAGCGTGAAATTCCGCTATTCGGTGAACAAACACTTGTAAGTCCTCTCGACTTATAAAGAGAAAACACTCTTATAAGATCCTTACGACTTACAAGAGAACACATACTTAAGAATCCTCATGGGTCTTAAGGAGAAAACGCTCCTACGAGATCCTCACGACTCGTAGGTAGAAATACCTTTATTAGACCCTTACGGCTCATGAAGTCAAAACCCTTAATCGACAGGATCTTAACCATGTTTGTTAAGCCACCTTTGTTCGAACCGACAAAGGCAAATGATGATTCGCTCCTGGCAATATCCCAGTTGTAGCGACGTTAGTGCCTAAAATCGGTATCAGATCCCAAGTCCCTTACTCGCGGCAAAAAGTCAGCGAGCCATAAATGCATATGAAATAGCCGAAATGATAGGGCAACTTGCAATAAAATCAGGAAGTAAAATATATGCATACAAAAATAGTCGAAATGATTGGGCAACTTGCAATAAAAAGCAGCGAGTATAAAAAAAATAGGGCCGAAATGATTGGGCACCGCGAAAAATAGCCGAAATGATTGGGTAATCGCGAACTTCGCGATATAAAAGATGAAATGATAGAGCATCGCAAAAAGAAATAAAAAAAAGGAAAGGAAAGAATGAAACGTTTGCCCTACAGGTAAGTCCATACTGACCCCTGTATACAATCCATGGGCATAAATTTAAAAGGGAACCGCATTTCCGCACCAGACTCTGTCAAAGGGAGGGTCAGATCTCGACGGCAACATCTGCATCCCAGAAGAGAAACACAGCGTTCCTTCTCAACTCCGGAAGGATGCAAATGTAACGTCAACAACCGACCTCAGGGTCGCAATGAAGCGGAGCCATGGTAAATCCTCTAGTTCCAAATCTCGACGGCCATATCTACAACCTAGAGACCAACAACGGTGTTCCTCCTTATGCCAGCAGAGCACAGAAGTGAATCCACCAATCGGAGCCACGGCAAAGTCCCCAGTTCCGAGACTTTACGATTCACAGACAACCTAGAACCCACCCGACGTCATCCAATGCTTCGACTCGGATACATGTCAAACCCTGACTTCCCTGTCGTCAAGCAACGCTTCGACTCGGATACATGTCAACCCTGACCTCTTTGTCGTAAAGCAACGCTTCAACTCAGATACATGTCAAACCCTGACCTCCCTGTCGTCAAGCAACGCTTCGACTTGGATACATGTCAACCCTGACCTTCCTGTTGTGAAGCAACGCTTCGACTCGGATACATGTTAAACCTTTGAACTCCCTGTCGTAAAGTAACGCTTCGAATCGGATACATTTCAACCCTTGACCTCCCTGTCGTAAAGCAACGCTTCGACTCGGATACATGTCAACCCCTGACCTCCCTGTCGTCAAGCAACGCTTCGACTAACATGTCAACCCTTGACCTCCCTGTCGTCAAAAAACGCTTCGACTCGGATACATGTTAACCCTTGACTTCCCTGTCATAAAGCAACGCTTTGACTTGGATACATGTCAACCCCTGACCTCCCTGTCTTCAAGCAACGCTTCGACTCGGATACATGTCAACCCCAGACCTCCCTGTCATCAAGCAACGCTTCAACTCGGATACATGTCAAACCCTGACCTCCCTGTCGTAAAGCAACGCTTCGACTCAGATACATGTCAACCCCTGACCTCCTTGTCGTAAAGTAACGCTTCGTCTCGGATACATGTCAAACCCTGACCTCCCTGTCGTCAAGCAACGCTTCGACTCGGATACATGTCAACCCTTGACCTCCCTGTCGTCAAGTAACGCTTCGACTCGGATACATGTCAACCATTGACCTCCTTGTCGTAAAGCAACGCTTCGACTCGGATACATGTCAACCCTTGACCTCCTTGTCGTAAAGCAACGCTTCGACTCGGATACATGTCAACCCTTGACCTCCCTGTCGTAAAGCAACGCTTCGACTCGGATACATGTCAACCCCTGACCTCCCTGTCGTCAAGCAACGCTTCGACTCGGATACATGTCAACCCTTGACCTCCCGGTCGTAAAGTGATGCTTCGACTAGGATACATGTCAACCCCTGACCTCCTTGTCGTAAATCAACGCTTCGACTCGGAAACATGTCAACCCCTAACCCCCTGTCGGAGCAATGCTCCGTCTCGGAAATACATCAACCCATGATCTCCCTGTCGTAAAGCAATGCTTCGACTTGGAAATAAGTTAACACACGAACCTATCAACCCATAAAAAGAAAGTTCTCTTATGAAGATCCTTACGACTCTCACAAGAAAATGTACTTAGGAGTCCTCACGACTCCTGAGTAGAAATTACACCTACGAGATCCTCTCGACTCGTAGGGAGAAAAATCTTTATGAGACCCTTACGACTTATAATGTTGAAAAGTCTTAGGCGGAAAAGCCTAACCCTGTCGCCTAAGCCATCGTTTCCCTGCAAGAAAATCAAGATAAACTATATATGGACCACATCCATCAGAGCTACATGCAAGCATGAGATAAAAAAATATATGTTTTTTATTCATGAATTCAAAATGAATACAAGATACATGTCATAAAAAGAATCAAAATGAATACAAAATACCCTCTCATGCAGGAGTGGATAAAAGAAAAAGAGAATATACAAAAATTCTTTAAGCCGGCGGACGGTATAATAAGCTCCTCAATTCATCGCTCTTCCGCTGGGCCTCGGCTTCAAGCTTGGTTATCGCCACGAGACGGGTTTCCGCCTGAGACTTTTGATCCTGATACGAGGCGATCCGACTCTCAAGCTTCTTTTCAGCAACTTTATGAGCTTCAACCATCTAACGGGTAAAGATGACGGCTTTGTCGAGAGAGACCACTTCAGTGATAGCTTCTTGAAGTACTCACCAGATTTCATATGCATGAGTAGTCTTGGTAGTGAGCTGAGCTTGAAGTTCCCCCAAAGCACTCGAGGCCAATTCCCTCTCCGAGAATTTCCGGTTAAAGCTCTTCTCACATGATTGTAGATTTGTGGCGCACCGTTCAATCATCCCCCGCAAGCTCGTCTTTGCAGCCACGACTTCTGAGGGAAGGCGTGTGCACTCGAGACCATGTAAGCAAGCCTCCACTCGACGTTAGAAATCAACCCAAAACATGCGCAAACCGTGTGCTATATAAGGCAATAAGGGGAGTCCTTGGTATACACCCCATTAAGCATGCATTTGCAAATATATGCCCGCTTAAATAAAAATGGCTTCCGAAACATGCTGATTTGTGGGCTACATGACAACAGCGCTCGCACTTAAAGAAAATTCCTAGGGGTAAAGTATAAAGCTCATGTACTTAGGCGGGATGCACATACGAATATATGACGAAAAGAAAAATTCAGCAGAAATGCATTCAACTGCCAATGATAAGAGAAATACATTGATTTAAATATACTACTCTACAGGGAAAAGGTCACCAAATAGGGGATCAGTGATACAAGGGTTAACAAAACAAAACACAAAATTCTCCAATTCCCACTCTGCCCTCTCCACCATGTCAAAGCGACGATCTTCGTGAGGAGTTGCTCCCTATCGATTGGCGCCGTGCTCATCAGCGAAAGCAGACATGATGGCCCTTCGGGCCCTTATCTGACTCAGTAGATGAACTGAACGATCCTTCAGAACTTGAGTAATTAGACAAGCCTCGTGAAAACACTCGATCTTGTCCTCCGCCGCATCGAGGATCGCAGGAGTCATCTCTGCCGGATGATGGGGGATATCGGCGAGCACAGATAGAAAGATCATCCGGAGCCAGATGGAGCCCATAGGAAGAGGAGAGCCCCTACAAGTCAGGAGCTCATACATCACCGTGTCACACTGAGCGTCGGTAAAAATAGGGTTTACTAGTCGTGCGGCGAAGCGAGGAATAATCTCCTCAATAGGCACCTCGCATGGTTGCCGACGAGCATGGGGACAGTTGCAGGCCATAACCTTTGGTTTATTTTTCAAGATGATCACCCTAAGGTCTAAATGGTTTTCTTTTTAGAGAAGAAGAAAGGCACGGCTTCAAGTTATAAAAGGGAAGCATTCAATGCTATGCACGGAAAATGTTGTGCATGATGGAACTATTCCCAAGGCTTAAAAAAAGGGGAGAGCATGGGAAATGAAAGAGGTGACTCATTGGAATCAGAGTAGGGAGATGAAGCGACCTCATCAGCAGAGCCTCACATGCATGACACGTGAGCACCAGCCTTAAACCCTTTTTGAAAATTAAGACAGCACCGCACATGCATAACACGTGAGCGGACGCTAATGTAGGGTTGAAATCCCCAGCAGTGCCTCATGCGCAAAACACGTGAACATCAAAAACAGTATGAAAAACCCCCATACAGAACATATATAAACATAAAAAAGGCGGAAAGGAAAGTTTGGCCATTCATACTCTGAAAATTCATATAAAAATAAAAGAAAATGTTTAAAATGGTAAGACATTAAATCCGGGACACGGATTAAGAAATTCAAAAGTAAGGCCGTCTAAAATGTTTCTGGCCTCTCTGACCATTCTCGTGTGCATCCTCTCACGAATACAAGCGTCAAGATCCTCGCTAATGTCCTCCGCCCTTTGATAAGCAGCAATTATCGTCATCTGTTGGAAAATTTGATGCAAGATATCAGTGAGATTATCTCGCCGTCTCTTCGAGATTTGGCCTGTCAGATACACTGAGTGCACCTTATCTTCGGCATCATCCAGTGCCTTAAGTGGCATGGCTTCGTAAAATCCAGGAAGCGCTCCCCAAATTGTTCTCACTATAATCCTCAAAAGAGTGGAGCGACGAGGAAGTAGTCGACCGTTGTGTTCATTGAAACAACTCAAAATCTCAGCGCATTGGGCGTTTGTAAACTCCTAGTTTTGACAACGGTCTTATGTGTGAATGTCTTCATAAGAAATAAGTTCATCAAGAACGTACATATGAGCGGCCATAGTTTTTGAAAAGAGACATCAGTGAAAGTTTAGTGATCAAGAAGATCCTCGTTAAACAGACATTGGGATTCAAACAAATTCTTGGGAAGACAAGTTATGTTAAGCACGCAACAAATTCAAATTTGTGCGAATAAGGGTAAAACCCTATGAAAAGATTTTCAAGAAAACCAGGAAATAAAATTCCCGAAGGGTCCCCTTGATCTTTCAGAGCTAAGCTCTTCACCAGAGGAATTAAATTCCTTTTATGTGATGGAATCAAATTCCAAGAACTCATAAAAAATATATGAGAAACAAAAATCCCAAGAATCCTAAAAAATCAGAAGGGAATGCTTGAGATATGGAGGTTTACTGCTCAAAGATCATATCTTTGGATCTCTAAGAGATGATTTTTAGAGGAGAGCAAAGCTCTCATGTTGGATTTAAAATCCAAAGGCTTTCTTTAAGAAAATGGTTCTCTGATATTCAAGAACTTTACCTAAAAAGGGGTTCTTTTTGGCAGAGTTAAACTCTGGAAATTTGCAATAAACAGAGAGCTAAGCTCTGAAAAGGAGAATTAAATTCTCAAAGAAAACGAAGAAGGAAGAAGATGAAGGAACAATGGCTGCCTAAGGAACCAAACCCTTGCATTTATAAGACGTGATAAGGGCGGTTCACTTTCCCGTTCCCCTAGACAATCCAACAGCTGTAAAAGTGACAGCGTTGCACTCACGTGCAAACCACATGAGAACAACGCTGTGGGGGCATTTTTCCCCTCATAGAAACTGAATAAAAAATATAGAAAAGCAACGGGAAAAGCCCCCAAGTGGAGCATCGCATGCCCACATGTGATAGGCGCTGTACATGACAAAACTAAGCTAAAACTGGGCCTCACGTACAGATACGTGACCTCTATAGACAAAGTTTATAGGCACCTGAATAAAGCAAACAATTGGACAAAAAAACTCACGTGATAAGCACATGACACTTTTTGGTTGGCTTAATTTAGTGGGGTCACGTGCTACACGTGATAGACTCCTATGCCTTCTGAACCAATAGAAGTAAATTCTAATTAAAAGGACCAATAGTCTTATTTGGAAAATATCTCCTTGGATCTTTCTAAACAAGAAAGATTACGCTCTGTAAAACAGAGCACCATTGGATTAAAGATCCAATGGCGATCAAAACTCACCAATCTACAGAAAAATTCTGTGCAAGGAAATATCTTCCTAAATTTGTTAAGAACAATAAAAGAAATAACTTCTGTAAAATATAAGTCCTTGGATTAAAAATCCAACGGTGAATAAAATTCACTGATTGATCTAAAAGATCATTTTGGTTGATCAAAATCTCTCAATGAGAGATTTTCTGAACAAATTGATTCTCTTCTTTCACCTATAAATAATAGCAAAGAAATACACAAGAGGGATATAGACGATAGAAAAAGGAGAGAGAACTCCCCACAAACCTCAAGTGAAAAAAGAGAAAACAAAAAAGAAAACTCTGAGGTAAGAGAAGGAACAAAACTCAAAGAATATCTCATCTCTTTTTCACCTTCATAAGAGTTTAACCCTTCCAAAAAGAATTTAGTTCTACCTCTGGTTGAGATCTGCAGAAGCAGATCTCTCCACAAGTTGAGAATTTAATTCTCATCGGGGAGATTTTGCCATGCAGATTCAAAACCTAGAGGGAGATCTAAGTTCAGAGAATTTAATTCTCCCATAAAAGTATATAGGAATTTAATTCCTCTGATAAAACAAAGGTTTAACCTTTCGTATGAGAACTTAGTTCTCCCTTATGGTAAAAGACCTGCAGAAGCAGATCTCCCCACAAGTTGAGAATTTAATTCTCATCGGGGAGATTCTGTCATACAGATCATAAACCTAAGAGAAAAAGCTAAGTCTTAAGAATTCAATTCTTACAAAACAGTGGGCTTGAAAGTCTCAAAACTCAGGATCTCCATGCACGTAAAATGATTGGCACCCAAAATGATAATAGCAGATCACGTGCTCTCATGTGAGTGCTTTAAGGAACAAAAGAGAATAGTCGAGATTGGCTCACGTGACCCCATAGCAGTGCTTGGCACTTACAAAGCAAAAAAGGAATAAATCAAAGGCAGTTTCCATTTTTGGGGGCGCCTCACGTGATCCCACGTGACCCAACAGCGCATGGCGCTCAGAAAAGAACAAAAGAATAAACCCAAAGAAGCAGCACCTCAAATTCTTGAAGTTTAACATTGCCTCAAGCGCCTCACGTGACCCCACATGAACGCCTCTGAATTTTAGTGTTTGATACTATTTCGAACACCTCACGTGGGAACACGTGAGCGCTGAATATATACTGGTGTTGAACACTATGAAAGGATAATATTATCCAGACTCAGACCAAATTTTCGAAGGACCATCAATTGAGCCCCTCATGCTCAGGGTCTCCAAAACCGATCTCAGCCCCGAAGACAGCTAATGAGCTCCCAACAAATGGCATCTAAACTGATGTTTATCCCATTCCCCCCAGTCGGGTCATTGGTTCAAGGGTACATCTCTTCATACCTCTGATATATGTCGTTGTAATTCTTCAACGTCTTCAGAGAGATGGAGGATCCTAATAACCAATAACCTTTGGTGCATCCCCAAAATGGTTTAAACCAGAAACTCACAGACTACGATGTCTTTAAACTCATGGATTATGATGTCCTTAAACTTTATGGACTATGAGGTCCTTAAACTCATGGACTATGATGTCCTTAAACTTTATGGACTATGATAGCCTTAAACTTTATGGACTATGAGGTCCTTAAACTCATAGACTATGATGTCTTTAAACTTTACGGACTATGAGGTCCTTAAACTCATGGACTACGATGTCCTTAAACCCAATGGACCGCAACGTCCCTAAACTAAGACGATAGAGCCCAAATACTCTTTCGTTGGATATAAATGATCCCAAAACCCGTTGAGTAGATCTTAGTCTAAAATTAGACTAACATATTCTTAACAAACATTTAAGTTGATCTTAATCTCATTGAGATTAACGATCCTTAAACCCAAACCAAATCCAAATCTAAGAAAATACGGATTTGGACTAATCCACGCCGTACGGGAGACAACATAAATTAGTCTCCGTATACAATCCACGGGCAACCAAAAATAAAATAAACACACAAGACATGAAGTGACCTTCTGGAGCAGGAGAAAGTGGTTACCGTAATGCGGTAACGTAATTAACTGCAGGGGCTTGCGCCTGCACGGAAGAGCGTCCCCACAATCAAAAAACCCTCACAATAAGGGGGAATCTGACGAAGTCCGCTACAACGGCCGCATCTGTCCAAACCTCCAATGCACGCTGCCATAATTCAGCTTGGCATCTTCGGAGAGGTGGATAGATTACACAAAATAGCATCTGCCCCCAAATTCAGGCGAGACGTCTGTCTTCCCGGTTTTCGGCGGTAAACAGTGCCGCTGACGTGCTTGTGGTTAAACCCACTGCTAGCGTACTATTGAGTCTTTAGTGTCCCTCATAGAGAGTTTCTCTGCTTCGGGCGAAATGATGTAGAGGCCGTATGGTTTTACGGCAGGGTTCGATCACATACGTACACTTGTGCACGTATGATGTTCGGGCGGATAATAGTAACGGGCTTTGGTTTAAGCCAGATCCTAGTATTATATTATCGGATTATTTAGTCTCTGGGTATTCGTATTTTTCAGAATACGGATACAGGTATGTATATACAGACGAGGGGTATTGTAATTTTGGCAAGAGTGCTTCTAGAAGATGACACCTAGTTTCTTATTTATTTATTTTGATTAAATGATGAAATGAGGTGGAGGATGAGTTGTTCATTTACATTAAATGATGCATGGCCACTAGATGACTCACTTAGTGACTCATATGATAACTATTGAAGCATGCTTGATTTAATATTATTCTATGCTTCACAATTATCTAGGGTTGCCATTTTTCATTTCATAATATCTCACACACTCACTCTCGTCCTGTTCCCGCCAAAATATCCGGCCAAGAGCTACTTGTTCCCTTACAAAAAGGTGGGAGAATCCTCAAAAACAGTCATCACGTGTAAAGTACGTGGGCGGACATATGGAAGGCATATGAGCGCTGAACATAAATAACCAAGGGCCAAAAAGGCATCACGTGTAAAACACGTGGGCGCACATATGCAAAGCATATGAGCGCTGAACATAAATAACCAAGGGCAAACATGCCTCACGTGTTAAACACATGAGCGCTCTGAACATAAACAGGCTAAAACCGACACAAGGGGTCACGTGTTAAACACGTGAGTGCTTTCGCCAATCACATGCAAAGCATGTGAGCACCCTAATTTAAAATGTTCCTATCAAATTCTAGAATTAAATTCTATTTGGGAAATATTTTCTTGATCTTCCTTAAACTAGAAAAATCTTCTCTGTTAAACAGAGGACCCTTGGATCAAAGATCTATCGGTGATTATTTGATAGAATAAAAATCTATCATAGGAAAATATTTTCCTAATCTTATAACAAGAATAAAATTCCATGTTAACAAGATATCCATATTAAGAAAATATATTTCTGATCTTGTTAAACTAAAAAGATTTGATAGAATAAAATTCCAATCTTTTTAAAACTAACAATATTTTCATAATCATGTTAAACAAACAAGAAATCTTCTCTGTTAAACAGAGAGCCTTTGGATTAAAAATCCAACGGTGAATAAAATTCACCGATTGATCTAAAAGATCCTGAAATCAATCATGAACTCTCAATGAGGGATTCTCTTAACAAATTGATTATTTTTACTCTCATATAAATAGGAGCAAGGAGAGGAGGAAAAATACATATACAGAGACAGAGAGAGAGAGAGATATAGACAAAAGAGAGAGAGAGAGAAGGAACCTCCCCATCAACTTCGAGTTAAAGCAAAAATCCGAGGTAAAAGGAGAAAAAAACACAGAGAATATCTCATCTCTTTTTCACCTCCATAAGAGTTTAACTCTTCCAAAAAAAACTTAGTTCTTCCTCTAGTTAAGATCTGCAGAAGCAGATCTCCCCACAAGTTGAGAATTTAATTCTCATCGGGGGGATTTTGCCATGCAGATCCAAAACCTAGAGGGAGATCTAAGTTCAGAGAATTTAATTCTCCCAAAAAGTATATAGGAATTTAATTCCTCTGATGAAACGAGGGATTAACCCTTCATATGAGAAATTAGGTCTCCCTTATAGCAAAGATCTGCAGAAGCAGATCTCCTCACAAGTTGAGAATTTAATTCTCATCGGGGAGATTCTGTCATACAGATCGCAAACCTAAGAGAAAAACTAAGTCTTAAAGAATCCAATTCTCATAAAACAATGGGCTTGAAAGCCTCGAAACTCAGGATCTCCTTGCACATAAAAGGATTGGCACCCAACATGATAATAGCCGAGCACGTGCTCCCACGTGAGCGTCTTTGATGAACAAAAGGGAATAATCGAGATTGGCTCATGTGATCACACGTGACCCCATGGTAATGCTTGACACTTACAAAATAAGAAAGGGGAATAAATCGGAGGCATTTCCCACTTTTAGGTTGCCTCACGTGATCTCACGTGACCCAAATAGCGCTTAGCGCTCAGAATAGAACAAAAGAATAAACCCAAAGAAGAAGCGTTTCAAATTCTTGAAGTTTAATACTATTTCAAAGCGCCTCACGTGCTTACATGTGACGGCCACAGGGCTAACACTTATATGCATCACGTATGACACATGAGCATTCTCAAATTCCAGTGTTTAATACTGCCTGAGAGTATCACGTGGGAACACGTGAGCGCTGAACATTAGCCAGAATCAGACCAAATGTTCAAAGGACCATAAATTGAGCCTTTCATGCTCAGGGTTTCCAAAGCTGATCTCAAGACAACTAATAAGCTCCCAACATATGACATCTAAACTGATGTTTATCCCACTTTCCCAAATCGAGACATTGGTTCAAGGGTATATCTCTTCATACCTTTGATACATGTCGTTGTAATTCTTCAACTTCTTCAGAGAGATGGAGGGTCCCAATAACCAATAACTTTTGGCACATTCCCAAACTGATTAAACCAGAACCCCACAGACTATGACGTCTTTGAACTTTATGGACTATGATGTCCTTAAACTTTATGGACTATGAGGTCCTTAAACTCATAGACTATGACGTCTTTAGACTTTACAGACTATGATGTCTCTAAAATGACATGGACTATGATGTCCTTAAACCCATTGGACCGCAATGTCCCTAAACTAAAACAATAGAGTCCAAATGCTCTTTTGTTGGATCTAAATGATCCCAAAACCCTGTTAAGTAGATCTTAGTCTAAAAATTAGACTAATGTATCCTTAACAAACGTTTAAGTTGATCTTAATCTCAATGTGATTAACAATCCTAAACCCACTGGACCGCAACGTCCCTAAACTAAGACGATAGAGCCCAAATTCTCTGTCATTGGATTTAAATGATTCCAAACCCCCGTTGAGTAGATCTTAGTCTAAAAATTAGACTAACGTATCCTTAACAACGTTTAAGTTGATCTTGATCTCAATGAGATTAACGATCCTTAAACCCAAACCAAACCCAAATCTAAAAAAATACGGATTTGGACTAATCCACGCCCTACGGGCGACAACATAAATTAGTCTCCGTATACAATCCATAGGCAACCAAAAACAAAACAAACACACACGACACGAAGTGACCATCTGGAGAAGGAGAAAGTGGTTATCGCGATGCGGTAGCGTAATTAACTGCAGGGGCTTGCGCCTGCAGAGAAGAGCGTCCCCACAATCAAAAACACCTCACAATGAGGGGGAATCTGACAAAGTCCGCTACATCAGCCGCATCCGTCTAAACCTTCGATACATGGTGCCATAAATCAACTTGGCATCTTCGGAGAGGTGGATGGATAAATCCAAATAGCATCTTCCCCCAAAATTCAGGTCGGACGTCCCAACGTCCCGGTCGCGTCTTTTCAGCGGAGAACAGATTCTGGCACGCCCGGTGGGACCTTTTCCTCTTTCCACTCCACACTTTGTGTGTCGTGTTTCATGAACGAATCGCGGTTTAATGTGGTTGCCCTTGGTTTCGAGGTACTAAGATTTGGTGTCTTGCTCCCGTGCAGAGAAAATGGCTTCCAACTGCACCAGCTACAAAAACAACTCCTACTCCGTCCTCGCCGGAGGAGTGACCTATGGGCCTCAAGCGGCCTCCATTCTTGCGATGCCAGTGGACAGATGATGCAAGCCACCACTGGGTTATTCTTTGGGACTATGATCCCACCGGTGAGCTTCAACGCCCTACTGCCATCGCAAGAAGTTTCGAAAAAGTCGGTCTTTGATCGGCTTACAACTACCGCGACCACTCTCAACGGGTCGCCTAAATCCAGCGCCTCGGTTTTCAACAGACTGGGCCAAAGCTCAGGTGGGCCCGTGAAAAAGCCTACAATACCTGAAGGGGTTATCCCGAAACGGATAGCCATCCCTGCTCCAGTAAATGAAGTCACCAGAGAGACTTCTCCTGCTAAGTGATCGGTCTTCGCTAGACAGTCCGCTTCGGGCGAAGTCACCAAGGCTGCTTCCTCTGCTCGAAAGTCTGCCTTCGACAGGTTGTCCATCCCCTCCCAACAGACGTCAGTCTTTGACAGGCTGACACCAACAGCAGTTTCTCATCAAAGCATGAAGCACGATGCAGCTACCCCAAAAACGGAGGCGATCCCGGCCGCACGACATACTCGACATCGCCACTGGCGCCGAGTAAGGAAAGCTAGGGGCAGTTCCCCTTCTAGGCTGACTCCGCCAGCTCCAACGGTGGAAATTGACGCTGCTGTTCCAACTGGGAGGGTGCGCAAGAACTCTCCGACTGCCGTGTTGAAAAGATCTCCTCCGCCTGTGGAGAACGCTACAAAGGCGAAGCCAGAGCAGCCCCCTCAGCGGCTGTCATCCAAAATCCACAGGGTCTGGCGAACTGTCCAAGACTCTGTGGTTAACCAAGACTACTCCCGTCGACCGAAGAAGATGAAGGTTCGGAAAGAGATGGACCACCCTGTCCTACCACAGAAGGTGTCATCTGCTTGGGTGCCTATTGCAACGGCCCCTTCAACTTCGACCGCCCACAAAAGGAGAAGGCCGGAGAAAATCCCCGTGTGCAACGAATTTCAAGGGCACCGAGCCTAAACGCCCTATGTTGGGGGCATGGTGATGCATACCATTTACAAGGCTTCCGGGAAAGAGTAAAGAAGTGCATCCACGGTTCATCGACCACTGACACGGTCTGTGACAAAGGCTCAGGAGTTACAACAGGAAAAGCTCCAAGAGATGCTGACAACTATGGCTGCACTCACCGGGCCAAAAGCAAGCCCAGAGACATCGTCGGAGCAGCGCCAAGAATAGGAAACTGATGCCGAATTCGTCCGAAGAGTACTCAAGAGGAAAGACAAAGAGGCCGCGGAACAAGCGGCCAACATAAGAAAAATGGCCTTTCTATTTCAAGATATGGTCGGCATGATGATCCAGTCGGACCCTCCAGCCGAAGACCCTTCAGTAATAATTGAAGACGATAGAGGGGAGACAACAAACCCTCCCCGGGCTCTATCCGCTGCCAAGGAAGAAACAATTTCCAAAGCTGTGCTTTATGACTATATCGCTCAATAGATACAAGCACATCAGGCAAATGAAGCAACTGGCCAAGTCGTCAAAACTGGGGGACCATATCCAAGCTGGTACGATCAGATTAAGTACCCGGCAGGATACACGATTCCTAAGTTCCACGTGTACAAGGGGACGGGCAATCCCTATCAATATGTCGCTCAGTTCAGGGCTCTGTACGGCATCACTGGAGGTGACGATAAGCCACTACTTCGCCAATTCGTCGGCAGCTTGGCGGAGACGGCGTTCGAATGGTATTCAGAGCTTCCCAACGACTCCGTCAAAACTTTTACGGAGATGGAATTGTTATTCACCCAGCGTTTCGCAAGAGCTAGCGAATGCACCCTAATCACAACATTGATCATTGTCGGGGTAAAGCCGGGAGAAATATGGGTTCAGTATGCAATCCAGTGGCGGAACCTATGGTCGAGAAGCGAACAACGCATCGAAGAAGCCCATGCAGTAGGCATGTTCGTAGGTACCCTCGATCCACAGGCGACCATATCCCAGTTCATGATGTTCTTCAAGTCAACCACCTTCCAGGCCTTGATTGACAAGCTGGCTCAGATGGATCAGATGGGCCATAGGCCATCCTCTTCAAAAGCGGATTCTCGAAATGAAAAAGGGGAGAGGGAAAGCGACCTTCGTCGCCAATGCTCAGCAGTAGCCCAGTGGTCCAAAACCAGCCGATCGCCAAAATGAGAGACGACGATTCTTCAATGAGAAGCTGAAATGCCTTTATTCGTTTTCCCGGGATAAAACAAAGAGACTGTTCGAGTTGGCGGTGCGCAACAGGCTCATCAATCTGCCAGATCCAAGATGTCCACTTCAGCCAGGCGATGCCAACAATCCTAATTACAGCCCCTACCACCAATCAGTAGGCCATCCAATCGAAGATTGCTTCGTCTTCAAAGGCTGGATAGAGGACCAATACCAACATGGCAAATTCGTGCTGTTTGAGAATTGGAAGGTAAGCCAGCCCTAGCCACACACTCCTAAAAAGATGGACACGCCAGGGGCAACATGCTCTTTTATAGAAGAAGCTCCATGGGAAGTCGCTCTTTCAGCCAAAACAAAATGAATGCTGAAGGATCTACAAATTTGCCCAGCAATTAGGTGGAAGAGCCCGCTGGAGCCCGAGATTATTGAAGGGATGCTGAAGCCGCGCCCAACGCTGAAAGTTGGTGATGGTGGACAAAACATTCAGGCACAGCCGTCAAAGTCTTCGAAGAAGAAGAAGACCAAAAAGCCCGTGATGCCTGATGACAAGCGTACGGAGCTACATAAGCACATTGATACGCTGGAAGGATACAACCAGAAGGCGCGAACCCCGGTCACGCTCTAAGAGTTTCTCAACTACATCCTTGAGGACGGATATGACAACAATGACGAGGGGGAAGACTCGTCAGATGAGCCCGAGGACTATGTAGCAAGCTGCCACGCGACCTCTCATTCGTCAATCGATGGTAAAGAAGCTCCTGATGCAAATAAACTGGGGGCAGATCCAGAACCAGAACTCTTGGAACCGTTAGACGAGATGATTGACATGTTTCTGAATGAAGCTCTTTAGAAAAACAAAGCTGACCGAGAGCGTGAAATCGCTATATACGAAAGAGCCAAACGTCGGCGACTGAACGAAAGGGTTGAGGTACCCCAACCGGATCAAAGCACTCCCGCCACTAGAAAAAACAGGCTTAAAACAAGAAAGCGGTTGGCCAAAGCTCTGTCAATAAGAATGAAGTTGCCATCTCTCAAAGAAGATACTTCAGGAAGTACGTGTCCCGATGAACCAGATGCACATCCAAACTACTGGTTATACCATCGGAGGATCATGCACCCTACCGAAGAATGCATGGCCTTTAAAAATTGGTGGCAGGGATACATCGCGTAACCCTCGGTAACTGTCACATGGTCGATTCCGAAGGATCGCATGTTCTCACCATCGGGAGCGATTCTGATGAAGAAATAGCCCTCGGCCCTCTTTTCAAGGAATCCATCTCCAAAACAGAAAAAGTAAAGACCTGCGAGAATATTCAGCTTCGCAATCGTACGTTGCCCGAAAAGAATCTCAGACCTACAAACAACGGATCGAATAAAAAAGATAAAAGGAAGGAAAAAGTCCCTGAGGATATCGCCCTCGATGATCGAGTCGTCGAAGAGATGGCAGCCAAGGACCCGCCTAAGAAAAACAAGGTGGATTACAACGTTCTGGAACACCTGAGGAAGATACCCTCGCAACTAAGCATTCTCGATGCCCTTATGCTATCTGAAGAGGCGAGAGATTCTCTAATCAAGGCACTACAAGAGACCAAACGGTTTCAAGCTTTCCTTGCCAAAGTAAAGATGAAGGATGAACTGGAAGAAGTGCACACCGCTGACATCTCTTTCGGCGACGAAGATCTCCTCCTCGGAACATGTGAGCACAACCGTCCCTTGTATGTCACCGGATACTGCCATGACATCAAGATAGGAAAGATCTTAGTTGACAACGGGTCCTCTGTCAACCTCCTAAATGTGAGAGTGCTAAAAGAAATCTGTATGAGCGTTCAACACCTCCTCGGGATAAAATCACTATCTCTGGATTCGACTCGCAGTCATCACGGACGCTCGGGTCTGTGATACTGATGTTACGCTTTGGTCTACTCGTCACTGACATCAAACTTCATGTCATTGACGCCAAGACTTGCTACAACGCTTTGCTTAGCAGGCCTTGGTTACACGAGTACAACATCATCCCTTCTACACAGCATCAGTGTATGAAGTACTTCAAAGATGGTCTTGAGTATACCGTGACAGGAAAACTGAACACATTTTCCGTAAATGAAGTCCAAAAGTATGAGGATGCAAAGTATTTCCTGCCAGACTTTGAAGACACGGAAAGATGCCGTAAGCCGGAGAATAAGCAGAAAGCTATCACCACTATTCCGGTTTTTGGGAGCGATACCGAAGTGTAAGAAGAGATAGTTTATTTAGGGCTACCCCAATGCAACAAGCTGGGACCATCTACCCCTATTCTATTCTTTGGTAGCGACTCTGAAGACGAAGTTAACGCAGTGTTCTCGATCCAGCCAACAATACAAACCCTCACTGGAGAAGATCAAAGCTTGCAAATCGCTATGGTTCCGCGACAGCACTACAGAGAGCTTGATACGCTCGAAACATATAGTGTGCAAGAGCTGCAAATATTCTATGTCCCTTCCAGGAGAAAAGGTGAAAAGGCGATCTTATTCTACCAATTCACAGAGACTAAAGTTGAAAGAGAAGTCTGGCATGGTGCCGATCCTGCGTTTGACAGGCTCCAACCCATTCTTCTGTCCAGGTACTACACAGAGGGATTAAAAAGGTTATTAAAATGCCAAGGCGTACCTTTCAAACAAACCCCTCGACAAGCTCAGTTCTACAACAGGATTTGGAACGTCCTTGGAACTCAGCGAAAATTGCCCACCGGGAAAATATAACGATCGGGCTTGGATATGTCTAGTCCAAGAAACGGGAGCAGTTCCATGGCTTCCATGTCGTAAAGGACCTGGATGAAGAAGAAGCCACCCTTTTAGAAGACGCTGACGTTGAACCAGAACGCGGTCCTGCCATAAAAATGTCGAGTCAGTCGTTTGAAGAACAGATGGACAAACTAATAAGGGAAGCGAGTCAAAAGGTTCGAAACGACTACAGCCACGAAATGGCCATTTACGAGAATGCCAAGGCGCAATGCCTCCTTCAGCAGGCCATGGAAGATGATGATGCCCTTCGCCGTCAGCCCGCCAGGCATTCCCAAGACAGGAAAAAGGTCCGATGTGAAGGCGAAAGCAAGTTGAAGAACAAAAAAAACGTTCGACAGCGACAAAACGGATCCAGAAGGACACACGATCAAGAAAGGGTCAGCCGGAGTCCGTCTCTTATGAAAAATATGGGTCGAGCATACTCTTTCCCTCAAGACAAGACAAGGAGAATCTTCGACCTCGACCTAAAACACCAAATGATTACGCTCCCGGAATCCAAGCGCCCTGAACAAGCAAACAAGGTCTGTCATCCGGATTATTGCTCCTATCACTGAGCTATAGGTCATCCTCTTGAAGACTGCTTTACTTTCAAGAACTGGGTCGAAAATCAATATCAACTCGACAGGTTCGCTCTATCCAACAGTTAGAGGGTAGCCCCACTGCAAAGGCATGTGCCAAAATCGACGCATATGGCGAGAGTAGAACCAGATCAACATCGGACCTGGAAACGATCTCGTACCTGCCACGTGATAGCGCCGTCAGAAGAAGGAGAGCGCGAGAACATGGATGACCTGTCCTGGTGCTTCGAAAACGATGATGACGAGGTGATCTCAGAGTTTCCTCCGGCGCCAAAAGAATTGGAAGATGGGATACACACCACGGCAGATAACCTAAGGAAAATCGACTTAGGGACGGCAAACGACCCGCGGCCTACATTCGTCAGTGAGCTACTTTCTAAAGAGTAGGTGGCTACGCTGAAAGACGTGCTCATGCAGTATAAAGACTGCTTCGTATGGAACTACTCCGAGATGCCGGGACTAGATCCAAAAATAGCCGTGCACAAATTAGCGATATCTCCGGACGTCAAGCCGATCAAACAAGCGCCAAGAAGGATGTGGCTTGAGCTTGAAATGAGTATCAACGCCGAGGTAAAGAAACTGATCGACTCCGGCTTCATCCAAGAGGTTCAATACCTCGACTGGATCACCAACATTATTCCATTGATGAAGAAAAATGGGACAGTGCGCATCTGCGTAGACTTTCGGGACCTTAACAAAGCCTGTCCGAAAGACGATTTTCCCGTACCAGTTACCGAGTTGATGATAGACAACACGTCCACTCACGAAGTCTTCTCCTTCATGGATGGCTCGTCAGGGTACAATCAAATAAATATGCATCCTGAATACCAGAAGCATACCGCTTTCCAGACTCCTCTGGGCATATTCTGCTACAAAGTGATGCCTTTCGGTCTGAAGAACGCCGGTGGTACTTATCAGAGGTCCATGACGAAGATTTTCGATGACCTCATACATGAAATCGTCGAATGCTATATCAACGAACTCGTAGTGAAAAGCAAATCGTACGAGGAGCATTGGGAGCATCTGAAGATCGTGTTTCAGCGCCTTCGAAAATACAACCTGAAGATGAACCCTCTCAAATGCGCGTTCGGAGTTTCCTCGGGCAAATTCCTAGGATTCATCATCCGACATTGAGGCATCGAGATAGACCCGTCAAAGATCAAGGCAATCATGGAAATGCCTCCGCCAAGAACTCTCAGGCAACTGCGGTCTCTCCAGGTGAAGCTCACATATATCCAGCGGTTCGTAGCCAGTCTCTCCGGTAAATGCCGCACCTACAGTCATCTGATGAAGAAGGGGACCCCGTTCGTCTGGGACCGCAAATGCCAAAGCGCACTAGACGAAATCAAGCAATTTTTGCAGAGCCCACCAGTACTGACCACTCCAGTCAAGGGAAAGCCTCTCATCCTGTACACAACAACCCTTGAAGGTTCCTTTGGCATGCTATGGGCACAGGAAAACGACCAAGGAAGGAGAGAGCCCTCTACTATTTGTGTCGAGTTCTCCTGGGGGCAGAAAACAACTACTCGCCCATTGAAAAACACTGCCTGGCGTTAATCTTCACGATAACGAAGCTCCGGCATTATGCTTTGGCACATGAGGTCCACCTCATATCAAAAGTGGATCCTCTCAAATACTTGATGTCAAGAGCCATACTAACGGGACGACTCGGTAAATGGGCCCTACTCTTAATGGAATTCTCGATAACTTATCGACCCCTCAAGGCAATGAAAGGCCAGGCGATTGCCGACTTCCTCGCTGAGCACCCGATACCTGCCGATTCACCCCTAAATTGTGAATTGCAAGATGAGCACGCGTTTGACACGATCGACGGGGAAAGAGGAGAGAGAGATACCCGATGGGAACTCTATTTCGACGGGGCATCTTCCATGAAGAAGCGAAAGCACAACACCCCTATAATCAAATCGGGGATAGGCCTTATCTTCATGACTCCGCAAGGAGGGATAATGCGCTTTGCCTTCTCTTTAACAGAGCCGAGGACGAACAATGAAGCTGAATATGAAGCTTTGATAGCAGGGCTTGAGATCGCTATCAACATGGGAATCAAAAACCTCCTCATATACGGAGACTCACAACTGGTCGTTAGCCAAGTAAATGGCGACTATCAGACGTGCAAGCCAGAGTTGGTAAAGTACGGCGAGAGAGTGCAGCAACTGCTGACTCAAATTCCCTCCTACACTCTGGAAAGCATTCCGCGTATGGAGAATAGCAAAGCAGATGCGTTAGCCAAGCTCACTAAAGAACTGGCTGACGAAAATCTCGACGACGTAAGGATCATTGTACAAATCCGTCAAGTTTTCGCACCAGCCGAAATATCTCCGGAGTCGTCTGAAGAAAAGGAAGCGACCAAGGAGACAGCCCTACAAATGGAGGACCAGGAAAAGGTTAATAATTGGAGATAAGTCTTTATAGACTACTTCAAATCCCGTTGAACACCTGAAGATGCATCCTCAAGACATCAGCTCATGAAACGTGCTCTGTCCTTTGCCTTCGTCAATGATACTCTATATAAGAGATCATTCGACTCTCTGTGGCTAAGATTCCCGGGACCGGAAGAATCAAGGAGAGTCGTCCAAGAAACTCACGACGGACTCTGCGGTTCACATCAAGCCGGGCCAAAAATGAAGCTGAAGATCAAAAGGATGGGCTACTATTTGCCTACGATGATCCAAGACTGTCTCGAATACGCAAAGTAGTGCCACTCATGCCAGATTCACGGGGACTTCATCCAACAGCATCCAAATCCGCTACACCCAATGGTGGCTAGCTGGCCATTTGAAATGTGGGAACTGACATAATCGGGCCCATCAAACCAGCATTATCCAGAGGACATCGGTTCATATTGGCGGCAACCGATTACTTCTCTAAGTGGGCAGAAGCAGTACCACTGAGAGAAGTGAAGACAGAGAATATCCTCCATTTCTTCAAGACACACATCAGCTATCGGTTCAGCATTCCGCGACGGATTATCTCCGATAACGGGACAGCCAACAGAAGTCACAGAATCAGCCACTTCGCGCAGCAGTATAATATAGACTGGAGATACTCTTCGGTCTATAATTCCCGAGCTAACGGTCTGGCCGAGGCCTTCAACAAGACCTTGATGAAAATCATAAAGAAGACGGTGTCCAAAAATAAAAAGGACTGGCACGAGAAACTACATGGAGCTCTCTGGGCGTATCGGACCACGTTCAAAATGGCCACAAACACAATGCCGTATGCATTGGTATTCGGTGCTGAAGCAGTACTTCTCTTGGAGATAGATCTACCCTCTCTACGAGTGGCGGTTCATTACGAGCTAAAAGACGAGGAGAATGCTCGTCTTCGGTTTGAGGAGCTCGACGCCCTCGATGAAACTCGGCTCATGGCACAACAAAACTTGGAGGCTTACAAAGCAAAAATGACGCGCTCGTACGAGAGATTGACTAGGCCGAGGACATTTCGCCAAAGCGAACTCTTGCTGGTGGTCAAAAGACCTATGATCCCCAATCGTGCCAAACGGGAGAAATTCGAGCCGAACTACGAAGGCCCGTACATCATAGACAAGGTCTACCAAGGTAGGGCTTACTTGCTCATGGATATGCATGGCGAAAGACCTTTCAGGCCAATAAACGGCCGGTTCCTGAAAAAATACTACGCTTGATGAGTCACGAACCAGGTCAATGATAGATGACGACGCCTATGTCCGCTCGCTATCTTCCTGAGTCCAAACTCTATAAGTAGTGCCCAGCGAAACCTCGCCTCCAAGGTTACAGACCGAGATGTCCTAAAACTAACAATGGACCGTAATGTCCTTAAACGAGCTACGGACCATAACGTCCTTAAACGAATGCAAACCACAACATCTAAGGGCTGACGCAAAAAAAAACGGTACGTCCATAAGCGAAATGGGCACGGATGAAAACCCGAAAAGGCTCCGTGAGTAAAAACAGCAGGGCTGCCGGCGAGTTTGTGAAAACCCGAAAGGGCACAATCTCATTAAAAGACACTTGCAAGGTCCTCTCGATCTTGTAAGGAGAAAATACCTGCGTGAGATCCTTACGACTCACAAGGGAGCAACACACTTAGGGATTCTCATGATTCCTAAGGAGAAAACACACTTATGAGATCCTTACGACTCATAAGGAGAATTCCCCCTACGAGACACTCACGGCTCATAGGATTCGAAAGCCTTAAGCTGCATGGATCTGAACCTGTTCTTAAGCCTTCATACACCCCCAATTTGCCCTACAAGCGGTTCAATACTGACCCTTGTATACAATCCACGAGCACAAATAATCGTCTCCCCCACTAAGTCGGGCACAAATAATCGTCTCCCCCACTAAGTTCCATCAATAGCGTGAAATTCCCCTATTCGGTGAACAAACACTTGTAAGTCCTCTCGACTTATAAGGAGAAAACACTCTTATGAGATCCTTACGACTTATAAGAGACCATACACTTAAGAATCCTCACGATTCTTAAGGAGAAAGCGCACTCACGAGATCACCATGACTCGTAAGGAGAAACATCTTTATGAGACCCTTACGGCTCATGACGTCAAAAGCCTTAGTCGACAAGATCTTAACCCTGTTTGCTTAGTCACCTTTGTTCGAACCGACAAAGGCAAATGATGATTCACACCTGGCAATATCCCAGTTGTAGCGATGTTGATGCCTAAAATCAGTATCAGAGCCCAAGTCCCTAACTCCCAGCATAAAGCCAGCGAGCCATAAATGCATATGAAATAGCCGAAATGATATGGCAACTTGCAACAAAATCAGCAAGTAAAATATATGCATTCAAAAACAGCCGAAATGATTGGGCAACTCGCAATAAAAAGCAGCGGGTAAAAAGAAAAAAAACAGACGAAATGATTGGGCACCGCGGAAAATATCCGAAATGATTGGACAATCGTGAACTTCGCGATATAAAAGCTGAAATGATAGAGCATCGTGGAAAGAAATAAAAAAAATGAAAGAATGAAACTTTTTTTCCCTACCGGTAAGTCCACACTGACCCCTGTATACAATCCATGGGCTTAAACGAAAAAGGGAACCGCATTTCCCCACCAGACTCTGTCAAAGGGAGGGTCAGATCTCGACGGCAACATCTGCATCCCAGAAGAGCAACACAGCGTTCCTTCTCAACTCCGGCAAGATACAAATGTAAAGTCAATAACCGACCTCAAGGTCGCAACAAAGCGGAGCCATGGCACAGCTCCTAATTCCAAATCTCGACAGCAATATCTACAGCCTAGAGGCCAACAAAGGCGTTCCTCTTCATGCCAGCAGGGCACGGACGCGACACCACCAATCGGAGCCACGGAAAAGTCCCCAGTTCCAAGACTCTAAGGTTCACAGATAACCTAGAGTCGACCCTTGACCTCCTTGTTGTCAAGCAACACTTCGACTTGGATACATGTCAACCCTTGACCTCCTTGTCGTTAAGCAACGCTTCGACTTGGATACATGTCAACTCCTGACCTCCCTGTCATAAAGCAACGCTTTGACTTGGATACATGTCAACTCCTGACCTTCTTGTCGTCAAACAACGCTTCGACTTGGATACATGTCAACTCCTGACCTCCCTGTCGTCAAGCAACACTTCGACTTGGATACATGTCAACCCCTGACCTCCTTGTCGTAAAGCAATGCTTCGACTCGGATACATGTAAACCCCTGACCGCCTTTTCGTCAATCAATGCTTCGACTTGGATACATGTCAACTCCTGACTTCCTTGTCGTCAAGCAACGCTTCGACTTGGATACATATCAACTCCTGACCTCCCTGTCGTAAAGCAATGCTTCGATTCGGATACATATCAACCCCTGACCTCCCTGTCATCAAGCAACGCTTCGACTTGGATACATGTCAACCCTTGACCCTCTTGTCGTAAAGTAATGTTTCGACTCGGATACATGTCAACCCCTGACCTCCTTATCGTCAAGCAACGCTTCAAATCGGATACATGTCAACCCTTGACCTCCCTGTCGTAAAGCAACGCTTCGACTCGGATACATATCAAACCCTGACCTCCCTGTTGCAAAGCAACGCTTCGACTCGGAAACATGTCAACCCCTAACCCCCTCCGGAGCAATGCTCCGTCTCGGAAATACATCAACCCATGATTCCCCTATCGTAAAGCAATGCTTCGACTCGGAAATAAATCAACACACGAACCTATCAACCCATAAAAATAAAGTTCTCTTATGAGATCCTTACAACTCTTACAAGAAAATACGCTTAGCAGTCCTTACGACCCCTAAGTAGAAATTGCACCTACGAGATCCTCTCGACTCGTAGGGAGAAAAGTCTTTATGGGACCCCCACGGCTCATAAAGTTAAAGAGTCTTAAGCGGCAGATCCAAACCTATTTCCTAAGCCATCGCTGTCCTACAAGGAAGTCAAGATGGACTATCTACGGTCCTCATTTGCCAAAGTCACATTCGCTGATGAAGCTACATACGGATACTCACGATTCGTAAGGAAAAATACCCGGGTGAGATCCTTACGACTTATGGAGGTGATGAACACTTAGAAATCCTCACGATTTCTAGGGAGAAAATACATCTACGGGATACTCTCGACTCGTAGGGAGAAAAACCTTCTTGAGACCCTTACGACTCATGAAGATGGAAAAAGTCGTAGGCTACAAGAACCCTAAACTTGTCTCCTAAGCCCTCAATCCTATGGCCATGCATAACTCTGCACTACTTCACCCACGTACATACTTACGTAGGCAAAGTAGTGGGGGGCATTTGTTCCCGCCAAAATTTTCGGCCAAGAGCTACTTGTTCCCTTACAAAAATAGGGGAGAATCCTCAAAAATAGGCATCACGTGTAAAACACGTGGGCGCACATATGCAAAGCATATGAGCGCTTAACATAAATAACCAAGGGCCAAACAGGCATCACGTGTAAAACACGTGGGCGCACATATGCAAAGCATATGAGCGCTGAACATAAATAACCAAGGGCCAAACATGCCTCACGTGTTAAACACGTGAGCGCTTTGAACATAAACAGGCTAAAACCGACACAAGGGGTCACGTGTTAAACACGTGAGTGCTTTTGCCAATCATATGCAAAGCATGTGAGCACCCTAATTTAAAATGTTCCTATCAAATTCTAGAATTAAATTCTACTTGGGAAATATTTTCTTGATCTTCCTTAAACTAAAAAGATCTTCTCTGTTAAACAGAGGACCCTTGGATCAAAGATCCATCGGTGATCATTTGATAGAATAAAAATCTATCATAGGAAAATATTTTCCTAATCTTATAACTAGAATAAAATTATATGTTAACAAGATATCCATATTAAGAAAATATATTTCTGATCTTGTTAAACTAAAAAGATTTGATAGAATAAAATTCCAATCTTGTTAAAACTAACAAGATATTCATAATCTTGTTAAACAAACAAGAAATCTTCTCTGTTAAACAGAGAGCCTTTGGATTAAAAATCCAACGGTGAATAAAATTCACCGATTGATCTAAAAGATCCTGAAATCAATCATGATCTCTCAATGAGGGATTCCCTTAACAAATTGATTCTTTTTCCTCTCATATAAATAGGAGTATGGAGAGGACGAAAAATACATATACAGAGAGAGAGAGAGAGATAGACAAAAAGAGAGAGAGAGAAAGAGAGAAAGAACCCCCCATCAACTTCGAGTTAAAACAAAAATCCGAGGTAAAAGAAGGAGAAAAAAACACAGAGAATATCTCATCTCTTTTTCACCTCCATAAGAGTTTAACTCTTCCAAAAATAACTTAGTTCTTCCTCTGGTTAAGATCTGCAGAAGCAGATCTCCCCACAAGTTGAGAATTTAATTCTCATCGGGGAGATTTTGCCATGCAGATCCAAAACCTAGAGGGAGATATAAGTTCAGAGAATTTAATTCTCCCAAAAAGTATATAGGAATTTAATTCCTCTGATGAAACGAGGGTTTAACCCTTCATATGAGAATTTAGTTCTCCCTTATGGCAAAGATCTGCAGAAGTAGATCTCCTCACAAGTTGAGAATTTAATTATCATCAGGGAGATTCTGTCATACAGATCCCAAACCTAAGAGAAAAACTAAGTCTTAATGAATCCAATTCTCATAAAGTAATGGGATTGAAAGCCTCGAAACTTAGGATCTCCATGCACGTAAAAGGATTGGCACCCAATATGATAAAGCCGAGCACGTGCTCCCACGTGAGAGCCTTTGATGAACAAAAGGGAATAATCGAGATTGGCTCACGTGATCACACGTAACCCCATGGTAATGCTTAACACTTACAAAATAAGAAAGGGGAATAAATTGGACCCAAATAGCGCTTAGCGCTCAGAAGAGAACAAAATAATAAACCCAAATAAGCAGCGCTTCAAATTCTTGAAGTTTAATACTATTTCAAAGCACCTCACGTGCTTATACGTGACGGCCACAGGGCTAAAGTATTTAACACTTATATGCATCACGTGCGACACGTGAGCATTCACAAATTCCAGTGTTTAACACTGCCTCAGAGTATCACGTAGGAACACGTGAGCGCTGAATAAACATGTTAGTGTTGAACACTATGAAGGGCTAACATTAGCCAGAATCAGACCAAATATTCCAAAGACCATCAATTAAGCCCTTCATGCTCAGACCAAACATTCCAAAGATCTCAAGACAGCTAATAAGCTCCCAACAGATGACATCTAAACTGATGTTTATCTTACTTCCCCAAATCGGGACATTGGTTCAAGGGTACATCTCTTCATATCTCTGATACATGTCGTGTTAATCCTTCAACGTATTCAGAGAGATGGAGGGTACCAATAACCAATAAGTTTTGGAGCATTCCCAAACTGATTAAACCGGAACCAAAAAGACTATGACGTCTTTAAACTTTATGGACTATGATGTCTTTAAACTTTATGGATAATGAGGTCCTTAAACCCATAGACTATGACGTCTTTAGACTTTACAGGCTATGATGTCTCTAAACTGACATGGACTATGATGTCCTTAAACCCATTGGACTACAATGTCCCTAAACTAAAACAATAGAGTCCAAATGCTCTTTTGTTGGATCTAAATGATCCCAAAACCCAGTTAAGTAGATCTTATTCTAAAAATTAGAATAATGTATCCTTAACAAACGTTTAAGTTGATCTTAATCTCAATGAGATTAACAATTCTTAAACCCACTGGACTGCAACGTCCCTAAACTAAGACGATAAAGCCCAAATTCTCTGTTGTTGGATTTAAATGATTCCAAACCCCCGTTGAGTAGATCTTAGTCTAAAAATTAGACTAATGTATCCTTAACAACGTTTAAGTTGATCTTGATCTCAATGAGATTAACGATCCTTAAACCCAAACCAAACCCAAATCTAAGAAAATACGGATTTGGACTAATCCATACCCTACAGGCGACAACATAAATTAGTCTCCGTATACAATCCACGGGCAACCAAAAAGAAAACAAACACACACGACACGAAGTGACCATCTGGAGAAGGAGAAAGTGGTTACCGCGATGCGGTAACATAATTAACTGCAGGGGCTTGCGCCTGCAGGGAAGAGCGTCCCCATAATCAAAAAACCCTCAAAATGAGGGGGAATCTGACGAAGTCTGCTACATTGGCCGCATCCGTCTAAACCTTCGATACATGGTGCCATAAATCAACTTGGCATCCTCGGAGAAGTGGATGGATAAATCCAAATAGTATCTGCCCCTAAAATTCAGGCCGGACGTTCCAACGTCCCAGTCGCGTCTTTTCGGCGGAGAACACCTCCAAGCTCTCATCTTCTTCTTCTTACCCTAAAGTGTCTCATGAGTTGAGAATCCAAGGGTCTAAGAGACTAACTAATTCCTAATCACTCTCTACATCACCTAGACAACCTAGATTAGCACACTAGGTTCTTTAGTTACCTCATAATAGATGTAAGAGCTCTTAGTTGGTACTCTCGGGTGGATCATCATTGACGCGAGGAGGCCGAAGTTCAAGCTTGATCATGGACACTACAAGGAGCATACTAAAGGAGTGGAGTGAAGACCCGATAGACTTGAGCCTCTTGGTATAAACTCTTCTCATAGTAAATAGCCTCTTATTTTGCTTGTTAAGGTTTATGGTTATGATCCGGATTTAGTGTTATTCTAGCGCCAAGTTTCTAATCGCAGAAAAAAATTTGTTCCGCATTTGGCCATAGGAGATAGCCGGGGCGCTAGCGTAACCCTTCATGATTTTCCTCTTGTTTGACCTTCATTTTCTACAGTTGACGAGAGTGGCTTTGTTGATCATAGAGTCCTGGACTTTCCGCCAGACCCTGTGGATTTGGGAGGAGAGCCGTTGAAGGGACTACTCCGGTTTTGCCTGCATCATGTTTTCAGAAGGAAGTAGAGATTTCTTCAACACCGCGGTTGCGGAGTTCTTTCGCACACTTCTAAGCGGTTCAAAGTTGTTCTCAGTTTGAACAGCAGCGTTAACTTCCATCATTGGAGCTGGTGGGGTAAATCCGGAGGGGGAGTTACCCCTAGCTCTTTTCACTCGGTGCCAGTGGCGACGTCGAGCATGCCTCGCAGATGGGACCACCTCAGTTGTGTAAGTGGCTTAATCGTGCCCTTGCTTTGGTTAGGAGCTGCTGCTGGTGCCAGCCTGTCGAAGACCGACGTCCGTTGAGAGGGAACAACCAATCTTTCAAAGGCCGACTTTCTGGTAGGGGAAGCACTTTTGATGACTTCGTCCGTAGAAGGAGTTGGCACGGCCACTCTTGCGAAGACCAATATTTTTGTACGTGAAGCACCTTTGACGATTTCACCTACCGGAGGAGTTAGGAGGACTATCCGTTTTAGGATAGTCTCTTCACGTATCACGAGCCTCTTTGCAGGCCCACTTGAGCTTCGACTCAACCTGTTGAAGACTGAGGTGGCAGACTTGGACGACCCGTTGAGAGGAATCGTGGTGGCTGCAAGTCAATCGAAAACCGACTTCTTGGGAACTTCCTGTGGTGGCACTAGGGCGCTGAAGCTTGCAGGTAGGAGCATGGTCCCGATGAACAATCCAGTGGTGGCTTGAGTCACCTGCCCCACCGGCATTGAAAAGATGAAGGCTGCATTAAGCCCGTATGTCACTCCTCCAGTTGGGGCAGAGCGGGAGTTGCTGTTGCAATTTGTGCAGCTGGAAGCCATCAATTTTCCTTTTGCATGGGAGAAATACACCGAATCTTAGTACCTTGAATCCAGGGGTAACCATATCAAACCGCGATTTTGTTCGCGAAACACGATACACGAAGTGTGGAGTGGAAAGAGGAAGAGGTCCCACCGGGGGTGCCAGATTCTGTTCTCCGCCGGAAGACGGACCGGGACGTTGGGACATCTGGCCTGAATTCTGGGGTCAGATACTATTTGAATTTATCCTTCCACCTCTCCGAAGATGCCAAGTTGATTTACGGTACCGTATATCGGAGGTTTGGATGAATGCGGCCGTTATAGCAGACTTCGTCAGATTCTCCCTTGTTTGCGAGAGGTTTTTGATTGTGGGGACGCTCTTCCTTGCAGGCGCAAGCCCCTGCAGTTAATTACGTTACCGTATCGCGATAACCACTTTCTCCTACTCCAGAAGTTCACTTCGTGCCGTGTGTGTTTGTTTTATTTTTGGTTGCCCGTGGATTGTATATGGAGACTAATTTATGTTGTCACCCGTAGGGCGTGGATTAGTCCAAATCCGTATATTTTTAGATTTGGGTTTGGGTTGATTTAAGGATCGTTAATCCATTTTGAGATCAAGATCGATTTAAATGTATGTGAGCGTTTGGGGCTCGATTGGTTTTTTGTTAAGAATATATTAGTCCAATTTGAGACTAAGATCTACTTAACAAGGTCTTAGGATCATTTTTGCTTCAGATCCAAAAAAAGATCATTTGGGCTCTGTTGTTTTAGCTCAAGGACATTTCGGTCTGTTATCACTATTTTGAGGCGAAGTTTTAATTTGAGCACAACTCGGTCTATTGAGGTGAGGTTTTAGTTTAAGGACGTCTTGGTCCGTTGATCACCATTTTTGAAATGAAATTTTAGTTTAAGAACGTCTCGGTTCGTTGTTGCCATTTTGGAGGCAACGGTTAGTTTGAGGACATTTCGGTCCATTGTCGCCATTTTGGAGGTGACAGTTTTAGTTTGAGGAAGTCTTGGTCTTTTGATCACCATTTTGAGGTGAGGTTTTAGTTTAAGGCCGTCTCAGTCCATTGGTCATCTTGCGCGCACGTGTATTTGTTACGTGACCAGAAGAACAATGATGATATGGGATGCAACCAGTTTGGGGTGCGGTCTGATTTGAGGTGTGCACATCGGTTTGGAAGTGTATTAAGAGAAATTGTTGGTCGTCGGGACCCGCCACCTCTCCGAAGACGTTGAGGAATTACAACGACATATACCAGAGGTGTGAAGAGATGTACCCTTAAATCGAATCCTGTATTTTAGGGGAAAAAGAGTTAGTGGTAAACCCGGAAATCATTAGTCATATTTTAAGACTAAGATTTTCTCGGGAGGATGTGGGATGAGTATCGTTTTGGATATCATCAGTTGGAAGATCAATAGTCGTATTTGGGACTAAGATCAGCTTGGGAAGTCATGAGCACATGGGCTCGGATGGTCTGAATCAGGGAGGTTCTATCCTCAGGGGACCTAGCCAATTTGGACTTGGTCCATTCAGTTTTTTTTATTGAAAAGTGCCAAGCACTTGTTTGGGCTCTATATAATCAGTCCCCTTTTTGTACAAAGAGGGCTGAGCACTTAAATAAGTTCTGACGTTCATATATAATCATGTGGGCTTTTAGTCATGGGGATTGCCCAATAAGTTTTAAACACTTTTCCCTTTGTTGTATTTGTATGGAGTGCTAGGCACTCTTTATGGCGTCCACGTAAGGGACGCATGAGACGCTAGGCACTGCCTAGAGAGTGCTAAGCACTCCTCTATTCTGTGGCGCCCACGTGAGGGACACGTGAGGCGCTAGGCGCTACCTAGTGAGTGCTAAGCACTCCTCCATTCTGTGGTGCCCGCGTGAGGGACACGTGAGGCGCTAGGCGCCACTCATTGAGTGCTAAGCACTCCCCCATTCTGTGGTGCCCGCGTGAGGGACACGTGAGACGCTAACTGCTAGACGCTGCCTAGTGAGTGCTAAGCACTCCTCCATTTTGTGGCACCCACGTGAGGGACACGTGAGGCGCTAGGCACCACTTATTGAGTTCTAAGCACTCCCCTCTATGGCGCCCACGTGATGGGCATGTAGGGCGCTGGGCTCTTTTCTTGCTTAATGATTAATAGGATCTTTAGTTCTTCAAATTCTCATCATATGAGAGACTTGTCTTGTGGATCTTAGATCTAGAGAAAGAACTCAGTTCTTTGAGAAGGTATATGTTTTTCTACCTTTTTATATCTTTCTTGTTTACCTAAAATTTCCAAGAAGGACGCTCTTCTTCCTCGAGAATTTAATTCTCTGTTTTTTAAGCTTTCTCCCTTTTTTTAAATCTTATAGGGGGTCCTCTTCTCAGACTTGAAGTCTTGGGTCCTTTATATAGTAGAGGCAAGTTTGTTAATTAGTTTTTGAAGAAATCTCTCATTAAGAGATCCTAATTGATTTGAGGATTTTTACCCACCCTTGGATCTTCCATCCAAGGGCTTTGTTTTACAGAACAAGATTGGGGAAATATTTTCCCTTGCACAGAATTTATTCTGTAAAACGGTGATTATTTTAATCACCGTTGGATTTTTAATCCACCAGTTCTCTGTTTTACAAAGGGCAATCTTTCTTGTTTAGAAAGATTGAGGGAATATATCCCAAAAATAGAATTTTGTTCTATAATCCAATTTGGGGAATGTTTTCTCCCTACAGAATTTAATTCTGTATTTCTGATGATTTATTATCTCTGTTGGATCTTTTTGATCCAACGGCTCTGTTTAACAAAGAGTAGAATTTAATTCTACCAAGGCATCGGCGCTCACGTGTTGTGCACGTAGGCACTAATTAAGGTTTTAATTCCTTTATGTGCTTTTCACATTGGCGCCCATGTGAGGAGTACGTGCGGCACCAATATAAGAGTCTTTAACTCTGGCTCTGGCGCCCTCGTGGAAGGCACGTGAGGCGCTGCCTCTTAAATTTTGAACAGAGCTTTGCTCTTTTATTAGGGGAAAAATCTACATAGAGACGAAATGCCAGGTTCAGTATCCTATCACGCAAGGGCAACTACAAACATATATACCAAGATTATTTGATCGCAGAAAAACACGACAAACGAAATGTGGAGTGGAAAGAGGGAGAGGTCCTACCGGGCGTGTCAGAATCTGTTTACCGCCGAAAACAGAAACGAAATGAGATTGAACGTCTTGCCTGAATTTTGGGGAAGATACTATTTGGACATCTCCATCCACCTCTTCGAAAATACCAAGTTAATTTATGGCACCGTATATCGGAGGTTTCGACAGATGTGACCGTTGTAGCAGGCTTTATCAGATTCCCACTCGTTTATGAGAGGTTTTTCATTATGGGGATGCTCTTCCCTGCAGGTGCAAACCCCTGCAGTTAATTATGTTATCGAGTTGCGATAACCACTTTCTTCTGCTCCAGTAGTTCACTTCGTGTTGTGTCATGTTTTCTTTATTTTGGTTGCCCGTGAATTGTATACGGAGATTATTTTATGTCGTCGCCCGTAGGGCGCGGATTAGTCCGAATCCGTATTAGATTTGGGGTTTGGGTCAAGTATTTGCTTAATGGGGTCCACATTGGTATTTTGGTTTGCCAACGGGAGTGAACTTAGAACACATTCTCACATTTGTGAGGTCCATTGGTTCATATGAAATTTGGGTTTTCTCTATGGATCGTTAGTCATATTTGAGACTAAGATCGACTTAAGAACAAATGAGCATATGGGCTCAATCACGGTCCATTATTGCCGTGTTTGGGGCGTATCTCCGTGTTTAGGGTGAATATTAGTTTTAAGGACATTTCGGTCCAACGTTCCTATTTTGGAGACGAAGGAAGAAGAGTTGTTCGTTATTGGGACCCGCCACCTCTCTGAAGACATTGAGAAATTACAACGACATATATCAGAGGTGTGAAGAGATGTACCCTTGAACCAAATCCCGTATTTGAGGAAAAGAATTATGGTGGATCATCCAAGAATCATTAGTCTTGTTTGAGGCTAAGATTAACTTAGAAGGTATGGGATGAAGATGGTTAGTCATGTATGGGACTAAGATCAGTTTAGATATCATGAATATAAGCTTAGCCAATTTGAGCTAAGATTGGGTTTCTGTAACACCCAACAGTGCTAAGCATTCAATTGCATATAGCGCTCACGTGTGTTTCACGTGAGACGCTGAAATAATGCTAAGCACCAGTCTTTTGTGGCGCTCACGTGTGTTTCATATGAGACACTGAGCTTTTGGTTTCTTTTGAGCGCTCATGTATATTTCACGTGAGATATTGAGTTTTGGTGCTCACGTGTGTTTCATGTGAGGCGCTGCATTAGTGCTAAACTCTAAACTTTTATGTTTTTTGGCGCTTACGTATGTTTCACGTGAGGCTCTATATAACTTGGCCTTGGGTGCTCACGTGCTTTTCACGTGAGGCGCTGAGTTCTTTTGGAGGTTTAATCTATATTGATATTTTTAAAGAACTTAAATCTTTGTTAATGGTATTTTGACTATAAACGATCGCCAAGATCACTATTTTGAGGATCTAGGATCGGGTTATTTAAGAATTAAGTTCTTGATTTGAAGGAACTAAGTTCCTGGAGTATTATAGACTCCATGTTCTTCATGTTCTTCCTTTCATGTCCTTTGCAACCTTGTTCTTCTTTGAATTTTTGATTCTCAAGAACAAGGCATTCCCGATGAGAATTATATTCTCAACTTGTGGGAGATTTGTCTTGCGGATCTCAGATCCAGAGAAAGAATTAAGTTCTTGAGAAGGGTTAAACCCTTAGATATATTAGGGAAAGGAGATATTTTGATCTCGATATTTTCTTTACCTAGGATTTTAAGGAGGGAGATCTTCTTTTTGTGAAATCTTTTTTAGAGCCTTCTGTATTTTTTTTACAGAAGTTTACGGGGGTCTCCTCTATATGAGACTTGAAGTCTCTTATCCTTTATATAGAAGATGGAAATTGTTAATTAGTTTGAAAAAATTTCTCATTTGAGTGATACCAATTGATTTAGTTGGCCTCAAAAATTATTTGGAGATTTTATTCACCGTTGGATTTTTGATTCGGTGATTTTTGTTTCATAGAATATATATATATATATATATATATATATATATATATATATATATATATATATATTCTTGTTTTTTTAGCAAGATTAAGGAAATATTTTCCCCTATACAGAAATTAATTCTGTAAAACGGTGAATTTTAATCACCATTGGATTTTTAATCCAAGGGTCTAGAGTATATCTTTCTGATTTGAAAATATTTCCCTATATTAGAATTTAATTTTATTATTAGATCTTTGATTCAATAACTCTCTGTTTAACAGAGAAGATTTTTAGATATTTAAAAAAATATTAGGGAGATATTTCCGCCTAATAGAATTTAATTCTATCATTTGACGATTTTAATCACCATTGGATCTTTAATCCAACGGCTCTGTTAAACAGAGAATATCCTCATATTTAGGGAAATAATTCCTCATGTAGAATTTAATTGTACTCTCTTTAATTTGAGAGTTGACGCTCATGTGCTATGCACGTGGGCGCCGCCGAAATATTTAATTCTTACAGAATCAGGTACCACGTGCTTTGCACGTCGGTGCTCACGTGATGTTCACGTGAGGCGCCAGCATATGACGTTTTAATCCTACTAAATGTTGGCGCTGGCGCTCACATGGAAAACACGTAAGGCGCTACCCGACTGATTTAAAAAGCAATTTTTTATGAGGGAACAATGCCCATATCGAGTTCGGAACATTGTCTTGAAAATGTCTTCTGCTTTCACCCGAACATGGTGATACCCTGATCGCAAATCCAGCTTCGAGAATATTCTTGTGCCACTGAGGTGATCGAATAATTTTCCTGTGCGAGAAATTGAGTACTTATTCTTAATAGTCACTCGATTTACCTATCGATAATCGATGTACATCCTTCGCGTGCCTTCTTTCTTCTTGACTAGAAGAACTGGAGCTCCCCATGATGAACCACTGCTACGAATCCAACTCTTCTACAATAACTTCGAAACTCGTCTCTTTACCCTTTCCGGTTCTGCCGATAAAAGCCTTCGAATTGGTGCTGCTATAGGTATAAGGTCAATTGCGAACTCCATATCTCGTTTTGATCGTAAACCCGAGATTTCCTTGAACACATCAATGAAATCCCGAACTACCATCAGCGCTTCATCTACAACTTGTCTACGAACTTCGCCTTTGAGTACACACAAACAGTTCCCCTTATCATGAATTTACAAGTTTGGTTTAAGACTTGTGGGTTGTTAGCCTACCACGCTACCGCTGCGCAACTCGAATAGATTGAGGCAGGCCTGTCAGAACTTCCTCAATCAAACACCTTACACCTGATTGGCCTTGAAGTGGTAAGTACCAGCTCCCGCGGGGGTTAATCTCGAACTACTGCAATCATCATATGCTCTCATGTTTTTCTCTTGTTCTTTGAAACGCATACGGACAGGTCACTACGAGACAAGGAGAAAGATATATCATGGTCATTGGATTCAAGTTCGTGATAAGACATAAACTTGTAAGTACTGAAACCGAGAGAAGACGAGATAGTACCGCAAACATAAGTCAAGAAAATGAATCGAAATAGGACTCCAGGTTATCTAAATAGAATACCGCATTGTAACCATGTCGCGATACAAATTTACAATCACATAACTCCATCAAAGTCGTCCAAATCCTAGTATCAGAATCGAAAAAATAAGTGGGAGAAACAATAAGGAATCGGGAGGATTCCAAGTTGAGATACAATGTCATTTCCATATTGTCGAGATAAAAGAGTTTAAGGGAAAAATAAGATTCAAGAATTTGAATGACAATACAATAATATGGCAGGACATGTTCATAAAATTATAGGTCTGAAGGACAATATATTGGGTACCATACCAAACTACAAATTGAACCATGCCTAGCTAATCTAAAACCTAAGCTCTGATACCAACAAAACCTTGTCACGCCCCGCTTCCCAAAATACGAAAATTTTGGAAACGTAACAAAGTCAACCATGCTACCTGCGTTAAGGAAATATTCTCCCATAGTCACATTACGGCTGTCTATCAGTAATCAAGAACAACAATATAACTATCTATCTGTAAACATATCCAGTAGCCACAAACGATAATAGGAAAGAGTAGCGAACGCAACAAAGATCCAAAGAATAACTAACCATCAATAAGAGCTATATCAGTGAGATAGACCTCACTGATCGGCGATCCTGTTGAAGTACTCACGTGCTAAGTCAAGTATCTGGGCCATGCAAAATCCAGACGTCAGTACGTCATAAATATTATGATAATAGTAATAACCAGAACAGTGTGCTATAAATGATATCACATGCAAAATAAGGTATAAATATAAACAAAAAATCACAGATGTTATAACAGCATGCTATAGGTATATTGCGTGTATCCTAAAGTCCGTGTTTCTAGTTATCTATATTAACAGTATTTGAAACCAATTAATGCAATCCTCCTTATAACTCAATAGAATATATCATGTTCATTCTCCACGGGACCACAGTACAATATATCTCGTTCATTCCCCATAGGACCACGGTACAATAAACAATGGTTATTCCGTTCACGTCCGGAATCACGGCAAACAATAATATCCTTTTGAATTATATTTCGGTTACATTCTTGATTTCCCCTTTTCCCCCAGATTTCATGTTCAAATCAGGTATCAATATAATGTCAACCTAATACCAACACAGGAATAATCGTGTACAGATCTTGTCTAGCAAGATAAAAAAATCAGGTCAAACAGGATAACAAGTCAATATTGTTAGTATCGGTAAGTATTACAGGTTACAATTATTAACATGATAACAAAATAGTACAGTCTAGTAGGTTACAAGCATGTCAAGGATAACATAATCATATCATGTACAAGACCAAGATAATAGCATTAATAAGGATAGCATATTCAATCCGATTAATAACTATAAAAGTGGTGTTAATTAGCCATGCATAAGAAAACTTCGTTCAGAAATTCAGCGTCACCTGATTTGTAAAATAGCTTAAAAATAACAAACGTTCTTCAAAAGGGACATGTCATATACCAAAACAAAGATAATTCAATAAGGTTTTCATTTTAATAAGTTAAAGTATCTTAGGTTGTTTATACAAAAAATTATGAACGTTCGAACTTGAAAATTTGCTGCTGGAATTTTCCTGGACAGCAGTTCAGAGGTAATTTCATTTACAATTTACATTATTTAAACAATTTATTTTGCAAATAAATATTTCACAGGATTATAGTAATTTGATTTATCTTCGTAACGAACTAAAGAATATGTGTTAATGATTTTTCTATGATTTATAATGAATTTTATAAGGTAAGGTGAACAGTAAATTCCAGATTTGTCGTATCCGCTTGGCGACGACGTTTCATGTGTAAACTATAATATTTTCAAACTATATTTTGTATAACGTTATAAAATGCAGATTATAAACTAATTAATGATATACAGATTATATAGATATAAACGGTATAATGATAATAATAAGAAATATTACGACGATATATATATTTATAAATATAATTATAGCATGTCGCAAGTTGTAAACTTGCATACACTGTATATTATAAAACTGATTAACGTTAAATAATTACGGTGTATAAATTATATAGATATAGTTGTATGATAATAATAATAATAGTAATAGTATGAAAATATATAAGTAAATTGTGTAAACCATAGTATGTAGCAAGTTGTAAATTTGTCTCGAAACAAATGCAATGAACGGAAGCAACACGACGCTATACAAATCAACACCAAGTTTTGATGGCTCGGTTAAGCTTATAGAATACGGCTGGAATTGTATCGGCGAGAACAGGTGTGAGCTTGAAGAACGAAGAAGGAGAATATTTAAATTGATGAGAGGGGGATTTAGTTCGAGGAGAGAGAGAAAGAGATATGTTACGTAGGGGAGAGAGAGAGAGAGAGAAAGTTTTATGTTTTATAAAATGTAAAGTGTATAATAGTGTGTGTGTGTGTAGTATAGTTTTTATTAACTTATAAATATATATTATAGTTTAATATTACTAAAGATAATATCAAACTACACTCCGTCTCAACCAAAATATCACAAAAATATATTTTAGAAAAATGATATTTATACGTAAACTTTTTAATCATAATGCAAGAATATTATTTAAATATCTCATCCCCCCAAATATAAGATTTAAATGTATTATAATTTTAAGAAATATTTGATATCTAGTTTTCATAAGATTTAAACGTAATAGTTTAAACCCAAATAAGATATAGGATGGTTAATCATGTGATGGCCGTTAGCAAAATATAATTTATGCTTAACTTGTAGCTACTAAAAAATATATGATAATCTAAATATATGATATATTTAGATTACTAGATTCACGTAGATTTCAATTTACTGATAAATATCAGATATAATCTAGCACCATACCGGGTTTCACATATGCGGGCCGGGTCGGATAACTACCTTTACTGTTCGAATCGATCGCAACCCAAATGAATAAAATATAAGAAATATAAAGCAAGTGTTAAAATACCAATTATCATTGTATAACTGTACCAGGGTGTTACAGAATGTAACGACCACAAAATTTTAGTACTTTCCTTGTATTTTCATTTCTTCAAGAAATTTCCATTTTCTTTGAAACAAAATTTATGAAACAGTGCAAACTTTATAATCTATCCTCCTTAAAAGAATTTCGTTCTTGAAATTATCATAAGGATGTTGCAACATGGTAAGGAAAATAAAGGATAGCACCGATGTTGCAACAGGGTAAGGAAAATAATGGATAACACTGTCTCAAGTTGTCTTCGAGCTCCCGAAAATCGATGTTCTATTCAAAAGAAAAGAGGTGTCGGAAAGACGATCTAAAGGATGCATGCAAGGAAGGAATTAGCATAAAATTAAAAGATCTTCAAAGAATGATAAGAAAAGATTAGAATTGATTCAAAAAACAAGAATTTTCAAAGGAAGGAAAATAAATGTTGTTGGATTTTTAAATTATTGTATCATCTACTTTCAAAGGTCATGCAGAACCGACCTGCATGAGCCACCAATAAAACGTATCATGCCTCGCTTCCCAAAAGACTAGGAGCGAGAGTGGATGAGACCCGCACGTATTCACAACGAGAAGCACCTCTTCTCATCATGAATACGTTAAGCTTAATTTCAAGCAGAATAAAAATAAAAATTACAAGAATTTCAAAATAAATAAATAGATTCCAGCAGTTATTACATCAATAAGAACGCATTGAACAAATAAGGCAATTATTAATGATTAAGGAAAACAAGTATAATGAAACTAACATCAAGAACTAGAAGTCGCCTTGGCCTGAGAGTTTCTTCAAATCCTCCTCAGTTGTTACCACCCCGTACCTAGCGTCTTATCCTGTCCCACCGTCGTTTGACGACAATCCTCAGAAAAGAAAATAGAAAACAGGAATTCTGTCAGCGAACTAAAATTCGATAAGTTTTCACTTTATAGGAAAAACAATATTTGAAAATGAAACATGGTATACATAATAATAGGTATGAGAATAACTGTGAGCGGTAAACGGTAGTGCGTATATTAAATAAGTAACATGTGTTAATCAGTGTGAAGTAACTGGAGTATCTCGATATTCGAGATTTTAGTATTATTAATTATAAATATAAGCTTGATTTGTGGGAGTTTTATTTTATAACCAGGATATTCCGTAATACCATGGAACAACAAGTTCACGAGATTCAAGATTATATATAATGCAATATACCGTTTTTCTCCAGTACCATGAGGAACAAGATATGATTCTACGTTACACATAAATCTCCCATTCTTTGAGCTATCCCATCCCCATGATACACACACACACACTTGTCATGCTCACGAGATTCAAGATTTTCAAGTATTCAAGCAGTTTATGTCAGGTTCATGTCGAGTTCAGGTCAAGATAGTATAATTGCGGGAGTATTCACAGACCCAAGACTATCATTCAGGGATAAGAATACACCGGCCCATCCATGTGTTAGTAATGAGACTTTTGAGATTCCGTTGATCGAACTCACAACTCAAACTATCCCACAAGAGTATTCACAGATCCAAGGCTATCATCCATGAGTAAGGAAACATGGGCCCATTCATGAGTTAGTAATGAGACTCCTGAGATTCAAGAGATTCAATAAAGAATTTTAAATGGAGATGTAGGTATTAAGAAAGGTTTCTAGGATTGTATACATTGTCAATTAGTTTATTAAACTATATACAATATCATGTTATCAAACATTAGTTTTCATTGAGTATATTTAAATATAATTAGATTATAGTTGTTCAGTTTGCAACAGTGTACATTAATATGGTGTAACAATATTTGTTTGTTCACGTCAATATAGCTTAATAGTTTTATTTGAAAGGGACAACGTAAGTTTAGTTATATATATGTGAAAACAAAAATATCATATTATTAAGCAATATGCAATAAAATGATAGAAGGTAGTGGCACATATCAATTATTATAGATTAAGTGTGATGTGAAAATAATATGATATTATATTGTACAAATAATAGGATTTATAATGTACAGTTGTTTGTGAATGATATGGCCCATGCAGGTGACCCTTAACTTTACCCTAATATATTTGTGTAGTAATGCGCTAATTGTTTAAATTTCAAAATAAACAACTAAATAACAAGTAGGTATATAGATAGTAAAATTGACATTAACATTTAACTCTGATATAACTATGTCCTATTAAAACTTATTACTATCATATAAACTTAAATGTACTGTTTTAATACGTAATACTTTCTATTCACTAATAAAATAGCATATGTTAATTATTAGACTATTCTAGTAGAACTTAAATACAAACTCTAATACGTCACTCTTATACTTGAAATTTAATCTATATTGTCTATGACACACCTAACAACTAAAAGTATAAAATACTCATGTGCTTCATACTATATATTATGATTATTTATTTTTCACAATAACTAAATGTTGTACTTGACTATCAAACTTACCTAAAATCCAACACTTTATGATATGGGATCATGACTAATCTTACTATACTTACATGTCAAGTGCGTATTGAAAAGAGTTGATACCTATTACCGTGCTGAATCACTATACCAAAATGTCATATCAATCTAACTTATTATTGAATCAACAGCTGATGCTAATATATTTTAATGCATTTGCTATGGAATATATTCAGTGTATATTTTAATAATAATAATTATTTTCTATACAACACAATATACATGAATAATGAAAATCATTATATATGGTAAAAAGATTTAAAAATTTAAAATTTGGTGATTAAGATTGATAGGAAAAAAGAAGAGGGGACTTACAGATCAGAAAGGATGATCTAGGATCGTCCTTATCGTAAAGGAGATGATGCTTCGAATTAGATCGAGACGAGAGGCACTACTACAATAAGGGGTTGCCCCTACGGCTAAACGAATCCGTAGGGGCAACGTTTTATTTCTCCTACGGATTAATCCGCAGGTCCTCATGGTTGGCCCTACGGTGCTCTACGGATTAATTTAAAAATATTAAAACGTAATTTGTTATTTGGCCCTACGGAGCCGTAAAAGAAGGCCCGACGGATTAATCCGTAGGGGTATATATGGATTATTAATAAAAAAATAAAGGACAGAAAACTCCTTGTTCCCAAAATTTCCTCGCTCTCACTTGTCTTCCGCCCGCGCCTCGTCGCCACCGCACTCCCACGCGTGCCCATAAAGATATAAAAGAAGTTGCTGGCCCCGACATCACTGTCGACTTCCTCGTCGACGCTAGGAACTCTCTCGTCGCCGATTGCGTCGTCGACTGACCATCTCCGGTCTCCATCTCCGGCTTAAGGTTACTAAATTTCATATTTTAACTTCTAATTATGCATTTATTTATGTTATTATTAATTATTGGGTTGCTACTTGGGCTAGGGCTAGGGTTAGGGTTCAGTGTATGGTTAGGGTTCGGTTTAGGAATAGGGTTAGGGTTCAGTTTAGGGTTAGGGTTCGGTTCAGTTAGGGTTAGGGTTAATTAGTTGGGTTTAGGGTTTGGGTTAGGGTTTGGTTAGGTTTAGGGATAGGGTTCAGTTTAGGGTTAGGTTTAGGGTTCGATTTAGTTAGGGTTAGGGTTAATTAGTTGAGGTTAGGGTTAGGGTTTAGTTTAGGGTTAGGGTTTGATTCAGGGTTAGGGTTACAGGCTAGGTTTAATTTGGGTTAATTTCGTAAAGTAGATAGGGTTAATTGGGTTAATTAGTGATAATTTGAAAAGGTTAGGGTGTTGATTAGGGTTAATTTGGGTAAATCGGGTTAAGTTTAGGTTAATTAGGGATAATTTGTGTTAGGGTAACGATTGTTGGATATGTATGCCCTAGAGGCCATTATTGTATAGTACTAGTTTGTATAATATATTTTGGAAGCTTGGGATATATATACGGGTTTATGACAGTCTTGCTCGATATAGTAGTATGCTACTTGGTTTGTTTCTATCTTAATATGTGTATATGTTTCTTTTAACATATCGCTAATACATATTGATGGAGCCCTTAGGATCTTTGCTTGACTACCGGCGTTGTGATGGCGATCACACTAGTGGGGGCTGGGTAGTCTATAAGCACATCCTTATTTTAGTCCCTAGTCGTAGGATTATCGAGACAGGACATCGATACTCCAGAGTAGACTGGTGCATATGCTTCTTGTCCCAGCAGGGGAGATGGTTTGTCCCACAGCCATCAGTACGTCGTACTGGAGATAGTATGCAGGTGCTCGTTAGGTTACGAGTACACTGGAAAGGACTCGTCGGGAACTGTTGGTTGGTATTATACCTATCGTCAGTTAACAGTTCCCAGGTGACATGAGTACAGCTTAGTCCGTTGACTTGACACTGTCACTTCGCCTCGAGTGTGTTCCCACTGTTCTTAGATTACTACCCTACCACGGCTCTATTGAGTCGTGTAAACAGGTAGTAGTTGGGTGCATTCCCGAAGCACTTGGAGGCAGTGACGGTTAGACAAGATTCGTCTCTCCCGGTATTAGGAGTTGATATCGCGCTGTGTCTAGGAGAGCCATTACACATAGTCGTCCCTGGCCAGGGCAAGCGAGATTTGCTGGTAGTGTTACTAGTAGTTTCTCAGGGTGTTATGGGCTACACTCCGACACGACTTGTACCGCTATTAGGGGACTGACGTTTACCGCCCCCTTAGGCCCACCATGCGATACTCTCAGACGAACAGACCGGGCTATACGAAGATTGTCACATTCAGGCTCAGTAGGAGTTCGGATGGGTTCACCTCATCATTCTTCTTATCGGCATCTACCTGGGGACCGTTACGTACAGCTAGTACCTCTTGCGGCCTGTGGTTAAACCCGCTGCCAGCGTAGTGTCGAGCCTTTAGAGTCCCACACAGAGGGTTACTCGCCTTTAGACAAAACAGAGTAGAGGTCGCATGGTTTTGCGACGGAGTTCGTTCACATCCGCGCACTTGTGCACGTTTGGTGTCCGGACAGTTATTACTAGCGGGCTTTGGTTTAAGCCAGATCCTAGTATTTGTTTTGGGATTGGTTTTGTCTCATTGTATTGGTGTTCCTCGGAACACGGATGCGGGTGTGTATGCACAGTTGACAGAGGCAGAGGCAGAGGATTCTCATTAGGGTTGTTTACCGTTGACTTTTCCCAAATCCTAATGAAAATGAGAATTATAATTAATGATATCAATTAAATATAATTGTGCCATGGTTAGGGTTGTTGACCATTTGACTTTTGTTGACTTTGGTTGACCGGTTGACTATTGTTGACATGTTGACCATCATCATTTCATTTCAAAGATGCTTCTTGTTTCTTGCAAATGCATTAAATGATGAAATGATAATGGTCATTCATAAACTAACCATCACAATTTCTTAATTATTATTATTATTATTATCATTATTTTTATTTTGTGAGCATGGTTGCAAAAAGGAGAGTTCATTCTATCATACTCTTTCTCTCTCTTGAAAAAGCTCTCCCTCTTCCCCTCTCAAAGCTTAAGTGTTCCATGTGTTGGAAATCATAAGCTTTTGAGACTAAACCATCAAAGCATCACTCTACTCTTTCTAGGGTTCTTTGTCTAGCAAACCAAGTACTCTAGTTACCTCTTGGTTGAGGTAGGAGCTCAAGTTCGAGGCCCTCGGGTGGATCTATCTTCGGCAAAGAGAAGACGACGAGGATGAGCCGTTCAAACCACTACAAGGAGGAAGCAAGAAGGAGAACCACAACAAGAAGAGATGGAGTTCAAGATCTAGGTATAACCATTCTACATAGTAGCTAGAACTTGTAGTTTATGTGTTAGTTTTTGTTTAGCAAAGATCCATCATGGATGGTCCATGTCACCTTGTGAGAAAATTTTGATTTTTACCTATTCCGCCTCCCCGAAAGAACCGGGGTGGGTAACGTGGACCTAACAGTGGTATCGGAGCCAATCTAAACAACAACTAACTGTTAGCAAAGTGTTTAGAACTTCGATCCGGAAAAAATCCCGAAAACATGTCAAAATTCATACTTTCTGCCGATTTTTAAAAATGCCCTAAAAATATTTCCACACATCTTAAAAATTAGTGCAGGGTTTTTTAGAAATAACCAGGAAAAACGAGCCGCTGACTTGGTCAAAGAGCCGCGAAAGCGCGACGAAACCAAGCGTTTCGCCGCGGTTCCGCGGCCGAGTTGACTCGGCCGCAACTCGGGTTTCCTGCAGTTTTCTCTGTTTTGTATTTTGGGATTTTTAAGATGTTTTGTTTCTGCCCAGATTTTCCAGAGAACAATGTTGTGTTTGGGGTAGTTACAAATTGGTATTTTGATCGAAATTCTACAAACTTTTGCTAAATGGTTATATCTGTGATGTGATATATGCATTGAACGTCGACTAATCGCTATACGTCGATTAGTGGGGGTTGTGCATATCTGTGATCTATAATATTGTTGGATTGTGTATATGAACTTGTTGGATTGTCACGGATGAATAGCCGGGGTTTTGTGAGATGAGAGTTTCTTTATCTTTCATTTGATGTAATATGTAAATTGATGTAATATTTTTTTTATGGCCGCACATCCGGGATGAGGTTGTAGCCACCATTGTATATTATTTCTTTTACTGTTTTTGCTCCTAGGATAGACCCAAGGTGGGGTGCACAAACTACTGGGTACCTCGAAGTGCCGAGTGGCCTACTCACGTTGTTGAGGGAGGTTGCTTCACTTCGGGTACTTGGAGGGTAGTTTGCCGCACCCGTAGGGGTCTAGGGTAGGGTTTTGGCTATTCATCGCGACCGTGTAATCCGTCTTTCGTTGCAGGATCGAACGAAACGCGGATTCCTAGTATATCCAATATGTTCATCTGTGATCTGGAATGGCTATCATTGCATCTGACGAATGTATATATCTATATATGATATTTAGTAGGCGTTGCTTATGTTTTGCATCCGCGCTAGTCCAGCCCCCGCTCTGTCGTTAGTTAAGTAACCTAACGGGTGATGACGGGGCCCCGTGGCGAATGCGAATGGCATAAGCGTACGTCATATTTTCGTTGTTTTCTGCAATGATAGGATTAACTGATGGGACGCATTATATTAATGCAAAGAAAAACAAACCTAAAAAACGTTGTTGGAACAATTTTCAAAAAGTTGTTATTGCAAGGACGTTCTCTTTTTTTTTGCATAGAGATATTCGGTTATGAATGCCCAGCACCTCATTCGACGATGCAAGGGCCGAGATCCCTTCATCGGGAGTGACCCCTTGGACAAAAGTTTGCGTCAGGGTAATAACTTCACTATAGTCGATTATTCTTGCTTTGCATCGAGGTATTCAGTTTGGAATATCCTGCACCTCATTCGACGAGGAAAGAGCCGAGATCCCTTCATAGGGAGTGACCTCTTTAGCAAAAGTTTTCGCCACTATATTTTTAAAAAGGGCAGTCAGGTTCCTTCAACGATATCAAGTTCATTACGTTAACGGGTTTTTCGCCAAAAACCCAGCCGTAGCCCTCCGTCATTTCGGATTGGTATTATTTAGTATTCGTGCTGCGTTTATTGACCTAGTCAAGGCGTAGTGAACGGTAGGTAAGTGATTATTTTCTGTGCATTGCCAATGTGATTGGTTAGTACAGTCGTGCGGCCTTGTTGACCTAGTCAAGGGCACGTACGGGTGGGTTTAATACAATCAAAATAATGACGGGTAGAACTTGACTAACGGTTTATGGTTTGTTGACCTAGTCAAGGTCATAAACCGTTAGGGGCAAAAACCACATCGGGAGTTTTTAAAGAAACTGAAACTTGCAGATTTAGCATACCTTCTTGAGTGTGGTGACTAGAGTGGATTCCATCTAGGTCATCGCACAATGATAGTTGGATCCCGATCCCACTGATGAGTTGGATTACTCTCGGGAGATTATTTCACTTAAACAATCAATGCTATAAACCAAGTAGGTGTCTAGAACGGTGTTAGCGGGGCTACGCCTCCAGGGAAAATAGGTTATTTAATTAAGGAACTTCGCGAAAGCGTTGGAAAACCTCCCTCGAAGTACCAACACTAGCCTGGCTGAAAGGTTAAGCAAGTATTGTGGCGTGCGATTAATCCTGGCTAGTTCTTCTTTTAGGGTTTGAAAAAGAATTTGAGGAAACAGTGGGAGCCATCCTGATTAGATAAATTAATAAACCAATCTAATCTTGCAAGAGCGCACGCCGAGTGTTTCTTTTCTCTCTCCAGGTAGCAACCATTTCACGCCCTAATCAAGATAATAAAATGTATCGCTTGACCGATCCGAATTCTTATTCGGGGCTGGGGAACGTCGGTTCAGCTCTAACTTATGACAACAGTAATAAATATGAGCAAGGGAAAGAGAATTGTATGGATTCCAAGGATACCCAGTTGAAGAAGAAGCATAGTTTTTCATCTACTTCAGGTGTTCTTGTAATTGAGAACTGCTTTACGGTCAGCCCTACCTCCTGGGTACTTGGTACCGGATCAGGATCTCATATCTGTAATATATTGCAGGGATTGAGAAAAAGTAGGAGAGTTGCACCTGGTGATATGTCGCTTACGGTAGCGAACGGAGTACAAGTTAATGCTGCAGCCGTCGGTGAATATCACCTAATGTTGCCAAATGGCAATACTATGATTTTGAACGATTGCTACTATATACCTTCCATAGTTTGCAACATCATATCAGTTTCTTTACTCGATAAAGATGGATATAACTTTGTTCTTGATAGAAATATCATGAACATTTACCTTCATAAGGTATTGGTTGCAGAAAGTACACTGTGTAATGGTATCTACGTTCTAAATCAGAATACAGTTCTCAATATACAAAACACACGCAAGAGGAAGAGTTCAGATACGAATGAATCCTACTTATGGCATTGTAGACTTGGTCATATCGGAGAGAAAAGACTAAGTAAGTTGCATAAAGATGGACTCTTGAATACGTTCGAGTTTTCATCTTATGAAACTTGTCAGTCTTGTCTCATAGGAAAGATGACCAAATCTCCGTTCACCGGACATGGAGAAAGAGCAACAGAGCTGTTGGGACTCATACACAGTGATGTATGTGGTCTGATGTCTATACATGCAAGGGGTGGGTTCTCGTACTTCATCACATTCACTGACGATCTCTCTAGATTCAGATATGTGTATCTTATGAAACACAAATCTGAAGCTTTTGAGAAATTCAAGGAATTCAGAAACGAAGTAGAGAACCAGACTAGCAAAAGTATCAAGATCCTCCGATCAAATAGGGGAGGGGAGTACTTAAGCACGGAATTCCTAGATTACTTAAAAGATAATGGTATTCTCTCTCAGCTTACTCCCCCTTATACACCACAGCACAACGGTGTATCGGAGCGGAGGAATCGTACACTATTGGATATGGTTCGCTCCATGATGAGTAATGCTGAGTTACCTCTTTCATTTTGGGGACATGCGCTTTTGACAGCGGCATGTCTATTGAATGATGTTCCGTCTAAATCTGTGACTAAGACTCCATTCGAGATATAGAATGGAAAAATGCCATATCTTAAAAGATTTAAGATATGGGGTTGTCCGGCTTATGTTAAAACGCATAAACCCGATAAACTAGAGGCACGGTCAGTTTTATGTAAGCTTGTGGGATATCCAAAGAATGGTTATGGATATCTGTTCTACCACACCGAGGAACAGAAGGTATTTGTCGCTCAGTATGTCGTTTTCTTAGAAACGGAGTTTCTTGCAAAAGAAATTAGTGGGAGCACGGTAGAACTGGAAGAAATTCAGTGACCACAAAATGAAACTGAAGAATTGACAGAACCTCAGGATTCAATAACCCCAGACGAACCTCAGCCACTCCGCAGATCTGGTAGAATTTCTCATCCTCCCAAGAGATACTACGGTTTTCTCATAGACGGGGATCGAGAGGATTGCATCTTAGAAGAAGATGACCCTACCAGTTTCAGGCAGGCCATTATTAGTAGGGACTCTGATAAGTGGCTGGAAGCTATGAGATCCGAAATGGAGTCCATGTACACCAGTAAAGTGTGGACCTTGGATATTGCTCCACCTGGGGTAAAACCCGTTGGATGCAAATGGATCTACAAAAGGAAACTTGGTGTAGATGGGCAGGTGGAAACCTATAAGGCTAAACTCATTACAAAAGGTTTTCGTCAAAGACCTAGTGTGGACTATGACGAAACTTTTTCTCCAGTGGCTATGCTCAAATCCATTCGGATCCTACTTGCCATTGTTGCCTTCCATGACTATGAAATCTGGCAGATGGACATCAAAACGGCTTTTTTAAACGGCTGTTTGGAAGAGTGCGTTTACATGGATCAGCCAGAGGGTTTTGTAGACAGTGGGAGCAGCGGGAAGGTGTGCAAGTTACTTAAATCCATTTATGGATTAAAGCAGGCATCGCGGAGCTGGAACATCTGTTTTGATGAGGCAATCAAGGAATTTGATTTCATCAAGAACGAAGATGAACCTTGTATCTATAAGAAGATTGTAGGACGAACTGTCGTGTTCCTAGTCTTGTACGTGGACGACATTCCTTTGATAGGAAATGACATTACTATGCTACAATCGGTCAAGCTATTCTTGTTACAACGGTTCTCCATGAAAGACCTGGGTGATGCCTCGTACATTCTGGGGATCAAGATCTACAGAGATAGATCTAAGAGATTACTGGGACTTTCACAGTCCAGGTACATAGAGACCGTACTAAAGAGATTTAGTATGGAAGATTCCAAGCGTGGTAATATACCTGCATTGCACGGAATAACCCTCTCCAAGAAGATGTCTCCTAAGACTGACGAGGAGAGGGTTTGCATGAGTACTATACCCTACGCTTCGGCGGTAGGATCTATAATATATGCGATGCTATGTACAAGACCAGATGTAGCTTACGAACAGAGCGTGGTGAGCCGGGTGAGAAGTCAGACCCAGGTGAGAACCACTGGACGGCAGTGAAGAACATTCTCAAGTACCTGAGAAGGACTAAGGAGATGTTCCTGGTTTACGGTAATGGAGACCTCAGGGTCGAGTCCTTTACCGATTCAAGCTTCCAGAGTGACAAAGATGACAGCAAGTCTGCCTCGGGTTTTGTGTTTACCATCAACGGAGGGGAGGTGTGTTGGAGGAGTTCCAAACAGGATACCGTCGCAGACTCGACGATGGAGGCTGAATACATTGCTGCAAGCGATGCCGCAAAAGAGGCAGTCTGAATGAAGAAGTTCATTAGCGAACTTCAGGTGGTTCCATCCATTGTTGACCCAATACGTTTGTATTGCGATAACAATGGGGCTATAGCTTTAGTGAAGGAACCAAGCTCTCATCAGAAATCCAGACACATCATAAGGCGGTATCACCTGATCAGGGAGATCATTGATCGCCGGGAGATCGAGGTACGGAGAGTGGACACAAAAGACAACACGGCAAATCCATTCACAAAGGCTCTCCCTCAAACATAGTTCGAGCGACTTTTTGAGCTATTGGGTATGCGGTACGCCAGCACCTGGCCTTAGTGCAGACGTTGGGTATGCGGTACACCAATTACTGGCCTTTAGTGCAAGTGGGAGATTGTTGGATATGTATGCCCTAGAAACCATTATTGTATAGTACTAATTTGTATAATATATTTTGGAAGCTTGGGATATATAGACGGGTTTACGACAGACTTGCTCGATATAGTAGTATGCTACTTGGTTTGTTTCTATCTTAATATGTGTATATGTTTCTTTTAACATATCGCTAATACATATTGATGGAGCCCTCAGGATCTTTGCTTGACTATCGGCGTTGTGATGGCGATCACACTAGTGGGGGCTGGGTAGTCTATAAGCACATCCTTATTTTGGTCCCTAGTCGTAGGATTATCGAGACAGGGTATCGATACTCCAGAGTAGACTGGTGCATATGCTTCTCGTCCCAGCAGGGGAGATGGTTTGTCCCACAGCCATCAGTACGTCGTACAGGAGATAGTATGCAGGTGCTCGTTAGATTACAAGTACACTGGACAGGACTCGTCGGGAACTGTTGGTTGGTATTATACCTATCGTCAGTTAACAGTTCCCAGGTGACATGAGTACAGCTTAGTCCGTTGACTTGGCACTGTCACTTCGCCTCGAGTGTGTTCCCACTGTTCTTAGATTACTACCCTACCACGGCTCTATTGAGTCGTGTAAACAGGTAGTAGTTGGGTGCAGTCCCAAAGCACATGGAGGCAGTGATGGTTAAACAGGATTCGTCTCTCCCGGTATTTGGAGTTGATATCGCACTGTGTCTAGGAGAGCCATTACACATAGTCGTCCCTGGCCGGGGCAAGCGAAATTTGCCGGTAGTGTTACCCGTAGTTTCTCAGGGTGTTCTGGGCTACACTCCGACACGACTTGTACCGCTATTAGGGGACTGACGTTTACCGCCCCCTAGGCCCGCCATGCGATACTCTCAGACGAACAGACCGGACTATACGGAGATTGTCACATTCAGGCTCAGTAGGAGTTCGGATGGGTTCACCTCATCAGTCTTCTTATCGGCATCTATCTGGAGACCGTTACGTACAGCTAGTACCGCTTGCCGCCTGTGGTTAAACCCACTTCCAGTGTAGTGTCGAGCCTTTAGAGTCCCACACAGAGGGTTACTAGTCTTTGGGCAAAACAGAATAGAGCTCGCATGGTTTTGCGACGGGGATCGTTCACATCCGCGCACTTGTGCACGTTTGGTGTCCGGGCAGTTATTACTAGCGGGCTTTGTTTAAGACAGATCCTAGTATTTGTTTTGGGATTGGTTTTGTCTCATTGTATTCGTGTTCCTCGGAACACGGATGCGGGTGTGTATGCACAGTTGACAGAGGCAGAGGCAGAGGATTCTCATTAGGGTTGTTGACCGTTGACTTTTCTTAAACCCTAATGAAAATGAGAATTATGATTAATGATATTAATTAAAGATAATTGTGTCATGGTTAGGGTTGTTGACCATTTGACTTTTGTTGACTTGTTGACTTTGGTTGACCGGTTGAGTATTGTTGACATGTTGACCATCATCATTTCATTTCAAAGATACTTCTTGTTTCTTGCAAATGCATTAAATGATGAAATGATAATGGTCATTCATAAACTAACCATCACAATTTCTTAATTATTATTATTATTATCATTATTCTTATTTTGTGAGCATGGTTGCAAAAAGGAGAGTTCATTCTATCATACTCTTTCTCTCTCTTGAAAAAGCTCTCCCTCTTCCTCTCTCAAAGCTTAAGTGTTCCATGTGTTGGAAATCATAAGCTTTTGAGACTAAACCATCAAAGCATCACTCTACTCTTTCTAGGGTTCTTTGTGTTAGTGTATATGCCCTAGAGGCCATTACTGTATCATACTGGTTTGTATATTACTTAATGGAAACTTGGGATATTCACCTTGTATATACAATCTTGCTCAAAATTGTAGTATGCTACATGGTTTGTTTCTGCTTCAATGTGTACATGTGTTTATTTTTGTATATCACTTATGCACATTAGTGGAGCCCTTAGGATCTTTGCTTGATTACCAGCATTGTGATGGCTGTCACACTAGTGGGGCTGGGTAATCTATAAGCACATCCTTATGCAGGTCCCTAGTCGCAGGACTATCGAGACAGGGCATCGGTACTCCGGAGTAAACTAGCGCATGCGCTTCTCATCCCAGTGTGGGAGACGATCGGTCCCACAGCCGTCAGTACGTCGTACTTGAGATAGTATGCGGGTGCTCGTTGGGTTACGAGTACACTGGACATGACTCGTCGGGAACTGACTAGTTGGTATTATGCCTATCGTCAGTTATCAGTTCCCAGGTGACATGAGTACAGCTTAGTCCGCTGACTTGACACTGTCACTTCTCCTCGAGTGTGTTCCCACTGTACTTTGATCACTACCCTACCACGGCTCAAAGGAGTCGTGCAAACAGGTAGTGGTTGGGTGCAGTCCCGAAGCACTTAAAGGCAGTGACGGTTAGACAGGATTCGTCTCTCCCGGTATTGGGGGTTGACATCGCGCTGTGTCTAGGAGAACCATTACACGAGTAGTCCCTGGCCAGGGCAAACGAGATATACTGGTAGGCTTCCAGTGTTATCTCAGGGTGTTTTGGGCTTCGCTCCGACATGACTTGTACCGCTATTGGGAGACTGACGTTTACCGCCCCCTAGGCCCGCCATGCGATGTATCAGACGAACAGACCGGACTGTACGGAGAATGTCACATTCAGGCTCAGTAGGAGTTCAGATGGGTTTCGCCTCGTCGGTCTTCTTGTCGGCACTACCTGGGGACCGTTACGCACAGCTAGTGCCGCTTGCGGTCTGTGGTTAAACCCACTGCCAGCGTAGTGTCGAGTCTTTAGAGTCCCACACAGAAAGCTTTTCGCCTTTAGGCAAAAGAGTAGAGGTCGCATGGTTTTGCGACAGGTCACATGGTTTTGCGACAGGGTTCGGTCACATCCGTGCACTTGTGCACGTACAGTGTCCGGACAGTTTACACTAGCGGGCTTTGGTTTAAGCCAGATCCTAGTGTACCTTTTGGGATTGGATTTATCCAGTTGGCATTCGTGTTCCTCGGAACACGGATGCGGGTGTGTATGCACAGTTGACGGAGAGTCAGAGGCAGAGGATTCTCATTAGGGTTGTTGACCGTTGACAGTTGACTATTGACTTTTTTTTGCTCAACCCTAATGAGAATATGATATGTGATTAACAACTATATTAATTAAGTATTATGGTGACATGGTTGTTGAGGGATTGACTTTGTTGACTTTTGTTGACTTGTTGACTTTGTTGACCGGTTGACTAGGCTTGACTAGTTGACCATCATGATAACCATAGCTATCATTTCATGGCAAAGACTTTTTCTTGCTTGCTCTTTTGTGCAAAATGAGTGCATGGAATGATATGGCTATGGTTGCTTAAACCATCACATAACACTTGATTGATATGAGTGGTTATCATTGTTTTGGATTATGAGAGGGTGAAAGAAAAAAGAGAGGCTCATTCTCACTTGCTCATTCTCTCTCTTTGTTTTTGAGCTCTCTTCCTCTTGCTCTCACCCTGTTCCTCTTGCTCTCTTCTTTTGGTCTATGGTTCACTTGTCTCATGTGTTGTGAAGCAAGAACCATAGAGTAAAATCCCAACATACTCTTCTCTACTCATTCTAGTTCACAAGGCCTAGCAAGCCAAGTGATCTAGTTTTCTTCAAAGTCCGAAGAACAAGCCAAAGGTGGAAGCTTCAGGTGGATCCATCTTCGACGCAAGGAGACGACGTGGTGAGGCCGATCCGAACCCCGGGAGGAGTTGAAGATGAAGGAGTTCAAGAAAGGTATAGCCCCCTAACCGAGTAGGTAAACTCTTGTTAGGTTGTTAGTTAGTAGTTTAACAAAGATCCGGGTTTTAAGTCCATGTTACCACCTCTAAGAAAATCGTTTTTCGTCAAATTCCGCATGCCCGAAAGTACCGGGAGAGGTAGCATGGACTTACAGTGGTATCAGAGCCCAGTTAAACTCTATCTAACATGTTAGCAAGTAACTAGAAGATCGATCAAAGAAAAAGTCACGAAAACGAACCCGAGAATTTCAAGTTTCTGCCGATTTTTATTCTGTTCAAAAGTTGATAATTTTCATCTTAAAATTCGGCTCAGGCTTTTGTGTGAACACCCACCAAATTTGGTCCAACGATCGAGTCAAAGCGCCGCGGAAACGCGGCGGGAGCACGCTCCCGCCGCGGTTCCGCGACCGAGTTGACTCGGCCGAGGTCCATCTTTGGTGCTGTGTATCTCTGGGGTTGTTTTGGGATTTTTGGAATATGTATTTTCTGCCCAGATTTTCCAGAACGAAAATTTTGTTTTTGGGGTCCCGAAAATCCGTATTTTTGATCGAACTTCTAAAAGACTTAAGCTAACGGGTTTTTCTGTAATGTGATATTTGTATTGAACGTCTGCTAATCGCTATATGTCGATTAGTGGGAGTTATACAAATCTGTGATCTGTAATGTTGCTGGAATGTGTATATGAATATGTTGGATTGTCGCGGGTGAATAGCCGGGGGTTGTGAGACGAGAGTTTTTCTTTTCTTTCAATTCATGTAAATTTGTAAATTGATGTAATATTATTTGTATGACCGCACAACCGGGTCGGGGTTGTAGCCGTCATTGTATAATTTCTTTTTACTGTTTTTGCTCCTAGGATAGACCCATGGAGGGGTGCACAAACTACCGGGTATCTCGAAGTGCCGAGTGGCCTACTCACGGCGTTGAGGGAGGTTTCTCCACTTCGGGTACTTGGCGGGTAGTTTGCCGCACCCGTAGAGGTCTTGGGTGGGGTATTGACTATTCACCGCGACCGTGTAATCTACTTTTCGTTACAGGCTCGTACGAATTGCGGATTCCTAGTATATCCAATGTATTCATCTGTGATCTGAAATGGTTTTCATTGCAGTATATATCTATATATGATATTATTTAGGCGTTGCTTATGTTTTACAGCCGCGCTAGCCCAGCCCCCGCTCTGTCGTTAGTTAAGTAACCTAACGGGTAATGACGGGGCCCCGTGGCGAATGCGAATGGCATAAGCGTACGTCATATTTTGGTTGTTTTCTGCAATGGTAGGATTAAATGATGGGACGTATTAAAAGAACTAATGCAAGAATATCACGCATTAAAAGAACTAATGCAAGATAATAAACCAAGCTAAAGTCGTTGGAACACTTTCGAAAAACCATTCGGTTCTTTTCAAAACTAACTTTTAAATGCGGAGCTTGAGCCACTCCTTTTAAACGCTATCTCGTTCCATCGACTATATCAAGTTCACTACGTTCATGGTTTAGCCAAAACCATTCGTAGCCCTCCGTCGTTTCACATGAATAGTCAATAGTATTCAAGCTGTGTTTGTTGGCCAAAGTCAAGGTATAATGATTGGTAGCTATTGGGTATTCATGTGCAGCATAGATAGATGCGTTGATTTGGAACAGTCGTACTGCCTTGTTAGCCAAAGTCAAGGGTAGGTACGGGTGGATTCAAATTAACCTGGAGAACGACGGGTAGAACTTGACATGTGACTTATGATTTGTTGGCCAAAGTCAAGGTCATAAGAGCATGGGGCAAAAATCCACATCGGGAGTTTCATAAGTACTGAAACTTGCTAGATTTGCATACCATTTGGAGTGTGATGATTCTGGTAGGATTCCTTCAGTTTCGTCACGCGATGATATTTGGATCCCGATCCTACTGTGAGTATATGCTATTCCTCGGGAAATTTCTCACTAATCGATCAATACTATAAACCTAGTAGGTGCCTAGAAAGGTGTTAGCGGGGCTACGCCCCCAGGGAAAAGAGGTTCTTAAATTAAAGAACTTCGCGAAAGCGTTGGAAAACGTCTCTCGAAGTACCGACACTGGCCTGGCTGAACGGTTAAGCAAGTATTGTGCGGTGGGATTGATCCCGACTAATTCTTCCTTTATGGTTTGAGGAGGGATTCGAGAAACAGTGGAAGCCATCCTGTTTAGACAAACTAAAAACCACTCTAAACTTGCAAGAGCATCATACTGAGTGTTTCTTCTCTCTCCTAATTGCAGCGACCAATCGACATGACTGGACTTAAGTTACTCCTAGATAAAAACATACTGACAGGGCCAAACTACAAAGATTGGCTCAGGAATGTCAAAATGGCAATCACTTACGACAAGCTGGGGTATCTTCTTACCACCAAAGCTCCCCCTGTCCCTGGTCCCACTTCCAGCGTCGCGGATAAGGAAATCCGTAAGACTTGGGAGATTGATAGCGCGAAGGCCAAGTGCCCCGTACTTGCCTCTATGGACAATGAACATCAGAGGAGGCACGAGAATATGGACTTGGAATCCACATTTCTTCATACAAAAGAACTGTATGGAGAGCAATCTCGTATCGCAAGATACGAAGCGTCGAAAAAGTTATTTTCGGCAAAGATGGCCGTCGGATCATCAGTAGCAGAACACGTGCTAAAGATGATCGGCTACATTGAGGAGCTCGCGGACCTAGGGACCACATTGGAGAGTGAGCTCTATACGGACTTAGTTCTCCAGTCCCTTCCTTCCACTTACGCCCAGTTTATACCGAACTTCAACTTACAAGAAAAAGAGGTTGAACTTTCAGAGCTCCTCAACATGCTGAGGAGCGCAGAGGGCACCCTACAGAAAAGTAGGGAAACATCCACTTTGTTTGTAGGAGGATCATCTTCTTCTAGGTCCAAGGCGAAAGCCAAGGGAAAGAAGAAGAAAGCCCCCGCCAAACCAAGGGGTGGTGTTAGTAAAGTGGATACGAAGGGAAAAGAAAAAGCAACAAAGAAAGTGGGGAAGCTTGTGGATAAGGAAGAATGCTTCTATTGTCATAAGAAAGGACACTGGAAGAATGATTGCAGGGCCTGGAAGGCCAGAACACATGAATTGAAGCAGGTTGCAGCTTCAGCTTCAGGTGTGTATGTTATTGAAAACTGTCTTTCAATAAACTCTACTTCCTGGGTATTGGATACCGGATCAGGATCTCATATCTGTAATTCTTTGCAGGCGTTGAGAAACCGTAGGGTTTTGAAGGCAGGTGACATGACCCTCAGAGTTGCGAACGGAGCTAGCATGGATGCTAAAGCCGTGGGGGACTATCACCTGGGAATGTCAGATGGACATGTTTTGGTTTTGCGTAATTGCTTTTTTGTACCCAACGCAACTTGTAATGTCATTTCTGTATCTTTAGTTTCTAAAGAAGGTTATGAATTTGCATTTGTAAGTAATGTTGTAAACATTCACCTTAATCAAGTTTTGATTGGGTCAGGTACATTGAGTAATGGTATATACGTATTAAACCAACCACAGATTTTGAACGTCCTGAATACACACAAAAGAAAGTCTCCGGAAATCAATCAGACTTTTTTATGGCATTGTAGACTGGGTCACATCAATGAGAGAAGGTTGACTAAGTTACATACAGAAGGATATTTGGATCCGTTCGAATATCAATCGTATGCCACTTGTCAATCCTGTCTCAAAGGAAAGATGACAAAGACTCCGTTCACTGGACACGGAGTAAGAGCGAGCGAGCTCTTGGGACTCGTACACAGCGACGTGTGCGGTCCAATGTCTACACATGCGCGAAGCGGTTATTCTTACTTCATCACTTTTACGGATGACTTCTCAAGGTACGGTTATGTCTTCTTAATGAAACATAAGTCCGAAGCCTTTGGAAAGTTCCAGGAATATAAGAGTGAAGTAGAAAACCAGACCGGCAAAAGTATCAAGATTCTAAGATCGGATCGAGGTGGAGAATACTTAAGTGCCGAGTTCCTGGACTATTTAAAAGAGAACGGAATTCTCTCTCAGCTTACTCCTCCATACACTCCGCAACATAACGGTGTATCGGAGAGACGGAACCGAACCCTATTGGATATGGTACGGTCCATGATGAGTAACGCTGAGTTACCGCGATCATTCTGGGGGTATGCGCTAGAATCAGCTGCATACCTTTTGAACCGAGTTCCTACTAAGACTGTGCCTACCACGCCATATGAGATGTGGTGTGGGAAGAGGCCCCATCTTAATCACATTAAGACATGAGGATGTCCAGCTTTTGTCAAAAAGCAGCATGCGGACAAGCTCGAGGCACGCTCAGTACAATGCAAGTTTGTGGGATATCCAAAGAACTCCAAGGGATATTTCTTCTACTGTGAAGAGGAACAAAAAGTTCTTGTTTCTCGTCATGCCTACTTCTTGGAAACTGAGTTTTTGGAAAACCAGATAAGTGGGAGCACAGTAGAACTGGAAGAAATTCCAGAACCACGAACTATTACTGAAAGTTTAGTGGAACCAGAGGGTTCAAAAGAACAGGACATTCCTACGCCGCTCCGCAGGAGTAGTAGGCAGTCTCATCCGCCCGAGAGATACTACGGTTTTCTCATAGATGGGGATAGAGAGGATTGCATCATAGATTATGATGAGCCTACTAGCTTCCAGCAGGCCGTTCAGAGCGTTGACTCAGTGAAATGGCTGGATGCAATGCGGACCGAAATGGAGTCCATGTACACCAACAAAGTATGGACGTTGGACATTGCTCCAGACGGGGTAAAACCCGTAGGATGCAAGTGGATCTTCAAAAGGAAGATTGGTGTAGATGGACAGGTTGAGACCTATAAAGCTAGACTTGTAGCAAAGGGTTTTCGTCAAAGACCTGGCTTGGACTATGACGAAACCTTTTCTCCAGTGGCTATGCTGAAATCCATTCGGATCCTTCTTGCCATTGCTGCCTTCCACGATTATGAGATCTGGCAAATGGACGTAAAGATCGCTTTTCTAAATGGAAATTTAGAGGAGTGTGTCTATATGGACCAACCAGAGGGTTTCATTCAGAGTGGGAGCAGCGGAAAGGTGTGCAAGTTGCTTAAGTCCATCTATGGACTAAAGCAGGCATCGCAGAGTTGGAACATCTGCTTTGATGAGACGGTCAAAGAATTTGGTTTTATCAAAAATCCAGATGAACCATGCATCTATAGTAGATTTGTAGCGAGAACTGTAGTATTCCTCGTTTTATACGTGGATGACATTCTCTTAATAGGAAATGACATTCCTATGCTACAATCTGTCAAGGGGTTCTTGTCGCACAGGTTCTCCCTGAAAGACCTGGGTGATGCCTCATACATCCTGGGGATCCGGATCCATCGTGATAGATCCAAGAGGATATTAGGACTTTCACAGTCCAGGTATATCGACACTATACTGAAGAGATTCAGTATGGAAGATTCCAAGCGCGGTAACCTACCGGCTTGTCACGGGATCACCCTCTCTAAAGAGATGTCTCCCAAGACTGATTTGGAGAGGGATCGCATGTCTATTATACCCTACGCTTCTGCGGTAGGCTCTATAATGTATGCGATGTTGTGTACCAGACCGGATGTAGCTTATGCACTGAGTGTGGTAAGCCGGTATCAGTCAAACCCTGGGGAGAAACACTGGATAGCGGTAAAGAACATTCTCAAGTACCTGAGAAGGACTAAAGAGATGTTCTTGGTGTATGGCGGAAAAGACCTCCAGATCGAGGCCTTTGCTGATTCCAGCTTCCAGAGTGACAAGGATGATTCCAAGTCCATGTCGGGGTTTGTCTTTACCCTCAATGGAGGGGCGGTGTGTTGGAAGAGTTCCAAACAAGAAACCGTTGCAGACGCGACGATGGAAGCGGAATACATCGCTGCATCTGATGCCGCAAAAGAAGCCGTCTGGGTGAGGAAGTTCTTGAAAGAACTTCAGGTGGTTCCGTCCATTGTTGATCCAATACCTCTGTATTGCGACAACAACGGGGCTATAGCTTTAGCGAAGGAACCCAGGTCCCATCAGAAATCCAGACACATCTTAAGGCGGTATCACCTGATCAGGGAGATCGTGGATCGCCAGGAGATCGAGGTTCGGAGAGTCGCTTCAGAAGATAACACTGCAGATCCATTCACCAAGGCCTTGCCCCAGACTCAGTTCGAGCGGCTGATCGAGATGATAGGTCTTCGATACGCCAGTACATGGCCTTAGTGCAAGTGGGAGATTGTTAGTGTATATGCCCTAGAGGCCATTACTGTATCATACTAGTTTGTATATTACTTAATGGAAGCTTGGGAAATTCACCTTGTATATACAATCTTGCTCAAAATTGTAGTATGCTACATGGTTTGTTTCTGCTTTAATGTGTACATGTGTTTATTTTTGTATATCACTTATGCACATTAGTGGAGCCCTTAGGATCTTTGCTTGATTACCAGCATTGTGATGGCTGTCACACTAGTGGGGCTGGGTAATCTATAAGCACATCCTTATGCAGGTCCCTAGTCGCAGGACTATCGAGACAGGGCATCGGTACTCCGGAGTAGACTAGCGCATGCGCTTCTCATCCCAGTGTGGGAGACGGTCGGTCCCACAGCCATCAGTACGTCGTACTTGAGATAGTATGCGGGTGCTCGTTGGGTTACGAGTACACTGGACAGGACTCGTCGGGAACTGACTAGTTGGTATTATGCCTATCGTCAGTTATCAGTTCCCAGGTGACATGAGTACAACTTAGTCCGCTGACTTGACACTGTCACTTCGCCTCGAGTGTGTTCCCACTGTACTTTGATCACTACCCTACCACGGCTCAAAGGAGTCGTGCAAACAGGTAGTGGTTGGGTGCAGTCCCGAAGCACTTGGAGGCAGTGACGGTTAGACAGGATTCGTCTCTCCCGGTATTGGGGGTTGACATCGCGCTGTGTCTAGGAGAGCCATTACACGAGTAGTCCCTGGCCAGGGCAAACAAGATATACTGGTAGGCTTCCAGTGTTATCTCAGGGTGTTTTGGGCTTCGCTCCGACACGACTTGTACCGCTATTGGGGGACTGATGTTTACCGCCCCCTAGGCCCGCCATGCGATGTATCAGACGAACAGACCGGACTGTACGGAGAATGTCACATTCAGGCTCAGTAGGAGTTCAGATGGGTTTCGCCTCGTCGGTCTTCTTGTCGGCACTACCTGGGGACCGTTACGCACAGCTAGTGCCGCTTGCGGTCTGTGGTTAAACCCACTGCCAGCGTAGTGTCGAGTCTTTAGAGTCCCACACAGAAAGCTTTTCGTTTTTAGGCAAAAAAGTAGAGGTCGCATGGTTTTGCGACAGGTCGCATGGTTTTGCGACAGGGTTCGGTCACATCCGTGCACTTGTGCACGTACAGTGTCCGGACAGTTTACACTAGCGGGCTTTGGTTTAAGCCAGATCCTAGTGTACCTTTTGGGATTAGATTTATCCAGTTGGCATTCGTGTTTCTCGGAACGCGGATGCGGGTGTGTATGCACAGTTGACGGAGAGTCAGAGGCAGAGGATTCTTATTAGGGTTGTTGACCGTTGACAGTTGACTATTGACTTTTTTTTGCTCAACCCTAATGAGAATATGATATGTGATTAACAACTATATTAATTAAGTATTATGGTGACATGGTTGTTGAGGGATTGACTTTGTTGACTTTTGTTGACTTGTTGACTTTGTTGACTTGTTGACTTTTGTTGACTTGTTGACTTTGTTGACCGGTTGACTAGGCTTGACTAGTTGACCATCATGATAACCATAGCTATCATTTCATGGAAAAGACTTTTTCTTGCTTGCTCTTTTGTGCAAAATGAGTGCATGGAATGATATGGCTATGGTTGCTTAAACCATCACATAACACTTGATTGATATGAGTGGTTATCATTGTTTTGGATTATGAGAGGGTGAAAGAAAAAAGAGAGGCTCATTCTCACTTGCTCATTCTCTCTCTTTGTTTTTGAGCTCTCTACCTCTTGCTCTCACCCTCTTCCTCTTGCTCTCTTCTTTTAGTCTATGGTGCACTTGTCTCATGTGTTGAGAAGCAAGAACCATAGAGTAAAATCCCAACATACTCTTCTCTACTCATTCTAGTTCACAAGGCCTAGCAAGCCAAGTGATCTAGTTTTCTTCAAAGTCCGAAGAACAAGCCAAAGGTGGAAGCTTTCAGGTGGATCCATCTTCGACGCAAGGAGACGACGTGGTGAGGCCGATCCGAACCCCGGGAGGAGTTGAAGACGAAGGAGTTCAAGAAAGGTATAGCCCCCTAACCGAGTAGGTAAACTCTTGTTAGGTTGTTAGTTAGTAGTTTAACAAAGATCCGGGTTTTAAGTCCATGTTACCACCTCTAAGAAAATCGGTTTTCGTCAAATTCCGCATGCCCGAAAGTACTGGGAGAGGTAGCATGGACTTACACTTTGTCTAGCAAACCAAGTACTCTAGTTACCTCTAGGTTGAGGTAGGAGCTCAAGTTCGAGGCCCTCGGGTGGATCTATCTTCGGCAAAGAGAAGACGAGGAGGAGGAGCCGTTCAAACCACTACAGGGAGGAAGCAAGAAGGAAAACCACAACAAGAAGAGATGGAGTTCAAGATCTAGGTGTAACCATTCTACATAGTAGCTAGAACTTATAGTTTATGTGTTAGTTTTTGTTTAGCAAAGATCCATCATGGATGGTCCATGTCACCTTGTGAGAAAATTTTGATTTTTACCTATTCCGCCTCCCCGAAAGAACCGGGGTGTGTAACGTGGACCTAACAACGATTATGGTTAATTAGGGTTAATTAAGTTAATTTGGGTTACATAGAGATAGGGTTTAGGGTGCATTAGTTCATTCAGTAGGATACTCGATGATAACGTAAATGTACAACTTTACCATAAACGCAAGAAAAATTTACCCTAAACTATAAACTTTGAACCCTTAATAACGAAACGTAAACGTAAAACCTATTCAAGTTAAATGTTCAAGTTAAAACCAATATATGATACTCGATGATAATATGAAAATTTCATATTCTCATCGATACTCATATTTGAAAATCAAAGTGCGACTCAGTCCCCGTCTATCGGTTAACATACGTTAGATATTCGTCGTGACATAGAACTATACGAAAGTTGTTAAATATCGGACGGTATGGTTCAGTACTAACAACCGTCGTGTAGTCTATGTGACGAGAAGATTCAATCTTATGATAACCGATAAATTTGTCCAGTGTGGACAAGTTAGAAATGTATAAAGCAAACACCTGCATTCACTTGTGTTTTCATTCATTTCGAGTTATTTCGTCGGTACTTTTCCACTGGTTCTCTGTGTACAAAGATAGATTAGATGTTCATTTTAACGTTGTTTCACAGATTTGAAATGATTATCTATTCTATTACAGTGTACTCGGAGAACAGCGGAGAGGTACTGCCGAAATTTACTTGAAATGGTTGAAAGCACAAGCGAATGGGTGTCTACTCTATACATTCTTAATGGGATAGAAGCCTTACCCCCGACAGCCGAAACACACACATACAACACGAATACACAACAAACTCACACACAGCACATACACACTAACAACCCTACACTTAAGCGAAATCATAAATTGAAACACACATATATAGAATACAACTCATACTTGTGTATCCTCAAATCTAACTTTGTTTATCGATAATTTATTCTTTTCAACGACAAACGCACACACAAAGCACATACACGGATTTTCTCCTTTGTCAGTAACCATCCCGTTCTTAGATTTCTCAATATACTCATCATAACCTACAATTTATATGTTATACAGTCTAACATGGCCCATGAGTACATCAGAGTTAAGGAGTGGATGTATGTGAATTGGCAACAACGTATGCAAGCTAAGTTTGTCGCAGGAGTTGCTGCTTTCATTGAATTTGCACGCGCACATAATAAGATCGTGTTAGAGAAGATTATCTGCCCGTGCGATAGATGTAGGAATAAGTACTGGCAGAAGGTAGAATTCGCAGAGCTTCATATCGTTAAACATGGTTTTACTAGACTTTATACAACTTGGCTATATCACGGGGAAGGAGAAGAAGACAGTAATGCGACAGGAGAAGAAGGAGAAAACGGTAATGCGGCAGAAGAAGAAGACGGTAATTTCTTTTCAGGAGAAGAAATGGAGGATATGGTAGAGGCTGTCCTAGGTGAATCTATTCTTACCGAAGATGACATTCCTTCCGGTCAAGGACCACGTGCGGATAAGTATGAAAAGTGCATGAATGATACTAGAAAACCAATTTATGAGAATGCAAAGTATTCCACCCTCTCATGGTTCGTCCAACTTTTCCAGATTAAGTGCATAAATGGATGGAGCAACAAGTCATCCACAATACTTCTTTCGTTCTTGAAAGATTCTATACCCCCGGAAAATAACGTGCCCGACAGCCGGTACGGAGCCCAGAAGATGATGTCTGATTTGGGTCTGAAGTGTGAGAAGATTCAAGCATATCCTAAAAATTGCGTGTTGTACCGGAAAGAGAATTCAGATTTGAAAGAGTGTCCAACATGCGGAGAGACCGGGTATAAGCTGAAAGATTCTGATAAGAAGCCCGATATACCTGTCAAGATAGAACGATACTTTCCCATAACACAGAGGTTGCAGAGGCTATTCAGGTGCAAGAAAACAGCCGAGGTAATGATTTGGCATCACCGTGCTCCTCCAAGTGAAGATGGAAAAATGAGTCATCCAAGAGATTCACCGGCATGGAAGGATTTCGATTGGAGGCACGAAATATTCAGTAGCGATCCTCACAATGTCAGGCTCGGACTCGCTAATGATGGCTTCTGCCCATTCAACTATATGGCTGGAAGCCACGGTACATGGTCCGTTGTAATGACAGTTTATAATATGTCGCCAGTACTTCTTGACTTTGGTTGACCGGTTGAGTATTGTTGACATGTTGACCATCATCATTTCATTTCAAAGATACTTCTTGTTTCTTGCAAATGCATTAAATGATGAAATGATAATGGTCATTCATAAACTAACCATCACAATTTCTTAATTATTATTATTATTATCATTATTCTTATTTTGTGAGCATGGTTGCAAAAAGGAGAGTTCATTCTATCATACTCTTTCTCTCTCTTGAAAAAGCTCTCCCTCTTCCTCTCTCAAAGCTTAAGTGTTCCATGTGTTGGAAATCATAAGCTTTTGAGACTAAACCATCAAAGCATCACTCTACTCTTTCTAGGGTTCTTTGTGTTAGTGTATATGCCCTAGAGGCCATTACTGTATCATACTGGTTTGTATATTACTTAATGGAAACTTGGGATATTCACCTTGTATATACAATCTTGCTCAAAATTGTAGTATGCTACATGGTTTGTTTCTGCTTCAATGTGTACATGTGTTTATTTTTGTATATCACTTATGCACATTAGTGGAGCCCTTAGGATCTTTGCTTGATTACCAGCATTGTGATGGCTGTCACACTAGTGGGGCTGGGTAATCTATAAGCACATCCTTATGCAGGTCCCTAGTCGCAGGACTATCGAGACAGGGCATCAGTACTCCGGAGTAAACTAGCGCATGCGCTTCTCATCCCAGTGTGGGAGACGGTCGGTCCCACAGCCGTCAGTACGTCGTACTTGAGATAGTATGCGGGTGCTCGTTGGGTTACGAGTACACTGGACATGACTCGTCGGGAACTGACTAGTTGGTATTATGCCTATCGTCAGTTATCAGTTCCCAGGTGACATGAGTACAGCTTAGTCCGCTGACTTGACACTGTCACTTCGCCTCGAGTGTGTTCCCACTGTACTTTGATCACTACCCTACCACGGCTCAAAGGAGTCGTGCAAACAGGTAGTGGTTGGGTGCAGTCCCGAAGCACTTAAAGGCAGTGACGGTTAGACAGGATTCGTCTCTCCCGGTATTGGGGGTTGACATCGCGCTGTGTCTAGGAGAGCCATTACACGAGTAGTCCCTGGCCAGGGCAAACGAGATATACTGGTAGGCTTCCAGTGTTATCTCAGGGTGTTTTGGGCCTCGCTCCGACACGACTTGTACCGCTATTGGGGGACTGACGTTTACCGCCCCCTAGGCCCGCCATGCGATGTATCAGACGAACAGACCGGACTGTACGGAGAATGTCACATTCAGGCTCAGTAGGAGTTCAGATGGGTTTCGCCTCGTCGGTCTTCTTGTCGGCACTACCTGGGGACCGTTACGCACAGCTAGTGCCGCTTGCGGTCTGTGGTTAAACCCACTGCCAGCGTAGTGTCGAGTCTTTAGAGTCCCACACAGAAAGCTTTTCGCCTTTAGGCAAAAGAGTAGAGGTCGCATGGTTTTGCGACAGGTCACATGGTTTTGCGACAGGGTTCGGTCACATCCGTGCACTTGTGCACGTACAGTGTCCGGACAGTTTACACTAGCGGGCTTTGGTTTAAGCCAGATCCTAGTATACCTTTTGGGATTGGATTTATCCAGTTGGCATTCGTGTTCCTCGGAACACGGATGCGGGTGTGTATGCACAGTTGACGGAGAGTCAGAGGCAGAGGATTCTCATTAGGGTTGTTGACCGTTGACAGTTGACTATTGACTTTTTTTTGCTCAACCCTAATGAGAATATGATATGTGATTAACAACTATATTAATTAAGTATTATGGTGACATGGTTGTTGAGGGATTGACTTTGTTGACTTTTGTTGACTTGTTGACTTTGTTGACCGGTTGACTAGGCTTGACTAGTTGACCATCATGATAACCATAGCTATCATTTCATGGCAAAGACTTTTTCTTGCTTGCTCTTTTGTGCAAAATGAGTGCATGGAATGATATGGCTATGGTTGCTTAAACCATCACATAACACTTGATTGATATGAGTGGTTATCATTGTTTTGGATTATGAGAGGGTGAAAGAAAAAAGAGAGGCTCATTCTCACTTGCTCATTCTCTCTCTTTGTTTTTGAGCTCTCTTCCTCTTGCTCTCACCCTGTTCCTCTTGCTCTCTTCTTTTGGTCTATGGTTCACTTGTCTCATGTGTTGTGAAGCAAGAACCATAGAGTAAAATCCCAACATACTCTTCTCTACTCATTCTAGTTCACAAGGCCTAGCAAGCCAAGTGATCTAGTTTTCTTCAAAGTCCGAAGAACAAGCCAAAGGTGGAAGCTTCAGGTGGATCCATCTTCGACGCAAGGAGACGACGTGGTGAGGCCGATCCGAACCCCGGGAGGAGTTGAAGATGAAGGAGTTCAAGAAAGGTATAGCCCCCTAACCGAGTAGGTAAACTCTTGTTAGGTTGTTAGTTAGTAGTTTAACAAAGATCCGGGTTTTAAGTCCATGTTACCACCTCTAAGAAAATCGTTTTTCGTCAAATTCCGCATGCCCGAAAGTACCGGGAGAGGTAGCATGGACTTACAGTGGTATCAGAGCCCAGTTAAACTCTATCTAACATGTTAGCAAGTAACTAAAAGATCGATCAAAGAAAAAGTCACGAAAACGAACCCGAGAATTTCAAGTTTCTGCCGATTTTTATTCTGTTCAAAAGTTGATAATTTTCATCTTAAAATTCGGCTCAGGCTTTTGTGTGAACACCCACCAAATTTGGTCCAACGATCGAGTCAAAGCGCCGCGGAAACGCGGCGGGAGCACGCTCCCGCCGCGGTTCCGCGACCGAGTTGACTCGGCCGAGGTCCATCTTTGGTGCTGTGTATCTCTGGGGTTGTTTTGGGATTTTTGGAATATGTATTTTCTGCCCAGATTTTCCAGAACGAAAATTTTGTTTTTGGGGTCCCGAAAATCCGTATTTTTGATCGAACTTCTAAAAGACTTAAGCTAACGGGTTTTTCTGTAATGTGATATTTGTATTGAACGTCTGCTAATCGCTATATGTCGATTAGTGGGGGTTATACAAATCTGTGATCTGTAATGTTGCTGGAATGTGTATATGAATATGTTGGATTGTCGCGGGTGAATAGCCGGGGGTTGTGAGACGAGAGTTTTTCTTTTCTTTCAATTCATGTAAATTTGTAAATTGATGTAATATTATTTGTATGACCGCACAACCGGGTCGGGGTTGTAGCCGTCATTGTATAATTTCTTTTTACTGTTTTTGCTCCTAGGATAGACCCATGGAGGGGTGCACAAACTACCGGGTATCTCGAAGTGCCGAGTGGCCTACTCACGGCGTTGAGGGAGGTTGCTCCACTTCGGGTACTTGGCGGGTAGTTTGCCGCACCCGTAGAGGTCTTGGGTGGGGTATTGACTATTCACCGCGACCGTGTAATCTACTTTTCGTTACAGGCTCGTACGAATTGCGGATTCCTAGTATATCCAATGTATTCATCTGTGATCTGAAATGGTTTTCATTGCAGTATATATCTATATATGATATTATTTAGGCGTTGCTTATGTTTTACAGCCGCGCTAGCCCAGCCCCCGCTCTGTCGTTAGTTAAGTAACTTAACGGGTAATGACGGGGCCCCGTGGCGAATGCGAATGGCATAAGCGTACGTCATATTTTGGTTGTTTTCTGCAATGGTAGGATTAAATGATGGGACGCATTAAAAGAACTAATGCAAGAATATCACGCATTAAAAGAACTAATGCAAGATAATAAACCAAGCTAAAGTCGTTGGAACACTTTCGAAAAACCACTCGGTTCTTTTCAAAACTAACTTTTAAATGCGGAGCTTGAGCCACTCCTTTTAAACGCTATCTCGTTCCATCGACTATATCAAGTTCACTACGTTCATGGTTTAGCCAAAACCATTCGTAGCCCTCCGTCGTTTCACATGAATAGTCAATAGTATTCAAGCTGTGTTTGTTGGCCAAAGTCAAGGTATAATGATTGGTAGCTATTGGGTATTCATGTGCAGCATAGATAGATGCGTTGATTTGGAACAGTCGTACTGCCTTGTTAGCCAAAGTCAAGGGTAGGTACGGGTGGATTCAAATTAACCTGGAGAACGACGGGTAGAACTTGACATGTGACTTATGATTTGTTGGCCAAAGTCAAGGTCATAAGAGCATGGGGCAAAAATCCACATCGGGAGTTTCATAAGTACTGAAACTTGCTAGATTTGCATACCATTTGGAGTGTGATGATTCTGGTAGGATTCCTTCAGTTTCGTCACGCGATGATATTTGGATCCCGATCCTACTGTGAGTATATGCTATTCCTCGGGAAATTTCTCACTAATCGATCAATACTATAAACCTAGTAGGTGCCTAGAAAGGTGTTAGCGGGGCTACGCCCCCAGGGAAAAGAGGTTCTTAAATTAAGGAACTTCGCGAAAGCGTTGGAAAACGTCTCTCGAAGTACCGACACTGGCCTGGCTGAACGGTTAAGCAAGTATTGTGCGGTGGGATTGATCCCGACTAATTCTTCCTTTATGGTTTGAGGAGGGATTCGAGAAACAGTGGAAGCCATCCTGTTTAGACAAACTAAAAACCACTCTAAACTTGCAAGAGCATCATGCTGAGTGTTTCTTCTCTCTCCTAATTGCAGCGACCAATCGACATGACTGGACTTAAGTTACTCCTAGATAAAAACATACTGACAGGGCCAAACTACAAAGATTGGCTCAGGAATGTCAAAATGGCAATCACTTACGACAAGCTGGGGTATCTTCTTACCACCAAAGCTCCCCCTGTCCCTGGTCCCACTTCCAGCGTCGCGGATAAGGAAATCCGTAAGACTTGGGAGATTGATAGCGCGAAGGCCAAGTGCCCCGTACTTGCCTCTATGGACAATGAACATCAGAGGAGGCATGAGAATATGGACTTGGAATCCACATTTCTTCATACAAAAGAACTGTATGGAGAGCAATCTCGTATCGCAAGATACGAAGCGTCGAAAAAGTTATTTTCGGCAAAGATGGCCGTCGGATCATCAGTAGCAGAACACGTGCTAAAGATGATCGGCTACATTGAGGAGCTCGCGGACCTAGGGACCACATTGGAGAGTGAGCTCTATACGGACTTAGTTCTCCAGTCCCTTCCTTCCACTTACGCCCAGTTTATACCGAACTTCAACTTACAAGAAAAAGAGGTTGAACTTTCAGAGCTCCTCAACATGCTGAGGAGCGCAGAGGGCACCCTACAGAAAAGTAGGGAAACATCCACTTTGTTTGTAGGAGGATCATCTTCTTCTAGGTCCAAGGCGAAAGCCAAGGGAAAGAAGAAGAAAGCCCCCGCCAAACCAAGGGGTGGTGTTAGTAAAGTGGATACGAAGGGAAAAGAAAAAGCAACAAAGAAAGTGGGGAAGCTTGTGGATAAGGAAGAATGCTTCTATTGTCATAAGAAAGGACACTGGAAGAATGATTGCAGGGCCTGGAAGGCCAGAACACAGGAATTGAAGCAGGTTGCAGCTTCAGCTTCAGGTGTGTATGTTATTGAAAACTGTCTTTCAATAAACTCTACTTCCTGGGTATTGGATACCGGATCAGGATCTCATATCTGTAATTCTTTGCAGGCGTTGAGAAACCGTAGGGTTTTGAAGGCAGGTGACATGACCCTCAGAGTTGCGAACGGAGCTAGCATGGATGCTAAAGCCGTGGGGGACTATCACCTGGGAATGTCAGATGGACATGTTTTGGTTTTGCGTAATTGCTTTTTTGTACCCAACGCAACTTGTAATGTCATTTCTGTATCTTTAGTTTCTAAAGAAGGTTATGAATTTGCATTTGTAAGTAATGTTGTAAACATTCACCTTAATCAAGTTTTGATTGGGTCAGGTACATTGAGTAATGGTATATACGTATTAAACCAACCACAGATTTTGAACGTCCTGAATACACACAAAAGAAAGTCTCCGGAAATCAATCAGACTTTTTTATGGCATTGTAGACTGGGTCACATCAATGAGAGAAGGTTGACTAAGTTACATACAGAAGGATATTTGGATCCGTTCGAATATCAATCGTATGCCACTTGTCAATCCTGTCTCAAAGGAAAGATGACAAAGACTCCGTTCACTGGACACGGAGTAAGAGCGAGCGAGCTCTTGGGACTCGTACACAGCGACGTGTGCGGTCCAATGTCTACACATGCGCGAAGCGGTTATTCTTACTTCATCACTTTTACGGATGACTTCTCAAGGTACGGTTATGTCTTCTTAATGAAACATAAGTCCGAAGCCTTTGGAAAGTTCCAGGAATATAAGAGTGAAGTAGAAAACCAGACCGGCAAAAGTATCAAGATTCTAAGATCGGATCGAGGTGGAGAATACTTAAGTGCCGAGTTCCTGGACTATTTAAAAGAGAACGGAATTCTCTCTCAGCTTACTCCTCCATACACTCCGCAACATAACGGTGTATCGGAGAGACGGAACCGAACCCTATTGGATATGGTACGGTCCATGATGAGTAACGCTGAGTTACCGCGATCATTCTGGGGGTATGCGCTAGAATCAGCTGCATACCTTTTGAACCGAGTTCCTACTAAGACTGTGCCTACCACGCCATATGAGATGTGGTGTGGGAAGAGGCCCCATCTTAATCACATTAAGACATGAGGATGTCCAGCTTTTGTCAAAAAGCAGCATGCGGACAAGCTCGAGGCACGCTCAGTACAATGCAAGTTTGTGGGATATCCAAAGAACTCCAAGGGATATTTCTTCTACTGTGAAGAGGAACAAAAAGTTCTTGTTTCTCGTCATGCCTACTTCTTGGAAACTGAGTTTTTGGAAAACCAGATAAGTGGGAGCACAGTAGAACTGGAAGAAATTCCAGAACCACGAACTATTACTGAAAGTTTAGTGGAACCAGAGGGTTCAAAAGAACAGGACATTCCTACGCCGCTCCGCAGGAGTAGTAGGCAGTCTCATCCGCCCGAGAGATACTACGGTTTTCTCATAGACGGGGATAGAGAGGATTGCATCATAGATTATGATGAGCCTACTAGCTTCCAGCAGGCCGTTCAGAGCGTTGACTCAGTGAAATGGCTGGATGCAATGCGGACCGAAATGGAGTCCATGTACACCAACAAAGTATGGACGTTGGACATTGCTCCAGACGGGGTAAAACCCGTAGGATGCAAGTGGATCTTCAAAAGGAAGATTGGTGTAGATGGACAGGTTGAGACCTATAAAGCTAGACTTGTAGCAAAGGGTTTTCGTCAAAGACCTGGCTTGGACTATGACGAAACCTTTTCTCCAGTGGCTATGCTGAAATCCATTCGGATCCTTCTTGCCATTGCTGCCTTCCACGATTATGAGATCTGGCAAATGGACGTAAAGATCGCTTTTCTAAATGGAAATTTAGAGGAGTGTGTCTATATGGACCAACCAGAGGGTTTCATTCAGAGTGGGAGCAGCGGAAAGGTGTGCAAGTTGCTTAAGTCCATCTATGGACTAAAGCAGGCATCGCAGAGTTGGAACATCTGCTTTGATGAGACGGTCAAAGAATTTGGTTTTATCAAAAATCCAGATGAACCATGCATCTATAGTAGATTTGTAGCGAGAACTGTAGTATTCCTCATTTTATACGTGGATGACATTCTCTTAATAGGAAATGACATTCCTATGCTACAATCTGTCAAGGGGTTCTTGTCGCACAGGTTCTCCCTGAAAGACCTGGGTGATGCCTCATACATCCTGGGGATCCGGATCCATCGTGATAGATCCAAGAGGATATTAGGACTTTCACAGTCCAGGTATATCGACACTATACTGAAGAGATTCAGTATGGAAGATTCCAAGCGCGGTAACCTACCGGCTTGTCACGGGATCACCCTCTCTAAAGAGATGTCTCCCAAGACTGATTTGGAGAGGGATCGCATGTCTATTATACCCTACGCTTCTGCGGCAGGCTCTATAATGTATGCGATGTTGTGTACCAGACCGGATGTAGCTTATGCACTGAGTGTGGTAAGCCGGTATCAGTCAAACCCTGGGGAGAAACACTGGATAGCGGTAAAGAACATTCTCAAGTACCTGAGAAGGACTAAAGAGATGTTCTTGGTGTATGGCGGAAAAGACCTCCAGATCGAGGCCTTTGCTGATTCCAGCTTCCAGAGTAACAAGGATGATTCCAAGTCCATGTCGGGGTTTGTCTTTACCCTCAATGGAGGGGCGGTGTGTTGGAAGAGTTCCAAACAAGAAACCGTTGCAGACGCGACGATGGAAGCGGAATACATCGCTGCATCTGATGCCGCAAAAGAAGCCGTCTGGGTGAGGAAGTTCTTGAAAGAACTTCAGGTGGTTCCGTCCATTGTTGATCCAATACCTCTGTATTGCGACAACAACGGGGCTATAGCTTTAGCGAAGGAACCCAGGTCCCATCAGAAATCCAGACACATCTTAAGGCGGTATCACCTGATCAGGGAGATCGTGGATCGCCAGGAGATCGAGGTTCGGAGAGTCGCTTCAGAAGATAACACTGCAGATCCATTCACCAAGGCCTTGCCCCAGACTCAGTTCGAGCGGCTGATCGAGATGATAGGTCTTCGATACGCCAGTACATGGCCTTAGTGCAAGTGGGAGATTGTTAGTGTATATGCCCTAGAGGCCATTACTGTATCATACTAGTTTGTATATTACTTAATGGAAGCTTGGGAAATTCACCTTGTATATACAATCTTGCTCAAAATTGTAGTATGCTACATGGTTTGTTTCTGCTTTAATGTGTACATGTGTTTATTTTTGTATATCACTTATGCACATTAGTGGAGCCCTTAGGATCTTTGCTTGATTACCAGCATTGTGATGGCTGTCACACTAGTGGGGCTGGGTAATCTATAAGCACATCCTTATGCAGGTCCCTAGTCGCAGGACTATCGAGACAGGGCATCGGTACTCCGGAGTAGACTAGCGCATGCGCTTCTCATCCCAGTGTGGGAGACGGTCGGTCCCACAGCCATCAGTACGTCGTACTTGAGATAGTATGCGGGTGCTCGTTGGGTTACGAGTACACTGGACAGGACTCGTCGGGAACTGACTAGTTGGTATTATGCCTATCGTCAGTTATCAGTTCCCAGGTGACATGAGTACAACTTAGTCCGCTGACTTGACACTGTCACTTCGCCTCGAGTGTGTTCCCACTGTACTTTGATCACTACCCTACCACGGCTCAAAGGAGTCGTGCAAACAGGTAGTGGTTGGGTGCAGTCCCGAAGCACTTGGAGGCAGTGACGGTTAGACAGGATTCGTCTCTCCCGGTATTGGGGGTTGACATCGCGCTGTGTCTAGGAGAGCCATTACACGAGTAGTCCCTGGCCAGGGCAAACAAGATATACTGGTAGGCTTCCAGTGTTATCTCAGGGTGTTTTGGGCTTCGCTCCGACACGACTTGTACCGCTATTGGGGGACTGATGTTTACCGCCCCCTAGGCCCGCCATGCGATGTATCAGACGAACAGACCGGACTGTACGGAGAATGTCACATTCAGGCTCAGTAGGAGTTCAGATGGGTTTCGCCTCGTCGGTCTTCTTGTCGGCACTACCTGGGGACCGTTACGCACAGCTAGTGCCGCTTGCGGTCTGTGGTTAAACCCACTGCCAGCGTAGTGTCGAGTCTTTAGAGTCCCACACAGAAAGCTTTTCGTTTTTAGGCAAAAGAGTAGAGGTCGCATGGTTTTGCGACAGGTCGCATGGTTTTGCGACAGGGTTCGGTCACATCCGTGCACTTGTGCACGTACAGTGTCCGGACAGTTTACACTAGCGGGCTTTGGTTTAAGCCAGATCCTAGTGTACCTTTTGGGATTAGATTTATCCAGTTGGCATTCGTGTTTCTCGGAACGCGGATGCGGGTGTGTATGCACAGTTGACGGAGAGTCAGAGGCAGAGGATTCTTATTAGGGTTGTTGACCGTTGACAGTTGACTATTGACTTTTTTTTGCTCAACCCTAATGAGAATATGATATGTGATTAACAACTATATTAATTAAGTATTATGGTGACATGGTTGTTGAGGGATTGACTTTGTTGACTTTTGTTGACTTGTTGACTTTGTTGACTTGTTGACTTTTGTTGACTTGTTGACTTTGTTGACCGGTTGACTAGGCTTGACTAGTTGACCATCATGATAACCATAGCTATCATTTCATGGAAAAGACTTTTTCTTGCTTGCTCTTTTGTGCAAAATGAGTGCATGGAATGATATGGCTATGGTTGCTTAAACCATCACATAACACTTGATTGATATGAGTGGTTATCATTGTTTTGGATTATGAGAGGGTGAAAGAAAAAAGAGAGGCTCATTCTCACTTGCTCATTCTCTCTCTTTGTTTTTGAGCTCTCTACCTCTTGCTCTCACCCTCTTCCTCTTGCTCTCTTCTTTTGGTCTATGGTGCACTTGTCTCATGTGTTGAGAAGCAAGAACCATAGAGTAAAATCCCAACATACTCTTCTCTACTCATTCTAGTTCACAAGGCCTAGCAAGCCAAGTGATCTAGTTTTCTTCAAAGTCCGAAGAACAAGCCAAAGGTGGAAGCTTTCAGGTGGATCCATCTTCGACGCAAGGAGACGACGTGGTGAGGCCGATCCGAACCCCGGGAGGAGTTGAAGACGAAGGAGTTCAAGAAAGGTATAGCCCCCTAACCGAGTAGGTAAACTCTTGTTAGGTTGTTAGTTAGTAGTTTAACAAAGATCCGGGTTTTAAGTCCATGTTACCACCTCTAAGAAAATCGGTTTTCGTCAAATTCCGCATGCCCGAAAGTACTGGGAGAGGTAGCATGGACTTACACTTTGTCTAGCAAACCAAGTACTCTAGTTACCTCTTGGTTGAGGTAGGAGCTCAAGTTCGAGGCCCTCGGGTGGATCTATCTTCGGCAAAGAGAAGACGAGGAGGAGGAGCCGTTCAAACCACTACAGGGAGGAAGCAAGAAGGAAAACCACAACAAGAAGAGATGGAGTTCAAGATCTAGGTGTAACCATTCTACATAGTAGCTAGAACTTATAGTTTATGTGTTAGTTTTTGTTTAGCAAAGATCCATCATGGATGGTCCATGTCACCTTGTGAGAAAATTTTGATTTTTACCTATTCCGCCTCCCCGAAAGAACCGGGGTGTGTAACGTGGACCTAACAACGATTATGGTTAATTAGGGTTAATTAAGTTAATTTGGGTTACATAGAGATAGGGTTTAGGGTGCATTAGTTCATTCAGTAGGATACTCGATGATAACGTAAATGTACAACTTTACCGTAAACGCAAGAAAAATTTACCCTAAACTATAAACTTTGAACCCTTAATAACGAAACGTAAACGTAAAACCTATTCAAGTTAAATGTTCAAGTTAAAACCAATATATGATACTCGATGATAATATGAAAATTTCATATTCTCATCGATACTCATATTTGAAAATCAAAGTGCGACTCAGTCCCCGTCTATCGGTTAACATACGTTAGATATTCGTCGTGACATAGAACTATACGAAAGTTGTTAAATATCGGACGGTATGGTTCAGTACTAACAACCGTCGTGTAGTCTATGTGACGAGAAGATTCAATCTTATGATAACCGATAAATTTGTCCAGTGTGGACAAGTTAGAAATGTATAAAGCAAACACCTGCATTCACTTGTGTTTTCATTCATTTCGAGTTATTTCGTCGGTACTTTTCCACTGGTTCTCTGTGTACAAAGATAGATTAGATGTTCATTTTAACGTTGTTTCACAGATTTGAAATGATTATCTATTCTATTACAGTGTACTCGGAGAACAGCGGAGAGGTACTGCCGAAATTTACTCGAAATGGTTGAAAGCACAAGCGAATGGGTGTCTACTCTATACATTCTTAATGGGATTGAAGCCTTACCCCCGACAGCCGAAACACACACATACAACACGAATACACAACAAACTCACACACAGCACATACACACTAACAACCCTACACTTAAGCGAAATCATAAATTGAAACACACATATATAGAATACAACTCATACTTGTGTATCCTCAAATCTAACTTTGTTTATCGATAATTTATTCTTTTCAACGACAAACGCACACACAAAGCACATACACGGATTTTCTCCTTTGTCAGTAACCATCCCGTTCTTAGATTTCTCAATATACTCATCATAACCTACAATTTATATGTTATACAGTCTAACATGGCCCATGAGTACATCAGAGTTAAGGAGTGGATGTATGTGAATTGGCAACAACGTATGCAAGCTAAGTTTGTCGCAGGAGTTGCTGCTTTCATTGAATTTGCACGCGCACATAATAAGATCGTGTTAGAGAAGATTATCTGCCCGTGCGATAGATGTAGGAATAAGTACTGGCAGAAGGTAGAATTCGCAGAGCTTCATATCGTTAAACATGGTTTTACTAGACTTTATACAACTTGGCTATATCACGGGGAAGGAGAAGAAGACAGTAATGCGACAGGAGAAGAAGGAGAAAACGGTAATGCGGCAGAAGAAGAAGACGGTAATTTCTTTTCAGGAGAAGAAATGGAGGATATGGTAGAGGCTGTCCTAGGTGAATCTATTCGTACCGAAGATGACATTCCTTCCGGTCAAAGACCACGTGCGGATAAGTATGAAAAGTGCATGAATGATACTAGAAAACCAATTTATGAGAATGCAAAGTATTCCACCCTCTCATGGTTCGTCCAACTTTTCCAGATTAAGTGCATAAATGGATGGAGCAACAAGTCATCCACAATACTTCTTTCGTTCTTGAAAGATTCTATACCCCCGGAAAATAACGTGCCCGACAGCCGGTACGGAGCCCAGAAGATGATGTCTGATTTGGGTCTGAAGTGTGAGAAGATTCAAGCATATCCTAAAAATTGCGTGTTATACCGGAAAGAGAATTCAGATTTGAAAGAGTGTCCAACATGCGGAGAGACCGGGTATAAGCTGAAAGATTCTGATAAGAAGCCCGATATACCTGTCAAGATAGAACGATACTTTCCCATAACACAGAGGTTGCAGAGGCTATTCAGGTGCAAGAAAACAGCCGAGGTAATGATTTGGCATCACCGTGCTCCTCCAAGTGAAGATGGAAAAATGAGTCATCCAAGAGATTCACCGGCATGGAAGGATTTCGATTGGAGGCACGAAATATTCAGTAGCGATCCTCACAATGTCAGGCTCGGACTCGCTAATGATGGCTTCTGCCCATTCAACTATATGGCTGGAAGCCACGGTACATGGTCCGTTGTAATGACAGTTTATAATATGTCGCCTTGGTTGGCTATGGATCAACCATACTTTATGATGCATATTTTTATCGATGGACCAAACTCACCGGGAAACAATATCGATGTTTATCTCCGACCTATGATCAATGAGTTAAAATCTTTATTCATTGATGGTGTAGAAAATTACGATGCAAACATAAATACAACCTTCATACTGCGTGCGGCTTTAATGTGGACAATTATTGACTTTCTTTCGTGTGGAATGCTATCAGGTTGGTCTGTACATGGTCACAAAGTATGTCCTTATTGCCATCAACATAAAACATCGAAATTCTTAAATTTTAGCAGGGAGGTTTGTTATTGCGGGCATCGACATTTCCCGCCTCTAGACCATCCCTACAGGTTAGACGTTGTTCACTTTAATGGCAATCAGGAGCTTTATGGACCTCTAGCCCCATTGTCCGGAGAGGACGTGACTGCTCAGTGGAATGGTTACAATAATGCGACCTCCGGGATAGATCCGACAAAACAGGTCAAACCACCATTATGGAACAAGTTAAGCATTTTCTTCGAGCTTCCGTACCGGTCAACAAATTTAGTGCATCATTGTCTGGACGTCATGCACATAGAGAAAGGAGTATCCGAGCACGTACTCAACTTGTTTCTTTGTAAAGATGGGAAATCGAAAGACAAGCTCCATACTCGGATGGATCTACAGGACTGGGAAATTAGAAGTGAATTGCATCCTAAACCGATAGCGGGTAAACCAGGCAAGTTTGTACTTCCCAATGCCGCGTATCATATGTCACAACCGGAGAAGAAATGATTCCTGTAGGTGTTGCATGATTTAAAAGTTCCCACAGGTTTCTCAGGTTCATTTAGCAAGAAGATAAAAATTGTGAAAGGTAAGATCGATGGGCTGAAAAGTCATGATCACCATGTTATTATGGAGCACCTTCTCCCATTAGCCCTCAGGACTTCCCTTCCCAAATCGGTTAGTCTAGTAATCAATGACCTATGTTACTTTTTTAAAGAATTATGCGCTAAAACACTGGATGTTGCGACGCTAGAGAAACTAGAAAATTCTATTTCGTTGATATTTTGCAAGTTTGAGCGTATTTTCCCACTTTCATTCTTTGATATCAAAATGCACCTGACGGTCCTGCCACGACCCGAAATTAGCACGTGACGGCCCTTAAACTACGCAACGTCCACAGGCGTAACGCAATTTAAGTAAGCCGAAAACCCAGCAATCTAAACCAACAAAAGTAGTAAGAAATAAGAATATTTTTAAAACCTTTGAAATCGCAAACCAAATTCTTTAAAAGTCCAACTTTATTTCCTTTAAAATTTTGGCAGCACCTCCTTTGTAAAACTAGCACAAAAAATGGGTACAACATAAATAAAAGTAAAGCATCCCCAAACGGGAGCAAATACATGCCCAAAGACGGAAAACAACCACCACAATAGATATACGACGCCGTAGCGAAAAAATAAAAGACGATAAAAAGGAAACTGTATAAAAGACAACCAAGTCACAAAATAAAATACAATATCGTCCTCACATCAAGTCTCTAAGTCAACATGAAAGTAGTAGATGGAGAGTACAAGGATACAACGAATATACAACACAACAACGAATAAACACAAAACCCACTTAAAGAAAACTGCACACTGTGAGCCGATGCGGTATCCGTAGCAAAAGATGATAAGATAGATGAATAGCCTGCTTCGACTACTCTGAGAAATAACCTGCAAAACAAACTGTGGCACAACGGGGGTGAGTTTCCAACTTGTGAATAGTAAATAACATATGCAGGTAATCGCAAGTATGCACGTACAGCGCGAATCTAACATATGCAATTAATAGCAATAAAAGATCATATGAATGCAATAATCATGAAAGGTACACTAACGGTTACTACAAATACATGAAGCAAGAATATGACAATCGGTATGCAATAATGATATGAATGTGTATATATGCAACAGTCATGAAAGGTACACTAACAGGTACAACTAACGTATGAAGTAATGCATATAAAATAAGTATGTAAATGCAACAGTCATGAAAGATACTCTATCATGTACAACTAATACATGAAGCAGTGCATAAACAATAAATGTGGAGTATGGAATGAAACATGTCATTTCCACGGAATCCTGACATCGTGGTAGGATCAAAAACCATCAAGACAATCCAAATCCCAATTCCTCAAATCAGCCCCCAAATTGGCTCTCATATCATATAAGTCTCACAAATCCTGAATGTACAATATCGAATAAATCTCATATATCCTGAATGTAAAAATCAACAATCTCATATATATCTTGTATCCAATCTCAAATAAATATCCTATATCCCAAATCTAATATCAAGTAAATCTCTAATATCCTAAGTAAATTTGCATGAATAATTATGATAAAGTATATGAATTTATATGTATACATATATATTAGCGTCTCATTCCACTAATATATATATATATATATATATATATATATATATAACAGCATCCCATTCCACTGTTATATATACTTAGAAGTAAAATATCATGAAAACAATGTGCCAAGTATCGACACAGAAATGCCGATCTATCAGGTGTTGTCACTACGACTGGCACCCTGATAGGTACGTATCATACGCTATACTGAAATCTCGAGTGCCTAGCTCTGACCCTCGCCTCTCGACGTATCCATACGCATATGACTCCCGTCAGTATCCCCACGATAACCGCCGAGTCATTGATAATGTCACCGGTAGGTATGGTTCCCCCACTAACTCATCTCCTCACTGAGATTCTTGCCCCGGGGTACCTCCGGCCTCCACCATGTACCCGCACACGGACCCCTCCTTTCCTCGCGTGGGGTATATATTTCAGAACCGATAAAACACATGGTGGGTGATGAAATATCATATCAAGGGAAACCGGGTTTTTCAAATAATGCATAATTTCATGAAACTACCACGGTCCCCAAATCCAGAAAACATCATGAAAAATCCATATCTCAATGCAAAAATCCATGAATATAATATATGCAGCATAAAACTGAAATTTAAGCATATAACGGAAAAGCCGCTAATTAACTGCAATAAGTTAATATAAAATATCATGCGGTTCCTATTTTCTCCAATTCTAAATAATATCAAGTAAAAGTAAACATGTAGCTATAACCAGATATATGTGTAAACATAAAGATATAGCAAGATATAGGTATCTACCTATCAGTAATGATGTAATATACCATCCATGTATAAGTGAAGTATGTATGCAAAGTATACCTGTAACTATGTCATTGTGTGTGTATATCACTAATAGTACAATACTCTATAGGTATAAAGGTAACTAGCATGTAAGTATGTCAAGGAATATGTGTAAGTATGTAGGTATATAGGTATGCTATATGTCATATGTAATAAAAAATATGAATCAATGTCACAATGTCCCTAACCAAACTATATCATATCTATAAGTGGGTTGTGCGTGTCATGGCAATTATTGACGGTGTGTGTGGCATACAATCAGTGCTCGTGCAACATGGGCCGTCAATAATAGTGCAGTGTCCTAAGGATACTAGTCCAAGCATAACAATTAACTAAGCAGTAGGGTGTATGCGCAATTCTAAATATGAAATATAATATGCGACAAGTCAAGTCATCTCTAGCCCAGACGCATAACGCCAAGCGGGCGATTCCCCTGTAGATGTTAAATCTACTCACCAACGCTCCTAACTAAGTGAAGCCTACCACCTGTTTTCCCTTTGTCGCAGCTTCCGAAGTTCCCGCCTGCGAACCTGTAACATAAAACAATATAACATAAAATATATATTAGCAATAGACCCAAAACATGTACAATCTACACGGACCAACACGACAACACATACGTACTCTAAAGTGTTCGTATTGTAGCTAACGTGTATAGCGACACTACGAAACCAACTCAGAGCAACAGCAACACAGAACACGCACCGTATCGGATAACGTATCGCGTGAAACGAAACACTAGAAATACGTAAAGTGGTCCCAGATTTTTCTGTACCAATAATTTGTAAAATTTGCAAGTACCATGAGACCACATACAACCCTAGAGACCCCTACACAAAAATCCACACCCCAACTCCCCAGTCTGGCCGCAAATTGAGACAAAACCAATTAATTTGCGGCCTGAAGTAGGGGAAATGGGCTCGTATTTTGAGGGTAGGTTCTAGGTCACTACACTAGGTTACTGTGATGTGGACTTTTTCAACAATTACCTGGTTTGATAGCAGATCACCCGAGACCCAAAATTACGCTAAAAATACGATATTTACCCGAAACGATACGATACGCGATAAAAACTGAAACTAACAAGCTAAGCTACACAAAAAGCACTTAAAGAACAGAAAGAGATCATTACCTACACAAATAACTCAAAAATCCAAGCTTTGCAAACTCCAAGGCATCCAAGAAAAAGATGTGATTTTTGTGAGATTTGTGAAGTTTTTGAGATGGAGTTGTGATGGAAATGAGAGTGTTCAGTTTAGGGAATGAGAGGAGATGAAAAGAAATAAGAAAGCAATAAGTGAGAGAGAAAAAGAGAGTGAAAGGATAATGAGAGAAGGAGGTGAGTGTAGGGTGAAAAGGGAGGTGAGTTTAACCCTTGCATTAAATCTCCATTTAATGCCTTCACACCACACCTTGCCACCTCTTCTCTCAACAAAAGAAATATCTCTCTCACAAACAAAATATCTAGGGTTTTAGGTTAAGGATGGGATTAAGCAAAGATTTGGATAAAGCAAAGGGATTAGGTTAAGTTGTCATGGTTGCTGAGAACTAAATTACAAAAACAACCCCTCACATTAACGTGCACACGTGCGTGCATGCCCATAATAAATAATAATAAATTATTAATTAAATGTTATAAAATGTGAGGAACCCGAATTGGTAAACTTTTTACAGTAAACCCGCACTAACGTCTAAACTAATACTAACCGAAATTTAAGGCGTTACAATCTCCCTCTTATAAAAATTCATCCCCGAATTTAAAATTCTCACTGAGCGTACCTTCAAAGAGAAGATTACATAACTCTCAAATCTCGCTCGCAGCCTCCCAAGTGATCACCTCACTATACGGCTACGTCCAAGAAAAAACCCTCCACAGATGGCAAGACCCTTGACCGAAGTTTCTCCACCAGCCGAACCGCTAACACAATTGGCTGCCGGTGAACGAAAAGATCGCGTCCAAGCTATAAGGTCTGGTGCCGAATCATGTGAAAAAGGTCATGAAGGTGATAGCAAAGTATCGACACAAGGAATACGGGGTGAATACTCAATAATCTGGGCGGAAGTGCCAAATTAAAGGCAACGAAACTAACTCGCTTTAAGGATCTTAAAAGGACCTACAATTTTAGGATAAGCGTCCCAAAACTCAACACGTCATTCATCGGAAAGTCCGTAGGAATACATGATCTCCCACTGCGAACTCAAGTCTACGACCACCACGGTCGGCATAAGACTCCTGTCTGTACTGGGCTGTTCTCATCCTGACCTAAAACAACTGGATTATCTCCGAAGTCTCTAAACTAGCTGGGGTCCAAAAATCCTACTTACACAGAGTCAGAAAACAGACTGGTGATCGACACGACCTAACAACTAAACCTAAACGTTGCCAATTGGAGTGCCTCCTGATAACAGCTATCAAAGAAGAACCCTAACAATGGCAAGTGACAATCCCAATTGCCGACAAAAATTAGTACGTACGCACAAGCATATCCTCCAGAGTCGGTATAGCCCGCTCTCACAAAACCATCATCCTGCGGATGGAAAGACGGAGCTAAAGCTCAACCAGTACCCAAGGCTTCCTGAAGGTTCTGCCCAAGACGGCAAGTGAACAGGGTGCCTTCATTGGATACGACCCATGAAGGAACTCTGTGCAATGCACAAACTTAACAAAGAACAACTGAGCAAACCGAGTATAACCGGACAACAAACACCAAATGGAGTCATACCCTGTCTAGACCTGGGTAGACACCATAACGAAATTCATGGAGATCTGCTCCCATTCCCACTTCGGAACGGTTAAAGGTTGCAACTCTCCAGCCGGTCTCAGATGCTCAACCTTAGCACACAACAAGACAGACACCTTGAAACGAAACCCGAAACTTCTCTGTACATCCCTGCCCACCCGTAATTATCTCACAAGTCACATCAAATGCTGGTGGAGCTTGGATGAGTACAGAGAGTTGACAGATGTGCCTGCTCTAGGATTTCACGTCTCTGCCCATCAGCAACAAGTACACACAAACGCGTCCCTAAACGTAGTACATCTGGTCACAAATCAAGGACTCTGAATCTTTACCCAGCCAAGTATGCTCAAGTATCACTGACGAATGAGCATTGGCGGGCAGTGCCTCGCGAAAGCGATTAAGGAAAAGTGGTCGGGCGCGGACATGAGCAAGCTGTCCCCTCAGTAGAGGCGAACTTAAGTTGTACTCAACAATCGCACAAAAACTGTAAATCTGCAGAATACTATCTCAACAATCATAAACCCGCTGCAGGAAGATGTACATTAAGCTCTGGTGGTCCGTGAAAATCTGACACGACTCTCCGAACAAGTAGTGTTTCCAAATCTCCAACGCAAGACCACCATGGCCATCTCCAGATCATGAGTGGGATATCCTGCTAGTACTTCCTCCAAATGTAGGGAAGCAAAAGCGGTAACTTTATAATGTCGCATCAGCGCAAAATCGAGCCCCACTCGCGAAACATCACAGTTAAACAATAAGGTCGCCGAACCAGAAAGCAAAGAAAGAACTGATCCAGTTGTTAACGTCATCAACTGCTGAAAAACTCCGCACGCATGCCTCAATCCAAAGAAAAGAAACCTCCTTTCCGGTCAGTCCAGTCAACGGTGCAGCACTACACTAGCAATCCTGCACGAAACGGCGGTAAAAACCTGCTAAGCCCAAAAATCTGCGGACCTCCGTCCTGCACACAAGTCTAGGCCTAAGCTGTACGGCCTCGATATTCCTCGGAACCATACGAAAACCGTCTCCCCTAACTACAAGACCTAGGAGTCAACACAAACAAGTATGAAGGAACACTCCGAGAATCTAGCAAACCGCTAGGGCTCTCCCAATGTCTGCAAAACAAATCCTCAAGTGCTGCTCATGTTCCTCAAGACACATTGGAATAGACCCGAATGTCATCAATGACACAACAATAACTGGTCGAGAAACGGCCTGAAGAAATCTGGTTCATCATATCTACGAATGTTGTTAGGGCATTAGTGAATCCAATGACACCACCAAAACACATAAAGCTCGTAGCACGCACAAGGCAGTCTTCGGAATGTCATCACTCCAAACCCGCAACAATGATGACCTGATCCCGAACAAACTTAGAAAAATGTCTCGCACTCTGGAGCTGATCGAAGAAATCGTCAATGCGAGATAAAGGATACCTATCCGCACCGTAAGCCGGTTCAATTGACGATCAATCAATACACAACCTCAACCGCCGTCCTGCTCCTTGACGAACAGAAATAAGAGCTCCCCAATGTGAAACACTCAGACGCACAATGTAAGTCTACGGTAGCGCCCCGGCCGTCTACAAACGCCAAATGCGGAACAAAAACTTTTTAACAGGCGCTATCGTATACTTTTACCCGGATCTGCCATTATTGCTAAACTAACAAACTGTAAAGAGAGTAGAAAGGTTATACCGAACGATCCGAGTCCTTCGTTCTTTAACCATCATCCCAAGCTCCGTTGCGGCTGCTCTGATCTCGTCGATCTCCGATCTGCTCGTCCAGGTGGCACCACGTCAATGATTCTTTAAACGGGCTCCCGCCTCTGACTTGAGGCAACTCGGTCGTCAAGTTTGCTAAAAGAGACGACCAAGATTGATGTAGAGAATGAGTAGAAAATTTTGTCTCGTTCCGTCCAAAGCTATGGACAAACGGTTAATGAAGTTACCAATTAATTCGGGTGATGGAATGAAATGAGCAATGAAATTTCCATACACCCCAAAACTATCATAATCTTTTCTTCAACAACCATTTTTCATCAAGTGAGAGAGAGTGAGAGAGGGGGAAGGGGCCGGCCATATATATAAGTGAGGAGGGAGGTGAGTGTAAGAACAAGAGAGTAACCATAAGGAAATATCTAGTGTGAACACAATAAATGCACCATAAATGAACAAGTGAGTCACAAGCCTTGTCACCACCTTCTAGAAGCATGACTCACCCTCATCCAAGAAAAGATAAATCCGTTTTTAACGAATGTTAAAAGACGGCTGATAGAAAACTGGAAACTGGCAACTTCCAAAAGTGATCCCGAAACGAATTTCAGGATAACCCCGTAACTGTATAAATATACCCGCATTTGTATTACGACCGAATACAAATGCAACTGAGACAAAGATATTATATCTACTCAATATAATACTCGGATCCGGCTTAAACCAAAGCCGACCAGTATCATCTGCCAGAAATCTGACACGTGCGTAAACGCACGTGCATTTTCCGAACCCTGCCATAAAACCATACGGCCTCTACAACGTTTCGCCCGAACTTGGGAAACTGTCTGTGGGGGACTCTAATGACTCGTCAGTACCCTGGCAGAGCTATGCGTAACAGCTGCCCATGGACTGACCTCAAGGGAGGCCGATGAGCGAACTCATCCGGAAACCCCACTGAGCCTAACAGTGACAATGTATATACAGTCCGGTCCGTTCGTCTATGAGTATCGCATATCTGCCTAGGGGGATAATAACGTCAGACCCTCAATAGCAGTATAAGTCGTGTCGGAGTGTAGCCCAATAACACCCTGAGATACTACTGGAGTACCTACCAGTAAATCTCCTGCCACGGTCGTGGGCTTTATGTAATGGCTCTCCTAGACACAACACGATCTCACCCCCAATACCGGAAGAGACGAATCCCCTGCCGATCCGCTCACGTGCCTCCATGTGGCTCGGGATTGTACCCAAAAACTACCTGTTTGCACGACTCCTTTGAGCCGTGGTAGGGTAGAAATCAAAGCACAGTGGAAACTCATACGAGACAAATGACGACCTCAGGTCGATGAATTAACCTGTACACATGTCACCAGGGAACTGCTATCTGACGATATGTATAATAACAACTAGCAGGTTCCCGGCGAGTCCTGTCCGGTGTACTCATAACCTAATGAGCACCTGTATACATCTTAGGTGATCCAACTGACACTAGTGGCTTGTGAGACCGGCTACCGCCCCTCGTCGGGGTCTCGACTGTATACACTAGTCTACTCCAGAATATCGATGCCCTGTCTCGAAACTCCCATGACTAGGGACCACAATTAAGGATATGCTTATAAACCATCCAACTCTCGCGTATATGATCGCCATCATACTGTTGGTAATAAAGCAAGATCCTAAGGACTCTATCAAAGTGTAACATGTAATCAGTCACCTGAACATGTACACGACTAATAAAGGCAAACCAGATAGCATACTATCATCTCGAGTAAGACTGTCCTACCGGTATAGGTCTTCCGCAATCATTGCAATCACGTGCCTGCGATCCAATAATTGACTCTGAGGGCACTATCTCCAACAATCTCCCACTTGCACTCAAGGCTAATTATTGCGATGTCGACTACTCACAGCCCGTGTGAAACCGAACATCCAACTCCTCTACTAATCAGTTTCACAAAGCCCGTTTGTAAAACTATTGTGTTCGAGAAATAGCCTCAGTGAGTGGATCCGCCTAGATGTTTCTTTCTATATCTCTCTTAATCTCAAGTTCGCGGAGAAATCCATCTCCGGAATCGAGTAATACCTGTCTTAAAATATGTCTGGATATCTGATGGGACCTAGTTCATAAATGAACTCCAAATCCAAACTTCTTAGACTGTATCGATCACTGAACCTAATCAGTATCCTGCACCAAGCCTCCCACAGTATCCTCTTGGAACACCTATCCATAATACTGTTCCTCGTCAGAGGGAAAAACTATAACTCTGACAATCACTCTGTCAACCATGTCACCTTTGAAGCCTGGAATGATAATCGTCTCCCGAAGGAGGCTGCCCTCATCAAATCCGTAGAACATGCACTTATGTTCTAAAACTGCTTCCTTATGTTTCTCCAGGATTGGATTAATACAAACTTATTGCATCTAGTGCAAAAACAACATTTGGTGTGGTATTTGACATCTCACGATTGACTCAGTTGCCTAAGCAAGTGATCTGCCAATCATGCACATCCCTCTCCCCTTTAGTCTGTAAGACACCTTTAGAGAGGGTGACTCCATCACCTGCAGGTACACCACCATGCCAGGAGTCATCTATTCTAAAAACCATTAGAATACTGTCAAAATACCCACATTGGGAAACTACCTAAATCCAGATCTAAAACCATAGATCTAGAAACCAGAATGTGAAATATTATATCCATATCCTGTCTGGAGAAACAACTGTGTGACGACCACAGTACAACCGATCGTAGTATAGGAATTTTACTTCCTACTCTGTGTATGTCATCCAGATACCATGACATCACACCCTACTACCTTCTTAACAGATCCATCCCCTATTCTGATTGAAGTCAAACCCATGACTGTCATATCAAAAATAGATGATCTATCTCCGCTATAACTGCTCAAGTCTATAAATAGACATAAGTATCTTGCCCACTATGCTTCCATTGCTCCCACTGACTACGACAACCCTCTGGTAGAATAATATACACGTGCACTTCTAAAGCTAGTTTAGAATGACGCTATACTTATCCTCCTACCGGGTCTCACAGTCTGGAACAACAGTAGTGTCAACTCTGGGTAAACAAGAACCTCCCTGTCACCGTCCTTAAGGCTACTGGAGTACCTCTCGGGTGTCTGAGGTTACCCACCATATCTGCGGAGTGGCTATTGGAATGTCAAACCTGATTGAATATATAGGTCCTATTAAATTTTCCGTAATCGTTCGCGGTTCTGGAATCACTTCCAGTTCTACCATACTCCCACTACTGTTTTCTGAAAAAGATCCATTTTACTAAAACTGTGGCGAGTCAAGAACAATATCACTATTGATCTTCCAAATGGTAGAAAGTCAACCCTCGTCATAGCCAGGGTCAACCCACAAACAGCCATTACAAAAACGTGCCATGAGTTATCCAGAGTCTGGTTTTAAGCATAAGCTGGACAACTCCCCGTACCTTAACATCTTTTAAGGTACGAACTATTCTATATCCAATATAGAAACTTTGGCACTTTATTTAATTGGAACTAGATTCAAATCATGCAGCTGTCTCCAGTGCATATCAACTTAATGGAAAGAGGCTAATCAGCATTACTCAACTTAGGAATCCATCCAATTATGAGTAACCTGAAAGAGAAACTCGTTTCTCAAAACCATCACTATCATCTGAATACCAATCACAAGAATCTACATCTTCGATCTCTTTGAAGAATCCCGATACTTGTGATACCTGGTTCTCTACTTTATTCTTATACCCACAACTTCTCAAAACTTAGACCTTGTATTTCTGCGAAACACTTGTCTAAAAACTAGAGAAGTCATAAGTAAACTGAACATAGTACGAGGACCTACCCCTTTGTCTTGATGGACACTTGGACAACATACAATACTCTGTATAAGTCCGCTGAGTCGAACAACTCAAAACCTGTGCGTCGTAGGTGGAAAACTGTACCCTGGCGATTTCCTCAAATATCACCAATTACAACGAATTCCGATATAATGAGGATAATCACCTAATTCCCAATAACTTACTCCCACTCATCATCTGTAAAACCATACAGATATGAGAATGAAACCTGGTAAATACATACCCTTGGAGTAAGTATCTAATCGGGAAAACAGTTTTGCTTTAACAATGCACTGAAACATGAAAATGTTTCATAGGGGTATCCTGGTATTCTAGCAATGCCTCTTCTATAATCCAATTCATGATTTTAACCGTATATTTTATTGCCATCTCTCCAAATCCCTTTATTTTGTCTTTAGTCATTACCTTCTGTACACCATCGTTAGGCTAAATGGTTTTCTTCCTTCCCTACCGTTCGGCACCAGCCTATGGTTTGGAAGAAGACTATCTAGTAAGCATAATAGGTGTACCCTCCTAAACCAAGGAGTACTCGCAACTTGAGAGAAGGTGATGATAAAAGACATGAATAATACCTTATTCTTTTAATGGTGAAATAGGAGTGGCGATGAAGTACGCGGTTTGGTCGTGAATGATAACAGCCGCAACTTACTTTGCCCTCTTTCTAATCCCTTTATTTTGTCTTTACATATTACCTTCTGCACACCCTACTTAAGCTAATTGGTTTTCTTCATTCCCTACCTTTCGGCACCTGCCTATGGTTTGGAATAAGACTATCCAATAAGCGTAATATGTGTACTCTCCTAAACCAAGGAGCCCTCGCAACCTGAGAGAAGGTGATAATAAAAGACAACTGAATAAACCAATTCTATTGCTCCTGAACCTTGATCCATCCTCGAAGAAGTCCCTTCGAGTTCGTATATAACCATACGATGGATCTATCTAATGAATGTGGATGTCCGTAGTAATACGGGGTGTTCTGAGAAATGCAAAGGGTAAAAGAAGGAGTGGCAATGACTTATGCAACTCGGACAATCCAAAAGCCAGTATTTTAAGAAGGTTCGGTCAACTTGGTCACTGAGTCATAATCTAGGGTCGGTCAAAGGTCGCTGCCAAAGAGAGAGAGAAAAGAAACACTCTGCGTGCACTCTAACCTAGATCAGAATGGTTATCACTTTATCTAATCCGGAAACCTCCCACTGTCCTGTCAAATTCTCCTCCAAACCTAAAAGAAGAATCAATCGGGATCACCCGAAGAGTAAACCAACTCATCAGTGGGAATCGGGATCCAACTCTCATCACATGATAACGCGATGGTATGCATCCACGTTACTCATACTCCAGAAGGTATGCGCATACTTGGCAAGTTTCAGTTTCTTTAGAAACTCCCGATATGATTTTTGCCCCATGCTCTTATAACCTTGGCTTTGGTCAAAATGTCATAAGTCACATGCCAAGTTCTACCCGTCACTATCTTGTCAATTTAAACCCACCCGCACATGCCCCTGACTTTGGCCAAATGGCAGAACGACTGTCCCAAACCAACTCATCTATCTATGCAACAAATGAATACCCAGCAGCTACCAAACACTATGCCTTAACTTTGGCTAAAATGCATAGCTTGAATACTACTGAATACCCAAAAGAAATGACGGAGGGCTACAGCTGGTTTTTGGCGAAAAACCTTTAACGTAACGAACTTGATATCGCTGAAGGAACCTGATAGCTTTTTAAAATATAGTGGCGAAAACCTTTTGCTAAAGAGGTCACTCCCGGTGAAGGGATCTCGGCTCTTTCCTCGTGGAATGAGGTGCAGGATATTCCACTGAATACTGCGGTGCAAAGCAACTTGTAATCGACTATAGTGAAGTTATTACCCTGACGCAAACTTCTGCCCAAGGGGTCAGTCCCGGTGAAGGGATATTGGCCCTTGCCCCGTCAAATGAGGTGCAGAATATTCCACTGAATACCGCTATGCAAAACAAAAGGAAATGTCTTTGTAATAAAACCTTTTAAATTTGTTCCAACAACTGCAAACAGGTTTGTTTTCCTCTGCATTGATCAGAATCAACGCAGTCCCATCAAATAATCACACCAGAAAAGAACGAAAATAAAATATACGTATATGCCATCCGCATTCGTCACTGGGTCCCGTCATCACCCGTTAGGTTACTTAACTAACGACAGAGCGGGGACTGGACTAGCGCGGGTGTAAAACATATACAACATCTAATAGTATATATACCAATATACAATAATCGCTCCAGGCGTGATAATATGCAACATTACAGAAAAGTAATAAGCATCACAGAACAATACAGATAATCTGGGATCCCCGAGTTTCACAGAGCCGCTACTGAAACCCGACGTTCCCCTGGTCGTGTGGATAGCCTGTGCAATGAAACCTAGACCCCTACGGGTGTGGCAAGTTACCCGCAAAAACCTGAAGTGAGGCAGCCCCCTACAGCAAAGTGAATGGACCACCCTGCACTTCACGGAATCCGGTAGCTTAAGCACCCCTCCTTGGGTCAACCTGTACCCCCTACAAGTGCGGCGAATAGTCTGCCAATTCTAGAGTGAGGCCCCTCTGCCTCTCAAAGCCAGGAGATGCGGACCCGTTGCCCTCCAGAACCTGGCTATCCGTGCACTCCGTCGCAGGGTACAACTAGTACAGAAATGAAAAATATGTACAATGGGTACATCGACCTCGACCCGATCGTGCCCCAAAAGAATATTATACAACAGGCAGTGACGGCAGTCCACAAGTTGGACGCTCGCCCCGCAATATCAAATGTACAAATAAATCCAAACTGCACTACCATTGCACACTGCTATCCACCATGACAAATCCGCAACATCACAGCACAACACAGAACATCAACGCGAATGTCACGTTCGCAAACCCGTCTAAAAGAACTATAGCAATCAGACGCGGTTTACCGATCAAATGACATTCCCGGTCGGAGATATAATATAAGCACTGTAAACTAACATGTTTAAATTTCGATCGACTAAATATCACGAAGTGGGCCCCACGAACATCTGTTGAACAGTAACAAAATCTGGGCCCAAAAGATATATACCAAAAACCCCAATTTCCAGAGAACAACCCACTGTGCAAATTTGGAGCCATGAACTCACAGACTGGCCGCGGATGCGCGGTCAAACCGATACCACTGTAAGTCTATGGTAGCGCCCCGGCCGTCTACAGACGCCAAATGCGGAACAAAAACTTTTTAACTGGCGTTATCGTATACTTTAACCCGGATCTGCCATTATTGCTAAACTAACAAACTGTAAAGAGAGTAGAAAGGTTATACCGAACGATCTGAGTCCTTCGTTCTTTAACCATCATCTCACGCTCCGTTGCGGCTGCTCTGATCTCGTCGATCTCCGATCTGCTCGTCCAGGTGGCACCACGTCAACGATTCTTTAAACGGGCTCCCGCCTCTGACTCGAGGCAACTCGGTCGTCAAGTTTGCTAAAAGAGACGACCAAGATTGATATAGAGAATGAGTAGAAGTCTTTGTCTCGTTCCGTCCAAAGCTATGGACAAACGGTTAATGAAGTTGCCAATTGATTCAGGTGATGGAATGAAATGAGCAATGAAATTACCATACACCCCAAAACTATCATAATCTTTTCTTCAACAACCATTTTCATCAAGTGAGAGAGAGTGAGAGAGGGGGAAGGGGCCGGCCATATATATAAGTGAGGAGGGAGGTGAGTGTAGGAACAAGAGAGTAACCATAAGGAAATATCTAGTGTGAACACAAGAAAATATCTAGTGTGAACACAATAATGCACCATAAATGAACAAGTGAGTCACAAGCCTTGTCACCACCTTCTAGAACCTTCTAGAAGCATGACTCACCCTCATCCAAGAAAAGATAAATCCGTCTTTAACCGAATGTTAAAAGAAGGCTGATAGAAAACTGGAAACTGTCAACTTCCGAAAGTGATCCCGAAACGAATTTCAGGATAACCCCATAACTGTATAAATATACCCGCATTTGTATTACGACCGAATACAAATGCAACAGAGACAAAGATATTATATCTACTCAATATAATACTCGGATCCGGCTTAAACCAAAGCCGACCAGTATCATCTGCCTGAAATCTGACACGTGCGTAAACGCACGTGCATTTTCCGAACCCTGCCATAAAACCATACGGCCTCTACAACGTTTCGCCCGAACTTGGGAAACTGTCTGTGGGGGACTCTAATGACTCGTCAGTACCCTGGCAGTGGGTTTAACCACAAACCGTCGGCGGCACTAGCTATGCGTAACGGCTGCCCATGGACTGACCTCAAGGGAGGCCGATGAGCGAACTCATCCGGAAACCCCACTGAGCCTAACAGTGACAATGTATATACAGTCCAGTCCGTTCGTCTATGAGTATCGCATATCTGCCTAGGGGGCTAGTAACGTCAGACCCCCAATAGCAGTGTAAGTCGTGTCGGAGTGTAGCCCAATAACACCCTGAGATACTACTGGAGTACCTACCAGTAAATCTCCTGCTACGGCCATGGGCTTTGTGTAATGGCTCTCCTAGACACAGCACGATCTCACCCCCAATACCGGGAGAGACTAATCCCCTGCCGATCCGCTCACGTGCCTCCATGTGGCTCGGGATTGTACCCAAAAACTACCTGTTTGCACGACTCCTTTGAGCCATGGTAGGGTAGAAATCAAAGCACAATGGGAACTCACATGAGACAAATGACGACCTCAGGTCGATGAACTAACCTGTACACATGTCACCAGGGAACTGCTATCTGACGATATGTATAATACCAACTAGCAGGTTCCCGGCGTGTCCTGTCCGGTGTACTCATAACCCAATGAGCACCTGTATACATCTTAGGTGATCCAACTGACACCAGTGGCTTGTGAAACCGGCCACCGCCCCTCGTCGGGGTCTCGACTGTATACACTAGTCTACTCCGGAGTATCGATGCCCTGTCTCGAAACTCCCACGACTAGGGACCACAATTAAGGATATGCTTATAAACCACCCAACTCTCACGTATATGATCGCCATCATACTGTTGGTAGTAAAGAAAGATCCTAAAGGCTCTATCAAAGTGTAACATGTAATCAGTCACCTGAACATGTACACGACTGATAAAGGCAAACCAGATAGCATACTATCATCTCGAGTAAGACTGTCCTACCGGTATAGGTCCTCCGCAATCATTGCAATCACGTGCCTGCTATCCAATAATTGACTCTGATGGCACTATCTCCAACACACAAGCCCTCAACAAACAACTCTGCAGCTGATCCTTAACCTCCCTAAGCTTCGCCGGCTCATCTGGAGCAATGTCGGAAAACTCTCGCACGAAAGGAACCCGGTCCAAAAAACCCACTATGGCTCCGGTATCACGAATGAACGCCAAGAATCCCCGACATCCTCTCATCAAAAGCCGACTAGCGAAAAAGGCTGAATACAAGCTGTGAGAGGCAGCACCACTTTCCCCCTACACAACAAGAACTGACTCGCCGGGAAAACAAAGCCTGACTGTTTCCTCGCGGTAGTCCACAGACGCCTAGCACGTAGCTAACCAGTCCGTGCCCAGGAAAATGTAAAATCCAACATCTCTAGAAGGATCAAAACGACGGACGAATCTCTATCTCTTATCCGATTGGCACACGACCGAAACACGTGTCGCGCAACAAAAGAATCGCTGACAGAAGTTAACACAACAAACGGCTGATCTACCTAACACGACTCTCGTCCCAACCACGGCACAAAGTGTGAAACAAGAAAGTGCATCAAAAGAACATACGAATTTAGAATACCTGAAAACTCTGCATTGGACGCCCGCGCGTCCCGATGAGTAGAAGCAAACTCTCGTGTCTTCCCCCTACCCGCAACTGGCTGAATTCCTCCTCTGCTAACCTGTCCCCTCTGAGCGAATCCTCTGCGACCATGACCTCTCTGTACATAAGCCTGACGTGGTGCTAAGGAACAATATCTGACGAAGTGTTGAAGGCTCCCGCATCGAAAACATCCACGCGATGACTGCCGACCCTCCTGGGGATGAGAGCTGAACCACTGTTCTCGTCCCAAGCCTCTGCTACTCCCGCGACGGTCACGAAATCTGTCTCGACGACTAAGCCTTTGTCTCTGGGATGGTAAACCGGTACGAGTCCTCCACGGTTCCGGAACTCCTAAAGTCTCTGGAAGGCGTGCCTCGTCAACTGGGGCTGCATTCACTGGTGCTATGTAGGTAACGGAATGCTGTGTACTGATTGCAAGGAACAACTGGGTAACAGGGGTGATAACCTCCTATCGCTGCGCTCGAATGGCCTCAACCAATGAACTCATCGTCTGGCGCATGTCATGCATCTCTGCCACAAGCCTAGCGATACTATCTGTCGAAGGCGGATTCGTCTGCTCCTGTGCAATAAGCGCGCCATCCTGGTCAGTCCTCATCCCACCCGAGTCAACACTGATCTCGGCCCTCGCTGCATCACTCTGAGTCCCCATAGTCATCGGCGGCAAAGGCTATAAATGGAAATAAGATTCGATAAGAACACGGAAATTGAATCACAAGGATATGAATCATCAAGGAAGGAATTTCAAACAATTTGTACTTAGGTCACTTTTGGCGGAGTACCGCATCGTGAGTATGCCGCGGACATACACACACTACGTTACTCTTCTTTAAGCTACCTACTCCATCGTACCAAGGTAATCCTACACTCCGAAAGGTAGAACCTAACGCTCTGATACCAATTTTGTCACGACCCGAAATTGGCACGTGACGGCCCTTAAGCTACGCAACGTCCACAGGCGTAACGCAATTTATGTAAGTCGAAAACCCAGCAATCTAAACCATCAAAAGTAATAAGAAATAAGAACATTTTTAAAACCTTTAAAATCGCAACCCAAATTCTTTAAAAGTCCAACTTTATTTCCTTTAAAATTTTGGCAGCACCTCCTTTGTAAAAACCAGCCCCAAAAATAGGTACAACATAAATATAAGTAAAGCATCCCCAAACGGGAGTAAATACACGCCTAAAGGCGGAAAACGACCACCACAACAGATTTATGACGCGTAGCAAAGAAATAAAAGATGATAAAAAGGAAACTGTATAAAAGACAACCAAGTCACAAAATAATATACAATATCGTCCTCATATCAAGTCTCTAAGTCAACATGAAAGTAGTAGATGGAGAGTACAAGGATACAACGAATATTCAATACAACAACGAATAACCATAAAATCCACCTAAAGCAAAACTGCACACTGTGAGCCGATGCGGTATCCGCAGCAAAAAATGATAAGATAGATGAATATCCTGCCTCGACTACTCTAGGGAACAACCTGCAAAATAAACTGTGGCACAACGGGGGTGAGTTGCCAACTCGTGAATAATAAATAACATATGAAGGTAATCGCAAGTATGCACGTACAACGCGAATCTAACATATGCAATTAATAGCAATAAAAGATCATATGAATGCAATAATCATGAAAGGTACACTAACGGTTACTACAAATACATGAAGCGAGAATATGACAATCGGTATGCAATAATCATGCAATAATGATATGAATGTGTATATATGCAACGGTCATAAAAGGTACACTAATAGTTACAACTAACACATGAAGTAATGCATATAAAATAAGTATGTAAATGCAACAGTCATGAAAGGTACTCTATCAGGTACAACTAATACATGAAGCAGTGCATAAACAATAAATGTGGAGTATGGAATGAAACATGTCATTTCCACGGAATCCTGACATCGTGGTAGGATCAAAAACCATCAAGACAATCCAAATCCCAATTCCTCAAATCAGCCCCCAAATTGGCTCTCATATCATATAAGTCTCACAAATCCTGAATGTATAATATCGAATAAATTTCATATATCCTGAATGTACAAATCAGCAATCCCATATATATCCTGTATCCAATCTCGAATAAATCTCCTATATCCCAAATCTAATATCAAGTAAATCTCTAATATCCTAAGTAAATTTGCATAAATAATTATGATGAAGTATATGAATTTATATGTATACATATATATTAGCGTCCCATTCCACTGTTATATATACTTAGAAGTAAAATATCATGAAAACAATGTGTCAAGTATCGACACAGAAATGCTGATCTATCAGGTGCTGTCACTACGACTGGCACCGTGATAGGTACGTATCATACGCTATACTGAAAGCTCGAGTGCCTAGATCTGACCCTCGCCTCTCGACGTATGCATACGCACATGACTCCCGTCGGTATCCCCACGATAACCGCCGAGTCATTGATAATGTCACCGGTAGGTATGGTTCCCCCACTAACTCATCTCCTCACTGAGATTCTTGCCCCGGGATACCTCCGGCCCCCACCATGTACCCGCACACGGACCCCTCCTTTTCTCGCATGGGGTATATATTCGATTAAACTCATGGTGGATGATGAAATATCATATCAAGGGAAACCGGGCTTTTCAAATAATGCATAATTTCATTAAACTACCACGGTCCCCAAATCCAGAAAATATCATGAAAAATCCATATCTCAATGCGAAAATCCATGAATATAATATATGCAACATAAAACTGAAATTTAAGCATATAAAGGAAAAGCCGCTAATTAACTGCAATAAGTTAATATAAAATATCATGCAGTTCCTATTTTCTCCAATTCTAAATAACATCAAGTAAAGGTAAACATGTAGTTATAACCAGATATATGTGTAAATATAAAGATATAGCAAGATATAGGTATCTACCTATCAGTAATGATGTAATATACCCTCCAGGTATAAGTGAAGTATGTATGCAAAGTATACCTGTAGCTATGTCATTGTGTGTGTATGTGCCTATCACTAATGGTACAATACTCTATAGGTATACAGGTAACTAGCATGTAAGTATGTCAAGGAATATGTGTAAGCATGTAGGTATACAGGTATGCTATATGTCATATGCAATAAGAAATATGAATCAATGTCATAATGTCCCTAACCAAACTATATCATATCTATAAGTGGGTTGTGCGTGTCATGGCAATTATTGACGGTGTGTGTGGCATACAATCAGTGCTCGTGCAACATGGGCCATCAATAATTGTGCAGTGTCTTAAACATACTAGTCCAAGCACAACAATTAACTAAGCAGTAGGGTGTATGCGCAATTCTAAATATGAAATAGAATATGCGACAAGTCAATTCATCTCTAGCCCAGACGCATAACGCAATGCGAGCGATTCCCCTGTAGATGTTAAATCTACTCACCAACGCTCCTGGCTAAGTGAAGCCTACCACCTGTTTTCCCTTTGTCGCAGCGTCTGAAGTTCCCGCCTCCGAACCTGTAACATAAAACAATAAAACAGAAAATATATATTAGCAATAGACCCAAAACACGTACAATCTTCACAGATCAACATGACAACACATACGTGATCTAAAGTGTTCGTATTGTAGCTAACGTGTATAGCGACACTATGAAACCAACTCAAAGCAATAGCAACACAGAATACGCACCGTATCGGATAACGTATCACGTGAAACGAAACACTAGAAATACGTAAAGTGGTCCCAGATTTTTCTGTACCAATAATTTGTAAAAGTTGCAAGTACCATGAGACCACATACAACCCCAGAGACCCCTACACAAAAATCCACACCCCAACTCTCCAGTCTGGCCGCAATTTGCGGCCAGAACCAATTAATTTGCAGCCTGAAGTGGAGGAAATGGGATCGTATTTTGAGGGTAGGTTCTAAGTCACTACACTAGGTTACTGTGATGTGAACTTTTGCAACAATTACCCGGTTTGATAGCAGATCACCTGAGACCTAAAATTACGCTAAAAATACGATATTTACCCGAAACGATGCGATACGCGATAAAAAATGAAACTAACAAGCTAAGCTACACAAAAAGCACTTAAAGAACAGAAAGAGATCATTACCTACACAAAAGAACTCAAAAATCCAAGCTTTGCAAACTCCAAGGCATGCAAGTGGCAAATCCAAGAAAAAGATGTGATTTTTGTGAGATTTGTGAAGTTTTTGAGATGGAATTTTGATGAAAATGAGAGTGTTCAGTTTAGGGAATGAGAGGAGATGAAAAGAAATGAGAAAGCAATAAGTGAGAGAGAAAAAGAGAGTGAAAGGATAATTAGAGAGGGAGCTGAGTGTAGGGTGAAAAGGGAGGTGAGTTTAACCCTTGCATTAAATCTCCATTTAATGCCTTCACAGCACACCTTGCTACTTCTCTCAACAAAAGAAATATCTCTCTCACAAACAAAATATCTAGGGTTTTAGGTTAAGGATTGGATTAAGCAAAGATTTGGATAAAGCAAAAGGATTAGGTTAAGTTGTCATGGTTGCTGAGAACTAAATTACAAAAACAAACCCTGACATTATCTTTCCGAACCAAGCGTTCCAAGTATACTACTCACAGTATTTGAAGCATCCGGGATGGAGTGTAGTATGCTGTTGGAAACCCAGAGATGTTTACGATGTCCCAGAATTCGAGGACAGCGATGAGGATGAAGAAGAGAGAAGACTTAGAGTGCTCTGACCGTCTGTTTCAAAAGACAGGTTGTCTTTGGCTGATCATGAAATTATGTGGGTTAGAAATGATATCGATGATGAAATCCAAGTTGATATGTCTAATGCGTCCACGAAACGAAAATGGTTATCGGTAATGTTATATTATTACTTCACATTTTACGATCTATACATATATAGCATGCATATGCAATGATTGTCTAATGCGTCTACGAACCGTTTTATCTAGATTTGATGACGATGAAGGGAGCAGCGAGGGGCGGCAGGAGCTCCAGCTGCGGAACCGATAGAGGAAGAGGCAGAGGCAGAACGTTTCTTCGCCCGGAGAGCTGCGTAGGGAGCTCCAAAGGGCCGGTCTTGCACCCCGATCGGAGACCCCTTCAGATGCCTCCTTCCGTGTGGACTTTGCCACACCTCTAGGTATATTGCACGCATATTTATTTTGAATGTAATATTATAGATATACATGCATATCTATGTCAAAATTACTTATATAGTCAATATTTGATTGTCTAGCTGTTGGTGGTGCGTTCACATCAGAGACAGAGGCCACTCCCGCACCTCCAGGTATGTTTATATATCCTATAGTGCATGCATATTGATTTAGAATGCTATATCATAAATATACATACATTCTTTTTGCTCTTACGTACTTAGATAATCATTTTTTAATTGTCTAGCTGTAGGTCGTGCCTCCACATCTCGGGCAGAGGCCACCACCGCACCTGCGGGTATGTTTATATATCCTATAGTGTATACATATTGATTTAGAATGTTATATTATTGATATACAAATTCTTTTTGCAATTACTTATATAGTCAATGTATGATTGTCTAATTATAGGTGGTGCGTCCACGTCTGGTGCAAGGGCCACTCCCGTCACTTCCATACCCTCCGCTCAGTCTGAAGGTTAGTATGAATAAATATAAAATATTTATTCATTTTACATATCCTTTAAGAATAAACATGACCTTCATGTAATTTTATCGATATTTATTTTCTCGTTGGAGAGGATGCGTCCACGTCCGGGTCACCGGCTGTTCCTTACCGGAGGAACTATCGTCCCGCTCGTGCTGCTGCCCAGGCCCAGACTCGTGCTTCTGTCGCCGGAGGTATATATCACACTTCAATTTTTGTTAAAACTTGATTTCTTAATACCACTTTGTCTTAATATTGATTGTCTTGATATTTCTTGTAGATGCAGGACATCCCCATCCCGAGAGGGAGACTCGAGGCCTGAATCGGTCCTACAGGCCAAGGCCCGACAAAGCTAGGGGAGAGGCAACATTCCCCCTCTTCTTTACCCCTGATTATCGCTATACCGGCGATTATGCCGAGAGGTTCGGCCAGTATATGGGGGATAAGAGCCGCCTTGTGAAGAAGTATCCACTTCACGTTGAGTGGGGCGACCAACACCGGCGCTCATTTGGCCTCTTCTGGGATCAGGCTCGGGTATTAATATATATTTTCATTTGACTTATCCGATATATTTATTATTATTTAAAAATTGCAATTTAATAACATTGTTTTTTTTGTATTTGTGGTTGGATTACGACTTTCAGCCTGTACCCGACCCTGATCACCCTGAGAGAGTGCTCGATCTTCATGCTCTGTACTATGGCCTGATGAAGAACATGCAATCAAAGGTCCGATACAATAGGAACGAGCTGAAGATAGACTATTATTCCCTATGGATGGCGACCCCCGAGGCAGAGAGAGCGGCTCTCCTACATACTCCGGCCTTTGCGAGAGTCGACGTAGATACATGGCCTCTCTTGTGCCAATATTTCGACTCTCGGCGCAAACAGGTTTGTATTTTAAATGTAATTCATTGTTTAGTATATAATTTATTTTTTTGTGTTGCTTAATTAGAAAACTAAATCTGAATGTGTTGTGCAGAAACAGTCCAATAAAAATAAAGAGAATAGGAAGTCGATGAAGAGGGGTCACCCCACTTATACAGGTGGCTCGAGAAATATTACTCGTGCCATGGAGGCATCGGTAAATTAAAATAGATCTACTATGATATAATGTAATATTAAGAGTTATTTTATAATATACGTAAATTTTTTGCGAATTGCAGAGAGCTCAGACCCTGGAGCAGGGTGGTACACCGAGCGTGCTGACCGCGTATCTTGCCGTCCACGGCACCTCGACAGATCCCGCCACGAGCGAGCTTCGATTCCCCGACACCGCTACCCAGGAGTATTGCGTAAGTGTTAATATTTATTCTAACAGGTTTGAAATTTTTGTTTTGAAAAGTTCAAATTTAAATGATATACTTATATTTTACTAGTTAATGTGGGTGTAGGAGCGGGTGGTGGAGCAGGCGGAAGCATTGAGGATTGATTTTACTGGACAGAAGATCCGATGTTGCTGACCCCAGTCCTAGACGCCGCATACGGAGGACACCACAGAGGTTGGGACAGAGGCCGGGGACTGGATCCTAGCAGGGCCCATATGAGGTTGGACTCTACTCCGGCGGTTACTTCCCCTACCCCCCCATGAGCGACGTCTAGAGCAAGATGTTTCCACCTTGAAGACCAATGTCAGGGAGTTGAAGGAGATTATGGTATGTATACTACTTAATAGTAAAATATTATATCATATTATAGATAGTAACATATCCAATATTAGTAGCATGAGCTTATTTGGTTGTAGACTTAGTTTTGATTAATCATACTTACATAGTACTGTCTAATTAAAATAAACTACACTTTTCCAAACTAGATATCCAAACGAGGCCTAAGTCCCTAAGTATTCTTAGATTGGGGTTTCGCAATAACCTGATAATGATACAAATTCGACCGATACACAGTTCTTACTCATTTTTTACACACAAAAATGAACAGATGTGACGGGGTACTTCGGCTGTGGCTCCACATGCATCTCCTTCGGCTGCGGCTGCGGCTCCGTAAGCCACTACCTCGACTGGGTTGCGCAGATGACTCCTGCAGCTCCACAGCCCGCTCAGACTCCCGCACAGTCCGCTCCTTCATTGGTTGAGTTTTTGATGACTCAGGGCTGCACCGAGGAGCAGATGCGCCAGATTACGGCGTTTATCAGAGGTGGGGAGCTCGACCGAGCTAGGGTAGCTTTTTGTATATTTTAAGCATGTATGTACTTATATGATACATATTGTATATATTTTGGACGATATTGGTGGTGTTTGCGTGTTCACGATAATTTAGATTGATATCGTATTCTGTTTGTTGATTTTTTTTATATATTATGCGTAAGATGTTGATTATGAATACTACGGTATTTGGTTACATGTTGTATATACTATTGTGCCCCATGGCGAGGAAAAAACCGGAAGCTCTTTTTTTAAAAAAAACCATGATAATTTGTCCCTGCCGATTAATCCGTAGGGCCATATGTTACACCTACGGATTAATCCGTAGGTCCATAGTTTACCCCTACAAATTTATCCGTAGAGACAAAATATCAGGATAACTGATATTTTGCCCCTATAAACTCAGTAACAGGCGTTACACTTGCCCCTACGAATATATCTGTAGGGGCTTTTGTCTGTCCCTACAGATTACTCCGTAGGTGCCTAAAGATGGACCTACGAAGAAATCCGTAGGGGCTTATATCTGGACCTACGAATAACTCCGTAGGGGCATGTCTTTGCCCATACGGATTTATCCGGAGGGGCAACTATTTTATTTTATAAACCAATAAATTAAATAAATATTTTGGCCCTACGGAGTACATCGTAGGGACATATGTCCCTACGAAGTAAATCGTAGGGGCAATGATTAATCCGTAGAGGCATATTCAGGGCGAAGACTTGCACCTGCGGCCTTTTCACCTACGGTGTATTTTTGTGCCCCTACGAATATATCCGTAGGGGCAGTGAGTTGTCCCCACGGATTTATCCGTAGGGGCAACCCCTTATTGTAGTGGTGAGGGGTTATATTTTCTTTTCCCTTCGTTCGATTGTCTCGTTGTCGGGTTTCAGATCAGATATGACAGAAATGGAGAGGAGAAGAAATTTCAGAGTCAAGGTATTTTATTTTTTTCTCCTTTTGGGTTACGACAGAAAAAGGGTTAAGAAGTTAAGTTTTATTAAAATCCTATCAATCCTCTAAAATCATAACAATAAAAAAAACAGTCAAAATAAATATATCCTAATAACAAACAAATAAATTAAAATAAACAAATAAATTTTATTTTTAATTAAAAGAAATTTTTTCTCTTCTTTTAAAATACTAATAAATATTTGGCTATAAAAATATGGTATTAGTTTAAAACTTGGTGAATTAAAATAAAACTAAAATATTTCAATCGGGGTTCAAACACATGACCTTAAGGTTGAAACTCTTGCATTGAAACCAACTTAGCATACAAGGATTCTTGAAACAAGAATACTCTTTTAAAAATATAAATTTAATAAAAGAGCGGAAAGGATGATTGTTCGCCGCCGAAAGACGCGACCGGGACGTTGAGAACGTATGGCCTGAATTTTGGGGGCAGATGCTATTTGGATTTATCCGTCCACCTCCCCGAAGATGCCAAGTTGATTTATGGCACCGTGCATCGGAGGTTTGGACAGATACGGCCGTTGTAGCAGATTTCGTCAGATTCCCCCTCATTTACGAGGGGTTTTTGATTGTGAGGGTGCTCTCCCCTGCAGGCGCAAGCCCCTGCAGTTAATTACGTTACTGCATCGCGGTAACCACTTTCTCCTGCTCCAGAAGGTCACTTCATGTCGTGTGTGTTTTTTTTATTTTTTGGTTTCCCGTGGATTGTATACGGAGACTAATTTTTGTTGTCGCTCGTAGGACGGGGATTAGTCCAAATCCGTATTTTCTTAGATTTGGGGTTTGGTTTGATTTAAGGCTCGTTAATCTCTTTTGAGATCAAGATCAACGTAAATGTTTGTTGAGGATACGTTGGTCTAATTTTAGACTAAGATCTACTCAACGGGTGGTCAGGATCATTTAGATCCAACGAAAGAGTATTGGGCTCCTTCGTCATAGTTTAGGGACGTTGCGGTCCATTGGGTTTAAGGACATCGTAATCCATAAGTTTAAGGACCTCATAGTCCGTAAGGTTTAAAGACATCGTAGTCTAGTTTAAAGACATCATAGTCTGGTTAAAAGAAATCATAGTCTGGTTTAAAGACATCATAGTCTGTACGGTTTAAAGACATCATAGTCTGTGAGGTTTTGGTTTAACCGTTTGGGGATGCACCAAAAGTTATTGGTTATTGGGACCCTCCACCTCTCTGAAGACGTTGAAGAATTATAATGACATGTGTCAGAGGTATGAAGAGATGTATCCTTGAACCAATATTGGTTGGGAGATCTATACTCAGGTTTGGGACTAAGACCAAAAAAGATTGTGAGCACATAGGCTCGTTTAATCTGAATTGGAGACTTAAGGCTAATTTGGGCTCAGCCCACTCAGTTTTGAATAAAATGTTGAACATTTGTTTGGGCTCGGTCCCTTTTTATCCAACAATGCTGAGCATTGATTTGGGTTATGACACCCCTTTTTCTTTTTGTCTTTTACTGAGTGTTGAACACTATTTATTATGGCGCTGGGTTCTGTGTGATGAGTGTATAGCACTCTATGTCAAGAAGCGTCCAGGTAAGGAGCACGTGGCGCGCTTGGCGCCAACCAATGAGTGCAGAGCGCTCTTTATAAAAACAACGCCCACGTGAGGAGCATGTGGAGCGCTTGGCGCTTTGCGCTAACCAATGAGTGCAAAGCGCTCTTTATAAAAACAGCGCCCACGTGAGGAGCACGTGGAGCGCTTGGCGCTAAGCGCTAGACTTGGAACGCTGAAACGGTTCTTTGGCAGTTCTGGTCAGTTCTGTGCTCTGAGAATTAAATTCTGGTTTATAAGAGACTTTGTCTCATGGATTTAAGAACTGAGTTCTTCTTTATGAGGAGATACTATGATCTCTTTTGTTTTTCTTTATGAGAGACTTTGTCTCATGGATCTAAGAACTAAGTTCTTCTTTTTATGAAGAGAGATTTTGTCTCATGGATATAAGAACTAAGTTCTTCTTTTTATGAAGAGATGATATGATCTCTTCTGTTTTTGTGAAAGATTTTGTCTTATAGATCTATGATCTAGAAAAAGAACTAAGTTCTTCTGATGTGAGAGTTAAACTCTCAAATATGGAGGAGATGTTATGATCTCTATTCTTTTTATTTATCTTAAAGAAGGTTCTTCTTCTTAGAGCTTGCTCTTCTCTTTTTTTTTTTTTAGAATTTGAAGTTTTTAGGGAGGTTGTACAAGACTTGAAGTCTTAGGTCCTTTATATAGGGGAGGTTGATTTGTTGAATCAGTTAAGGAAATCTCTCATTGAGAGATCTCTGGTTGATTTGGGGATGTTTTCTACTATTAGATCTTTGATCCCAAGCCTTCTATTTTACAGAATATTTTCCTCTTGTTATTAACAAGATTGGGAAAATATTTTCCCATACAGAGATTGTTCTGTATCTCTATGATTTTTAATCACCATTGGATCATTGATCCAACGGTGCTCTGATTTACAGAGCACAATCTTTCTTATTTGGAAAGATTTGAGGAGCATTTCCTCAACAGAATTTAATTCTATAATTTGATTATTCATCATGTTCGTTGGATCTTTGATCCACGAGTGAAGAACATTTAGTTCTAGCGCCGGCGCTCTTGTGCTTTGCACGTGGGGCGTTGCCTCATAGTCTTTGACTCTTGGCGCCGGCGCACTTGGCGCCGGCGCTCTCGTGCTTTGCACGTGAGGCGCTACCTCAGAGTCTTTGACTCTTAGCGCTGGCGCTCTTGGCGCGAGCGCTCTCGTGCCTTGCACGTGAGGCGCTGCCTCAGAGTTCTTGACTCTTAGCACTGGCGCTCTTGGTACTAGCGCTCTCGTGCTTTGCACGTGAGGCGCTGCCTCAGTTCAAATTTCAAATTTTAAATAGAGCTTTGCTCTCTGATTGGGGGAAACAAATGCTCCCTACCGCTACGCTCACGTAGCTCACACGTGAATGCAGCGGTGGCAGCCTTTCCACCGTTGGATTGTCATGGAAGTCGGATCGACTTCCAACGCCTATAAATAGGGCCTTTAGTCCTTGAGATGACTGCTTGTTCATCTTTTTGTTTTCTTGTTCTTAAGAACTTAATTCTCCTTCAGAGCTGAGCTCTCTGCCTTAAGAAATTTCTTAGAGTCAAAACTCTGCCCAAATTTGGTAAGGATTGAACTTATTAACAGAGCTTTGCTCTTTTCAGATCGTGGATCTTAAAATGTTTTAGGGTTCTACCTATTAACAGAGCCATGCTCATCTTTAGATCATAGATCTTCACGATATAATCTTATTTTAGGGTGATTTTAACCCATGAACTGGAACATTGTTCATCTTCCAAGAAGAACTCTTAGAGTTTGTTCACAGATCTTGAAGATCTTGCAGTTTTTACTCTGCAAAAGCTTTGCTTTTTTAGGGTTTTTATGGATGATTCCATCATCTTCACAGAGCATAGCTCTTAAAATTTTTAGGGAATTTTATTCCTCTCATGATTAGAGTTGACAGATGTCACTCCTGTTTGTAAAGCATTGCTCTTTAGGGAGTTTAACTCCTTGGCCCGAGGGACCTCTCATTAAATGAGAATCCTTTTAGGATTTCCTATTTAATGAGTGATTGTCTCATCAATGATGAGCCGTCATCTTGATTTTATGGGTCCCCTCTGGTCCCTTTCCACTGCATTGCAGTGCGGTACAAAATTTAAAGTACCAAGTGTCAGAATTTTAACTATAGCCTTGACGGCTAACTCTTGTTCTTTTTCGCGCAGGTACTATGTCTTTTGACACTTCTTTCCCATTTGTTCGTCCGAAAATCGTATTCCCTGACGCACCCGTAGATAGGGAAGTCTTCGCACTGATTAAAGATCACGACCCGGAGCAAAAGTTTTTTTCATTTATGGGGGTCGTGGTACAATCAATCATCCGGGGTTGACGCAACTTCTCTTGTGCGGTGCCTTCGGAGCCCATTTCTGCGATCCACTACGCCGACTCGCCCCCAGTGAACTATGTCGTGGAGGAGCTTAACTGGACTTCGGAAGGTTGCCTTCAGCCATCTATGGCCGCGATACCCGTATAGCCACCGATGGCTTTGGATATTCTGGGGCGGCGTATATGTCAAGGAGAGTCACGCCCTTGGGGACAGCCGTACATGATAAGCTTGACTCCTCGCCATCCAGCCGGGTACTTGCAGTGGGCTCGATATATTTTGTCAGCCAAGAAATCGCTGATGCTAAAGCTTGGTTTGTACCCCGTAGTTTACGCGTCTCTTTTCCAGTATTCCACGCCCCCTGTATGGTGGGTCAAAGATTTCTTGGAACAATGGAATGTACTGACTCACACCTTCCATCTATCAGATCGGGAAGTTTCCATCTCTTTGGAGGAGTTCGTGGAGATCTCCGGCTTACCAGTCAGGGGAGAACATTATGAGGAGCTACTTCCTCCTAACGAGTGCATCTTCGCCACCAGATCAGTGATAATGGGCCTTTCCTCGGAGAATGCCATTCAGCACCAATTCCCAAGCTTGATTAAGGTGTTGAATATTTATGAGAGTCTATTTCTCGAATCCGGAAGCCATGGGGTTAACTTCATAGATTTCATCGCCCGTTTTCTCCGTCCAGAAGTCCTGTCGAAGGAAGCCGCGATATTCGCCAAACTCGATGATCCTTTTAGCTTTGGTTTAGACAACCAGCCGGCAGCGGACGCGGATCAGAGGAATTTCTTTCTCCCTGACTCCCCAGTCATCTCTTTCGCAGATCTCACAGCTTCCGACGTCGACGAAGAGGCAGTCTTTTTGGGGTTCCTCGGGCTATGGCTAAGCTGGTTTGTGCTCCCAATGCACCCTCGCTATATGAGGACATCCGTTTTCTACCCGGCTCACCGAATGGTTGTTGGGATGCTAGTGGTCGTCGGGGTCGCTGGGCTAGCTCATTTGTATCATGGCCTCAGCTTGGCGGCAGACACCACTCAGCCAGGGGTGCAGCCCGTAAACCTCCCTATGCATTATTTTACGTCGTGGATCCAACTTCATGTGCTCGGCGCTTTCAGAGTCCACAAGCGGCCTCGTTTCTACGACAGTTATAACTTCCCTCGGATTATGCTACTAGTTGACGCTTCCGCTTTGGAACCGACTCAGCGAGAGGCTCGGGGTCTGGTTCTCCGCCCGCGTACGGTCGGGGATGGCATGACCTTCGTTGATAAGGTCTTAACCATTGGCAAGGAATCCATAAAAACGGTGCAGCCGATGCGCGACACCTTCAAAGACGGGGTTTCTACCTTGAAAGATAGGAAGATTCTTCATTTATATTCGATCAAGCTGGGCTACTTGGTGTTCAGGCAAAATGACTCGGCGCTTTTCATGAGGTACAACCCGCACTGTTTTGCCCAGCAGTCGGGTTACAATCAGGGTGTTCCTCTCGAGGTCTTCTTGGCAGAACCGGTTGCTACTGAAGAGGGTATCTGGAGCGTATTGCACCACTTCATGCGCCAAAACACTGTATCCAACTTTTTGATTAGTGAACCGAGCTGGGTTCCAAAAGCCTTGAACTTACGTATGGCGTGGTACCAGCATGCGATGGGTGCTGTTATCAGGGATGAAAAGCGGTTGTTGCTCGATCGCAAGGGTGCAGCCCCTGCTGGTAATCCAGTCGTTCTCCTAAAGCGACGGACCATCGTTCGTCCTCCCTTGAGAGAAGATGTTGCGGTTGTGGTCCCGCCTGCCTTTCCTAATAAGCCTCTACCTCGTGTGCCTGTAGAAGCGGTAGCTGCAGCGTCTCTCGAGTCTGGCGTGGGTACGGAGATCGGGACTCGTCACCCAAAGTTGCCCGCCAAGCGCAAGCTCCTGTTGCCGGCTGCCGGCGTCCTATCACAGAAAAAGAAGAAGTCATTATTTTCCGTGGACGTTGCATTCGGCCAGGAGCCCCATGCTCCCTACAGCGAAGGCTTATGTGAGTACGGGACCAATGAGGGTCTATGTATCGCGCCTGCGGATGATACTGATCTTCAAGCCGCCCTTGTGGCTTCCGAGTGACTGGCTTGCGATGAAGCAGCACTGATCACTATTGCACAGTCAGGTAGACTTCAGTCGTATCTTTCCGCGGTTGTCTTTTTTATTATGCTTTTACTGAAGCTTTCTTCTTCAACAGGTATCTGTGCCGAAGAGGCTCTCGCGGCTTCCCTCAAAACATTTGAAGAGGAAGAGAGGCTCCGTGCTTCTTTGGGCCTTGGTATATTTCGGCTCATTGTGCCTTCATTCCATTTTTCTTTATTCATGGTTTGACCCTCTCTTTTTTCTTATTACAGGGACTACCTTGACTCCGGTTATCCCGAGTACGATGCCGATCTCAGGTGGTGATGCGGCGACGCTTCCAAAGCCAGCTGTGGTGGCACCAGCTCTTCCATCATCCCAGCAGGAGGCTTTGCTGAAGCAGCAGATGACAGACATCGTAACGGCTTTATAGGCAGAGCTTGGTTCGAACGATGACGTCCCTTTGACGGAGGTCTTGAGGAGATCGCTTCTCATTGCTAAGGCCGAAAAGAAGCATAGGAAGCGTGCAGCAAAGGAATGTGACGCCGCTTTGGTTGTAGGTGCAGGCTTAAGCACTATTCCATCTGTCGCTATTCCTCCAGAGGACGCTCCAGCTGCCCTGTCTACCGCCCATAGACAGGTTGCGCGTGCAGCTCGGGAAGAAACCGAGAAGCTGCCCGAAGGTAACGTAACGCTGAGTCTTTTTTTGGAACTCAATCTTCAAATCCTTATATACCATATCCTGCAGGGCCAAGTATTAGCGGTGAGGTGGCAGGTGAAAATACGGCGACCACAGAGACCGAAGTGGCTACTCTCTCTCGGGAGTCTGGGACTATCCAGACTACTGCTCTTTCTCCCTGCGGTTCCCCAGTATCGGCGGGCATCGTGAGTGTCACGATGGCCCTCGTCGAATCAGGGGACAAAGCCACGGGCACCGAAACTATTCCACTGAAGGAGAGCGAAGAAGCCGCTGCGCCTGGTGATACTTCCGTCGCGGTTTTGGCTGATGACCCATCAGGTAGGTCTTGGGTCGCTGTTTACATTTTGTTTCGCAAACCCTTTCAGTCCCCTCTGATGACATTTTGTTCATTTTGAGTGTAGGTGTGGTGAACGCTGAGGTTGTGCCACCCGAAAAAGCGTCACCAGTCGCTGCTCTGACTCTAGCCGTCCCTTTTGTCTTCTCCCGTGTCCTCTCGGATGTTGGAAGGTATGGATTTGCGACTTATTTGGTTTAACTGTAGATATTCTCTTCCTTGTATTGACAGCATGTTGTCGCAACTTTGCAGGAGTCCTTTTTGACCATTTGTACCAGGTGCTGAACCCGCATTTCTCCTTCCAGTCAGAGATTGCCCTGCCTGCTGGTGTCTGTGAGTATAGTTTTTAACAGACATCCTTTCCTTTCTTTTATGGGCAACCAAGTCATTGCTAATTCTTCGTTGAATTGATTGCAGCGTTACAGATTGGAGGACGGGACGAGAGAATAACCGCGCCTCCGGTACTCCCAATTTTGCCACCTGCCACAGCCAGTATAGTAGAGTCCATCACTCATGTATTTTCTTTACCTCTTGAGTCGACTTTGACCCTAACTTGTTTTGCAGCAATCACACCGGTTCCTGCTCCCTTTGAGTCTCGTATCTCAATGCCGGCATGGCCCTTTGCTAGGCGTCCGTCTTCCAGAGGCGCTGCGACTAGCCTGCGGATGCTGAGCGAATTCGTCGAGAATCTTGACGCCGAGACCCTCGCATTCACTGCAGATTTTGCTGCTGAGGTTAATCCCATTCTGGCGACTCTCGGGAACTTCCATAGCGAAGGCGTCGTCGAGTCTTGGGTTAATTACTGCAAGAACATCAAGGCCTGCCTGCATGAGATTGAGCTCAAGCGTCCTGCTCCGGAAGTAATAGTTTTGAACTCTCAGCGGGCTGCATGGGTTGAGTAGAGTGTTCCTTTTCTTTGCCATTTTGAACAAGAGGTGACCTTAAGGCGAAAGGAACGTGAGGCGACTTCAAGCGAATCTGCCCGGCTACGCACCCAAGTTGAAGTGAATGCTGCGCAGCTGAAAGCTATCTTTGAGGGCCTCCAATGATGTATTTCTGACGGGCTGATACTGAGGCAGGAGCTCAACTCCACGGAGTGGGTTACGCAGAGTCGTGAAGCTGTTCAGCGGGAAATCGATGAGAAACTTTCATCCTGCTTGCAGCAACGGGCTCGAGTCGAAGCGGAGTTGGCCGCAGCGACTGATCGTGAAAAGGAATTGAGAGGAGTGCGAGAGCGGCTTGCTGATTTTCTAAAAACGCCTCCTTCTTAGTATCCATCTTTGTATCAATCGAAAATTTGTAATCTATGGATAACATGCCTTTATTCATTTTTTTATTCTTTTGTATGATGTCTCTTGTACTCAATTGAATTCATGAATAAAAGACACACATTTTTATCTCTTATTATCGCTTTCTTTTCTCTTCTGTGTTGTTGTCATGTTACTCTAGCAAGTGTAGCTTGTAGATGATAGATAACAATTCATCTTGAACTCTTTGTAGGGTAGCGATGGCTTAGGAGACAGGGTTAGGATCTGCTACCTAAGACTTTTCAACTTTATGAGCCATGAGGGTCTCATAAAGAATTTTCTCCCTGCGGGTCGAGAGGATCCCGTAGGTGTATTTTCTCCTTAGGGGTCGTGAGGACTCCTAAGTGCGTTTTCTCTTAAGAGTCGTAAGGATCTCACAAGAGAATTTTCCCTTTACAAGTCGAGAGGACTTGTAAGTGGATGTTTCCCTCCTCGTCGATATTCGACTTCGGAGAGTGTGGCCCATAGATAGTCCATCTTGACCTCCTTGCAGGGCAGTGATGGCTTAGGAGATAGGGTTAGGATCTGCCACCTAAGACTTTTCAACTTTATGAGTTATGAGGGTCTCATAAAGACTTTTCTCCCTATGAGTCGTGAGGATCTCATAGGTGTATTTTCTCCTTAGGAGTCGTGATAATTCCTAAATGCATTTATTCTTGAGAGTCGTAAGGATCTCACAAGAGAATTTTCTCCCTTACAAGTCGAGAGGACTCATAAGTGATTGGTGAATTGATTTGTTTTCGAATCGAAGCATTGCTCCGATGGGGAGGTCAAGGGTTGACGTGTTTCCGAGATGGAGGTCACTGGCTGACGTATTTCCGAGACGGGGTCATTTGCTGACGTATTTCCGAGACGGGGTTATTTGATGACGTGTTTCCAGGACGGGGTCATTTGCTGACGTATTTCCGAGACGGGGTCATTTGCTGACGTATTTTTGAGACTGGGTCATTTGATGACGTATTTCCGAGACGGAGGTCGTTTGCTGACGTATTTCCGAGACAGGGTCATTTGCTGACGTATTTCCGAGACGGGGTCATTTGATGACGTATTTCCGAGACGGAAGTCGTTTGCTGACGTGTTTCCGGGACGGAGGTCTTTTGCTGACGTGTTTCCGGGACGGAGGTCATTTGCTGACGTGTTTCCGAGACGGGGGTCATTTGCTGACGTGTTTCCGAGACGGGGTCATTTGCGGACGTGTTTCCGAGACGGGGTCATTTGATGACGTGTTTCCGAGACGGGGTCATTTGATGACGTCTTTCCGAGACGGGGTCATTTGATGACGTAATTCCGAGACGGGGTCATTTGATGACGTATTTCCGAGACAGGGTCATTTGCTGACATATTTCCGAGGCGGGGTCATTTGCTGACGTATTTCCGAGACGGGGTCATTTGATGACGTGTTTCCGAGACGGGGTCATTTGCTGACGTATTTCCGAGGCGGGGTCATTTGCTGACGTATTTCCGAGACGGGGTCATTTGATGACGTGTTTCCGAGACGGGGTCATTTGCTGACGTATTTCCGAGATGGCATCATTTGCCAATTTGTTTCGTTGTCTGCGGTGTCGGGGTTGACTTGTTCCGCTTTTGACGGTGTCAGGTTGACTTGCTCCGCTTTTGACGGTGCCAGGTTGACTTGCTCCATTTTTTACGGTGTCAGGTTTGAGTTGCTCCGCTTGCTGCGATGTCAGGGTTGACTTGCTCCGCTTTTGACGGTGTCAGGTTTGACTTGCTCCGCTTTCTGACGGTGTCAGGGTTGACTTGCTCCGCTTGCTGCGGTGTCAAGGTTGACTCTAGGTTGTCTGTGGACCGTAGAGTCTTGGAACTGGAGACTTTGCCGTAGCTCCGATTGGTGATGCCACGTCCGTATCCTGCTAGAATAAGGAGGAACACCGTTATTGGTCTCTAGGCTGTAGATGTTGCCACTGAGATCTGACTCTCCCTTTGACAGAGTCTGATGGGGAAATGTGGTTCCCTTTTCGTTTATGCCCATGGATTGTATACAGGGGTCAGTATAGACTTACCTTTAGGGCGAAAGTTTCATTCTTTCATCATTTTTTTATTTCTCTCTGCGGTGCTCTATCATTTCAGCTTTTTATATCGCGAAAGTCGCGATTGCCCAATCATTTCGGCTATTTTTCGCGGTGCCCCATCATTTCGGCTATATTTTTTTTTACTCGTTACTTTTTATTGCAAGTTGCCCAATCATTTCGGCTATATATATTTTGTATTTTTGGCTCGCTGATTGTGTTGCGAGTATGGACCTGAGATCTGATACCAATCATAGCATCAGCATCGCTGCGACTGGAATATTGCCAAGAGCGAATCATCACTTGTCGTGAAAGGACTTGGAATTTTTTACCGATTTAGGCATCAGCATCGCTACTGTTGGGATGCTAGGCACGCGCACGAGGGTCTACGAGGCATCAACCATGCCCGAATAAAAATTTAGCCGTGCCGAACAACCCGAATACGGAACTTTAAACTAGAGATTAGGCGAAAACAAGCATGCTAAACAATTTAACACTAAGTGAGAGGGATTACAACCTTTATAGATCCGGTCCTTCACTTCATATGCTCCGTGTTGTGGTCCCTTCGCTGCGATCATCGGGATCCGGACTCTCGAGAGGTTCCACGAAGAGAAAGACGCAACCTTTGCTTCCGATCTTCGATACTAAGATGATCTACCTTGAAGTTTCTTTAACACAAGCTTACACTCATGAAATGATGTGAACACCCTCATCTAAATGGCAAGGGAAGATGAGGATGATGAAGTAGGATTTTTTGCTCTCTTTATTTATATTTTTCTCACAATTATTCATCACCTTTGAAAAATCAAGCAAGCTTATTCTTGAAAAGAGAATGAAGAAGAAGATGAACAATAATAGAATTGTGATGAATAATAAAAGTTATCATAATTATTTATGCAACCATGGTTCACTTAACCATTGTAGAGAGTTTACTAGGGTTAGGGTTTGGGTTAGGTCAAAGGGTGAGTCATGGATAAAGATCAACACAAATATCTTTATCATGACAAAGTAAAGCTTCTAGAATCAACTAGAAAGTTTAACCCTAATCCAAACCCTAATCATGTTTAAACTCCTCTAATCATGTTGCATTAATAATTATAATATGTTACAATATTATATATCACATATACAATATTTATTGTAACAAAATAAAATAATACATTTAACATATATCGCATATATATCAATGTATTACCCGAGTGAGAAAAAGAATCTTTTAGTGAGCAAATATTAGTTAATGCAATTTAATATATCAAATATATTATTATACATTAAATTATCGAATCAACACTTGATCCGACAATCCGGCTATATCGCATATAACCGACTAATATTTATCCGTACCGATTCATCGAATCAACACTTGATCCGATGACCCGGCTGATATCAAATATCGCGAGAATAGAATACGGTATCACATATCGCATTATCCTCGGTCCCGCACATATCACATATGTGCTCCTACTCCGTTTTGCCTGAGTCAAGAAACCTCTGTGTAGGACTCTAAAGAATCGTCAATACGCCGGCAGTAGGTGATGATCATATCAAACACCCACAAGCTGCAAGCGGTCAGCTAAACGTAACAGCTACCCAGGTATTGAGCGCTCAGAAGATCAACAAGCAAGCCTGTAACTTCTCCTGTGAATCCAAACAGTAACACTCCCGTACAGTCCGGTCTCGTCGTCTGATATGTTGCATATCTCGCCTAGGGGTGGTAAACGTCAGACCCCAGTAGCTCGATAAGTCGTGTCGATATGAGGTCTATAACAGTTCAAGAAACTACTGATAACACTTACCAGTAAATCTCAGCAACCCTGGCCAGGGATTTCCGGTTATAGCCAATCGAACACAGCACAACATCAACTCCCTATACCGGGAGAGACGAATCCCCTCCTATCGCTCATTGCCTCCATGTGATTCGGGACTGTACCCAAAAGCCATCTTTTTGCATGCCCTCTTGGACGTGGTATGATGGAAATCAAAGCACAGTGGGAATCACACAAGACTCTATGACGATCTCGGGTCAACAGACTACTCTGTACCAGTGTCACCGGAGAACTGCCATCTGACGTATGGTATAATACCATCTGGGAGTTCTCGGCGAGTCCGTCCAGTGTACCCAGTCTCTACTGAGCACCCGTACACCATCTTTGATGTCAAACACCGATGGATATGGGATCATCCATCGCCTATCATATGGGTCAAGATGCGTATACGCTAGTCTACTCTGGTGTATCGATGCCCTGTCTCGATACACCCTCGACTAGGAACAGTTATAGGATGTACTCGTCGACTACCGTGGCCCCACTAGTATGATCTCATCATAGTCCCAATAGTCGAGTACAGATCCTAAGGGCTTTATCAACATGTAATATAGAGACAATCAGAGTACATGTTAAGATAAAGTACAACCAGATAGCATACTATCATGTCGAGCAAGAAAGTCCTCCCTATATATGTCCTAGCATCCACTACAATATACATCGTATGTACAGTAATGGCCTCTAGGGCATACATATAACTAACAGCTACCGCTGGAATGCTGCCAGGAGCGAATCATCATTTGCCTTTGCTGATTGGAACAAAGGTGGCTTAGCAAACAGGGTTAGGATCCTGCTGACTAAGCCTTTTGACTTCATGAGCCGTAAGGGTCTCATAAAGGTGTTTCTCCCTACGAGTCGTGAGGATCTCGTAGGCGTGTTTCTCCTTAGGAGAATCATAAGGATTCTTAAGTGTATGTTCTCTTATAAGTCGTAAGGATCTTATAAGAGTGTTTTCTCCTTATAAATCGAGAGGACTTACAAGTGTCGTTTATCACGTGAGGACATTTCGCACCATTGGTGGAACTTGGTGGGGGAGACGTTTATTTGTGCCCGTGGATTGTATACAAGGGTCAACATTGAACCACTTGTAGGGCAAACTGGGGAATGTGGTGGCTTAAGAACAAGTTCAGATCCCTGTAGCTTAAGGCTTTTGAACCCTATGAGCCGTGAGGGTCTCATAAGGGGATTCTCCTTATGAGTCGTGAGGATCTCGTAAGTGTAATTTCTCCTTAAGAATCGTGGGGATCCCTAAGTCTGTTGCTCCCTTGTGAGTCGTAAAGACTTCTCTCCAATCCTTAACCCTTCCTTGGTCTTTTATTTGTAGGGCTTAGTCTCTTCCTTTTCTTCAGACGACTCCGGGGATACTTCCGCTGGTGCAAGAACCTGACGGTTTTGTACAACGATCCTCACGTCATCGAGGATTTCATCAGCCGGTTCTTTAGCGAGCATGGCTAACGCATCCGCCTTGCTATTTTCCGCACGCGGTATGTTTCCCAGGGCATAGGAAGGGATTTGAGTCAGCAATTGCTGCACTCTCTCACCGTACTTTACCAACTCTGGTTTGCATGTTTGATAGTTGCCGTTTACTTGGCTAACGACCAGCTGGGAGTCTCCGTATATGAGGAGGTTTTCGATTCCCATGTCGACAGCGATCTCAAGACCTGCTATCAAAGCTTCATATTCTGCTTCATTGTTTGTCCTCGGCTCTATTAAGGAAAAGGCAAAGCGCATTATCCCTCCTTGTGGATGTTGGGGTCAAAATTTGCATCCCGGTTGACCAAGTCAAAGTCAAGGTCAACCCCAAGCCAGGTGGGCCCAAGCCCAGATCAAGCGGGCATATGCCCAAGTCGAGCCCGCGGCCAGCCTCCCCATGCCAACATAAAAATCATGTAATAAATAATTTTAATGTAATTTTTTATGCATGAATGGACATAAAGCCAAATTTTTGTAAAGCTCATGGCTTATGTGCAAAAAGAAATGGCACATGAGCCATGGGATGAGCAAACTGCCATTTTGTAAAGCCCAAGGGGCTATATGCAAATGTGTAAGCCTATATATAAGGCAGCATGATGATGAATAAAGCATACACTTTTTCATTCGCTCAAAAATCTAGGGTTTGTGCCTCCTTCTTCTCCTTCCTCAAGGTTCCAAACCTTCTCCTTTCCTTTGAATTAAATCAAGAGTTTTACTCTTCCTTTTCAAAAACCAAATAGTTTTTCACTGCAAAACCCACAAAGGGGAGCTCAGATCTTCCATTAGATCTCAAAAGGGGGGAGACTTTTAAGTCTCACCCCCTTTTCTCCAAGATCCAGCCGATCAAGAGGAGGAAGAAGGAGACCCATCTCCAAAAATCCAACTTTGGACAAAATCCCAGTCAAGAGAATATCCAAGACTCAAGAGAGAAGAACCTCTGAAGATTTTTAGGGAGTTCAACTCCAAGACCCAAATCATCAAAGGAGTTTAACTCCTAATCCAGATCCTTATGAGTTTGACTCCAAATCTAAATCTTTTGGAGTTTAACCCCACTCAAAATCCTCGTTTTGGAGTTTAACTCCTATTTCTGGGGTAAAATCCCCTCCTTTCACTAGCGCCCAAAGTGCTAGCGCCCGAGCGCCTAAAGCGCTAGCGCCCGAGCGCCCAAAGCGCTAGCGCCCGAGCGCCCACGCCCGAGCGCCCACGCCCGAGCGCCCATGTGCCAGGCAGGTGGGGCGCTAGCGCCCAAAGCGCTAGCGTCCGAGCACCCAAGACGCTAGCGTCCGAGCGCCCGCGTGCCGGGCACGTAAGGCGCTAGCGCTCGAAGCGCTAACGCCCGAGCACCCACGTGCCGAGCACGTGAGGTGCCAGCGCCCAAGTGTTGGCGCTCACGCGTCCTTTGGACGCCATTTTCCCCCCATTTTTACACACACTCCACACTAAAAATACCTCCCCCGTTAAAAAAAATTCTAACGGGGCGCTGCTCCGCACCCCGCAAGGGGGCTGCTAGCCCCCTTGACCCCCAGCCCGCTATCCGGGTAGCGGGACCCCCGTAAAAACTCTGCGGGGCCTCGATATATCCAAAACCCCTTTTCAAAACACAACACACGTACACTGCAAATCGAGTTCGCATGACCTGTTTGACCCGTTAATCAGAGGTTCTCTCGCTCCAAAGGCGAGGGGTTATTAACGGTAGCTTGGTCCGTGACTGCCGGAGGTTCGGATCCCCACAAATCAATAAACCCCAGCCTACCCAAGGCAGGGGGAATCTGCAATGCACCTGACAAGCGCGCGCGCATTTCCATTTCAATGGAGTGACGAAAAACACCCTACAGTGGAGTCATGAAAATGAGGCCTACTCCAGATCTGATTATGGGGGAGCTGTGCTTTCGCTTCTTCATGGAAGATGCCCCATCAAAATAGAGTTCCCATCAGGTATCACTCTCTCCTCTCTCCCCTTCGATCATGTCAAACGCGTGCTCGTCTGGCAGTTCGCAATTTAGGGGTGAATAGGCAGGTATCGGATGCTCGGCGAGGAAGTCGGCGATGGCCTGGCCTTTCACTTCCTTGAGAGGTCGGTATGTTATCAATAATTCCATTAAGAGTAGGGCCCATTTAGCGAGCCGTCCCGTTAGTATGGCTCTTGACATCAAATATTTGAGAGGATCCACTTTTGATATGAGGTGGACCTCATGCGCCAAAGCATAATGCCGAAGCTTCGTTACCGCGAAGATTAACGCCAGGCGGTGTTTTCTGATGGGGGAATAGTTGTTTTCTGATGGGGGAATAGTTGTTTTCTGATGGGGCAATAGTTGTTTTCTGCCCCCAGGAGAACTCGACTAAAATAGTAGAGGGCCCTCTCTTTCCCTTGGTCGTTCTCTTGTGCCCATAGCGCGCCTAAAGAACCTTCAAGGGCTATTGTGTACAGGATGATAGACTTTCCATTGACTGGAAACGTCAGCACCGGCGGATTCTACAGGTATTGCTTGATTTCGTCCAGTGCGCTTTGGCATTTGCGATTCCAAACGAAAGGGGTCCCCTTCTTCATCAGGTGACTGTAGGGACGGCATTTGCCGGAGAGATTGGCTATGAATCGCTGCATATACGCGAGCTTTCCTTGGAGAGACCACAATTGCTTGAGAGTTCTTAGCGAAGGCATTTCCATAATCGTCTTGATCTTTGACAGGTCTATTTATGCCCCGGTGTCGTACGATGAATCCTAGGAATTTGCCCGAGGAAACTCCGAACGCGCATTTGAGAGGATTCATCTTCAGGTTGTATTTCCAAAGGCGCTGAAACACTATCTTCATATGCTTCCAATGCTCCTCGTGCGATTTGCTTTTCACCACGAGGTCGTTAATATAGCATTCGACGATTTCATGTATGATAGGTAGCGCCGGCGTTCTTCAGACCGAAAAGCATCATTTTGTAGCAGAATATGTTCAGGGGAGTCCGGAAAGCGGTATGCTTCTGGTCTTCGGGATGCATTTTTATTTGATTGTACCCTGATGATCCGTCCATGAAGGAGAAGACTTCGTGAGTGGACGTGTTATCTATCATCAGCTCGGTAACTGGTACGGGGAAATCATCCTTCGAGCAAGCTTTGTTAAGGTCCTGAAATTCCACGCAGATGCGCACTGTCCCATTTTTCTTCATCACCGGAACGATGTTGGTGATCCAGTAAGGGTACTGAACTTCTTGGATGAAGCCGGAGTCGATTAGCTTCTTGACTTCGGCATTGATACTCATCTCAAATTCGATCCGCATTCTTCTTGGTTCTTGTTTGACTGGCTTGACGTCTGGAGATATCGCCAATTTATGCACCGCTATTTCTAGATCTAGCCCCGGCATCTCGGAATAGTTCCATGCGAAACAGTCTTTATACTGCATGAGCATGTCTTTTAGCGTAACCACCTGTTCTTTAGACAGCAACTCACTGACGAACGTTGGCCGCGGGTCGTTTGGCGTCCCCAAGTCAATCTTTCTTAGGTTATCCACAGTAGTGTGTATCCCATCTTCCAACTCTTTTGGCGTCGGTGGAAACTCTGAGATCAACTCATCTTCATCCTCATTTTCGAAGCATCAGGAGAGGTCGTCCATATTCTCGGGCGCTCCTTCTTCTGACAGCGTTATCACGTGACAGGTACGAGATCGTTTCCAAGACTGATGTTGATCTAGTTCTACTCTCGCCATATATGTTGCTTTTGGCATATGCCTTTGCGGTGGGGATACCCTCCAACTGTTGGATAGAGCGAACATGCCGAGTTGATATTGGTCTTCGACCCAGTTCTTGAAGGTGAAGCGGTCTTCAAGAGGATGTCCGATCACCCGATGATAGGAGCAATAATCCGGGTGATGGACCTCGTTTGCTTGACCAGGGTGCTTGGATTCCGGGAGCATAATCATTTGATATTTTAGGACGAGGTCTAAGATTCTCCTTGTCTTTTCTCGAGGGAAAGAATATGCTCGACCCATCTTTTTCATTAGCTTTTCTTGATCGCGTGTCCTTTTGGATCCGTTTTGCCGCTGTCGAACGTTTTTTCCGTTCTTCAACTTGCCTTTGCCTCAGCATCGGGCCTTTTTCTTGTCTTGGGAATGCATGGCGGGCTGAAGGCAGAAGGCATTGTCATCCTCCGTAGCCTGTTGAAGGAGACGTTGCGTCTTGGCTTTCTTGTAAATGGCCATTTCGCGGCTGTGGTCCTTCCGAACCTTTTGACTCGCTTCCTGTACTATCTTGTCCATTCATTCTTCAAATAATGGACTTGGCATTTTCATGGCAGGACCGCATTCTAATTCAAGTGTCGGCGTCTTTTAAAAGAGCATCCTCTTCTTTATCAAGGTCCCTTATGACATGGCAGCCATGGAACTGCTCCCGTTTCTTGGACTGGATATATCCAAGCCTGATCGTTTCCATTTTTCCATTGGGCAATTTTCGCTGATTTCCGGGGACGTTCCAGATCCTGTTGTAGAATTGGGCATATCGCGCGGTCTGCTTCAAGGGTACGCCTTGGCATCTCAATAACCTTTTCAATCCCTCTGCGTAATATCTGGACAACCGGATTGGTTGGAGCCTATCAAGCGCTGGTTCGGCACCACGCCATACTTCTCTTTCGAGTTTAGTCACCGTGGATCGATAGAATAGGATCGCCTTTTCACCTTTTCGCCTGGGAGGGACGTAGAATGTCTGCAGCTCTTGCACGCTATATGTTTCAAGCGCATCAAGTTCTCTGTAGTGCTGTCGCGGAACCATGGCGATCTGCAAACTCTGATCATCTCTAGTGAGGGCCTGTGCTGATGGACGGACCGAGAACACCGCGTTGACATCGTCTTCAGAATCACTGCCAAAGACCAGAATAGGGGTAGATGATCCTAGCTTGTTGCATTGAGACAGTCCTGAATAGACTATCTCTTCTTCCTCCTCGGTATCGCTTCCGAAGACCGGAATGGTGGTGATAGCTTTTTGCTTATTCTCCGGTTTATGGCATCTTTCCGTGTCCTCAAAGTCTGGTAGGAAATACTTTGCATCTTCGTACTTTCGGACTTCATTCACGGAGAATGGGTTCAGCTCCCCTGTCACGGTATACTCGAGACCATCTTTGAAGTACTTCATACACTGATGTTGTGTAGAAGGGATGATGTTGTACTCGTGTAACCAAGGACTGCCGAGCAAAGCGTTGTAGAAAGTCTTGGCGTCAATGACATGAAATTTGATGTCAGTGACGAGCAGCCCAAAGCGTAATGTCAGTATCACAGACCCGAGCGTCCGTGACGACTGGGAGTCGAACCCGGAGATAGTGATTTTATCCCGAGCGAGATGTTGAATGCTCATGCAGATTTCTTTTAGCACCCTCGCATTCAGGAGATTGACATAGGATCCGTTATCAACTAAGATCTTCCCTATCTTAATGTCATGGCAGTAGCCAGTGACATACAGGGGACGGTTGTGCTCACACGTTCCGAGGAGGAGATCTTCATCGCCGAAAGTGATGTCAGCTGCGTGCACTTCTTCCAGCTCGTCCTTCATCTTTTCTTCAGCAAGGAAAGCTTGGAATTGGTCGGGCTCTTATAGTACCTTGATCAGAGAATCTCTCGCCTCTTTAGATAGCAGAAGGGCATCGAGAATGCTTAGCTTCGAGGGTATCTTCCTCATGTATGCTAGAACGTTATAATCCACCTTGTTTTTCTTGGGCGAGTCCTTGGTTGTCAACTCTTCGACGACTCGATCATCGAGGGCGATATCCTCAGGGACTTTTTCCTTCCCCTTATCTTTTTTGTTCGATCCTTTATTTGTAGGTCCAAGATTCTTTTCAGGCAACGTACGATTGCGCAGCTGAATATTCTCACAGTCCCTCATCTCTTCCTATTTTCCTTAGGTAGATTCTTTGAAGAGAGGGCCGAGGGCTATTTTTTCGTCAGAGTCGCTTCCAAAGGTGAGAACTTGAGATCTCTTGGTGTCAACCACGTGAAAGTTGCCGGCGCCTCTTTTACGCTCATCTGTCGTGCTTCTCTGTTCCCGACGAGCCTTGCGCTTCAATCACCTGACGTGTTGTCGGTGGGCAACATATCCCTGCCACCAATTTTTAAAGGCCATGCACTCTTCGGTAGGGTGTGCAATTATCTGATGGTATAAGCTGTAGTTAGGATGTACGTCCGCCACGTCAAGGCGTATACCGCCAGGAGTATTTCCTTTGGAAGATGGCAGCTTCATTCCCATTGGCAGGGCTTTAGCAAACCGTTTCCTTTCCTTAAGCTTGCTTTTGTCTGTCACGGACGTGCTTCGATCTGGTTGGAGTGCTTCAACCTTTTCATCCTGTCACCGACGTTTGGCTTTTTCGAATATGGCCATTTCACGCTCTCGATCAGCTTTGCTCTTCTGACGGGCTTCGTTCAGAAACATGCCAATCATCTCGTCTGCCGATTCCATGAGCTCCGGTTCTGGATCTGCCCCCAGTTTCTCTGCAATAATAGCTTCTTTGCCATTTATTGACGAGTGAGAGATCATGTGGCGGCTTGCCGCATAATCCTCGGGCTTTTCTGAAGAATCGTCTCCTTCACTAGCGTTATCGTCTTCATTCTCAAGAACATGCTTGAAGAATTCGTCCAATGTAATTAGGGTACGTGCCTTCTGGTTATATTCTTCCAGTGCATCGATGTATTTCTGCAAACCTGTACGGTTGTCGTCGGGTTGGATGGGCTTCTTGGCCTTCTTCTTTTTCTTTAAAGACTTCGGAGGTTTGGCCCAAAGGTTTTGTCCACCATCATCAACTTTCAGCGTTGGGTGCGGTTTCAGCATCCCATCAATAATCTCAGGCTCCAGTGGGCTCTTCCACCTAATCGCCGGACATGCCTGAAGGTCCTTCAGCATTCTTTTAGTCCTAGCTGAAAGGGCCACCTCCTATGGGGCTTCCTCTATAAGTGAGTATGATGTCCCCGGCATGTCCACCTTTTTAGGAGCGTGCGGTTGTGGCGGGTTCACCCTCCAGTTTTCGGACAGTGTGAACTTACCCTGTTGGTACTGTTCTTCGATCCAACTTTTGAAGATGTAACAATCTTCGATTGGGTGACCCAATATTCGGTGGTAAGGACAATAATTGGGGCTGTTAACGTCGCCTGATTACGTTGGGCATCTCGGCTCTGGCAGAGTGATGAGCCTGTTGCGCAGCGCTAACTCGAATAATCTCTTCGTCTTATCCCGAGGGAACGAGTAAGGGCGTCTCATCTTTTCTCTGAATGATCATTGTTTATCATTTTGGTGAGCAACCGGCTTTGGACCACTCGGTTGTTGCTGAGCGTTGGCGACGAAGGTCGCTTTCCCTTTCCCCTTTTCATTCCGAAAATCTTTTTTCGAAGAGGACAGTCTATGGCCCATCTGGTCCATTTAGGCCAGCTTGTCGATCAGGGCCTGGAAAGTGGTCGGCTTGAAGAACATCATGAATTGGGAAATAGTTGCCTGATGGTCAAGGGTACCCACGAACATGCCCACGGCAGGAGCTTCCTCTATGCGCTGTTCACACTTTGACCATAGGTTCCGCCACCGGATGGCGTATTGAACCCAGGTTTCTCCCGGCTTCACTCTGGCGTTGATCAATGCCGTGATCGGGGTACGTTCGCTGGCGCTTGCGAACCTTTGTGTAAACAGTAGCTTCATTTCTGCAAATGTCTTGACAGAGTCATTCGGGAGCTCGGAGTACCATTCAAAGGCCGTCTCCGCCAAGCTGCCAACGAACTGGCGAAATAGCGATTTGTCGTCACCTCCGGTATTGCCGCAAAGAGCCCTGAGCGACGTGCTGATGGGGATTGCCTATCCCATTGTACACGTGGAATTTAGGGATCGTATATCCCGGCGGGTACTTTATTTGATCGTACCAATCCGGATAGGGTCGTCCAGTCTTGATTATTTGGCCGGCCGCCTCGCTCACCTGATGAGCTCGTATCTGTTGAGCTATATAGTCGTCAAGGGCAGCTTTGGAGATGGTCTCTTCCTTGGCTGCTGAAAAGGCTGGAAGAGGGTTTGATGTCTCCCCTCTGTCGTCGTCAAGGATTATTGGAGGGTCTTCGGCTGGAGGATCTGGCTGTATCATCATGCCCACCATATCTTGGAACAGGAGCACCATTTGCATTATGTTAGCCGCTTGTTCCGCGGCCTCTTTGTCTTTCTTCTCGAGCATTCTTCGGAGGAATTCGGCATCGGTTTCTTGCTCCTAGCACTGCTCCGACGATGTCTCCGGGATTTCTTTTGGCCCAGTGAGTGCGGCCATCTTTGTCAGCATCTCCTGGAGCTTTTACTGTTGTTTCTCCTGAGCCTTAGTCACTGATCGCGTAAGTAGTCGATGACCTATGGAGGTACGGCTATCCTCTTTTCCGGATGCCATGTAAATGGTATGTACCACCATGCCCCCAGACTTAGGGCGTTTGGATTCAGTGCCCTTGAGATTTGTCGCAGAAACAGGGATCTTCTCCGGCCTTCTCCTTTTATGGGTGGTCGAAGTTGAGGGGGGCGTCGCAGCCGATGGTTTCCATGGTATGACGGCAGTGAGATGGTCCTCCTCTTGCCAAACCTTCATTTTCTTCTATCGGCTTGAGTAGTCTTTGTCGATTACAGAGTCTTGGACTCTTCGCCAGACCCTGTGGATTTTGGAGGACAGCCGTTGAGGAGGCTGCTCCGGCTTCGTTTTAATAACATTTTCAGCGGGTGGAAAAGACTTTTTCAACACGGCAGTCGGAGAGCTCTTGAGCACCCTCCTGAGCGGCTCAAAGTTGTTCCCGGTTGGAACAGCAGCGTCAATTTCCACCATCGGAGCTGGTGGAGTCAGTTCAAAAGGGGAACTGCCCCCAGCTTTCTCACTCGGCGCCAGTGGCAACGTCGAGCATGTCGTGTAGATGGAACCGGCTCAGTTACGAGGGTGGCTTCATCACGCCTCCTGTTCTGGTGAAGGGTTGTTGTTGGTGCCAGCCTATCGAAGACTGATGTCTGCTGAGAAGAAACGTCCAACCTGTCGAAGACTGACTTTTGGGCAGGGGAAGCAGCCGTTGTGACTTCTCCTGAAGCGGGAATTATAACAGACAGTCTTGTGAAGACTGATCCTTTAGCAGGAGAAGCCCCTCTGGTGACTTCGTTCACTGGAGCTGGAATGGCTATCCGCTTCAGGATAACTCCTTCAGGGATTGCAGGCTTCTTTACGGGCCCACTGGAACTCAGGATCATCCTGTCGAAGACTGATACAGTAGACTTGGAATTGGATGACCCGTGGAGAGGGGCCGTGGCAGTTGTAAGCCGATCGAAGACCGACTTCTTTGGAGCTTCCTGTGACGGCATTAGGATGCCGAAGCTTGCCGGTGGGATCATGGTCCCAAAGAATAGTCCAGTGGTGGCCTAAGTCACCTGTTCCACCGGCATGGCGAAGATGGAGGCCGCTTGGGGCCCATAGGCCACTCCTCCAATGAGGACAAAGTGGGAATTGTTGTTGCAGTTAGTGCAGTTGGAGGTCATTGCTCTTCTTTTCTCTGCACGGGAGAAAAACACCAAATCTTAGTACTTCGAATCCACAGGAAACCATAACAGACCGCGATTTGTTCGCGAAACACAACACAGGAAGTGTGGAGTGGAAAGAGGAAAAGGTCCCACCGGACGTGCCAGAATCTGTTTGTCGCCGAAAGACGCGACCGGGACGTTGGGAATGTCTGGCCTGAATTTTGGGAGCGGATGCAATTTGGATTATCCGTCCACCTCTCCGAAAATACCAAGTTGATTTATGGCACCGTGCATCGGAGGTTTGGACAGATGCGGCCGTTGTAGCAGACTTCATTAGATTCCCCCTCGTTTGCGAGGGGTTTTTGATTGTGGGGACGCTCTCCCTGCAGGCGCAAGCCCCTGCAGTTAATTACGTTACCGCATCGCAGTAACCACTTTCTCCTGCTCCAGAAGGTCACTTTATATCGTGTGTGTTTTTTTATTTTTTGGTTGCCCGTGGATTGTATACGGAGACTAATTTATATTGTCGTCCGTAGGGCGGGGGTTAGTCCAAATCCGTATTTTCTTAGATTTGGGGTTTGGTTTGATTCAAGGCTCGTTAATCTCTTTTGAGATCAAGATCAACTTAAATGTTTGTTGAGGATACGTTGGTCTAATTTTAGACTACGATCTACTCAACGGGGGGTCAGGATCATTTAGATCCAACGAAAGAGTATTGGGCTCCATCGTCTTTGTTTAGGGACGTTGCGGTCCATTGGGTTTAAGGACATCGTAGTCCATAAGTTTAAGGACCTCATAGTCCGTAAGGTTTAAAGACATCGTGGTCCGTAAGGTTTAAAGACATCGTAGTCTGGTTTAATGACATCGTAGTCTGGTTTAAAGACATCATAGTCTGGTTTAAAGACATCAGAGTCCGGTTTAAAGACATCATAGTCTGTACGGTTTAAAGACATCATAGTCTGTGAGATTTTAGTTTAACCATTTGGGGATGCACCAAAAGTTATTGGTTATTGGGACCCTCCACCTCTCTGAAGACGTTGAAGAATTACAACGACATGTATCATAGGTATGAAGAGATGTACCCTTGAACCAATATTGGTTAGGAGATCTATAGTCAGGTTTGGGACTAAGACCAAAAAGATTGTGAGCACATGGGCTCGTTTAATCTGAATTGGGGACTTATGGCCAACTTATGCTCAACCCACTCAGTTTTGAATAACATGTTGAACATTTGTTTGGGCTCAGTCCCTTTTTATCCAACAATGCTGAGCATTGATTTGGGTTATGACGCCCCTTTTTCTTTTTGTCTTTTACTGAGTGTTTTAACACTCTTTATTATGGCGCTGGGTTCTATGTGATGAGTGTAGAGCACTCTATGTCAAGAAGCGCCCACGTGAGGAGCACGTGGCGCGCTTGGCATTTGGCGCCAACCAATTAGTGCAGAGCGCTCTTTATAAAAACAGCACCCACGTGAGGAGCACGTGGAGCACTTGGCGCTTGGTGCCAACCAATGAGTGCAGAGCGCTCTTTATAAAAACAAAGCCCACGTGAGGAGCACGTGGAGTGCCAGACTTGAAGCGCTGAAGCGCTTCTTTGGCAGTTCTGGTCAGTTCTGTGCTCTGAGAATTAAATTCTGGTTTATAAGAGACTTTATCTCATGGATTTAAGAACTGAGTTCTTCTTTATGAGGAGATACTATGATCTCTTTTGTTTTTCTTTATGAGAGACTTTGTCTCATGGATCTAAGAACTAAGTTCTTCTTTTATGAAGAGCGACTTTGTCTCATGGATCTAAGAACTAAGTTCTTCTTTTTATGAAGAGATGCTATGATCTCTACTGTTTTTGTGAAAGACTTTGTCTTATAGATCTATGATATAGAAAAAGAACTAAGTTCTTCTAATGTGAGAGTTAAACTCTCAAATATGGAGGAGATGTTATAATCTCTCTTCTTTTTATTTATCTTGAAGAAGGTTCTTCTTCTTAGAGCTTGCTCTTCTCCTTTTTTTTGAGAATTTGAAGTTTTTAGAGAGGTTTCTCTGTACAAGACTTGAAGTCTTGGGTCCTTTATATAGGGGAGGCTAATTTGTTGAATCAGTTAAGGAAATCTCTCATTGAGAGATCTCTGATTGATTTGGGGATGTTTCCCACCGTTGGATCTTTGATCCCAAGCCTTCTGTTTTACAGAAGATTTTCCTCTTGTTATTAACAAGATTGGGAAAATATTTTCCCATACAGAGATTGTTCTGTATCTCGGTGATTTTTAATCACCGTTGGATCTTTGATCCAATAGTGCTCTGATTTACAGAGCACAATCTTTCTTGTTTGGAAAGATTTGAGGAGCATTTCCTCAACATAATTTAATTCTATAATTTGATAATTCATCATGTTCATTGGATTTTTGATCCAAGGGTGGAGAACATTTAGTTCTAGCGCTGGCGCTCTCGTGCTTTGCACGTGGGGCGCTGCCTCAGAGTCTTTGACTCTTAGCGCTGGCGCACTTGGCGCGAGCGCTCTCGTGCTTTACACGTGAGGCGCTGCCTCAGAGTCTTTGACTCTTAGCGCTGACGCTTTTAGCTCTAGGGCTATCGTGTCTTGCATGTGAGGCGCAGCCTCAGAGTCCTTGAGCACCTGCGCTCTTGGCGCCGGCGCTCTCGTGCTTTGCACGTGAGGCGCTGCCTCAGTTCAAATTTCAAATTTTAAATAGAGCTTTGCTCTCTGATTGGGGGAAACAATGATTTTCATAGAATACCGCTATGTACAAAAGTAACTGTACAAAAATTGTATTATATAAATAGTGGTCGTTACATATCACAGTCAAGATAATCAATACATAATTTAAACTCTGCATATCTAAAATCCGCATGTATATAAAGGAGACGAAAAGGAAAATTGCAATAAATTCTTTAGTGTTTAATTGTCTACAAGATTATGAATAATACAGACGGGTAAAATTTGGTAATTAACATCGTCTGTAGCACTACTATCACTCATTGAATTTTGCTCGGAGTTATCGATGAATTAGTCCGGTTCATGCGTTGTTCGTTTATGCGACGAGAAGAGTAGAGGTCGAGGCATGAAGAGAAAGAGAAGGAGAAGTTGTTTTTGATGGTGACTGCATTGAGAAATCTAAGAACGAGATGGTTATTGACAAATAAGAGAATGGGAAGGGCAAATTTGTCGTTGAAGAAGATAAATCATCGATTAACAAAATTATGTTTGAAGATACTCAAGTTCTGTCATAAGAAGTTGGGGAAGGATCAGTAAAGCGCAGAATAGGAAGGAAGGTGACAACGAGAATGTCAATGGTGTCTGGGAAGACGACCCTCGACATCCAATATAGAACCGTTAATCGCATTAGACACACCTTCAAGAGGCTCAATCTCTTCAGCATTCTCGCAAATAAATTTCATGCATAAATTTTGCAATGAAGGAACTCTCTTTCCCAGAAGCTTAAGCTTTCTATCATTTGAAGGAATCCAATGAATTTTCACCTCAATATCATCATCATCTTTCTTGAAAGAAGAATCCAACTCTCAAGCAATGAACATTTGCTCTCGGTCCCTGATAATCTTCATAACCGTCGAGAATAGACTCGGTCAATCTTCCTTCTGATTCTTGTTGAAGTGGCATCTTGTGCTCTCTACTAAATTTTAATGATCACAATATAGGGTTTAAAAAAAATAAAGAGAGCTTAAGTGCTACAACTAAGTGGTCTAATGTTAAAGGTATGAACTTGAATAAAAAAGGAGTTATTGCTACTATGTTTAATATACAACCTTTGTAGCATTCTTAAGAGCTCCTTCTTTTGGATTGGACTCCATATGTGCTCCTTGTAGATCCATGAAACAGGCTTGATGATCTTCTCTTGTCAAAAATGATCCACCTTGAGTGCTCCTTATCTATGGCTCCAAAACTTCAAGCTAGAAGTTTAAATAGAATCAAAGACTTCCTAGGTTAATGATCCTAGAATGTAGTCTATTTTTCACTAAATATTTTGATCTCTTCATTTTTTTTTTCTATTTCTCTCTTGGGTTTTTCAGAAGAGGGAGATGAGAGCTCTAATGGCTAAAGAAAAGGAAAATAAAGAGAAAAATATTATAAACCATTTCTAAAAGAAAAGGCTCATTATATTCGTTCTCTATAAATCCCAACCATAAAATTTTATCAAATATACAAGTGTCCACCCTCTTCTCTCCTCTCCACATGTCACCCCTAAATGGATTAACCAAGTTGTTCTAGGTCTATGGCACAACATAATTAAAGAGAGCCAAAAAAAAAGAATTAAATTAATTACAATATATATATATATATATATATATATATATATATATATATATATATATATATGTTTGTAATTAATTCCCTATGTATTCAAACACAAAAAAGTGACATAAATAAACCGGTAAAAAATACTAGTAAATACATATATACAATATGTATTAATATATTAAACCAACACTAGATTTAATATCCGTCTTTCTGAAAGACCGGCTAGTATTTCGATCGTCCGATTATCATTAGTGTAATAAATACACTAGTTTTAATGGACTCCTGCACGTACCCAGTACAGCAACTACATCGTTTCGCCAAATCCAGAAACACTCTGTGTGGGACTTTAAAGACTCGACAATACGATGACAGTGAGTTTATTGAAAGAACTCTGAAAAACTCGCAAGCACGTCAGCGACACTAGCTGTACGTAACGGCTATCTAGATATTTGTCGAAGAGAAGATCGAAAAGCAAGCTCGTCTGAACCTCCACTGAGCATATCAGTGGCATTCACCATACAGCCCGGTCCGTTCGTCTGAGAGTATCACATATCGGGTGTAGAGGGTGACAAACGTCAGGCCCCTAATAACACGATAAATCGTGCCGATATCAACCCTAATATCATCCGAGAAACTACTGATCTTCCTATCAGCAAATTTCATCTGCCTTGGTCAAGGTCTTACGATATCGGCCAATCGCACACTGCGTGACATTGACTCCCTATACCGGGAGAGACGAATCTCTTCCATCACTCACTGCTTCCAAGTGTTTCGGGACTGCACCCAACTACTACTTGTTTGCATGACTCTTTAAAGACGTGGTAGGATAGTAATCAAAGTATAGTGGGAACACACTTGAGACGAATGATATGTCAGGGCCTGCGGACTACCTGTACTTATGTCACCTGAGAACTGCTATCTGACGATATGTATAATACCAACTAGCAGGTTCCCGGCGAGTCCGTCCGGTATAACTCATAACCTAATGAGCACCTGTATACAATTTTTGGTGTCAGACACCAATGGTTATGGGACATGCCATCTCCCCTTTCGGGAATAAGAAACGCATATACCAGTCTACTCTGAAGTATCGATGGCTTATCTCGAAACTCCCACGATTAGGAAAAATTTAAGGATGTGCTTATAGACTATCCAGCCCCCACGAGTATGATCCCATCACAACGCTGGTGGTCAAGTAAACATCCTATGGACTTTATCAATATGTATTAACGATACATAATATCAAATAGAACATATACACATGTTAAGATAAAAATAAACTAGATAACATATTATCATATCGAGCAAGACTGTCATGTACATATATATCCCAAGTATCTAAATGTAATGTACAATCCAATGTAGTATACAATAATGGTCTTAAAGACATACATATCCAACACTTGTTCTTGCTCTTAATCCTCTTCTTGCTCTTAATCCTCAAATCTCTCTTCTATTGCTTTAAAGAGAGAAAATTCGAGGGTCGATTTATAGCTAAGTTCATCTCTGCTTCTTACTACTTTTATTCGGGGGCCAATATGAACGGACGCTCATATTGCGGATTTCTATATACTTAGATTTATACTGTGCATCTTTATGCACATATATTATTTACATATAGGATCCATGATGAAGTCCTATAATGCCATCTATCATTGGTTATACTTATAGCAATAAAAGAATCATAAATCTGAGCTAAATTTCTCTAACATACCTCAGAGGTTGCCTGAACTTACTTTTTAGTAACTTAAGAGTTTTTGTGCAAAAGTGACTTAAAATTTCTTTTGTTTTCAATGCTTACGTTCTCTTTTGATGGAATATATTCTAAAGAACATTCGAATTGTCTAATAATGTTACTGTTTTGATGATTATACATATGATATGTAATGTGATGCCAAAAATTGGTCCAAAATACGATCTGCCATCTCCATCCTTGTTTAGATATTCGATTTCAAACTCTTGCTAAAACCTACTATCCAAATGATTATTTTATATGATATAATGAATAATCCATGATATTTGGGCCGGTACGATATGACCGGTATTCAAAATATTGGCTACAATTTAAGTAAAACGATATCCATCACTCGTCGCTTGCATTTGATTCCCGGTATGACCGATAGTAGAAATTGCATTCACCAAGAAAGTCTTCTAGCAATTTTTGGTGTCAAAATCATAAAACCCTTTTTCTCCATTGCTCTCCATTAAGGGTCATCGTCTCAGCTATACTGCCAACAACAATACACTCGTTCGAATCACAACATTTCAATGTTATTAATAAGATATCACTTAACCCATAATCCATATACGCTGCATGAATTACATTTAAAACGAGAGAAAAACCCATATACATACTCACCGGGTACTACTAACAAAGGCCTTATAAAAACAAATTAGCTATACTTGAAACAATTGAAGTTACTTCTTTTGGCTAGTATTAAACAATTAGCAAAACGTACAAGTACACACAGTCAGTAACAGAACTAGGAAAGAACTAGGGGCTGTTTGGATGCGATGAAGTGACAAGAAACTGTCTTACAAGATTAAAGACTGGAATAAAAGTAATAAGAGGTATCACGAGCAATAATTCATGTACAAAATTTCAATGTTTCCAGAGAGAGAGAGAGAGGGGAGGGGGCATACCACGAGTAGAGGATGCTGATGGTGGTGGCGATTGTGGAGGCCGGCGACACTACATGGACGCCCGCGGCTGCAAGCGCACGAGAGAGAGAGAGAGAGGGCTTACGATGGCGGCGGCGTTGGTGAAGACGATTGTGGAGCCGGTGGTGGAGTCGACGCTGGAGGAGATGCGAGGCCGTGGAGGCATTGGAGGTGATGCTGGTGAAGTCGATTGTGGAGGCGGTGGTGGAGTCGATGCTGGAGGCGATTGTGGAGACGGTGGAGGCGATGGTGGTGGCGTACCCGAAATCGATGGTCGAGATGGTGGTGACGAGGGTGCTGGCGATGGCGAGGGTGTTGATGGTAACGAAGACGAGGGAGAGAGAGGGAGAGACAGATAGGGTTAAGGAAATGATTTTTGGGGGAAATTTGGGGGGAATGAAAGAGGAATTGAATTGGGGAGAGGAGGATATTTCTTCGGGTAGAAATAACCGGGCCCTTTATTTTAAATAAGAGTTATTTTGTTGAATAACAACTGACTGACGAAATAACCCCTCATGAAAATGCCTATATTTTCTTGTAGTGGCCATTGGGATAATGTCACATGTAAATCATTTATTGGCTTTTATTGCAATGCCGACTGTTTCAGACTTTTCTTTCTTCCTTTATCTATCTGTCTATTTATCTATCTATATTATTAAAAGCTAGGCGTCAAGCAATTTTTTGTCCTCAGGTAAATTATCCTCTGCCTCCTGGAATTTAAGGCTATTTGCATTCAGTCCCGAGGAAAATTATCCTCCACCTCCTACAATTTAACGATATTTGCATTCAGTCCTTGCTCATGATGCGAGGGCCACTCGCTAGTATATATTATAAAAAGCTAGGCGTTGGGCGCATCCAATTCTTTTGCGAGGAAAATTATCCTCCGTCCCGTGGAATTTACCGATATTTGCATTCAGCCCCCACTGGGTTCATCTAGAGTTGTTTCTGTCACGGAAAATTATCCTCCGGCCCTTGGACCTTATACATAGTTGCATCAGGTCCCTCTACTTGCACCGGGCCTCCTGCTAGTTGTAATGATAAAGTGAGCAGGGCTCATCATTGAAAGGTGTGCGCTGCATTGATCTTGGATGGATTGATCGCTAGAAATGAACCCTGTTCAAATTCTGCTGCTCAGGTTGCTCAGTTCACTGTTTTGAGTAACTTGATGTGCCCTTTTTTTAATGCATCCTCTGCAGTTCTACCCTCATGAGGTTATATAGTTCAATTTTGTCAATTGCCCTTTATTCTTTCGCTTTCTTTCTTTTTTTCTTCATTTATTTTATTTTATTAACCTCTTGCTTAACTTGGTCCCTCGTTTCATTAAAATAAAGTTTTAATGAAAACTACATCAGTTTTATGTGAAAAGAAAAAAGGCCAGAAAAGCAAATACAAGCAAGTATATTCAAAGAACCACATCATACAAAGGTCGGAATCCGGAGATAACACATGCCGTTCTATCCAAGGATAAAAAAAAGTCCGTCCACTAGACTAAGAGTTCCGAGCAACAACTCATGACCCACAGTAAGGCGTAGCAGATCAACAGGTACAATGACAAGACAATCCTCCCTAACGCTCTCCATGTGTGGGTCCAATCTAATTCTCTTGCGTTTCCTTGCTGCAGCTGTACATGTCCAATACAAAAATTGTTGTTTCAGTATAACATATCGGCCCATGTACCGTTTTAGACACTGAATTTAATATTCTTTAGCTTTCTTGTTCAAGCATTTAACGCCTTTAGGAGAGTTTGTTTGTATTCATTGACAGCTTTTCTTACCTTGAGACAACCTTTATTTTTGGTTAATCACGGTGTTAACCACACCAGCAAGGCTACTTTCATTACCAACCAAGTGTTGTGACATCTTCCTACTAAGTCGAATTTTATTCATTTTTATGGGGAAAACTTTCTAACTCAAGAAATTTATTTCTACTTCGAAATTATTTATTCTATAAGATAACATTAACTAGTTTTAATGAAATTGAAATATCATGTAGCCTTGGTTGTGGACATGGCAGGATGCACTAATGTGGACATACATGCAAAATAGGACCATTTTCCTATTGATCGTGTGAACCCAAGAGTTCATATTTGATCGTTTAATAGGCTAAGTTGCATATAAATACTCAAGGTTTCAGGTTGTTGACAGATAAACCTATATTTTTGTGAGTAGCGGATAATACCCAACATTTTGCTCTGTTAGTCAACCGTCAGAATATTCTTTATTTATTCCCATGTGCATTCCACATGATATTTTTGGACCATTTTGCCCTTCTTCTTCATCTTCTCTTTCTCAAATTGAACTCAAACCCTAACCCGCTTTCCCTCCTCCTCCTCTTTTCAAATTGAACCCTAATCCCGGCCCTCTGCCCCTTCTCAAATTGAGCCTTAATTCTATCTCTCTTCTCCTATTCTTCTTTTTCTCAAATTGAAACTTAACTCTACTTTCTACAACCTTCAAATTTCTTAATACTGATAATATAAAGTTCCTTTTTGAAGATTTATATGCTCATCTTCAGAAATATGAGATGAAGCAAGCCTTCCATATTAAAACCCCTATTTTCCTTAATAAATATGCAAAATAATTAAATAAAAAAGAATTGCAAAATTATATTTGGGAGGGTTGATTTTGAAATGGAAAGATTTGAGGTTAGGGTTAGAGAAGGGTGATGATGTGCTAGCTATGTTGAGATAAACAGCTATGGGTTTTGAGTTAAGATTTTTCTTTCAATTTCCATTAATAGAGGAGGTCGATGAGTAGGCGTTGGTTGAGATGGAAAGCGGCGGTGGAGAAAAAAGGAGGAAGCCATGGCCATGGGGGCCATGGGGCTTGAGAGGATTTTCAGAGAGAGAGAGAGAGAGAGGAGAAACAGAGTGAGTGATTTTTTGACCAATTAAAGGGGATGATACAACGGTAATTTTGTAATTTTTGTTAACACCGTCGGGTATCAAAATACCAGCGTCAAAAATAAGTATTTATATGCAGCTCATAAAAACTTAGGTATTTATTTGTCAAACGGAGGAAGGTTAGGGTATCTGTTCCAATTTAGCCCACTTTAATATATCAAATCTTTAGAAATATTAAATCCAAAGGCTAATTGGTTTGATGTGTTTCCATATTGAAAATGATTGACGAACAATATTTATCAGCAAATTAATTGATTAGATATTAGCATCGCTTTGGCCTTTGTCTGAGCATTCATTATTGCTTGCTAGTTTTCTGCAACGGTGATGTATTGTAGATTTTTTAAAAGTTAAAATCAACCCTATAATTTAAATATTATATGTTTAGAATGAAGTTATAAAGATGCCTCTAGAACGAAAAAGGGGAGCCTTAGGAAAAAAATAGAGTGGAGCTAGCGTTGGATTTTAGAATTTAAAAGAGTCCACACTTTTTTTCAATGGAATAATGAATAATGATGCTGATAGATTTAATTTGAGAATTGATTGAGATAGTTTTTCTCATGTTTTGTATGAGAAGAGTCTTAAGAGACCATCTAAATTATTGTGTTATATATATATATATATATATATATATATATATATATATAAAAGAGGTTAATGGAGGAAAGATGCGGAATTTTCTTCTTTGGCGTCGGACAAATCTTGACCACGTGGACAATTTTAGAAGGTGTTTCCCCCTTCCTTTTTTAAATTTATCTTAGGAGAAAATGAATGAAAAAAAAAGACATATAAGTAGGTGTTCAACAAGAAATTAATAGAGACAACAGAGATTGTCCACGTGGTCCATGTTCTTATTGTCTCTATTAATTTCTTATTGAACACCTTCTTAGATTTGATACATATTTTGAAGTTTGCATTAGACTCTGCAGAGATTTATTCTCTTGTATGAGATCCCTGGTACCTAATAGTGTGAATGTTAAACTTTATGTATGATGACGGTCCACCTCGGCGTCTCAATCTCTGGTATGAAAAGAGTTTCATAATTTTTCTACATCTTCGTGAACTTCAAATCTAGGTATTTTCAAAATTCCAGGCTGATGGAGGGTTCAAATCAGTATCATATTGTACCTAATTATTTCATTCATTACCCATCATTGTAAATTGGTTTAATCTGACAGCAATCGCATTTAAGTCCCGATTAAGTAGGTGTACAACCAGAAATTAAAAGAGACAATAAACACACCCTCATCCACATTTTTGCAACCAACCACATTTTATTGTTCGTGATTGATTGATATCTTGGACTGCCATGAAAAGGTAGCTCAATTTCAAAATCAAATGTGACATTAATATATGGGTAATTTCACCAAACCCATCCTGACATGTTCTCAAAACCACCGAGAAAAAAATTTCCATCATAAAAACCCTCTAAGGTTACCTTCTATTAAATGTGATTCCTAAGACGGCCGTATATGCCTGATCATTAAAAAAAAAGAAATAAGAACATGGACCTCACCAAACTGCCCGAAAGGTACTCGAAATTCTCCATATTTTTTCTGTCTTAGCCGGGTGGGGTGTGAAACACCCGGCATACAGAATAATTTCTCTCGCAAGACCCCATATCATTAATTCTAATGTGAAATGACCAAAATACTCTTATATATTTTCAAAAGGGGTTCTAATCTACGTAGCAGAAAGAGGAAGGGAGCTTCTCAGCTACGAAACAGAAAGGAGAAAAACCAAACGAAGATTTTAGCTCTTTCGACGCCGATTTCTTTGAACTGGAGCGATCTTGCAAACTGGAGCATGCGAGGACTTATTTGGTCGGCGATCTGGAAGAATTGAACATAAAGATCATCGATTTGGTATGTCGATTTGAAGAAATCAAGGTGAGATCTTTAAAAATGAAACCCTAACTCCTTATTTTCTCTAATTTAGCATCTTTTTATTTTTTGGAAATATTATTTAGCTTAAAACCCTAACCCTTTATATATTTTTGTTGTTTCGGTACATTAATTATAATTGCTGGGTGATTTGTGAGTTAGTGTTGTGAAATTTTTTTAAGTTAGTACTTGTTAATTCTAATTTTGAGTCGTCGCAAAGAAACAGAGAGAATACAACTTTTCAGACATATTTTGAGCCGGCTTAAAAGAGACCATGAGCCGTCACAAAGAAACAGAGAAGAATACAACTTTGCAGGCATATTTTGAGCCGTCTTAAAAAGACTGAGCCGTCTCAAAGAAAAGGGTTCGAACATGCTCAGAATGGTCATGAGCCGTCTCAATGAAAGAATATTTTGTTAACTTGATTTGATGGGGATACATTATTTGGCTCTTCTTAACGAAGTGAACCTGTGTCTTTTCCCTATTTCTGCATATTTTCAACTGTATAATATTATTTTTAAAATTTAGTCCGAAAATAACCTTCAACAGAGGAATATTGTAAGGAAAAAATTTAAAATCTAGACAAAAAGAATATAAATTTCATCATGTTCTGAAATTATACATAATCACACTGCAATTATAATTAAGAACTCCCACGTTACATTAATAAACCTCACAATAGATAGCATCTTAAAGCTTGTTACATTATAATGTTGGAATCATTGGTTCACATGTATTACTTTATACACTACTAGCTTGTTGTAGGCTTAAGTATAAATTTCATAAAATCCATTCAAAATTAATATATCTTTGATTTTCATATCAATTATGGCTGATCCTGTTATTGTCATTTTAATTATTTCATAGATATATCTTTTGGATACTTGAACAAAAAAAATTTCTGTTTTTTCACAGATGGCTGATCCTGTTATCACTGTAATTTTTCGTCATGCTGGGAAAATTAACACAGAAAATAATAGATATGAAGGGTGTAGATGCACCGTTTATGAAGAATTACTACACACGTTCTCTTATCAAAATATTCTTGAGATGGTCTATGATATTGAATATGAAACCTGCAAAATTTTGTATCTATCTAGACCTGGACAGATGTCAGAAGTTGTTGATAAGATTGTACAAGAGTTGAAGACTCTGATGCAAAATGGCACTGAAATTTACTTTTATTTGGAGAATTGTAAAGATTCTAAAAGACTGAAAAGTCTTCAAATAGGATTATCTGTGCCTGAGGAAGAGGTGATTTTTTTCTAAATCAACTTGCAGTTAATTTCATTATACAGTCCAGTTGGATTCACTAGTAGTTTTTTGCATTTTATATCATGTATACCCTGTATGCACTAAAATGTGTTATATTTTGATTATGGGCAGACCAACAATGCAGTCATGCGAATGCAACTGGAGCATGATTCAATAAGCAAAGAAAATGTTAAGCATGAAAGAAAAGAACCAGTTATGGATTCACCACATTTAGTGAGAGAAACAAGGAAAAGTAACATAAATTATGAAAAAAATTCATTTTCACACTCAATTTATGTCGTATGAGAATAAAATATTTATATGAATGAATTGACAAGAAGCCTGCAATCTTGAAAGTAAGAAGATTATATAGGGGTCACCAATCAGAACAACCAAATATTGTATCATCTTTAAGGTAAAGAAATATTGTGCTGATATAATATGTTATTTTATGATAAGTTTATACGGTTTATAATCAGCTTATTTCTATACTACTTTAAAGGGAGCCTGTAATGTTGCAACCCAGAAGGTCACCTATGAATCACAAATTATCCATATTCCAAGATCCAAACATAACTGAAAGGCCAATTGTCATGCCCCGCTTCCCAGAGTACGCTAAAATAGGCACATGACATAGCCAACCATGCTACCTGTGGTTAGGAAAAATCCTTCTACAGTCACATTACGGCTGTAGAGATATCAAGAACATGAAAGTAAACTAACTATCTAGTACATGTCCATAAGCCAGAGTAAAAGAGTCAAGAAATACTATAGTATGCGGAAGCAAAAGATCAAATAAACACCTGGAAAATAAGACTGGATACCGACAGGATCCCTACCGCTTGATCAAACAGCGGCAATACTCCTGATCAGTCTGCAACAAAGGTAGAGAAACTGGGCCATGCAAAACCCAGACGTCAGCGCGTCATAACATCAAGCAATAATATGTAAACAGGGTAGCAAGACATGCAAGTATAATCATAAAAGATATAGCAAGTGTAACAGCAATATAAATCAAGGTAGTGAAAGGTAGTGTGCAGTGAGTAATCTAAACTGGACTATTGGGTTAAATACTCTCAAGTCTTTGAAATCAATTTGATGAATCATCGATATAACTCAATAGTATCCCGTACATGCCCGGGACCACGGTCTAAGACTCTCGGGCTGAAACCGAGACGTGCCGCTAGGTACTAAAAGGAAAAGGATGTAGACCAACGATGTCAACAGCATCGTCACGAGGCGGGCCTGGCCTCAAAAACTGATCAGTAAAAGCAAGCAACTGTCGAGTTACAAGTCATGTTTCATCATTGATTTCCCCATACCCCCAAGTTATGTGTGTCAAGTCAGGTATTCAGTAATCAAGAACTAATGCCAACACAGGATCAGGTAGGTATAGGTTTGTCTGGATAGACAACAGGAACGGTCCATAAGGACTACATGTCAGGTTTGTTGGCATTAGACACAAGATCAGATAACAGGTCAAGCCATGGTACATCAGGTCAGGTCAAGTAGTGTATTTAGGTGTCAGGTCATGTCGAGAGTGTACGGTACCATGTTGGGTCAAGTAATATGTGTGTAGCAAGTCATGTCAGGGTGTAAAAGATATCATGTGGGTGCTCATAATCAACTAACATAATCATGGTTATAAATAAACAAGCATGGGTATTATCAGAACAGTAAACTGGCACGTGTAATATGATATGCGAATAGGTACAGATTAAACTACTTGGATGCACGGCTATCAGTTTGGGTTTAAGAGATAGTTTCAACATTACATGCATGCAGTATAATAAATATGGGTGATAAAATCATATTAATATGTACTAAAACAATCTAGAGATGCAATTGAATATGAATTAGACTAGATGTATACAACCGGTCGTCCGATAGGGTATAAACTACAAAAGGGTATTATGGCTATGCAAACAATTGTGATTATGAGATCTAACATATAAATGTGGTTATTAGGTTTAGTAAACTAAATGCAACAGTTAGGTTTCAAGTTCTAGATCTGAAATATGTAAACGGAACATTGTACTGTTAACTTGGAACTCATGGATTTAGATTCTATTTATAGATTTAATAAGAAAATAGATAAATTAATATAAGAATAGTATGAATAGCATGTAGCAAGTTTCACTTGTCTCGACGGATCGCGAAGCGGTAAACGGAACGTCACGCGTCGGCGGAAAAAGTCGTGACGCGCGCACGGTACACGGAATGAGTCCAAACAACGAACAGTGGAATCACACGGGTCAGATGTCCTCGCTGGGTCGTCGAGATCGCCGACGGCCCGACCGGATTCCGGCGATCTAAAAACAACAGTGAATAAAAGAGAACAGAAAATGCACAAAGAAACAAGAAGAGAAGAAGGAAAAGAAAGGAAGTAGAATGAGACTAAACTGGCTTACTGGGTTGTAGTGGGGTGATCTGGTGATGGCGAGGTGAGGAGACGACGACGAGGCGATGGGCGCGGTCGAAGAAGGAAGGCGGAAAAGAAAAATATAATGGGGACGAAGAGGGAGGAAAAAGAGACGTGTTAATATTTAAGGGTAACAAATCTTTTATGCATGTACAGAGAGAGATAGAGAGAGATATATAAACTGTTTTAAAAATATAAAATATATTTTTTAGAGATAGAGAGAGAGACGAGAGAGAGAGAATGAGGGGAGAGAGAGATAGAGAGAGAGAATCAGGAGAGAGAGAGATATGTTAATTTTTTAAATGATTATAAAATATTTATATAGTTAAAGAAGATTTGAATAATATTATAATATTAGTCCGTTTTGAGATTTGGCAAAATACAAACTTACTCCAAAACATGCCCCGGTCGGGTCCAAAAATTCAGATTTAAAATATGAAAAATATATGCGACTTGCAAATTTCAAAATGAATACTCAGTTAAAGAAAATGTATACCCCCAAGAACGGATGCATGTACGTGCGCGTAACCATCCAAACACGTCTGTTTCACTGAACGGGACGAGAACAAGATGCGCGGATGCTACCACGGGGTTAGGGGTATCATGCAGGGTATGAAATGCAATTTTAAATTATTTTACGTGATTTAAATTGTTATATGCAAAAGATGCGATACTAGATAAAATACCAATATATAGTAACTCATGAGATGCACTAGTCCATGCAACAAGTCAAGGTAATCTATAAATAAGAGTCAAACAGGTTCAAGTAAGCGGGTCGGGTCGAATGCAATATAAAGTGTAAAATACCATTCGTACCCAAGATACGCTAAATCAAGAAATATCACGAATAAAGAAAATACGGGAACTGCAATTGGTATAAATGAACTCGGGTGTTACATTATACCCAACTACAAAAGAATTTCGTCCTCTAAATTCCAAGAACAAGATATGATAAACAAACAAGATATTTCAAGAATAGATGTGGAAACTTCTGCCAGATTTCAGCATCTCGTTCCAAATTTAGTCTTCCATGCGAGCGATTACTCCAAGAAACAAGTACAAGAGGGATAACTTTGTTCTTAAGAACCTTTCTCTTCGATCCATAATTCGACATCGGTCGCTCCTCAAACGTCAAATCTTCTCGTACAGTCAGTTTCGAATGATCCAACGCATGTATTTCATCTCGAGCATACTTACGGAGTTGAGATACGTGAAACACGTCATGAACATTCGCCAAGGATTGCGGTAACGCCAATCGATACGCTACTTCACCAACACGCTCCAAAATTTCAAAAGGTCCGACGAATCGAGGACTGAGCTTTCCTCGACTTCCGAAACGAATCACCCCTCTAGTCGGTAATATCTTCAAGAATACCAAATCACCTGCGGCGAACTCTAGAGGTCTTCTCGACGTATCTGCCCAACTCTTCTGTCGGTATTGTGCTGCTTGCAAATGATTCCGGATAGCGTTAACTTTCTCAACTGTCTGCACAACCAAATCTGGTCCCAATAATCTTCGTTCACCAACATCGTCCCAACAAACGGTGAACGACACTTGCGACCATATAAAGCCTCGATGGAGCCATCTGAATAGCTGCCTGGAAACTATTGCTGTAAGAAAACTCTACTAAATATAGATGATCTTTCCATGAATCCTTGAAGTCTAACACGCAAGCTCTCAACATGTCCTCAAGGGTTTGGATTGTTTTCTCCGGCTGGCCATCTGTCTGAGGATGATAAGTTGTACTAAACTTCAAACTAGTTCCCAAACTTTCCTGTAAGCTCCTCCGAAAGTGTGATATAAGTGGTTGTCACGGTCGGTCACGATGCTCACCGGTACTCCGTGCAATCTTACTATCTCCTGTATGCACCGTTCTGCCAGAACTTCTGTTGATCGATCATCTCGAAAAGAGATGAAATGAGCTGCCTTGGTCAATCCATCAACAATCATCCAAACTGTATTGTTGCCTTTTGGACTCCGCGGTAGAGCAGTCACGAAATCCATGGTTATATGTTCCCACTTCCACTGAGGAATCAGAAGTGGTTGCAATAAACCAGCAACCCTTTGATGTTCAGCCTTAACTTGCTGACACACCAAGCACTTTGCCACAAAGCGAGCAATCTCCCGTTTCATGCCTTTCCACCAGAATTGCTGTCGTAGATCTCGGTACATCTTCATGCCTCCTGGATGTACGGAATACGCGGAACTGTGTGCCTCCTTCATAACACCCTCGTAAATATCTCCTTATGGCACATACAAATGGCTACCATACCGCAACGAACAATCTTCATGAAGCAGTAGTCCGTTCGAAGTTCAGGTTCAACCTGTTCTCGAAACTTCCGCAATCTTGGGTCCTGCAATTGCACTGCTTTAATATCCTCGATCAACGATGACTGTACTTGCAGCTGTATCAACTGTCCCGAAAAATGCGGTAGCACAACCTCCAAATCGAATCTTCGAAAGTCTTCAATGAGTTCCTTCTGTGCAGTCAACGTCTGAATTGCTGGTAACCGAATGAGCGCATCCGGCACGACATTAACTTTCCTCGGATGGTACTTAAGATCAAGATCATAGTCAGCCATCAGCTCCAACTATCTACGCTGCCTCATACTAAGCTCCTTCTGTGGGAACACGTACTTTAGGCTTTTGTGATCGATGAAAACTTCGACCCCTTTCGCCCAATAAGTAGTGTCTCCAAATCGACACAGCAAAAGAATTACCGCTGCTAGCTCCAAGTCATGAGTTGGGTAATTCTTCTCATGGGTCTTCAACTGTCTCTACGCGTAAGCTACAACCTTCCCACGCTGCATCAAACACATCCCAATCCTTTCCCCGATGCGTTGCTACGAAACACCAATCCTTCGGAACTGTCTGGCACGGTTAAGACAAGAGCGGTTATCAATTTCTGCTTCAACGCCTCAAAAGCTGACGCACACCTATCCGTCCATACAAATCGTACCTCCTTGCGCTTAAGCTTGGTCAACGGCTCCACCAGACGAGCAAAGAAATTCTCCACGAACCTTCTATAGTATCCTGCAAGTCCAAGAAACTTCTGATCTTTACAACGTTCTTCGGAATCGGCCAGTCTTGAACTGCTGCAATCTTCCTTGGGTAAACGGCGATTCCATCTTCAGCTACGATATGCCCCAAAACTTTACTTCTCCAAGCCAAAACTTGCACTTGCTCATATTTGCATATAATCTTTCTTGCCTCAATGCCTACAGTGCGATCTTCAAGTGTTCTGCATGCTCTCCAATGCTCCTCGAGTAGACCAGAATATCCTCAGCGAACACCACTATAAACTGGTCCAAGAATGGTGAAAAGATTCGGTTCATCAAGTCCATGAATATCGCTTGTGCATTCGTAACTCCGAAGGGCATCACTAAGTACTCGTAATGTCCATACCAAGTTCGGAACGCCGTCTTGCAAATATCCTCTGCTTTCACTAGGACCTGATGATATCCGGATCGCAAATCTAGCTTCGAGAATACCCTCGTGCCACTAAGCTGCTCAAATAATTTGCCAATGCGAGAGATCGGGTACTTGTTCTTAATAGTCACCCGGTTTAATTCTCGATAGTCGATGCACACCTTTCTTGTGCCATCTTTCTTCTTGACTAGAAGAACTGGAGCTCCCCAAGGCGAGTTACTGCTTCGAATCCAACCCTTCTCAAGTAATTCGGTAGCCTGCTTCTTAATTTCTTCCAACTCCACTGGTGCCATTGGATAATACGCTTTAGAAACTGGCGCTGCACCAGGAACAAGATCAATCGCGAACTCCACGTCTCGTCTCGGCGGTAAACCTGATATGTCTTCAAACACATCTATGAATTCTTGAACTATAGCCGGTGCTTCTTCCTTATCATCTTCCATCAAAGAAAGAACCTGGTTTGTCGGCCTAGCCCTAAACTCGACTGGCCCGACAGAACTACTTCCTCCAGCAAAACAACCTCCGGATGTCCGGGAATCTGGAAATTCGCTTTCTTTGCTCTACAATCAATGTGAGTGTGGAAGGTGCCAAGGAAATCCATTCCCAAGACAACAACAAACAAGGAATGCACCGGAAATGAATGATTCCAATGCGGGAAAGATATGAACAAGTAGGATACCAAGATGACTTCATCTGAAGTCAAGATACCGAAAAGGATTAAGCACGGGAAACATGATTCAAGCTGGCGATAAAACAATAGCTGGTAAGCAATGAAACCGAGAAAAACAAGGTAATATAACTATCATAAAATAAGGAAGTGAATCAAGACCAGGACTCCAAGTTACTCGAATAGAGTACCGCATTGTAACCATGCTGCAGTTCATGGGTACAATTACATAACTCCACTCAAGTCGCCCAGATCCTAGTATCAGAATCAAGGAACAGGGAGAGACAATAGTGAACCCAAAAGGTTTCAAGCCGAGATGAAAAGTCGTTTGCATATCGTCAAGACAAGGATCAAAAGAAAGATATGATTCAAGAATCACGATAACAAGGTGGCAGGACATGTTCCTAATCACGAGTATTCTGATTCGTGTATTGGGTCCAATACCCAACTACAAAAGAATCAAACCCGATTAACCTATATCCCATGGCTTTGATACCAAAAGAACCATGTCACGCCCCGCTTTCTAGAGTACGCTAAAATAGGCATGTGACATAGCCAACCATGCTACCTGTGGTTAGGAAAAATCCTTCCACAGTCACATTACGGCTGTAGAGATATCAAGAACAGGAAAGTAAACTAACTATCTAGTACATGTCTATAAGCCAGAGTAAAAGAGTCAAGAAATACTATAGTATGCGGAAGCAAAAGATCAAATAAATACCTGGAAAGTAAGACTGGATACCGACAGGATCCCTACCACTTGATCTAACCGCGGCAATACTCCTGATCAGTCTGCAATAAAGGTAGAGAAACTGGGCCATGAAAAACCCAGACGTCAGCGCGTCATAACATCAAGCAATAATATGTAAACAGGGTAGCAAGACATGCAAGTATAATCATAAAAGGTATAGCAAGTGTAACAACAATATAAATCAGGGTAGTGAAAGGTAGTATGCAGTGAGTAATCTAAACTGGTCTATTGGGTTAAATACTCTCAAGTCTTTGAAATCAATTTGATGAATCATCGATGTAACTCAATAGTATCCCGTGCATGCCCGGGACCACGGTCTAAGACTCTCAGGCTGAAACCTAGACGTGCCGCTAGGCACTAAAAGGAAAAGGATGCAGACCAACGATGTCAGTAGCATCGTCACGAAGCGGGCCTAGCCTCAAAAACTGATCAGTAAAAGCAATCAACTGTCGAGTTACAAGTCAGGTTTCATCATTGATTTCCCCATACCCCCAAGTTATGTGTGTCAAGTCAGGTATTCAGTAATCAAGAACTAATGCCAACACAGGATCAGGTAGGTACAGGTTTGTCTGGATAGACAACAGGAACGGTCTGTAAGGACTACATGTCAGGTTTGTTGGCATTAGACACAAGATCAGGTAACAGGTCAAGCCATGGTACATCAGGTCAAGTCAAGTAGTGTATTTAGGTGTCAGGTCATGTCGAGAGTGTACGGTACCATGTCGGGTCAAGTAATATGTGTGTAGCAAGTCATGTCAGGGTGTAAAAGATATCATGTGGGTGCTCATAATCAACTAACATAATCATGGTTTTAAATAAACAAGCATGGGTATTATCAGAACAGTAAACTGGCACGTGTAATATGATATGCGAATAGGTACAGATTAAACTACTTGGATGCACGGTTATCAGTTTGGGTTTAAGAGATAGTTTCAACATTACATGCATGCAGTATAATAAATGTGGGTGATAAAATCATATTAATATGTACTAAAACAATCTAGAGATGCAATTGAATATGAATTAGACTAGATGTATGCAACCGGTCGTCCGATAGGGTATAAACTACAAAAGGGTATTATGGCTATGCAAACAATTGTGATTATGAGATCTAACATATAAATGTGGTTATTAGGTTTAGTAAACTAAATGCAACAGTTAGGTTTCAAGTTCTAGCTCTGAAATATGTAAACGGAACATTGTACTGTTAACTTGGAACTCATGGATTTAGATTCTATTTATAGATTTAATAAGAAAATAGATAAATTAATATAGGAATAGTATGAATAGCATGTAGCAAGTTTCACTTGCCTCGATGGATCGCGAAGCGGTAAACGGAACGTCACGCGTCGGCGGAAAAAGTCATGACGCGCGCACGGTACACGGAATGAGTCCAAACAACGAACAGTGGGATCACACGGGTCAGATGTCCTCGCTGGGTCGTCGAGATCGTCGACGGCCCGACCGAATTCCGGCGATCTAAAAACAACAGTGAATAAAAGAGAACAGAAAATGCACAAAGAAACAAGAAGAGAAGAAGGGAAAGAAAGGAAGAGGAATGAGACTAAACTGGCTTACTGGGTTGTGGTGGGGTGATCTGGTGATGGCGAGGTGAGGAGACGACGACGATGCGATGGGCGCGGGCGAAGAAGGAAGGCGGAAAAAAAAATATAATAGGGACGAAGAGGGAGGAGAGAGAGACGTGTTAACATTTAAGGGTAACAAATCTTTTATGCATGTGCAGAGAGAGATAGAGAGAGAAATATAAACTGTTTTAAAAATATAAAATATATTTTTTAGAGATAGAGAGAAAATCAGGAGAGAGAGACAAGAGAGAGAGAATCAGGAGAGAGAGAGGAGAGAGAGAGAGAATCATGAGGGGGGAGACGAGAGAGAGAGAGAATCAGGAGAGAGGGAGACGAGAGAGAGAGATATGTTAATTTTTTAAAATGATTATAAAATATTTATATAGTTAAAGAAGATTTGAATAATATTATAATATTAGTCCGTTTTGAGATTTGGCAAAATACAAACTTACTCCAAAACATGTCCGGGTCGGGTCCAAAAATTCAGATTTAAAATATAAAAAATATATGTGACTTCCAAATTTCAAAATGAATGCTCAGTTAAAGAAAATATATACCCCCAAGAACGGATGCACGTACATGCGCGTAACCATCCAAACACGTTCGTTTCACTGAACGGGACGAGAACAAGATGCGCGGATGCTACCACGGGGTTAGGGGTATCATGCAGGGTATAAAATGCAATTTTAAATTATTTTACGTGATTTAAATTGTTATATGCAAAAGATACGATACTAGATAAAATACCAATATATACTAACTCATGAGATGCACTAGTCCATGCAACAAGTCAATGTAATCTATAAATAAGAGTCAAACAGGTTCAAGCAAGCGGGTCGGGTCGAATGCAATATAAAGTGTAAAATACCATTCGTACCCAAGATACGCTAAATCAAGAAATATCACGAATAAAGAAAATACGGGAACTGGAATTGGTATAAATGAATTCGGGTGTTACACCAATAATAGTTATGCAACCAAGGAGAACTAAACATCCAAAGAAAAAAATTAAGCATGAACAAGATGAAGAATTTTCAAATTCAACCGACCATTCCAGTGACAGGGAAAAGAATCTTGAAGTTCCGGAGATTGGAGTGATTGAAGTGTTAACCCAGGAGGATGACAACCCAGAGGTGTATTATGATAGTGATGAGTTGAGGTCAATACATGAAAATGAGAAGCGCATTAAGTTCAACTTCAGAGAGTTTGATATGGATCACCACAAAGGCAAAATAGTGCTTGCTAAAAGAGACAAATTCCCCGATGATGTCTAGTTCAGAATGACTTTGCAAAAAAAGGCTGTAGATAGAGGTTATACAGTTAAGTATGTGAAGAATGAAAGTTATAGAGTGACATCGGTATGTAGCAAGAGGGTAACTAAGAATTGTTTATGGAGCATACATGCATCATGGGTTGCAGAAAAAAGTTCATTTCAAATAAATACCCTGAAGAACAAGTATATTTTCCAAAAGTCACGGCAGAATAAACTTGCAAGTACTGAATGGACAGCTAAAGAATATGAAAATCAGATAAGGGAAAATCTAAATTAGGATATGAAAACAATGCAGAGAACTATGAAAAGAGACTACTTTTTGAATGTCAAAGCTGGTCTGCTCTATAAAACCAAAAGAAATGTGAAAAGAAAATACGAAGGTAACTACAAGGAGCAGTACATGAAGATTAAAGAGTATGCCTATATAATTCTGTTGAAGAATCCAGAAAGTTATGTGAGAGTTGTGTTGGATCACTCTTTGCCTCATTCTCCACCTATCTTTCAAAGAATATATGTTTCATTTGCTACACAGATCAAATATTTCAAAGCAGAATGCTGGCCATTTATTGGTTTAGATCGATGCATCTCAATATCCAACGTAGTGTCTTATTAAATTTTAGAGGAAAGTAACAATAATTTTCACTGCAAACACAAACATATGTTCTTTATAAACATGCAAATACCTAAAATTATATACTTGATTTATATAGGGATGCAAACAATGAGTTGTTTCCTATTGTATTGACAGGAGGCAGAAACTAAAAATGCATAGAAGTTTTTCTTAGAGTTCATATCTGATTCTTTGAGATCACATGAAGAGAATGGTTTTGTTTTCATGTCAGACAGACAGATGGTATGTATCATTTCAGATATCATCATATTTTTTGTACTAAACATCAGAGGATATTATATAAGTAAAAGATATGAACTTATTTTCAAATATAAGGGATTGATTGCTGCACTTGATAAGGGTTTTGCTAAGGCTGAGCATAGGTTTTGCTTCAGACATTTATATGCAAACTTGTTGAAAGCATGTAGAGAGTATGGAGCTATCAAATCTCAATTTCACAGCTGTGCCAAGGCATACACTGTTGAGGTTTTTTAAGTGCAGATAGAATTACTAAAAAATAAAGATATAAAAGTTTACAACTGGTTAAAGAGACAGCATGATCCTTTTTATTGGTGCAGAGCTTACTTCACTACATTTGTGAAATGTGATTTAGTTCTTAACAATTTGTCAGAATCTTGAAATGGGGTTATCACAGAGGCTAAGGATGAACCAATACCTGGCATGTTAGAAATGCTTAGGAGAAAAGTTATGACAAGAATGTTTAAGAAAAGAGAATGTATACAAAATCAGGCTAGAAATATTTGTCCTATAATTGTAAAGAAACTTGCTCAAGAGTTTGAGGAGGCTAGAGATTACCATATGCTGCTGGGTGGAGGGCAAGAGTTTGAAGCGATAAAAGAATGCAGGCAGTTTATTATCAATCTACATAACATAACATGTTGTTGTAGAAAATTTGATTTAACAGGGATTCCATGTTTTCATGTCATTGCAGTTTGTGCGAAGACAAGAAGATACCCAGAAGATTTTGTACACCCCTAATTTTCTAAAGAATCTTATGTGAAAGCTTATTAATTTTCAATTAACCAAACTCCACATTGTAGTAAATGGGAGAAGACCAACTTGCCAGCTCCATCAGCCCCATACTATAGAAAAAAACTTGGAAGGTTAGCAAAAAAGAGATGAAGAGCGATTAATGAGCTAGCTCGAAGTATGTCAGTTAGAGCATCCAATGGATTACTTATGTGCTCAAAATGCAAAGATAAAGTCCAAATTGTTAACTGTTAAATTAATGTCCGACTTTCTTTTAACAAAATTTGATTTATCTTGTATATGTTCATTGTTAACTTGATAGGCTGGGGACACAATATAAAAACTTGCACGAATGAAGCATCTATATCAACTTGGAAGGAGGCAATTGGAAACAAGCCAGGGACACTAAAGAAAACAGCATCAAGTATGATTGATTGTGGTAAATTGCCTAGCACAAGCTCCCAAGTTCAGACTCAAAATTTTGCATCTTCAGTAGGTCAAACTAATGCATAAAGAGAAGCAGGATTAGCTGTTGGGGATGTAGGGAGTCAAGCTAATTCATTACCTACAAAAAGAAGATTAGGGTTGAGTAGAACTCCATCACAAGAAAAACACCCTAGAGTGAGTGATCTTGGATACTGATTTTGTATGTTTGCTTTAATTAATTTCTTCATATAAGTTCGCTCAGCTTTTCTTTTGCAGAAGAAATTAGCACCAAGAAGAAAGTCAGGTGTCGCAACTGCTTTGGAGGGGCAAAAGTAGTTTCTTATGCTAGTACTGCTTTGGAGAAATTTTTATATTTTAATACATGTAACTATAAATTTGTTGCAACTGCTTTAGATGGGGTTTTAGACTGTGTATGCATGACTTTTTTCGTGGTTAGAATCTATTTTATGTATGACTTAAGGCTTGGAAATGTAGTTATTGTTATCATGCTTGTAGATGTAGTTATTGTTGTGGTGTATTTTGTTCAATGTGTAACTCAGTGTTGCTACAGGCAGAAATTTTGTTCAAATTCTGCTCAAATTTGTCCTTAAAAATATATGTTGACCTTATTGGGTAAAATCTATCTTATTTTTGATATTAGATAAAACACTATTTAATCAGTTTTTACACATTGATGATACTTGTGATTAAGTTATATGATTTTAGTGTTTAAAAACATAAATAGATTGGCGATGTAGAAAAAAAATCTAAGAAGACATGAATTATCAAGAGTAGAGATCAACCCTTAAAGCGACACAGAGAACGTATACATAATTCCAAAATATAAAATTATGTATTTCCTTTTTTTATTGTAACGACTCAAATTTTACTGTACAAAAATTTTCAAGTTAATGTACAGAATAGAGTTGTAAGTCTGAGCACAAGTTATAAATTTAATTTGTTTAAGAACAGCAAGAAATAGCTTGTAGCTTATTGGTAAAGCCTTACACTGCTGTGATGTACTCCCTGTGTTCAAATCCCCCCAGCCATATTATTTTTACTGATTTTTATTTTAAACTTTTTGGAAGTCCAAAAGTTTACACGTGCAATACACGTAAAAATGAAAAGTCAGATTAAATAAACATGTGAAAAAGGGTATTTATTCAGATAGGGATATGTGTCACCAATCCAAGCACCCACCTCCACTTGATGGCAGGCGAGATGATGAATTGGGCCGGCGGAGCCGATCTCCCCCGTCGGTAATGCCCCCATTCTCTGCACCCCAGTCTTTTGGCCTACCCCCACTACTCCAGTATTGTTTGAATTCTCTGTAAATTAACAGAGAACTTAAATTCACTCATAAATTATATTTTTAATACATTTTAATTCTCTCTTTAATTCTTAAAACCCTAATTCTAGCCTATAAATACAACCCTATACTCTAGCCCTCTTTATTTTGAAATCTATTGTCAAAAATTCTCAAAAATTTTCAAGTCAAAGAAGAGTACAAGTGGAGTTAGCCCTAGGTCAAGTTCCGGCGAGAATTCGAGAAGATTCCGGCGACCACGCTACTCCACGAAGGCCACAAACCTTTTCCTTTACCTCTCCTCTAAACCCTAAGCTTGTAAGTCCCACCTCTATACTTTTCTTTCTATTATAAAACTTCACTTTTTCAAATCATATCGGTAAGTGGAGTTGTACCGATTTTTAAATTCTATTCTCTTTAGAATTACAATTTTTCTTAAGAACCAATTATCCAAATCATCAAACCTTTCTTGTTAATCATTAAACAATTTTTAGAAATAAGTTTCAATTTAAAACTCTATATAAAACAACTTTTATTAAGCTTTTACGCTTAAATACCATGAAATTACATATGATATCGTTTAATCATTCTTACTTATAATACCTTTAGAAAAATCTCACGAGGTAAAGACCTACCTCTCACATACATATATCTTGAAATAGCACGATTCCTTTGAACAGCAATTTTGTGGCAAATACGACTTTTACATCAAAATACCATAAACTATTAAAAACCGTATTATTTAAATTGTGTTATTTTAAATTCCTTGCGATTGTACCTCTACAACCCACTTTTGGAGAATCCGATTCGGTTGGTGCGGGTTATCGCACATCCATCGAACTAGTATGGCGAGATGCAGACCTCCTCACGGAGCATACGATCTCGATGGAATTTTCAATGCAATTTTTAATAAAAACGTGATTTTCTATTTAACAAATAAATTTTATTTTTAATAATTACATATAAATATTATCAAACCATCTATTTTAAATATATAATAAATTCCATGTTTTTATAAACAAAATAAAAGAATTACAAGTTTCATGAAAATACCATCAAGAATCCATTCAAGTCAAGTTTACACTAAAATACCTTGAACTATTCAATATATATACACACACACACACACACACACACACACACACACATAATCACTAATATACCTTATTATATAAAATTCACATTCATGACAATTCTAAATAACATAAATAAATACTTGAGATTTATTTTGAAAGTATGATAAAAATATTTTTCATAAAACCCCCTCAAGTTATATTAAATTTATATTAAGGACCCTAGTAAATATAGGTTTTAGCGGGACCAATTCTCTTGAGCCTCAGGAAGCCGGAGAAAGTGGGTGCTTGCCTATTTAAGGTAGACAACTAAAACGGGGTTATCAAATGGTAATTGTCTTAGAAAAAGACACAAATCCTGCCGTCTATGTGCAGTAGTTACCGATAACTCCAAAACCTAATTCAGGAATCCAATCTATTTAAGTGTCTGACTCAATCTGATTCTCAGTCTAATCTGAATACAATCCAAACACAATCCAATCATAACTCCAATCCAACATGAATCCAACATATACTTGAACCTTAACCTGAATATCGAACAATACAAACATACAACATGACTTGACTTAACCGAATCATGGCTATATCTTGAACTTGAATACATGACTATCCGTTTACATCCTGAACCTTTTACATGAATAAATTATACCATGGTTTCGGCAAGTCTTATACTACAAATCATTACAATCAATACAATATGCATTACGGGGTTTTTAACGAGGTAGATTGGTACGGAATATATTAGAAGTGGAATGAGACGGTCACTATAATACACCTAACATGAGTATCCATGCCATTGTCCCGTGGGATTAACGGGGCCTTGTACTCCATATGCCTTAGTTCACGGAGCAAGTTGGACTCCTCTCGTATACACTGATACATTCTGTACCAAACTACAAACAACTATGTTAGTATAACAAATATAAATCTCTACAATTACCAGTTCTATTCACTCTACTTGTCTATTTCTATCTCTTTTTTGGGACATACCGAGCGATTGTTCGCTGACGACATTCCTATGTCTTCTTTCTTTGGAAGGTTGTCAGGAGGACCCGACTCTCAGGAGATCGAGTACACCTAGGAAGATTTGGAGCTGTTTGCAGAGGCGCCAGAGTTCTAGTTCTTACTTGTACTTACTTTTCTTTTCAGTTCATATGCCATTATTTAGGCATCGCTTTCCATTATTGTATTTTACTTTCCAGTTGCATGTAAAGAATGAATATAAATAAAAAGTTGTTGTTTCATTATATCTCTTGTCATTTAATTTTATATTGCTTATTTACGTTTAGCATGTTTACTTCTGAGTAAATACGTCGCGGGCCTCGTCACGTCTCCTTCTCCGTATACTGGGAAGCGGGCGTGACAGGTTTTGTTGGCGGCCCATGCAGGTCAGTTTTGCATGGAAACCTAAGCAATATATCACAAGAATTATAAGAATTATCAACTAAAACATTCTTTACATTTCAAATTTCTTGAATCTATCCTAACCCTACCTTTCTTTCAAGGTTATGGATCCCCAAAAAACACGAGTACAAACGTCAATGGCAACACTCCACCACCACTTCTACTTACACCTATCATAGCAACTCATATTAATGAGCACACGATTTTGCTTGAGGAAATCAAGAGCTTCTTGGAGGGATAGCAGTAGTAGACTGCTATTCTCCTGAACTGTCCAGAATCGGAAGCACCCGGAGTGAAGCAATTCCGGGCACTGCACCTTAAACAATTCTATGGGAAAGAGAGCCCCTTGGAGGTAGTGGAATGGGCTCAGTCGATTGAGGACTATCTAGCAGCAGCACAAGTGCCAGATATTGCTTGGGTAAGGGTTGCGAAACTGCAACTCATAGATAACGTCAGAGTATGGTGGAAGGCGGAAGAAAGCTGTCTTGCCCAGCCGATTGAATGGAAGACATTTCGCAATATGTTCGACGCGAAATATTTTCCCGAGACTGCTCGTTTTGACATGGAGCAGCAATTCATCCACCTGCAACAAGGCTCTATGTGGAGCAAATCGGTAGATTAGTATGATTCTGAATTTATCATGTTGAGCAGGTAAGACGTGTCTCAATATTCAAATTTTCTAATATCACATACTACACAGCTAACACAAGACCATAACAGATTTGTGGCATATCTCATACCGACTGCTGAGATCAGAGCACGGCGATTTCGGCAAGGGTTGACCCGGAGATCCAAGATGCTTTAGCTACAGGGGATTTCCCAACCCATGATTTTGCCCTAAAGGTTGCCCATCGATATGAGGCAGTAGTGAAGAAGAAAGGCAGATCTCAGTCTGCCGGTATGAAGTGCCTGCCACTCAGATGTAAAGAGGAGCCTTTTCCAGGCCACCGTTTGTACCCAGAAGGCCGGGAGCAACTTTTAACAGGCCCGGTCTAGACTTTTGCACGTACTGCAGAAGGAATGGACACCTGGCAAAGGACTGCAGGTGTGCAAACGGCCTATGCTTAGTCTGGGGCTCATCCACTCACGACATTGTTGCATGTCCTCATAGACTCAATCAGAATCTAGCCCCCAGACCAGCCATCACTTATCCGCAGTGGCTAGCTATCCAGGCGCCTGCTCCTCGACTTACTCTCCCAGCTCTACCTCCTCGTGGACCTACTGCACAGCCTCCTCGTCAGTTCCATCATGCAAAAAGGAACCTACCTCAAGGACAGAGGAACGGACAGAGGAATGCTCCCCCGGCAAGGAGGAATGTACTTAGGCGTCGGGCTTTGACAATGACTGTGGAAGAAGCTGAAGTCACTGGCTAAGTCATCACTGGTAACTTCCTATCTTTCAATTCCGTTCAATACTTGTTTACATCCATATATCTTTCCATACCTAAACATATCCCACACAACTTAGGTACAATCATAGTAGCCTCCCTACCTGTCTTAGCAGTCTTCGATACTGGAGCATCACATTGCTTTATGTCGCAACGGTTCGTCCGAACTCATGCGATTCCAGTTAAACCGCTCGTATCCAGCTAGAATGTCAGTTCAGGGAATGGTATTCTAAAGGTAACGATAGGATACGACCTGTGTCGAGTGGTCATCTGTAGCAGAGAATTTTATGCTGACTTCAAAGTGCTGGACATACCGAACTTCGATATAGTCTTGGGTATGGACTGCCTAGGAACTTTCTTTGCTACTATCGACTGTCATCAAAGGAGGATAGTGTTCAAGATTCCAGACTATCCGGTCTTTTATTTCAAAAGTGGAGACCATACCCTAGAGCCTAGCACTTACAAAAATAAACCGAAGAAGGCAGTAGTTGCAACACTACAAGCAGAGGAAGACAAGCCAGAGGTTGTTCAAAAGTTCGAAGACGTGTTTCTTGAAGACATCTTAGGTTTTCCTCCCGACCGAGCTCTTGAATTAGGTATTGACTTAGTACCTGGTGCCAAACCGGTGATCAAAACTCCGTACCGGTTAAGTACAGAAGGACTGAAGGATATCCGTACTCAGTTGAACGAACTTCTAAAGAAAGGATCGATTCGTCCCAGTACTTCAAGTTGGGGATCTCCAGTTCTTCTTGTAAAGAAGAAGGAAGGCTCATACAGAATGTGCATCGATTATAGAGTTCTGAACGAAGTAACTATAAAGAACAAGTATTCACTACCACGCATCGACGATCTATTCGATCAGCTAAGTGGGTTTTGCGTTTTCTCAAAACTAGATCTTCGTTCGGGTTATTATCAGGTGAATGTCAAAGAGTCTGATATTCCTAAGACGGCATTCAGGACTCGCTATGGTCATTACGAATATCTCATGATGCTATTTGGAGTGACCAATGCGCCAACCATATTCATGAATCTAATGAACCAAGTTTTCCGAGAGTACCTAGATAGGTTCGTTGTCATATTCATCAACGACATCCTGGTGTATTCTAAGAGTCGGAAAGAACATGCCCGGAATTTACGAATTGTCCTGGAGACTTTGTGACAGCATCAACTCTATGCCAAGTACAGCAAGTGCGAGTTTTGGCTAGATCAAGTCGGATTTCTCGGGCATATCGTATCAGGCGAAGGAATCTCAGTGAATCCAGCTAAAGTATCGGCAGTAAGCGAATGGCCGACACCAAATACAATGAAGGACATTTGAAGTTTTTTGGGTTTAGCAGGATACTACCGATGATTTATTGAAGGAGTTTCGAAGATTGCAGCATCCCTGACCAAGCTCACACATAAAAATGAAGCATTCGTGTGGTCAGAAACTTGTGAAAAAGTTTTTGTAGAACTCGAGTCAAGATTGACAGCAGCACTAAATCTCGTAATACCGGACCAATCTGGAGCTTTTGTTGTGCATTGTGATGCATCCGGTAAGGGATTATGATGTGTTCTATACCAGCATGGTAGAGTTGTAGCTTATGCATCAAGACATCTGAAAGTTCATGAGCGCAACTATCCAACGCATGATCTAGAGTTGGCAGCCGTCATCCTTGCACTCAAGATTTAGCGCCATTATCTTCTTGGAGAATGGGTAGATATATATACGGACCAAAAAATTCTGAAATATGTGTTTACTCAGAAAGAATTGAACATGCAGCAGAGAAGATGGTTAGAACTTATGGAAGATTTCGACATCAACTTACAATATCATCCAAAGAAGGTGAATGTAGTTCCTGATGCACTTAGTCGCCAACCACTATCAATGAATCTCACCGCACAGTGGAAGCTTCAACAAGAATTACACAAGATGGAGATAGAAGTGGTTATGCCAGGTAATACTTCAAAGTTGATGAACTTACAAGCTCAGTCTACTATTGTCAATCAAATCAAAGCAGCTCAAGTAAGTGATGCCAAGTTGCAAAAGATCAGAGAACAAGTAGATAGTGGAATTAGAACATACTTCATCATTTATGAAGACGGATCTTTGAGATATGGAAGCAGATTGTGCATACCACAAGGTCCTGTTCGGGAAGACTTGATGAAAGAAGCTCACAGCTCTTCTTACTCAGTACACCCTGGTGGTACAAAGATATACAAAGATCTGCGGCAACATTACTGGTGGCATGGAATGAAGCGTGAAGTAGCCAGAAGCATAGCCAAATGTTTAGTGTGTCAGCAAGTAAAACCTGAATATCACAGGACTGCTGGTTTACTTCAACCGTTATCTATTCCAGAATGGAAGTGGCAACACATCACCATGGAATTCGTGACTGCAATTTCTCGTAGCACTAAAGGTAACAATACGGTATAGGTTATTATGGATCGACTCACAAAGTCGGCTCACTTCATCCCATTTCGAATTGGCCAATCTACCGAGACACTACTAAAGAAGTACATGGAAGTAAGTCTGAATCTAAGTAAGATTTATCTCTTCATAATATACTATTTCTGATACCCATGAACTCATGCAGGAGATCATGAGATTACATAGAGTACTGGTTTGCATTGTCTCCTATTGTGACACCAGATTCCGATCGCAGTTTTGGAAGAGTCTGAAAGCTAGCTTGAGAAAGAGTTTAAACTTCAGCACAGCTTACCATCCACAAACAGATAGACAGTCTGAGCGAACAATTCGGATTCTTGAAGACATGCTAAGAGCGTGTATGTTAGACTTCGGAGGATCGTGGGAAGATCACCTATATCTTGTGTAGTTTTCATACAACAACAACTACCAAGTGAGTATTGGTATGGAACCCTTTGCCAGTCTCTATTGAAGGAAGTGTTGATCACCATTGAGTTGGGATGACATCAGAGATAAAGAACTCCTTGGACCAGAGATGTCGTGGCGACTGTGGATGTAGTTCGCACGATCGAGAAAAGAATGTGCATAGCTCAAGACCGACAGAAACACTGCGCTGATACAAAGCGCCGACACCTGGAGTTCCAGCCGGGAGATCATGTGTTCTTAAAGATCTCTCCAAACTGTAGAGTAATTCACTTTGGCAAGAAGGGTAAGCTCAGTTCGAGATTTATTGGACCATTCGACATACTCGAATGAGTCGGAGAAGTGACATATCGTTTGGTACTTCCACCCTCATTAGAAGGAGTGTACAACGTCTTCCATATATCCTAGCTTCGAAGATATGTAAGCGACCCCAGCCATATCATTGATCACTCCGAGCTCACTGTACAGCCAGATCTATCTTGTGAGCAACAACCTGTTGAAATCCTGAACAGAAAGGTAAAGTCACTTAGGAACAAGAAAGTAAACTTGGTTCGAGTGATGTGGAGAAAAGATTCACCAGGAGAATCAACGTAGGAACGTGAGGATGGCATGCACATAAGATACCCTCACTTGTTTGTAAATTAGTCATTAAATAATTGTAAATTTCGAGAACGAAATTTTTATAAGGAGGGTAGAATGTAACGACTCAAATTTTACTGTATGAAAATTTTCAAGTTAATGTACAAAATAAAGTTGTAAGCCTGAGTACAAGTTATAAATTTAATCTGTTTAAGAACAGCAAAAGACAGGTTGTAGCTCATTGGTAAAGCCTTGCACTGCCGTGACGTAGCCCTTATATTCAAATCCCTCCAGCCACATATTATTTTTACTGATTTTTATTTTAAACATTTTGAAAGCCCAAAATTTTACACGTAAAAATGAAAAGTCAGATTAAATAAACATGTGAAAGTATTTATTCAGATAGGGACACGTGGCACCAATCCAAGCACCCACGTCCACATGATGGCCGGTGAGATGATGAATTGGGCCGGAGGCGCCGGGCTCCCTCGTCGGTAATTCCCTCATTCTCTGCACCCCAGTCTTTTGGCCTACCTCCACTACTCCAGTACTATTTGAATTCTCTGTAAATTAACAGAGAACTTAAATTCACTCATAAATTATATTTTTAATACATTTTAATTCTCTTTTCAATTCTCAAAACTCTAATTCTACCCTATAAATACAATCCCATACCCTAGCCCTCTTTATTTTGAAATCTATTATCAAAAGTTCTCAAAATTTTCCAAGTCAAAGAAGAGTACAAGTGGAGTTAGTACTAGGTCAAGTTCCGGCGAGGATTCGAGAAGATTTCGGCGACCACGCGACTCCACGAAGGCCACAAACCTTTTCCTTTACCTCTCCTCTAAACCCTAAGCTTGTAAGTCTTACCTCTATACTTCTCTTTCTATTATAAAACTTCACTTTTTCAAATCACATCGGTAAGTGGAGTTATACCGATCATTAAATTTTATTTTCTTTAGAATTGCAATTTTTCTGAAGAATCAGTCATCCAAATCATCAAACCTTGCTTGTTAAACATTAAACAATTTTTAGAAACAAGTTTCAATTTAAAACTCTATGTAAAACAAATTTTATTAAGTTTTTACGCTTAAATACCATGAAGTTACATATGACATCGTTTAATCATTCTTGCTTATATTACCTTTAGAAAAATCTCATGAGGTAATGACCTACCCCTCACATACACACATCTTGATATAGCACGATTCCCTTGAACAACAATTTTGTGGTAAATATGACATTTACATCAAAATACCATAAAATATTAAAAACCGTATTCTTTAAATTGTGTTAATTTAAATTCCTTGCGATTGTGCTTCTACAACCCACTTTTGCAGAATCCGATTCGGTTGGTGCGGGTTATCACACATCCATCGGACCAGTAGGGCGAGATGTAGACCTCCTCACGGAGCATACGTTTTCGATGGAATTTTTAATGCAATTTATAAGAAAAACGTGATCAAGAATCCATTCAAGTCAAGTTTGCACTAAAATACCTTGAACTATTCAATATATATATATATATATACATAATCACTAATATACCTTATTATATAAAATTCACATCCATGAAAATTCTAAATAACATAAATAATACTTGAGATTTATTTTGAAAGTATACTAAAAATATTTTTCATAAAACCCCCTCAAGTTATATTAAATTTACATTAAAGACCATAGTAAATATAGGTTTAAGCGGAACCAATTCTCTTGAGCCTCAGAGAGCCGGAGAAAGTGGGTGCTTGCCTATTCAAGATAGACAACTAAAATAGGGTTATCAAATGGTAATTGTCTTAGAAAAAGACATAAATCCCACCGTCCATGTGCAGCAGTTACCGATAACTCCAAAACCTAATTCAGGAATCCAATCTGTTTAAGTGTCTGACTCAATTAGAGTCTCAGTCTAATCTGAGTACAATCCAAACACAATCCAATCATAACTCTAATCCAACATGAATCCAATGTATACTTAAACCTGAACTTGAATACCGAACAATACAAACATACAACATGACTTGACATAACCGAATCATGGCTATATTTTGAACTTGAATACAAGAATATCCGTTTACATCCGGATCCTTTTACATGAACAATTTATATCATGGTTTTGGTAAGTCTTATATTACAAATCATTACAATCAATATAATATGCATTACGGAGTTTTTAACGAGGTAGATTGGTATAGAATGTATTAGAAGTGGAATGAGACGGTCACTATAATACACCTAACCTGAATATCCGTGCCATTGTCCCGTGGGATTAACGGGGCCTAGTACTCCATATGCCTTAGTCCATGGAGCAAGTTGGACTCCTCTTGTATACACTGATACATTCTATACCACGCTACAAACAACAACGTTAATATAACAAACATAAATTTGTATAATTATTAGTTCTATTCACTCTACTTGCCTATTTCTATATTTCTTTTGGGACTTACCGAGCGATTGTTCGCTAACGACATTTCTAAGTCTTCTTGCTTTGGAATATTGTCAGGAGGACCCGACTCTCAGGAGACCGAACCCAGTCAGGAAAATTTAGAGCAGTTTGTAGAGAAGCCAGAATTCTAGTTCTTACTTATACTTACTTTTCTTTTCAGTTCATATTGTTGGGGTCAAAATTTGCACCTCAGTTAACCAAGTCAAAGTTAAGGTCAACCCCAAGTAAGCGGGCTCAAGCCCAAGCAAATGGGCCCATGCCCAAGTCGAGCACTGCGGCCGGCCTCCCCCATGCCGAAATAAAAAAATCATGTAATAAATAATTTTGATGTAATTTTTTATGCATGAATGTAAACAAAATGGGTATAAAGCCAAATTTTTGCAAAGCCCATGACTTATGTGCAAAAAAAATGGCACATGAGGCATGGGATGGGCAAAATGCCATTTTATAAAGCCCAAAGAGCTATATATAAATGTGTAAGACTATATAAGGCAACATCATGATGAATAAAATAGACACTTTTCATTCTCTCAAACTCTAGGATTTTTTTTGTGCTTCGTTCTCCTTCCTCAAGGTTCTAAACCTTCTTCCCTTTATCAATTAAATCAAAAGTTTTACTCTTCCTTTTCAAAAACCAAATAGTTTTTCACCACAAAACCCACAAAGGGGAACTCAGATCTCCCATCAGATCTCAAAAATAAAGATTTTTTTAAATCTCATACTTCTTATTCTTCAAGATCCAGCCAACAGAGGAGAAAGAAGGAGACCCATCTCCGAAAATACCACTTTGGAGAAGATCCAAGTGGGGGTTCCGTAGCGCGTCATGAGCACCGGGCAAAAAGGGGCGGTTGAGAAGAACCTCTGAAGATCTTTGGGAAGTTCAACTCCAAGACCCAAATCCTCAAAGAAGTTTAACTCCTAACCCAGATCCTTCAGGAGTTTAAATCCAAATCTAAATCTTTTGAAGTTTAACCCTACTCAAAATCCTCTTTTGGAGTTTAACTCCTATTTCCGGGGGTAAAAACCATTTCTTTTCACCGGCGCCCAAGAGCCCACGTGCCGGGCATGTGAGCAGCGCCCAAAGCGCCAGCGCCCAAAGCGCTCGCGCCAGCGCCTAAAGCGCCCACGTGCCGGACAAGTGAGGCACTAGCGCCCAAAGTGCTAGTGCTAGCGCCCAAGCGCCCAGCGCCCAAGTGCCCACATGCCGGACATGTGAGGTGCTAGCACCCAAAGTGCTAGCGCCAGCGTCCAAGCGCCCACATGCCGGACACGTGAGGCACTAGCGCCAGCGCCCAGCGCCCAGGCACCCACATGCTAGGCACGTGGGGCGCTAGCGCCCAGCACCAGCGCCAGTGCCCTGTGCCAGCGTGCTAGGCATGTGAGGCGCTGGCGCTCACGCGTCCTTTGGACGCCATTTTCCCCTCATTTTACATGTACTCCACACTAAAATTACCTCCCCTGTTAGAAAAAATTTCTAACGGGGCGCTGCCCCGCATCCCGCAAAGGAGCTGCTAGCCCCCTTGACCCCCAGCCCTTTATCCGGGTAGTGGGACCCCCGTAAAAATTCTGCGGGGCCCCCGATATATCCAAAACCCCTTCAAAACACAATACTGCACATTGAGTTCGCATGACCTGTTTGACCCGTCAATCGGAGGTTCTCTCGCTCTAAAGGCGAGAGGTAATTAATGGCAGCTTAGTCGTGGCTGCCGGAGATTCGGATCCCCACGATCAATAAACCCTAGCCTTTCCTAGACAGAGGGAATCTGTAATGCGCCTGATAAGCGCGCACGTATTCCCATCTCAATGGGGGGACGAAAAACACCTTACAGATTCTGGCACGCCCGGTGGGACTTATCTTTCCTCCAATATTTCGGGTTAATTATTCATGCAAACTCAATCAATATACATATTTATATTTATACTAAAATAATGCTCTTTTTCAAGCAATCAATTTTCAACAATGTCTCCAAAGATGAACTCAGCTCTCATCTCCTACACGATGAAGATGAACGCTAGGACTGTCCTCCCGGCCAGTCTTGGGTGACAGTGGGAGGAGTCGCTGCTACCATTTGGCTCCTCAAGCTCCGGTAACAGACAAACCGGTCTCAAAAGGGAAAAGGCCGAATGTCATGGTCGCGAGGGCACCTCAGCCCAAGCACAAATCCGTTTCCGAACGACTCTCCATCACTCCAGCTGGAGGCAAGGCCATCAACGTCAACGAAGCAACGGGGCATCTCAGGCAAGCTCCAGCGGTATGCTCGACAACTGCTCGATCGGGTATCTTCTTTAAGCTCCCTATCAATCGACTCATGGTGGCTTCCCAGAAAACGGATGCCCGCCAAGCCTTCAAAATCAACAAGCTAAGGCAGAAAAGGCTCAGATACAGAGCCAACAAAAGGGCTAGGGCTCATGCTAGGCTGAGCTTCATGAGGCTCCAAGAATGGGGTTACCCTGCCAAAGATAAAGAGACAGCTGGATATGTGGTCCACACTGTCTAAATGGTCGGACATGAAGAAACGAATCCTCCTATGCTTCACAGCCATGGTGATGATATGGTGGACGCTACCCAACGTCGACTCGGTCTAAATGATGAAGAGCTCGCTTAGGCCGATAAGCTAAAAGAGCTCGAGGTTCCTGCGGAATTGAGCTCAGGAAATAAGGATGACCTGGTTGTCATAACCAGAACTACAGAACAAGCATTATTCCGATGGCTTCAGAGACAGCTTCAGGACAGGGATGAGAAGCTAGCCAAGGTACAGTCTAAGGTAAACAAATTGGCAAACTTCACGGCAGATCTCACGACCCAAGTCGCCTGATTGCAATTACAGCAGAATCAAATTTTGGTTCATGAGCCAGGGATTGATACCCGGAGGCAGCCAACTAATACCCCCTTCAGCCTAAGAGCGGAGCGCCTTCTTGAAAAACGGCCGCGATCAGCCTCCAGTCCCTCCGATACATACACCAAAGAGGAATCTCCTCTGAAAGAGAAACTGGATAAGGTCTATTCCTTCAAAAGGGACAAAGTCCACAAGATATTCAAGGACGCCCTAAGAAATGGTCTGCAACTTCCAGAATCAAAGAGACCGCAAGAAGCGAATATGACCGACGACCCAAAATATTGCCCCTATCATAGGGTGATAGGTCATGCCATTGATGACTGCTTCGTCTTCAAAGATTGGATCGAAAAGCAATACAAGGCAGGAGAGATAGAACTGTCTAAAGGCGTGTTACCAAACAGTCAAGCTACGACCGCCGATTTCATACAAATGGAAACCGGAGCCCTTCGGGAACTTGATTCTCTCAGACATGTGCCATTATCTAAAAAGGGCGAACCAAAGACTTATCGGCCTCAAGGACCAGCATCAGTAAAGGCACCTACTCCAATGGAGAGAAAGAAGAAGATATACTCCTTCAGGAGGGGTGAAGTCCGCAGAATATTCGTGGACGCCTTGAACAATGATCTGCAACTGCCTGTTCCAAAGAGGCCACATGAAATGAACATGACTGGCAATCCTATATACTGCCCATATCATAGAATGGTAAGTCATACCATCGAAAACTGCTATATTTTCAAAGATTGGGTGGAGAACCAATACAAACTTGGGAAAGCCCCACAGTTGTCAGATGTACCGACAAGACACAGAGCTACGGTCATCAACACAACTCTGCCAAGATCAAAGTTTGAGAAGCTGGGATAAGCAAGCTGACCACCACGTCGTTAAACTGGGAACGATAGACCTCTAAGTCTTTAAACTGGGAACCGACGACCACCACGTTATTAAACTGGGAACAATCGACCTCTAAGTCGTTAAACTGGGGATGTAAAAAAAATGTGTGTACATAAAAATAAAAAAAATAATAATATAAAAATTATAAAATATAAAAAGCCGAAATGATGGGGCAACTCGCAATAAAAATCAGCGAGTAAAATAAAAATGAAAATAAACAGCCGAAATGATGGGGCAACCGCGAATAAAAAGCCGAAATGATAGGGCAATCGCGACCTTCACGATAAGAAAAGCTGAAATGATAGAGCAATCGCGGTAAAAAAAACTCCAAATGGTGAATGATGAGTCGCTCCTGGTACCATATTCCAGTGCAGCGATGCAGACGCCAACCAAATTCCAAATCCTTAAATTCCCAACGGCGAATTATGAGTCGCTCCTGGTACCATATTCCGGTGCAGCGAGGCATACGCCGTCCAAAACTCAAATTCCCAATGGCAAATGATGAGTCACTCCTGGCATTATTCTAGTGCAGCAATGCTGATGCCGACCCAAAAACCAAATCCCAAGTCCTCCCGGGACAAATGATGAGTTGCTCCTGGCATTATTCCAGTGCAGCAATGCTGATGCCAAACAAGATCCAAATTCCAAGTTCCCAAATGACGAATGATGTGTCGCTCCTGATATCATATTCCAGTGCAGCGATGCAGACGCTAACCAAAATTCAATTTCCTAAAATTCTTCCAGCCTTACGGGTGGTCCCCCAAATTGACTACCGTATACAATCCATGGGCTCAAATAATTCTCATCATACACGTACCCTACCGCAATCACCAGTCCAGCGATCGGTCTCCGCCCTTAGAATTATGCTCCATTTGGTAAGACCCACTCATGTGTCCTCACGATACACGAGGAGAACAAACTTACGAGATCCTCTTGACTTGTAAGAAAACACCTTCGTGGGATCCTTATGACTCACGAAGGAAAAACACACTTGGAAGTCCCCACGACTCCTAAGGAGAAAGTACACCTATGAGATCATTTCAACTCGTAGGGAGAAAATGCTTTTATGGGACCCTTACGGCTCATAAAATTGAAAAGTCTTAGGTGATAAGGACCTAAACCTTTCTCCTAAGCTATCTCTCCCCAACAGGGAACGACAAATGATGAATTGCTCCTGGCACCTATGCTCAGTGTTAGCAACGCTGATGCCGACCTACCCCAAAATTCCAAGCTTCCGATCCAATAGACCCCCTAAGTCTTTAAACTGGGAACATATGACCTTTAAGTCGTTAAACTAGGAACAGATGACCCCTAATTCGTTAAACTGGGAACATATGACCTCTAAGTCATTAAACTGGGAACATATGACCTCTAAGTCATTAAACTGGGCACAATAGACCTCTAAGTCATTAAACTGGAAACAGATGACCCCTAAGTCATTAAACTGGGAACGAGGGAAATCCACTCATGTTTCCTCACGATGCCTGAGGAGAACAAAACTTGCGAGATCCTTACGACTCGTAAGAAAACGCCTTCGTGGGATCCTTACGACTTACAAAGGAAAACTATACTTGGGGGTCCTCACGACTCCTAAGGAGAAAATACACCTACGGGATCCTTACGACTCATAGGGAGAAAATACTTTTATGGGACCCTTACGGCTCATAAAATTGAAAAGTCTTAGGTGATAGGGATCTAAAACCTGTTTCCTAAGCTGTCGCTTCTTAATAAGCAAATGCAAATGATGATTCGCTCCTGGTACCATATTCCAGTGTAGTGATGCTGATGCCAAACCAAAACCAAAATCCCCAAATCCTCTCATGGCAAATGATGATTCTCTTCTTGTACCATATTCCAGTGTAGCGATGCTAATGCCAACCCAAATCAAACCAACAACCTCTGTGGTGGAATCATACTTCGTTCCAGAATGTACCCCGTGTAGAAATCATGCTTCGCCTCGGTGTATCTACCTTCCCTGTCGGAATTATGCATCGACTCGGAATCAACCAGCGACACTCCGTGCCGGGGACAAGTCGACCATCGACACTCCGTGCCGGGGAAACGTCGACCAACGACACTACGCACCGGGGATAAGTTTAACATCCAGCGACACTCCGCGCCGGGGATAAGTCGACCAACGACACTCCATGCTGGAGACAAGTCGAACAACCAAAAACACTCCGTGCCGGGGACAAGTCGACTAACGACACTCCGTGCCGGGGACAAGTCGAACAACCAGTGACACTTCATACCGGGGACAAGTCGAACAGCGACACTCAGTGCCGTTGACCGTCCATGTCGTAAAAAGGGTAGTGTCGGCTTCCCACAAAGCGGGAACCAAATCACTCCGTGCCGGGGAAACGTCTACCATGGACACTCCGTCTCGGAGACGCGCCAAGTATCGACCATCCATGTCGTAAAAAGGGCAGTGCCAGCTTCCCAAAAAAGCGGGAACCAAATCAAGTTGCCTCCACGTGAAAGAAGATCCATCAATTTCATGCACACGACCCACATGTGCGATGTGCATTCATTGATGGGGTCAAAATTTGCACCCCAGTTAACCAAGTCAAAGTCAAGGTCAACCCCAAGCAAGCGGGCCCATGCCCAAGTCGAGCCCCGCGGCCGACTTCCCCCATACCGAAATAAAAAAAATCATGTAATAACTAATTTTGATGAATTTTTTATGCATGAATGTAAGCAAAATGGGCATAAAACAAAATTTTTGCAATGCCCATGGCTTATGTGCAAAAAGAAATGGCACATGAGATGTGGGATGGGCAAAATACCATTTTGTAAAGCCCAAGGGGCTATATGTAAATGTGTAAGCCTATATAAGGCAACATGATGATGAATAAAATAGACACTTTTCATTCTCTCAAACTCTAGGGTTTTTTTTGTGCCTACTTCTCCTTCCTCAAGGTTCTAAACTTTCTTCCCCTTTTCAATTAAATCAAGAGTTTCACTCTTCCTTTTCCAAAACTAAATAATTTTTCACCACAAAACCCACAAAGGGGAACTCAGATTCCCATCAGATCTCAAAAATAAAGATTTTTTTTAAAATCTCATATTTCTTGTTCTTCAAGATCCGGCCAACAGAGGAGAAAGAAGGAGATCCATCTCCGAAAATACCACTTTGGAGAAGATCCAAGGCTTAAAAAGGAAGAAGCTCTGAAGAATTTTGGGGAGTTCAACTCCAAGACCCAAATCCTCAGAGGAGTTTAACTCCTAACCCAGATCCTTCGGGAGTTTAACTCCAAATCTAAATTTTTTGAAGTTTAACTCCACTTAAAATCCTATTTTGAAGTTTAACTCCTATTTCCGGAGGTAAAAACCCCTTCTTTTCGTCGGCGCCCAAGCGCCCACGTGCCGAGCACGTGAGGCGCGCCAGCACCAGCGCCTAAAACGCTCAGTGCCCAAGCGCCCACGTCCAGCGCCCAAAGCGCTCACACCAGCGGCCAGCGCCCAAGCGTCCACGTGCCGGACACGTGAGGCACTAGCTCCCAATGCGTTAGCGCCAGCGCCCACGTGCCGGACATGTGAAGCGCTGGCGCCCAAAGCGCCCAGCGTCCAGGCGCCGGCGCCGACGCCCAGCGCCAACGTGCTAGGCACGTGAGGCGCTGGCGCTCACGCGTCCTTTGGACACCATTTTCCCCTCATTTTACATGTACTCCACATTAAAAATACCTCCCCCCATTAGAAAAAATTTCTAATGGGGCGTTGTCCCGCACCCTGTAAGGGGGCTGCTAGCCCCCTTGACTCCCAGCCCGCTATCCGGGTAGCGGGACCCCTGTGAAAACTCTGCGGGACCCCCGATATATCCAAAACCCCTTCAAAACACAACACTGCACATTGAGTTCGCATGACCTGTTTGACCCGTCAATCGGAGGTTCTCTCGCTCTAAAGGCGATGGGTAATTAACGGCAGCTTAATCCGCGGCTGTCGGAAATTCGGATCCCCACGATCAATAAACCCCAGCCTATCCTAGGCAGGGGGAATTTGTAATGCGCCTGACAAGCGCGCGCGTATTTCCATCTTAATGGAGTGACGAAAAACACCCTACACATATGCCATTGTTTATGTATCGCTTTCTATTATTGTGTTTTACTTTCCAGCTGCATGTAAATAATGAATGTAAATAAAAAGTTGTTGTTTCATTATATCTCTTATCGTTTACTTTTATATTGCTTATTTATGCTTAGCGTGTTTATTTCTGAGTAAATACGTCGTGGACCTCGTCACGTCTTCTTCTCCGTATACTGGGAAGCGGGGCGTGGCATTTTTTGAATCATAGATTATATCTCGTATGTGCAAAGCGATTTAAATGTCTAAACTATTTGTGAGTATTTGCTTGAGCCGGCTCATAGATATTTGAGCCATCTCATAAGTTCTTCAGAATAATCATTTCTTTTCTGATTCTTTGACAACTCATAACCATTTTGAGCCGGCTCGAACCCTCTTCTTTGAGACGGTTTAGTATTTTTAAGCCGGCTCAAAATATGCATGGAAAGTTGTATTTGTCTCTGTTTCTTTGAGACGGCTCAAAATTGGAATTAACAAATATTAACTCAAAAAAATTTCACAACACTAACTCGAAAAAAATTTCACAACACTAACTGTAATTTTTAGTGTTGTTAGATGTGTGCATTAATCAACAAATAGAAATAGGAATTCAAAAAACTGCAAAATATAGGTTTATATATATATATTACTGGATCATAACATCCCATACATTCACATTTTCACAACAAAAAGTTCACAGAGATCAAGCTGTATCTAACAACACTGCATTTCTTCACTTCCTCAACAGCTCCAGTATATAAAAAAAAACACAAACAAACCATTAAAATTGACACAAGCCTAAGCCGCATCTATTGTTCAATCCCTGAGCCTACAAAACCAACTACAACATTTGCATTTTCTACCCTACCAATTCTCAGATCTTACTCCAATTGCGCAATTCATCCTTGAAGTGCCCATTCTCCCTCTGCACTTGTTGCATGTGCTTCATTCTCTCTCTGCAGTTGTTCAACATGCTGCACAACCTTAGGTGTCGTCTTAGGGTATATCCATACAAAACATGCATTTTTGAGGAAAATGATAGAAAGCATAAAACTTTCGACTCGTGTTCTTCTCAGCAGTAGTAACAAGAATTAGGGCAGGAAGACTGCAGTAGCAAAGAACTTGGCCATCATGATGCACTCCCTGAGCTCTTTGATGGATTATTGCCACTACTACAATAGGGTGTTGCCCCTACGGATATTGAAATCCGTAGGGCCCGATTTATTTTGGCCCTACGGATTAAGCCGTAGGGCTAGAAGGTTGCCCCTACGGTCCAAGACGTTCAAGAGTAAAAATATTAAATCTTAATTTGGTATTTGCCCCTACGGAGCCGCAAACCAAGGACCTACGGACAAATCCGTAGGGGCAACTAAATAGCGATTTAATTAAAAAGGCACAGATCGTCTACGCCCCTTATCTCTTTCTCTCTCTTTCTCTCTCGATCGCGCGCGAACCAAAATCCCCAAATCATTCCCGTCGTTCTCGTCGTCGCCACCGCCGTTCTCGCGCGTCACCGTTCTTCCTCGTCGCGCCGTTTTCGTCGTCGCCTCCGTTTCGTCGTCGCCACCGATCGATCGTCTCCTCCATCGCACAGGTTAGTAAATCTTCAACTAAACAAATTTTTGATTATTTAGGGTTAGGGTTGCTGTTGGAGTTGTGGTTCGGCAGGGGTTGCGGTTGGGGTTGGGGTTAGGGTTAGGGTTGGGGTTGGGGTTCGGCTGGGGCTGGGGCTGGAGCTGGGGCTAGGGTTAGGGTTAGGGTTGGGGTTGGGGTTTAGCTGGGGCTGGGGCTGGGGTTAGGGTTAGGTTGGGGCTGGGCTGGGCTGGGGCTGGGGCTGGGGCTGGGGCTAGGGTTAGGTTGGGGTTGGAGTGGGGCTGGGTCTGGGGTTAGGGTTAGGTTGGGGTGGGGGTTTGCTGAATTTGGCCAAACTGAGAGGAATTTCCAGCAATTTTAGCCTAGTTTGATTACTAAAATTATTGTTGATCGAGAAAATCTTGGGTCCTTCTAATCAAACATTGTTTGTTACTATATGTCAACGAGTACTGATAAAAGAAAAAACCGATTTCAAGTGGAAATTAGGTATGTACAATGTTCTAATATAATTTTTATTTCTTGCCATCATCAAACATATAAAAGTACTAATAAGAAATGGAAAATAAATAAATAAATAATCAAAGCTTTGGCATGTATGTAAAATCCCTTGTTACTTTTTCTTGGTTGCCCAACTTTGAAAATTCTATCTATTAAATTAGACATACTCTAAAAAGAATGATATTGCAAGAATTTGACTTGGTGGAGACTTGCATCATTAATAGAAATATGAAAGTGTAAGGACGTTCTTTACCTTCGATAGGGTTCGGTTGTGGTGGGGCTGGGGCTAGCTAGGGCTTGGGCTTCATCACCTGATATAGCGAAATACAAAGCGTACTTCAGTACACCCGACCTCATTGATTTTCCTATTGAAGTTCCCGGTCAAACGGCATATGCATATTTTTATTCGCCATGAAATCCCAATTATCAAGCTACCGAGTACGAAAAGCCACCTTTGTTAGTCGAGAGTCATGGTAATAGACTTGTCATTATAGATCATAGTCAATTGTTTTTCCTATCATTTTCTTGATCCAGATGCTTATCAACTTGTTAATTAGTTACTGTTTTTATGACGTATTTGTCTATATTTGTTGACAGTGGCATTTCTTTTGGATGAACATGTTTTTTTGATGCATGTTTCAGTCATGTGAATTCATATGTTGCGTATAACGCTTTATGATATCAGTATCTACATTTGTAGTTTTAATTGTTGATTGTTATAGATGAATGTCATTGCAATAATAGTTTTTGGTTGATGAATGCCATTGCAATGTAGGATGATCAGTTCTATCAATCTTGATCTCAATGGTTTAAAATCATGTTACACATACAACACGAATGCACAACAAACGCATAATTAGAGAGTGATTCAAGATGTTCAAGTTAAAACTAATATATGATACTCGATGATAATATGAAACCTTCATATTCTCATCGATACTCATATATGAAACTAAAAGCGCCACTTAGTCCCCGTAACATACGTGCGATGCTCGTCGTGACATAGAACTATACGAAGGTTGTTAAATATCGGACAGTATAGCTCGATACTAACAACCGTCGTATAGTCTACGCGACGAGAAAATTCAATCGTATGGTAACCCATAGATTTGTCCCGTGTGGACAAGTTAAGAATGTATAAAGCAAACGCCTTCATTCACTTGTGTTTTCATCCGTTTCGAGATATTTCGTCGGTACCTTTCCGCTGGTTCTCCGTGTACAAAGATAGATTAGATGTTCATTTCAACGTTGTTTCACAGCTTTGAAATGATTATCTATTCTATTATAGTGTACTCGGAAAACAGCGGGGAGGTGCTGCCGAAATTTACTCGAAACGGTTGAAAGCACAAGTGATGGGTGTTCGCTCTATACATTCTTAATGGGATAGAAGCCTACCCCAGACAGCCGGAACACACACATACAACAAGAATACACAACAAACGCATAATTAGAGAGCGATTCGAGATGTTCAGGTTAAAACCACTATATGATAATATGAAACCTTCATATTCTCATCGATACTCATATATGAAACTAAAAGCGCCACTTAGTCCCCGTCTATCAGTTAACATACGTGCGATGCTCGTCGTGACATAGAACTATACGAAGGTTGTTAAATATCGGACAGTATAGCTCGATACTAACAACCGTCGTATAGTCTACGCAACGAGAAAATTCAATCGTATGGTAACCCATAGATTTGTCCCGTGTGGACAAGTTAAGAATGTATAAAGCAAACGCCTTCATTCACTTGTGTTTTCATCCGTTTCGAGATATTTCGTCGGTACCTTTCTGCTGGTTCTCCATGTACAAAGATAGATTAGATGTTCATTTCAACGTTGTTTCACAGCTTTAAAATGATTATCTATTCTATTACAGTGTACTCGGAGAACAGCGGGGAGGTGCTGCCGAAATTTACTCGAAACAGTTGAAAGCATAAGTGATGGGTGTTCGCTCTATACATTCTTAATGGGATAGAAGCCTACCCCCGACAGCCGGAACACACACATACAACAAGAATACACAACAAACGCATAATTAGAGAGCGATTTGAGATGTTCAAGTTAAAACCAATATATGATAATATGAAACCTTCATATTCTCATCGATACTCATATATGAAACTAAAAGCGCCACTTAGTCCCCGTCTATCGGTTAACATACGTGCGATGCTCGTCGTGACATAGAACTATACGAAGGTTGTTAAATATCGGACAGTATAGATCGATACTAACAACCGTCGTATAGTCTACGCGACGAGAAAATTCAATCGAATGGTAACCCATAGATTTGTCCCGTGTGGACAAGTTAAGAATGTATAAAGCAAACGCCTTCATTCACTTGTGTTTTCATCCGTGTCACGCCCCGCTTCCCAGTATACGGCGAAGGAGACGCGACGAGGCCCGCTACGTATATACTCAGAAGTACATACGCTAAGCGTAGCTAAGCAATATAAAATATTACACAAGAGACAAGAGTATAAAAAGAACAGCAACTTTTATTTATTAACATTCTTTGTACAATACATGAAAGGAAATACAACTGAAATAAAAGATGCCTAAACAGTGGCATAACAGGAAATGAAAAGTACAGAAAGGAAAAGTGTACAATGAAACTACAGTGCAGGGTCTTCAGTAAACTGCTCCAAGTCTTCTTGCGATGGCTCAATCTCGGCCGGGTCCAAATCACCTGACGACATTAAAAGAAGAGAGAAACAGAATGTCGTCAGCGAACAGGTCGCTCGGTAAGTCCTAAAGATAAGAGAGGAATAGACAGAGAGTAAGAGAGGGAGTGTGTAGCTTTTAATGTTGTATTATAATATTGTAATGTTGTATTAACGCTGTTGTTTGTAGCATGATACAGAAGATGCCAGTGTATACGAGGGGAGTCCCACTTACACCGGGGACTTTGGTAACCTGTAGTACAAGGCTCCGTCGATAATACCACGGAACAACGGCATGGATGTAATTACATCTTAAGTGACCACCTCGTGCCACCTTTAACATATTCCGTACCAGTCTACCCCTTAAACCCCGCGATGTCTTGTTTGTATTGTTATCTTGTAAAATTGTGTTGATTGTATGAGTGATTAACTGACTGACCGAAACCATGATATCAGGAAACGGCTATAACCATAGAGTCATGTAAATAGAATACTGGGAAACATGTAAAAGGAATATATATCCATGGTTCGATTCAGTCAAGTTGTATAAACTGATAATTGTATTCATGAATTCATGTGTTCATTTTGAATTGGAATATAAAAGATTATAGATTGACTTGAAACATATTCAAGTCAGAAATAGTCATACTCTAACCCGAGTCAGACTACAAGAAGGTAATTTGATGTTCAATAATTGTTAGGGGCCTTATTGTAATTTATAAAACTTGAGGGGGTTTATTGTAAAAATACTATTGTATATTTTTCAAAATACAACTCAAGTATTTAATTATCGTCTTTATGTACATACAACAATTTAATGATCAAGATAAATATGTATACATGTTCGAATAGCATGAAATGGGTCAAGTATATTATTCGAGTAACTACCATAAACAATGCTGTAAAGAAATATTATGTACGACTAATTAATCAAGTTGAACGAATGCGGAATATAAACAGAAATATGGCTCTAAATGTTTTGCATGCGTAAGTTCCAGTTTCACCTAAATACGACTACCGGTTTGGGAGACATAAATGTTTTCGTATCGTCGCGCAAAACAGATCAGAATCTATTCGGCACCGTCACATATTTTTAAAACGCAGTTTGAGTTAATTTCTATCGGGTTTCAGGTTACGAAGATTATTAGAAAATTTTAGGTATTTCAATGAACTTATCGAAAACACCAAGATTCACATGATTTGGATTTCTAAAGATCTAGTTATGATCATTTTAATATCAGCGTTTAAAACAGAAATTCAGATTTCTGGACAGCAACTATATATTCTATTGCAAAGCCTATATCAGGTTGTTTCATGCATTCCTAAGTAATATAATATACATAAAATTATAGTTCTATCAATGGTGCATCTACACATCTAAATTTTGTCACAAACGGACATCGGGTGTTTGAGTTATGTCCAATTTAAAAACAGTGTGCGAATCGGAACAGATTCTGTCCAGATCCGTCACTTAATATTGTAATACAGTTTTCTTTATCTTAGATAGGTTTTCGCTAAAACTATAAAACTAAGAAAATCTAGATCATTCGATGTAGATATCAAAAACACCTGAGTTTGCTCAATTTGGATACCGGTATACCAAGTTATGTGTCCTAGAAATTGACCGATAGGTTCAGTTTTCTGTTTTACGATCAGTGAATAAATACGATGTAATTCCTAAACCGTTATGCGGATCGATCTAAAATTTTTACAGCGTGTAAAAAATAATATATTCTATTATATGTAAATTTCATGAAATTTTCAGAATTAAAAAATTAATTTATAAAATTTATTTTAAAACTAAAGGTATTGATATGTCATATGTGAGAAATGAGAAAACCATGGTATTTATTCGTAACTTCATCATTTTTTTTTAATACAAATTTTAAATAAAGTGATTTAAAATAAAACAACAAACATGCACTCCTAATTGGTCACTATGAAATGTTAACATGTGAATTGAGAGTAAAGAAAAAGACTTTACAAACTACATATGTGTGTATGTTTGCGTGTTCATTATTTATATATGTATCTATTTAATTAATTATTTAGGAACTATGATATGTCAAGGGAAATTTTTCATGGAAATATAAAATAAGAGAAATATAAAGAGAAAAAGAAAGAGATGGAGGGAAGGAAAGAGAGAAGGGACTTACATGCACAAGCCGGTATTGTCACCGGGCTTGTCTATCCGCCGATAGCCTCGCGTTAGTAGCGAAACCTTCTTGAAGACTTCTTCATGTTCTTCTTCTTGGATTCTAGGTGAAGAGGAAGAAGTGAGAGATAGAAAAATATGAGGAAGGAAAAGATGGAGGAGGACAATAAGGATGGTGTAATGGTGAATAATAATATATGCATTTAACATGAGAATTAAAAGAGAAATGAAAAGCCACCATTCATTTTGGAAATGAAAGGTCTCATTTGTAGGTTATGAGAAGAATAAAAAATGATAAAAAAAATAATTGCAAGAATGGGGATTTGAACATGTGACTTATGGAATAACAATGCAAGGACTTAACCAATGAGCTATAAAGTTGTTCATGCATATATTTAATTAGAATTAAATATATGATGTTGCTTAAAAAGAAAATGGGCTTTTTAGATGGGCTGTAGAGAATAAGAATAATGGATTTGGGTTAAATATTTATGAAAGGAAAAATAAGAATGAGAAGTTAAAAACTTAAATATAAGAAAAAGAAATTGTACCTAAAAAAAATACATAATAGATTGAGGAATAAAATAATAATAAATTTAATAGAAAAAGGAAAATACCAAGTACAAATAAATACGGTATATTATTGAAGAGGGATAATACAAATGTATAAAGATTTTCGGGTCATTACATTCTACCCTCCTTAAAAATAATTTCGTCCTCGAAATTACTCAAGAAGGATGATGTGACAGAGTAAGGAAATAGGATTAGGATGATGTCTTCTTCGAGCTCTGTCGATTAATACTCTAACCAATTGAGCTAATAAGTCTACAAGATACAAATAGAAATGATGAATAAGAATTAAGGATTCAAAAGTGGAGAGATGGACTTCAAGGAAACCGAAGGTGGAGTTCAAGATGGTTTCAAGGAACATGAATTGTAAAGAATGTTTTAGTTGCTGGTTCTTGTGTTATATTGCTTAGGTTGTTCACGCAGACCAGAACTGCATGACAGGGATTCATACAGCTCAGACCTGCATGGGCCACCAACAAAACCTGTCACGCCCCGCTTCCCAGTATACGGCGAAGGAGACGCGACGAGGCCCGCTACGTATATACTCAGAAGTACATACGCTAAGCGTAGCTAAGCAATATAAAATATTACACAAGAGACAAGAGTATAAAAAGAACAGCAACTTTTATTTATTAACATTCTTTGTACAATACATGAAAGGAAATACAACTGAAATAAAAGATGCCTAAACAGTGGCATAACAGGAAATGAAAAGTACAGAAAGGAAAAGTGTACAATGAAACTACAGTGCAGGGTCTTCAGTAAACTGCTCCAAGTCTTCTTGCGATGGCTCAATCTCGGCCGGGTCCAAATCACCTGACGACATTAAAAGAAGAGAGAAACAGAATGTCGTCAGCGAACAGGTCGCTCGGTAAGTCCTAAAGATAAGAGAGGAATAGACAGAGAGTAAGAGAGGGAGTGTGTAGCTTTTAATGTTGTATTATAATATTGTAATGTTGTATTAACGCTGTTGTTTGTAGCATGATACAGAAGATGCCAGTGTATACGAGGGGAGTCCCACTTACACCGGGGACTTTGGTAACCTGTAGTACAAGGCTCCGTCGATAATACCACGGAACAACGGCATGGATGTAATTACATCTTAAGTGACCACCTCGTGCCACCTTTAACATATTCCGTACCAGTCTACCCCTTAAACCCCGCGATGTCTTGTTTGTATTGTTATCTTGTAAAATTGTGTTGATTGTATGAGTGATTAACTGACTGACCGAAACCATGATATCAGGAAACGGCTATAACCATAGAGTCATGTAAATAGAATACTGGGAAACATGTAAAAGGAATATATATCCATGGTTCGATTCAGTCAAGTTGTATAAACTGATAATTGTATTCATGAATTCATGTGTTCATTTTGAATTGGAATATAAAAGATTATAGATTGACTTGAAACATATTCAAGTCAGAAATAGTCATACTCTAACCCGAGTCAGACTACAAGAAGGTAATTTGATGTTCAATAATTGTTAGGGGCCTTATTGTAATTTATAAAACTTGAGGGGGTTTATTGTAAAAATACTATTGTATATTTTTCAAAATACAACTCAAGTATTTAATTATCGTCTTTATGTACATACAACAATTTAATGATCAAGATAAATATGTATACATGTTCGAATAGCATGAAATGGGTCAAGTATATTATTCGAGTAACTACCATAAACAATGCTGTAAAGAAATATTATGTACGACTAATTAATCAAGTTGAACGAATGCGGAATATAAACAGAAATATGGCTCTAAATGTTTTGCATGCGTAAGTTCCAGTTTCACCTAAATACGACTACCGGTTTGGGAGACATAAATGTTTTCGTATCGTCGCGCAAAACAGATCAGAATCTATTCGGCACCGTCACATATTTTTAAAACGCAGTTTGAGTTAATTTCTATCGGGTTTCAGGTTACGAAGATTATTAGAAAATTTTAGGTATTTCAATGAACTTATCGAAAACACCAAGATTCACATGATTTGGATTTCTAAAGATCTAGTTATGATCATTTTAATATCAGCGTTTAAAACAGAAATTCAGATTTCTGGACAGCAACTATATATTCTATTGCAAAGCCTATATCAGGTTGTTTCATGCATTCCTAAGTAATATAATATACATAAAATTATAGTTCTATCAATGGTGCATCTACACATCTAAATTTTGTCACAAACGGACATCGGGTGTTTGAGTTATGTCCAATTTAAAAACAGTGTGCGAATCGGAACAGATTCTGTCCAGATCCGTCACTTAATATTGTAATACAGTTTTCTTTATCTTAGATAGGTTTTCGCTAAAACTATAAAACTAAGAAAATCTAGATCATTCGATGTAGATATCAAAAACACCTGAGTTTGCTCAATTTGGATACCGGTATACCAAGTTATGTGTCCTAGAAATTGACCGATAGGTTCAGTTTTCTGTTTTACGATCAGTGAATAAATACGATGTAATTCCTAAACCGTTATGCGGATCGATCTAAAATTTTTACAGCGTGTAAAAAATAATATATTCTATTATATGTAAATTTCATGAAATTTTCAGAATTAAAAAATTAATTTATAAAATTTATTTTAAAACTAAAGGTATTGATATGTCATATGTGAGAAATGAGAAAACCATGGTATTTATTCGTAACTTCATCATTTTTTTTTAATACAAATTTTAAATAAAGTGATTTAAAATAAAACAACAAACATGCACTCCTAATTGGTCACTATGAAATGTTAACATGTGAATTGAGAGTAAAGAAAAAGACTTTACAAACGATAGGTTCAGTTTTCTGTTTTACGATCAGTGAATAAATACGATGAAATTCCTAAACCGTTATGCGGATCGATCTAAAATTTTTACAGCGTGTAAAAAATAATATATTCTATTATATGTAAATTTCATGAAATTTTCAGAATTAAAAAATTAATTTATAAAATTTATTTTAAAACTAAAGGTATTGATATGTCATATGTGAGAAATGAGAAAACCATGGTATTTATTCGTAACTTCATCATTTTTTTTTAATACAAATTTTAAATAAAGTGATTTAAAATAAAACAACAAACATGCACTCCTAATTGGTCACTATGAAATGTTAACATGTGAATTGAGAGTAAAGAAAAAGACTTTACAAACTACATATGTGTGTATGTTTGCGTGTTCATTATTTATATATGTATCTATTTAATTAATTATTTAGGAACTATGATATGTCAAGGGAAATTTTTCATGGAAATATAAAATAAGAGAAATATAAAGAGAAAAAGAAAGAGATGGAGGGAAGGAAAGAGAGAAGGGACTTACATGCACAAGCCGGTATTGTCACCGGGCTTGTCTATCCGCCGATAGCCTCGCGTTAGTAGCGAAACCTTCTTGAAGACTTCTTCATGTTCTTCTTCTTGGATTCTAGGTGAAGAGGAAGAAGTGAGAGATAGAAAAATATGAGGAAGGAAAAGATGGAGGAGGACAATAAGGATGGTGTAATGGTGAATAATAATATATGCATTTAACATGAGAATTAAAAGAGAAATGAAAAGCCACCATTCATTTTGGAAATGAAAGGTCTCATTTGTAGGTTATGAGAAGAATAAAAAATGATAAAAAAAATAATTGCAAGAATGGGGATTTGAACATGTGACTTATGGAATAACAATGCAAGGACTTAACCAATGAGCTATAAAGTTGTTCATGCATATATTTAATTAGAATTAAATATATGATGTTGCTTAAAAAGAAAATGGGCTTTTTAGATGGGCTGTAGAGAATAAGAATAATGGATTTGGGTTAAATATTTATGAAAGGAAAAATAAGAATGAGAAGTTAAAAACTTAAATATAAGAAAAAGAAATTGTACCTAAAAAAATACATAATAGATTGAGGAATAAAATAATAATAAATTTAATAGAAAAAGGAAAATACCAAGTACAAATAAATACGGTATATTATTGAAGAGGGATAATACAAATGTATAAAGATTTTCGGGTCATTACATTCTACCCTCCTTAAAAATAATTTCGTCCTCGAAATTACTCAAGAAGGATGATGTGACAGAGTAAGGAAATAGGATTAGGATGATGTCTTCTTCGAGCTCTGTCGATTAATACTCTAACCAATTGAGCTAATAAGTCTACAAGATACAAATAGAAATGATGAATAAGAATTAAGGATTCAAAAGTGGAGAGATGGACTTCAAGGAAACCGAAGGTGGAGTTCAAGATGGTTTCAAGGAACATGAATTGTAAAGAATGTTTTAGTTGCTGGTTCTTGTGTTATATTGCTTAGGTTGTTCACGCAGACCAGAACTGCATGACAGGGATTCATACAGCTCAGACCTGCATGGGCCACCAACAAAACCTGTCACGCCCTGCTTCCCAGTATACGGCGAAGGAGACGCGACGAGGCCCGCTACGTATATACTCAGAAGTACATACGCTAAGCGTAGCTAAGCAATATAAAATATTACACAAGAGACAAGAGTATAAAAAGAACAGCAACTTTTATTTATTAACATTCTTTGTACAATACATGAAAGGAAATACAACTGAAATAAAAGATGCCTAAACAGTGGCATAACAGGAAATGAAAAGTACAGAAAGGAAAAGTGTACAATGAAACTACAGTGCAGGGTCTTCAGTAAACTGCTCCAAGTCTTCTTGCGATGGCTCAATCTCGGCCGGGTCCAAATCACCTGACGACATTAAAAGAAGAGAGAAACAGAATGTCGTCAGCGAACAGGTCGCTCGGTAAGTCCTAAAGATAAGAGAGGAATAGACAGAGAGTAAGAGAGGGAGTGTGTAGCTTTTAATGTTGTATTATAATATTGTAATGTTGTATTAACGCTGTTGTTTGTAGCATGATACAGAAGATGCCAGTGTATACGAGGGGAGTCCCACTTACACCGGGGACTTTGGTAACCTGTAGTACAAGGCTCCGTCGATAATACCACGGAACAACGGCATGGATGTAATTACATCTTAAGTGACCACCTCGTGCCACCTTTAACATATTCCGTACCAGTCTACCCCTTAAACCCCGCGATGTCTTGTTTGTATTGTTATCTTGTAAAATTGTGTTGATTGTATGAGTGATTAACTGACTGACCGAAACCATGATATCAGGAAACGGCTATAACCATAGAGTCATGTAAATAGAATACTGGGAAACATGTAAAAGGAATATATATCCATGGTTCGATTCAGTCAAGTTGTATAAACTGATAATTGTATTCATGAATTCATGTGTTCATTTTGAATTGGAATATAAAAGATTATAGATTGACTTGAAACATATTCAAGTCAGAAATAGTCATACTCTAACCCGAGTCAGACTACAAGAAGGTAATTTGATGTTCAATAATTGTTAGGGGCCTTATTGTAATTTATAAAACTTGAGGGGGTTTATTGTAAAAATACTATTGTATATTTTTCAAAATACAACTCAAGTATTTAATTATCGTCTTTATGTACATACAACAATTTAATGATCAAGATAAATATGTATACATGTTCGAATAGCATGAAATGGGTCAAGTATATTATTCGAGTAACTACCATAAACAATGCTGTAAAGAAATATTATGTACGACTAATTAATCAAGTTGAACGAATGCGGAATATAAACAGAAATATGGCTCTAAATGTTTTGCATGCGTAAGTTCCAGTTTCACCTAAATACGACTACCGGTTTGGGAGACATAAATGTTTTCGTATCGTCGCGCAAAACAGATCAGAATCTATTCGGCACCGTCACATATTTTTAAAACGCAGTTTGAGTTAATTTCTATCGGGTTTCAGGTTACGAAGATTATTAGAAAATTTTAGGTATTTCAATGAACTTATCGAAAACACCAAGATTCACATGATTTGGATTTCTAAAGATCTAGTTATGATCATTTTAATATCAGCGTTTAAAACAGAAATTCAGATTTCTGGACAGCAACTATATATTCTATTGCAAAGCCTATATCAGGTTGTTTCATGCATTCCTAAGTAATATAATATACATAAAATTATAGTTCTATCAATGGTGCATCTACACATCTAAATTTTGTCACAAACGGACATCGGGTGTTTGAGTTATGTCCAATTTAAAAACAGTGTGCGAATCGGAACAGATTCTGTCCAGATCCGTCACTTAATATTGTAATACAGTTTTCTTTATCTTAGATAGGTTTTCGCTAAAACTATAAAACTAAGAAAATCTAGATCATTCGATGTAGATATCAAAAACACCTGAGTTTGCTCAATTTGGATACCGGTATACCAAGTTATGTGTCCTAGAAATTGACCGATAGGTTCAGTTTTCTGTTTTACGATCAGTGAATAAATACGATGTAATTCCTAAACCGTTATGCGGATCGATCTAAAATTTTTACAGCGTGTAAAAAATAATATATTCTATTATATGTAAATTTCATGAAATTTTCAGAATTAAAAAATTAATTTATAAAATTTATTTTAAAACTAAAGGTATTGATATGTCATATGTGAGAAATGAGAAAACCATGGTATTTATTCGTAACTTCATCATTTTTTTTTAATACAAATTTTAAATAAAGTGATTTAAAATAAAACAACAAACATGCACTCCTAATTGGTCACTATGAAATGTTAACATGTGAATTGAGAGTAAAGAAAAAGACTTTACAAACGATAGGTTCAGTTTTCTGTTTTACGATCAGTGAATAAATACGATGAAATTCCTAAACCGTTATGCGGATCGATCTAAAATTTTTACAGCGTGTAAAAAATAATATATTCTATTATATGTAAATTTCATGAAATTTTCAGAATTAAAAAATTAATTTATAAAATTTATTTTAAAACTAAAGGTATTGATATGTCATATGTGAGAAATGAGAAAACCATGGTATTTATTCGTAACTTCATCATTTTTTTTTAATACAAATTTTAAATAAAGTGATTTAAAATAAAACAACAAACATGCACTCCTAATTGGTCACTATGAAATGTTAACATGTGAATTGAGAGTAAAGAAAAAGACTTTACAAACTACATATGTGTGTATGTTTGCGTGTTCATTATTTATATATGTATCTATTTAATTAATTATTTAGGAACTATGATATGTCAAGGGAAATTTTTCATGGAAATATAAAATAAGAGAAATATAAAGAGAAAAAGAAAGAGATGGAGGGAAGGAAAGAGAGAAGGGACTTACATGCACAAGCCGGTATTGTCACCGGGCTTGTCTATCCGCCGATAGCCTCGCGTTAGTAGCGAAACCTTCTTGAAGACTTCTTCATGTTCTTCTTCTTGGATTCTAGGTGAAGAGGAAGAAGTGAGAGATAGAAAAATATGAGGAAGGAAAAGATGGAGGAGGACAATAAGGATGGTGTAATGGTGAATAATAATATATGCATTTAACATGAGAATTAAAAGAGAAATGAAAAGCCACCATTCATTTTGGAAATGAAAGGTCTCATTTGTAGGTTATGAGAAGAATAAAAAATGATAAAAAAAATAATTGCAAGAATGGGGATTTGAACATGTGACTTATGGAATAACAATGCAAGGACTTAACCAATGAGCTATAAAGTTGTTCATGCATATATTTAATTAGAATTAAATATATGATGTTGCTTAAAAAGAAAATGGGCTTTTTAGATGGGCTGTAGAGAATAAGAATAATGGATTTGGGTTAAATATTTATGAAAGGAAAAATAAGAATGAGAAGTTAAAAACTTAAATATAAGAAAAAGAAATTGTACCTAAAAAAAATACATAATAGATTGAGGAATAAAATAATAATAAATTTAATAGAAAAAGGAAAATACCAAGTACAAATAAATACGGTATATTATTGAAGAGGGATAATACAAATGTATAAAGATTTTCGGGTCATTACAATCCGATTCGAGATATTTTGTCGGTACCTTTCCGCTGGTTCTCCGTGTACAAAGATAGATTAGATGTTCATTTCAACGTTGTTTCACAGCTTTGAAATGATTATTTATTCTATTATAGTGTACTTGGAGAACAGCGGGGAGGTGCTGCCGAAATTTACTCGAAATGGTTGAAAGCACAAGTGATGGGTGTTCGCTCTATACATTCTTAATGGGATAGAAGCCTACCCCCGACAGCCAGAACACACACATACAACAAGAATACACAACAAACGCATAATTAGAGAGTGATTCGAGATGTTCAAGTTAAAACCAATATATGATAATATGAAACCTTCATATTCTCATCGATACTCATATATGAAACTAAAAGCGCCACTTAGTCCCCGTCTATCGGTTATCATACGTGCGATAATTTATTCTTTTCAACGACAAACACACACACAAAGCATATACACGGATTTTCTCCTTTGTCAGTAACTATCCCGTTCTTATATTTCTCAATATAGTCAGCATAACCTACAATTTATATGTTATACAGTCTAACATGGCCCATGAGTACGTCAGAGTTAAGGACTGGATGTATGTGGATTGGAAACAACGTATGCAACCTAAGTTTGTCGCAGGAGTTGCTGCTTTCCTTGAATTTGCACGCGCACATAATAAGATCATAATAGAGAAGATTCTCTGTCCGTGCGATAGATGTGGCAATAAGTACTGGCAGAAGGTAGAATTGGCAGAGCTTCATATTGTAAAACATGGGTTTACTAGACTTTATACAACTTGGAAATATCACGGGGAAGGAGAAGAATGCAGTACTGCGGCAGAAGAAGAAGGAGAACACGATAATGCGGCAGGAGAAGAAGAAGAATTCGGTAATGCGGCAGAAGACGGTAATTTATTTCCATCAGAAGAAATGGAGGATATGGTAGAGGCTGCCCTAGGTGAATCTATTCGTACCGAAGATGACATTCCTTCCGGTCAAGGACCGCGTGCGGATAAATATGAAAATTTCATGAATGATGCTAGGAAACCAATTTATGAGAATGCGAAGTATTCCACCCTCTCATGGTTCGTCCAACTTTTCCAGATTAAGTGCCTAAATGGATGGAGCAACAAGTCATTCACAATGCTTCTTTCGTTCTTGAAAGATTCTATGCCTCCAGGAAATAATGTGCCCGACAGCTGGTACGAAGCCCAGAAGATGATGTCTGATTTGGGTCTAAAGTGCGAGAAGATTCAAGCATGTCCTAAAAATTGCGTGTTGTACCGGAAAGAGAATTCAGATTTGAAAGAGTGTCCAACATGCGGAGAGGCCAGGTATAAGCCGAAAGATTCTGATAAGAAGCCTGATACATCTGGGACAGAGGCCACTCCTGCTCCTCCAGGTATGTTTATATATCATATAGTGCATGTATATTGATTTAGAATGCTATATCATAAATACACACATTCCTTTTGCTCTTACTTAGCAATTTTTATTATTGTCTAGCTGTAGGTGGTGACACCACCGCACCTGCGGGTATGTTTATATATCCTATAGTGCATGCATATTGATTTAGAACGTTATATTATTGATCTACACATTCTTTTTGCAATTACTTATATAATCTATTTTTAATTGTCTAATTATAGGTGGTGCGTCCACATCTTCCGTAGGGGCCACTCCTGCCGCTTCCATACCCTCCGTATCGTCTGCAGGTTAGTATGAATAAATTTAAAATATTTATTCATTTTACATATGCTCTATAGAATAAATATGAACTTCATGGAAATTTAGCGTCAATGTTTATTTTTTAGTTGGAGGGGATGCGTCCGCATCCGGGACCCCGGTTTTTCTCACCGGAGGAACTATCGTCCCGCTCGTGCTGCTGCCCGGGCCCAGGCTCGTGCGATAGTCACCGGAGGTATATATCACACTTGAATTTTCATTTAACCTTGATTTCTTAATAAAACTTTGTCTTAATATTGATTGTCTTGATATTTTGTGCAGACGCAGGGCCTCCCCATCCCCAGAGGGGGACTCGAGGCCCGAATCAGTCCCATAGGCTGAGGCCTGACAGAGCTAGGGGGGAGGCAACATTCCCCCCCTTTTTTTACCCTTGACTATCGCTATACCGGTCCTCATGCCGAGAGGTTCGGCCGGTATATGGGGGACGAGAGCCGGCTCGTGAAGAACTATCCACTTCACGTTGAGTGGGGCGAGCCACACCAGCGCTCATTCGCCCTCTTCTTTGATCAGGCTCGGATACGTATTAATATATATTTTTAGTTGATCTATCCGCTTATCATATTTATTATTAACACCTGCAATCTAATAACAATGTTTTTTTTGTATTTTCAGTTGGATTACGATTTTCAGCCTGTAGCCGACCCTGATCATCCGGGGAGGGTGCTCGACCTTCATGCTCTGTACAATAGCCTGATGAAGAACATGCAGGCCAAGGTCCGATACAACAGGAATGAGCTGAAGGCCGACTGCTACTCCCTGTGGATGGCGACCCCCGAGGCAGAGAGAGCGGCCCTCCTATCTACTCCGGCGTTTGCGAGAGTCGACGTAGAAACATGGCCCCTATTGTGCGAATATTTCGACTCCCAGCGCAAACATGTATGTATTTTAAATGTAATTCATTGTTTAGGATATAATTTATTTTTTGTGTTCCTTAATTAGAAAACTAAATGTTAATGCGTTGTGCAGAAACAGGCCGCTCAAAATACAGAGAACAGGAAGTCGGCGAAGAGAGGTCGCCCTACTTACACAGGTGGCTCGAGGAATATTACTCGAGCCATGGAGTTATCGGTAAATTACAATAGACCGACCTTTGTGATATTCTGCAATATTAAGAGTTATTTTCTAATATTTCTAATATTAAGAGTTATTTTCTAATATTGTAGACAGCTCGGACCGTGGAGTCAGGTGGTACACCGAGCGTGCTGTCCGCATATCTTGCCGTCCACGGCACCTCGACAGATCCCACCACGGGCGAGCTTCGATATCCAGACGTCGCTACCCAGGAGTATTGCGTAAGTGTTAATATTTATTCTACCCATATTTGAAATTTTAGTTTTGGAAGGTTCAAGTTTAAATTTTATACTTATACTTTACTGCTTAATGTGGGTATAGGAGCGGGTGGTTGAGCAGGCCGAGGCCTCGGGGATCGATTTTACCGGACAGAGCGATCCGAGGCTGCTGACCCCAGTTTTGGACGCCGCACACGGAGGGCACCACGGAGGTTGGGAGAGAGGCCGGGGACTGGGCCCTAGCAGGGCCCATATGAGGTTGGACTCCACCCCGGCGGTTACTTCCTCCGTCTCCAGTGAGTGACGTGTCCATCAGGAACTGGAGAGCTTGAGGGCCACCGTTCAGGAGTTGAAGGAGATGCTGGTATGTATACTACTTTATAGTAAAATATCACGTCATATTATAGATATCAACATATCCATAATTAGTACGTAGCTTGAGCTTATTTGGTTTTAGACTTAAGTTTGATTAATCATACATATATATGTAATTAAAATAAACAACGGTTTTCCAAACTAGATATCCAAATGGAGTTTTGAAATAACTTAATAATGATACGAATTCGAATAATACACAGTTCTTACACGCTTCTTATACACGTTAGGTCCAGACGCGACAAGGTACATCGACCGAGCCTCCACATGCATCTCCTTCGGTTGCGGCTCTGCAAGCCACTACATCGACTGCGGTTCCGCAGACAGCTCCTATAGCTCCACCGCCCGCTCAGACTCCCGCAGCCGCGGCTCCGCAAGCGACTACCTCGACGGCGGCTGCACAGACCACATCGCCAGCTCCACAGGCCGCTCAGACTCCCGCACGCGCCAAATTGCAGGGTTTATTGACCAAGGAGCAGGCGCGCTTGATTCTATCGTTTATCAGGGGTGGAGCTGGACCGAGCTAGGGTAGCTTTTTGATTCATATTTTTTGAAACATGTATTTATTTATATCATACATATTGGACTACATTTTGAAATGATATTGATATTGGTTTATATTTATATCATATTCAGTTTTTGGGTTTCTTTTGTATATTATATGCGTGAGATGTGATTATGAATACTGCGATATATGTTGTGTGATGATTAATTTTATATTTTATTGTTATAATATTATTGTGCACAGGGCGGGAAAAAATCAGGCATCCCTTTTTTTTAAAAAAAATACAGATAATGTGTACCTACGGATTAATCCGTAGGTACACATGTTGCCCCTACGGCTAAAACCGTAGCCGTAGGGGCACAATATCAGCAGTAACTGATATTTCCTCCTGATCTCAGTACCGGGGGGTTGGGAGTGCCCCTACGGATATGTCCGTAGGGGCCATTGTTTAGCCCCTACGGAGTTATCCGTAGGGGCAAAATATCAGGATTTCTGATATTTTGCCCCTACGGATAAGTACATACATAGATATCCGTAGGGGATAATACGTGGCCCTACGGCTATTTCCGTAGGTACAGTTAATATATTTTAAAAACCCGTAAATAATATAATTTTTTTTACCTTACGGCCTACTCCGTAGGTGAAACTGGTCCTACACAGAACTCTGTAGGGGCAAGATTTTACCCGTAGGGGCAAGTTCAGAGCTTCAACTTGCACCTGCGGCCTTTGCACCTACGGGGTCTTTTTTCGCCCCTACGGACATCTCCATAGGGGCAGTGGTTTGCCCCTACCGATAAATCCGTAGGGGCAGACCTTATTTGTAGTAGTGTGCCCCTTCGATGTGATGATTGCGCCAACTTCCTCATTGATCTCGAGCAGAAGCAAACCCGTAAAATGAAAATAAACTGAGTTGAGAGGAGGAGGGGCTATAAAAAGAGGGAAGAAAGGGTAGTTTGGAAATTAAAATAAGGTCATGCGAGGGGAAAAAATAGCTTAAAAATGATAAATTTCATCGTAGAGGGGTCGGGGTGGTCGCGTTTTACAGGAGGTAACGTTAAGGGATTTCTCTGATGGGAATTTTCTTCAAGTTGGTTTTTGAAACATAGGCTAAGCTCACGGTGGTTTTGATAAAATTTCCCATAATATATATTGTTTTAATTAAGCCATTCAAGTAGGAATTTAAGGCTCCTATCCATCGCATATCAGATTCAAGTCCTAACCTAGTCATATTTTGGAGAGATAGATGGAATAAAACTTCTAATATGAGTACCGATATTAATTTTCGATGACTATCCGTATTCATATCCATCAACGATAACCGGATACATATATAATAACGTATATATTTGTTCCGTATCCACATATCATATTTCTTATCCGACTTGTTAAACTATGAATGAATATAATTGTACGATATTCATATTATATCTGTATCCATATTCGAATTTTTTCAAACATGGATAGTGGATTTTATTATCTGTATTCGCATCTCCAACGAACCTATCCGATCCGTTGGCTTCCCTAACCTTTATGGTGTCTTGATGGTGCACTTGGTACTTGAACCCTCAGTCGAACCGTCAGACAGTTTTCAACAACCATCCCTAACAACTACGTCCATCAACCAAATCCTATTCGACTTCTCCCCTGCGATTTGTAAGGGTATATTTGTCTGTAAAATAAGAGGCAAACTTCTTCTTACCCCTCTTGGTCGGAAAATCCAGTACTCGAAACATTCAAGTTATTTCAGCTAGTTCTCCATGACGCAACACATATACGATCGAAGACCAGAAGTGGGTTGTTGTATCTCGAAATCAATTAATTCACTCAACCCCTTCCTCAAATATTTGAGTGGTAGCTAATATTAATGCGTTAGAGAAGTGTCAAACTTGCCTAACCTACTTAATATTTCTTGCTAACCACCATTGATTCTAGTGAAGTATACCCAAGTAAGTCAAGCCTACTGCACTGGTTTTTTTGCAGTGGGTGGTGTAGATGAGAAGTACGCACTCATTAATTCTTATGGCAAAACTTGCCTTTCTTTCTTTTACTTCTCTTGTTTTTTGATTGCCATGGATTAGGTGGTGGCAGTGGGGTTTTCACATGCCATTAATGATTATTTTAAGTTGCTCTGCAGGGTACATGTTGTCGTTATTTGGCTGGATGTGCAAATCATGTACCAACATATATATGCAACTATATTTAATGTGTGCAGTTGTAGTTGGATGTTTCAATTTCATTAATATATCGTGAATAATGGAAGAAAGATGGCATGGGAGGAAATTTCCTCCTGTGGCATAAAAAAATACACCATCCGTGATTTTTTTCGACGACCGGCGTCCATCATCATCGTCTTTATCATATAAGATATTGATAAACCAAATTTCGTGTGATTTCATCACTTTTTCACCGTTGATTTAATGGGTGCAAAATTAACGGTTTACCGACAATAGAACTTTTCTACATTGTTAATTTGACGGTGAAAAAATGGTGGAATCACATGAAATTTGGTGTATCCACATCTTACATGTCAAAGATGATGATGATGATGATGGGTGCCGATCGTCGAAAAAAATCATGAAGGCTATAGATTTTTTGCGCCACCTAACGAAAAAGCCTCCTTCCCTCAATTAACCCCTAATATATTATATATAACTTCCATATCATTTAAAACCCAAAATATTTATTCAAAAATATTAAGTTTAAGTTTATTCATTCTAAACCTAGCTATTGCCATTTAATTACTAAGCTTTTCAAGAAATCACCTTGACTACGGCTTATATTAAAGTATTCATAACGGTGTTTTCTTATATTTTCAGTGGACCAATATAATAATCGTGATTCAAATTATAGGATATAGAAAAACAATTCCTTTACAAAAGGTTATGAAAAACACTTGTAGCGATGATCGGTTCGACTGGGACTAATAAAAAGTTGATATAATTCGAGCTATTATGTCGATGATCTCTTTGTTAGCTTCAGCATTGCTATGTCTCTGTTTTGCTAGAATAGTTAATACACTACTATATATTTAGAAAAGCAGCTCATTTATCATGGTCAAAAGATCTCTCATAAGGCTTACATGCAGATGAATCAAAAGACAACTCTCCAATACCTGAAGATAGCAAAAACTTAAGAGGTTGGGAACCGAAGGGTGCGGATCCATTAAGGCGGATTTGTACCTTTTTAAATTTACGAACTTTTTCGTGTGGTACGAACGATCCATTCCGTTCAAGTTATTCTACATGTCATAGATAGTGTATATGGATGAAAAATCATATCGATCGGAAATACTTTGTATGTGTAGAAACAGTAGATTTATTTCAGCCGAGCGGATTTAAAAATTTTAAAACTAGGTTCTACACATGTAAAACACTTTCAATCGATGCGATTTTTCATCCATCTACTATTTGAAACATTTGAACGGAACGGATCGTTTATAGGACACTGACCACACTAAAAAATTCATGAATTTGAAAAGGACGAACCCGTCCTATCCTATTGGATCCACACCAAATGAATGAAATTATATATAACATCAATATTTTGACCCAAAAAAAAAATTCTTAGGCAAATTTGCTCATCATTGCATAAAGAGAAAACAGGGGCTGCTAAGACCCTGAGGCCCAGAACTGCAGTGAGCTCTTATATGAGCTAGTGAGGTCCAGAGGCAAAATATCTAGCGGGTCCCACCTTTCCATGTGAGAGACCACTGCAGTATGGGTCTGGATATTCTTGCAGGCCTCATCTCCTCTTATGCATATGGGTAACACTGACATATATATATTTATAATAGTACATATATGGCTCTGCTCATGCCAACTGCATTTTCCAACTTAAATGAAAACCACCATTCAAATTATTTACATTGTACATCTAGATTAGAGAAGTCATGATTGTACCCAGTTTGAACTACACACACTTTTCAAGCTCGAATCTAAGTTTCATTTTCAAATTTTCTGCCTTTTTAATCCCACAACCCTAACAAAGCATAAATAATTAAATCCCAAAAAAGAAAAAGAAGTCTGCTTGAACTTTGAGTTTAAATTTACTCAACCCGTACTGATCAAGTTTCTTGATAAAGGATAATTCATCTACATGCTTTTAATTGGAAACAAGGGTCAAACTGTAGTTAAGAGTAGGATGTAGCCGGCAAATTATCCAAGTTCATACTCAATGCATGGAAAATGAAAACATGAGATTTTTCACAATTAGATAACACCTCATGCACACAATGAGAACACATCTCTCTCTCTCTCTCTCTCTCTCTCTCTCTCACTTGAAGCCTATATATAACTAGCTAGCTCTTGGCGAGAAGTTTAGTCCCATTTCACTCCAAAAATGAAGCTGAAAATAAACACAAGTTCTAGTAAAATGCTGTCGGAAGAAGGAGAAGATATTGGAGAGGAGCCGGTGAGCCCGTCGGCACAGTACTTCAACAGCTCGGTGCTCTGCGTGAGCATTATTGTAGTGTTTGAGTCCGAGATCCCTATTGACGACTCTTCTGCAATCCAGACATTACAGAATCTGTTTCTTCCGATCAACCCACGCTTTTCCTCCATCATGGTAATGCCGTTTTCGTGATTCTTGGATATGAGGCTGTCATGTTGTTTTTGTTTTTTTTTTTGCTTTTGAAATCAACTCCCTTCGGGATCCAACTCACAACCTCTGCGTATTGGAGACGAAATTGATTGAACTAGTTCAAGACAAGATTGGAAGGGGGAAAAAAGTTACGTTACCTGATTAATTTTAACCCACTTATTAACGTTTAAAAAAAACCAAATAAAAGAATTTAAATTATAATGCAAATGTGGTACAATCTTCATGGTGTAGATGTGCATAAAATTATTCTGCTGTTGCTTTCAAGAGCCTGCTCCAAAAAAAATCTCTATGATAAGAATTCATTGCTTCCATTTATGATCATAAACATGTGATAAGACTACTAACTAGACTTAGCTCAGTCTATATGGTTTTTCTCTCAAAAGGATTTGAAGACCTCTGAGCTATGCATCCATGGGTGTGAAAATGGACGTCTTTCTATAATGCAACATAAACGTCAGTCGATGTATAGACCAGAGGTCTTCAAATCCTCTGATTTTTCATACACGTATATTTGAGGGTAGCGTGATCAACTTGAACGGATCGGATCGTTTAAACATGTCGTAGATCAGGTTTTCCCGTTTTTAAAAAATACGGACCAGTTTGCAATGGAACACTCCTCGTTTAGCTTTTGTTGCAGCTGTTGCTCTGTTATCTTATCTTTAATGCATGGAATCATGTAGTTAATTGTATTTTAATTTTCTAACAAGAAGAATAAGAACAAATGCATGCATAATAATTCCTCATCTTCATTTTTTTTCCTTTTCTTGCATTTAACGGTCATTTACTTATTAATCTCAGGTAAAGAATGAGCATGGGGCAGCAAAATGGAAAAAAGTGCAAGTAAATTTAGAAGATCACATCAAAATTCCTATATTTCCACCTGGGCTAGAATCTTACGACGATCACACACAAGAATACATAACAAAAATCTCATCCGATCGCTTCCCTGAGGATCGGCCTCTATGGGATGTGCATATAATTAAATACCCGACAAAGAGCGCGAAAGGACATCTCGTGTTCAAACTTCATCATTCATTAGGAGATGGCTTCTCGCTAATGACGGCCCTCTTCAACTGCCTTCGAAGAGCCGACGATCCTTCTCTTCCCTTGACTTTCCCTTCGAATGACAAGTATAATCGAAGGGAGAAAAGGAGAGTTTTAAGAAGTTTATCAAATGCATTTTCGATGTGCATCAACACTGTTCGAGACTTTAGTTGGATTCTGAGGAGCAGCATGATGAAAGATAGTATAAGTCCAATAAGGTCTGGGGATATCGGCGTTGAGTCTAGGCCGATCACTTTATCGACGGTTACTTTCTCACTCAATGATATCAAGCAGATAAAGAATAAGATGAAAGGGGTAAGTTCTATGAGGAAATAACTTTGATACACTGCCCTTGCGACGTTGTTGTCACCTGGTTCATGCAAAGTAAAAGTTGATGATTTAACTTATCACATACTTCCACAAAAATAAACAAGAAAATCCAGATACATTTAGAAACACTGCTGGGTGTATATATATTCAGAAACTTACGTATTGTATTTATTTTCTCTACACGCAGACTGTAAATGATGTGATAACTGGAATAATTTTCTACGGGCTCCAACTGTACCTACATGTCGCAGGTCATGGCCAGAAGCCTGCAAAGGTGACAGCGCTCGTGTTGCTCAACACAAGAGCCATCAGAACCTACCAGCCTCTTAAAGACATGACCGGCCGAGATTCCAAGGCGCCATGGGGGAACCATTTCGCCTTTTTGCAAGTGGCGGTGCCCATGTCATGCACCGATCCTCAGAAAGCCAACCCTCTTTATTTTATACAGCGAGCGAAGAAAGTCATAAAGGCCAAGAGGAACTCGCTTGGCGTTTATCTCACTGCCGGAATTCTTGAGCTTATAAGGAAAATCAAAGGACCAGAGGTATGCTTTCGTGGTTTTCACATGCATTGCATGTATATGTGAATTTGAAATTGTGTGCCATGTATAGAGAATGAATTTAGGATGTGTATGCATATGTGAAATTGAACTTTGGAACCCCTTTTTAAGAGCTAAGAGCGCTACTTAAGCGCTCTGTTAGGATATAAAAAGTATGGTAAATTTCATAAAACAACATTGATTTTTTAGGGTTTTTGAAATAACACTAATGAACTAGAAAAATTGTTATCTGAAATTGATAGCTTCGTTAATTAGTGCAAAACAAAGAGAACCAAATAACCCTAAAATATACATAGACTAAACAAACCTCAAAATGAACCAACCATGGCACTTTTTTGGACCAAACTACCATTCTAAACAGAAAGTACCTTTTTTTTTATTTTTTAGGGGAGGGAGGGCTAGGTAGGAGGGAGGGGTGTTAATGACATTTTCTAAGTTCATTTGTGTTATCTCAACAAAAAAGTCCATAATTATTTATAAAATTTAACCTAATAAAAATATTTGTTTCAATACTCAACATAGCTTCATAATTGGGGTGCATGTAGTGAAGGGAACTATATATAAAATGGGAAAAAACTTCTATGCAAGGACTTATGTATGGTGCAAGCCACTTGTAAGTTCTTAGATAACTTCACTTACACAAAACCCAAATTTATCTAAGGTCTTGTAAGTGGTTTGTATGATACAAGTCCTTACATAATGTTTTTTTCCCCTATAAAATGGTTTTAGAGAAAACTTATGTACAAATTCCAACATATGTACATTTAAAGCAAGTTAATTAGTTAACAAACTATCACTTTTGCAAAAGCATAGGTTACGGCAAATAAAGAGCTATTCTTAAAATTTATGGATATATTTGTCAATCATTATCATAATTTTGGAGTTGTGGTGCATTGGCAACATGTTGAACTGACTTCAAATACCGTTAAATTCTCTTTCCTTTAGTACAATTACAAAATATGAAGAAATTAGTAGCCTCCCAAAATTAAGATGCTATATGAAAGGTATGTTATGCCTAGAAGAAGATAAAAAATTGATAAAGTATTGCCATTTTGGCATGAATACATGTATGAGAAGATAATTAAAGACTCGCAAGATAAACCAATATAGAAATGTAGTTTGCTTCTTTCTTTATTTCTTGGGCCAAAGCTATAGAATAGTCAAAAAAAAGATGATATGTGGAATAAATTAGCCATGCTTCCCCCTTTTCATTAATGGGATATCCGGGTTGGGCTCGAATCCAGGTCTCCTACATGAGCTACTCCAGGCCCCACTAATAGGCTATTCCAAGCCCTTACGGTTACAAAAGTAAAGTTGATAGACATATGTAGAAGTTAAAAAAAAAGTGTGTAGATGCTTATGAGGATATTTATGCAAATAAATTGAATTTGTATCAACAAACATAACAACTTTGTGTTTCATGTCGGCACTACAGGCTGTTGCAAGGTATGTATACGAGACATTAACCAACACAAGCCTCGCGATTTCTAATCTTATTGGGCCAATGGAGAAACTGCAAATTGTAGGTCATCCCTGTAAAAGCTTTTACTTCATGATGGTTCGCGCTCCGCAGGTAAGGAAAAGCACTCAATCGTGTTGGAATTAATCCGTTTCCTCGATCATTTTCTTGAATATAAGCAACATCTTTGATTTCAGAGTCTTACCATTACAGTCGTGAGCTATATGGGGATGGTGAAGGTGGCAATAGGAGCAGAGAGAGGCCTCATAGATTCAGAACATCTTGTTTCTTGCATGGAGAAGTCATTCGAGAGAATGTTTGAAGCGGCGGGCGATGGCAAGAGAACCTGAAATGGGAGAGTTTGTGGCGCCAGAAGATGTATAACTATTTGTTTCTTTGTGTTGTTACTAGCTAGTGTGTGACCATTTGATCTGTTGATCAACAAAGAATTAATAGAACTCAAAGCAACTGTGCATTAGTTCACTTTACTCCATTATGTGCTTAATTCATTTTAATCCATCTTCAATAAACGAGTTACAAATATTTTTAGCCATACCCGCAACAATGGCTTAGGACGGGTTTAGATGCATATTGCTTGATAAGAGGATAGCTAGCAAGAGGGATAGAGTGGGTTACGGAAGAATCTTTTTTTTCCAGGTATCTTTAGAACACTACTGGATACTATACATATTAGAGACCGTCTTAAACAGTCTCTAATACTAAAGGTACGGTCTCTAAAGAGTATTAGAGACCGTTCGTATTTTAAACGGTCGTTAATGCACGGTCGTAAAAAGAGTGGACGCTGACACGTGTAACCGTCGCTAATACGAACGGTTGCTAATAATTTATTAGCGACTGTTCGTCACGGTCGTCAATATTATACCACGTGGACTAACCAACGACTCTAAATTGTTTTCTGTATCAGTGAACGGTCGTTAATATGGGTTTTAGAGACAGTTTCTGTTGCTTGAATGGTCGCTAATACCCATATATTTTTAATTTTTTAACAGAAAATGTCTTTTCCCTACAATAGTTCATTTAATCACTATATAATATGTAAACATAGCATTTCGATCATAAATAAATATATAAATACGATATATCACAAACCAATAGTATTTCCATCACAAACCATTATAAATGCAACAATTAACAAGGCAAACAATATAAGAAATACGAAACCCTCTCCAAATTAACGTAGACAATATTGTTTTGAATACAAATAATACATTACTTACTAAATGTCCATCAATATGAAAAACTCTCCAAATCATAAGCACAATCCTAACTCACTCAACCCTACGAACCCTGTAAATCCAAAACAAGTTTAATAAATACATGAACTCAAATTAAAATTTGCGAAATTAAAACAACACGCTAACTACATTAATTAACACATGTAAAACTCAACTCTACAAACCCTGCAAATCCAAAACGAGTATAATAAATACAAGAACTAAAATTATAATTTTCGAAATTAAACAACGCGCTAACTACATTAATTAACACATATAAATACGTACCTCACTAACTTCCACCGCTGTCATCGCAATCAGAATCTCGCCTTGAAAAGTATCGATCTGCGTTGTCCAACGATACAAAAAAAAAAACTCTTCAAATCGCGCTCAATCTCAGCTCACTCAACCCTATAAACTCTGCAAATATAAAAAAATAAATAAATACATGAACTCAAATTATAATCTTCGAACCGACGCTAGATAGACTAACACATATACATAAATATCTCACGAACTCCTGCCACCGTCATCGCCATCAGAAGCTTCTTCTTAAATAGTATCGAGCGGTATCCTGAAAGTCTTCCTCACTAATTAGATATCTACCTTATATGCTTGATTGTAACCTATAAATATCAATCATATACACGCGCACGCTCACACGTCAACAATATACTTGTGAAAACCCATAGGTTTAGGCTCAAACTTAGTTTTAAAAAGTAGAGCGTGATCCATTTTCTCCTACCACATACTATTTTAGATATTTTTCGGTTTTGTCTACATGCACATTTTTAAAAGATAAATTGAAAATTATAACTAATAGTATAACTGTAAGAGTGATTACATATACGTATTTTTCGGTTTTGCTTATGACGTCTATGACAGTGGATAAATGCTCTACCTCCAAGTATCTGGGAAATCTGGCTCTTCTGATCATCGCTGCAATCCTAGGCCGACAAAAGCTCGAGTAAAACATGGATATCAATGAGTCTAACTTCTAAGATGACAAATAAATATTACGCTTCAAACACAAGTTCATTTTTCTCTTGTAATTTCAGTATTCTCCTTCAATTGCGCCCTTAATCACAAATCTCACTATTCTAGTAAATATGGATAGAGAATGAGACACAAGGCACAACATCCATCAACACTCGATGACATACGTTCACTTCAATTTCAATTTGGGAATTGTCTGTCGATATTGCGTTGGCCGGTAACGAGACAAGAATTGTAATGATTGGGAGTGAAGTCACACTTCACTCCCATTCGAGACGGTAACCCTTCGCTCTCAGTCGCGACAGTTCTTGTGTCGTTATCAGCCATCGTTATATCGGAAAGCAATTTCCAAATTGGAATTGAGGTGGAGGTATGTCATCGAGCGACGACGGGTGTTGTGCCGTGTGTCTCACTCTCTATCAATATTTACTAGAATCGCGAGATATGCGATTGAGGGCACAATTGAGGGAAGGATACTGAAATTACAAGAGAAAAAGGAACTTATGTATGAAGGAAAATATTTGTTTGATATAAACCATCTTCTAAGTTAGACCCAAAGATACCAATAGAGACGAAATGGGTACATCGAGTGCATAACTGCAATTTATACAAACCCGTAGATATTTAATGAATTTTTACACTGAACTACCTTAAAAATTATACCCATACACACAAGCATATACATATACATGAATAGAAGTAACATACATATCAGATATGCTGCATGGATATTTCACATGACCGTTTAGATTATTACGGTCCATAATGTACCGTCTCTAATATGTACAGTTTCTACTAGTGCAAATTACAGCAAAAAAAACTCTCAACCCTCAGGACATATTAAAATATAAAAATACGTTCGCTCAACTTTTTTGGCAGATCAAATTTTATTGTAGACTAGTTGGGCTCTCAAGTCAACAATATTAAAGGATTTGATATAAATTTTGATTTAGTTTATAGATGAAGTTATAATTTAAAAATTTAAACGGTAAATCTTAAACAATAAGATTTTAAATCATTAAATTTACAAAATACAAGCGATTAGTTATGATGAATATATTTGTGAAATATTTTATATACGGACACACACACATATATACACACTCACACATACACGCGTGTGCACTTAACAAACTCACTCACGTACTTACACATTCATATACGTATACACGTGCATACATTTACACATACGCACAAATACACATGCGAGCTCACGCTCGTTCACACACTCACACACTCTTAATTACCTAAAATTCATCTTACCCTAAATTCATCTAATAATTTCTTATAATCCATTTTATCTTGAATTAATCTAACAATCATCATAAGTGTTACAAATACCAAGTAGTGAGGTATAATTTGTAATTAGGGTTTATAATTTGTTATTAAGGTTTATAAGTTGTTATTAGGGTTTGTTTAGGATTTATAGATTATTCAATTTGTACACCTCATCATCACAAATTTCATAATCTAACATCCACATGTAATTGAAAAACCCTAACATCCACCACTACTACAATATGGGGTTGCCCCTACGGATAATGGAATCCGTAGGGGCAAATGTTTGTTGCCCCTACGGATTAGTCCGTAGGGCCCAATGGTTGTCCCTACGGTGCCCGACGTTTTAATTTAAAAATATTAAATCGTAATTTGTTGTTTGGCCCTACGGAGCCGCAAACCAATGACCTACGGACTAATCCGTAGGGGCATCTAAATGAGAATTTAATAAAAAAAGGCACAGAAATACCCCACGCCTCGATCTCCCTCGCGCGTTCCCAAAATTCCCAAAATACTCGTTCACGCCACTGCCCTCCATTCTCGTCCGCGACACTACCCTCCGTTCTCGTCGTCGCCACCACCATCCGTTCTCGTCGTCCCCACCGCCGTCCGTTCTTCCTCGTCGCCGATTGCGCGCATCGTCGACCACCGATCGAGCGTCTCCGTCGTTTCCTCCACCGCCTACAGGTTAGTAAATCTCCAATTAAACATAATTTTGATGATTTTAGGGCTAGGGTTCAAGGTTTGGGTATCGATGAGGGTTAGGGTTAGGCATCGGTTGGGGTTAGGGTTAGGGTTAGGGTTGGGGTTCGGCTGGGGTTTGGTGTTAGGGTTGGGGTTCGGCTGGGGTTGGGGTTGGGGTTAGGGTTAGGGTTGGGGTTCGGCTGGGGCTGGGGCTGGGGCTGGGGCTGGGGCTGGGGTTAGGGTTAGGGTTGGGGTTTGGCTGGGGCTGGGGCTGGGGTTAGGGTTAGGGTTATGATTAGGGTTGGGGTTCGGCTGGGGCTAGAGCTGGGGATAGGGTTGGGAATAATGAAAATTTTGTATAGAAAATTACATAGGTTTATAGGCCTATAATCGATGATGGAGAAACAGTTTGCCTCTTTGGAAATAAGACAAACAAGAGTAGAATTAACAGCCTTGGGCACCTCTTTATGTTTGAAAAAATATTTCCCAGCTTCCAAAAGATCTTCACTAATAATCTGCCATACAGCCAAATAGAACTTGTCAGAGAACCCATCAGGACCAGGAGCACTATTTGGATCCATATTATTAATACAGCTGTGTAGCTCTTCAATAAAAGGAATATCATTAAGTATTTTATTTTCAACATCTGAAATCATATTAGAAATGATATGTCTGCAATCAAATTCTGCATTTATATTTTGTGAAGTAAAAGCTTTTTCAAAATGAGAAGCTGCCATATGAACAATCTGTTTATGCTCCTCAAAACAAACGCCTTCTACATTTTGCAACTTTGTAATTCTGTTTTGACATCTTCTGACATTAACCCAACAATGAAAGAATTTGGTATTTTTATCACCATCTGAAATCTATTTTATCCTTGATTTATGTCTCCAAAAAAATTGAGGAAGGTTGTTTTTGTTATATCAAAAACCTTTTTGTTGAACCCAACAGATGAAAGTTTAGAGTTGTTATAGATAACTCTTACATGTTATTTAATGCATGCACCATTGTTAAGAGAGTGCAAGGTGGAGAACAATAATTTGTTTCAACGGCATATTTTTCAAGTTAAAACCAATATATGATATTCGATGATAATATGAAACTTGCATATTCTTATCGATACTCATATATGAAACTCAAAGCGCCACTTAGTCCCCGTCTATCGGTTAACATACGTTCGATATTCGTCGTGACATAGAACTATACAACGGTTGTTAAATATCGGACGGTATAGCTCGATACTAACAACCGTCGTATACTCTATGTGACGAGAAGATTCAATCGTATGATAACCGATAAATTTGTCCCGTGTGGACAACTTAGGAATGTATAAAGCAAACACCTTCATTCACTTGTGTTTTCATCCGTTTCGAGATATTTCGTCGGTACTTTTCCGCTGGTTCTCCGTGTACAAAGATAGATTAGATGTTCATTTCAACGTTATTTCACAGCTTTGAAATGATTATCTATTATATTATAGTGTACTCGGAGAACAGCGGGGAGGTGCTGCCGAAATTTACTCGAAACGATTGAAAGCACAAGCGAATAGGTGTTCGCTCTATACAACTTAATGGGATAGAAGCCTTACCCCTGACAGTCGAAACATACACATACAACAAGAATACACAACAAACGCATCATTAGAGAGTGATTCAAGATGTTCAAGTTAAAACCAACATATGATACTCGATGATAATATGAAACTTTCATATTCTTATCGATACTCATATATGAAACTCAAAGCGCCACTTAGTCCCCGTCTATCGGTTAACATACGTTCGATATTCGTCGTGACATAAAACTATACGAAGGTTGTTAAATATCGGACGGTATAGCTCGATACTAACAACCGTCGTGTAGTCTATGTGACGAGAAGATTCAATCGTATGATAACCGATATATTTGTCCCGTGTGGACAAGTTAGGAATGTATAAAGCAAACACCTTCATTCATTTGTGTTTTCATCCGTTTCGAGATATTTTGTCGGTACTTTTCCTCTTGTTCTCCGTGTACAAAGATAGATTAGATGTTCATTTCAACGTTATTTCACAGCTTTGAAATGATTATCTATTCTATTACAGTGTACTCGGAGAACAGCGGGGAGGTGCTGCCGAAATTTACTCGAAATGGTTGAAAGCACAAGCGAATGGGTGTTCGCTCTATACATTCTTAATGGGATAGAAGCCTTACCCCCGATAGCCGAAACACACACATACAACAAGAATACACAACAAACGCATCATTAGAGAGTGATTCAAGATGTTCAAGTTAAAACCAATATATGATACTCGATGATAATATGAAACTTTCATATTCTCGTCGATACTCATATATGAAACTCAAAGCGCCACTTAGTCCCCGTCTATCGGTTAACATACGTTCGATATTCGTCGTGACATATAACTATACGAAAGTTGTTAAATATCGGACGGTATAGCTCGATACTAACAACCGTCGTTAGTCTATGTGACGAGAAGATTCAATCGTATGATAACCGATAAATTTGTCCCGTGTGGACAACTTAGGAATGTATAAAGCAAACACCTTCATTCATTTGTGTTTTCATCCGTTTTGAGATATTTTGTCGGTACCTTTCCGCCGGTTCTCCGTGTACAAAGATAGATTAGATGTTCATTTCAACGTTGTTTCACAGCTTTGAAATGATTATCTATTCTATTACAGTGTACTCGGAGAACAGCAGGGAGGTGCTGCCGAAATTTACTAGAAACGGTTGAAAGCACAAGCGAATGGGTGTTCGCTCTATACATTCTTAATGGGATAGAAGCCTTATCCCCGACAGCCGAAACACACACATACAACAAGAATACACAACAAACACATCATTAGAGAGTGATTCAAGATGTTCAAGTTAAAACCAATATATGATATTCGATGATAATATGAAACTTTCATATTCTCATACATGAGTATCCTCAAATCTAAATTTGATTATCGATAATTTATTCTTTTCAACGACAAACGCACACACAAAGCATATACACGGATTTTCTCCTTTGTCAGTAACCATCCCGTTCTTAGATTTCTCAATATAGTCATCATAACCTACAATTTATATGTTATACAGTCTAACATTGCCCATGAGTACGTCAGAGTTAAGGACTGGATGTATGTGGATTGGCAACAACGTATGCAACCTAAGTTTGTCGCAGGAGTTGCTGCTTTTATTGCATTTGCACGTGCACATTATAAGATCGTGATAGAAAAGATTCTCTGTCCGTGCGATAGATGTGGGAATAAGTACTGGCAGAAAGTAGAATTGGCAGAGCTTCATATCGTAAAATATGATTTTACTTGACTTTATACAACTTGGCTATATCACGGGAAAGGAGAAGAACGCAGTAATGCGACAGAAGAAGAAGGAGAAGACGATAATGCGGCAGGAGAAAAAGGAGAAGACGGTAATGCGATAGAAGAAGAAGACGATAATTTCTTTCCATCAGAAGAAATGGAGGATATGGTAGAGACTGCCCTAGGTGAATCTATTCGTACCGAAGATGACATTCCTTCCGGTCAAGGACCGCGTGTGGATAAATATAAAAATTTCATGAATGATGCTAGAACACCAATTTATGAGAATGCAAAGTATTCCACCCTCTCATGGTTCGTCCAACTTTTCCAGATTAAGTGCCTAAATGGATGGAGCAACAAATCATTCACAATGCTTCTTTCATTCTTGAAAGATTCTATGCCCTCGGGAAATAACGTGCCCGACAGCTGGTACGGAGCCCAGAAGATGATGTCTGATTTGGGTCTGAAGTGTGAGAAGATTCAAGTTTGTCCTAAAAATTGCGTGTTGTACCGGAAAGAGAATTCAGATTTGAAAGAGTGTCCAACATGCGGAGATGCCGGGTATAAGCCGAAGATTCTTATAAGAAGCCCGATATACCTGTCAAGATAGCACGATACTTTCCCATAACACAGAGGCTGCATAGGCTATTCAGGTGCAAGAAAACAGCCGAGGTAATGATTTGGCATCACCGTGCTCCTCCAAGTGAAGATGGAAAAATGAGCCATCCAAAAGATTCACCGGCATGGAAGGATTTCGATAGGAGGCACGCAATATTCAGTAGCGAGCCTCGTAATGTCAGGCTCGGACTGGCTAGTGATGGTTTCTGCCCATTCAACTATATAGCTGGAAGCCACGGCACATGACCCGTTGTAATGATAATTTATAATCTGTCGTCTTGGTTGGCTATGAACCAATCATACTTTATGATGCCTCTTCTTATCGACGGACCAAACTCACCGGGAAACAATATCGACGTCTATCTCCTCTGATCGAGGAGTTAAAATCTTTGTTCATTGATGGTGTAGAGACTTACGATGCAAACACAAATACAACCTTTATACTGCGTGCGGTTTTAATGTGGACAATTAATGACTTTCCTACGTATGGAATACTATCAGGTCAGTCCGTACATCGTCACAAATCATGTCTTCATTGCCATCAACACACAACATCGAAATTCTTGAATTTTAGCAGGAAGGTTTGTTATTGCGGCCATCGACGTTTTCTGTCTCTAGACCACCCCTACAGGTTAGATGCTGTTCACTTTGATGGTCATCAGGAGCTTCTTGGACCTCTAGCCCCATTTTCCGGAGAGGACGTGACTGCTCAGTGGGATGGTTACAATAATGTGACATTCGGGATGGATCCGACAAAACTGATCAAACCACAATTTTGGAACAAGTTAAGCATTTTCTTCGAGCTTCCATACTGGTCAACAAATTTAGTGCGTCATTGTCTGGACGTTATGCATATAGAGAAGGGAGTATCCGAGCACATACTTGATTTGTATGTCAAAAACTATCTATTACCGCAATCAAGAACGGCGTCGCATGTAGCTAGCCGGTGAGTACGGGTCGGTCCACAGGGATGTTGTGAATCTCCTAGTCGCGCTTACGAGTTAATTCCGAAGGGTGTTCGGATTGGTTATTAAATCTAAAAACCTAAATTATTCTATACTACGATTATCTAGATCTAGTCTTGCTAGGGTTAGGTTTAGGGATGGTTTGGAAATGCAGGTAAATCTCAACGCTTTCTATACCCGAATGAAGATCTATGAGGAGTTATGGTAATTATCAATAATGGGGATTAGATCCATTCGGGAAGGTGTTCCTTCCTCTAGGCTCTTGTCCTTCCTTTAGAGATCCTTACCCTAACCTCCATGGAAAACGCGCGCAACCGGGCTTTTATACTACGGTATCACCGTTACCTCGAAGGATAGGGTGCCGTAGGGCACGGTGTGTGCGTGTATGCATGGAGTCCTATTGAAAATATATTATGGGTAAGAAAGGGATGAGAGATCTCATCTCTCAAAATCCTTCCCCAAAGCTAACTCTAAGCAATTTATCTACGGCAAGAAATTAAATCTACCTAGGGCAAAGAATTAAAATCTAAAGTAGGACAAGGAATTAAATCTACTTACAGATGCATTTCTCCAATCGTCAACGTAGGGTTGTTAGATCTGAATTTCTGAATTGAAGAAAGGCACCGATGCTCTCCATAAAGAATTCTGAATTTATTATTAAAAGGAGGCATAGGGTTTACAATGGTTTAGAGTCCCTATTTATAGAAGATAGGAAACCTTAGGGTACATTTGTTTCGCATGTCTGAATTTACAAAAATAGCCCTTAGGAAATCTTTTCAGAGCCGCCAAAGCATTTTGGTCAAAAAATCTCTGAGTATGGGCTTCTTATGGCCGCGGAACCGCGGCAATGGTGGGCTTGGGCCGCGGTTCCGCGGCTCTTTGGCAAGCTTGAATGCTTAAAATCTTGGGTCTTGTTCTGGGTCTTTTTGGGCTTCTGGTTCTTTGGTTCTTTTATCAATCGGGCTTCTATATTAGTTCCAGATCTTCAGTGAACAATTTGCAATGGATTTTTAACCGTTCGCTTTGTAATTTTGGACCTTGAGTTGCCTTGTTAATTGTGAACTGTCCTTCGATGTAGGCTTGACTAAGATCCTCCTATTTGTTGGTCAAAATCCACTTTTTCATCGTCTTTACATCATTTTCACTGTTTTCTGTCCAAGAACCTGTAACCTGTAATATGTAGCAGACATGTTTCAAAAGTACCTGTTTATTTGTAAAACGAATAAGAATGGGGAATATAATAATACAATATTATGGTGTGAACAAATACCCCCAAACTTATCTTTTGCTCGTCCTCGAGCAAACTTATTTTTATTCACTAAATTCCTAACCGCACTTTCACAAGGAAACGCGATTGCACTGAGCTCGTGCAACAAGCCGTTAAACCTCTAGGTATCCCTAGTAGGCGGAGTGTTATCTCCTGAGGGTTTTCAGCGGATACTACCCACAAAATCCTATCAATTTGGCTTTTCGACTTTTGTTCTCCAATTAGGGTTTCTAACAAGTAATTCTATTATCTTCAACTCGTAAATTATCCACCCATATTCTTCACACTTACTCATCATTTAACTTAAGATTATGTATGTTTTAGAGACTGACTTAGCTTTCGGCATCTCTTAAGTTTTCTTTCTAGGGTTCCATCTCCACTTAGGAATTTCTATCAACTCTACTAAAGATACAAGTTCTATTCTTCATTCCTTTCTCTCATCTAAATCCCAATTACATACCCCTACGTGTGTGTAAATATCACCCCTACACTTGGAAATTCAAATCAAGCAATCATACTCTTGTCCGTTGTCCAAATCACTTTTTGGTTGGTGAATTTAAATGAATTTTGCTTACACATCCTTCATGCGACCGTTAATATTTCTTGAGGTACCAACGACCGATTACAAAATGCGTTTTCACTTTAAAGCGTACTTCCTAGTCTTGTAACTCCCAAGGCTTTAGTAGTGACTCCCAAACCAGTTGGTCTAAGGCACTAGGTGATGAAGCACCCTCGCTAAATATTTTTCATTTTTTTTAGCCTTAAGTAATCACAAAAACCAGTGTCCATTTTTTTCTTTATTCACACTTATATAACATTTTCATTTTCTTCGTACTAAGGACATTAGACAAGAGCATTTCAAGGTCTCTTCTACTATTCCAAGTTTCAAGGTGCGTGATTGTGCAATTTGTAGGGTATACATTTTCAAAATCTAGACTTAAGTTAGGAACTGTTTTTCAAACTTATACTCTAATAAAAGTATCAATACTTTTCCTTTGTTTCAACTTAGCCTAAGAACTGAACCAAAAATTTGCCTATTTCTAAATAAACTATAAAGCATATACTTTCTACCGTTAAACTTTAAGGAATGTTATTTTTAGGGTTTTTAATTCACTAAGTCTAAGATCTAGTTGTTCCTAGCCAGTTAACCTATTTGTCAAACTTAAGTCAATTAGCCAAAATTGAATACATTAATTTTTATAATTTTTGAAAATTTTCAATTTTTATGGGTTTCAAATAAGTATGCAAATGCAAAAATATGTACAAATGAATGCGAAGAAAACTTACCGAGCATACCCCCGAACTTGAACTTGACAGTGTCCTCACTGTCATGGTAAACCAAGAAGGTCAAAAATGCCGGTACTCCCCTGTTTATTTATTTATAAATTTTTTAAAAATATTTTTTAATGTTTTGAATTTTTTTTATTTTTTATAGAAAAAGAAAACAAAAAAAATATATACATATATACAACAAGGTTCCCCCCAAACTTAAGCTTGGCCTTACACAAGCCAAAGGTTAGCACCAACCATTCAAAAATCATATCATGGTAATGGTATAGTTGGTACAAGAATGGGGTGTGGAGGAAAGAAATGAGAAACACGCGAGACCGTGTGGAAAGAAGAATGGTAGAATATGGTCTCGGTGGGGGAGAAGAAGGGCGGAAAGGAGAAAGAAGGGTCGCACGATCTTGAGGGTGTAAATCGAGTGAATAAATTAGCCCAATATGTGATGACCGATGTGTTAAAAGCGATTGCGCTAACCTATCAATCCGTCGAGAAATAGGATCAAATCTCTCAAGATTCGCAAGAAAACATGGGTACGCCGAATTTGGTATAGGATATGAAAGCGTAACGGTCTTTTGCCCGGTCGGAACGATAGGACGGACGAAAGGGAGTGAATCAGGGATAGTCTCATTCTCACCGTAGTAAACTGTCTCGAACTTGAAAGATTCCATTAATGGTTCGAAACTACTGTAAGCAACCGAGTCTGATGGTTCAACTAACTCATCTGAAAATGTAAAGGACTCAAACTCGGGCGGTGAGTCATCAATATCATCCGAAAAAGTGAAACACTCGTAGGTGTTATCGTCTGTGAGAACTGTGTCAGATTCAAAGGAAAATTTTTCAAGGTCACAGTCTTCAAGCGTGATATGAGGCGTGGTCGGAACGATGGGAAGGAGGGAGGGTGATTTAGTTAAACGTTCAAGAGGATGAATTGGAAAATCAGACACATCAAACAAAAATGGTTCAACCTCAATACGATCCTAAAAACTCTCCTCAATACTATCCTTATAATTCTCCTCAAAATTCAACTCATCCATGCCATTATCATCAAAATCAAGACGCATATGAAGTTCGGGAGAAACATCTAATGACTCGGGATGATGAGTTGAACATAAAATTTCAATCAAATCGACAGGTTCATCATCTGAAATATTCCTGGCGTCTATATCCTCAATCAAGTGAAAATTAATTTCTTTAGACACCTCATCAAAAGTATGGATATTTATCAATTTAGGTTCTAGAGTGGAGATGTAAAGGTCAAACGGATTAGGTGCGGTTTCACTCGAAAGGGGTTCTTCACAAGTTGGCAAATCAAACAGTACAAAGTCGCACAACTCATCATTTTGGACACATGTTTGAAAATTGGAGTTGTCGGATTCAATTGGGTATGGGTAGGTTTGATTTGGAAATCCTCTCACATTCTCACTCTGTCCAACCGCCTCCTTATACATTGAAAAATTTGAAGCTAGCGGGAAACTAGCTACCGGTTCAGCAGATTGCATAAGGGCGGCCACGGACGCTTCCACATTCCTAGTCATTTTGTTTGTTGCTGCGATATACGCCTCCAACGACTCTTCCAAACTAGACTTGGGTGGTAAGGGGGTTTCGGTAAAAGATTCGGAATTGATTAGATATGTGAAACTCCCTAATGGCTGTGTAGAAACAGTGTCTAGTGAGGGTGGTAAAGTCGGGTAGGATTGGTAGGAAGTGGGTGATTGGACAGGGGTAGGGTCAACATATGGATAAAAAGGTGAATAGTCATGTGGATCCCTAGAACTGGATGAGTGGAGAGGGGTGAAAGATCGGCTGCGAGATTGAGCAATATGCTTAGCAATGGACATTGGCTTAGGAGTGACAGAAGGACTTGAAAAAGTGGTGTCAACATACGAAGGTGGTAAAGGTTGACTTGGTTGACACAAAGTGGGTTGAAATGTCAAACTGTTTCTCTTAGATGCCTCTATTTGATCTTTCAAAGATATTTTTGGCAAGGAGGGATCGTCTTTAAATTGACCGAACAAATTAACATACGACGCAAAATTAGGTTCGGGATACCAAAGTTCGGCAAGTGATTTATTATGTGGGGTACCCATGTTGTAAGAAGAAAGGGTGAAAGAAAGAAAGATGGGTGGTGGTGGTGCAAGGATTTATTTGCGGCAAAAAAATTTGCAAGTTTTCTAAAAAATTTTTTCCTTTTTTCTCTTTCTCTTTATTTGGAAATTGTTGCAAAAAGATTTTGATAAAAGATATGCAACAGAAAAATATTACTTGCAACCTATTTCTAATTTAAACTAGGCGCAAAAATCCTGCACAAGATTTATTATATGGAAGGGAATATATTTTATAACTCACGGAATCCTGCAGGAATTTCCAGAAAAGATATTTCAAAAATTACAGAGGAGGAACCAGAGAAGCTTACAGAGGAAATTTCCTGCGCTGAAGACACTGGGTAGCCGCGGAATCGCGGTCGTAGGCGGCTTGGCGCGGCGGAAGCGCGGCTGCGGAAGCGGCGCAGATCCCGAGATTTCACCAGAGTGCCGCGGAAGGGCGGCAAAAGGCGGTTTTTGCCGCGGAATCGCGGTCTAGTGGGCGGCTCACGTCTCGAGAATTTTTCTGTTGTTCTGTTTTGAAAATCCCCCTCTTTTCTGATCTGTTGTTTCATGTTTTGCTTTCTGGAAATTTCCAGATCCGTCTCGATTGTTCCTGCAAGATTCACACAACAAAGTACCCTTTCCAAAAAAATAACAATTGATATATTTTTATATTTTTTTGGTTTTTTTTCCAGATTTTTATGATTTTTTAATTTTAATTAACCCGAAAGTGCGAAAAGGAGATAACACGCCATCCCCGGCAACGGCGCCATTTGATTTGTATGTCAAAATCTATCTATTACCGCAATCAAGAACGGCGTCGCATGTAGCTAGCCGGTGAGTACGGATCGGTCCACAGGGATGTTGTGAATCTCCTAGTCGCGCTTACGAGTTAATTCTGAAGGGTGTTCGGATCGGTTATTAAATCTAAAAACCTAAATTATTCTATACTACGATTATCTAGATCTAGTCTTGCTAGGGTTAGGTTTAGGGATGGTTTGGAAATGCAGGTAAATCTCAACGCTTTCTATACCCGAATGAAGATCTATGAAGAGTTATGATAATTATCAATAAAGGGGATTAGATCCATTCGGGAAGATGTTCCTTCTTCTAGGTTCTTGTCCTTCCTTTAGAGATCCTTACCCTAACCTCCATGGAAAACGCGGGCAACCGGGCTTTTATACTACGGTATCACCGCTACCTCGAGGGATAGGATGCCGTAGGGCGCGGTGTGTGCGTGTATGCATGGAGTCCTATTGAAAATATATTATGGGTAAGAAAGGGATGAGAGATCTCATCTCTCAAAATCCTTCCCCAAAGCTAACTCTAAGCAATTTATCTACGGCAAGAAATTAAATCTACCTAGGGCAAAGAATTAAAATCTAAACTAGGGCAAGAAATTAAATCTACTTACAGATGCATTTCTCCAATCATCAACGCAGGGTAGTCAGATCTGAATTTCTGAATTGAAGAGAGGTACCGATGCTCTCTATAAAGAATTCTGAATTTATTATTAAAAGGAGGCATAGGGTTTACAATAATTTAGAGTCCCTATTTATAGAAGATAGGAAACCCTAGGGTACATTTGTTTCGCATGTCTGAATTTACAAAAATAGCCCTTAGGAAATCTTTTCAGAGCTGCCAAAGCATTTTGGTAAAAAAATCTCTGACTATGGGCTTCTTATGGCCGCGGAACCGCGGCAATGGTGGGCTTGGGCCGCGGTTCCACAGCCCTTTGGGAAGCTTGAATGCTTAAAATCTTGGGTCTTGTTCTAGGTCTTTTTGGGCTTCTGGTTCTTTGGTTCTTTTATCAATTAGACTTCTACATTGGTTCCAGATCTTCAGTGAACAATTTGCAATGGATTTTTAACCGTTCGCTTTGTAATTTTGGACCTTGAGTTGCCTTGTTAATTGTGAACTGTCCTTCGATGTAGGCTTGACTAAGATCCTCCTATTTGTTGGTCAAAATCCACTTTTTCATCGTCTTTACATCGTTTTCACTGTTTTCTGTCCAAGAACCTGTAACCTGTAATATGTAGCAGACATGCGTCAAAAGTACCTGTTTATTTGTAAAACGAATAAGAACGGGGAATATAATAATACAATATTATGGTGTGAACAATACTCAACTTGTTTCTTTGTAAAGACGGGAAATCGAAAGACAACCTCAATGCTCGGATGGATTTACAGGACTGAGAAATAAGAAGTGAATTGCATCCTAAACCGGTAGCGGGTAAACCAGGCAAGTTTGTACTTCCCAATGCCGCTTATCATATGTCACAACCGGAGAAGAAAAGATTCCTGCAGGTGTTGCATGATTTGAAAGTTCCCACAGGTTTTTCAGGATCATTCAGGAAGAAGATAAAAATTGTGAAAGGTAAGATCGATGGGCTGAAAAGTCATGATCACCATGTTATCGTGGAGCACCTTCTTCCATTAGCCCCTAGGACTTCTCTCCCCGAATCGGTTGGTCTAGTAATCAACGATCTATGTTGTTTTTTCAGAGAGTTATGCGCTAAAACACTGGATGTTGTGACGCTGGATAAACTAGAAAATTCTATTGCGTTGATACTTTGTAAGTTTGAGCGTATTTTCCCACCGTCATTCTTCGATATCATAATACACCTGAAAGTTCATCTTGCAACTGAGGCTAAGTTAGCCGGACCAGTACAATATCGATGGATGTATCCCGTCGAGAGGTACGTGGAATTTTTCGTTTCACGCAATTTTTAAAATTATTGTTGTCCTGTATTCCCGTATTTATTTATTCAACATATTTTCTTTAGGTGCCTCTACACTTTTAAAAAGTATATACGCAATAGAAATCGACCAGAGGGTTCTATCATGCAAGGTTATCTTTTTGATGAAGTAACCACATTTTGTTCCCGCTATCTGGACGAGAACATTAAGACGAGACTTAACCGGCCTCGAAGAATTCAATACGGGCCATATGGTAAAGCCGATTATAAGAGGGTAGACACTATGTTTATCAACAAGATATACCGGTTTATCTTGCTTAATTGCGTATGTCTTGAAAAAATTAGAGAGTAAGTTTTTTTGGATTAATTGTTATATTTGTGTTTGTGTGTGTATGAAATGATATAATATTAATGTCATAATTTATTGTCGAAAGCATAATTCATTTTAACGAGGTACGTGAGGGGCATCTGTTCACACCGTAATATTGTATTATTATAATCCCCATTCTTATTCTTTTTACAAATAAACAGGTGCTTTTGACGCATGTCTGCTACATATTATAGGTTACAGGTTCTTGGATCTAAAACAGTGAAAACGATGTAAACACGATGAAAAAGTGGACTTTGACCAGCAAACAGAAGACTCTTGATCAAGCCTACATCTAAGGACAGTTCACAAAGTACAAGGCAATGCAAGGTCCAAGATTACAAAGCGAACGGTTAGAAGTTCACCGCAATTATTCACTGGAGATCTGGAAAAAACATAGAAGCTATTTTAATAAAGAACCAAATAATAAGGAAGCCCAAAGATCTAAGGCCCAATACTTTCTTTTAAAGAGACAGAGACATAAAATTTTACCAAAGCTTGAAGTCTACTTTGACTAGGTCTTCCTAAGGATATTTTGGTAAATGTAGACATGCAAATCAATTGTAACCTAAGGTTTCCTATTCTTTATAAATAGGAACTCTAAAAAAATTGTAAACTTTATGCCTCCCTTTAATGAATAAAATTTAGAAATCTTTTGGAAAGCATCGATGTTTCTTCTCCATTCAGAAATTCAGATCTGACAACCCTGCATGGATGATTGGAGGGATGCATCTGTAAGTTATTTAATTTCTTGCCTTAGCGTAGATTTAAATTCCTTGACCTAGGTAGATCTAATTTCATGCCCTAGGAACTTGTTTAGGGTTTAGCTTTGGGGAAGGATTTTGAGAGATGAGATCTCTCATCCCTTTCTTACCCACCAAATATTTATAATAGGACTCCATGCATACATGCACATACCGCTCCCTACGGCACTCTATCCCTCGAGGTAGCGGTGATACCGTAGTATAAAGGCCCGGGTGTGATGTTTTCCATGGAGGTTAGGGTAAGGATCTCTAAAGGAAGGACAAGAACCTAGAGGAAGGAACACCTTCCCGAACGGATCTAATCCCCTTTATTGATAATTACCATAACTCCTCACAGATCTTCATTCGGGTATAGAAAGCGTTGAGGTTTACTTGCATTTCCAAACCATCCCTAAAGCTAACCCTAGCAAGAATAGATCTAGTTAATTGCCCTAGAATAATTAGGTTTTTAGATTTAATAATTAATCCGAACACCCTTCGGAATTAACTCGTTAGAGCGATTCGGAGATTCACAACATCCCTGTGGACCGACCCGTACTCACCGGCTAGCTGCAAAGCGACGCCGTTCTTGATTGCGGTTACAAATATTTTTGATCTATCTTTTAGAAAGCGCAAGCACGCTAAAACATTCAATCAAATGGCACCGTTACCGGGGATGGCGTAGAACTTTCCTTTTTGCAATTTCGGGTTAATCTAAAAAAAAGAAATCATAAAAATCTGAAAAATCCAAAAAAAAAAAAATATATAAAAATATATCATCTGTTATTTTTGGAAAGGGTATCTTTGTGTGAATTTTGCAGGATCTACGCACAAATTCGGATCTGAAAATCTACAGAGATCAAAACAGCAAGTATCAAATTCGAACAAACAGAGAAATATCACAACAGAAAACAGAAGAAATTTGGAGGACCGAGTCAACAAGTAACCTGCGCGATCTGCAAAAAAAAAAAAAAAACCTCGCGACCCCATTCCAGCCGCGGAACCGCCGCCAGATCCTACCTGCGGCCGTGGAACCGCCGCGTGTTGGTCAAAAAAAAAACGGGGGGGGGGGCACTTTCGATATATCTTTTGTTAAATTTCCTGCAAGATTCTGTGCACTTTAAAAATATATTCCCTCCCATATAACAGTCTTGTGCAGGATTTTTGGGACCCGCTTAAAATAAAATAGATTTCAAGTAATATTTTGCTGTTGCATATCTTTTCTATAAAATATTTTGCTGTTTCATATCTTTTCTCTAAAAATCTTTTTGCAAAAAAATTTTTCCAAATAAAGAGAAAGAAAAAAAAATCAATGAAAGATGAAAATAAAAAGGACAAATATTTTATAGAACTTGCAAAATATTTTCGCCCCAAATAAATCCTTGCACCATCCAACCTTCCTTCTTGTCACCTTTCTTCTTCTAACATGGGTACCCCATACAATAAATCATTAGCCGAACTTTGGTATCCCGAACCTAATTTTGTGTCATATGTTAATTTGTTCGGTCAATTTAAAAACGATCTCTCCATGCCTAAAAAATCTTTGAAAGATCACATAGAGGCGTCTAGGAGAAATAGTATGACTTTTCAACCTACTTTGTGTCAACCGAGTCAACCTTTACCACCTACATATGTTGATACCACTTCTTCAAGTCCTTCTGTCACTCCTAGGCCGATGTCCATTGCTGAGCATATTGCTCAATCTCGCAGTCGATCTTTCACCCCTCTCCACTCATCTAGTTCTAGGGATCCGCACGATTATTCACCTTTTTATCCATATGTTGACCCTACCCTTGCCCAACCACCCACTTCCTACAAGTCATACCCGACCTTCCCTAGACACTGTTTCGACACAGCCATTAGGGAGTTTCACATATCCAACCAATTTTGAATCTTTTACTGAAATCCCCTCACCACCTCAGTCTAGTTTGGAAGAGTCGTTGGAGGCATATATTGCTGCAACAAATAAAATGATGAGGAATGTGGAAGCGTCCATGGCCGCCCTTATGCAACCTAGTGAACCGGTACCTAGTGTCCCGCTAGCTCCAAAATTTTCAATGTATGAGGCGGCAGTTGGACAGAGTGAGAATGAGAAAGGATTTTCAAATCAAACCTACCCTTACTCAATTGAAGCCTATAACTCCTGTTTTCCATCGATTGCCCTAAATAGTTCACCTGTTGAAAATAAAAATGAGTTGTGTGATTTTGTAGTGTTTGATTTGCCAGATTGTGAGGAACCCCTTTTGAGTGAAACCGCACCTAATCCTTTCGATCTTTACACCTCCACTCTAGAACCTAAATCGATAGATATCCATGCTTTTAATGAGGTGTCTAAAGAAATTGATTTTCACTTGATTGAGGATATAGACGCCGGGAATATTTCGGATGATGAACCTGTCGATTTACTTGAGATTTTATGTTCAAATCATCATCCTGAGTTATTAAATGTTTCTCCCGAATCTCATATGCGTCTAGATTTTGATGATAATGACATGTATGAATTAAATATTGAGGATAGTATTGAGGAGAGTCTTGAGGATAATATTGAGGTTGAATCATTTTTGTTTGATGTGTCTGATTTTTCAATTCATCCTCCTGAACCTTTGACTGTTATATCACCCTCCCTCCTTCCCATCGTTCCGACCCCGCTTGAAGACTGTGAGCTTGAAACCTTTTCCTTTGAATCTGACACAATTCTCACAGATGATAACACCTACGAGTGTTTCACTTTTTCGGACGATGCTGATGACTCACCGTCCGAGTTTGAGTCATTTATATTTTCAGATGAGCCATCAGACTCGGTTGATTATAGTAGTTTCGAACCATTAATGGAATCTTTCAAGTTCGAAACAGTTTACTACGGTGAGAAAGATACTATCCATAATTCACTCCCTTTCATCTCTCCTATTGTCCTGATCGTACAAATGACCGTTACGCTTTCATCTCCTATACCAAGTTCGGCGTACCCATGTTTTCTTGCGAATCTTGAGGGATTTGACCCCATTTCCCGACGGGTTGATAGGTTAGCGCAATCGCTTATAACATATCGGTCATCACATATTGCGCTAATTTATTCACTCGATTTATACCCTCAAGTTCGCGCGACCCTTCTTTCTCCTTTCCGCCCTTCTTCTCCCCCACCGAGACCATTTTCTACCATTCCTCTTTCCACACGGTCTCGCGTGCTTCTCATTTCTTTCTTCTACACTCCATTATTGCACTAACTATACCATTACCATGATAAGATTTTTGAATGGTTGGTGCTAATCTTTGGCTTGTGTAAGGCCAAGCTTAAGTTGGGGGGGGGGGCCTTGTTGTATATATGTATATATTTTTTGTTTTCTTTTTCTATAAAACTAAAAAAAAAATTCAAAATAAAAAAAAAATTTCAAAACATTAAAAATATAAAAAAAATTATAAATAAATAAACAGGGGAGTGCCGGTATTTTGACCCTCTTGGTTTAGCATGACAGTGAGGACACTGTCAAGTTCAAGTTTGGGGGTATGCTCGGTACGTCTTCTTCGTTCGCATTCATTTGTACATATTTTTGCATTTGCATATTTATTTGAAAAACCCATAAAAATTCAAAAATTCAAAAAAAAATTATAAAAATTATTGTATTCAATTTTGGCTATTGACTCGAGTTTGATAAATAGGTTAACTGGCTAGGAACAACTAGATCTTAGACTTAGTGAATTAAAAACCCTAAAGATAACATTCCTTAAAGTTTAGCGATAGAAAGTATATGCCTTGTAGTTTATTTAGAAATAGGCAAATTTTAAGTTCACTTCTTGGGCTAAGTCGAAACAAGAGAAGAGTATTGATGTTCTTATTAGAGTATAAGTTTGAAAAATAGTTCCTAACTTAAGTCTAGATTCTGAAAATGTATACCCTACAATTTGCACAATCACGCACCTTGAAACTTGGAATAGTAGAAGAGGCCTTGAAATACTCTTGTCTAAAGTCCTTAGTACGAAGAAAATGAAAATAAAAGAAAAAAAAGTGAATAAAGAGAAAAAAAATGAACACTGGTTTTTGTGATTACTTAAGGCTGTAAAAAATAGAAAATTATTTAGCGAGGGTGCTTCATCACCTAGTGCCTTAGACCAACTGGTTTGGGAGTCACTGCTAAAGCCTTGGGTGTTGCAAAACTAGGAAGTACGCTTTAAAGTGCTAACGCATCTTGTAATCGGTTGTTGGTACCTCAAGAAGTATTAACGGTCGCATGAAGGATGTGTAAGCAAAATTTCATTTAAAAATTCACCAACTAATTTGTACTTTGGACAACGGATAAGGATATAATTGCTTGATTTGAATTTCCAAGTGTATGGGTGATTTATACACACACGTGGGGATATGTGATTGGAGTTTAGATGAAAGAAAGGAATGAAGAATAGAACTTATATCTTTAGTAGAGTTGATAAAAATTCCTAAATGGAGATGGAACCCTAGAAGGAAAACTTAAGAGATGCCGAAAGCTAAGTAAGTCTATAGAACATATATAATCTTAAGTTAGATGATGAGGAAGTGTGAAGAATATGGGTGAATAATTTACGGGTCGAAGATAATAGAATTCCTTGTTAGAAGACCTAATTGGAGAATTAAAGTGAATGGGCTAAATTGATAGGATTTTGTGGGTAGTATCCGCTGAAAACCCTCAGGAGACAACACTCCTCCTACTAGGGACACCTAGAGGTTTAACGGCTTGTTGCACGTGCTCAGTGCAATCGCGTTTCCCTGCGAAAGTGCGGTTAGAATTTTAGTGAATAAAAATAAGTTTGCTCGAGGACGAGCAAAAGTTAAGTTTGGGGGTATTTGTTCACACCGTAATATTGTATTATTATATTGCCCATTCTTATTCTTTTTACAAATAAACAGGTGCTTTTGACGCATGTCTGCTACATATTACAGGTTACAGGTTCTTAGATCTAAAACAGTGAAAACGATGTAAACACGATGAAAAAGTGGACTTTGACCAGCAAACAGAAGACTCTTGATCAAGCCTACATCGAAGGACAGTTCACAAAGTACAAGGCAATGCAAGGTCCACGATTACAAAGCGAACGGTTAAAAGTCCACCGCAATTATTCACTGGAGATCTGGAAAAAACATAGAAGCTATTTTAATAAAGAACCAAATAATAAGGAAGCCCAAAGATCCAAGGCCCAATACTTTCTTTTAAAGAGACAGAGACATAAAATTTTACCAAAACTTGAAGTCTACTTTGATTAGGTCTTCCTAAGGATATTTTGGTAAATGTAGACATGCAAATCAATTGTAACCTAAGGTTTCCTATTCTTTATAAATAGGAACTCTAAAAAAATTGTAAACTTTATGCCTCCCTTTAATGAATAAAATTTAGAAATCTTTTGGAGAGCATCGGTGTTTCTTCTCCATTCAGAAATTCAGATCTGACAACCCTGCATGGATGATTGGAGGGATGCATCTATAAGTAATTTAATTTCTTGCCTTAGCGTAGATTTAAATTCCTTGCCCTAGGTAGATTTAATTTCATGCCCTAGAAACTTGTTTAGGGTTTAGCTTTGGGGAAGGATTTTGAGAGATGAGATCTCTCATCCCTTTCTTACCCACCAAATATTTACAATAGGACTCCATGCATATATGCACATACCGCTCCCTACGGCACTCTATCCCTCGAGGTAGCGGTGATACCGTAGTATAAAGGCCCGGGTGTGATGTTTTCCATGGAGGTTAGGGTAAGGATCTCTAAAGGAAGGACAAGAACCTAGAGGAAGGAACACCTTCCCGAACGGATCTAATCCCCTTTATTGATAATTACCATAACTCCTCACAGATCTTCATTCGGGTATAGAAAGCGTTGAGGTTTACTTGCATTTCCAAACCATCCCTAAAGCTAACCCTAGCAAGAATAGATCTAGTTAATTGCCCTAGAATAATTAGGTTTTTAGATTTAATAATTAATCCGAACACCCTTCGGAATTAACTCGTTAGAGCGATTCGGAGATTCACAACATCCCTGTGGACCGACCCGTACTCACCGGCTAGCTGCAAAGCGATGCCGTTCTTGATTGCGGTTACAAATATTTTTGATCTATCTTTTAGAAAGCGCAAGCACGCTAAATCACACAATCAGCATCCTGATTGGAACGATGAACGATTGGAAAAATATCATCAGGATAATTTTTGCGATTGGGTTGCAGATCATGTAAATTATTCGAATAACATGTTATTGCTACTAGTTTTAATCTAAACTTATATCGTTATATATTTGTCGTAAAATTTGTTTTGTTAGATCCACGATCCGAACTTGTCTGCATCATTAGAAAGTGATTCAAGATATTTAGCTCAGTTTCCTAATATGGAGGTTGCATATTATAAAAGATTCGGTGTCCTTGGATACAAATTCAAAGTTAAGAACATAGAAACATCTAGAACCACTCAGAATAGTGGGATTGCGATGGTAGGATCGGATGGTGTGATTTATTATGGATACTTAAATTGTATACTCGGCATCCACTATCTCGAACGATCAGAACCCTTTTATATATTTCAGTGTACTTGGTACGATACGCGATCCGATACGGATAAGTGGAGAAGCAATTTTGGGACTTGGAAAGATGAATATGGATTGACCAGTGTGAACACACTTCGATTTTACGGTCAGGAAGATCCGTTTATCTTTCTGAACCAAGCGTTCCAAGTATACTACTTACAGTGTTTGAAGCATCCGGGATGGAGTGTTGTATGCCGTTGGAAACCCAGGGATTTTAAGATGTCCCAGAATTCGAGAACAGCGATGAGGATGAAGAAGAGAGAAGACTTAGAGTGCTTCGACCGTCTGTTTTGAAAGACGGGTTGTCTTCAGCTGATCATGAAGTTACGTGGGTTAGAAATGATATCGATGATGAAATCCAAGTAGATATGTCTAATACGCCCACGAAACGAAAAAGATTATCAATAATATTATATTATTACTTCACATTTTACGATCTATACATATATAGTCAATACTTGTAATGATTTTCTAATGCGTCCACGAACCGTTTATCTAGATTTGATGACGATGATGGGAGCAGTGAGGGGCGGAAGGAGCTCCAGCCGCGGCACCAGCAGAGGCAGAGGCAGAGGCAGAGCGGTTCTGCCGTCCAGAGAGCTGCGTAGGGAGCTTCAGAGGGCCGTTCTTGCACCCCGATCGAAGACCCCTTCGGATGCCTCCTTCCGTGTGGACTTTGCCACACCTCCAGGTATATTGCACGCATATTCATTTTGAATGTAATATTATAAATATACATACATGTTCATGTCAAAATTACTTATATTGTCAATGTTTGATTGTCTAGCTGTTGGTGATGCGTCCACATCAGGGACAGAGGCCACTCCCGCACCTCCAGGTATGTTTATATATCATATAGTGCATGTATATTGATTTAGAATGCTATATCATAAATATACATACATTTTTTTTCTCTTACGTACTTACATCAGGGACAGAGGCCACTCCCGCACCTCCAGGTATGTTTATATATCATATACCTGCGGGTATGTTTAATATCCTATAGTGTATACATATTGATTTAGAATGTTATATTATTGATATACGCATTCTTTTTGCAATTACTTATATAGCTGATACTTGATTGTCTAATTATAGGTGGTGCGTCCTCGTCTGGTGCAGGGGCCACTCCCGTCACTTCCATACCCTCCGTTCAGTCTGCAAGTTTGTATGAATAAATATAAAATATTTATTGATTTTACATATCCTTTAAGAATAAACATGAACTTCATGTAATTTTATCGATGTTTATTTTCTAGTTGGAGATGCGTCCACATCCGGGTCACCGACTGTTCCTCACCGGAGGAACTATCGTCCCGCTCGTGCTGCTGCCCGGGCCCAGGCTCGTACTTTAGTCGCCGGAGGTATATATCACACTTCAATTTTCGTTAAATCTTGATTTCTTAATACAACTTTGTCTTAATATTGATTGTCTTGATATTTCTTGTAGACGCAGGGCCTCCCCATCCCGAGAGGGGGACTCGAGGCCCGAATCAGTCCCACAGGCTGAGGCCCGACAGAGCTAGGGGGGCAGCATTCCCCCTCTTTTTTACCCCTGATTATCGCTATACCGGCGATCATGCCGAGAGCTTCGGTCGGTATATGGGGGATGAGAGCTGGCTCGTGAAGAACTATCCACTTCACGTTGAGTGGGGCGACCAACACCGACGCTCATTCGCCCTCTTCTGGGATCAGGCTTGGGTATTAATATATATTTTCATTTGATTTATCCAATATATTTATTATTAACATTTGCAATCTAATAACAATGTTTTTTTTGTATTTTCAGTTGGATTATGATTTTCAGCCTGTACCCGACCCTGATCACCCTGGGAGGGTGTACAATGGCCTAATGAAGAACATGCAGACGAAGGTCCGATACAACAGGAATGAGCTGAAGACCGACTGCTATTCCCTGTGGATGACGACCCCCGAGGCAGAGAGAGCGGTCCTCCTATCTACTCCGGCCTTTGCGAGAGTCGACGTAGATACATGGCCTGTATTGTGCCAATATTTCGACTTTCATCGCAAACAGGTATGTATTTTAAATGTAATTCATTGTTTATTATATAATTTATTTTTTTGTGTTACTTAATTAGAAAACTAAATCTGTATGTGTTGTGCAGAAACAGGCCGATCAAAATAAAGAGAATAGGAAGTCGGCGAAAAGGGGTCGCCCCACTTATACAGGTGGCTCGAGGAATATTACTCGTGCCATGAAGTTATCGGTAAATTACAATAGACCGGCCTTTGTGATATAATGTCACGACCCGAAAGAGCACGTGACTGACCCTTGAACCATATGAAGTTTATAGGACCCCATCTGATCCAAGTAAGCCAAAAGCCCAGCAATCTAAAGCCATTTAAAGAGTAAATAAGGAAAACTGTTTTTGAAAAGTAAGGAAATCATGTTTCGAAAATCAAAGTTTTTAAATAACTAAGCCGATTATGTATTTTTAAAATGTGTAACCTTTCCTGAAAATTTCGGCAGAGTTTCCTTTGTAAAAACTGGCCCCGAACGGGGTACAACAAGAATAACATATATGAAATGATAAAAGGCATCCCCAAGCGGGAGCTAGCTCTTCGTCAATCGACGGTCACAACCACGCAAGCAATAAAAATATACAACGCCAAAGGGCGAGGATCAAATCCAAAAAACAACGCAAAACAGCCAGAAAACCATAATACTACAAGCGCGACTCTAAGGACGAAATAATACAACACTGTTTTCTAAGTCTAAAACAATATACAAGTTTTGGGTTGATGGAAATTCTAGATACAATAAATAATACATGAACAATGGCGGTTCTGATACAAAAGAACCCACCTATCCAAGCAAGTCACCCATAAGGAAGCAGTGTGCCAGAAATGCCGCTATGGAATCTGTACGGCAACCTGCAAGAACTGGGGCACAACGGGGGTGAGTTGCCAACTCGTGAATAGAAAATATCTACAAGCAGAGATCGAATGCATGACCCATCCTAGGTCAATACGATCAGATATAAAAACCTCAAAATGAATAAAGCTGAAGCATGCTAAACTGGCAATGTAACCTCTACATGAGTATAATGACAAGTGCTCGTGCCAGTGCCTCAGGTAATAGCATATCATAAATGTGAGGTACAATTAATGAAAACAATCTGCATGTACGTGGATCCCGTCCACTCGTCACCCAATGACAATAACCATCATGCATGTAAATATCATCAGCATATGCATGGAAATATGAGGATATAAACCACCTGTGTCCCTCGCGACACGTCAAAATCATGGAACCGGAGTGCCCAGCATCGGCACTCGAAAACATCATGAAAACTGTGCCCAGCATCGGCACGTAAATCCTCATATATCGGGCTCCGTCAGTCCGGATCGGCCCACAGGCTCTGTCTGCGGTATCGGCCCTCGGCCCCGGCAGTACGCCTATCCAACTATCGACTCCGGTCAGTATCCTCCGGATAACCGTCAGGTTCAACAAAATCACCGGTAGGTACTCGCCCGCCTCCAGGCTCAATCGGCAAAGCTCATCGATCGTCTTGCCGAGGGGAACCATACCGGGCCCACCATGTTCCCGCAATCGGCTCGTCCACTCCTCGATTCGGGTTACACATGTCGCTCTCAGCACCGAGAAAACACATGGTGGACGGACTGAAATATCATATCAAGGGTAACCGGGTTTTCAAAACAATTACATATCCTCTTTGAAAACACCCACGGTTCCCAAAAACCAGAAATATCATGAAAACAACATATCTCAATGCGTGTAATCAGAAAGCAACATGTATGCGACATATGGCAGAAAGGTAAGTATATCAATATGTCATGCAAGGGTCATATCCTGAATGCAACAGTACTACAGTGTAGTGACATGGCAATTATCGATGATGAAGTGTGTGAGCCGGCAACAGTGTACGTGGAACATACGCATCATCGATAATAGTGCTGGTGTCCTAGCAGCATGACTGAAATATATCAACAATATAAGCGATGCAATACAAACAGCATGAATGTGCGGAATCAAGTAATCAACACAACAGTAGAGAACCTGCCTCAGTAGCTATATCATGTAACCATGCCTTTTGAAATAAGACGAATCAGGGCTTTTGGTAAAATAAGGGCTACGGTGTTTTAAGAAAAGATGCGCCTTTTTAATTATCCGTATAAACCCTTTTTGCTTATCTTTAAAATATCCCCGATTCGTTAGTTTTGAAATAGGTATGACTCGGGTCTAGTCTAACGCCTATTATGCGAACTACGAACCCACAGTCAAGTCAAAAGAGAGGGGTATGGAAACCACCTAAATCTGAGTCGAGATCACACTATCTCATCACATGACAGGTATCACTACCATCATATCACATCTCCAATACGACTCTGTCATGTCGCCAAATCTCACGGCCTCAATCGAATCTCATCGACTCAACTCAATCCCACGTATCATCCTCAAAACCCGTATATAAACACATAGTCCCATACCCATGTGTAGATATACCCACCATCATATGCGCACAGATATATGAAAGAATGTATGCAAGTATGTGTGTATGTGTGAGTGTGGGTGCAACCACTACTCTAGGGTTTCGCACTACTCAACCAATACATCCTTATCACCAATATCCATTATTACTATCAATAACCCTAAACAACACATAATAAATATATGTGTGTATACGTATTCGTATACATCACCACGGACTGCGGGGGTGCTATACGCCATCCACCCGACTTCTTCCCGTAGATATAAATCTACTCACATTGCTTCTCATGTGTCGGTGCCGATGTCGCCATCTTCATCTTCTTTGCCTCAACATCTCGTAGGGTACCTACAAGTATATCACAATGCTAAAGCACATGAAAATCACATCGGAAACCAAAATAGCACACGCTACCCGCATAGGTAAAAACCTATCGACTCGCATGTAAACACAATCAATATCCACTTGTCGTTGACGTCCAAACGCCACCCGACAGGAATGAATCACAAAACACTAAAATTCATGCTAAATCAAGTCGTAAATCATACACCAACATAGGAAAATCAACCCAGATTTCACCCTAGATGGAATCAATCAAAACTAGACATACCCAGGGTCAATACTAGAGGAAATGGGGCCATGCACAGAAAACGAGACAAATCCACCCTGCTCTGGTCGCAAATTGCGGCCAGAATGGGATAATTGGCGGCCTCAAAGTGGAGTGGGGAGCTAGGGTTTGGGGTGGTGGTTTTCTGGTGCCTGCACATCTCACTGTCAACTCAGTTTTATTTTAGGGATCTCGGGGTGATAGCAGATTCCATAAAACACCTCCAGATTTACCGATATCGATTCCGTAATTCCGTATTCTGTTTTCAAGTTCAGGTTTGGGTTCAAATTAGCATCACACAAGGAATTCTAAGGTCACCACAATCCTCAATTTCATCTTTAATTTCAGTTTTTCCCTAAACCCTAACTTGAATTCTCTAAAATCCACAAACATCACAATATCGATACAAAACTAGTATGGATACACAAGGAATTGAAATACTACTCTATAGGTGCAGAAATTACCTCTTTTGGCAACTCAAGAAAATTCTTGAGTTGCTCAAGGTCCTCCAAATCCAATCTTGATAGGTTCAATGTGTACCTAGTGAGCTTGGGAGTAAGTTTTGTGAAATGGGAATGGGGTTTTGGCTTTGATTTCATGATGGATCTAGAGTTTTAGTGAAGAGGGAGAGAGTGAGGGAGAGGGCAGCAGCTCATCAAGGGAGAGGGAGAGAGAAATGAGAAGGGAATGATGGGGGCATGGCTCAAAAGGTGGGGTTTGACCTAGTCTCTCTCTCTCTCACTCATTACTTACTTTTTCCCTTTTCTTTTCTTTTCTTCTCACTCCAATAGTGAATCCAAATGAACCATGGCAACAAAAATGTAACACAAGGGTAACAAGTGTAGAAAATGATATGTGCACATTTTTGCACAAAAATGCTAAAAATCCAATTAGCGATTCTTAATCGCGATTAGCACTAAATTAGCATATAACTAATCTTAAAAACTTTAAAATGACAAAATTCCATAAAATACCTTATTTTAGAATTTTCCATAATTTTTCCCCATTTATTTGTATTTAATTATACCAGAATATTAAAATATTCATTAAAATAATATTAAATTATAAAATTTCCCAAAAATCATATTTTATTATTTTGAAGACGTTACAATCTACCCCCCTTAAAGAAATTCGGTCCCAGAATTTAAATTTAAAACCCCTAAATACTAAAATATTGCAATACAATTTCTAAGTTATCGGGGCTCCGAAATCAGCAATACATAAAACATCATAGCGCAATGCATGCGCATGAGTACTGAGCAGATAACTCAAAAGCAACACTCCATCAAGCATCCGCAATCATCGGAGTCATGGTAAAGACACAAATGTCAAATCCAATACAAAATCAATATGATATAAATCAGAACTATACATGTAGACATCCAATCTATACATGTGAATAGCTGATGAAAATGCAAGCCCAATCTTTTAAGTCGCTGTGCGATGCGCGTAACACTGCACAGTGGCGGACGTTTTTCACAAGAAAATAACTATATACGTATATATATATATCCTTTGTTTAATAGGTACGTTCCGCCGTTTTGAAAACAATTTAGAAGGGTTTCCTTGTTTTTAAAACGTTTCGTGTCATATCGGACACGTAGGTATATATACACCGAGACTATAGCTCGCTCTTTGGAAATCCCTTCGAACTATCAATGCATGCAAAATATATATCCAGGTACTGTCCTCTGACTAGTCCTGCTCAGTATGAAAACAAATATCCAATATCATAAAAATGTATTGCTCCAAAGGAATAAATACCAAAAATGCATATAACACCACCCTGTGCGTCTGGTGCGCACGGAAATCAAAATCCATATATGTGCCATACAGGTGCACAAAACAACATCTAGGTGCAACGGTTGTGCACGAAACATCTATCATAGGCAACATGTGTGCCTGACAGCCAAAACAGGTGCATCTGACATGCACGAAGAATCTCGATTTAGTGCATCTGGTGTGCCCCAAAATCGTATCTCAAAACATGCGCCCAACATGCGCGAAAATCCAAATCGGTGCATCCATCGTGCACGAATGAAAATCTAAACCCTGCGCACTCAACATGCACGGAATCACAAAAATCCAATAGCAACGCTGAATATACGTAAGTCCAGTCAAAAGCACGGAGTGCAAGAATCCACCTCAATATCACAATCAAAATCGACATACAGAAAGGCATCAAATCGAAGTCAGGTGCAACCGAAATGCACAAAATATAAATCTGGTGCAACAAAGGCACGAAATATAAATCTGATGCGATAAACGCAAGAAACACAAAACTGGTGCGACAAACGCACGAAGTATAGAACTTGTGCATCCCATGCACAAATACCAAGCAATAACTCAAATACGTAAGTAGCAACACCAATTGTACCCAGATATGAAGAAAATCATAAACGTGTGCAGCTGCGTGCACAAAATACATATCGATGCACTACAAGCACATATAAGCTATACCGAGTGCAAAATCGAAATACCAAAAGTACATGAAACTCTGCTGGAAGCGTAAATCAAATCACCGGCATAAAATAGGCATGAAATCGCAATCAACAGCTCAAGAGTAATAACTATGTACAAGGTATAAATACCCAGTAGGTGCAACCATGGTGCACAAAATCAAATATCATGGAACTCAGTCGTCAAGACTAAATCATGCGAATAGATCGCCCAAAATACCGAAATCCAAAGCAACGGATACGTGATAATCAAATCACAAAATCACAAATCATAAATACCGTCGTCGGTATATCCTTCTTCAGGGTCGAGAAGGTACCGGTACATCCGGTGCTAGCGGCGCAAGATATCTACTTGCCTCTTGCTCGCGGCTGGCATCCTCTGCCTCTGGTTCCTGATCTTTCCTGTAGATTACCAATCTCGCATCCATCGGCTCATCGGCCCGGTCAGGTGTGCTGACAGGAGCGATTCCGTTCTTGCACTTTCCTGGTCATCTCTCGGTCAATCCTCACGACCGCTCGTAAAGCAGCACATCTCTGGCGCCGACCTTGGGTCCTCTGAATGCATATCACACATCCGATCCTGGGTGCAACTCTTATGCAGCAGTGTACTGGAAGGAATCCTACTCAAGGTCTCTTCTGATCTTGCCTAAGCCAAACTGTAAGGAGGCTGGTACTCTGGCGTAATCTTTTCTCGCTCTCTGGACCTCTGCGTCCTTAGTACAACATCTTCTCGGCGGCTGGTCGCATCTCTGCACCTCTGTATGCATGTCCGGCCTTTAATCTTAACCGGGTGTAGTAACAGCTCATATGCATCTCGCACGAACTTCTTGTCCCGCTTGTCTTTATCATCAACCATTCGACGTCGCATCTTATCTGCGCACTGCAATGTCCTCGGCTACGGTCCATCTGAAGTCTTTAACACGGACTCGAAATCACGAACTCGGTATCTTCATCAGTCAGTAGAAGATATCTAGCCGAACACGTCCTCAGCGTGCATATCGCATCTCTGATGTCAGCGGAGTGAAACGTCATCTCGTGCGAACTCTTTACTCCACCTTGCTCCAATATCGACTGATTCAGACTCATCTCATCATGGCTACACGGACTGCGCTCCGACGGCTATGCTCGTATCTGGAGTCTCCCAAGCAGTGTCCCATCACATGATGTCCGAATGATGTCGACTCATCCGATCGACTCGTCAGAACCTCACAATCCCCCAAGAGCTCAACATCTCGGGTACAGTTTAATAGTATCGAGTACATACCACAGTATCGGTGGTCCAGCCGTAGAAGGGCAAACCCAAGCCTCACTAATGGCGCCGAGGAACTGCAGCAAACCCTAAGGTTCAAAGGCTTTCACACGGTCATTAAGTCGAGTTAGGGTTTCATTCTTCTAGAGGGTCCATAGAATCACCTGCATGTCTTTCCGTATACTTTAAACTTGGAAAATGGGTTCCTGACATTCGATCGTCTCAATCGACTCTCAACGAACCTGCGTGAAGTCGTCTCTAGCTGGAACCAATCTACCTGATGACCTCGCATCGGGGTAAGCGAACGAACCACATGTCCTAGTCATTAATCCTCGGTGACTAGCGACTCACTATCATATCTCCAAGAATATGCTCATGCTGCAGTAGCTCCAATCATCTGGGCGATATCTCATCATTCGCAGCAGCAACTGGCTCATTCGTCCGTACACTGAACAGCACCTCAACCATCATGAATAAGAGATATATCAACGGTCATCACATCCTGGCTGGCCTCTATCAGTGGCTCAATCCTCTGGTACCGATCAGTACATCCGAGAAATCTCGCAACAGCGATCTGTCAACGCTCATAGTGCGGAAACACAAAATACGAAGCCTCAATGCAACCGTATGTCTCTGGAATCACGCCCCGGTCAGCCCTCGTCCCCGACGAGCTCATGCTGACACAACTCGAGCCGTAGCTCACTCTGCCCGTGCAATCGCGGCAGCAAAACCACAACCAGTATCGATGAAGGTAGATCATAGAAAGGAATATAATACGGTGCAAGGAAATGTACAACCTAAGGTTTCTTAAGCGGAGTGGCGTGTCGTAAGTATGCCGCGGAACATACCCACGGTACGTCACTCTACTTTAGTCACCTATTCCATCAACCAAGGGTCATCCTACACGACGAAAGTTCGGGTTTAATACCCCCTCGACAAGTCTAAGTTCCGTAAGGTCAAGCCTAAGTTCCGTATATAAATAACGCCCTAGGCTCCACATAGTCAAACTCAGACTCGAACCAAGGTCAACCTAGTGCTCTGATACCAACTTTATCACGACCCGAAAGAGCACGTGACTGGCCCATGAACCATATGAAGTCTATAGGACCCCATCTGATCCAAGTAAGCCAAAAGCCCAGCAATCTAAAACCATTTAAAGAGTAAATAAGGAAAACTGTTTTTGAAAAGTAAGGAAATCATGTTTCGAAAATCAAAGTTTTTAAATAACTAAGCCGAATGTGTATTTTTAAAATGTGTAACCTTTCCTGAAAATTTCGGCAGAGTTTCCTTTGTAAAAACTGGCCCCGAACGGGGTACAACAAGAATAACATATATGAAATGATAAAAGGCATCCCCAAGCGGGAGCTAGCTCTTCGTCAATCGACAGTCACAACCACGCAAGCAATAAAAATATACAACGCCAAAGGGCGAGGATCAAATCCAAAAAAGAACTCAAAACAGCCAGAAAACCGTAATACTACAAGCGCGACTCTAAGGTTGAAATAATACAACACTGTTTTCTAAGTATAAAACAATATACAAGTTTTGGGTTGATGGAAATTCTAGATACAATAAATAATACATGAACAATGGCGGTTCTGATACAAAAGAACCCACCTATCCAAGCAAGTCACCCATAAGGAAGCAGTGTGCCAGAAATGCCGCTATGGAATCTGTACGGCAACCTGCAAGAACTGGGGCACAACGGGGGTGAGTTGCCAACTCGTGAATAGAAAATATCTACAAGCAGAGATCGAATGCATGACCCATCCTAGGTCAATACGATCAGATATAAAAACCTCAAAATGAATAAAGCTGAAGCATGCTAAACTGGCAATGTAACCTCTACATGGGTGTAATGACAAGTGCTCGTGCCAGTGCCTCAGGTAATAGCATATCATAAATGTGAGGTACAATCAATGAAAACAATCTGCTTGTACATGGATCCCGTCCACTCGTCACCCAATGACAATAACCATCATGCATGTAAATATCATCAGCATATGCATGGAAATATGAGGATATAAATCACCTGTGTCCCTCGCGACACGTCAAAATCATGGAACCGGAGTGCCCAGCATCGGCACTCGAAAACATCATGAAAACTGTGCCCAGCATCGGCACGTAAATCCTCATATATCGGGCTCCGTCAGTCCGGATCGGCCCACAGGCTCTGTCTGCGGTATCGGCCCTCGGCCCCGGCAGTACGCCTATCCAACTATCGACTCCGGTCGGTATCCTCCGGATAACCGCCAGGTCCAACAAAATCACCGGTAGGTACTCGCCCGCCTCCAGGCTCAATCGGCAAAGCTCATCGATCATCTTGCCGAGGGGAACCATACCGGGCCCACCATGTACCAGCAATCGGCTCGTCCACTCCTCGATTCGGGTTACACATGTCGCTCTCAGCACCGAGAAAACACATGGTGGACGCACTGAAATATCATATCAAGGGTAACCGGGTTTTCAAAACAATTACATATCCTCTTTGAAAACATCCACGGTTCCCAAAAACCAGAAATATCATGGAAACAACATATCTCAATGCGTGTAATCAGAAAGCAACATGTATGCGACATATAGCAGAAAGGTAAGCATATCAATATGTCATGCAAAGGGTCATATTCTGAATGCAACAGTACTACAGTGTAGTGACATGGCAATTATCGATGATGAAGTGTGTGAGCCGGCAACAGTGTACGTGGAACATACGCATCATCGATAATAGTGCTGGTGTCCTAGCAGCATGACTGAAATATATCAACAATATAAGCGATGCAATACAAACAGCATGAATGTGCCGAATCAAGTAATCAACGCAACAGTAGAGAACCTGCCTCAGTAGCTATATCATGCAACCATGCCTTTTGAAATAAGACGAATCAGGGCTTTTGGTAAAATAAGGGCTACGGTGTTTTAAGAAAAGATGCGCCTTTTTAATTATCCGTATAAACCCATTTTGCTTATCTTTAAAATATCCCCGATTCGTTAGTTTTGAAATAGGTATGACTCGGGTCTAGTCTAACGCCTACTATGCGAACTACGAACTCACAGTCAAGTCAAAAGAGAGGGGTATGGAAACCACCTAAATCTGAGTCGAGATCACACTATCTTATCACATGACAGGTATCACTACCATCATATCACATCTCCAATACGACTCTGTCATGTCGCCAAATCTCACGGCCTCAATCGAATCTCATCGACTCAACTCAATCCCACGTATCATCCTCAAAACCCGTATATAAACACATAGTCCCATACCCATGTGTAGATATACCCACCATTATATGCGCACAGATATATGAAAGAATGTATGCAAGTATGTATGTATGTGTGAGTGTGGGTGCAACCACTACTCTAGGGTTTCGCACTACTCAACCAATACATCCTTATCACCAATATCCATTATTACTATCAATAACCCTAAACAACACATAATAAATATATGTGTGTATACGTATTCGTATACATCACCACGGACTGCGGGGGTGCTATACGCCATCCACCCGACTTCTCCCCGTAGATATAAATCTACTCACATTGCTTCTCATGTGTCGGTGCCGATGTCGCCATCTTCATCTTCTTTCCCTCAACATCTCGTAGGGTACCTACAAGTATATCACAATGCTAAAGCACATGAAAATCACATCGGAAACCAAAATAGCATACGCTACCCGCATAGGTAAAACCTATCGACTCGCATGTAAACACAATCAATATCCACTTGTCGTTGACGTCCAAACGCCACCCGACAGGAATGAATCACAAAACACTAAAATCCATGCTAAATTAAGTCGTAAATCATACACCAACATAGGAAAATCAATCCAGATTTCACCCTAGATGGAATCAGTCAAAACTAGACATACCCAGGGTCAATACTAGAGGAAATGGGGCCATGCACAGAAAACGAGACAAATCCACCCTGCTCTGGCCGCAAATTGAAGCCAGAATGGGATAATTGGCGGCCACAAAGTGGAGTGGGGAGCTAGGGTTTGGGGTGGTGGTTTTCTGGTGCCTGCACATCTCACTGTCAACTCAGTTTTATTTTAGGGATCTCGGGGTGATAGCAGATTCCATAAAACACCTCCAGATTTACCGATATCGATTCCGTAATTCCGTATTCTATTTTCAAGTTCAGGTTTGGGTTCAAATTAGCATCACACAAGGAATTCTAAGGTCACCACAATCCTCAATTTCATCTTTAATTTCAGTTTTTCCCTAAACCCTAACTTGAATTCTCTAAAATCCACAAACATCACAATATCGATACAAAACTAGTATGGATACACAAGGAATTGAAATACTACTCTATAGGTGCAGAAATTACCTCCTTTGGCAACTCAAGAAAATTCTTGTGTTGCTCAAGGTCCTCCAAATCCAATCTTGCTAGGTTCTATGTGTAGCTAGTGAGCTTGGGAGTAAGTTTTGTGAAATGGGAATGGGGTTTTGGCTTTGATTTCATGATGGATCTAGAGTTTAAGTGAAGAGGGAGAGAGTGAGGGAGAGGGCAGCAGCTCATCAAGGGAGAGGGAGAGAGAAATGAGAAGGGAATGATGGGGGCATGGCTCAAAAGGTGTGGTTTGACCTAGTCTCTCTCTCTCACTCATTACTTACTTTTTCCCTTTTCTTTTCTTTTCTTCTCACTCCAATAGTGAATCCAAATGAACCATGGCAACAAAAATGTAACACAAGGGTAACAAGTGTAGAAAATGATATGTGCACATTTTTGCACAAAAATGCTAAAAATCCAATTAGCGATTCTTAATCGCGATTAGCACTAAATTAGCATATAACTAATCTTAAAAACTTTAAAATGACAAAATTCCATAAAATACCTTATTTTAGAATTTTCCATAATTTTTCCCCATTTATTTGTATTTAATTATACCAGAATATTAAAATATTCATTAAAATAATATTAAATTATAAAATTTCCCAAAAATCATATTTTATTATTTTGAAGACGTTACATATAATGTAATATTAAGAGTTATTTTCTAATATATCTAATATTAAGAGTTATTTTCAAATACTGCAGAGAGCTCAGACCCTGGTGCAGGGTGGTACACCGAGCGTGCTGTCCGTGTATCTTGCCGTCCACGGCACCTCGACAGATCCCGTCACGGGCGAGCTTCGATACCCCGACACCGCTACCCTGGAGTATTGCGTAACTGTTAATATTTATTCAACCCCTATTTGAAATTTTTGTTTTGAAAGGTTCAAATTTAAATGATGTACTTATATTTTACTGGTTAATGTAGGTGTAGGAGCGGGTGGTTGAGCAGGGGGAGGTATCGAGGATCGATTTTACTGGACAGAACGATCCGATGCTGCTGACTCCAGTCCTAAACGCCGCACACGGAGGGCACCACGGAGGTTGGGAGAGAGGTCGGGGACTGGGTCCTAGCATGGCCCATATGAGGTTGGACTCCACTCCGGCGGTTACTTCCTCCGTCTCCAGTGAGCGACGTTTCCAGTAAGAACTGGATAGCTTGAAGGCCACCGTTCAGGAGTTGAAGGAGATGTTGGTATGTATACTACTTAATAGTAAAATATTATGTCATATTATAGATAGCAATATATCCAATATTAGTACGTAGCCCGAGCTTATTTGGTTGTAGACTTAGCTTTGATTAATCATACATACATATCTAATTAAAATAAACTACGGTTTTCCAAACTGGGTATAGTATTGCATATATAAATTTTTACTAGGCTACATAGTGATTGGTGGTTTTGTTGTATCCCTTAGAAAATGACATTAGAGATCCATATTTGAGACCCTCGGTTAGGAAATAACATGCAGTATGTTGTTATATTCTTTCAATTGTGATTTGAACTTTGGATCGCTTTCCTTAGATTATCGTACTAAAATCTTTAAAAATGTTGACACTTTTGTTGAACATTTTGGCCATTCATTAGATTATATGAGATGCACATATCCATTAGACCCACAAAAATCTCTACTCATATTTATATCTCCATGCATTAATAAACTAATTGAAGAGCTAGCACTTTAATCACGAACGCATGGTACCTAACATGTTCTATATATATTCTAGAAGATACACAAGTTTATCATTGGATTTTACCAATAAAAGCATAAGAATGAGGTCCAAGAAAAGGGAGCTGATCATTCTTTACAAAACATAAGAATTATCCTAATAACACATCAACATTCATCAAAACTCCAATTAACAAATCAATTGAGATCTTTCATTTAGGCCCACAATATTAACAACCTAACGGAGGTTCAACTCAAGCCATCTTCTAAGGGTCACAACTCACATGTGCATCATCATGAGTATAGGCTAGTACTCAATGTGGGTTCCTTTTATTAGTCCCTAAGTATACATAGATTGGGGTTTCACAATAACTTGATAATAACACGAATTCGACCAATACACAGTTCTTACTCGTTTATTACACACGTAGGTCCAGACACGATAGGGTACATCGACTGAGCCTCCACATGCATCTCCTTCGGCTGCGGCTCCGCAAGCCACTACCCCGGCTGCGGTTCCGCAGACAACTCATATAGCTCCACTGCCCGCTCAGACTCCCGCAGCTGCGGCTCCTCAAGCTACTACCTCGGCGGCGGTTGCGCATACCTCTCCTACAGCTCCACAGCCCGCTCAGACTCCCGCACACTCCGCATTGCATGATTTATTGACTCAGGGTATGTAACACCCTAGTTCTTGTATACCAATTCCAGTGCACGTATTTCTTTATTTATGGTATTTTTACTGATATACTGTGTTTTGGGTGAAAATATTATATCCGACATCTATATTAGTATCAGACCCGACCCGCTTGCTTGAAACTTGTTTGATTCATATTTAAGACTTGTGCATATTCATAAATACTGCATACTGGCATTTTATCTGACATGCGCATTTTACAATATAACATTTTTAAGTCAAATAAAATATTTTAAAAATACATTGCGTGGCCTGCATGATACCCCTAACCCCGCGGTAGTATCCGCGCATCTTGTTCTTGTCCCGTTCAGTGAAACGGACTTGTTTGGATGGCTACGCACTCGTACGTGCATCCAATCTTGGGGGTATGCATTTTCGTTACCCGGACATTCATTTTGAAATTTGGACGCCGTATATATTTTTCATATTTTAAATTTGAATTTTTAGACCCGACCCGGACGTATTTTGGAGTAAGTTTGTATTTGCCAAAATCTCAACGGACTAATATTATATTCTTTAATTCATATTCCTACATATATTCACCTCATGCTCTCTTTTTCCCATAACACACGTTCTCCCCCTCTCATTTTATCTATATAATATTATTTTATTTTTATAAAACCCACTCATTCCTCTCACGTTCTCTCTCCCTCTTTACACACCCACTCCTCTCTTTCCACCTCACCCCACTCACTTCCCTCATCTCACTGTCACTCTCTTTCATATATCTATATTAATATATATATTAATTACAACCTCTCTCTTTCCCTCTTTACAACTCACAACCCACGCACAGCAAACTCCCATTCTCTCTTTTTCACTTTACAGACGTCTCTCCTCTTTTATTTGTTTATATAAATATTCCCTAATCACCTAATCACAGATCTCACTCTATATATTATATATATTTTTTTACCTATTTATAATACCCACGTCTCTTCTCCTCGTACACTCTCTCTCCCCTCCATCTCCTTCTTCGTTTCCTGCCTTCGAGAGCCCGCGCCCACGCCCGCGCGTCGCCGTCGTCGCGCTCGTCGCCTCCACCCTCGACTCCGCTCACCTCACCTACCTCGTCGACCTCTTCTCCTCCATCTAGTCTCTCCGACGACCCCTACAAGCCCCGACCGACACAACCCAACGACCCCGAACCCGACCTCGTAGCCACGCCGCCGCCGTCGACGCCGACCTCCTCAGCCACTCGTCTAGCCCTCGACCTTCTCCTCTCCATCACCTCCTCCACTCTTTTACCCCCCCTGAACCCCGACTGCACACCCGACCTCAACCAAACCCATTGACACTCTCACGCCGGTGACCCCATCGCCGACGTTGCCTCGTCGTCTACCCCTCCTCCGTCACCTCTCACCCCCTCTCTCCTCCTCCACCTCCTTCCCGACTCTTTCCCTGCAGAAACCTTACAACCACCTAGCACCCGCAGCCTCGGCCCATTGCCGGAAAACCCACTGTCTTGCCGGGGACCTCATCGTCGACGACCCATCGTCGTCATCCCCTCTCGCCTCTAACCCCAAAGCACAGAAACCAGAGAATACCCACAGCCCTTTCTCTTCCTTCTTCTTTCTTCTTTTTCTTGATCTCGGTCCTTTTTCCGGTGATCACCCGTCGGAGCCGTGACCGTCGCTGCCGTTCCTGACGACTCAGATGACTTGACTTACCTGCATGATCACCCTCTCGCATTGCTTGGACCCATCCCGTGTGCCGTGCGTGCGTCGCGACATTTTGCCGACGTCGGAAGTACCGTACATATCCGTATTGTGATCCATCGAGGCAAGTTCATCTTGCTACATGCTATACTACACATTTTTGCATCCTTATGAATAAAAATATTATACGTTGTTTAGTCATGCAACCCATATTACCATTTTACCGTTTCATGACACTCGTTCACATCCGTACTGTATATTACATATTTAATTGTATGCCTGAACCTGATTGCTTCATATTACTGCTAGATTTATATACCATACTTACTACAGTTGATTATGATTACCCATTTGTTACCTGTGCACTACCTGACTTGACCTGATACCCCAATTGACATGACTTGATACATGTGCACCACCTGACATGACCTGATATATTACTACTTGACTTTACATGATCCTGTTACTAATGCCGACAATCTTGACCTGTTGTCCCTACGGACATATCCTGTTGTCTATTTAGACGAACATGTACCTGCTTGATCCTGTGTTGGCATTAGTCTCCAGATTTATCAATACCTGACTTGCACACATAACTTGGGGGTATGGGGAAATCAAGAATGTAACCGAACGTAACTCAAAGGGCTATTATATTGTTTGCCGTTTTTCCGGGCGTTACGGAATACCTATTGTTTGCCGTTTTTCCGGGCGTTACGGAATACCTATTGTTCGCCGTTTTTCCGGGCGTTACGGAATACCTATTGTTTGCCGTTTTTCCGGGCGTTACGGAATAATCACCGATGGGTTACGATGAGGATTACATTGACTGATTTTGAATAACTTTAAAGTAGATAACCCTATAGCACAGTTTAGACTGCTCACTGCACTTCACCTGTTTATATCTTGTTCACTGATCTATATTCATGTTACTGTTTACTTGTTACTGATGACTTGTTACTGTTCATACTTCATGCCTGCATATTTCATTACATCCTGCTTGCTTAGAAATTATTGATATTATGACGCACTGACGTCTGGGTTTTGCATGGCCCAGATCCCTTATCTTTATCGCAGGCTGTTCAGGAGTATTTTGATCAACAGGCCGAGCAGTGAGGAACTGTTATTAGTTTAGTTCAGTTTTCCTTTCCGCATTTTATTCCTGATGTGAGCCCGCATTATGGGACGTACTTTCCTGATGTTATTGTTTATTGGATCTTTTGCTTCCGCATTTATTTCATGACTCTTTTATTCTGGCTTATGGACATGTATTAGATAGTTTATTACTGTTCTTGATATCTCTAGACAGCCGTAATGTGACTGTGGAGGGATATTTCCTAGCCACAGGTAGCATGATTGGCTCCGTCACGTGCCGATCTTAGCGCACTCTGGGAAGCGGGGCGTAACAGGGTATATCCGAGGAGCAGGCGCGCCAGATTACGACGTTTATCAGAAGTGGAGCTGGACCGAGCTAGGGTAGCTTTTTGATTCTTATATTTTAAACATGTATTTATTTATATGATACATATTGTATATATTTTGGACGATATTGATATTGGTGGTGTTTGCGTGTTTATATTGATATCGTATTCTGCTTGTTGATTTCTTTTGTATATTATGCGTGAGATGTGATTATGAATACTATGGTATATATTCTGCGTGTTGATTAATTTTATATATGATGTATATATTATTGTACATATGGCGAGAAAAAAACAGGCAGCACTTTTTAAAAAAAAAACCTGATAAGATGTCCCTACTGATTAATCCGTAGGGCCCGGCCTTGTCCCTACGAATTAATCCGTATGGTCCTAATTTTCCCCTACAGATTTATCCGTAGGGGCAAAATATCGGTATGATCTCAGTAAGAGGGGGTTATACTTGTCCCTACGGATTTATCCGTAGGGGCATAAACACAGGTATCCGTAGGGACAAAATATCAAGATCCCTGATATTTTTCCCCTACACATCTGGACCTACGCATGTATCCGTAGGCCCAGACAGTTGGCCCTACGGATAACTCCGTAGGGACAACTATTTTAATTTTTAAACCGATAAATTAAATAATTTTTTTGTCCCTACAGTCTAATCTGTAGGGACATATGGACCTACACATTACACCGTAGGGCAAGTTTTTGACCGTAGGGACATGTTCAAGGATAAGATTTGCACCTACGACGTTTGCACCTACAGGGTAATTTCTTTCCCCTACGGATATATCCGTAGGGGTAGTGGTTTGCTCCTACGGATAAATCCGTAGGGGCAACCCCTATTTGTAGTAGTGCACATTTAATTTCAAAAATTCATAACCGAACATCCACATCACAATTTTACAACTTAACATCAAAATTACATCACAATTCATAACTTAAACTTACAATCCATAACCTAATATCCATATTTAATTTTAAAAATAATAACTGGAGAAGAAAAACCCTAAGTTTTGATCGGATTTGGAACACCAGTAGCAGGAGCAAGTGCAACAATACCTAAAAAAATTAGATAAGAAAAGTGAATTTATTTAGAGGAATTGGGGAAAAATGAAGAGGGAAATCATCTCTTGGGATCAAATTCGCGGGCTGTGAAAATTTTGGGGAAGAATAGAAAAGAGAAAGTTATTTTGCGGGCTAAAAGATCAGAGAACAATATGAATCCACCAACAATAAATCTTACACGACAGCAAGATTTTGCATCATTAAATTTACAAAATACAAACTAAAACTTATGATGAATTTGTGAAATATTTCATACACGGGCGTACACACACATATATACACACTCACATACTCATACATATGTGCACACACGCTCACACACTCACACTCATACATATGTGCACACATGCTCACACACACACATACACTCGCTCACACATGCACTCTCTCACATACGTATGCGCGCGTACACACTCACAAATATGAACAAATACCCACATGCGCGAGCGCACTTATGTGCGTGGGTGCACACACACTCGCATACAAATACTCTTCAAATTTCTATGTCAAATTCTCAACTTTTACATCCATAATCCTAAAACATATAAACCATTCTTTAAATACTCCATTTTCTCCATTTTAAATTCTAAAACCCAACATCAAACACATTCTTTAATATCTCTTTCTAAAACCCAACACCAAACACATTCTTTAATTTCTTATCTTTAATTCTTCATATATCCTAAAACCCAACACTCTGTTCTAAAACTCAACATCTTATCAAAGATTTTCATAACTTAACGTCACAATTACTTAATTTAATTCAAAAAAAGTAATAAACGGAAGGGGAAAACCCTAACCTTGGACCGAATTAAAAAATGAGGATGGCGATTCGAGCTCCAACAGCAGCAATAACTTACAGAAAAAAATTTAGGAAAGAATTGAGAAATTTTTAGGAGGAATTTGAAAGAATTGGGGGAGATGGGAGGGTGAGAAAAAGAAACCTGAGCGGATGAAAATTGGGAAGAAAGGGAAGAGAGGGATCCTTCGCGGCTGAAATATTGAAAGGGTATTAATGACCGTTTTATACGGTTGCTAATATTTAATATACGGTCGCCAAAGTATTGACGGCCGTTTATTAGGGACCGTATATTTATATGGTCTCTGATACCCTGTTAGGGACCGTATATAAATGAACGGTCCCTAATATCTTGTTCCTAATATGCACAGTTTCTAGCAGTGTCCCTAATACGCACAGTTTCTAGCAGTGTCGAAATAAATATACATACAAGATGCATATTTTCTATGAGGTTAAAAATTATAGAATAATAATATATATATAGAAATTAAAAAATTGAAGAGCTAAATAAAAAGTAAATTCATTGATAGAGCTAAAAATAAAACCATTGAAGAGTTGGTACTTAATTAAAACAACTAAACGATACAAATAATTAAATTGCTTACTTCAAATTTGTATTAGTGAAGATTTAGCTAGACCTCATTTCTTAAGATACAAAGCCATCAAATATTTAAAAAAAAAAATCATTTATCTATTCTTTTAGTTTAATCATCACTTGAAACTGTACAAAGTTTTTATTTAATATTTATTTTATTTCTTGATTTATTATACATAGAACATTAGAAAACAACTTGCAATAAGAAGTTTTACAATTTCTTCATGTGTTCACATAACTAGTATCTATTCCTAAACCCTAATAGCGAAGGTAAGAACGTCAGCATCTGCTTCCATGACAAGGGAGCGCAACGGCATCTTTGGTTAAGGCTGGAACATCATTTTGTCTTCCTGTAACAAACATCTCGTCCGGTGTATAGTGAGGGGAAACTCCTGCATTGCCTACTTGCTTAAAGGCGGCTCCATTAACAAACGCATCGTCTACTGATCTCAAGTTCCATGAATCTCCCCTCCCTGCTCCTGCTTCCTTCCATATTATCTATAAATCAAGTAGCAAAATTATAAATCTTGTCGCTAACTAACAAAATTATTTAGATGGTGTAATTATACTTTGTAACGGTCTTAAGGTTTTTCAACTTAAGTTGTTCCATATATATATATATATATATATATATATAGAGAGATTAATGGAGGAAAGAGGCCATAGGAGGGGATTTCCTCCTATGGCGTCGAAAAAACACCCCCTCCCTAATTTTTTCCGACGATCGGCACCCACCATCTTCATCGTCATCATCTAAGATGTGGGTATACCAAATTTCATATGATTCTACAACTTTTTCACCGTTGATTTAGTGGGTTCAAAATTTACGGTTTACCGACAATAGAACTTTTTTACATTGCTAAATCAACGGTGAAAAAATTGTAGAATCACATGAAATTTGGTGTATCCACATCCGAGATGATGACGATGAAGATGGTGGGTGCCGATCGTCGGAAAAAACTAGGAAGAGGGTATTTTTTCGACGCCATAGGAGGAAATTCCCTCCTATGGCATCTTTTCTCCATTATTCTCATATATATATATATATATATATATATATATATATATAACAAAACACTTGAATTTAGATTTACATATAGTTGAATTCAAATGTAAAACTTTAAGCTATGCATGCATGCTTGAAAAATAATGATGCAAACTAATTATAATTCATATGTAAGGACTCAAAAACTTACAGCTTTATTGTCATGTGAAGCCAGAAAGAAATTGCCTTGGCTCTTAATGCATGGTAGGATTCATGCTCCCATTGCGTATTGTCTCCACCCATCATAAAAGTTGTTAACAACATGAGAGCATAGCCGTGTCGGATCCTCGGCATACGTTGGATGCAATTCGGTCAAAATTTGTTAAATGCAGCTGTAACCCTCATTTCTCGGTCCGGAACGAAACCATTGTTGGTGCCAAGGAGCATGGCCTTGTCGTGATCTCTAAACCAGTTGTTCGAAATAGTTATCCCAGTCGATCCACGGGTGACATCGAGCAACCCATCCTGTCCTTGGTAGAGGGTGTTGTGATCGATCCAGATCTTATGGGATGAGACTATTCTGATTGCATCTCCGTCTGTAGCACCAAGGCTTGTGATGTGGTGGAATTGGAGGCCATGGATGATCACATTGTTTGCCTGATCAAATGATATTGCTTTTGATGTTAGGAACAACATGGTTGTGAATTCTAATGATATGATGTTTTTCAACGCAAAATGAAATTCGAAACTATTCAAAAAGAACTAAAATGATCAATCAAGAAGCCGGCACCATGGGCAATGTGCACATCAGCTCTGCGACCTTCAATGGTAGTAAAGCTCGGAATGACAAGAGGCCTTTCAAGCTTAACATACATTTCCCCCTCGAAAGTGATCCATACTTCGTAGCTCCGTGACGCAACGTGCCTGGTCGTGGGTGGAACGGGTCATCACTCGGATCTGTGATGAGGTATGGCTTAACATCAGCCCCTCCATTATTTATCATTTTTCCTGCAAACTCAACAGAACACATAGCAAGCCGTTGCCTATCAGCCACCCAATTCGTGGGCCGGCGCCAGCAATGATCAATCACATTGGTGCTGAAGGCAATATGGGCATTGAAAAGGCTTGAAAGTAGAAAGAAAGCAAGTGAAAAGAGATTAAGGGGTGTAATGGAGGCCATTGGTTGTACGTGAGATGAGATGGGGAACTAAAGTTCTCAAGGATTATATTTATAAGAGAAGGGTTAGGGTAACGATTGTTCAGTTTTCTGTTAACTTTGTAGGTCTCAGAACTTTTCATCAGTTCAGGATTGAGAGGCTACATACAATGAGGTTTATGATTAAAATAGCAATTAAGTCTATAATAAGTAGAGAGATGGTTGAATCTATATTTGAGATGATTTTATTAAAAAGATTGTTAATTTCTGGTGAAGTTAAATGATCAGTTTCTGGAAATGAAATGAACTTCTGGATTTTTCTTAGAAAAATTACTGACCTTTAGATGGAAAGTCATTAGCTCTTGTTTTTTCTCTCTCTTCATCTCCTCTTACTTTTCGCAACAAATCTTCCATTTCCTGTTTTTTTTTCAACCAAACACAAAAATCAACAAAATAATGGATATAGAACCTTTTATTTGCAGCAAATGCAGCAGGCAATATTTGCGGCATGTAACAAACTTTTATTTTTTGTTTCTAACCAAGTAGCCCTAAAAAGCAAAAGCATGAGAGAATTGAGGAACCGATTTCTTTTAGGGCCTGTTTGGTTGCAAGTATTAAGGGTGGATTTGAGAATTTGGAAGGACAAAATACTATAACAAGTACAAATTATTTCCAAGTTTTTAAATCATTGCATGCAATTACTTGGAGTGGTTTGTATTTGTAGCAAAACTTGGATTTCAAAGTTGAGGGTTTTGGGATGAAACTTTATGGATTTTGATGTCATATAATCATTTAGATTAATAAAAAATTATGCTCTTTCTTTCTATATAATTCCTATCTCAAATCAATATTTTGATTAATTACAAACCAAACAAAGAATTGAGCGTGGAAGGACAAATTCATGACAATTCTTTGCATCCAAACTGATGATGCTCATGAGTGGGAACTTTCCGGATCATGACATGTGGCAGATGACGTGTCCCGGGACTTGCGGAACATGAGCCAACACTGTGCATTGGAGCCGTACCTTCGGGTTATTCTGCCGGGGTATATCCCGAACTTCTATAGACGCCTGAGGACTCCTAAGCTCGCCTTACAAATGAGCATCGGATCGCCTCCGAGCCCTCCTACATGCTGAGGTTCCTCAGCCCTCCCTGCTCGTCTCCGAGCTATCGCATGAATCAGGCCTGCTCGGCCTCCCGCTCGTCTCAGAGCCTCCCGCCGAGCTAAACCTTCCCGGTTCTACCGGGCAGCCGAGAACGCAGAGCCCGAGCGTCTCCGCCACGGCTCCGCGTATCTCGCCCGAAGCGAGATATCCGCCACCCGCCATCCCACGTTCCACGCTAGCGTATCCTTCCATTAACAAACATATCTCGTCATTAATGGGGGATCCCGTCATTCACGCAGGCGTAACGTCCAGGACGTAACTGACTGCGGAGATCTCGCGCCAGCTCGCTCCAAGCAACCGCTATAAACCCCTCTGCCAAACGATTCAGGTAAGGCAATTTTAACCCAATAGGCCGCTACACTGCCCAAATATCTCGACTAACTTGATCGTCGGAGGATCCATGGTGGTACAACCACTCCGGGACCTCTTTGCAGGTAGTTTGGCTTCATCCCAAATCAAGCCCACTGAGATCCACACGCTCAAGGAGGCAACTTTCGAAGTCAATTTTTCATCGACGCTCGCACAGATCGATGGAAGAAAACAATTGAAGGAGATCCCGACCTCTATTAGTTGGCGCCGTTTGTGGGAAATAAATCTTTCCACTCATCAAAAGTTGATCTTCCTCTCTTGGCTACATGGCAAGCGAAGACCATGGCGGTCCCGACACAAGCCGCCGCCTTCCGCACAACGGAGGCGTGGACGGATCTACTCCTCCCCCTAACGCCATCCACGCCCTCTCTGCACGGATCGACAAGCTCATGTCCATGGTGGAAGCTCTTGCCCGCGTCCAAGCAGCGGGACAGGCCCCCCAGGCCGCCATTCCTCACCTTCAAGATCACGACCTCCGCAGAGGGGGAGGGAACAGTGCCCATGCTGGCACCACTGAACAACATCCCGCTATCCCCGGCGACCACAGATCTCTCACGGGGACCAATTCGATGACCCGATGGGTTCTTCACAACTCCACGCCGAGGTCTCGCGAGAAAGATCCCCGCCCCGAGGCCCATCGCGCACCCATCCCTCCTGAGAAGGTGTCGGTCGGCTCGCCTATTCCCAGGGGACCTGAGGTCCCGCCTCTCCCTCGACGGGGCCGCACGGACGACACTCACCGCGATGACTTAAGAATTACTTCGCCAGGGGACCTGAGGAACCTGATAGAGCGGAACCAGAGTCGTAGTCAGGCGGAGGCTGCGAGCGGGAGGGGCTATAACTCCGACCATGCCGAATCATCGGGATACCACAACTGTCTCGATGCTCTCGAAAAGAAAATCGAGGGCATACATTGGGAAAGTCGTACTTCAAACGAATCGGCCAGTTATGCCACCGACTCGCTCACAAAACCATTTACTGAAGAGCTGCTCGCCATCTGCGTCTCATCCAGAAACAAGCCTCCAAAAGTGGCCCTTTTTGATGGAAAATCCAACCCAAAGGACCATCTTGACGCGTTTACGGCAGGCATGAGCTTTTAGGACAACTCCGACGCCATCCAATGCTGAGCGTTCCCCGCCACCCTCATCCGGGCTGGACGGGACTTATTCCGAGGACTCACACCATGCTCCATCTCTACATTTGATGAGCCGGCCGTCCAGTTCCTCGGGCATTTTGTCGGGAACAGACGACAGAAATGGACTGTCGATTACCTCTTCACTATAAAGAGCGGGGACAAGGAGTCTTTTAAAGGATACGTCACTCGCTTCTACAACGCACTTCTGGAGGTTCCCGAGCACCGGGATGAGACTATCATCATGGCTCTAAGGTCGGGTCTTAGGCACAAGGAGTGGCTCTGGTCCTTTGCATCAGTGCAACCTAAGACCATGGCCGAGGTGAAGGCTTAGACCGAACGGAAAATCCAGCTCGAGTCCGAGGTGAATGCGAACCTATCCCGGGACGACCAGGCTGACCGAAAGAAGAGAGGTAGAGAAGAGAAGAAGGTTGACCGGCCAAAGCCATACTCCCTAAAGTTTTAAGAGTAAACTCCGCTCAACATCACTCAGACTGAGCTGTAGAAGGAGGCGAAGGGTGAGCGATTCTTCAAGCTCCCTCCGGTCACCAATAGAGCGGCCAAACGGACCCAAGGCCCATACTGCGCCTTCCAAAGGTCGCAGGGACACCCCACCGAGAACTGTAAACAGCTCCGCGATTATATCGAGGAGTTGATCCGATTGGGGCACTTGGCAAAGTACCTGCGGGAAAAGTGACATGCAGACCGGGAGCAAGAGAACTATCCCCCTCCTGGTGAATTGATGATCGGCTAAATCATGGTTGTATCAACGGGGGGAGGGGGGTGCATCAGTAGCCGGCGATATTCGCCACCTCCTGCCAGTCGAGGAAACCATCGACCACCCCCAGAAGAAACACAAAGTATCCCAGTCCATCACCTTCACCGACAAAGACCTCCACGGAATATCCTTACCTCACAACGACCCCCTCGTGATTACAGTGCGGGTCAAGCACTATGAGGTTCAAAGGATACTGGTCGACTCGGGAAGCTTGACATACATTCTTTTTTACGATTGCTTCCTGCGTATGGGGCTCGGCCCATCGGACCTGAGGTTGACTGCCCACATTCTGTCGGGATTCACCAACCACTCCATCCCGGCGGAGGAAGTGGTTGCACTCCTCCTCAACATTGGTGAGACAGACCATACGAGAACAGTACCCGTGGAGTTCATCATCGCTAGAGTTTCCTCGTCCTATAATATCCTCCTAGGACGTCCGACGCTTAACTCCCTCCGGGCCGAAATTTCCACTTACCACCTCGCGATCAAGTTTCCACTGAATCAAGGGGGAGTATGCCAGGCCTACGGGAACCAACAGGTCGCAAAGATTTGCTTCACAGCGCCAACGGTTTCCAGGGGTCCTTGGATACCCGTGACGAAAAAAGAAATCCAAGGGGCCTTGGTGGAGGCGCTCATGGAGGTCCCCCTCGTCGCCCGTTAAGAGCGACCCGATCTGTACAGTGCATTCATCATCCCCCTCGACGAGGGGGATGATGAATGCACTGTACAGATCGGGTCGCTCTTAACGGGAGCCAGGTGCGAAGGATTGGTCAATTTTCTTTGAGGAAATGAGGAAGTTTTCGCTTGGGCGCCTGCCGACATGCCTGGGATTGACCCAAAGGTAATATCGCATAAGCTCGGGGTCGACCCAACGACCCGACCCGTCAGGCAAAAGAAACGAAGCTTCTCCCGTCTCAAACAAAAGATGATCGAGGATGAGGTTGACAGGTTACTCGCGGCTAACTTCATTCGAAATGCGGCCTACTCAGAATGGCTAGCGAATATGGTCGTGGTTAAAAAAGCAAGTGGAAATGGACGCATGTGCGTCGACTTCACAGATCTCAACAAGGCCTGCCGAAAAGAAAACTATCCCCTCCCTCGGATAGATCAGCTCGTCGACAGCTAGGCGGGCCACAAATTGCTCAGCTTCATGGATACTTTTTCCGGATACAACCAGATCCGTATGAACCCTGCCGATGAAGAGCTTATCGCATTCACAACGGACCGGGGGTACTGCTACAAAGTAATGCCTTTCGGCCTCAAACACGCCGGAGCTACATACCAGCGCCTGGTTAACAGGATATTCAAAGAACAGATCGGGAGGAACATGAGGGTTTGCGTTGACGATATGCTAGTCAAGTTGACCTCGTCGAACTAGCAAGTCAAAGATCCCGGCTAGACGTTCGACGTCCTCCGCAAGTACAAGATGAAGCTAAATCCGGCCAAGTGCGCGTTCAGCGTCATTAGTGGAAAATTCCTCAGATTCATGGTTACTCACCGAGGGATTGAAGCCAACCCGGAAAAGATCAGCGCCATCCTCAACATGGCCACGCCAAATAGCAACGTCGAAATTATGCGACTCACGGAGAGAGTGGCCGCTCTAATTTGCTTCATGTCGAGGTCCGGAGAAAAGTGCCTCCTTTTCTTCAAAGCCCTGAGAAAAATCCTAATGTTCGAATGGTCAGAAAAGTGTCAGGTCGCTTTCGAGTAATTGAAAGTGCACCTGGCGACTCCCCCACTGCTTACCAGGCCAATTGAAGGAGACGAGCTGTTACTGTATCTTGCGGTGTCCGATCAGGCTGCAGGATCGGTGCGGATCTGAGAAGTCGAAGGAGTCCAAAAGTCGGTCTATTGTGTAAGCCGCGTCTTTAAGGAAACGGAAACAAGGTACCCAGCCATAGAAAAGATCGTCTTGACGCTCATCATGGCCTCAAGGGAGCTGCGGCACTACTTTTAGGCGCACACCATCCTTGTCCTCTTCGAGTGTCCCTCAGGGGCTATTCTCGCCTCCCCCGAGTCATCTGGTCGCTTGGAGAAATGGAGATAGGAGCTATCTCAATTCGACATCAAGTACCGCCCGAGGCAAACTATTAAAGCATAAGTCCTGGCAGACTTCATCATCGAATGTACTATCCCCAACAAAGAGACGGTGCCACAACCCTCGATCGTGGAGGGGTCCAGCTCCGTCCCCGACTGGGTCCTCTACGTCGATGGATCCTCTACCAAGGAGGGGAGAGGGGCCGGCCTAGTCATTCGAGGCCTGAGCGAGGCGGAGATGGTGTACTCTTTGAAGCTCGGGTTCAAAGCCTCAAACAATGCGGTGGAGTACGAACCTTTACTAGCTGGACTACGAATTGCCTCTGGAGTGGGGCTAAAGATGATCCGAATTCGCAGTGACTCCACCCTCGTCATGGGCCAGGTGACCAGCCGATTCAAAGCCCGGGAACATCTGATGGTAAAATATCTAGCCGAGGTAAAAAGACTACGAAAAGACTTCGACGAAGTTCAAGTGCAACAGATTCCTCGGCACCTAAACGGCCAGGCCGTCGCCTTGAGTAAGCTAGCCTCCTCCCACATGGCTAACAATAAGAGGAATATACTCTTCGAGGTCTTTCCACGGCCCAGCGTTGAAGACAGCGAGATGACACTTCAAGTTTATACCGCCCAGGAAGATTGCCGGGACTGGAGGAAGCCTCTTGTAGATTTCCTGAAGGAGGGTACGTTCCCGGAAGATCGAGGGGAAGCATGCCGCCTTCGAGCCAAAGCCCATCATTTCGTCTGGAGCAATGGAAATCTCTACAAGAAGTCCTTCACGCAACCTCTGCTTCGGTGCGTCGACCCCCGCGAAGCTGACTATGCCCTGCATGAGATTCATGAAAAGGTCGGTGGAGCTCACCAAGGGGCCCGCACCTTAGTCCAGAAGACACTGCTCCAAAGGTAGTACTGACCGACCATTTATCAGGACGCTCAGAAGCTCGTCAGAAGATGCATGAGCTGCCAACTCCACGACAGCATACCCCATCTTTCTGCTACCGAGCTAACAACCATCACACCTTCCTTGGCCGTTTTCCCAGTGGGGGATGGACATGGTAGGCCAACTCCCAACCGGCACGGACGGACACAAATACATTCTCATCGCGGTGGACTATTTTATGAAGTGGATCGAGGCCATCCCCATCAGGAAACCGAATGCCACCACGACCATCAAATTTCTGCAGAACAATATAATATCCCGATTCGGGATCCCGAAATGTATTGTCACCGACCACGGGACGAATTTTGAAAACGACAAAGTCAGAAGATTCTGCAGCTAGTACCACGTACTAATGAAGTTCGTTGCGGTAGCTCACCCTCAGTGCAATGGGCATGCCGAGGTCACTAACCGAGACGTCATTCAAGGTCTTCGAACTCGTCTGGAAGGAAGACATGGCAGCTGGGTTGAGGAGCTTCCCCGAGTTTTATGGGCCCTGCGCACTTCGAGGAAGACCCCCACCGGGGAGATCCCCTTCAGCCTCTGCTACGACATCGAGGCAATGGTCCAAACGGAGATCGGACTGTCCAGTTACAGAGTCGAGCACTTCGACGACGAGGCCAACACCTTAGCACTCTGGACAAATTTGGACATATTGCTAGAAAAGCGTGACCGGGAGCAGATCAAAACCGCCACTTACCAACAGCAGACCGCCCGCTACTATAACGTACGAGTCAAGCATCACACCGTCAAGTCCGGAGATTTGGTCTTAAGACAGAACGAGTTCGTGGACCAAGAAAAGCTGTACAAGTTCTCACCAAAGTGGGATGGCCCCTTCCTCGTCTTCACGGTACTGCTCGGTAGGGCTTATCGCTTACAAGACGGGGCGGGTCGTAAGTTTCCACGACCTTACAACGCCGAGAAACTCAAATTGTACAAGTGAATTAAAAACCTGTATCTATGAATATGTGTCTCTTCTTTGCCAAAGCGATGTAAATTTTTCTAAGTCTCCTGAATTAGAAGAGATTGCTCCTATATGTTCCCCTCTTCCTCGGTTCTAAAACTTCTGAGTTCGTTTTTTTGAAAGCACACAGAGCACAAAGAGAACAAAAATGAGACGAAAGCACATCGCAAAAAAAGCAACTTTATTCATCAAGGATATTATGGGTTCCCCAGCCTTACACAAATTTTTTTTACAACAGTAGGGGAAGGGGGTGCAGAAAACACTGATGGTGGTACTCCGAGGAGATTGCCGCCAACCGAGCCCTTGCTTCCTAGGCCCTCTCCCTCTGATGCTTTCCGCGGACCCACGACGCCACAGACGGGCCGGAGGCCTCTCCGGCCGGGCATCCGTCGGCGAGATGCCTTAGTTGATAGCACTCGAGGACGAGTGCCACCGAGCGATCCCGTCGGCTCTTCGAGATCAGACCGAAGTGGTAGAGCGAGCGCAACTTGTCAACCGCCTCATCCTTAAGATGCTCGGACAAGGCGTTGTGTAGCCCCCGTGACATCCTCTAAATCGAGTACATGAGCAGCTAGAGGAGGGATGATCGCCGCGGAAGCAGACAGCTGAAGTGGTCCTACACATGCCGAACCACTTCCTGGTACATCTCCTTGGAGCACATTTGGTCGTACAAGTAGACTTCGTCGAAGGAAATGATCTCTGGGATGGAGAAAATGAATCCTTCCATTTCTATGTTTCGGAGCGCAAAGCCAAGAATAACCAACACGCCTTTGCTATTTATAGCCCCCAAAGGAATCCCAGAAGACCGATGTTTGCACACACAGCAGCACGATTCACGGGATCCTTTCAAATTGTCCAATACGAGACCACCACATGGTGACCATGCCGTACCCCACGGGCCCATGCGTGGGCGACGAAAGTCGGAGCAATGCAGCTCATGGAACGTCGCGCCTCGCGTATGCATTTCCACCATGTGTCGTCCGTGGCTGTCACCCTCCCGGATATTACGAGTCAAGGGCGATCGAACGACGCCCCACTAAGACAAAGTGAAGTCCAAAAAGCCCTCATCAAGGGGCCACCGAGCAACTTCCCTGCTCGGTCAATCCTTGGAGGGCAGCTCCTACCCACCCACTCCAAGGATTGAAGCCCTCATCAAGAGGCCACCGAGCAGCTTCCCTGCTCGGTCAATCCCTGGCGGGTAATTCCTACCTATCTATGCCAGGGATCGAAGCCCTCGTCAAGAGGCCACCGAGAAGCTTCCCTGCTCGGTCAATCCTTATCGGGTAGTACCTACCCATCTACGCTGAGGATCGAAGCCCTCATCAAGAGGCCACCGAGCAGCTTCCCTGCTCGGTCAATCCCTGGTGGGTAACTCCTACCCATCTACGCCAGGGATCGAAGCCGTCAAGAGCCACTGAGCAGCTTCCCTGCTCGGTCAATCTTTATTTCTCGGCCGACATTGACCAAATCAAATGTGGCTATTTTCTAAACTTCCTATAAGAGAAGTAATCGCAGGTCCAATACAAGGGAATGGGCGAATTTATACCTATCCTCTCAGAGATACCAGCCGGGGTATCCTAAATGGGCGATCATCACCTCGACTTCGGGGGCATGAGGGCACCGGCCTTCGTTCACTTGGCAAAATAATCACAAAATAATCGGATTTCACTCAACGAGCGATCGCCAACTAAAGAACCGGTCACCGACCTACGGTCTGACTCGTCAGACGAAGAAAATGCTAACAGGATTCATAAGAAAACATCGCCACGCAAAATTTACAAAACAGCTTTATTCATAACTTGGGGGTCTTTACAAAGGTATTATAGGCTCCTCAGCCTTACAAAAATTGCCCGAGGGCTTACAGGAAATTTTTTCAAAATTCGAAGAAGGCATGAAGGCTCAGGCTTCGGGACTGAGCAGGATCTCGATCTGTTCTTCGCTGGCATCGGGAGCCGGGGTGACGGCTTTCGGGTCGGCGCTTTGACCAGGGACTTCGACGCTCCCATCGGCGGGCCCCCCAGCGGCGCTTCCGGCAGCTTCCCCCTGTGGCTCATCCTCGAGGGTGTACTGAAGCCGGAGCTCGCCGTCGGCAAACCCCGGCATCAACGCCTTGATGACATCAAGAGCCTGGTGCCAGACGAGGGCCGAGGCATCGGCAAGGTCGGTATAGAGTTGCTTCGACAACTTTTACCTCTCCACTGCCTTCGCAGCCCGGAGGTTGGCGAGCTTCACATCGTCCTTCGCCGTCTTGACTTCCCTTTTAAGGGTGTCCCGCATTTTCTTCATTGTGGCATTGAGCACCCGAACCTCCTCCAACTTGGCTTCGGCAGACTTGGCGGACTCCTTTAGAAGTCAGATGGACTCCCTGCTCCTGGAGTTCAACAGCTCCTCAGCGACCAACCGCGACTCGAAGCTGGCCGACTTCTCCTTCTCCAGCCGCAGCTGATGGAGCAGATCCTCCTCCCGTGAGGAGGACTCGCCCGCCTTCTGCATCGCCTGGGCAATTTCCTCGTGCTCCATGTTGGCGATGAGGGCGCAGTGCTGGAGAACCTGAGGAAAGTGAAAAGGGGGTTAAAGATATTCGATCCGAGGAAACAAATAACAAAATCCCTGAAGGAAAACAGATACTGGCCTGTACAGCCTCCTTAGCAATGACGGCTACCTGGGCCTTGAGGGTCCCCCGGGGTATTTTGCCCTTGCCCGATCTTTCCATCTCCGCAAGTAAGCTATCGGCAATGGAAAGCCCCGAGGGCACCTCGAAACAGACTTCCCCTTCTTGCACGGGGATCGCGGCGGTCGGAGATTATGGGACCGTCCTTTTGTACCTCTTAAGGGGGACATCAGGAGGGTCGGTTTCATCCTCCACCTCTCTCGCCCGGGACTCTCGCTCCCGCACATAACTCTGGCCCTCCCTTCGGCCGATTTCTGGGGCTCGGGGCACGGCTGTAGGCCTAACCGGCGCGGTTGGCCTCGGGACAGAGCTCGAGCCAGGACGGGACGAGCCGGCATCCCCGGCCTTCTTCCCCTTCTTCGCGGCCATAGCAGGATCGGTCCATCGGTTCTGCAAAAAGGAAAGTACACACAGGGAATTAGTGACACCAGAAAGGTCAAAGGAAAAACATTCAAGTTTAGACAGGTCGGCTAGATTCCTAACTTACCCACGAATCGGGCGGGGCTGAGCCCGGCCCAACTGAGTGCCTGCTCGGAAAGCAAAACATCAGTTCGTTGGATCGACTCCTACATCGACACCGCCCTCGCCTCGTAAGAGGACGACCGCTTCACCCATGGGCAGTCGGCCTTGTGCCACTGTATAGGCACAGGCCAATCCTCGCCCTCGGGTGGCCCGACGAAAACAAACTTCTCCTTCCATTCGTGAATGGACGAGGGCACAACTGCTACATCCGAACCTGCCGCCCCATCTCTGGGTTTTCTAAAAGAAACATACACCCAGCTCGGTTCGTCCTTACGGGAGCCGGGATGATTTTTGTAATAAAGGGAAGAAAGGAGAAGGGTCAGGCTGAAGGGAATCTATTCAAGTCTAAGCCGAACCAGGAACCTGAGGAGAATCCTCCAGAAGTTTGGCGCTAGCTGGCCTGGGGCTAGCTGAAAGCAATGTAGCACCCCGCATACCTCGTGGGAAAAGGGGAGATGCATTCCCGTCCAGAATGCGTCCAGATACAAGGCAATCTCTTTGATCTGCACTTGATCCGCCCTCTCGTCCTCCCTAGCCAGACGAAGCGAATGGCAAGGGGGAATGTGGAAACGAGCCCGGATTGTGGTGGGCTCATACACATTCCTTAAGAGGGAGGACGCATTGCGAGAACTCCCGATGCACACTTTGGGGACCCTTCCTGTCGTCCGGCCACGGTCGGCGCGGGTAACCCTAACTCTACGAGGGGAGTCAGACTCAGAGGGAGAAGAGGATGAAGAGGAAAAAGACCCCCTAGATTCTACCCTAACTACCTCAACAGACTCTTCAGAGGAAGGCATCTGACCTGATTCAAAGAAGGAGTCCTCCGAGAAAAGGGCGCGCAAGATCAGACCTAAAGGAAAGAACGACGAGACATCTCTCACGCCAACAGGAAGATAATGTCGAGAGTGTGGACTCGAGGGGACCCTACCCCTATTTATAACGCCTTGGCAGCGCATCCAACGGCTCACGCCATTTCCAGCTAAAGCGACGCTTCGCAGAGGCAGCTGTCGACGCTCCACGTGTCGCGCGACCATTCGAGACGTCCCTTCGAGCGCAGGAGACAGTGAAGACCTGTCACGTCCACCAATCTGCGTCGGACATGTGGCCTGCACCTCAATGAACGTACGATCGAATCGGTGCTCCCTCTTTAATGCACGATCTCCCCGCTGATCTGTTGACGTCACCAAGATAAGCCCAACCGTTTCGGAAATCCGCGCTGACGAGCTCCTAGCTATGAACTGAGCCTATGGAACCAATCAGACCACTCTCGACCTGACCCATAAATAGGTCGGGATGAGAGTGGGGGGCTAATGATGATGCTCATGGGTGGGAACTCCTCGGATCATGACACATGGCAGATGACGTGTCCCGGGACTTGTGGAACATGAGCCAACACTATGCATTGGAGGCGTACCTTCGGGTTATTCTGCCGGGGTATATCCTGACCTTCTATGGACGCCTGAGCACTCCTATGCTCACCTTACAAATGAGCATCGGCTCGCTTCTGAGCCCTTCTATATGCTGAGCTTCCTCAGCTCTCCCTGCTCGTCTCCGAGCTATCGCATGAACCAGGCCTGCTCGGCCTCCCGCTCGTCTCCGAGTCTCCCGCCGAGCTAAGCCTTCCCGGTCCTACCGGGTAGCTGAGAATGCAAAGCCCGAGCATCTCCGCTACGGCTCCGCGTATCTCGTCCGAAGCGAGATATCTGCCACCCGCCATCCCATGTTCCACACTAGCGTATCTTTCCATTAATGAACATATCTCGTTATTAATGGGGGATCCCGTCATTCACGTAGGCATAACGTCCGGGACGTAACTGACTACGGAGATCTCACGCTCGCTCGCTCCAAGCAACCGCTATAAAACCCCTCTCCCAGACGATTCAGGTAATGGAATTTTAACCCAATAGGCCGCTACTCTGCCCAAATATCTCGACTAACTTGATCGTCGGAGGGTCCACGGTGGTACAACCACCCCGGGACCTCTTTGCAGAGTGCTCGGCTTCATCCGAAATCAAGCCCACTGAGATCCACACGCTCAAGGAGTCAACTCTCGAAGTCAATCTCAGCCATTCATCGACGCTCGCACAGATCGACGGAAGACAACAACTGAAGGAGATCCCAACCTCCATCACAAACAAACTTTTTTTTTTTTTTATCATTTTTGGATTATAAAAAAATTTGGTCTTATAACACATTCCAAATCCAAATTGTTTTGTATTTGCAAGCAAACAGCCCTACTCGGAAGATATCACCCACTTAAATTTAATGCTAGACATTATTTATAACCATGGAATCATTAAATGCAGGAGATAACGTGATAAAAGAATATAGGCTTTCATAGTAAGAAATACTTTTCTTGCCCACCATGAACCTTACTGCATACAGTTAATATTAGAGACCGTGTGAAACGGTCTCTAAAAATTAATAAACAGTCGCTAATATGTATCAGTGACCGTTCGTTGATTTGGTGGTCGTTGATACGTGTGTCAGTGACCGTTCATGAACGGTCGTTAATATGAACGGTCGCTAATATACGTGTCAGCGATCGTTCATATGACGGTCGCTAATAAGACGACACGTGGACTTTCCAACGATGTTAACAGTTTTCTCATATCAGCGAACGGTCATTGATAATGGTATTAGTGACCGTTCCTGTAACTAAAACGGTCGCTTATATCTTTTTTTTTGAAAAAAAGTTATAGAAAAATTCTATATTTCATACAATATAATACACAAAATCACAATATATTATGCCACAATAGTGTTTCTCATACAAATCAACATATATGCACAATCCACAATATATCCAACAATATCAAAAACTCAAACGAACACATACGCATACAAACCAACATATAAACACTATTCACGATATATCCACCAATATCAACAACTCAATTGAACACATATGAACTAAAATCTTAATAAATAAGCATATTATGAACTAAATTGTTTTGAATACAAATAGCACAATACATAAGCTATATATATGTCCACCAATACGAAAAAATCTCCAAATCATGTGTAATCCCATTTCACTCAACCCTGTGACTCCAAACAAATAACTAAATACGTGAACTCAAATCATAATTTTCGAAACAACGTTAGCTATAGTAACACATATATGCGTATACATCACTAACTCCCGTCATTTTCATCGCCAAAAATAATCCTTTCGTCGTTAACTTATAAGAACCCAACGAATATATAATATGAATTTTAAATATCAAAACCCAACACAGTTTAATTGTATACTCAAATTTCTATAAATAATAATTATACGTACCTCACTAACTCCTACCGATGCCATCACTACCAGAATCTCTATTTAAATAGTATCGATTCACATCGTCTAAATCCTCCAGCAAAAAAATGTACCTAGTAACCCTCCATACGGTGTCGGCAGATCAGGGTTATACGGTTCCTGTGGCGAAGGGTGAGGGTAATAAGGATCCTTTGGCGGAGTTGGAGGCCGAGGGTAGTATCCTCCTTGTGATTGCGGAGGAAGAGGATAAGGGTAGTACGACGTTCCCTGGGATGGGGGAGGGTAATACGGTCGATGTGTCGGAAGAAAGTAATAAGCCGGCTGCGACGACCATAGACCCAGTGCTGACCATGGTTGCGAAGGCGGAACGTATTGTTACGAGAATTGTTCCAACCGCGTCTCTATTTGAGCTCTCCAAAATTTTCTTATTTGCTTCGTCCTCCACCCTTTTCTTATTTGCTTCATCCCTCTTCCTGAGCCGCTCCTCTAGCTCGCTGATTTGTTGTGCCTCATCCGTTTGTTGGTTGGAGCGAGCGGTCAACGAATTTGAAGTTCTTCTAGAGCTGGACCGCGAAAGACTAAAGGGACCATCGTATAGGGGAATACGACCGTATCCCATCGACTGAGGGAAAAGCTGCTTAATAATAGATATCTCAGCCTTCGTAGAAAGAGTATCATCGGTCAGATATTCGGGATTTGATTTCCGATAGCTCCTCTCCGCCTCCTCGAAATTCTCCTTCGATAAATAAAACAATAATTACTTTTTTTTAACGAAATTAACAAGTGTAATTAATTTACTTAAAAGAATTTAAAAATGCAAGCTTACCACATATTGAGTAGCTATATCCATCCTTTCTTTTGGCATGCCCTCTCTCATATGCAATGCCTCCCAAGTCTCAGGGAGGCCTGGCTTTTTCCCAGACTTCTCCTATAACGGATATTTGATTTATTTATATGTGATGATATGTAACGATAAAATTAAAAAATTGAACATTTATTTAATTAAAAATAAACTAACCGAAATAGCCCTATACTGATAAGCAGGAACCGATCCACCATAATATTCATCCGTGGCTTTTCCTCGGTTCTGCTTATTCTTTTCTGATACTTCCTACTTATTCATAAGATAACATATCATAATGTAAATTAATCTAAATTTGGTATTCAAATCAATCATGTATATTTTTAATTAGCTTTGTCTCGGGTGTATCCCAATACAACAGGAGAAACACAAACTAATATCTAGGGATGATGAAGAGAAGAGCAGTAAAACGTTCTCAATCATCCGAAAATTTCTCCGATTGTTTGAATTTTTTCTTTAATCTTCGATACCATCTCTTGAATATTTATGAAATTTCATACCGGACATGTATCCAAAATCCATCTATATCGTCTTCTAAGACGAAATGTTTCTGTAATATAGATTAATAAATATATCATTTGATAAATTAATAACATATAACATGTATGCAGGTAATATTGAAATATGGTTAATTTAGCTATGCATTACTAAGAGTGAGTGCCAAGTCCCACGGGTTATCTTCAATGCGAATCCCAAGTTCCAAAAGTCCGTGCTGCGGACGAGAGTACCGATATAACCGTGGAAATGGATAGCCCACATACCGGACCTACGGGCTTCCTACCTACCCATTGAAGAATTGCTCTTTTTCCACGCATATCGTATTTCATAATCTCGTTAGCAACACCTCTTCTGTGGTGTTCAAACTGGGCCAGATTATCCCACACAGCACGTGCCTCATCGATACTCTTGTCTGCTGTCTCTATCATCATATCGATTTGAAGGCGAACATCAGCCCACCTTACCAGTGCCTTCGCATTGTCCCTATCACGATAAGGTTTTTCATTTTGTAAATCGCAAGGAAAAGGCAATGAGTAAATAAACTCATCGGTGACGGGATCCGATAATGTTTTTCGCCAAAAACGGAGACTGACTGGGCTATAATGTCTTGCTTGAATTTGGGGGCAGATGCTATTTAGAACATATCTATTCACCTCTCCAAAAATACCAAGTTAATTTATAACACCGTATATCAAAGGTTTGAACAGATGCGACCGTTGTAGCATGACTTATCTGATTCCCCCCTCTTTGAGGGGTTTTTTGATTGTGGGGACGCTCTTCCCTACAGGCATAAACCCCTGCAGTTAATTACATTATCGTGCCGCGATAATAAGTTTCATCTGCTCCAGTAGGTGACTTCATGTCGTGTTATATATTTTGTTTATTATAGTTGCCCGTGAATTGTATACGGAGACTAGTTTATGTCTTCGCCCGTAAGGCGTAGATTAGTCCAAATCTGTATATATTAGACTTGGGTTTGAACCAAGGTCATATGTTCCATTAGTTTAAGGGTTTAAGGATTGTTAATCTTGTTTTAGATTAAGATCGACTTAAATAAATGAATGTATGGTCTAAGGATACATTAGTCTTACACAAGAGTAAGATCAACTTAGAAGTACGGTTAAGAATCATTAATCTTGTTAAGATCAATTTAACAGGGGTGAGCATATGGGCTTGATTACAATGAGCAATATGGGATCAAGGAATTTAAAACTTCAGAGACTTAGCCAATTTTGGAGATTAGTCTTGAGCTTTTATATAACCTAGGAGTGCTAAGCACTTAGTCATTTAGACTATGGATATAATATCCAGATCATGCTCTGGCACTCATGTGGATATTACGTGGGGCGCTAAGGTTCTGGCGTTCACGTGAATATCACGTGAGATACTCAAGCTTGGGCGTTGTCCTATTAGTGCTAAGCACTTAGTCATTTAGACTGTGAATATAATATCCAAATCATGCATTGGCGCTTACGTGGATATCGCGTGAGCGCTAAGGCTCTGGCGCTCACATGAGTATCACGTGGGAGTCTTAGGCGTTGCCCTATGAGTGCTAAAAACCCAGATATGTATATCGCTCACATGTGCATCACGTGAGGTGCTCATACTTAGACACTCACGTGCATGGCTTGTGATGCGTCGGGTCTTAATGTTTTTGAACGTTCATGTGAGTATCATGTGGGACGATGAGTCCTTGGAGATTTAATCTCCATTTCATATTTTTAAGGAAGTTAAACTTCTGCTAATAGTGTTTTGACCATTAATGATCACCAAGATTACTGGTTTTTGAAGCTCTGGGATCGGATTTCTTTAAGAACTAAGTTCTTGTCATATTTGGGAACTAAGTTCCTGGAGTATAGACTCCGTCTCTTTTTTTTGTTTCTCTCATCCATGTTCTTTATCTTTCAACTCCGTTTTCTCCTGAACTTTTGATTCTCAAGAACAAGATCTTCTCTACGAGAATTAAATTCTCTTTTCTTTTGGGAGATCTGTTTTGTGGATCTTAGATCCAGAGGAAGAACTTAGTTCTTATAAAGGGTTAAACCCTTAGATGTGCATGATAGGTAAAGGAGATATTTTTATCTCTGTTTTTTACCTAGGGTTTGAGAGGAGGAGGAAGATATTCTTCAAAGAGAATTGAATTCTTGGTTATAACTTCTATCACTTTATGGGGTTGATTCCTTTTTTTTAAAAAATTAATCTCATAGGTCCTTTATATAGGATATGAGAAAATGTTGATTAGTTGAGAGGATCTCTCATTTAAAAGATCTTGACTTGATTTCATAATCAAGTGGTGGTTTTTAATCACCGTTGGATCTTAGATCCAAGGCACTCTGTTTAAGAGTATATTTTTCTTGTTTTTAACAAGATTGAAGAAAATATTTTCCACGTATATAATTTTAATTCTATTTTTTGATTCGAACAGTGAATTTTTTAATCACCATTGGATTTTTAATCCAAGAGTTCTCTGTTTAACAGAGCAATGTTCTTGTTTAAAATAGATCAGGTAGATATTAATCCCCAGATAGAATTTAATTCTATCTTTTGATGATTTTTAGTCACTATTGGATTTTTAAGTCAATGGCTCTCTATTTAACAAAGAATATCTTTCTTGTTTAGCGAAATATTTTCCCATATATAATTTAATTCTACCCGAAACAAACTGCTTCAACTTTAGGTGTTGATGCTCATGTGCTATGCACGCGGGCACTCATGTGTATAACACGTGAGCCGCCGTCTTAGGATTTAGTCCTATTAAAGACAGGCGTCCATGTGCTTTGCATGCGGGCGCTCACGTGTCTAAAATGTGAGGCATTGCCTTAGGATTTTGTTAGTTATGTATATGCCCTAGAGGCCATTGTTGTACATATGATGTATATTATAATGGATGCTTGGATATATATAGAGAGGACTTTCTTGCTCGTCATGATAGTATGCTATTTGGTTTCTCTTTATCTTAACATGTTGACTTGTATTGGTTTACTATTTTTCTCTCACATGTTGATAAAGCCCTTAGGATCTGTACTCGACTACTGGGACTATGATGAGATCATCCTAGTGGGGCCACGGTAGTCGATGAGTACATCCTATAACTGTTCCTAGTCGAGGGTATATCGAGACAGGGCATCGATACACCAGAGTAGACTAGCGTATACGCATCTTGACCCATATGATGGGCGATGGATGATCCCATATCCATCGGTGTTTGACATTAGAGATGGTGTACGGGTGCTCAGTGGAGACTGGATACACTGGAAGGACTCGCCGAGAACTCCCAGATGGTGATATACCACACGTCAGATGGCAGTTCTCCGGTGACACTGGTACAGGGTAGTCTGTAGACCCGAGATCGTCATAGAGTCTTGTGTGATTCCCACCGTGCTTTGATTTCCACCTTAACACGTCCAAGAGGGCGTGCAAAACGGTGGCTTTTGGGTACAGTCCCGAATCACATGGAGGCAATGAGCGATAGGAGGGGTTTCGTCTCTCCCGGTATAGGGAGTTGATGTTGTGCTGTGTTCGATTGGCTATAACTGGAAGTCCCTGGCCAGGCCTGATATAGAGATTTACTGGTAAGTGTTACCAGTAGTTTCTCGACCCGTTATGAGCCACACATCGACACGACTTATCGGTTACTGGGGTCTGACGTATACCACCCCTAGACTTGATATGCGACATATCAGATGAAGAGACCGGACTGTACGGGAGTGTTACTGATTGGATTTATAGGAGAACGCACAGGCTAGCTTATTGATCTTCTGATCGCTCAATACCTGGGTGGCTGTTACGTTTAGCTGACCGCTTGCAGCTTGTGGGTGTTTGATAGGATCATCACCTGCTGCCGGCGTATTGACGATTCTTTAGAGTCCTACACAGAGGTTTCTTGGCTCAGGCAAAACGGAGTAGAGGCACATATGGGATATGCGCAGGACCGAGGATAATGCGATATGAGATACCGTATTATATTCTCGCGATATTTAGATATGAACCGGCTCATCGGATCAAGTGTTGATTCGATGAATTGGTACATGATATATTAGTCGGTTATATTCGATATAGCCGGATTGTCGGATCAAGTGTTGATTCGATGATTTAATGTAAAATAATATATATGATATATTGTATTACATTATCTAATATTGGCTCACTTTATTATTTCATTTTCTCACCGGATAATACATTGATATATATGCGATATATGTTAATTGTATTATTTTATTTTGTTGCAAATATATAATATATATGTGATATATATTATTGTAACATGATATGATTAATAATGAAACATGTTTAGTGATGATTAAATGAGGTTAGGGTTTGATTAGGGTTAGATGCTTCATGCACCTTCTAGAAGTTATTCTTTTGTCATGAAGAAGATATTATGATAGATATTTTCTTATGGCTCATATCTTAACCCAACCAAACCCTAGCCTTAGTTAACTCTCTACAAGGGTTATCCTAGTCATCATTAACCATGGTTGCATTATCATTGATATACTCTTTTTATTATTCAAGACAAAAGGAATTATCACATTATTCATCATCTTCTTCTCTCTTGTGTTTTGAGAAAGCTTGCTAGATTTTCCTTTTGTGATGAATTCTTGTGAGAATATGATATAAAAAGATAGCATAAATACTATTCCATCATTCTCATCTAATCTAGCCCATTAGATTAGGGTGTTCACCTCTTGAGAGTGAGAGAGCTTGAGTTATTGCAACTTCGACGTAGATCATCGGAGAAACGGAACACTACAAGCTAGCATGGATCGTTCGAGTCGTGGAGCCTCTCTTAAGTCCGGGAGATCGTGGATCGCGGCGAAGGGACTTCTACTTGGAGCTTGTGAAGCGAAGGAGCGGATTACAAAGGTTGTAATCCCTCACACTTAGTAATAAAGTTGTTATCTTGCATGTTTAATCCTAATATTCTAGCAAAGATCCCGGCTTTGGGTTGTTCGGCACGTCTAAAATTTTATCCGGGCATGTTTGATGCCTTATGAACCTTCACAAGAGTGCCTAGGAACCCTACAGTGGTATCAGAGCTAAGCTAGAGCATTAGGCGACGTGTATATGAAGTTAAAACTCCGAACGAACCCCGATACGACGAAACGGACCCCTCTCTGTACAGTTTTTAAAAAACTGTGATTTTTCTGAATTAAAAATACCTAAAAAAATCAGCAGGGAATTATTAGAATTATCATGAAATACGAGCTCCCAATTCAATGAAGTCGCCGGGAACCGCGGTGGGAACCTGCTTCCCGCGGTGGTTCCGCGGCCGATTTTGGGTATTGGGACACGTGGCTTCAGGGTAATTTCCGTAGGTGCTTGTTGATGCTTCTGGGTATTTTTAAAGTGACTCAAGTGTTGAGTAATCTGGGGTTTATTTTGTAATCGTAGATTCGATCGGAAAATTTAAATTCGTTTTTATTTCCGGATATTTAGAATCTGTTAAAATGTTCGAACGGATATCATTAACTCACTTTTTCCTGGCACGAAAAACTTTCAAGTGTTGAATTTTTTATCGGGTTTAAATCTTTCGGAAAAATGTGCAAGTAACACGGTGGACCCTCTAGAAGACAACAAACCTTAACTTGATTATGTGACCGTCTTGAACTACCTTTTGAACCTTCGGGTTTGGGGCAGTACGGCGTGCCATATGTGAGGCGTTGGCTTGACCCTTTTACGGCTGGATCACTGGTACTGTGACATATTCTGGGATTATTTGAACTCCGCTCAAGTGTTGAGCACTTTAGGAAATTTTGGGTATTTGATTATCTGTTCGAAAAGTTTAATACTGTCTATTTATCTGGAATGTGATACAATATGTGGAATTCATAGAGTATGAAATGCGAAGTATGTGATATTTCGGATTTACGATGTCTAAAGTGATTGTGGATTCCAAATATTTTAGTTTTACAATTTCTTTTCTGTGACCGTAAGTGTAGTATGTAGTTGTATTGCCGATTGTCGTTGCTATACATCGACGACGATCGGTGTATGCATACTTACTTACGTTGATGATATGAGATATTATCTGTTGCTGAGATATGATGTGCAGAATTGTCGCGATTGAATAGCCGAGGGTTTTATGTGAGATGAGAGTTTTATATTTTCATTCATGTAAATTCATTTGTAGAGTAATATTCTTTTATTTGGGGCACTTCCGGGTTGAGATTGATGTCACCAGTGTTGTATATTATTTACTTTTCCGCATTAGGTAGACCCAAGAAGGGGAGCACAAGTAACCGGGTTCTAGGGTCCAGTGGGAGGCCATCTCGAGGAGTCGAGACCGGGTCTCCTAATCCTAGAATTGGCAGTGTTACTTGCCGCTCTCGTAGGGGTCTTGGGATGTGGGTTTGGCTATTCGTCGCGACCGTGGAATCCGTGTTTTATACAGGCTCGTATTGAAAACACGGACGTCCTAGTATATCCAATATTTCATATATGTTCTTCTGCTGCAATGTTCTGTGATGAGATCATATTACTGCCTGAGACGAATGCGTATACTATATATATATGCTGATATATAAATATTACTGCTTTCGTTTCTTCTGTGATGCTTAGGAAGCATAAGCTGATGGGATTTTATTAATGAGATTAATAAAAAGAAAAGAAACCTAAAAGATGTTGTAGAATCAAAACTTTATAAAAAGGGTAGCTACAGTTTTTGCTTTGCATAGCGGTATATATGATATACCCTGCACCTTATTCGATGAGGAAAGAGCCGAGATCCCTTCACCGGGAGTGAACTCTTTAGCGAAACTGGCAGATGCTACAAACTCGCGGTTTAGTTTTTGACAGCTTATATAGTTCTTGCTTTGCACAGCGGTATATATGATATATCCTGCACCTTATTCGATGGGGAAAAAGCCGAGATCCCTTCACCGGGAGTGACCTCTTTAGCGAAACTAGAAGCCTCAAAAACACTCCTTTTCAAAAACACTCGATTCTACGACGATATCAAGTTCATTACGCTCGAGGTTTTCTGAAAAACCTGCGTAGCCCTTCGTCATTTCAGATAAAGACTATTTAGTATTCGTGCTACGTTTGTTGACCATGTTAAGGCGTAGTGTGCGGTAGCTAATTAGTGCTTATCTGCTAAAACATGTGATGTGATTGGATTAGGGTAGTTGTACGACTTTGTTGACCATGTTAAAGGTCGTACGAGTGGGTTTAATTCAATCGGGAAATGATGGGTTGAACTTGGCTAGCACTTATGATTTGTTGACCATGTTAAGGTCATGAGTTGCTAGGGGCAAAATATTATCGGGAATTTCAAGTGTTGAAATTTGCAATGAGATTGCATACCTCCTATGAGATAGTTGGATCCCGATACCCACTGCGAGTAAGAGTTACTCCTGCGAGGGTTTTACACAGGATAATTAGCTGATCAAGTAGGTGTCTAGAAAAGTGTAACGGGGTTACGCCTCTGGGAAAACGAGGTTTACTTTAATTAGGTCCGTGCGAAAGCACGGGGAACCTCCCTCAAAGTACCGACACTGATCTGGCTGAAAGATTGACGAAATTGTAGGGTGTAATTAATCCCGGCTAATCTTACTTTTTAGGGTTTGAAGGAAGATTTGATAAAAACAGTGGGAGACATCCTGATTAGATAAGATAATAACCAATATAATCTTGCAAGAGCATACCCTAAAGTGTTTTCTTCTCTCTCTCTCCAGGTAGCGACCATGTCAGGCCATAATCAAGATAATAATATGGATGTATTGACTGAACCCGCTTATTATACTGAGCAGGAGAACGTTGGACCCGTTCTTTCTTATAAGAGTTATAAGAATGAACAGGAAACAGGAGAATATCTGGATTCTCACCCCGCCCATAAGAACATGCATGTTGATGCATCTTCTTCAGGTGTGTTAGTTATTGAGAACTGTTTCTCAGTTCACCCTACGTCCTGGGTATTAGATACCGGATCAGAATCCCACACATGTAAATTGTTACATGGGCTACGTAAAGGTAGAGAACTGGGAAAAGGTGATCATTCCGTTCAAGTAGGGAATGGTGCAAGTATTGCAGCCAAAGCAGTTGGCGAATATCACCTAGTATTACCAAGTCGTAATACACTGATTCTGAATGAGTGTTATTATATACCGAACATGATGTGCAACATTATATCAGTTTCTTTATTGAGTAAAGAGAGATATAATTTTGTAGTACAGGATAATGTTATGAACATCTTTCTAAATCAAAAGTTGATTGCATCAGGCTCGTTACATAATAGCATATTCATTCTCAATCAAAATACAGTCCTCAATATACAAAACACACACAAGAGGAAAAGTTCAGAAATGAACGAATCCTACTTGTGGCATTGTAGACTTGGTCATATCAATGCGACACGGCTAGCTAAGTTGTATAAAGATGGATATTTGAATCCGTTCGAATTATCATCTTATGATACTTGCCATTCATGTCTCAAAGGAAAAATGACCAAAGCTCCGTTTAGTGGACACGGAGAAAGAGTTACAGAACTCTTAGGACTGATACATAGTGATGTATTCGGTCCCATGTCTACGCATGCCAGGAATGGTTCTTCCTACTTCATTACATTCACTGACGATCTCTCTAGATACGGACATTTGTTTCTGATGAAACACAAGTCTGAAGCTTTTGAAAAATTCAGAGAATATAAGCACGAAGTAGAGAACCAAACGGGCAAAAGTATTAAGATTCTTCGATCTAATCGAGGAAGAGAATACTTAAGCAATGATTTTATGGATTATCTAAAAGAGAATGGGATTCTCTCTCAGCTTACTCCTCCTTATACACCACAGCACAACGGTGTATCAGAGCGGAGGAATTGCACCCTATTAGATATGTTACGCTCAATGATGAGCACTGCTGAGTTACCTATTTCCTTCTGGGGTTATGCACTTGAGATAGAAGCATACCTATTGAATCAAGTTCCGTCTAAATCAGTGCCTACAACCCCATATGAGATATGGAGGGGAATGAGACCATATTTTAAAAGGTTTAAGATATGGGGTTGTCCAGCCTATGTAAAAAGGCAAAATCCGGACAAACTCGAGGCACGATCAGTTCTTTGCAAGTTTGTGGGATATCCAAAGAATTCTCAAGGATATATTTTCTATCACGCTGAGGAACAAAAAGTGTTTGTTTCTCAATATGCCACCTTTTTAGAAAAGGAATTTCTTGCAAAAGAAATTAGTGGCAAAGAGATAGAGCTGGAAGAGGTTCCAGCACCACAAACTACAACTGATGATTTATTAGAACCAGAGGATTCAGTAGTACCCGACGAACCCCAGCCTCTCCGCCGATCTAGTAGGGTTTCTCGTCCACCTGAGAGATACTACGGTTTTCTCATTGATGGTGGAAGCGAGAATTGCATCATGGATGATAATGACCCAACTAGTTTCGAGCAGGCCATCACGAGTGGTGACTCTGTGAAATGGCTGGATGCAATGCGATCTGAGATGGAATCCATATACACCAACAAAGTATGGACTTTGGAAAATGCTCCTGAAGGGGTAAAACCCATTAGGAGCAAGTGGATCTTTAAAAAGAAATTTGGTGTAGATGGAAAAGTTGAGACTTTCAAAGCTAGACTTGTAGCAAAGGGTTTTCGTCAACGAACAGGTATAGATTATGATGAAACCTTTTCTCCAGTGGCTATGCTTAAGTCCATCCGGATCTTACTTGCCATTGCTGCATACCATGACTACGAAATCTGGCAAATGGATGTTAAGACCGCCTTTCTAAACGGTGATTTAGAAGAGTGCGTGTACATGAATCAGCCAGAGGGCTTCGTAGATAGTGGGAGCAGCGGAAAGCTGTGCAAGCTGCTTAAATCCATTTATGGGTTGAAGCAAGCATCGCAGAGTTGGAACATCTGTTTTGATGTTGTTGTCAAAGAGTTTGACTTCATCAAAAATATAGATGAACCTTGTATCTATAAGAAGGTAGCAGAGAGTAAGGTTGTCTTCCTCGTATTGTACGTGGATGACATACTCTTGATAGGAAATGATATTTCTATGCTGCAATCAGTCAAGCTCTTCTTATCACAAAGATTCTCAATGAAAGATCTAGGTGATGCCTCCTGCATATTGGGAATCATGATCTATAGAGATAGATCTAAACGGATACTGGGATTGTCCCAATCCAGGTACATTGACACCATACTAAAGAGGTTTAGTATGGAAGAATCCAAGCGTGGGAACCAACCCACGATCTCTGGACTCACTCTCTCCAAAGAGATGTCTCCCAAGACTAATTTGGAGAGAGCTCGCATGCAAGGGATACCCTATGCTTCGGCAGTAGGCTCTATCATGTATGCGATGCTATGTACCAGACCCGATGTAGCATACCCACTAAGTGTAGTGAGTCGGTATCAAGAAGATCCTGGAGAGAGTCACTAGACAGCTGTGAAGAGCATTCTCAAGTACTTACGAAGGACTAAGGAGATGTTCTTGGTATATGGTAACGGAGAACTCCAGGTGGAGTCCTTTACCGATTCCAGCTTCCAGAGTGATAAGGACGACTCTAAGTCGCACTCGGGATTTGTCTTTACCCTCAATGGAAGGGTGTTATGTTGGAAGAGTTCCAAACAAGATACCGTTGCAGACTTGACGATGGAGGCTGAATACATCGCTGCCAACGATGCTGCCAAAGAGGCTGTCTGGATAAAGAAGTTCATTAGTGAACTTGGTGTGGTTCCATCCATTGAGCATCCAATACCTCTGTATTGCGATAACAATGGAGCTGTGGCTTTGGCCAAGGAACCCAGGTCCCATCAAAAGTCCAGACATATTCTTAGGCGGTATCACCTGATCAGGGAGATAGTTGATCGCCGGGAGATCGAGGTCAGAAGAGTAGATACGAAGGACAACACTGCGGATCCATTCACGAAGGCTATTCCCCAGATACAGTTTGAGAGATTATTCAGGATTCTAGGTATGAGATACTACAGCAGCTGGCCTTAGTGCAAGTGGGAGATTGTTAGTTATGTATATGCCCCAGAGGCCATTGTTGTACATATGATGTATATTATAATGGATGCTTGGATATATATAGAGAGGACTTTCTTGCTCGTTATGATAGTATGCTATTTGGTTTCTCTTTATCTTAATATGTTGACTTGTATTGGTTTACTGTTTTTCTCTCACATGTTGATAAAGCCCTTAGGATCTGTACTCGACTACTGGGACTATGATGAGATCATACTAGTGGGGCCACGGTAGTCGATGAGTACATCCTATAACTGTTCCTAGTCGAGGGTATATCGAGACAGGGCATCGATACACCAGAGTAGACTAGCGTATACGCATCTTGACCCATATGATGGGCGATGGATGATCCCATATCCATCGGTGTTTGACATCAGAGATGGTGTACGGGTGCTCAGTGGAGACTGGGTACACTGGACGGACTCGCCGAGAACTCCCAAATGGTGATATACCACACGTCAGATGGCAGTGTAGGGTTCCTAGGCACTCTAAGGAGGTCTCACAAGGCATCAACCATGCCAATTTCAAAAATTTCCGGTGCCGAGAAACCCTAAGGCGATCGTTGACTAGAGAATAGGCGAAACATGCAACTAGTTAACAACTTAACTAAGAGTGAACCGAAAATACAACCTTTGTAGATCCAGTCCTCCACCTCCATAGCTCCGTGATGATGTCCCCTCGCTGCGATCATCGGATCCCGGACTCTAGCGTCGGCTTCATCGGAGAAATGGGCGGGCTAGATCGTCGACTTCGATGCCGAAGATGATCTACGTCGAGGCAACACAAGATCAAGCTTCAACTTCACCAAGTCATGAAACTTGTGAAGAAAACACCCTATACTACTTGGCAAGTGGTAGAAGATGAAGAAATAGGATGTGGGTTCACTTTAGAATTGGATTTCTCACTCTTTTTCTCAAATCACCATTGAAGCTAGCAAGCTTCTTTTTTCTTTTTGAAGAAGAAGAAGAAGAAGAAAAGAATATGATAAGAATTATTGAAAAATAGAAAATAAGTCATTCTTATCATATTAGCAACCATGGTTAAGCGTAGAGAATAAACTAGGGTTAGGTGAATGGTTAGGTTTAGGAAAGAGACAAAGTGGTCAAAGCTTCATGAAGCTTCAAGGTTAAAACAAAAGATGCCACCATTTTGTTTCTTGCCCTAAATTAAATAAATTAAATAAATAATTAAGAAAATATAACCCTAACCATTAGCATAACCATGGTTTAATCATACACACCCAAGTTTACATGTATCATCAAAAATGATACAAACTAGTGCACAAAACTATATCATATATACAATGCGCACATTCAAGTGAGAAAATAATCTTAAGTGAACCAATACTAGTTAATGTAAAGTAATATATCAAATATATAATTATACATTAAATCATTAAATCAACACTTGATTCAATGATCCGGTCATATCGCATATAACCGACTAATATCATGTGTATCAATGTATCGAATCAATACTTGATTCAGTAACCCGGATATATCACATATAACCGTCCCATGATACAAATCGTGAGAATAGAATACAGTATCACATACTGGTATTATTCTCGGTCCCGCACATATCTCATATGCGCTCCTATTTCGTTTCGCTTGAGCCAGGAAACCTCTGTGTAGGACTCTAAAGACTCGTCAATACGCCGGCAGCAGGTAATGATCATATCAAACACCCACAAGCCGCAAGCGGTCTGCTAAACGTAACGGCCACCCGGGTATTGAGCGATCAGAAGATCGACGAGTAAGCCCGCTCACACTCCTGTGAATCCAACCAGTAACACTTACCGTACAGTCCGGTCTGATCGTCTGATATGTCGCATATCTCGCCTAGGGGTGGTAAACGTCAGACCCCAATAACTCGATAAGTCGTGTCGATGTGAGGTCTATAACAGTTCGAGAAACTACTGGTAACACTTACCAGTAAATCTCAGCAACCCTGGCCAGGGATTTCCGGTTATAGCCAATCGAACACCGCGCAACATCAACTCCCTATACCGGGAGAGACGAATCCCCTCCTATCGCTCATTGCCTCCATGTGATTCGGGACTGTACCTAAAAGCCACCGTTTTGCACGCCCTCTTGGACGTGGTAAGGTGGAAATCAAAGCACAGTGGGAATCACACAAGACTCTATGACGATCTCGGGTCTACAGACTAACCTGTACCAGTGTCACCAGAGAACTGCCATCTGACGTAAGGTATAATACCATCTGGGAGTTCTCGGCGAGTCCGTCCAGTGTACCCAGTCTCCACTGAGCACCCGTATACCATCTCTGATGTCAAACACCAATGGATATGGGATCATCCATTGCCCATCTGTATGGGTCGAGAAGGTATACGCTAGTCTACTCTGGTATATCGATGCCCCGTCTCGATACACCCACGACTAGGGACCTTGAAGGATGTACTTATAGACTACCAGGTCCCCACTAGTATGATCCGCATCATAGTCCAGGTAGTCAAGTACACATCCTAAGGGCTTTACCAACATGTAACAGAGAAACAATCAGTGTACACGTTAAGGTAAAGAGCAACCAGATAGCATACTATCATGTCGAGCAAGAAAGTCCTCCCTATATATGTCCAAGCATCCACTACAATATACATCCTATGTACAGTAATGGCCTCTAGGGCATACATATAACTAACAATCTCCCACTTGCACTAGGGCCATCTGTAGCAGTGGTTGCAGTATCTCATACTCAACCATCCCATAAAAGTCTCTCTCTGGGAAAAGGCCTTTGTGAGTGGATCCGCCGTGTTGTCCTCTGAGTCTACTCTCCTAACCTCGATCACCTTGGAGATCAGTCATCTCCATGATCAGTTGATACTGCCTTAGAATATGTCTGGATCACTGATGGGACGGACGTTCCTTGGCCAAAGCCACACTTCCATTGTCACACAATGGTAGGAACTAAGTTCATCTTATGAACTAATATACACCCAGACTTCCTCTTTGGTAGCATCTTAAGTAGCGACGTATCCAGCCTTTATCGTCTAGTATGCCACGGTATCTAGCTTGGAACTCTTCCAACATACCGTCTCTTTACTGAGGGTAAAGACAATGCCTGTGACTGACTTTCAGTCGTCCTTATCACCCTGGAACCTTTCTAGTGATTCTCCCCAGGATCAACTGATACCATCTCACTACAACTAGTGAGTATTCTAACACCCAATAACATCTATCTCATAGATGAAAACTCAGGATTTAGGATGTATCACTTTGATCCTATATGGATAATCCTTGTGATAAGCGGAGATTGACCGAGCGTAGCATAGGAAACTCCTTTCTTATCAAGAGTATGTCATCCACGTACTCTACGAGGATCACTACCATACTCCCTTTTACCTTTTTGTATATACAAGGTTCATCTACCATTTTGATGAAGTCAAACTCTTTGACTACTACATCAAAACAGATGTTCCAACTCCGCGATGCCTGCTTTATCATATAAAACATCTTGCACACGTTTCCGCTGCTCCCACTGTCTACGAAGCCCTCTGGCTGTGTACTTATAGACGCTTTCTTCCAAATCATCATTTAGAAAAGCAGTCAAGACACCCAACCGCCAGATATCGTAGTTATGGTATGTAGCCGTGGAAAGTAGGATCTGGATGGACTTAAGCATAGCTAGTTAGAAAAGGTTTCATCATGATTCATACCTGGTCAATGATGCAAACCTTTAACAAGTCTATCTTTGAAAGTCTCAACTTTTCCATGTACACCAAGTAATCTTCTCAAGATATACTTGTTCCTGATGGGGATTTAACCCTTCAGATATAGCAACCAAAGTCCATACTTTGTTGGTGTATAAGGATTCCATCTCAGATCACTAAGCATCCAGCCATTCTTACAGAGTCCTACTCCTGATGGCCAGCCCAAAACTAGTTGGGTCATCATCTCATGATGCAATCCTCGCTCCCACTGTCATAGAGGAACCGAAGTGTCTCTCAGGTGGGTGAGGAACCCTACTAGATCGGCGGAGAGGCTGAGGTTCGTTGGTTACTATTGAATCCTTTGGTTCTATCAAATCATCATCTGCAGTTTGTATAGCTGGAACCATTCCAGTTCTACATAACAGACCTTGCCTCGAGCTTGTCCGGATTATGCTTTTAGACATAGCCCGGACAACCCCAAATTTTAACCAATTTAAGATATGGGCTCTTCCCTTTCCATATCACATATGAAGTGGTAGGCAACTGATTTGATCGGAACCCTATTCAATAGGTATGCAACTTCATAAGTGCATAACTCCCAAAAAGAAATAGGTAACTCAGTAGTACTCATCATAGAGCACACCATATCAAATAGGGTGCTATTGCTCCGCCCCGATATACCATCGTGCTATGGTGTATTCGGAGGAGTAATGCTGAGAGAGAATCTCATTCTCCTTTAGAATAGTCCAGGATTTCCGGGCTCAAGTATTCTCCTCCTTGATCACATCAAAGGACATAATACTTATACCCATATTGGTTCTCTACTTCTAACTTATATTCTGTGAATATCTCAAAAGGTTCGGACTTGTGTTTCAACAGGAACATATGACTGAATCTTGAGAGATCATCAGAGAATGTAATGAAGTACAAAGAACCGGTCTTGGTATGTATAGACAGGGGACCTTCATACATCAGTATGTATCAATCCCAAGAGTTTACTAACTCTTTCTCTGTTTCCAGTAAACGGAGCTATGGTCATCTTATCTTTGTGACATGACTGGCAAGTTTCACAAGATGTAAATTCAAACTGATTTAAATATGCATCTATATGTAACTTCAGCTAGCCGGGTCGCATTGATATGACCAAGTCTACAATACCTCAAGAAGAATTCGTTCATTTCTGAACTCTTCCTCTTGTGTGTGTTCCGTATGCTAAGAACTGTAGTTTGATTTAGAACATCAATGCTTTTAGATAACGTGCCTGAACCGATCAACTTTTGATATAAGAAATGTTCAAAACATTATCCAACAATACAAAATTATATCCTTTCTTTACTAAATAAAGAGATTGATATGATTTTGTATACCAGGTTCGGTATCTAATAACATTTGTTCAGAATTAATGTATTGGTAATACAGGGTGACAATGACCAACAGATTTGGCTGCAACACTTGCACCGTTTTCTGTCTCATGAAACTTATCACCCGTTCTCAATTCTCTACCTTTCTGTAGCCCTATGTATCAGATTACATATCTGGGATCCTGATCCGGTATCTAATACCCAGGACGTAGAGGATACAGAAAAACAGTTCTTTATAATGAACACACCCGAAGATGATGCATCGGTATGCACTTTCTTCGTTTGGGCGGCACGGGAATTCTGGTAATCCCCAATTTCCTGCTCTGTCTTATAACAATTATAAGTTGAAGCGGGACCAACATTCCCCAGCTCAGTATAACAAGCGGGTTCGGTCAATAATCCATATTATTATCTTGATTAAGGCGTGATATGGTCGCTACCTGGAGAGATAGAGAAGAAAACACTTAGCGTATGCTCTTGCAAGATCAGATTGGTTATTATTTTATCTAATCAGGATGGCTCCCACAGTTTTTTATCACATCTTCCTTCAAACCCTAAAAGGAAAGACTAGCCGGGATTAATTACACGTTACAAGTTCGCCAATCTTTCAGCCAGGCCAGTGTCGGTACTTTAAGGGAGGTTCCCCGTGCTTTCGCACGAACCTAATTACAGTAAACCTCGTTTTCCCAGAGGCGTAACCCCGTTGACACCTTTCTAGACACCTACTTGATCGGCTAATTGTAATGTGTAAAACTCTCACAGGAGTAACTCTTACTCGCAGCGGGTATCGGGATCCAACTATCTCATAGAAGGTATGCAATCTCATTGCAAATTTCAACACTTGAAATTCCCGATAATATTTTGCCCCTAGCGTCCTATGATCTTGACGGAGGCCAAACAACCCATAGTCCGCTAGTCAAGTTCAACCCGTCATTTCCTGATTGAATTAAACCCACCCGCACGACCCTTGACGGAGGCCAAACAACGCCGTACGAATACCCTAATCCAATCGCATCATTTGCTAGCAGATAAGCACTAGTTAGCTACCGTACACTACGCCTTGACGGAGGCCAAACAACCGCAGCACGAATACTAACTAGTACTTGTCTGAAATGACGGAGGGGTACGACAGGTTTTTCTGAAAACCTATTGCGTAATGAACTTGATATCGTTGTAGAATCAAATGATTTTAAAATGGAGTGTTTTTTAGGCTTTTCTAGTTTTGCTAAAGGGGTCACTCCCGGTGAAGGGATCGTCGGCCCTTTCCTCGTCGAATGAGGTGCGGGATATATCATATATATCACTGTGCAAAGCAGAAACTATAGAAGCAATCAAAAGACAAACCGAGTGTGTAGCATCTGCCAGTTATTGCTAAAGGGGTCACTCCCGGTGAAGGGATCTCGGCCCTTTCCTCATCGAATAAGCTGCAGGATGTTCTACAAGAAACACCGCGATGCAAAGCAAGAACTGTAGCTACCTGTTTTATTTTTGAAATTCGATTCCACAACATCTTAGGTTTCTTTTCTTTCATTAATCACATTAATGAAGTCCCATCATTTTAATCACCTAAACATCACAGATAAATACGACGTACACTTATGCCATCCGCATTCGCCTCGATGTCCCCTCGTACACCGTTAGGTTAGGTAACTAACGGCAGAGCAGGGCAGGGCTAGCGCGGGTGTAAAACATAAGTAACGTCTATATAATATATCATATATACTATATACTGTATCTATCACAGAACATCACATGATCACATCACAGATATCGCAGCAGAAGAAACATATGAAATATTGGATATACTAGGACGTCCGTGTTTTCAATACGAGCCAGTATAAAACACGGATTCCACGGTCGCGATGAATAGCCAAACCCATACCCCTAGACCCCTACGAGAGCGGCAAGCAACCCTACCAATTCTAGAGTTAGGAGACCCGGACTCGACTCCTCGAGTTGGTCTCCCACTGGACTCCAGAACCCGGTTACTTATGCTCCCCTCCTTAGGTCTATCCTAGTGCGGAAAAGTAAATAATATACAAAAGGTGACATCTTCCGCAACCTGGAAGTGCCCCAATAAAAGAATATTACATACAAGTTTTTTACATGAATGAAAATGAAAAACACTCATCTCACATAAAAACCCTCCGGCTATTCAAACACGACGATCCAATATAATATATCCAGCAACACATAACATCACATGTCATCAACGTAAGTAAACATGCGTATCCCAATTGTCGTTGACATATAGCAACGAAACCGGCGATATCATATATTACACTTACGGTCGCAGAAAAGAAAGTGTAAAACTACAACAGTTGGAATCCGCAAACTCTTTAGACATCACATGCCTAATTAAATGAATTCCTTAGACATCGCATGCCTAACAATTATAAACCCCGCATTTTAGTCTCATTATCGAAAACTCTTTTCAATATCAAGTCGGGCAATTCAACAAGATTCCCGACATCCTGATCGAATGCTCGTCGCAAACTTCAGTAGACGGCTGCACCCCCGATGCCGCCGACGAAGTGCACCAAGGCGGAACACCGCTGCCGCGAGCACCCGAACGGATGCTTTCGGCAACGGGGTTCTCCTACAGTCACTTGGTCGGGGCTATCGGGTGTAGCAGACTATTAAGTTTATCCGGCGAGTATCCGTGTACGCTACGTGATTGTGACGGACTTTTGATCGCATCAAAATTCCATGGCAACCGATCAAGGGAGACTAAACCGCTAGATTTATAACATTCATTCAGTTATCTCATAACAACTTGTGAATTCCAATTATTGTATCACATTCCAGATAAACAGAAAATATTAAACTTTCCGATCGAACAGTCAAATACCCATGTTTTCCCGAAACAGCTCAACACATGAAATAAGTTTAAAAACATCCAGTTCATGCCTCAGTACCAACGGTCCAGCCGTAGAAGGGTCAAGCCAACGCCTCACATGTGGCACGCCGTACTGCCCCCAAACCCGAAGGTTCAAAGGGCAGTTCAAGACGGTCACATAATCGAGTTAAGGTTTGTTGTCTTCTAGAAGGTCCATCGCGTTACTTGCACTACTTAGAACGTCTTTAAACCACGGAAAAATCCAACACATGGAAATTTCCCAACAGGGGTGTTCCCCTCCGAATGGCGGCCGAGACGTTGGGACGTCCTGCCTGAGATTCGGGGCAGATGCCAATAGGTGAAATCCGTCTGCCTCTCCGAAGATGCCAAGTTGATTTATGGCGCCATGTATCGGAGGTTTAGGCGGATGCGGCCGATGTAGCAGACTTCGTCAGATTCCCCCTCAGGGTGAGGGGTTTTTGATTGTGGGGACGCTCTTCCCTGCAGGCGCAAGCCCCTACAGTTAATTACGCTACCGCGTCGCGGTAACAACTTTCTCCTTCTCCAGATGGTCACTTCGTGTCGTGTGTTTTGTTTTATGTTTTCCTGCCCGTGGATCGTTTACGGAGACCGAGTTATGTCGTCGCCCGTAGGGCGTGGACTAGTCCAAATCCGTATCTTCTTAGATTTGGGTTTGGGGGTTTGGTTTGAGGATACACTAGCCATGCTTGAGGCTATGATCAACTCAAACATTTGTTAAGGACACATTAGTCTAGTTTAAGGCTAAGATCAACTTAACAGGATCATTTAGATCCGACAAAGGAGTGTTTGGACCCCAATTGTTCCAATTTCAGGACATAGTAGTCCGTCGTATGTGTGGCCGTCGGGACCCGTCACCTCTCTGACGACGTTGAAGGATTACAACGACGAATGTCAGAGGAGTTCGGAGATGTACCCTCGAGCCAGAGTTAATTAGGGGGATTCATAGTCCAGTCTGCTTGAAGGTTTAAGGACGCGTTAGCCATATTTGAGGCTAAGATCAACTTAAACGGGACCGTTTAGATCCGACAAAAGAGCATATGGAGGCTCTATGGTTCTAGTTTAAGGACATTGCGGTCCGTGGGTAGTTTAAGGACATTGCGGTCCGTGGGTAGTTTAAGGACATTGCGGTCCGTGGGTAGTTTTAAGACATCTCGGTCAAGGTTAAGGACGTCATAGTCCATGGGTTTAAGGACTCCACAGTCCGGTATGTGCTCTGGATGCTTCACACGGGTTCACTGCCGTGCTAGGCGAGGACCAGGCTCCGCTCTGGATGCTTAGCACGGGTTCATTGCCGTGCTAGGCGAGGACCAGGATCCGCTCTGGACGTTTTCCGCGGGGTCAAAGAGTGACGTTATCCACGTTCCACGTAACCAGGAATTTTGTGTTATGCATGGGTTTAAGGACCCCACAGTCCATATCATGAATGGTCTTCGGGACCCGTCACCTCTTTGAAGACATTGAGGGATTACAATGCCAAGTATCAAAGGAGTGAAGAGATGTACCCTAGAACCGGGATGGATTAAATGGTCCTTGGCCCAATTTGGGTCAAGACTGATCAATTATGTTATGAGCCTACCGGCCCAGTTAATCATAAATTGAGGACTTATGGCCAGCTTGGGCTAAGTCCAGTCAGGTCTGGAATATTGACTCTTTGTTGGTCCATTGAGGGAGAATGTTTGCCTCTATCCCCTTTAGCCAATTGGGCCAAAGCCTAGTGTTAAACACTTCAGAACAATCAGTGTTTGAACACTGGGAATAAGGTTGTTGAGTTAGTGTTCAACACTAAGAGATAATTGGTGTTAAACACCAGCAATAAGGCTTTTTCAAATTAGTGTTAAACACTAAAACGGATCAGTGTTGAATCCTGCCAATAAGGCTTTTTAATCAGCATTGAATGCTAAGGCTCGACAGTGTTTTAACATTGGGCTTGAGAGTTTTAATTTTAGTGTTAAACACTAAGGCAAGAAGGGTCACGTGGCAGCACGTGAGGGCGCCCTCCCTTCATTTGTTTTGCTGAAATTATCATTTCCTTCATAGCATCACGTGCCGTCACGTGATGGGCATTCAAATGCCTTTGTGTTAAGGCTTCTGCTGAGGGTCACGTGGGTCACGTGGGGTGCTACCTCAAAGGGGCTTTCTGTAGGGGTTTTGGGGGGTCACGTGGTAGCACGTGACCCTGCCTCTATGTAGTTTCTAGAGGATCTGTTGATCTTTCTTTTCAGGAATTAAATTCCTCTGGCTTTAATTTTCAAAGGAATTAAATTCCTACTTCCCTTTCGATCCTTGAACCTTCTGTAGGAATTAGATTCCTCGTTTATGTGAAGAATTGAATAGGGTTAAACCCTAATAAAAAAACTTTTTAAGGAATCAAACTTCCGTTTCCCGTCAGATTATGATTAAGGGACTTAAATTCCCATTGTTTCAACAGAACTAAATTCTTAATTAGGGTTAAACCCTGCTCCTTTTTATTTTGAAGGAATTAAATTCCCATAACACAGGGTCAAGCCCTACTTTTATCTTAGAGGAATTAAATTCCTATAGTTCTGTGAGAATTAAATTCTCATGCTTGCATTCTTTCTCTATGTTTTGGGTCTGCATGGCTGGATCTCAACCCATTGAGAATTAAATTCTCAACCTTAAGGGGAGATGTGCACTTTGCAGATCCTCTATCAAAGAGAGAAGAAATTTGCTCTTCTGTTTTATATATTAGAGTTAAACTCTATAGAGAATTAAATTCTCTTTCTTTCGAAAGGCTTCCTCTTTCTTACCTAGGGTTTTTTGCAGAAGATCCGAGTCTTTTCAAAGTATCAAAGCTCTCCTCCTTTTTTCTTTTCTCTTCTCTGCGCATGTATCTCTTTTTTGTGTCTCTTGGCCCCTATTTATAGGAGAAGCAGCTGAATCAGTTAGTTTTGTGACGAATCTTCATTGAGAGATTTGATTTGCATCCTTCATTCGTTCTGGACCTTTGGATTATTAGGTGAATTTTATCCACCGTTGGATTTCAAATCCAGAGATTCTCCCTTGTTATTTTGGTTAGATTTAAGGGGGAAATCTTTCCAAACCCAAGATTTTCCATAAATAAATGACCTCTGAATCTTTAATTTGATTGGATGCATATAGTTGCGTTCCTTTGGAAAGATTTGCATTTCTCTCAGAATTTAATTCTGTTGAAAAAAAGGGCTTTGAAAGCCGGTCACGTGTGACCACGTGACCCATGGTCACGTGTGAGCACGTGACCCCCTTTGGAATGAGCATTTTCCTTTCTTTTGCGCTGTCTTCTGATCGTTGCTTAAACGTCACGTGCTACCACGTGACCCCTGGTCACGTGTGAGCACGTGACCCTTGTTTGAACTTTCTTTCTTTGGTTGTACTGAAGAATGCGTTTGCTGCCTTAAACGTCACGTGCCAACACGTGACCCTGGTCACGTGGGATCACGTGACTTCTTCTGAAGCCTTTTCCTTAACTTGGTCAGTTAACCGACGTGCCTTTGACGCTTGCATTTAAACGTCACGTGTCGCCACGTGACCCTGATCACGTGGGAGCACGTGACTCTCCTTGAAGCTTTTCTTTTTCCTCTTCGTATTCAGGGAATTGAACTTGCCTTAATGACGTTTTTAGGTGTCACGTGCCAACACGTGACCGCCAGTCACGTGTAAGCACGTGACCCTCTTCTGAAGCTTTCCATAGAAGTTTTCCTGATTTTAAATCAGGAAACAAATGCCCCCACAGCGTTGTTCTCACGTGTCTGCACGTGAGTGCAACGCTGTCATCTCTTGCGACCGTTGGATTCATTTAGGGATTTGGGAGATGAAGCGTTTTCACTGTTTTCTATAAATACCGATGTCTCTTCATAGGAGCCTTCACTCTGCTCGTCTTCTTCCTCTGAGAACTTTTCTTTGAGAATTTAATTCTCTTCTTCCAGAGCTTAGTTCTCTGTTTTAAGATTTTCCAGAGTTTAACTCTGTTCGAAAAGGACCCTTTTTCCTCAGGTAATGGTAATCGAAGCACCTTTGTTTTGACAAAACTCTCTGGATTTAAAATCCAGATCGAGGGTTTCCCAAAGAACTCATTTTTCTTCAAGTAATTTAACCACTTGACTTCCCGCAGTAGATCACTTAGGGTTCAGATGATCCCTTAGGGAGATGATGATGGCGGTTCAAACCCATGGAATTTAATTCCATTCAAAATGTTTCTGGGAATTTAATTTCCTTCCCTTAATAAGAAATTAAATTCCAACGAAGAACTCGATTTCTTCACACAGAGAATCTCTGGGGTCTCCTGGCTCGAGGCGGTTCTTCTGCAATTAATGCGATGGGGATTTTGTAATGAATCTCTTGACTTTTATCTTAGGTACCATGGATGCCCATCTGTATAGACTTGACCAGATCATCTCCTACGGGAACATTCGTGCGCTGGACCGCAGTCAGAACCAGGAGTTCACCGATGCTCAGTGTGCCGAGATCATGAGCCGTTTCGACGAGTACAACCATAGGCTCCTCCCCCGTCGCTCTTCTCTTCTGAGGCTAATCGTGCTGGCGATCCGGGAGGCACTTCCTCTCTTTTGTGCCGGCATACCGCTCGGGGACTTGGACATTGCCGAGGATAAGGTGCATTCGGTGTACCTTATGGGCTTGATCTCAAAGAGAAGGCGGGATGATCTCATTGATCTCCTTCATCAGATTTTTCAGCAATCAGCTATACTGGGCGCCTACCGGAGGGAAGAGGACATCCGCGGGGACCCCGATGCCTGTGACCGTGAGAGAAAGCATACTCGGGAGGTTCGAAGTGCTTGGAAGGTCTTGAATAAAGTCAATTCCGAGTTTCTCAACCCGTGCCCCGTGTCTGAAGCCTTGCCATTATAAAAGTTTTTTCTTTTTATTTTGTATCGCCTTCTTGAAGTCTGGATGATAAGTTTTGTTGTGTCTCTGTATGTTTGCATGTTTTTTCTATGAGATCTTATTATTCTGCTACTATTGTTGTTTGTACTTTAATATGCAGGGTACAACTCCATATTCTTCCTTTCAAATGCACTGCAGGTTTGGGCCTCACGTGTTCTACACGTGAGATCTCTTGATGCGACGGTTCACAAGATTTTCCTCATGCCATATTTTCAGTGCACAATGTTAGGTGTAGAAAAGGGGCCTTGGGAATAGTTCCGTCTCCTTGATTTTCGGGGCTTTTCCTTTTTTGGGCCTTGGAAATAATTTCCATGCAGGATTTTCCGCGCACAGCACTTAATGCACTTCATTATATATGAGGCTTTTCTTTTCACGGAGAGATTCATATATATTTTTCTTGAGGGAGAAACGAGTGCCATGGCTTGTAATCGCCCTCATGCTCGTCGACAGCCGTGGGAAGTTTCTCTTGAGGAGATGATCCCCCGCTTTGCTGCTCGGTTGGTGGACCCTCTCCTTACCGACAACGAATGCGACTCAGCCATGCATGAACTCTCGATCCATAGGGGGTCTCCCCTCCCGATGGATTCTCTCTGGCTCCGGATGATCCTCTCGGCCGTGCTTGCCGATATTCCCCCTCACCCGGCAGAGATGACCCTGGCGATGCTTGATGCGGCGGAGGAAAAGCTCGAGAGCTTTCATGAAGCTTGTCTGATTACTCAGGCTCTGAGGGACTGCTCAATTCATCTACTGAGCGAGATAAAGGCCCGGCGAGCTATTATGTTTGCATTCGCGGACGAACACGGCACCAACCGATGGGGAGCGACTCCTCGCGAGAATCGTCGCTTCGATGTGCTGGAGAAAGCGGAGAGAGAGATGGAGAATTTTGTCCTTTGCTTCATCAACCCCTGTGCCGTTGATCCTGTATTTGGTGATCTTTTTCGTTAGTGTAGAACCCCCCCTTTTTTTTATGCTTTATGTTGAACTTTCCTGTAGGCTCAGTACTCGTATGTATGTTTCCGCTTGCATGAATAAATTTTGGATTCTTCTCATGAGAACTTTCTTTAATTGCAAATGCTATCATCACTTTCCTGCGCATCAGCCCCTTTTTGGGCATTATGAATGTGCGTGCGATTGCAAATGCTATCACTATTTTCTTTTGAATACTCATATGATTGCGATCGCATGCTTGCAATATGTCGGGAATCCTTCTTGTTGCCTTTTACGTCAGGTGACATGAGCGCGTTTTAGATCGACTACTCCCATTGGTTGGAAGCCCATTTATACGGTCTTGTAAATGTCATGCTTGTGAGGCCGCGGTCACGAAAGCGAGCTTACGTGGTCACGTAGTGAACGTCTCGTTATGCGAGAAAAAGGGCTCGGTCGTAAATCTTTGGGGAGGGAGCTAGCCTCCAAAGCGTTGGGCGAGCTTCAGGCCGGCCTTACCGCCAGGGCTAATAAAGCGTGTGAATTGTGGCGGGTGCTTCAGGAATCGATCAAGGAGGTGGTGGCTCTTGATAAAGCCGCCACGTTTACTCGCGAGAGGGTTGAGGCTCACAAGGCCACTGAAAAAGAGCTTGAAGCTCGGCTCGCTTCATATCAAGCCCAACAAGCTCAGGCGGAGGCTCGCCTTCTGGAGATCTTGCGTCATGAGGCCGTGGCTCAGCAACAAAACGACGAGCTGCTAAAATTGCTACACCGGCCACCAGCTTAAGGACTGTATCTTTCCTCCCCTTTTTGTACCTACTCATTGATAAGAGTATCTTCATTTTTGTTTCTTGAATTGTACCTTGTACCCTTTTTGGTTTATGAATAACAAATACATTTTTCTCTTCAATGGTGTGTCTCCTTTTTATTGAATGCATTCTGCGGGTATCCTATCTTGATTTCCTTGCAGGACAGCAATGGCTCGGGATTCAGGGTTAAGATCTGTTTCCTGAGACTTTTACATCTTATGAGCCACGAGGGTCTCATAAAGAGCTTTTCTCCCAGTCGTGAGGACTTGTAAGCGCCGGATGCGGTTACCCTTGTCCGTGTTCTACGAAGTCAGGGGTTTCTCCAGATATCGTAGTTTAACGACGTCGCGGTCAAGGTTAAGGACCTCATAGTCCGTGGATTTAAGGACTCCACAGTCCGATGTTAGTTTTAAGACATCACGGTCAAGGTTAAGGACCTCATAGTCCGTGGATTTAGGGACTCCACAGTCCGACGTTTGGTTGCAGGGACCCGCCACCTCTTTGAAGACGTTGAGGAATTACAACGCCAGGCATCAAAGGAGTGACGAGATGTACCCTTAAACCGAGGCAAAGATTTGTAGGGGTGGTTGATTGTTAGTTTTAAGACATCGCGGTCGAGGTTAAGGACGTCATAGTCCGTGGATTTTGAGGACTCCACAGTCCGGTGTTTGCTCTGGATGCTTCACACGGGTTCACTGCCGTGCTTGGCGAGGACCAGGCTCCGCTCTGGGCGTTTTCCGTGGGGTCAAAGAGTGACGTTATCCACGTTCCACGTAACCAGGAATCTTGCACTAGATGCTTCACACGGGTTCACTGCCGTGTTAGGCGAGGACTAGGCTCCGCTCTGGATGCTTCGCACGGGTTCACTGCCATGCTCTGCGAGGACCAGGATCCGCTCTGGACGTTTTCCGCGGGGTCAAAGAGTGACGTTATCCGCTTTCCACGTAACCAGGAAGTTTGCACTAGATGCTTCACACGGGTTCACTGCCGCGTTAGGCGAGGACTAGGCTCCGCTCTGGATGCTTCACATGGGTTCACTGCCATGCTCTGCGAGGACCAGGATCCGCTCTGGACGTTTTCTACGGGGTCAAAGAGTGACGTTATCCGCTTTCCGCGTAACCAGGGAGTTTGCACTAGATGCTTCACACGGGTTCACTGCCGCGTTAGGCGAGGACTAGGCTCCGCTCTGGATGCTTCACATGGGTTCACTGCCATGCTCTGCGAGGACCAGGATCCGCTCTGGACGTTTTCTACGGGGTCAAAGAGTGATGTTATCCGCTTTCCACGTAACCAGGAAGTTTGCACTAGATGCTTCACACGGGTTCACTGCCGTGTTAGGCGAGGACTAGGCTCCGCTCTGGATGCTTCATATGGGTTCACTGCCATGCTCTGCGAGGACCAGGATCCGCTCTGGACGTTTTCTACGGGGTCAAAGAGTGACGTTATCCGCTTTCCACGTAACCAGGAAGTTTGCTGATTGTATCCGCATTTCACGGGATGGGGGTTTGACTCTTGGCGATGTGTGTCGCCGAGCCATGGAACTTGGGGTTGCCGCTGTTCCGTTTCGCTTGATGTTGTGTCGTCGAGACAATGAAGCTAGGAGTCTGGCCTTCGCTTCATTCGCTGGTATCGCGACTGCTGTATCGAGACGAATGCCACGGTGGTGATCACTAAGTTATCTGTGAACCGCCGAGGTTTTGCTTGCTTCTTTTTATTGCAAGTTGTCCTATCATTTCGGCTATTTTGTCATGCATGTGTGGCTTGCTAGTTTTTTTTTCGCGGCAAGCTCGGATTTTTTTGGATACCGGTTTCGGCATCAGCACCGCTACAACTGGAATGTTTACCAGGAGCGAATCGTCATTTGCCTCTGTCGACGTTTGAACAAAGGTGGCTTAGCAAACAGGGTTAAGGGTCCTGTCGACCAAGGCTTTTGATTTCATGAGCCGTAAGGGTCTCACAAAGGTGTTTCTCCCTACAAGTCGTGAGGATCTTGCAAGTGTGTTTTCTCCTTAAGAATCGTGGGGATTCTTAAGTGCATGTTCTCTTGTAAGTCGCAAGGATCTTACAAAGAGGATTTTCTCCTTATAAGTCGAGAGGACTTACAAGGGTCGTTTACCATATGGATATATCCCCAGTCACGGGTGGGACTTTGTTAGGGAAATGTTTATTCGCGCCCGTGGATTGTATACAAGGGTCAGTCCGAGCCGCTTGTAGGGCAATGTCGGAGGTTGTGGAGGATTTGCTTAAGAACAGGTTTAGGTCTCTGTAACTTAAGACTTTCAAATCTTATGAGCCGTGAGGGTCCCATAAGAGAGTTCTCCTTACGAGTCGTGAGGATCTCGTAAGTGTATTTTCTCCTTAGGAATCGTGAGGATCCCTAAGTGTGTTGCTCCTTTGTGAGTCGTAAGGATCTCACGCAGGTGATTTCTCCTTACAAGGTCGAGAGGACCCTATAAGTGTCTCTGAACGAGGTTGCACCTTTTCGGGTTTTCACAAACACTCGCCGGTAGTCCTGCTGTTTTTACTCACGGAGCCCTTTCGGGTTTTCATCCGTGCCCATTTTGCTTGTGGACATACCGTTTTTTTTATTTTATGTATTATATATTTTTTTTTCCTCTTTTTTTTTTATCTCGTCAGCCTAAGGATGCTGCGGTAGTAGTTTAGGGACGTTTCGGTCCGTCGTTAGTTTAAGGACGTTTCGGTCCGTCGCTAGTTTAAGGACGTTTCGGTCCGTTGATAGTTTAAGGACGTTTCGGTCCGTCGCTAGTTTAAGGACGTTTCGGTCCGTTGATAGTTTAAGGACGTTTCGGTCCGTCGCTAGTTTAAGGACGTTTCGGTCCGTCATTAGTTTAAAGACGTTTCGGTCCATCGTTAGTTTAAAGACGTTTCGGTCTGTTGATAGTTTAAGGACGTTTCGGTCCGTTGATAGTTTAAGGACGTTTCGGTCCATTGATAGTTTAAGGACGTTTCGGTCCCTTATTATGGGAGGGTCAGCTACTGCTTGTAAAGTCTGAGCCTAGGAAGATAGCGAGCGGACATAGTCGTCGTCATCTACCGTTGACCCAGGCTGTGGCTCACTAAGCGTAGTATTTCTTCAAGAAGCGGCCATTTATTGGCCTGAAAGGCCTTTCACCGTGCATGTCCACGAGTAGATAGGCTCCACCCTGGTAAACCTGGTCTATGATGTACGGGCCTTCATAGTTTGGCTCGAATTTTCCCCGCTTGGCACGATTGGGGATCATAGGTCTTTTGACTACCAGCACGAGTTCGCCTTGGCGGAATGCCCTTGGCCTGGTCAATCTTTTGTACGAGCGCGTCATCTTTGCTTTGTGGGCTTCTAGATGTTGTTGCGCTATGAGTCGGGTTTCGTCGAGGGCATCAAGCTCCTCAAGTCGAAGGTGAGCATTTTCTTCGTCGGTCAGTTCGTGGTGGACTGCCACTCGTAGAGAGGGTAACTCTATCTCGAGGGGGAGTACTGCTTCCGTCCCAAATACCAACGCGTATGGCGTTGTGTTTGTGGCCGTCTTGAATGTAGTTCGATAAGCCCAAAGGGCTTCTTGCAGCCTCTCGTGCCAGTCTCTCTTATTCCGGGAAACGGTCTTTTTTATGATCTTTGTCAAGGTCTTATTGAAGGCCTCGGCCAGACCGTTGGCTCATGGGTTGTAAACTGAAGAATACCTCCAGTCTATATTGTGCTGCTGCGCGAAGCGGCTAATCTTATGGCTTCTGTAGGCTGGCCCGTTATCGGAGATAATCCGCCGTGGGGTTCCAAACCGATAGATGACGTGCGTCTTGAAGAAATGGAGGATATTCTCCGTCTTCACTTCCCTCAATGGTATTGCTTCTGCCCATTTGGAGAAGTAATCAGTAGTCGCCAGGATAAAACGATGTCCCCGAGATGATGCCGGCTCAATGGGGCCGACTATGTCAGTTCCCCACATTTCGAATGGCCAGCTGGCCACCGTTGGGTGTAGCGGATTCGGATGTTGGTGGATAAAGTCTCCATGAATCTGGCACGAGTGGCATTGCTTCGCATACTCGAGGCAGTCCTGGATCATCGTGGGCCAGTAGTAGCCCATCCGTTTAATTTTTAACTTCATCTTTGGGCCTGCTTGATGAGAGCCGCAAAGCCCGTCGTGGACTTCCTGAACGACTTTTTCTGCTTCGTCAGGTCCCAAGCATCTCAGCCATAGAGAATCAAGCGATCTCTTGTATAGAGTATCGTTGACGAAAGCGAAAGATAGAGCTCGTTTCATGAGCTGATGTCTCGAGGACGCTTCTTTGGGTATGCGGCGGGACTTAAAGTAGTCTATGAAGACTTCCCTCCAGTCCTTGGCCTTCTCATGGTCCTTTATTTGTAGGGTCGTCTGCTCAGTCGCTCTCTTTTCTTTGCATGATTCCGGAGATATTTCTGCCGGGGCGAGCACTCGACGGCTTTGTATCACGATTCTGACATCATCGAGGTTCTCGTCGGCCAGTTCTTTAGCAAGCTTAGCCAATGCGTCTGCTTTGCTATTTTCTGCGCGTGGTATGTTCTCCAAAGTGTAGGAAGGAATTTGGGACAATAGTTGTTGCACCCTTTCGCCGTACTTCACCAGCTCCGGTTTGCACGTTTGGTAGTCACCATTCACTTGACTAACGACCAGCTGAGAATCCCCGTATATGAGGAGGTCTTCAATTCCCATGTCAATGGCAAGCTCGAGACCTGCTATCAGGGCTTCGTATTCAGCTTCATTGTTTGTCCTCGGCTCTGTTAAGGAGAAGGCGAAGCGCATTATCCCTCCTTGTGGAGTCGCAAAGATGAGGCCTATCCCTGACTTGATCATTGGGATACCTTGTTTCTGTTTCTTTATAGAGGACGCTCCATCGAAATAGAGTTCCCATCGGGTGCTTCCACCGCTAATCGCATCAAATGCATGCTCGTCCGGCAAGTCACAATTCAAAGGAGAATCGGCCGGTATCGGGTGCTCAGCGAGGAAATCGGCAATGGCCTGGCCCTTCACTGCCTTGAGAGGTTGATATGTTATCGAGAACTCCATCAAGAGCAGGGCCCATTTAGCGAGTCGTCCCGTCAATATGGCTTTTGACATCAAGTATTTAAGGGGGTCCACCTTTGAGATGAGGCAGACTTCGTGTGCCAACGCATAGTGCCTGAGCTTTGTTATCGCGAAGATCAATGCCAAGCAATGTTTTTCAATGGGGGAGTAATTGCTTTCTGCCCCGAGTAGGACTCGACTTAAGTAGTAAAGTGCTCTCTCTTTCCCCTGATCGTTCTCTTGCGCCCATAGTGCGCCCAAGGAACCTTCGAGGGCGGTTGTATAAAGAATGAGGGGTTTTCCCTTGACCGGCGCGGCCAATACCGGCGGGTTCTGCAAGTACTGCTTGATCTCGTCTAGCGCACCTTGGCATTTTTGATCCCAGACGAATGGGGTTCCCTTCTTCATCAGGTGACTGTGGGGGCGGCATTTGCCTGAAAGATTTGCGATAAATCGCCGGATGTATGCGAGCTTCCCTTGGAGAGACCGCAACTGTTTGAGGGTTCTTGGCGGAGGCATTTCCATGATCGCTTTAATCTTTGACGGATCTATCTCAATACCTCGGTGTCGGATGACGAATCCCAGGAATTTTCCAGAGGAGACTCCAAACGCGCATTTGAGGGGATTCATCTTCAAATTATATTGCCGAAGGCGTTGAAATACAGTCTCTAGATGCTTTAAGTGATCTTCGTATGACATACTCTTTACTACGAGGTCGTCGATATAGCACTCGACGATGTCATGTATGAGGTCGTCGAAGATCTTTGTCATGGCCCTTTGATAGGTAGCGCCAGCATTCTTTAGACCGAAGGGCATAACCCTGTAGCAAAATACACCCAAGGGGGTCCGTAAAGCGGTGTGCTTCTGGTCTTCGGGATGCATTTTTATCTGATTGTATCCTGAAGAACCGTCCATAAAGGAGAAGATCTCGTGAGTAGACGTGTTATCTATCATTAGCTCGGTTACCGGCACCGGGAAATCATCCTTTGGACAGGCTTTGTTGAGATCCCTGAAATCCACGCATATACGCACCGTCCCATTCTTCTTCATCACCGGGACGATATTGGCGATCCAATCGGGATATTGTACTTCTTGGATAAATCCAGAATCGATTAGTTTTTTGACTTCGGCGTTGATGCTCATCTCCAACTCGAGTCGCATCCTCCTCGGCGCCTGCTTGACTGGCTTGATATCTGGGGATATTGCTAATTTATGCACGGCGACCTCCGGATCTAAACCTGGCATCTCGGAGTAGTTCCATGCGAAGCAGTCTTTATGCCGTATAAGCACGTTCTTTAAGGCGGCCACCCTTTCTTCGGAGAGTAGCTCGCTGACAAATGTTGGTCGCGGGTCCTCTGCCGATCCTAACTCAATCTTCCTGAGGTTATCTGCAGTAGTATGTATACCGTCTTCCAGTTCTTTCGGAGCGGGCGGGAATTCTGAGATAACCTCATCATCGCTGTTTTCAAAGCACCGGGGAGGGTTGTCTATCGTAATCGTATAACAGGTGCGAATCCACTCCCGGGGCCGGGGCGGATCCGGCTCCGCTCTTGCGGCCTTGGGTTCGTGCTTTCGGGGCGGTGTGACCCTCCAGCTGTTGGATAAAGCGAATCTGCCCCTTCGGTACTGGTCCTCGACCCAGTTCTTGAAGATGAAGCAGTCTTCGGTAGGATGTCCTATGGCTCGGTGATAAGAGCAATAGCCCGAGCGAGAGGCCTTATTAGCTTGTTTAGGGTGTCTAGACTCTGGAAGCGTGATCATCTGATGTTTTAGGGCGAGCTTGAGTAACCTTTCCGTCTTGTCTCGGGGGAAGGAGTACGCTCGACTCATCTTTTCTATGAAGGACGAATCCGAGCTGTGCAGTACTCGATCTCGTAACCCTTTAATCCTGCGTCGTTGTTGTCGGCTCTTTTTTCCGCTTCTCGACTTATTTCCGTCTCCGCGTCGGGCTTTTCGCATGATGGGTTGACAAGGATGAGCATTCTTGCCTTTCGCAGCCTGTTGAAATAGACGTTGCGTCCTGGCTTTCTCGTAGATGGCCATTTCGTGGTTGGGGTCTTCCCGACCTTTCTGACCCACTTTCCTGATAGGCTTGTCTATTCGTTCTAGAAATGACGGACTTGGCGCCTCAATCGCGTGGTCTGGTTTTGACGAGGGGTTGGCATCTCCTGACAGGACGTCCTCTTCTTCATCAAAGGTATATATAGCGTAGCTGTTTTGAGCCCGTTCTCGTTTTCCGGTTCTCGCGTATCCAAGCCCGAGTGTCTCCATTTTCCCATTAGGCAATTTGCGTTGGGTTCCAGGGACATCCCAAATCTTGTTGTAGAACCGAGCCTGTCGAACAGTTTGCTTTAAGGGTACTCGTTGGCGCTTCAATAGCTTCTTTAATCCATCTGTATAGTATCTGGGCAGACGGATGGGTTGGAGTCTGTCGCATGCAGCATCTGCGCCATGCCAGATCTCTTTCTCTACTTTCGACTCTGAGGATCGATAGAATAGGATCATCTTCTCACCCTTTCGCCTGGGGGGGACGCAAAACGTTTGCAGCTCTTGCACACTGTGAGCTTGAAGCGTGTCGAGGTCCTTGTAGTGTTCTCGCGGTACCACGGTGATTTGCAAGTTATGGTTATCGCCAGGAGGTGCTTGTATTGAAAGCCGATTGGAGAATACGGCATTGACCTCATCTTCCGAATCACTTCCGAAGACCAGTATGGGGGTGGGCGTCCTCCGGTTGTTGCGTTGAGATGGCCCTGTATAAACTATCTCTTCCTCTTCTTCGGTATCGCTTCCGAAAACAGGGATGGTGGCGGCGGCTTTGTTCTCTGAGTTGCGACACCTTTCTGTATCTTCAAAGTCTGGCAAAAAGTATTTCGCATCCTCGTATTTGCGGACTTCGTTCACGGAAAATGGGTTCAGCTCACCCGTTACAGTATATTCGAAACCATCTTTAAAGTACTTCATACACTGATGTTGTGTAGAAGGGACGATGTTGTACTCGTGTAACCAAGGACGGCCGAGCAAGGCATTGTAACAGGTCTTGGCGTCAATGACATGGAATTTGATGTCTGTGACGAGAAGTCCGAAGCGTAATGTTAGTATTACAGATCCGAGAGTCCGTGACGATTGTGAATCGAAACCGGAGATAGTGATTTTGTCATGAGCGAGATGCTGCACACTCATGCAGATTTCCTTCAACACCCGAACATTAAGGAGATTAACGGAGGATCCGTTATCCACCAGGATCTTGCCTATCTTGATGTCATGGCAGTACCCAGAGACATATAGGGGACGGTTATGGTCGCACGTCCCGAGAAGGAGGTCTTCATCACCGAAAGTGACGTCGGCCGTATGCACTTCTTCCAGTTCGTCCTTCATCTTTTCGGTGGCGAGAAAGGCTTGGAATTGCTCAGGTTCTTGTAGTGCCTTAATTAGTGAGTCCCGTGCTTCTTTTGATAATAGGAGGGCGTCGAGAATGCTGAGCTGAGAAGGTAGCTTCCTTAGATGCGCGAGGATGTTATAGTCCACTTTACTCCTCCTAGGAGGGTCTTTGGCAGCCAGTTCTTTCGCGACTTGGTCATCCAAAGTAATATCTTCCGTGACCTTTTCCTTTCCCTTATCTTTTCTGTTCGTAGGCCCAAGATTCTTTTCCGGTAGTGTGCGATTGCGCAGCTGAGTGTTTCCGCAGGCTTCTGATTCCTCATCTTTCCTTAGCGCGGATTCTTCAAAGAGAGGGCCCAGAGTCACTTCTTCGTCAGAGTCGCTCCCAAAGGTGAGGACTCGCGACCCCTCGGCATGAGCCATATAACAGTTGCCAGTAATTCTGTTGGGCCCGTCAACGGCGCTTCTTTGCTCCCGACGGCTCTTGCGTTTCATGCGTTTGAAATGTTGCCGACGAGCAACATATCCTTGCCACCATATCTTAAAGGCGTCGCACTCCTCTGTGGGGTGTGAGACTTTCCGATGATATGCGCAGTAATCGGGGTGCTTCTCCGCCCCATTGTGTGTGTTTCCTTCCGAGGGTGGTAACCTCATTCCCATTGACATGGCTTTGGCGAACCTTTTCCTCGTCTTGAATATCTTCCTGTCCATCTCGGATGCCTTTCGCTCTGGCAGGGGTAGTTCAACTCCTTCGTTCAGTTGCCCGCATTTGGTTCCTCCTGATGCTGCCATCTCACGCTCTCGGTCTGCTTTACTTTTTAGACGAATCTCGTCTAGGAAGGCATTGATCATATCAGTTGTCAGCGTCGCACGCTTTGGTTCGGGTTCCGCCTTCAGCTTCTTAGTGCTAGGAGTTTTCTCATCATTGGTAAACGAGTGGGAGATCATGTTGCAACTTGCCGCATATCCCTCGGATTCATCCGACGAGTTCTCTCCATCATCGTCCTCTTGAAGGATGTGGCTGAGGAACTCTTGCAGTGTGACAGGAGTTCGCGCCTTCTGATTATATTCTTCCAGCGCGTCGATTTGCTTCTGCAAGTTTGTTCGCTCGTCTCCAAGCTTCGCGGGCTTCTTGGATTTCTTCTTCTTTTTCTTCGAAGCTTTTGACGGCTGGGCGTGAGTATTTGGGCCCTTATCAGCAGTCTTCGTAGTTGCGTGGGGCTTCACTGCTCCTTCGATAATTCGAGGTTCAAGAGGGTCCTTCCATTCGATTGCAGGGCACGCGTGAAGGTCTCTCAGCATCCTTTTGGTCTTCATTGATAGCACGACCTCCCATGGAACTTCTTCGATAAAGGAGCAGGTTGCCCCCGGTGTGTCTGCCTTTTTAGGAGTATGTGGTTGTGGCGGGTTCACCTTCCACTTTTCGGACAGTACAAACTTCCCCTGGAGGTATTGATCTTCGATCCATCCTTTGAAGACGAAGCAATCTTCAATCGGATGGCTTACCGTCTGATGGTAAGGGCAATAGTTGGGGTTATTCACCTCGGTGGGTTGTGGCGGTCGCCTTGGATTCGGGAGGTTGATAAGTCTGTTGCGTATTGCCAGCTCAAATAACCGTCTCGTCTTGTCTCGTGGGAACGAGTAGGGACGCTTCATCTTTTCATTATAATACCGGCGTCTTTCTTCCAATTGATCTGCCGATTTCGGGGCGTCGGGCTGCTGTTGGGCATTCGCGACAAAAGTTGCCCTTCCTTTACCCTTGTCATTCCGAGGTTCTGGCTTCGGGGCAGGTGGTCTATGACCCATCTGGTCCATCTGAGCCAACTTGTCGATTAAAGCCTGGAACGTGGTTGGCTTAAAGAACATCATAAACTGGGAGATAGTTGCGTGAGGGTCTAGGGTTCCCACGAACATGCCCACTGCGGGTGCTTCCTCAATGCGTTGCTCGCATCTTGACCACAAATTCCGCCAGCGTATAGCATACTGGACCCAGGTTTCGCCTGGTTTTACCCTGGCGTTAATCAAAGCAGTCATTGGAGTGCGTTCGCTGGCACTTGCAAATCGCTGAGTGAACAACAGCTCCATTTCAGCGAACGTTTTGATAGAATCATTCGGGAGTTCTGAATACCATTCGAACGCTGTTTCTGATAAGATGCCAACGAACTGACGTAGTAACAGTTTATCGTCACCGCCGGTGTTACCGCAGAGGGCCCGGAACTGGGCGACGTGTTGATGAGGATTGCCGGTCCCCTTATACACATGGAATTTCGGTATCGTATAGCCTTGCGGGTACTTGATTTGATCGTACCAGCTTGGATACGGCCGCCCTGTTTTAACGACTTGACCAGCTGCCTCAGTCGCATGATGGTCCCGAATTTGCTGGGCTATGTAGTCGGCTAAGTCAGCTTTAGAGATCGTCTCTTCCTTGGCCGTTGAGAGGGCTGGTGGTGGATTTGACGTTTCTCCTCGGTCATCTTCCAGAACGATTGGGGGATCTTCAATGGGTGGGTCCTGTTGGATCATCATTCCTATCATATCTTGGAAGAGAAGGCCCATGCGCTGTATATTAGCCGCTTGTTCTGCAGCCTCTTTGTCCTTTTTCTCCAATGTCCGGCGAAGGAATTCAGCGTCGGTTTCTTCCTCCCGGCGTGCGTCTGAGGACGCTTCTGGGTTTTCCTTTGGCCCGGTGAGCGCGGCCATAGCATTCATCATTTCTTGGAGCTTTTGTTGCTGCTCCTGGGATTTCGTTACGGATCGGGTTAGCGGTCGGTGGCCTGTAGAAGTGCGGCTCTCCTCCTTTCCAGAGGCCATGTATACGGTGTGGACCATCATGCCCCCAGACTTAGGGTGTCCGGGCTTGTTGCTTTTAGCCGTCGTTGCATGTTGAGGGATCTTCTCGGGCTCCCTCCTTTTATGAGCCATGGAGGTTGAGGGGGCCATCGAGGTGGGCGTCCAAACAGCCTTTTGGGTTTTCGCCTGGTGACCAGCTTTCGGTTGGATCTTCAGCTTTTTATGCTGGCGGGAGAAGTTTGGATCGATGATTGAGTCCCGGGCCCGCCGCCAAACCTTATAGATTTTGGAAGACAGCCGTTGAGGAGATCGGGGCTGTTCTGATTCTATTTCCACAACCTTTTCTGATGGGGGAGGAGACCTCTTCAGCACTGCGGCAGGGGAATTCCTTCGCACCTTATTTAACATTTCGAAGCTGTTCCTAGTTGGAACAGCAGCATTGACTTCTACCACCGGGGCTGGTGGGGTCAATCCAGAGGGGGAGTTGCCCCCAGCCTTCCTTATTCGGCGCCAGTGACGACGTCGAGCGCGTCGAGCAGACGGCGTAGAGTCAGACATAAGAATGGTTTCATCTTACCCCCTGTGTGGGTGGGGGGTCGTTGTTGGTGTTAGCCTGTCAAAGGCCGATGTCCTTTGTGCAACGGGAGCGGGAGCTGAAGCCGTTAATCTGGTAAAGACCGACTTTTTGGCCGGGGAAGCTGCCTTGGCGATTTCGGAGGCATAAGCGGCCGTTTTCTTAGGAGCAGCCTTCTCTGCGATGAATTTGCAGGATTTCTGGCCCAATCTAGAAAAGACTGAGGCGCTGACATCGGACGACTCGGTGAAAGGAGCCGTGGCAGGGGTGAGACGATCAAAGACCGACTTCTTGAGGGCTTCCTTTGTCAGCACTGGCGCCGTGAAGCTGGATGGTGGGAGTATAGTCCCAAAGAACAATCCGGTGGTGGCCTGAGTCACCTGGTCCGCCGGCATTGTGAACAACGAAGCAGCTTGGGGTCCATAGGCTATGCCTCCCGGCGAGGCAAAGCGTTGGTCGCAATTGCAGCTTGAGCAGTTGGAGGATTTCGCGGAAGTAGCAGCCATCGATCCTTTGTTTTCTGCAATAGGCAAGGCGCCAATTCTTAGTATCTTGAAACCCAAGGGCAACTGTTAGCGAACCGCGATTGGTTCGCGAATCACGACACACGAAGTGTGGAGTGGAAAGAGGAAAAGGTCCCACCGGGCGTGCCAGAATCTGTTCCCCTCCGAATGGCGGCCGAGACGTTGGGACGTCCTGCCTGAGATTCGGGGCAGATGCCAATAGGTGCAATCCGTCTGCCTCTCCGAAGATGCCAAGTTGATTTATGGCGCCATGTATCGGAGGTTTAGGCGGATGCGGCCGATGTAGCAGACTTCGTCAGATTCCCCCTCAGGGTGAGGGGTTTTTGATTGTGGGGACGCTCTTCCCTGCAGGCGCAAGCCCCTACAGTTAATTACGCTACCGCGTCGCGGTAACAACTTTCTCCTTCTCCAGATGGTCACTTCATGTCGTGTGTTTTGTTTTATGTTTTCCTGCCCGTGGATCGTTTACGGAGACCGAGTTATGTCGTCGCCCGTAGGGCGTGGACTAGTCCAAATCCGTATCTTCTTAGATTTGGGTTTGGGGGTTTGGTTTGAGGATACACTAGCCATGCTTGAGGCTATGATCAACTCAAACATTTGTTAAGGACACATTAGTCTAGTTTAAGGCTAAGATCAACTTAACAGGATCATTTAGATCCGACAAAGGAGTGTTTGGACCCCAATTGTTCCAATTTCAGGACATAGTAGTCCGTCGTATGTGTGGCCGTCGGGACCCGTCACCTCTCTGACGACGTTGAAGGATTACAACGACGAATGTCAGAGGAGTTCGGAGATGTACCCTCGAGCCAGAGTTAATTAGGGGGATTCATAGTCCAGTCTGCTTGAAGGTTTAAGGACGCGTTAGCCATATTTGAGGCTAAGATCAACTTAAACGGGACCGTTTAGATCCGACAAAAGAGCATATGGAGGCTCTATGGTTCTAGTTTAAGGACATTGCGGTCCGTGGGTAGTTTAAGGACATTGCGGTCCGTGGGTAGTTTAAGGACATTGCGGTCCGTGGGTAGTTTTAAGACATCTCGGTCAAGGTTAAGGACGTCATAGTCCATGGGTTTAAGGACTCCACAGTCCGGTATGTGCTCTGGATGCTTCACACGGGTTCACTGCCGTGCTAGGCGAGGACCAGGCTCCGCTCTGGATGCTTAGCACGGGTTCATTGCCGTGCTAGGCGAGGACCAGGATCCGCTCTGGACGTTTTCCGCGGGGTCAAAGAGTGACGTTATCCACGTTCCACGTAACCAGGAATTTTGTGTTATGCATGGGTTTAAGGACCCCACAGTCCATATCATGAATGGTCTTCGGGACCCGTCACCTCTTTGAGGACATTGAGGGATTACAATGCCAAGTATCAAAGGAGTGAAGAGATGTACCCTAGAACCGGGATGGATTAAATGGTCCTTGGCCCAATTTGGGTCAAGACTGATCAATTATGTTATGAGCCTACCGGCCCAGTTAATCACAAATTGAGGACTTATGGCCAGCTTGGGCTAAGTCCAGTCAGGTCTGGAATATTGACTCTTTATTGGTCCATTGAGGGAGAATGTTTGCCTCTATCCCCTTTAGCCAATTGGGCCAAAGCCTAGTGTTATACACTTCAGAACAATCAGTGTTTGAACACTGGGAATAAGGTTGTTGAGTTAGTGTTCAACACTAAGAGATAATTGGTGTTAAACACCAGCAATAAGGCTTTTTCAAATTAGTGTTAAACACTAAAACGGATCAGTGTTGAATCCTGCCAATAAGGCTTTTTAATCAGCATTGAATGCTAAGGCTCGACAGTATTTTAACATTGGGCTTGAGAGTTTTAATTTTAGTGTTAAACACTAAGGCAAGAAGGGTCACGTGGCAGCACGTGAGGGCGCCCTCCATTCATTTGTTCCGCTGAAATTATCATTTCCTTCATAGCATCACGTGCCGTCACGTGATGGGCATTCAAATGCCTTTGTGTTAAGGCTTCTGCTGAGGGTCACGTGGGTCACGTGGGGTGCTGCCTCAAAGGGGCTTTCTGTAGGGGTTTTGGGGGGTCACGTGGTAGCACGTGACCCTGCCTCTATGTAGTTTCTAGAGGATCTGTTGATCTTTCTTTTCAGGAATTAAATTCCTCTGGCTTTAATTTTCAAAGGAATTAAATTCCTACTTCCCTTTCGATCCTTGAACCTTCTGTAGGAATTAGATTCCTCGTTTATGTGAAGAATTGAATAGGGTTAAACCCTAATAAAAAAACTTTTTAAGGAATCAAACTTCCGTTTCCCGTCAGATTATGATTAAGGGACTTAAATTCCCATTGTTTCAACAGAACTAAATTCTTAATTAGGGTTAAACCCTGCTCCTTTTTATTTTGAAGGAATTAAATTCCCATAACACAGGGTCAAGCCCTACTTTTATCTTAGAGGAATTAAATTCCTATAGTTCTGTGAGAATTAAATTCTCATGCTTGCATTCTTTCTCTATGTTTTGGGTCTGCATGGCAGGATCTCAACCCATTGAGAATTAAATTCTCAACCTTAAGGGGAGATGTGCACTTTGCAGATCCTCTATCAAAGAGAGAAGAAATTTGCTCTTCTGTTTTATATATTAGAGTTAAACTCTATAGAGAATTAAATTCTCTTTCTTTCGAAAGGCTTCCTCTTTCTTACCTAGGGTTTTTTGCAGAAGATCCGAGTCTTTTCAAAGTATCAAAGCTCTCCTCCTTTTTTCTTTTCTCTTCTCTGCGCATGTATCTCTTTTTTGTGTCTCTTGGCCCCTATTTATAGGAGAAGCAGCTGAATCAGTTAGTTTTGTGACGAATCTTCATTGAGAGATTTGATTTGCATCCTTCATTCGTTCTGGACCTTTGGATTATTAGGTGAATTTTATCCACCGTTGGATTTCAAATCCAGAGATTCTCCCTTGTTATTTTGGTTAGATTTAAGGGGGAAATCTTTCCAAACCCGAGATTTTCCATAAATAAATGACCTCTGAATCTTTAATTTGATTGGATGCATATAGTTGCGTTCCTTTGGAAAGATTTGCATTTCTCTCAGAATTTAATTCTGTTGAAAAAAGGGCTTTGAAAGCCGGTCACGTGTGACCACGTGACCCATGGTCACGTGTGAGCACGTGACCCCCTTTGGAATGAGCATTTTCCTTTCTTTTGCGCTGTCTTCTGATCGTTGCTTAAACGTCACGTGCTACCACGTGACCCCTGGTCACGTGTGAGCACGTGACCCTTGTTTGAACTTTCTTTCTTTGGTTGTACTGAAGAATGCGTTTGCTGCCTTAAACGTCACGTGCCAACACGTGACCCTGGTCACGTGGGATCACGTGACTTCTTCTGAAGCCTTTTCCTTAACTTGGTCAGTTAACCGACGTGCCTTTGACGCTTGCATTTAAACGTCACGTGTCGCCACGTGACCCTGATCACGTGGGAGCACGTGACTCTCCTTGAAGCTTTTCTTTTTCCTCTTCGTATTCAGGGAATTGAACTTGCCTTAATGACGTTTTTAGGTGTCACGTGCCAACACGTGACCGCCAGTCACGTGTAAGCACGTGACCCTTTTCTGAAGCTTTCCATAGAAGTTTTCCTGATTTTAAATCAGGAAACAAGGGGAAAAATTGGGTATTTATATCCGGTCGAACTTTTCAACATATTCAAAAATTATCCGGAAAAACACAGTAAACAAAGTTAAATAATCCGATCGAATCACCGAGTCCCCAATATAACCCCAGAACACTCAACTCTTGAGTCATAATAAAAATACCCATAAAATATAAATCACAGAAATATGAATTACGGTGCAAAAAATATTGCCTAATTCCTCTGTATGGCCGCGGAACCGTGGCCCAAGCAGCCTATTGCCGCGGTTCCGCGGTGGAATGTACGAATTAGGGGTTCGTTTTTCACCACAATTCTTATATTTTCCTGCTGAATTTTTCAGGTATTTTTAATTCATAAAAATCCACAATTTTCAAAAATGTACAGAGAGGGGTCATGGATTAGGGTTTCGGGTTCGATCGGGTTTCTAACTCCGTCTACGCATCGCCTAAGGCTCTAGCTAGGCTCTGATACCACTGTAGGGTTCCTAGGCATTCTAAGGAGGTCTCACAAGGCATCAACCATGCCAATTTCAAAAATTTCCGGTGCCGAGAAACCCTAATGCGATCGTTGACTAGAGAATAGGAGAAACATGCAACTAGTTAACAACATAACTAAGAGTGAACCGAAAATAAAACCTTTGTAGATCCGGTCCTCCACCTCCATAGCTCCGTGATGATGTCCCCTCGCTGCGATCATCGGATCCCGGACTCTAGCGTTGGCTTCATCGGAGAAATGGGCGGGCTAGATCGTCGACTTCGATGCCGAAGATGATCTACGTCGAGGCAACACAAGATCAAGCTCCAACTTCACCAAGTCATGAAACTTGTGAAGAAAACACCCTATACTACTTGGCAAGTGGTAGAGGATGAAGAAATAGGAAGTGGGTTCACTTTAGAATTGGATTTCTCACTCTTTTTCTCAAATCACCATTGAAGCTAGCAAGCTTCTTTCTTCTTTTTGAAGAAGAAGAAGAAGAAAAGAATATGATAAGAATTATTGGAAAATAGAAAATAATTCATTCTTATCATATTAGCAACCATGGTTAAGTTTAGAGAATAAACTAGGGTTAGGTGAATGGTTAGGTTTAGGAAAGAGACAAAGTGGTCAAAGCTTCATGAAGCTTCAAGGTTAAAACAAAAGATGCCACCATTTTGTTTCTTGCCCTAAATTAAATAAATTAAATAAATAATTAAGAAAATATAACCCTAACCATTAAAATAACCATGGTTTAATCATACACACCCAAGTTTACATGTATCATAAAATATGATACAAACTAGTGCACAAAACTATATCATATACAATGTGCACATTCAAGTGAGAAAATAATCTTAATTGAACCAATACTAGTTAATGTAAAGTAATATATCAAATATATAATTATACATTAAATCATTAAATCAACACTTGATTCAATGATCCGGTCATATCGCATATAACCGACTAATATCATGTATATCAATGTATCGAATCAACACTTGATTCAGTAACCCGGATATATCACATATAACCGTCCCATGATACAAATCGCGAGAATAGAATACAGTATCACATACTGGTATTATTCTCGGTCCCGCACATATCTCATATGCGCTCCTATTTCGTTTCGCTTGAGCCAGGAAACCTCTGTGTAGGACTCTAAAGACTCGTCAATACGCCGGCAGCAGGTGATGATCATATCAAACACCCATAAGCCGCAAGCGGTCTGCTAAACGTAACGGCCACCCGGGTATTGAGCGATCAGAAGATCGACGAGCAAGCCCGCTCACACTCCTGTGAATCCAACCAGTAACACTTACCGTACAGTCCGGTCTGATCGTCTGATATGTCGCATATCTCGCCTAGGGGTGGTAAACGTCAGACCCCAATAACTCGATAAATCGTGTCGATGTGAGGTCTATAACAGTTCGAGAAACTACTGGTAACGCTTACCAGTAAATCTCAGCAACCCTGGCCAGGGATTTCCGGTTATAGCCAATTGAACACCGCGCAACATCAACTCCCTATACCGGGAGAGACGAATCCCCTCCTATCGCTCATTGCCTCCATGTGATTCGGGACTGTACCCAAAAGCCACCGTTTTGCACGCCCTCTTGGATGTGGTAAGGTGGAAATTAAAGCACAGTGGGAATCACACAAGACTCTATGACGATCTCGGGTCTACAGACTAACCTGTACCAGTGTCACCAGAGAACTGCCATCTGACGTAAGGTATAATACCATCTGGGAGTTCTCGGCGAGTCCGTCCAGTGTACCCAGTCTCCACTGAGCACCCGTATACCATCTCTGATGTCAAACACCAATGGATATGGGATCATCCATCGCCCATCTGTATGGGTCGAGAAGGTATACGCTAGTCTACTCTGGTATATCGATGCCCCGTCTCGATACACCCACGACTAGGGACCTTGAAGGATGTACTTATAGACTACCATGTCCCCACTAGTATGATCCGCATCATAGTCCAGGTAGTCAAGTACACATCCTAAGGGCTTTACCAACATGTAACAGGGAGACAATCAGTATACACGTTAAGGTAAAGAGCAACCGGATAGCATACTATCATGTCGAGCAAGAAAGTCCTCCCTATATATGTCCAAGCATCCACTACAATATACATCCTATGTACAGTAATGGCCTCTAGGGCATACATATAACTAACAGTCAGTTCTCCGGTGACACTGGTACAGGGTAGTCTGTAGACCCGAGATCGTCATAGAGTCTTGTGTGATTCCCACTGTGCTTTGATTTCCATCTTACCACGTCCAAGAGGACGTGCAAAACGGTGGCTTTTGGGTACAGTCCCGAATCACATGGAGGCAATGAGCGATAGGAGGGGATTCGTCTCTCCTGGTATAGGGAGTTGATGTTGTGCTGTGTTCGATTGGCTATAACTGGAAGTCCCTGGCCAGGGCTGATATAGAGATTTACTGGTAAGTGTTACCAGTAGTTTCTCGACCAGTTATGAGCCACACATCGACACGACTTATCTGTTACTAGGGTCTGACGTATACCACCCCTAGACTTGATATACGACATATAAGACGAAGAGACCGGACTGTACGGGAGTGTTACTGATTGGATTCACATGAGAACGCACAGGCTAGCTTGTTGATCTTCTGATCGCTCAATACCTGGGTGGCTGTTACGTTTAACTGATCGCTTGCAGCTTGTGGGTGTTTTATATGATCATCACCTGCTGCCGGCGTATTGACGATTCTTTAGAGTCTTACACAGAGGTTTCTTGGCTCAGGCAAAACGGAGTAGAGGCACATATGGGATATGCGCAGGACCGAGGATAATGCGATATGAGATACCATATTATATTCTCGCGATATTTAGATATGAACCGGCTCATCGGATCAAGTGTTGATTCGATGAATCGGTACATGATATATTAGTCGGTTATATTCGATATAGCCGGATTGTCGGATCAAGTGTTGATTCGATGATTTAATGTAAAATAATATATATGATATATTGTATTACATTATCTAATATTGGCTCACTTTATTATTTCATTTTCTCACCGGATAATACATTGATATATATGCGATATATGTTAATTGTATTATTTTCTTTTGTTGCAAATATATAATATATATGTGATATATATTATTGTGACATGATATGATTAATAATGAAACATGTTTAGTGATGATTAAATGAGGTTAGGGTTTGATTAGGGTTAGATGCTTCATGCACCTTCTAGAAGTTATTCTTTTGTCATGAAGAAGATATTATGATAGATATTTTCTTATGACTCATATCTTAACCCAACCAAACCCAAGCCTTAGTTAACTCTCTACAAGGGTTATCCTAGTCATCATTAACCATGGTTGCGTTATTATTGATATACTCTTTTCATTATTCATGACAAAAGGAATTATCACATTATTCATCATCTTCTTCTCTCTTGAGTTTTGAGAAAGCTTGCTAGATTTTCCTTTTGTGATGAATTCTTGTGAGAATATGATATAAAAAGATAGCATAAATACTACTCCATCATCCTCATCTAATCTAGCCCATTAGATTAGGGTGTTCACCTCTTGAGAGTGAGAGAGCTTGAGTTATTGCAACTTCGACCTAGATCATCGGAGAAACGGAACACTACAAGCTAGCATGGATCGTTCGAGTCGTGGAGCCTCTCTTGAGTCCGGGAGATCGTGGATCGCGGCGAAGGGACTTCTAATCGGAGCTTGTGAAGCGAAGGAGCGGACTACAAAGGTTGTAATCCCTCACACTTAGTAATAAAGTTGTTATCTTGCATGTTTAACCCTAATATTCTAGCAAAGATCCCGGCTTTGGGTTGTTCGGCACGTCTAAAATTTTATCTGGGCATGTTTGATGCCTTATGAACCTTCACAAGAGTGCCTAGGAACCCTACAGATTTAATCTTATGAGAAACAGGCATTCACATGTTTTGCACGCGGGCGATCACATATCTAACACGTGAGACGCTATCTTAGGATTTAATCCAATCAGAAACAAGTGCCCACGTGCTTTGCACGCGGACGCTCACATGTCTAAAACGTGAGACGCTGCCTTAGGATTTAATCTTATTAGAGATAAGCGTTCATGTGTTTTGCACACGGGCCCTCTCGTGTCTAACACGTGAGGCACTGCCCTATTTTTTTATGAGGGAACAAATGCCCCTACCGTTGTTCTCACATGCCTTGCACGTGGGTGCAATGGTGTCCAGCCTTTAAGCCGTTTGATTCGCATCAGGATATGGAGAATCTAAACCAACCACATCTTTCTATAAATAGGACATTAAACCGTAGGCGAGCCTTCGTTTTTTCTTTTTCTTTGAGAATTTTATTCTCCATTAGAGCTTAGCTCTGCCGTGAAGATTAGTTCTTCATTTTTCCTTCATAAATCTGCATTGCAGACTCACTCTGCCCAATTTTTGGTAAGAGTTTTTTTCAACAGAGCTTAGCTCTTACATTTGGAACATCCTTCTTCAGGAATTTCGGAGTTCAACTCCATTTTGATCATAGAGCTTGGCTCTAGCACATTCCATTTGGGGATTTCTTAAAGTTTTGACTTCATTTGTTGTCATAGAACTTGGTTCTGATTTCGATTTTAGATCATGTCCCTTTTAGGGATCTTTTGAAGTTTTGGCTTTATTTGTTATCATAGAACTTAGTTCTGATTTCAATTTTAGATCATATCCTCTTTGGGGATTTATTTATTTATTTTATTTCAATAGAGCTTTGCTATGATAATATTTAATATCAAATTCCCTGTTTTGGGGATTTTTAGGACTTAATTCCACTTTATTCTGTAGAGCTTGGCTCTGATCTCGATCATTTTTCCCCTTTAAGGGAATTTTGGCATTTTATACCATTTTATAATATTAAACGGAGCTCAACTCTGAAAAATCTTATTATTAAAATCTATCTTAGAGAATATTTTTAGATTTCTCTAGTGGAAATATGTTCCAATCATTAATGAGCCGCCATTTTGATTATGTAGGGTCCACTAACTTTTGGACTTAGTAATTCTAGCACATTTATCTAATTTTCCATCTGGATTCTTTTCAGATACCATGACTTCGATTCCCTATTTTCCTTATACTCGATCAGAGAGTAATTTGTTGATCCGCCTACTGATCGTGAAGTCCTCGTCTTGATTCGGGACCACGACCCGAAACAGAAATCTCTTCATTTATGGGGGACATTCTACAACCACATTATCCGGGGATGCCGCTGCTTTACCTATAAGGCACCGTCAGAGCTAATCCTTCCAATTCGGTACACGAACTTTCCGTAGACTGCTTATGCGGTGGAAGAAATTAATTGGATTGCGAATGGCCGTCCTCAACCGTCTATGGCATCAATACCGGTCCAACCACCAATGGCCATAGATATTTTAGGGCGTCAGATATGCCAAGAAGAGGCATGGCCATTGGAGCAGGTTTATACCATAGGGGTGACCCCACAACATCCGACAGGTTATCTCGCTTGGGCTCGTTATGTCTTATCCGCCGAAAAGTCATCACCGTTGAAGACTGGATTGTATCCGGCAATGTACACATCCCTATTTTATTATCATACTCCTCACGTATGGTGGGTCAAGTCATTCTTGTAATAATGGAACATCCTAACCTATACTTTTCTACTATCAAACCGAGAAGTATCGGTCTCTTTGGAAGAGTTTCGAGAAATTTCTGAATTACCTATCAGAGAGGAGTATTACGAGAAGATACTTCCTCTTGATGAATACATTTTTGCAACATAATCGGTTGTTAGTGGCCTAATGGCTGAGAACACCATTCGACATAAATTCCCGGGCATCATCAAGGCGTTGAATATCTATGAATGCTTATATTTAGAATCAAAAGGACATGGGGTCAGCTTCGTAGATTTCATCGCCCGTTTTCTTAGCGCGGAGGTGTTGTCCAGGAAGTGTAACGACTCTGAAATCCCAGTACAAATATAACTTGTTCAAATGTATAGAATGGGTATTTTAGCCCGACTAAGAGTTATAAGTTAATTTTGTTCAATAAAAGCAAGAAACAACTTGTAGCTCACTAGTTAAGTCTCTACACTGATATGCCATATCGTGCGTGTTCGAATCCCAACAGTCCTAATTATTTTTAATATTTTTTCTTTTTAATTTTTCGGAAGCCCAAGAGTTGCACATGCAATACACGGATAAATGGAGAGTTAAGACAGATTAAAACCTATGGCACGAGTCTCGAGACACGTGGCGTAGATCCGACAGCCAGAATCAAGTCCAAAACCGTTACCGGCTGTTCGATCAGTCCAAATTGCTTCCATTCTTTGCCTGTGTATCCTTTTGACTCCTCTTTACTCTATTTTATTGTTTGTTTTCTCTGATTTCAACCAGAGACCTTTCGATTCCTCCATTAACACTATTAAACCTATTTTTAATTCATTTTTATTTCAACCTCTCTCATTTTCCCCTATAAATACCATCACATCCCCTAGCTCTCCCCTATACTGAAAATTTATCAAAAAATCTTTAAATTTCTAAGTTCAAGAAAGGGGATAGGACTAGTTAAGAGGAATTAACAATCCAAGTCCGTTCCGTTGAAGACCGGAGCCATTCCCGATGATACCACGATACCACGAAGACCCCCCTCTCTCTATACTCTCTTCTCAACGCTACATAAACCGTAAGTCCCTTCCTCTATGTCACGCCCCGCTTCCAAGTAAATGGAAACGGTAACGTGGCAGGACACAACGTATTTACTAAGAAATAAATATGTTAAGCGTAATTAAGCATTATATATATATATATATATATATATATATATATAATGCATAAGAATAAAAAAAGTAATAAAATAAACAACAACTTTTATTTACATCCATCTTTACATACAATTGTTTTGAAAAGGAAAGATACAATGAAATAAACAGTGCCTAAATAGTGGCATACAAACTGAAAGTAAGTACAAGAAGAGCTAGTAGTCCGGCTGAGTGGTGAGCTGGTCCAAGTCCTCTTGGTTAGGCTCGATCTCCTGAGAGTCTGGTCTTCCCGACGAACATTCCAAAGAAAGAAATAAAAAGGAATGTCGTCAGCGAACTAGCGCTCGGTAAGTCCCAAAAGAAGAAATGAAATATAGCAAGTAATGAGAAATGAACTAGTAAGTTGTACAGGTATATGATTGTTATTCTAACGTGGTTATTTGTAGCTTGATACAGAAGGTATTCGTATATACAAGAGGAGTCCATCTTACCCTATGGACTATGGTAACATGAAGTACAAGGCCCCGTCATAACCCACGGGACAACGGAACGAGAATTCATGTAGGTGTCTTTTAAGTGACCTCTCGTTCCACGTTATACGTTCCGTACCAATCTACCCTTTTATCCCCACGTAATGTATTGTATAGGGTATGTTTACAAGTCTTGCCGACACCATGGATACAAAATATTCAAGTAGTCAGGTTCAGGATATAATCATGTATTCAAGTAGTCATGTCAACTTATAACCATAGTTCGGTCAAGTATACATGTTTGATATTGATGTTCGAATTCAAGTATTCATGTTCATGATCAAGTATTCATGCTTGATTTTAGATTCGGTATTTGAATTGGACTCTGACTGAGTCAGAAACTTGTAAACTGATTTAGATCTTGAATTAGGTTCAGGAGTCATCGGTAACGGCTGCATATGGAGGGTGGGATTTGTGTCTTTTTCCATGACAATTACCATTGATAACTCCATTAAGTTTTCTACCTTAAATTGGCAAGCACTCACTTTCTCCGGCTCCCTGGGGCTCAAGAGAATTGATCCCGCTTAAACCTATATTTACTAAAGTCCTTAAATTATTGTTTTGTATAACTCGAGGGGATTTTATGAAAAATATTATAATATAGTTAAAAATAAATCTCGATGGGTGTTTTTTATTATTTAGAGTTTTCATGAGCATGGGTTTTAAGGATTTGAGGTATTTTAGTGATAAATACTTAGCTTTGGAAAGTTCATGGTATTTTATTGAATAACTTGTCTTTTTGGTAACTTGATCGTATTTTATTATCATTTGTTAATCTTTCATGTTTTAGAAAAATGTAAGTTTATTATATTTTGAAAATATGGTTTTATAATTTTATATAATTATTAAAAATTAATTTTTATTTAGAAATTTCGATTTTCTTAAAAACCGCATTTAAATCTTTTCGAGATCGAATGCTCCATAAGAAGGTTTGCATCTCGCTCTACTACCCTAAAGATGTGTGATAATCCACACCATACATTAGCGCGTCCCTTAACGAGAATTGTAGAGGTATAATCGCAAAGAAAAGAAAATACCGTTTTAAAAGAAAACCGGATTTTATAGTAGGAGGATTTTAATGTAATATTTTCTTCGTAACAAAAGTTCATACAAAAAAGTATCGTGCTATATAACATGAGTGTACGTGTGGGGTAGGTCGTTATCCCGTGAAGTTTTTCATAAAAGCATAGTTTTAACAAAACTAAAAGAGATGATATTAAAGTTCATGTTATTTAAATGTAAAAGTTCAAATATGGCCGTTTTACATGAGATTCTAGGTTAAATCTTCATTCTAAATATTAGTATTAAAATTAAAAGTGGAGGGAAAATTGGTTTGGCGAAATCATAAAGGAAGATGAGTTATAGGATGAAAAATGATATCGGTATTAACTCCATTTTTACTGATTTTTATAAAAAGATAAATTCATTGAAGAGAAGGGGAGTTTGGTACGGTTTAGGAAGTTCAAATAGCGGGTTAGGAAAAAGGAAGGAAGTCTTGTGGTGTCGTGGGAGCTCCGGATGTTGTTTCGATTTTCGCCGGAAGTTGCTTGCTCGCTGTTTCCCCAATTAGAGCAAAGCTCTGTTCAAATTCCGAGATTTAAAATTGAAGCAACGCTTCAGATCCAGCGCTAGGCGCACTGCGCGCCACGTGTCAAACACAGGTGCGCTAGCGCAGGCTGCGCGCCACGTGTCAAACACAGGTGCGCTAGCGCAGGCTGCGCTGCGCTCTGAGCAGCGCACCACATGTCAAACACAGGTGTGCTAGCGCAAGAAAAGCACGGGTGCGCCAGCGCTGGAATTATAAAATTCCCCACCGTTAGATCAAAAGATCTAATAATCATAATAAATCATTAATTAATCAGAATTAAAAATTCTGTTTTGGAAAGATTTTCTTAATCTTGTTAAAAACAAGAAGATTGCCTTCTGTAAAACAGAAGCCATATGATCATATGATGTCCCCAAATCAATCAGAGAAACCCCCCTACAAACTTTGACTGATTCAACAAATCAATCAGAGAAAAATCTCTTTAACTGATTCAACAAATCAACTTGCCCTATATAAAGGCCCCAAGACTTCAAGTCTGATATAGAGAAACCCCCCTACAAACTTTGAGAAGACTCAAAAGAAAGAGAGCAAGCTCTTGAAAGAAGATCATTTCTTCAAGGTAAAAAGAATGATTCTTGAACAAAGAGATGAAATCATCTCATTAAAACAGAAGAATTATCTTCTTAAAAGATCATAGATCTACAAAAGACCAAGGTCTTTTATAAAAAGAGATCAAAAGATCTCATCATAAAAACAAAAGAAGTATTTACTTCATTCACAGATCATTGATCTACAAAGGCAAAACCCTTTCAAAAATAAGAACTGTTGTTCTTGAATCTTAAGGCAAAGCCTCCTTTAAAAAGAACATAAATTTGTTCTCAAATCATAAATTTGATCAAATGCACTTTGCGCTATTGAAAAATGCCTTGCACTCTTGAACTGCGCTTCTGCACTCCTTGGACCGGCGCTCAGCGCCAAAACGTGCCACGTGTCAACCACGTATGCAACTTGTGCTTTGCCCTTCTGAAACAGCGCACTGCGCTCATGGGCTGGCGCTCAGCACCAAGCGCGCCACGTGTCACTCACTTGTGCGCCACTAAACTAGCGCAACGCGCTCATAAATTGAAAGCGCAATGCGCTCATAAACTGGAGCAATGCGCCCATCATCTGGCGCTTAGCATCAAGCGGGACACGTGTCCTTTTCGTGTGCACTACTTGGCAGAAGCGCAATGCGCTCTTTAATTGGCGCAAAGTGCCTGACGCGCCACGTGGCACGCTGTTAGAATACACATTGTTCTGATGAATGCTATGCATTCAATATAAGACAAAAAAATGTCAGGATCTAATGCTCAGCATTATTAAAAGAGCCAAGCCCAAATAAAGGCTCAACAGCCCAGAACAATAAAATGTTAAACATTTTAATTTTATTGGACTTAGCCCAATATTGGCCATAAGTCCTCAACTTATATTGAACTGAGCCCATTTGCTCACGAATATTTAACAGATCTTAGTCCCAAATTGGACTACAGATCTTTCAACCGACTCACACCGGTTCGACGGTACATCTCTTTACTCCTCTGATATTTGTCGTTGTAATCCTTCAACGTCTTCAAAGAAGTGACGGGTCCCGACGACCATACATCTTATAGACTATGACGTCTTTAAACTGGACTGTGGGGTCCTTAAACTCACAGACTATGATGTCCTTAACCTTAGACTGTGGGGTCCCTTTAAACTCATGGACTACGATGTCCTTAACCTGGACTGTGGGGTCCTTAAGCCCATGGACTATGATGTCCTTAACCTCGGACTGTGGGGTCCCTTTAAACCCACGGATTATGATGTCCGGACCACCATGTCCTTAAACTGGTAATCGACCGCAATGTCCCTAAACTAAATAATAGAGTTCAAATGCTCTTTTGTCGGATCTAAATGATCCTGTTAAGTTGATCTTAGTCTAAAAGTAGACTAACGTGTCCTTAACAAACGTTGAGTCAATCTTAGTCTAAAATTAGACTAATGTATCCTTAACAAACGTTTAAGTTGATCTTAGCCTCAAGTGAGACTAACGTATCCTTACAAACCAAAACCCAAATCTAAGAAAATACGTATTTGGACTAATCCACGCCCTACGGGAGACAATATAAATTAGTCTCCGTATACAATCCACGGGCAACCAAAAACAAAACAAACACCCACGACACGAAGTGACCATCGGGAGAAGGAGAAAGTTGTTACCGTGATGCGGTAGCGTAATTAACTGCAGGGGCTTGCGCCTGCAGGGAAGAGCGTCCCCACAATCAAAAACCCCGCAAACGAGGGGGAATCTGACGAATTCTTCTACATCAGCTGCATCCGTTTAAAACTTCGATAAACGGTGCCATAAATCAACTTGGCATCTTCGGAGAGGTGGACGGATAGCACCAATTAGCATCTGCCCCGAAATTCAGAGCAAGACGGACCTACGCGGTCGCGTCTCCCTGTATTCGGAGGGGAACAGATTCTGGCACACCCGGTGGTACCTTTTCCTCTTTCCGCTCCACACTTCGTGTGTCGTGTTCGCGAACGAATCGCGGTTTGATATGGTTGCCCTTGGGTTCGAGGTACTAAGATTTGGTGTCTTGCTGGGTGCAGAAAACAATGGCATCTACTTGCATGAAGTGTTCCAGCTGCAATTGTAACTCGCGTTCCGCCTCATCTAGAGGCATAGCTTACATGCCCCATGCAGCGTACCTGTTCACAATGCCGATGAGCAGGTGATGCAGGCTACCACCGGTTTGTTCTTCGGGACCATGCTCCCACCAGTGAACATTAATATCCCGCTGCCCCAGGAAGCGCAAAAGAAGTCGGTCTTTGATCGGCTCACTACTACCACGGCCGCTTTCAACGGGTCGTCCGATGTCAAGCCAGCAGCATCAGTCTTCGGAAGGCTGAGCCTGAACTCCAATGGGCCTGCCAAGAAGCCCATGATACATGAAGTGGCCATCCCAAAGCGGATAGCCATTCCTGCTCTCAAGGTCACTAAATAAGCTTCTCCCGTCAAGGGATCGGTCTTTACGAGGCTGGCCACTCCGGCTCCCGTTCCTGCTCAGGGGTCTGTTTTTGACAGATTGGATACTGCTGGTGAGCGGACGTCAGTCTTCAAGAAGCTGGTACCAGCAACGCTTCACCAGAACAGGGGGCACGACAATGCCATCCTTATAGCTGAACCAACACTATTTGCACGACATGCTCGCCGTCGTCACTGGCGCCGAGTGCAAAAGGCTGGGGGCAGCTCCCCATCTGGACTAACTCCACCATCCCCAACAGTGGAAGTCAATGCTGCTGTTCCAACCGGGAACAGCTTTGAATTGCTGAACAATGTGCGCAGGAACTCTCCTACCGCCGTACTAAAAAGATCTCCTCCTCCCGTGGAGAATGTTATAGAAACAAAGCCGGAGCAACCCCCTCAGCGGCTTTCCTCCAAAATTTACAAAGTTCGGCGACAGGTTCAGGACTCAGTAATTGATCAGGATTGCCTTTGCCGACAAAAGAAAGTGAAGGTTCAACAGGAAGAGAACCGTCCTGTCAAGCCACAGAGGACGACAACCACCTGGGTGCCCGCTGCAACGACCCCCTCAACGTCAACCACTCAAAAGAGAAGGAGGCCAGAGAAAGCCCCTATGACTACGACAGACCACAAAGACGCTGAGCCCAAACACCCCAAGTCTGGGGGTATAACCGTGCATACTGTTTATATAGCTTCCGGAAAAGAGGAAAGCCGCGCTTCTATAGGTCACCGACCGCTCGCCCGATCCATGAAAAAAGCCCAGGAGCAGCAACAGAAGCTTCAGGAAATGCTGACGCAAATGGCCGCACTTATAGGACCAAAAGCAAGTTCAGAGATGTCCTCAGAACAGCGTCATGAGGAGGAAACTGATGTAGAAATCCTTCGGAGAATGCTTGAAAAGAAGGACAAGGAGGCAGCGGAACAAGCAGCCAACATAAAACGAATGGCGCTTCTCTTCCAAGATATGGTCGGGATGATGTTACAGCCAGAACCTCCAGCTGAAGACCCTCCTATCATCATTGAAGACGACAGAAGGGAGACATCGAACCCTCCTCCGGCTCTTTCAGCAGCAAAGAGGAAACCGTTTCCAAAGCCGCTCTGGATGACTATATTGCTCAGCAAATACGAGCTCACCAGGCGAATGAAGCGGTGGCCAAGTCGTTAAAACTGGACGACCATATCCAGGCTGGTATGATCAAATAAGTTACCTGCCGGGATATATGATCCCCAAATTCCATGTGTACAAGGGGACAAGCAATCCCTATCAACATGTCGCTCAGTTCATGGCTCTTTGCGGCAACACCGGGGGCGATGATAAACTTTTGCTTCGTCAGTTCGTCGGCAGCTTGTCGGAGACGGCATTCGAGTGGTACTCTGAACTTCCAAACGACTCCGTCAAGACTTTCGCAGAAATGGAGCTATTATTCACCCAGCGTTTCGCGAGTGCTAGTTAACGCACCCCAATAACGGCATTGATCAATGCCAGGGTGAAGCCTGGAGAAACATGGGTTCAATATGCTATACGGTGGCGAAATCTATGGTCAAAATGTGAACAACGCATCGAAGAAGCACCGGCGGTGGGTATGTTCGTGGGCACTCTTGATCCGCAGGCGACCATCTCGCGGTTCATGATGTTCTTCAAGCCAACTACTTTCCAGGCCTTGATTGACAAGCTGTCCCAAATGGATCAGATGGGTCATAGACCATCTCCTCCAAAGACAGACTCTCAAAATGAAAAGGGAAAAGGGAAAGCAACTTTAGTCGCCAATACTCAACAATAGCCGAGCAACTTAAAACCGGTTGTTCGCCAAAACAACGTGTGTCCACGCCCGTCCCTTGAAGAGAGACTAGGACGTCCTTACTCGTTTCTCCAGGATAAAACGAGGAGACTGTTCGAGCTGGAAGTACGCAAAAGACTCATCGATCTGCCAGATCCAAAACGTCCGTTGCAGCCAGGTGATGTCAACGATCACAATTACTGCCCCTACCACCGAGTATTGGGCCATCCGATCGAAGACTGCTACGTCTTCAAAAGTTGGGTTGAAGGGCAAGTTCGCGCTGTCCGAAAACTGGAAGGTAAATCCGCCACAACCACATGCTCCGAAAAAGATGGACATGCCGGGGGCATCGTGTTCATTCATAAAGGAAGCTCCATGGGAAGTTCTTCTTTCGGCAAAAACTAAAAGAATGTTGAAAGATCTTCAAACATTCCGGCGATCAGGTGGAAAAGCCCGCAAGAGCCGGAGATCACTGACGGGATGTTGAAACCACGCCCAACATCGGGAATTAATAGCAATGGGCAAAACACCTAGGCACAGCCATCACAGTCTTCGAAGAAAAAGAAGAAGATCAAAAAGCCCGCGCAGTCTAACGACAAGCACACGGATATGCAAAAGCATATTGACACGCTGCAAGAATACAACCAGAGGGCACGAACCCTGGTCACACTCCAAGAATTTCTCAACAATATCCTTAAGAACGGAGATAACGACAATAACGACAGGGATGACTTGTCAAAAGAATCTGAGGACTATGTGGCAAGTTGCCACATGATCTCTCATTCGGCATTAACTAATGAAGAAACGCATTCGGCGATAGAAAACAGCATAAAAGAGCCGGGGGCAGGATCGAAGCCAAAACCCTTGGAACCGTCTGACGAGATGATCGACTTGCTACTGAACGAAGCCCGTCAGAAAAGTAAAGCCAATCGAAAGCGTGAACTAGCTATATTCGAAAAAGCCAAACGCCGACGACTGGAGAAAAAGGTCGAGACACCCCAACTGGAGCAAAGCATCCCTATCGCCAGCAAAAGCAAGCTTAAAGTAAGGAAACGATTCGCTAGGGCCCTGGCAATAGGAATGAAGTTGCCCTCTTTTAAAGAAAATTCCCCTGGCGATATACATCTTGATGAAACGGACATACATCCTAACTTCTGCCTATACCATCAGAGGATTGCACACCCTACCGAGGAGTGCATAGCCTTTAAAAACTGGTGGCAGGGATATGTTTCCCATCGATGACACGTTCAACGAGTGAGGCGCAAGGCTCGTCATGAACAGAAAAGCATGACAGATGAGCGTGAAAGAGCTGCTGGTAACTGTCACATAGCCGACACCAAGGGATCGCAAGTTATCATCTTTGGAAGCGACTCTGATGAAGAAATCGCCCTCAGCCCTCTCTTCAAGGAATCCGCCTCCGACACAAAACATGCGAAGATTTGCGGCAAAATCTAGCTGCGTAATCGTATATTAATCTATGACCGAAACGTCGTTAAACTACTACCAACCCGCGGCGTCCTCAGGCTGATGTGGTAAAAAAACGGTATGCCCACAAGCAAAAAGGGCACGGATGAAAACCCGAGAGGGCTCCGTGAGTAAAAACAGCAGGGCTACCGGCGAGTTTTGGGAAAACCCGAAAGGGCGTAATCTCGTTAAAAGACACTTGCAAGGTCCTCTCGACCTTGTGAGGAGAAACCACCTGCGTGAGATCCTTACGAATCACAAGGGAGCAATACACTTAGGGGTCCCCACGACTCCTAAGGAGAAATTACACTTACGAGATCCTCACGACTCGTAAGGAGAAACCTCTTATGGGACCCTCACGGCTCATAAGATTCAAAAGTCTTAAGCTACAGGGATCTGAACCTGTTCTTAAGCGGCCACCATAACCTCCAATATTGCCCTACAAGCGGCTCAATGCTGACCCTTGTATACAATCCACGGGCGCGAATAAACATTTCCCTAACAAAGTCCTACCCGCGACTAGGGATATGTCTACATGGTGAACAACCCTTCTAAGTCCTCTTGACTTATAGGGAGAAAACACTCTTGTAAGATCCTTACGACTTATAAGAGAACACATACTTGGGAATCCTCACGATTCCTAAGGAGAAAACGCACCTACGAGATCCTCACGACTCGCAGGGAGAAATACCTTCATGAGACCCTTACGGCTCATGAAGTCAAAAGCCTTAGTCGACAGAATCCTAACCCTGTCTACTAAGCCACCTTTGTTCAACATCGACAAAGGCAAATGATGATTCGCTCCTGGCAATATCCCAGTTGTAAAAATATATGCATGCAAAAATATATGCATACGAAATAGCCGAAATGATGAGGCAACTTGCAACAAAATCAGCAAGTAAAAATATATGTATGCAAAATAGCCGAAATAATTGGGCAACTCGCAATAAAAAGCAGCGAGTAAAAATAAAATAAATAGCCGAAATTATTGGGCACCGCGAAAAATAACCATAATGATTGGCCAATCGCGACCTTCGTGATATAAAAGCTGAAATGATAGAGCATCGCGGAAATAAAAAAAATAAAAAAATAAAATTTATGCCCTACAGGTGATATCACATCAATCCCTATATACAATCCAGGGACGCAAACAAAGAAGGATTCACACCTTCCCTCCCCAGGCTTGATCAGAAAACGAAGCCAAATCTCGACGGTTCAGGGATAGCCTAGAGATCATCAACAGCGTTCTTCCCCGTTCCAGCAGAATTCAAACGCTGTAATCAACCCTGGAGCTACGGAAAAGCCCCTACTCCAAATCTCGATGGTTCCTAGACAACCTAGAGGCCACTTCGACATTCGTTTCGTTACAGCAGACGCAACGTCAGCAAGACGGAGTGAGGGCAAAATCCAAATTCCACCTCAGCATTCGTTTCATTACACCAGACGCAATCTCAACAACGGCGTTCCTTCGCAGTCCAGCAGGATGCAGATGCAACGTCAACGAAAGACCTCTTGGTCAAAACAAACGAAGCGAAGGCCAAATTCCTAGCTTCACGCTCTTGACGGCGACTCATATAAAGCCCGAAAGACAATCAGAGATCATCCCACACCAGCGCGGAGGGGTCACCACCTCGACGTTCGCCTCGATATAGCAGATGATGTGTCGCTACAGCGTCCTTCCTCCAACAGGATTCGGACACGCCAAAGCAAGCGAAGTAAATGCCAAATTCCTAGATTCAGGGTCTTGACGACAACTCATGTAAAACCTGAAAGACCATCAGAGATCATCCTACACCAGCGCGGAGTGGTCACCACCTCGACGTTCGCCTCATACAGCAAACGATATGTCACTACAACGTCCTTCCTCCAACAGGATTCGGACACGCCAAAGTAAACGAAGCAAAGGCCAAATTCCTAGCTTCAGGGTCTTGATGACAACTCATGTAAAACCTGAAAGACCATCGGAGATCATCCCACACCAGCGCGGAGTGGTCACCACCTCGACGTTCGCCTCGATAAAGCAGATGATATATCACTACAGCGTCCTTCCTCCAACAGGATTCGGACACGCCAAAGCAAACGAAGCAAAGGCCAAATTTCTAGCTTCAGGGTCTTGACGGCAACTCATGTAAAACCTGAAAGACCATCGGAGATCATCCCACACCAGCGCGGAGTGGTCACCACCTCGACGTTCGCCTTGATACAGCAGACGATATGTCACTACAGCGTCCTTCCTCTAACAAGATTCAGACACGCCAAAGCAAACGAAGCAAAGGCCAAATTCCTAGCTTCAGGGTCTTGACGGCAACTCATGTAAAACTTGAAAGACCATCGGAGATCATCCAACACCAGCGTGGAGTGGTCAGCACCTCGACGTTTGCCTCGATACAGCAGACAATATGTCACTACAGCGTCCTTCCTCCAACAGGATTCGGACAAGCTAAAGCAAACGAAGAAAAGGCCAAATTTCTAGCTTCAGGGTCTTGACGGCAACTCATGTAAAACCTGAAAGACCATCGGAGATCATCCCACACCAGCGCGGAGTGGTCACCACCTCGATGTTCGCCTCGATACAGCAGACGATATGTCACTACAGTGTCCTTCCTCCAACAGGATTCGGACACGCCAAAGCAAACGAAGAAAAGGCCAAATTCCTAGCTTCAATTTCTTGACGGCAACTCATGTAAAACCTGAAAGACCATCGGAGATCATCCCACACCAGCGCAGAGTGCTCACCACCTCGACGTTCGTCTCGATACAACAAACAATATGTCACTACAGCGTCCTTCCTCCAACAGGATTCGGACACGCTAAAGCAAACGAAGCAAATGCCAAATTCCTAGCTTCAGGGTCTTGACGGCAACTCATGTAAAACCTGAAAGACCATCGGAGATCATCCCACACCAGCGCGGAGTGGTCACCACCTCGACGTTCACCTCGATACAGCAGACGATATGTCACTAAGCGTCCTTCCTCCAGCAGGGTTCAGACGCGACAATCAAACAACAGAGCCATGGCGAAGTCCCTAGTTCCAGGTCCTGATGGTTCACCAACAACCTAGAGACCACCTCGACGTTCGCCTCGATACAGCAGACGATATGTCACTACAGCGTCCTTCCTCTAACAAGATTCGGACACGCCAAAAAAAACAAAGCGAAGTCCAAATTCCTAGCTTCACGGTCTTGACGGCGACTCATATAAAGCCTGAAAGACAATCAGAGACCATCCCACACCAGCATGGAGTGATCACCATCTCGACGTTCGCCTTGATACAGCAGACGATATGTCACTACAGCGTCCTTCCTCCAACAGGATTCGGACACGCCAATGTAAATGAAGCGAATGCCATATTCCTAGCTTCAGGGTCTTGACGGCAACTCATATAAAGCCTGAAAGACAATCAGAGATCATCCCATGCTAGCGCGGAGTGGTCACCACCTCGACGTTCTCGATACAGAAGACGAGATGCCACTACAGAGTTCTTCCTCCAGCAGGATTCAGACGCGACAATCAAACAACGGAGCCATGGAAAAATCCCGAATTCCAAACCTCGACGGTTCACCAGCAACCTAGAGACAACCGCGACATTCGTCTCGATACAGCAGACGCAATGCCAACAAAAGAAGTGAAGGCCAAATTCCTAGCTTCAGGGTCTTGACGGCAACTCATATAAAATCTGAAAGACTATTGGAGATCATCGCACCCCAGCACGGAGTGGTTATGACTCATCGGGGATCTCCAAAATGAGCCCAACCTCAAGTAAAAAGCGGCATGGCAAAATTCCTAACGCTTGCTCTTCCGACGGTCAAACTGCTGAGGAGGATTGCTTGAAGACGTCTTGTCCAGCCCCCGAAGGGATCAGAGACACGACAATCGCAAGGCTACTCGAATAGCAAGATTACCTATCGAGAAATACATCATCCAACACGACGGTACGACGGACAAAACCCTAGTACCACCGACCCTAACGGACCTCTGTCGTAAAGAGCAGAGGTTAACTGTGACGTTAGGTAACTCCTGTGAGAACTGCTCGATTCGTCTCGACTTGTGAGGAAATTAGTGTCTTCTCGATTCGTCTCGACTCGTAGGGAAAGGCCTTAGGCAATGGGGATAAGAACCGGTTTCCTAAGCACTGGGGCCCTGCAAGCCGGTCCAAAATGGACTCTTGCAGACTATTCACGGGCCACACTCTCCAAAGTCGAATCTCGACAAGGAGGGAAATAACCACTTACGGGTCCTCTCGACTTGTAAGAGGGAAAATTCTCTTGTGATATCCTTACGACTCTCAAGAGAAAACACGCTTAGGAATCCTCACGATTCCTAAGGAGAAAATACACCTACGAGATCCTCTCGACTCGTAGGGAGAAAAGCCTTTATGAGACCCTCACGGCTCATGAAGTTGAAAAGTCTTAGGTAGTAGATCTGAACCTGCTTCCTAAGCCATCACTACCTCTCAGAGAGTTCAAGATGAGATGTTCTTTATTATCTACAGGCCACACTTGCCAGAGTAACATACCAACAACACAGAAAAGAGAAGAAAGCAACAAGGAGAACATTTTATTCACATTCAGTCGAACGTTCAAGACATATCCATTCATGCATGTGCAAAAGAAGTTTGATGTATGAAATAAACACATAGGAACGAAAGGGCTTGCTATTCATACTTTGGAAAATGTTTACATTGAGGGAAACAACAAATAAAAAACATAACTGGAATGTTTACAAAGGCACGAGATCAAATCCAGGGCATGGATTAAGAAACTCAAAAGTAAGGCCATCTAAAATGTCCCAGGCCTTTCGAACCATCCTAGTATGCTTTCTTTCGCGATCACAAGCGCCGGGATCCTCCCTGATGTCCTCCACCCTCCGATAGGCAGCAAGTATTGCTGCCTGTTGAAAAGCCCGATGCAGAAGATCAACGAGATTATCTCGCCTGCTCTTTGAGATTAGGCTCATCAGATACACCGAGTGCACCTTGTCTTCGGCATCATCCAATGCTTTAAGCGGCATGCCGGCACAGAATAGGGGAAGTGCTCCCCAGATTACTCCCACGATAAGCTTCAAGAGAGAGGAATGTCGAGGAAGAAGTCGACCATTGTATCCACCAAAACGACCCATGATTTCGGCACATTGAGCATTTGTAAACTCCTGGTTTTGAGAACGGCCGAGTGAGCAGATGTCTCCGTAAGAGATAATCCCATCAAGATCATACAAATGAGTAGCCATAACGTATGAAAAAGAAAATCAGTGAGAGTTAGTAGACAGACTGATTAGAAAAGCTTATTGAAATAGATACGGGATTTACACAACTCTTGATGTCCCCATGGAGAAAACAAATTCTAATCATGAAAACTAACAAATTCGAATTTTCGAGAAATCCTAAAAAGGAATCTCATTTAATAAGCGACCCTTCGGGTCAAGGAGTCAAACTCCTCGAGAGCAATGCTCTGCAAACAGGAGTGACACCTGTCAAAGTTAATTATGAGGGGAATTTAAAAATACCCCAAGAATTCTAAAGAGACATACTCTGTAAAGATAGTGGAATAACCCATCAAAATGCTTAAAAAATCTCTTAGGACCTAAGATCTAACAAGGGCAAAGCCCTGTTAAGAAACCCTAAAAAGGTTTTCTTGAAGATCTATGATCTAAGTAGAGCAAAAGGCTCTGATAATGAGTGAAACTCCAGATTATTAATCCCTTTAAAGATTAATCTTTACCTAGAAAAATCTGACAGAGTTTTAACTCTTAACTTTCTTAAAAAAGAGAGCAATGCTCTGAATAAAAGTTCTCAAAGAAGAAGATGAAAATCATCTAAAGGACAAAAGGTCCTATTTATAGGCATTGACAGTCGTTTCAACTTTCAAAAAATTAATCCAACGGCGGAGATGCTGCCACCGTTGCACTCACGTGTAACAAGGGCAAAGCCCTGTTAAGAAACCCTAAAAAGGTTTTCTTGAAGATCTATGATCTAAGTAGAGCAAAAGGCTCTGATAATGAGTGAAACTCCAGATTATTAATCCCTTTAAAGATTAATCTTTACCTAGAAAAATCTGACAGAGTTTTAACTCTTAACTTTTTTTAAAAAGAGAGAAATGCTCTGAATAAAAGTTCTCAAAGAAGAAGATGAAAATCATCTAAAAGACCAAAGGTCCTATTTATAGGCATTGACAGTCATTTCAACTTCCAAAAAATTAATCCAACGGCGGAGATGCTGCCACCGTTGCACTCACGTGTGGGCCACGTAAGCGCAACGGTGGGGGGCATTTGTTTCCCCAATTAGAGCAAAGCTCTGTTCAAATTCCAAGATTTAAAATTGAAGCAATACTTCAGATCCAGCGCTAGGAGCGCTGCGCGCCACGTGTCAAACACAGGTGCGCTAGCGCAGGCTGCGCTGCGCTCTGAGCAGCGCACCACGTGTCAAATACAGATGCGCTAGCGCAAGGTGCGCTGCGCTCTGAGCAGCGCACCACGTGCAAAGCACGGGTGCGCCAGCACTGGAATTATAAAATTCCCCACCGTTAGATCAAAAGGTCTAATAATAATAATAAATCATTAATTAATCAGAATTAAAAATTTTGTTTTGGAAAGATTTTCTCAATCTTGTTAAAAACAAGAAGATTGCCTTCTGTAAAACAGAAGCTCTAGGATCAAAGATCCAACGGTGGGAAATATCCCCAAATCAATTAGAGAAAAATCTCTTTAAATGATTCAACAAATCAACTTGTCCTATATAAAGGCCCCAAGACTTCAAGTCTGATATAGAGAAACCCCCTACAAACTTTGAGAAGACTCAAAAGAAAGAGAGCAAGCTCTTGAAAGAAGATCATTTCTTCAAGGTAAAAAGAATGATTCTTGAACAAAGAGATGAAATCATCTCATTAAAATAGAAGAATTATCTTCTTAAAAGATCATAGATCTACAAAAGACCAAGGTCTTTTATAAAAAGAGATCAAAAGATCTCATCATAGAAACAAAAGAATTATTTACTTCATTCACAAATTATTGATCTACAAAGGCAAAGCCATTTCAAAAATAAGAACTGTTGTTCTTGAATCTTGAGGCAAAGTCTCCTTTAAAAAGAAATTAAATTTGTTCACAGATCATAAATTTGATCAAATGCGCTTTGCGCTATTGAAAAGTGCCTTGCACTCTTGAACTGCTTTTCTGCGCTTCTTGGACCGGCGCTCAGCGCTAAAACGTGCCACGTGTCAACCACGTATGCAACTTGCGCTTTGCGCTTCTGAAACAGCGCACTGCGCTTATGGGCTGGCGCTCAGCGCCAAGCACGTCATGTGTCACTCACTTGTGTGCCACTAAACTAGCGCAACGCGCTCATAAATTGAAAGCGCAATGCGCTCATAAACTGGCTCAATACGCCCATCATCTGGTGCTTAGCGCCAAGCGGGACACGTGTTCTTTTCGTGTGCGCTACTTGGCAGAAGCGCAATGCGCTCTTTAATTGGCGCAAAGCGCCGTGGCGCGCTGTCAGAACACACATTGTTCTGATGAATGCTATGCATTCAATACAAGACAAAAAAATGTCAGGATCTAATGCTCATCATAATTAAAAGGGCCAAGCCCAAATAAAGGCTCAACAGCCCAGAACAATAAAATGTTTAACATTTTAATTTTATTGGACTTAGCCCAATATTGGCCATAAGTCCTCAACTTATATTGAACTGAGCCCATCTGCTCAAGAATATTTAACAGATCTTAGTCCCAAATTGGACTACAGATCTTTCAACCAACTCACACCGGTTCGAGGGTACATCTCTTTACTCTTCTGATATTTGTCGTTGTAATCCCTCAACGTCTTCAGAGAGGTAACGGGTCTCGACGACCATACATCTTATAGACTATGACGTCTTTAAACTAGACTGTGGGGTCCTTAAACTCACGGACTATGATTTCCTTAATCTTGGACTGTGGGGTCCCTTTAAACTCACGGACTACGAAGTCCTTAACCTGGACTGTGGGGTCCTTAAGCCCATGGACTATGATGTCCTTAACCTCGGACCGTGGGGTCCCTTTAAACCCACGTACTATGATGTCCTTAACCTTGGACCACCATGTCCTTAAACTGGTAATCGACCGCAATGTCCCTAAACTAAACAATAGAGTTCAAATGGTTTTTTGTCGGATCTAAATGATCCTGTTAAGTTGATCTTAGTCTAAAAGTAGACTAACGTGTCCTTAACAAACGTTGAGTCGATCTTAGTCTAAAATTAGACTAATGTATCCTTAACAAACGTTTAAGTTGAGCTTATCCTCAAATGAGACTAACGTATCCTTAAACCCAAACCAAAACCCAAATCTAAGAAAATACGGATTTGGAGTAATCCACGCCCTACGCGAGACAGCATAAATTAGTCTCTATATACAATCCACGGGTAACCAAAAACAAAACAAACACCCATGACACGAAGTGACCATCTGGAGAAGGAGAAAGTTGTTACCGCGACGCGGTAGCGTAATTAACTGCAGAGGATTGCGCCTACAGGGAAGAGCGTCCCCATAATCAAAAAACCCTCAAACGAGGGGGAATCTGACGAAGTCTGCTACATTGGCCGCATCCGTTTAAACCTTCGATACACGGTGCCATAAATCAACTTGGCATCTTCGGAGAGGTGGACAGATAGCACCAATTAGCATCCGCCCCAAAATTCAGGCAAGACGGACCTACGTGGTCGCGTCTCCCTGTATTCGGAGGGGAACACTCGCTAACTCCTCTTTACTCCACTTGTACTTAGGAACTTTTTGAGAGAATATTGCTATAGTTTTCAGAATGGTGCTGAGCCAAGGTAGGGGATAGTATTTATAGTGGAGAATTAGGGTTTTGGAATTAAAAATTTGGATTAAAAAGCATTAAAATGATATTTAATGGTGAAATGAAGGGTCTATTGCAGGGAAACCAAACAGTGCAGGAGAGTTAGAGGTAGGTAAAGAGACAAGTGTGTAGAGCCCGGGCTTCAATGGCCTCATCACAGCTGTCGGTGCCGGCCTAAAAGCAAAATCCGCCGGTCGTTTTAGGGTTTTGGGTCTCGAGATTCGTTCTATATATATTTGTCTGTGTTTAAACTATTTTGCACATATTTGATTTTTCTGAACTTTTCATTTCCTTGTGTATTCCACGTACAATCTTTTAGGCTTCCAAAAAGTTAAAAAGAAAAATTTAAAAAAATATTGTGCCTGGTGGGGATCGAACACACAGGCTACGTCACAACAATGCAAGGCTTCACCAGTGAGCTACAAGTTGCTTCTTGCTGTTATTTCACAAAAGTAACTTATAACTCAAACTCAGGCTATAAACTCATTTCTTGTTTATTAACAGAAAATTTCTGTACAAAGATTTTAGAGTCGTTACATTCTACACTCCTTATAAAAATTTCGTTCTCGAAATTTACATTCACATATGGACTAATTTTCAAATATGTAAATGTATCTTGCACGCATGTCTTCTTCTCGTTCCCATGTTGATTCTCCTGGAGAATCTTTTCTCCACATCACTCGGACCAAGTTTAATTCCTTATTCCGTAATGTCTTCCGGTCCAGGATCCCAATTGGTGATTACTCATAGGTTAGGTCCGTCTGTACTGTAAGTTCTGAGTGATCAAGTATGTGGCTGGGGTCGCTCATATATCGCCGTAGCTGGGATATGTGGAACACATTGTGCACTCTTTCCAATGAGGGTGGTAGTGCTAAAGGTATGCCATTTCTCCAACTCGTTCGAGTCTGTCGAACAGTCCTATTTATCTCGGAGTTAGCTTACCCCTTTTGCCAAAATGGATCACTACTCTGTTTAGAGAGATTTTCAGGAAAAAATGGTCTCCAGGTTGGAAATCCAGATGTCGACGCTTTGCATCAATCTAATGCTTCTGTCGATCTTGGGCTATGCGCATTGTTTCCTTGATCGTGCGAACTATGTTCACAGTTGTGTGAGTGCACGGTAGCACCCCGGCCGTCTAACAGACGCCAAATGCGGAACAAAAACTTTTACAACTAGCGCTATCACGTGCTATAACCCGGATCTGCCATTAAAGCTAAACCAACATACTACAAAGTGGGTAGAAATGTTATACCGAACGATCCGAGTCCTTCGGTCTTCAACCATCATCCCATGCTTTGTTGCGGCTGCTCCGATCTCCTGAATCTCCAGTCTTCTCGTCCAGGTGGCACCATGTCGACGGATCTTTAAACGGGCTCCCGCCTCTGAACCGAGGCAACTCGGTCGTCAAGTTTGCTGAAAGAGATGACCAAGATGAAGTAGAGAATGAGTAGAAAACTTTGTCTCGTTTCGTCCAAAGCCATGGACGAACGGTTAATGAAGGTGCCTTTTGGATCGGGTGAAATGAGAAATGAGGCTATCTAATTTCCATGAGTCCAAAACTATATCAATCTTTTTTCCAAGCAACCATCATCCCTTCACCAAGAGGGGTCGGCCACTTATAGGGAAGGAGGAGGGTGAGTGTAGGAGAGGGGGGGTGACCACAACAATGAAGCTTATCATAACACACTTAAAGAAACATGACTCACTAATGACACCTAGTATGAACACATTAAAAGCAAAGGATGAATCATAAACCTAGTCACCCTTGCAATAAATGAATCATTAAATGCACTAATGAGTCACTTAACACCTCACCATCCTAGTCACTTTCTAGAAACTTCTAGAACCTTCCACACTCATTAAGAAAAGATAAATCCGCATTAAACCGAATGTTTAATACGGCTGATAGAAAACTGGAAACTGGCAACTTCCAAAAGTGATCCTGAAACGAATTTCAGGATAACCTCGTATCTATATAAACATACCCGCATTTGTATTACGACCGAATACAAATGCAACTGAGACAAAGTTATTATATCTACACAGCATAATACTCGGATCCGGCTTAAACCAAAACCGACCAATATTATCTGCCCGAAATATGACACGTGCGTAAACACACGTGCATTTTCCGAACCCTGCCATAATACCATACGGCCTCTACAACGTTTCGCCAAAACTTGGGAAAGTGTCTGTGGGGACTCTAATGACTCATCAACACACTGGCACTGGGTATAACTACTAGCACGTCAGAGGTACTGGCTGTACGTAACGGTTGCCTATGTATTGATTGGAAGGGAAGCTGACGAGCGAACTCATCCATAAACCCTACTGAACCTTAACAGTGACAATATACATAAAGTCCAGTCCGTTCGTCTATGAGTATCGCATATCGGCCTAGGGGCTGGTAACGTCAGACCCCCAATAGCGGTATAAGTCGTGTCAGAGAGTGGCCCAGAACACCCTGAGATACTACTGGAGTACCTACCAGTAAATCTCCTGTCTCGGCCGAGGGCTTTGTGTAATGGCTCTCTTAGACACACGCGATTTCACCCCCAATACCGGGAGAGACGAATCCCCTGCCGATCCGCTCACTTGCCTCCATGTGGCTCGGGACTGTACCCAAAAAAGACCTGTTTGCACGACTCCTTTGAACCGTGATAGGGTAGAAATCAAAGCACAGTGGGAACTCACACGAGACAAATGACGACCTCAGGTCGATGAACTAACATGTACACATGTCACTAAGGAACTGCTATCTGACGATATGTATAATACCAACTAGCATGTTCCTGGCGAGTCCTGTCTGGTGTACTCATAACCTAATGAGCACCTGTATACATCTTAGGTGATCCTACTGACACCAGTGGCTTGTGAGACCGGCCACCGCCCCTCGTCGGGGTCTCGACTGTATACACTAGTCTACTCTGGAGTATCGATGCCCTGTCTCAAAACTCCTACGACTAGGGACACTTTTAAGGATGTGCTTACAGACCCCAGCTTCCACGTATATGATCGCCATCATACTGCTGGCAGTCAAGCAAGAATCCTATGGGCTCTATCAACATGCAATAGTGAACTAAAGCATGTATACGATGATAAAGACAAACCAGATAGCATACTATCATCTCGAGCAAGACTTTCATATCGGTATAGGTCCTCCCTCAATCATTGCAATCACGTACCTGCGATCCAATAATTGACTTTGAGGGCACTATATCCAACAATCTCCCACTTGCACTTAATGCTATTATTGCGATATCGCATACTCATAGCTTCAGTGAGTGGATCCACCCTGATGTTTCTTTCTATGTCTCTCTTAATCTCAAGTTCGCGGAGAAAGCCATCTCCCGAATCGAGTAATACCTGTCTTAGAATATGTCTGGATATCTGATGGGACCTAGTTCATAAATGAACTCCAAATCCAAACTTCTTAGACTGTAGTGATCACTGAACCTAATCAGTATCTAGCACCATGCCTTCCACAGTATCCTCTTGGACCACCTGTCCATAATACTGTCCCTTGTCAGAGGGAAAACTATAACTCTGACAATCACTCTGTCATCCAGGTCACCTTGGAAGCCTGGAATGATAACCGTCTCCCGAAGGAGGCTGCCGTCATCAAATCCGTAGAACATACACTCATGTTCTAAAACTGTTTCCTTATTTTTCTTCAGGATAGGATTAATATAAACTTATCGCAACTAGTGCGTAAACAATATCTGGTGTGGTACTTGACATCTCATGATTGACTCAATTGCCTAAGCAAGTGATCTGCCAATCATGCACATCCCTCGCCCCTTTAGTCTATAAGACACCTTTAGAGAGGGTGACTCCATCATCTGCAGGTACACCATCATGCCAGGAGCCATCTATTCTAAATACCATTAGAATACTGTCAAAGTACCCAAATTAGGAAACTACCCAAATCTAGATCTAAAACCATAGATCTAGTAACCAGAATGTCTTATATTATATCCATATCCTTTGTGGAGAAACTACTGTGTGACGACCACAGTACAACCGATCGTAGTATAGGAATTTTACTTCCTACTCTGTGTATGTCATCCAAATACCAGGACATCACACCCTACTACCTTCTTAACAGATCCATCACCTATTCTGATGAAGTCAAACTCATGACTGTCACATCAAAAATAGATGATCTATCTCCGCTATATCTGCTCAAGTCTATAAATAGACATAAGCTCCTTGCCCACTTTGCTTCCGCTCCTCCCACTGACCACAACAACCCTCTGGCAGAATAATATATACATACACTTCTAAAGGTAGTTTAGAACGACGCTATACTTATCCTCTTGCCGAGTCTCATAGTCTGGAACAACAGTAGTGTCAAGTTTGGGTAAACAAGAACCTCCCTGTTACCGTCCTTGAGTCTACCGGAGTACCTCTCGGGTGTCTGAGGTTACCTACCATATCTGCGGAGTGGCTAATGGAATGTCAAACCTGATTAAATATATAGGTCCTATTAAATTTTCCGTAATCGTTTACGGTTCTGGAATCACTTCCAGTTCTACCATACTCCCACTACTGTTTTCTGAAAAAATCCATTTTACTAAAACTGTGGCGAGTCAAGAACAATATCACTATTGATCTTCCAGATGGTAGGAAAGTCAACCCTCGTCAAAACCAGGGTCAACCTACAAACTGCCATTACAGAAACGTTCCTTGAGTTATCAAGTGTCTGGTTTTAAGAATAAGCTGGATAACTCCCCGTACCTTAACATCGTTAAGATATGATCCATTCTATATCCTATATAGAAACATTGGCACTTATTTAATTGGAACCAGATTCTAATCATGCAGCTGTCTCCAGTGCATATCAACTTAATGGAGAGAGGCTAATCAGCATTACTCAACTTAGGAATCCATCCAATTATGAGTAACCTGAAAGAGAAACAAGTTTCTCATAACCTTTACTATCAACTGAATACCATTCACAAGTATCTACATCTTCGATTTCTTTGAAGAATCCCGATACCTGCGACATCTGGTTCTTTACTTTATTCTTATACCCACAACTTATCAAAACTTAGACCTTGTATTTCTGCGAAACACTTGTCTAAAAACTAGAGAAGTCATAAGTAAACAGAACATAGTACGAGGACCAACCCCTTTGTCCTGATGGACACTGGACAACATACAATACTCTGTATAAGTCCGATGAGTTGAATAACTCAAAAAACTGTGCGTCGTAGGTTGAAAACTGTACTTATGGTTTAAGAACTTCTCCGTTGTTTAATGCTCCTTACCCAATCGTCAACTGATATAGGTAAATGTCACCGACATAATATCAAAAAGTTATATCTCACTTTATAAAAATAAACGTACAGATATATTATTTTGAAATTGGTGCACAACAACGGATACTCAAAACCATATACATGCCATCCGGCAAAAACCCAGGCGACTTCCTCAAATATCACCAATTATAACGAATTCCGATATAATGAGGATAATCACCTAATTCCCAATAACTTACTCCCACTCATCATCTGTAAAACCATACAGATGTGAGAATCATACCTGTTAAATACATACCCTGGAGTAAGTATCTAATCGGGAAATCAGTTTTCCTTTAATAATGCACTGAAACATGAAAATGTTTCGTAGGGGTATACTGATATTTCTAGTAACGCCTCTTCCATAATCCAATTCATGACTTTAACCGTATATTTCATTGTCATCTCTCCAAATCCCTTTATTTGTCTTTAGTCGTTAACTTCTGTACACCATCGTTAGGCTAAATGGTTTTCTTCCTTCCCTACCGTTCGGCACCAGCCTATGGTTTGGAATAAGACTATCCAATAAGCGTAATAGGTGTACTCTCCTAATCCTAGGAGTACTCGCAACTTGAGAGAAGGTGATGATAAAAGACAACTGAATAATACCTTATTCTATTTCTCCCGAACTGGGGAAAAAGCAAAGTTGAAATAGGAGTGGCGATGAAGTACGCGGTTTGGTCGTGAATGATAACAGTCGCAATTTACTTTGCCCTCTTTCTAATCCTTTTATTTTGTCTTTAGTTATTACATTTTGTACACCCTACTTAGGCTAATTGGTTTTCTTCATTCCCTACCTTTTGGCACCAGCCTATGGTTTGGAATAAGACTATCCAATAAGCGTAATAGGTGTACTCTCCTGAACTAAGGAGCCCTCGCAACCTGAGAGAAGGTGATAATAAAAGACAACTGAATAAACTAATTCTATTTCTCCTGAACTTGGATCCATCCTCGAAGAAGTCCCTTCGAGTTCGTATATAACCATACGATGGATCTATCCAATGGAAGTAGATATCCGTAGTAATACGGGGTGTTCTGAGAAATACAATGGGTAAAAGAAAGAGCGGCAATGACTTATTCAACTCAGACAATCCAAAAGCCAGTATTTTAAGAAGGTTCGGTCAACTTGGTCACTGAGTCATAGTCTAGAGTCGGTCAAAAGTCGCTGCCAAAGAGAGAGAGAGAGAGAGAAAAGAAACACTCTGCGTGCACTCTAATCTAGATCAGAATGGTTATCACTTTATCTAATCAGGAAACCTCCCACTGTAATCTCAAATTCTCCTCCAAACCTGAAAGAAGAATTAGTCGGGATCACCCGAAGAGTAAACCAACTCATCAGTGAGAATCGGGATCCAACTATCATCGCATGATAATTTGATAGAAGCCACTCAAGTTATCACACTCCAGAAGGTATGCGCATGCCTGACAAGTTTCCTCTATGTTTGAAACTCCCGATGAGAATTTTTGCTTCATGCTCTTATGACCTTGACGAAGGCCAACAAATCATAAGTCACATGTCAAGTTCTACCCGTCATTGTCCAGGTCAATTTGAACCCACCCGTACAAGCCCTTGACGAAGGCCAACAAGGCTATACGACTGTCCCAAACCAACACATCTATCTATGCAACAAATGAATACCCAGCAACTACCAAACACTATGCCTTGACGAAGGCCAACAAACATAGCTTGAATACTACTGACCATCCATAAGATACGACGGAGGGCTACGGATGGTTTTTGGCGAAAAACCTTTAACGTAATGAACTTGATCTCGTTGAAGGAACCTGATAGCTTTTTATAAAAATATAGTGACGAAAATCCTTTGCTAAAGAGTTCACTCCTGGTGAAGGGATCTCGGCTCTTTCCTCGTGGAATGAGGTGCAGGATATTCCAACCGAATATCACTATGCAAAGCAACTTGTAATCGACTATAGTAAAGTTATTACCCTGACGCAAACTTTTGCCCAAGGGGTCACTCCGGTGAAAGGATCTCGGCCCTTGCCTCGTTGAATGAGGTGCAGGATATTCTAAACTGAATATCACTATGCAAAACAAAAAGAAACATCTTTGTAATAACACTTTTAAAATTTGTTCCAACAACATCAAATATAGGTTTGTTTTACTTTGCATTGATCAGAATCAACGCAGTCCCATCAATCAATCACACCAGAAAAGAACGAAAATAAAATATACGTATATGACATCCGCATTCGTCACTGGGTCCCGTCATCACCCGTTAGGTTACTTAACTAACGACAGGGCGGGGGCTAGACTAGCGCGGGTGTAAAACATATACAACATCTAATAGTATATATACCAATATACAATAATCGCTCCAGGCGTGATAATATGCAACATTACAGAAAGTAATAAGCATCACAGAATAATACAGATAATCTGGGATCCCCGGGTTTCACAGAGCCGCTACTGAAACCCGACGTTCCCCTGGTCGTGTGGATAGCCTATGCAATGAAACCTAGACCTCTACGGGTGCGGCAAGTTACCCGCCAAAACCTGAAGTGGGGCAGCCCCCTACAGCAAAATGAATGGACCACCCGGCACTTCACGGAATCCGGTAACTTGAGTACCCCTCCTTGGGTCAACCTATGCCCCCTATGAGTGCGGCGAATAGTCTGCCAATTCTAGAGTGAGGCCCCTCTACCTCTCAAAGCCATGAGATGCGGACCCGTTGCCCTCCAGTACCCGGCTATTCGTGCGCCCCGTCGCGGGGTAAACCTAGTACAGAAAATAAAATATGTACAACTGGTACATCGATCTCAACCCGGTCGTGCCCCAAAAGAATATTATACAACAGGCAGTGACGGCAGTCCACATGTTGGACGCTCGCCCCGCAATATCAAATGTACAAATAAATCCAAACTGCACTATCATTGCACCCTGCTATCCACCACGACAAATCCGCAACATCATAGCACAACACAGAACATCAACGAGAATGTCACGTTCGCAAACCCGTCTAAAAGAACTATAGCAATTAGACGCGGTTTACCGCTCAAATGACATTCCCGGTTGGAGATATAATGTAAATACTGCATACTAACAAGTTTAAAATTTCGATCGACTAAACTTCCCGAAGTGGGCCCCACGTACATCTGGTGTACAGTAACAAAATCTGGGCTCAAAAGAAATATACCAAAAGCCACAATTTATCAAGAAGAACTTACTGGAGAAATTTGGCCTACTGTTGCCATACATTGGCCGCGGTTCTGCGGTCAAACCCTAACTTTGACCGCGGATCCGCGGCGGTACAGTGGGAACAAGTGCACAAATTTCACTGTAATTTTTTAAAAAGCCTGCACAATTTTCTGTGATATGCAAAATAATTTTTAGATCATGTTTAAAATCGAAAGAAACTATTGTACAGAAAAATTGCGATTTTTGAAATTCGGTTCGATCGATATTTTAAACGTGTTAGCACAAGTTAGTATAGCTTAATGGTGAGGCTCTGATACCACTGTAAGTGCACGGTAGCGTCCCGGCCGTCTAACAGACGCCAAATGCGGAACAAAAACTTTTACAACTGGCGCTATCGTGTACTATAACCCGGATCTGCCATTAAAGCTAAACGAACATACTACAAAGTGGGTAGAAATGTTATACCGAACGATCTGAGTCCTTCGGTCTTCAACCATCATCCCACGCTTTGTTGCGGCTGCTCCGATCTCCTGAATCTCCAGTCTTCTCGTCCAGGTGGCACCACGTCGATGGATCTTTAAACGGGCTCCCGCCTCTCAACCGAGGCAACTCGGTCGTCAAGTTTGCTAAAAGAGACGACCAAGATGAAGTAGAGAATGAGTAGAAAACTTTGTCTTGCTTCGTCCAAAGCCATGGACGAACGGTTAATGAAGTTGCTTTTTGGATCGGGTGAAATGAGAAATGAGGCTATCTAATTTCCATGAGTCCAAAACTATATCAATCTTTTTTCCAAGCAACCATCATCCCTTCACCAAGAGGGGCCGGCCACTTATAGGGAAGGAGGAGGGTGAGTGTAGGAGAGGGGGGTGACCACAACAATGAAGCTTATCATAACACACTTAAAGAAACATGACTCACTAATGACACCTAGTATGAACACATTAAAAGCAAAGGATGAATCATAAACCTAGTCACCCTTGCAAAAAATGAATCATTAAATGCACTAATGAGTCACTTAACACCTCACCATCCTAGTCACCTTCTAGAAACTTCTAGAACCTTCCACACTCATCAAGAAAAGATAAATCCGTATTAAACCGAATGTTTAATACGGCAGATAGAAAACTGGAAACTGGCAACTTCCAAAAGTGATTCTGAAACGAATTTCAGGATAACCCCGTATCAGTATAAACATACCCGCATTTGTATTACGACCGAATACAAATGCAACTGAGACAAAGATATTATATCTACACAGCATAATACTCTGATCCGGCTTAAACTAAAACCGACCAGTATTATCTGCCCGAAATATGACACGTGCGTAAACGCACGTGCATTTTCCGAACCCTGCCATAATACCATACGGCCTCTACAACGTTTCGCCCGAACTTGGGAAAGTGTCTGTGGGGGACTCTAATGACTCATCAACACACTGGCACTGGGTATAACCACTAGCACGTCAGAGGTACTGGTTGTACGTAACGGTTGCCTATGTATTGATTGGAAGGGAAGCTGACGAGCGAACTCATCCATAAACCCTACTGAGCCTTAACAGTGACAATATACATACAGTCTGGTCCGTTAGTCTATGAGTATCGCATATCGGCTTAGGGGCTGGTAACGTCAGACCCCCAATAGCGGTATAAGTCGTGTCAGAGAGTGGCCCAGAACACCCTGAGATACTACTGGAGTACCTACCAGTAAATCTCCTGCCTCGGCCGAGGGCTTTGTGTAATGGCTCTCCTAGACACAGCGCGATCTCACCCCCAATACCGGAAGAGACGAATCCCCTGCCGATCCGCTCACTTGCCTCCATGTGGCTCGGGACTGTACCTAAAAAAACCCTGTTTGCACGACTCCTTTGAGCCGTGGTAGGGTAGAAATCAAAGCACAGTGGGAACTCACACGAGACAAATGACAACCTCAGGTCGATGAACTAACCTGTACACATGTCACCAGGGAACTTCTATCTGACGATATGTATAATACCAACTAGCATGTTCCTGGCGAGTCCTGTCGGGTGTACTCATAACCTAATGAGCACCTGTATACATCTTAGGTGATCCTACTGACACCAGTGGCTTGTGAGACCGGCCACCGCCCCTCGTCGGGGTCTCGACTGTATACACTAGTCTACTCTGGAGTATCGATGTCCTGTCTCGAAACTCCCACGACTAGGGACACTTTTAAGGATGTGCTTACAGACCCCAGCTCCCACGTATATGATCGCCATCATACTGCTGGCAGTCAAGCAAGAATCCTATGGGCTCTATCAAAATGCAATAGTGAACTAAAGCTTGTATACGATGATAAAGACAAACCAGATAGCATACTATCATCTCGAGCAAGACTTTCATATCGGTATAAGTCCTCCCTCAATCATTGCAATCACGTACCTGCGATCCAATAATTGACTTTGAGGGCACTATATCCAACAAGTTGCCATGATCATCTCTGGCCCGAGGAGTTCATGATCTCCGATATTGTCCCAACTTAGCGGTGAACGACACTTCCGTCCATAAAGTGCTGCGAATGGTGCCATTCTAATGCTTTCCTGATAGCTGTTGTTGTATGAAAACTCCACAAGGTGTAGGTGATCTTCCCATAAACCTCCGAAGTCTAACATACAAGCTCTTAGCATGTCTTCTAGAATCTAAATTGTTCGCTCAGACTGTCCGTCCGTTTGTGGATGGTAAGCCGTGCTGAAGTTCAGACTCGTTCGCAGGTTAACTTATAGACTCTGCCAAAATTGTGATCGGAATCTGGTATCACGATCGGAGACGATGCAAACTGGTACTCTATGTAATATCATAATCTCTTGCATGAGTTCATGGGTATCAATATAGTACATTTTGAAGGGTTAAATCTTACTTTAGATTCATGTTCACCTCCATGTACTTCTTTGCTAATGTCTCAGTTGACTGGCCAACTCGAAATGGAATAAAGTGAGCCGACTTGGTGAGTCGATCCACAATAACCCATATTGAGTCATTACCTTTCGTGCTACGAGGAAGGGCAATCATGAAGTCTATGGTAATTTGTTGCTATTTTCATTCTGGGATTGGTAACGACTGAAGTAGACCAGTGGTTCTGTGATGTTCAGCCTTCAATTGGTGACACACCAAACACTTGGCCACGCTCCTTGTTACTTCTCTTTTCATTCCATGCCACCAGTAGTGTTGTTGTAAATCCTTGTACATTTTTGTACCACCAGGGTGTACTGAGTACGGAGAGCTGTGTGCTTCTTTCATCAACTCTTCTCGAATAAGACCGTGAGGTACACATAATCGACTTCTAAATTGAAAGGATCCATCTTCGTGGATGATGAAGTCAGTTCGAAATCCACTTTCTACTTGTTCTCGGATCTTTTATTGCTTGGTATTATTTGCTTGAGCTGCTTTGATCTGATTGACAAGAGTGGACTGGACTTGTAAGTTCATCAAATGTAAAGCGTTACCTGGCATAACTACTTCAATTCCCAATCCATGCAGTTCTTGCTGTAGCTTCCAGTGAGCGGTGAGGTTCATTACTAATGGCTGCCGACTAAGTGTATCAGGAACCGCGTTCACCTTCCCGAGATGATACTGTAGGTTGTTGTCGAAGTCCGCCATGAGTTTTAGCCATCTTCTTTGCCACATGTTTAATTCCTTCTAAGTAAATACATACTTCAGACTCTTATGGTTAGTGTATATATCCACTCTTTCTCCCAGAAGGTAATGGCGCCAAATCTTAAGTGCGAAGATAACGGCTGCCAATTCTAGATCATGTGTTAGATAGTTATGTTCATGTACTTTTAGTTGTCTTGATGCAAAACCCATAACTTTCCTATGCTGATGTAGAACACATCCTAATTCTTTACCGGATGCATCACAATGTACGACGAATTCTCTAGATTGATCCAGTATTACAAGAATAGGAGCTGAAGTTAATCTTGACTTGAGTTCTACAAAAGATTTTTCACATGCTTCTGACCACAAAAATGTTTCATCTTTACATGTGAGTTTGGTCAGGGGTTCTGCAATATTTGAGAAGCCTTCAATGAATTGTCGGTAGTATCCTGCTAATCCCAAGAAACTTCATATATCCTTTACCATCTTTGGTGTCAGACATTCACTGACAGCTGACACCTTAGCTGGATCTACTAAGATTCCTTCGCCTGAAACGATATGTCCGAGAAATCTGACTTGATCTAGCCAAAATTCATACTTGTTGTACTTGGCGTAGAGCTGATGTTGTCGTGATGTCTCCAGGACAATCCGTAAATATTCGGCGTGTTCTTTCCTATTCTTTGAATACACCATGATGTCATCGATGAAGATGACAACGAACATGTCCGAGTACTCTCAGAAAACTTGGTTCATCAGGTCCATAAAGATAGAAGGTGTATTGGTCACTCCAAATGGCATTATGAGATATTCATAATGACCATAGCGAGTCCTAAACGCCGTCTTCGGAATGTCGGACTCTTTGACCTTCACCTGATGATAACCCGAACGAAGATCTAGTTTTAAGAATACACAAGACGCACTTAGCTGATCGAAAAGATCATCAATACGCGGTAGTGGATACTTTTTCTTAATCGTCACTTCATTCGGAGCTCGATAATCTACACACATCCTGTAAGAACCTTCTTTCTTCATCACGAGCAATACCGGAGATCCCCAACTTGAGGTACTGGGACGAATCCAACCTTTCTTCAGGAGTTTGTCCAACTGAATGTGGATCTCCTTCAATCCTTCTAGACTTATCCGGTACGGATCTTTGATCACAGGTTGTGCGCCGGGTAATTAGTCAATACTAAACTCAAGAGCTCGATCTGGAGGCAAACCTGATACGTCTTCCATAACTACTTCGGGCTTTTCTTTTTCTGCCGGTAGAGTAAACACTTTTGCATTCTTTGGTTTAGCACGAAAGATTCCTGGCTCCAAAGTTCTATCTCCACTCTTGAAATAGAAGACTGGGTGATCTGGTATCTCAAATACTACTCTCCTTTGACGGCAGTCAATCATAGCATAATATACTCTCAGCCAGTCCATTTCCAACACAATATCGAAATTTGGGATGTCCAGTACTTTGAAATATGCGTAGAATTCTCGTCCGCAAACTACAACTGGAAACTGATCAAATCCTATAGTTTCTTTCAAGACTCCATTCCCGAAACTGACATTCCCACTTGAAATGAGTGGTTTCATGGGAATCGCATGCGTTCTCACGAATCGTTGCGACAAGAAGCAGTGTGATGCTTCAATGTTGAAAAGTGCGAGTGCAGGAAGGGTGGCTACTAGTATAGTACCTAAGTTGTATGGGGTTGGTTTTTAGATACAGGAAAAATATAATGATATACAAGGATTGAAAAGATGTGAAAAGATTGGGAATTACCAGTGATGACTTGGCTTGTGGTTTCGGCTTCCTCAACAGTCATTATAAATGCCTGACGTCATGGTACATTCCTTCTTTCTGGAGGCACATTCCTCTTTCCTTAGGGTACGTTTCTCTGCCCTTGAGGCATGTTTCTCTATGCCTGATGGAATTGACAAGGAGGCTGTGCAGGATGTCCACGTGGAAGTGGAGCAGGTAGAGCTAGGCGGGGTGCAGGAGCCTGAATGGCTGGCCGCTGCGGAACCGTGAATGCGTGTCTAGATACCGGAGCTGGGTTGAGACGATATGGACATGCTCCTATGGCGTGAGTAGATGCGCCACAAACCAAATACAAGCAAATTGCACGCTTGCAGTCCTTAGCCAGGTGTCCCATCCTCTTGCAATATAAACAAAAGTTTAGACTAGACCGGTTAAATGATCCTCCCGATCTCTTAGGTGAAAAAGTTGTCCTTGAAAAGTCTCCTCCTGACATCTATGTGGCAGGGCATTTCACTCCGGCAGTCTGCGGTCTACCCTTCTTCTTCACAACTACCTCATAGCGTCGGGCAACCTTCAAAGCAAGATCATGGATTGGAAAATCCCCTTTAGCGAGTGAAGCTTGGATTTCCGGGTCTAACCCTTGCTAAAATCATCATGCCAGGATCTCAGCAGTAGGAATAAGGTGTGCCGTGAACCTGTTATGACCTTGTGTTAGCAGTGTAGTGATTGAGACCAGGAAATAAAATTTGAGACAATATCTTACCTGCTGAGCATGGTAAACTCAGCATCGTATTCATCCACAGACTTGCTCTATCGAGCCTTGTTATAAGTGGATGAAATGTTATTCCATATCAAAACGGGCAGTCTCAGGAAAGTACTTCGCATCGAACGGATCGCGAAACGTCTTCCACTCTATCGGTTGGGTGAGACGGCTTTCTTCAGCCTTCCACCATACTCTGGTATTGTCGGTCAGTTGCAACTTAGCAACTATCACCCATGCAATATCTGGCACTTATGCTGCTGCCAGATCATCTTCAATCGATTGAGCCCATTCTTCTGCCTCCAGTGGGATCTCTTTTCCCGAGAAGTGTTTTGGATGCAGTGCCCGAAATTGTTTGACTTCGAGTGCTTCAGCTTCGGGCGGTGCATGAGGATAGCAGTCTGCTGCTGCTGAACCTCCAAGAGGCTCTTGATTGCCTTAAGCAGTACCGTTTGCTCATTTATAGGAGCTGCAATGATAAGTGGTGGTGGTAGAGTAGGCGGTGGAGTGTTGCCATTAACATTCGTGCTGGTGTTGTTGGGAGAATCCATGACCTTAATAGAAAAGAAATGGTTAGGATAGATTCAAGAAATTTGAAATGTAAGGAATGTATAGTTGTTGATTCTTATCATTCTTGTCATGGATTGCTTAAGACTTCATGCAGAACTGGTCTGCATGGGCCGCCAACAAAACCTGTCACGCCCCGCTTCCTAGTAGATGGAAACGGTGATGTGGCAGGCCACAACGTATTTACTAAGAAATAAATATGTTAAGCGTAATTAAGCAATATATATAAAATGCACAAGAATGACAAGAGTAATAAAATAAATATCAACTTTTATTTACATTCATCTTTACATACAATTGTTTTGAAAAAGAAAGATACAATGAAATAAACAGTGGCATACAAACTGAAAGTAAGTACAAGAAGAACTAGTAGTCCGGCTAAGCGATGAGCTGATCCAAGTCCTCATGGTTAGGCTCGATCTTCTGAAATTTCGGTCCTCCTGACGAACATTCCAAAGAAAGAAATAGAAAGGAATGTCGTCAGCGAGCTAGTGCTCGGTAAGTCCTAAAAGAAGAAATGGAATATAGCAAGTAATGAGAAATGAATTAGTAAATTGTACAGGTATATGATTTTTATTCTAATATGGTTATTTGTAGCTTGATATAGAAGGTATTCGTGTATACGAGAAGAGTCTATCTTATCCCGTGGACTATGGTAACATGTAGTAAAAGGCCCTGTCATAACCCACGGGACAACGGCACGAGAATTCATGTAGGTGTCTTTTAAATGACCTCTCGTGTCATGATATACGTTCCATACCAATCTACCCCTTTATCCCCGCGTAATGTATTGCATAGGTTATGTTTACAAGTCTTGCCGAGACCTTGGATACAAAATTTTCAAGTAGTCAGGTTCAAAATGTAATCATGTATTCAAGTAGTCATGTCAAGTTATAACCATGGTTCGGTCAAGTATATATGTTTGATATTGATTTTTGAATTCAAGTATTCATGTTCATGATCAAGTATTCGTGTTTGATTTTAGATTCGGGATTTGAATTGGACCCTGACTGAGTCAGACACTTGTAAACTGATTTACTTGAATTAGTTTCGAGAGTCATCGGTAACTGCTGCACATGGATATCAGGATTTGTCTTTTTCCATGACAATTACCATTGATAATTCCGTTAAGTTTTCTACCTTAAATATGCAAGCACTCACTTTCTCCGGCTCCCTGATGCTTAAGAGAATTGATCCCGCTTAAACTTATATTTACTATAGTCCTTAAATTATTGTTTTTTATAGCTCGGGGGGTTTTATGAAAAATATTATAATATAGGTAAAAATAAATCCTGAGGGGTGTTTTATATTATTTAGGGTTTTCATGAGCATGAGTTTTAAGGATTTGGGGTATTTTGGTGATAAATACTTAGCTTTGGAAAGTTCATGGTATTTTATTGAAAAAATTGTCTTTTTGGTAACTTGATGGTATTTTATTATCATTTGTTAATCTTTCATGTTTTAGAAAAATGAAAGTTTATTATATTTTAAAAATATGGTTTTATAATTTTTTAAAATTAATTTTTATTTAGAAATTTCCTTTTTCTTAAAAACCGTATTTAAATCCTTTTGAGATCGAATACTTTGTGAGGAGATTTGCATCTCGCTCTACCACCCCAAGAATGTGCGATAATTCGCACCATCCATTACCGGGTCCCCTAACAAGGGTTGTAGAGGCATAATTGCAAAGGAAAGGAAATACTGTTTTAAAAGAAAACCGGTTTTTAAATAGGAGGTATTTTAATGTAATATTTTTTTCGTAAAAAAAATTCATACAAAAAGGCATCGTGCTATGTAACAAGAATGTACGTGAGAGGTAAGTCGTTACCCCGTGAAGTTTTTCCTAAAGGTATAGTTTTAACAAAACTAAAAGAAATGATATTAAAGTTCATAGTATTTTAATGTAAAATTTCAAATATGATCGTTTTACATGAGATTCTAGGTTAAATCTTCATTCTAAATATTAGTATTAAAATTATAAGTGGAGAGAAAATTGGTTTGACCAAATGACAAAGGAAGAAGGAGTTATAGGATTTAGAAAAAATGATATTGGTATTAACTCAACTTTTACCAATTTTTATAGAAAGATAAATTCAATGAAGAGGAGGGGAGTTTGGATGGGACTTACGGTTTAGGAAGTTTAAATAGAGGGTTAGGAAGAAGGAGGGAAGCCTTGTGGGGTCGCGGGAGCTCCGAATGTTGCTTCGATCTTCGCCGGAAGTTACTTGCTCGCCAACTCCTCTTTACTCCACTTGTATTTAGGAACTTTTTGAGAGAATTTTGCTATAGTTTTCAGAATGGTGCTGCGCTAAGGTAGGGGATGGTATTTATAGTGGAGAATTAGGGTTTTAGAATTAAAAATTTGGATTAAAAAACATTAAAATAATGTTTAATGGTGAAATGAAGGGTCTCAGTTTGATTGCAGGGAAATCAAACTGTACAGGAGAGTTAGGAGTAGGTGAAGAGACACGTGTGCAGAGCCCGGGTTTCAATGGCCTCATCACAGCCGTCGGTGCTAGCCCAAAAGCAAAATCCGCCGGTCATTTTTAGGTTTTGGGTCTCGAGATTCGTGCAACGTGTATTTTTCGTGTTTAAACTATTTTGCACATGTTTGATTTTTCTGAACTTTTCATTTCCCTGTGTATTGCACGTGCAATATTTTAGGCTTCCAAAAAAGTTAAAAAGAATAATCAGAATAAATATTGTGTCTGATGGGGATCGAACACACATGCTACGTCACAGTAGTGCAAAGTTTCACCAGTGAGCTACAAGTTGCTTCTTGCTGTTATTTCACAAAAGTAACTTATAACTCAAATTTAGGCTGTAAACTCATTTCTTGTATATGAACAGAAAATTTCTGTACAAATATTTTAGAGTCGTTTCACCCTCTCTTTCATTTCACCTTAAAATAATTCCTAAAACCATATCGACAAAAGTGGATGTTCTCCGCCGAAAGACACGACCGGGACGTTGGGACGTCAGGCCTGAATTTTGGGGGCAGATGCTATTTGGTTTTATCCATCCACCTCTCCAAAAATGCCAAGTTGATTTATGGCACCGTGTATCGGAGGTTTAGACGGATGCGGCCGATGTAGCAGATTTCGTCAGATTCCTTCTCATTTGAGGGGTTTTTGATTGTGGGAACGCTCTACCCAGCAGGCGCAAACCCCTGCAGTTAATTACGCTACCGCATTGCCGTAACAACTTTCTCCTTCTCCAGATGGTCACTTCGTGTCGTGTATATTTGTTTTGTTTTTTGGTTGCCCGTGGATTGTATACGGAGACTAATTTATGTTGTTTCTGGATTAGTCCAAATCCGTATTATCTTAGATTTGGGTTTTGGGTTGGGTTTACGGATGCGTTAGTCTCATTTGAGACTAAGATCAACTTAAACGTTTGTTAAGGATACGTTAGTCTAATTTTTGACTAAGATCAACTTAACGGGATCGTTTAAATCCAACAAAATAGTATTTAGACTCTATTGTTTTCATTGGGTTTATTGATTTTTAGGACCCGCCACCTCTCTGAAGACGTTGAAAAGTTACAACGACATATATCAGAGGTGTGGTGAGATGTACCCTTGAACCAATGTCAATTGAGGGATTTGTAATTGGATTGATTTAAGGATCGTTAATCTCGTTTGAGATTAATATCAACTTAAGTGGTTGTTAAGGATACGTTAGTCTCATTTAGACTAAGATCTACTTAACAGGACATTGCGGTCCATAATTAGTTTAAGGACATTACGGTCCAGTTTAAAGACGTCATAGTCTATAAAGTTTAAAGACATCATAGTCTTTGAGTTTAGGGACCTCACAGTCCATAAAGGTTAAGGACACCATAGTCCGTGAGTTTTAAGGACCTTACAGTCCATAGAGTTTAGTTTAGGGACATTACGGTCCATGAGTTTAAGGACCTCATAGTCCATAGAGTTTAGTTTAGGGACATTACGGTCCAGTTTAAAGACGTCATAGTCTGTTTGGTTTCGATTCAGCTGTTTGGGGATGCACCAAAAGTTATCGGTTATCAGGACCCTCCATCTCGCTGAAGACGCTGAGGAATTACAACGACATGTATCAGAGGTATGAAGAGATGTACCCTTGAACCAATGTTGGTTGAAAGGCTCTGGGTTTTGCTTTGAATGTCATATGAGATGATCAATTTTGGAAGACAAGAGTGTATTTGAGGTTCAGTCAAATGGGGGTCCTGCCTCTGGAAGACTTAGCTAATTTAGGCTAAGATTGGCTCGAATATAGTTTTAAACGCTAAAGTACACTCGGCTATCACGTGCTCCCACGTGATGTGTTTAGAATAGTGTTAAACACTAGGGATGAAGCACACAAAATAGTGTTAAACACTAAAAAAAAGAAGCGCTCTCGTGAGGTCACGTGAGGCGCTTGAGTATTGGGCCAGATTTCCCTTATTTTATTCTCAGAATATTCAAATAAGTGTTAAACACTTAATCTTTATGACCATCACGTGTGGACACATGATGGTGCCCGTGCATTGGGTATCAATTCCTCAGTTTTATCCCATTTTCTTTTTTTAAGGGGAGTTTGTCAGGGGTCACGTGGAGACACGTGAGGCGTCCAAAATCTGTTCTGCCCTTCTTATTTTGAGGGGTCTGTTCAAGGGTCACGTGGGAGCACGTGACCTAATCTTATTCGTTCTTTTTGATCATTGAGGGGGAGAGTCACGTGTTGCCACGTGATCATGTTGGGTACTTGATCTTTTTACGTGCATGGAGAGATAAATCCCTTATTGAAGAATTAAATTCTCTTATAGGGTTAAACCCTAATTTTATTTAGAGGGATTAAATTCCTATATGTTCGAAAGAATTAAATTTTCTCTCTAGGTTTTGGATCTGTATGGCAGAATCTCCCCGATGAGAATTAAATTCTCAACTTATGGGGAGATCTGCTTCTGCAGATCTATTAGCATGAAAAAAAACTAAGTTCTTATATTAAGAGTTAAACCATGTTTTTGTTGGAGGAATTAAATTCTTATGTGCTTTGTGGTAGAATAAAATTTTCTGAACTTAGGTCTTCCCTTAGGCTTTAGATCTGCATGGTAGAATCCCGCCGATGAGAATTAAATTCTCAACTTATGGGGAAATCTGCTTCTGCAGATCTTCAACCAAACGAAGAACTAAGTTCTTATTCAGAAGAGTTAAACTCTTAGTTTGAGAATTAAATTCTCTTTTGTTTTGTGGGAGCTTATAGAATGATCTCTTTCCCTCTCTTACCTAGGGTTTCATTCTTTTCTTAAGAGATCTTCTTCTTTTTGGAGAATTAAATTCTCTTTTTTTTTCTCTCTGTTGTTGTATCTCCTCTCTTCTTCTCTTCTTGGCTCCTATTTATAGGAGAAAGAAAAGAATCAGTTTGTTTAGTCAATCTTTCATTGAAAGATTTTGATTGATTTTGTAACCAATATGATCTTTTAGATCACTCGGTGAATTTTATTCACTATTGGATTTTTAATCTAAAAGATATTTTATTTGTTGTTCCTGGAAGATTTTTGGAAAATATTTCCTTGTATAGAATCTTTCTATAAATTGGTGATTTTTAATCACCATTGGATTTTTAATCCAACGGTACTCCACTTTACAGAGCGCAACCTTTTTTGTTTGGAAAGATCTAGGGAAATATTTTTCCAATTAATGCTTTTGATTCCTTTTAATTTGAATTTAATTCTATTGTTTCAGAGGGTTTAGGAACCCATCACGTGTTGGCACGTGACCCATCTAATTAGAATTTAATTCTATTATTTCAGAGGGCTCAGGAACCCATCACGTGTTGGCACGTGACCCATCTAATTAGAATTTAATTCTATTAGTTCAAAGGGTCCAGGAACCCATCACGTGCTGGCACGTGACCCCATCGATTAAGCAATTAATTCGAATTTAATTCTATTCGCTCAGAGGACTTAAGAGTCCATCACGTGTTGGCACGCGACCCCTCCAGTTAGGCATTTCATTAGAATTTAATTCTATTATTTTAAAGGGCTCAGGGGCCCATCTCGTGTTGGCACGTGACCCCATCTCCAATTGTGTATTTCAGCACCCATAACTTTGCTCATAGAAGGTCACGTGTCTCTACGTGATGTCCGATCACGTGTGGACACGTGATGCCCGATCACGTGTAGACACGTGATGCCCGATCATGTGTAGACACGTGATGCCCCTTTTGGGTATTTCCTTGCTGCTTTATTCAGTTCCCATGAGGGAACAAATGCCCCCACAGCGTTGTTCTCACGTGTTTGCACGTGAGTGCAACGCTGTAACCTTTATGGCCGTTGGATTCGCCTAGGGAACGGGGAAGATGAACCATTTCCCATCACGTCCTATAAATGCAGCAGTCTCATCAGAACGCCTCCATTCCTTCATCTTCTTCCTTGTTCACTTTCTTTGAGAATTTAATTCTCTTCCTCAGAGCTCAGTTCTCTGTTCAAAAAATTTTAGAGTTTAACTCTGTCCCAAAAGATTCCCTTTTTAGGTAAGGATCTTGAACGGCCGAGGAACTTTTTCATAAAATTTCTCTTTGGATTTTAAATCCACACCAAGAGTTGTTTCCTTTAATAAAAACTCATGCTTTCTGAACTCCAAGAACGCACAATCTGTAGGTAGTAAGCCCCCAATGTTGGGCATTTTTTTCTGATCTATGGGGATTGATGATTGTATTTGTTTTCTTTTGGAATTTAATTCCATTCCAAAGAGCTTAGCTTTGAAAATATTCTTGGAATTTAATTTCTCTGTTCAAAAGGAATTTAATTCCCTCAAAGAACTTAGTTCTAACAAGAAGACTTCTTAGGATTTAGATCTCCGGTTGTTCTTGGCAAAAGGTTTTTAGGAAAGATTTTTCTTGATTTGCGTAGAGTTCATGATGGGGTTTTCTTTGGGGAATGTGTAGAGATGTTTGAGATCCACTTATCACTTATTGAGAATATTCCTTTTGTTCTCATGATGATTGCTCAGCCTCATCATTAGTGAGCTGCCATATTGATTTTGTGGGGCCCATGTGTTTTGCAACCCATGGTCCCATGAAATAAGTGGCTTGTCGTTTTCTTCAACTATCTTTATATATATATATATATATATATATATATTTATAGATATATATATACACGTGTGGGTTTCATTAACAGTTTCCCCTTCCATTGTTTCAGGGACAATGGCCTATCTTCCATACTTCCCTTTCACCCGCTCGGAGGCTGCTTTTCCCCAGTCACCGTCTGACGAAGAGGTGATGGCGATGATTAGAGCTCATGACCCGGACTGCGCCAATCTACTTTTGTGGGGAGCCTGGTACGGTCATATCATCTACGGTCGCCGAAGTTTTCTTTGCGAGGTGCCAAGAGAACCTCTCCGCCCATTCTTGCCGATGGATCGTCCGCAGACTGCCTTTGCCGTAGAGGTGGCGGATTGGACTCCTACGGGCCGTCTTGAGCTTTCTACAGTTGGGATACCGCACCAGCCTGTGCCAGCCATAAATATCTTGGTGCGTCGTATTTACCAAGGCGAAGCCCAACCCTGGGGACAAGTCTACAAGATAGGGCTTACCCCTCGCCATCCCACGGGCTATCTTCTCTGGGCTCGTTATATCTTGTCCGCTCATCGTGCGCTACTGCAGAAGGTCGGGCTTTACCAGGCGGTGTACGCGTCTCTCTTCCAGTATCAGTCTCCCCAGGTATGGTGGGTTAAAGCTTTCCTAAATCAATGGAATCTTCCTACCAACACTTTCTTGTTAGGGGATCGCGAAGTTTCGATCTCTTTGGAAGAGTTTCGTGAGTTCTCGGGTTTGCCGATCAGGGGAGCGCCTTACGAAGAATTGCTGCCTCCTGACGAGTATGCCTTCGCGACTGTCCCCACTACGCTTGATGGCTTGTCGACTGAAAATGCCGTCCGTCACAAGTATCCAAGTCTAATCAAGACTCTGGGCATTTTTGAGAAGCTGTTCACTGAGTCAGAGGAACAGGGCGTCACTTTTAAAAGCTTTATTGCCTGCTTCCTTCATGGAGACGTCCTATCAAAGGAGGCTTCGAAGTTCGCGAATATCAACGACCCTTTCGAGTTTGGGTTAAATAAGCTACCGGCCAGAGAAGAAGATTTGCCATAGTTTTACATCCCAATCTTGCCGGCTGTACCTTTTGTGTCGATTGCAGCTCCCGGCGTGGATGAAGAAACTTTCTTCGTCGGTTTTATCAGCGTTTGGCTCAGTTGGTTTGTCGTTCCAACGCATCGTCGCTTTATGAGAGCCTCGGTCATTTATCCTGCTCATCGCATTGCCGAAGGGACACGACCAGCCGTGGGCATTGCAGGGTTATCACATTTGTACCACGGGTTGAGCACTGCAGCCAATACCTCAACCCCGGGTGTGAATGTGGTGAGTTACTCTCTTCATTATTTTACGTCGTGGATTGAGATGCACGTATTAGGGGCATTCGCTGTGCACCAGAGACCGGGCTTTTACGATGCTTATACCTTCCCGCGACTCATGAGATTGGTGGACGCTTCTGCTTCTGACCCGACTCAGTTAAGAGCTCTTCGTGTGCTACTTAATCCTTATGCCAACGAAGGCGTCATGGTATTTAATGACCGAATCCTCTCTGCGCCTTCGGGACCTGTTCAGCAACTGTTTGATTTATCGAAAGGGGGAGCACCATCCTTGAAGCCCAAGGAAGCCATGCACTTGTACTCGATCAGGCCGGGTTATTTGGTGTTCCGCCGAAATGATGCGGTTCTTTTTATGCGGTATAATCCACACCGCTTTGCCCGGTAATTGGGTTATGACCAGGGTGTTCCCTTTGAGGCATTCATGGTGGAGCCTAGCTCTTCTTTGGAAGCTGTTCGTGACGCCACCTACCATTTTATGCGGCTGAACACTGGTTCTCACTTCATGATCCCCGAGGCCGACTACATTCCAAGGTGTGTGGGGGATTTTACGGGTTGGTACCGCCACCGAGTCAGTCCCATTATTGCTGAGGAGAGGATAATACTTTTTGGACATAGAGCTCCTGCCCCGCTCCAAGCTATGGGAGTCCCGCCACGACCGCGGACAACGGTTCGCCCTCCCTTGAGAGGTATTGCCGCCTTACTTATTCCTGAGGCGGTGGACGCGGACCTGACTCCTCCCACAGTTGGCATGCCGATGCATACTAGAGCTCAGCCAAGGGCTTCTGATACGGCGCCAGTAGCAGTTTCATCAGCTGCGGCATCAGCAATGGCAATGTCATCATCGGTAGCACCGCTGAGAGAGAATACTGAAGGCGAAGTGGGTCAACGTCGCACCAAAGCGCCGAAGGGAAGGAAGCGATCATCTTCCAGCGCCAGTTCCGGATCGAAGTGGAGGAAGAAGACAGTCACAGATCTGCTTGACTTTTTAACGGAATCCGAGCCTAACATTCAAGATGAACCAATATCTATGCAAGAACCGGATGATGGTCTTCTTTTTCTAGGTTCATCCGTCGAGGAAGCAGCACAATTGGCTGAGGCTATAAGGCGTTCTCAGGACGAGACCGAGAATGTGCGCGTCCCTAAGAGTCCTTATCCTGTCGTCATATTCTATGAAGATCCACCATCAATACAGCGAATATTTATTGGTCCTCTGGAAGAGGGAGGCGAGATAGCCCTTAAACAACCTATCTCAGCCGCTTTCGAAGATGAGTTGTCATTGTGGACCGGCGGCCACGAATCCACATTTGAACCCCGGCGAGCATACCTCCTCAGGAAGGAACGTCGGCTTGAAAAAGCAATATTAGAGGCATCCTGGCGTATCAGTATGCATGATTTCTGTATTTTTCCTTTGGCTAGTAATTTGTTTCGCTTTTTATGTCTTCTTATCTTCGTAAAACCTTGCAGGGACTTCGGCTATGGCGGAGAATCTAAGCTCGAGTAGCGTCTTGACCGTTGACTCTGTAAATATCCCCGATGAGACACCAGTAGGTGTGGAGGGGGTCGCTATAGTTGCTATTCCTATGGCAGAGCTTCCATTGGCGGCTTCCGTTCTCCCGGTGCTTGCTCTCCCGGAAGAGGCATCTTGGCCGCAGATTCAACGGATCTTTCTGGTGACGGCCCGGAGACTGTGGGACAGGTAGTCGAGACCGTTGTCCTTTCATTGGAGCCTGAAGCGGTGGCCGCTGCTCTTCAACTGGAAGCTGTTATTCCGGCCCATGTCCCCGATGATGTGCCTGGAGGCATGGAGGAGGTTGCCGATGCTGCTATCCCTCCAGTTCAGAGCGGGAGGAGCATCGAAGGTAGCCTTCTATATTTTATTTTAATAATCTCTCCATCATCTGAACCTTTCTGTCTTTTCAGAATTACGCGGGTTGGCGGCGTCTATCGCCGATCTGTCTCCTAGAAAATTCTTTCAGCGTTTGCTAGAGATGGCCGCTCCGTAGGCAATATCCCCTCAACGCATTGTCCTCTCTTCCGGGCAAGGTTAGTGTTATTTGCCTTGTTCATGGCATTATTATTATTTCGTATAACAATGCTGATGTCTTCTGTAGTTCTGGAAGCTGACGACGAAGTTGAGATTCTTGACGGGCCTGGGGGTCTTTTGAGCCCTTCATGCATGACTGTGGGTAAGTAAAGTTTCAACGTTGTTCCATCTACTCTTTGATTGCAACTCTCACTGATTTCTTTTTATGAATCTTAACAGTTTTTCCCGTTCTTACCACGCTGGAATCTCGCATCGTTATGCTACCCGGCCCTTATGCTCTACGCGCATCTGAACGAATGGCGAAACTAAGCCTTCACTCTTTGTCAACTCTGATCGAAGACCTTCATGCTGGTAGCTCGCTCACAACCGAATAATTTGCTACCGAAGCCAACATTTCTCTCCCCTTTCTTGCTGCTTACCATGGTGAAAAATTGGTGCATGTCTGGGTTGAGTTTTGTCATCGGCTGGAGGCTTGCTTACATAGTCTTGAGTGCTCGTGCCTTCCTTCAGAGGTTGTCACGCCCCGCTTACCAGAGTACACTAAAATAGGCATGTGACATAGCCAACCATGCTACCTGTGGTTAGGAAAAATCCTTCCACAGTCACATTACGGCTGTAGAGATATCAAGAACAGGAAAGTAAACTAACTATCTAATACATGTCCATAAGCCAGAGTAAAAGAGTCAAGAAATGCTATAGTATGCGGAAGCAAAATATCAAATAAACACCTGGAAAGTAAGACCGGATACCGACATGATCCCTACCGCTCGATCTAACAGCGGCAAAACTCCTGATCAGTCTGCAACAAAGGTAGAGGATCTGGGCCATGCAAAACCCAGACGTCAGCGCGTCATAACATCAAGCAATAATAAATGAACAGGATACACGAGATATGCAGGCATGAATCAAAAATAGTAACAAGTCAACAAGGATGTATAACAGTGAAGTGTATCAGTGTATGTGACGTGCAGTGATCAATCTAAACTGTGCTACTGGGTTGTCTACTCTAAAATTTGTTTGAAATCAATTAATGTAATCCTCCATGTAACTCAAAGGATATGTCCCGTTACCCCCCGGGACCACGGATCAGGAATATATGAACCAAGAGTGGTTCTGTCCCGTTAACCCCCGGGACCACGGATCAAGATGTAAGAGTCACGAATGGCTCTGTCCCGTTACCCCCGTTACCCCCCGGGACCACGGATCAAGATGTAAGAGTCACGAATGGCTCTGTCCCGTTACCCCCCGGGACCACGGATCAAGATGTAAGAGTCAAGAATGGCTCTGTCCCGTTACCCCCCGGGACCACGGATCAAGTAATACCCTTTTAAGTTACACTTTAGTTTACACTTTTGATTTCCCCATACCCCTAAGGTTATGTGTTCAAGTCAGGTATTCCGTAATCAAGAACTAATGCCAACACAGGATCAGGTAGGTACAGGTTTGTCTGGATAGACAACAGGAACGGTCCGTAAGGACTACATGTCAGGTTTGTTGGCATTAGACACAGGATCAGGTAACGGGTCAGGTCATGGTACATCAGGTCAAGTCAAGCAGTGTACGGTACCATATCATGTCAAGTAGGAAGTGTAACAGGTCATGTCAGGAAGCACAAGATGTCATGTGGGTGCTCATAATCAAACTAACATAAGCATATGTATAAATAAACAAGCATGAGTACTATCAGAACAATAAACTGGAACATGTAATATGATATGCAAATAGATATAATTTCAAGGATATGGATGCACAGTTATCGATTAGGGTTACATTTATAGTTCCAATATTAATTAGGATTCAATTTATTAAACATGGAGTGTTAATATCACATTATTATGTAGTAATGTGATCTATGGATGCAATTATATGTATCTTAAATGCGATGGATGCAAACGGGTATCCGAAAAGTTATAAAACTATAAAATGGTAATATGGGATGTACAACTAAGCAATATGTGATATAAATATTGATATAATAATATTAATATGGATAGCATATTCAAAGCGATTAATAACTATAAAAGTGATATTGATTAACCATGCACAAGAAAGTTCCGTTCAGAAATTCAGCGTCACCCTAATTTGTAAAATAGCTTAAAAATAACAAACGTTCTCCAAAAGGGACGTGTCTTATACCAAAACAAAGATAATTCAATAAGGTTTTCAGTTTTATAAGTATAAGCATCTCAGGTTGTCCCTACAAAAAGTTATGAACACTCGAAGTTGAAAGTTTGCTGCTGGAATTTCCCTGGACAGCAGTTTGGAGACATTTTCATTTGTATTTTACGTTATTTAAACAATTTATTTTGCAAGTAAATATTTCATATAGTTATAGTATTCTGAGTTAGCTTCGTAACGAACTAAAGAGCGTATACTAATGATTTTTCTATGATTTATAATGAATTTTATACGGTAAGGTGTACAGTAAATTTCAGATTTGTCATATCCGATTTTTCAACGACGTTTCATGTGTAAACTATAATATTTTCAAATATATAATATTATAAAATGCAGATTATAAACTAATTAAAGATAATAATAAGAAATATTACGACGATGTATATTTTAATTGATATGGATGCAGTATAATATAATCTAGTATGTCACAAGATAAGTTTTCATGATCTAGAGTTAATATGATATAAACGGATGCAAACGGAACAACGAAACGTTATAAAATTAAACATGGGGCACTAGATTTAAACTATAGGTATGGTATTTATTTAAACAGGTATAAAATGAATTATATAGCATGTAGCAAGATTAACTTGCCTCGATGGGTCGCGAATCGGGAAACGGAACGTTAACCGTCGGCGGGGAAAACTCGCGACGGGCGCACGGTTCACGGAATGAACCCAAACGACGAACAAAAGAACCACACGGGTCGGGGTGCCTCGCTGGAACGTCGAGAAGCGTCACCGGTACGACGGAATTCCGTCAACAAAAGAACAGTTAAAAAAATGAGAAACGAGACATGAAGCAAGAAGAGAAGGAATGATAAAGAGAAGTACGAGAGAATATATGAGGGAGAGAGAGAGAAAAAGTGGAGAGAGAGAGAGAAGAGGGAGAGAGAGAAAGTGGGGCCCACGGGGTTAAAGGGGAGGTTGCGATTGGCTGAGAGAATAAATTGAGAAGGATATAAAAGATTGTAAAAATATTATATGGTTAACTTAAAGATTTAAAAGATAGGTAATGAACAGTAAGATATCAGGTTAGTTAGAAAAATATATGCGATGGTTTTAATAATATTAAAATTTGGGATTTTGGCGCCAAATAGAACATTTCCAAATCGCGCCCGGGTCGAGTCCAAAAATTTGAAATTGAAATAATAGGATTTTAACCAGGATCCAAATTTTAAAATTAAGTGTTTTATGATTAAAAAGCATACCCCCAAAACGGACACACGTACGTGCACGTAGCCATCCAAACTCGCCCGTTTCACTGAACGGGACGAGAACACAATGCACGGACGCTACCACGAGGCTAGGGGTGTCAAGTAGGCCAAGATAAATATTTTCAATTTTATTTTAGATGCCAAAATTTGTTATATGTAGAAATGACTTTGCCGGGTAAATTTTACAGTAAGCAACAAATATGCAAGTTAAATGAAATGAGTACCACATTATACTCAAACAGTAACTGAAAATAGTAGTATTGGGCTCGGGTGTTACATTATACCCAACTACAAAAAGAATTTCGTCCTCGAAATTCCAAGAATACAAAAATAGATAACTACAAGAAAAGGTGAGGAAACTTCTGCCGGATCTCATCTTCTCGTTCCCAAGTGGACTCTCCATGCGAGCGATTACCCCAAGAAACAAGCACAACAGGGATAACCTTGTTCTTAACAACCTTTTCCCTTCGATCCACGATTTCAATCGGTCGCTCCTCAAAAGTCAAGTCTTCTCGTACTGTTAGCTCCGAATGATCCAAAACGTGTGTTTCATCTCGAACATACTTACGGAGTTGAGATACGTGAAACACATCGTGCACATTTGCCAAGGACTGCTGTAACGCCAAACGATACGCTACCTCACCAACATGCTCCACGATCTCAAGGGTCCAAAGAATCGAGAACTAAGCTTTCCTCGACTTCCAAAACGATTCACCCCTCTAGTCGGTAATATCTTCAAGAATACCAAATCACCCACGGTGAACTCTAGAGGTCTTCTTGACGTATCTGCCCAACTCTTCTGTCGGTCCTGTGCTGCCTTCATATGATTTCTGATAGGGTTAACCTTCTCAACTGTCTGCACAACCAAATCTGGTCCCAATAATCTTCGTTCACCGACATCGTCCCAACAAACAGGTGAACGGCATTTACGACCATACAAAGCTTCAGAAGGAGCCATCTGAATAGTTGCCTGAAAACTGTTGTTGTAAGACAACTCCACCAAAAGTAGATGATCCTCCCAAGATCCCTTGAAGTCCAACATGCATGCTCTCAACATATGCTCAAGAGTTTGGATCGTTCTCTCCGACTGACCATCAGTTTGAGGATGATAAGCTGTGCTAAACTTCAATCGAGTCCCCAAACTTTCCTGTAGACTCCGCCAAAAGTGTGATAAGAACCGAGTGTCCCGATCGAACACGATGCTCACCGGTACTCCATGCAATCTTACAATCTCTTGCATGTACCGCTCTGCCAAAGTCTCTGTTGATTGACCAACCCGAAAAGGAATAAAATGAGCTGCCTTGGTCAATCGGTCAACAATCACCCATATAGCATGGTTGCCTTTTGGACTTCACGGTAAAGCCGTCACGAAATCCATGGTTATATGTTCCCACTTCCACTGAGGAATCGGAAGTGGTTGCAATAAACCAGCAACCCTTTGATGTTCAGCCTTAACTTGCTGACACACCAAGCACTTTGCCACAAAGCGAGCAATCACCCGTTTCATGCCCTCCCACCAGAAATGCTGTCGAATATCTCGGTACATCTTTGTGCCTCCTGGATGTACAGAATAAGCTGAACTGTGTGCCTCCTTCATAATCTCTTCACGAATATCCCCCTTTGGCACACACAAAAGGGTACCAAACCTCCACGAACCATCTTCGGGGATTAATAAATCTGTTCGTAGTCCGGCTTCAACCTGTCCTCGAAACTTTTGCAGTCTAGGGTCCTGCGATTGTGCTGCTTTAATATTCTCGATCAATGATGACTGTACTTGCAGCTGCAACAACTGTCCCGTAGAACGCGGTAGCACAACCTCCAAGTCAAATCTTCGAAAATCTGCGACGATCTCCTTCTGCGTAGTTAACACCTGAATTACTAGTACCCGACTAAGCGCATCCGGCACAACATTAACCTTTCCCGGATGGTACTTAAGATCAAGATCGTATTCAACCATCAGCTCCAACCATCTACGCTGCCTCATGTTAAGCTCCTTCTGTGTGAACACATACTTCAAGCTCTTATGATCTGTAAAACTTCGACTCTTTCGCCCAAAAGGTAGTGTCTCCAAATCTTCAAAGCGAAAATCACAGCCGCAAGCTCCAAGTCATGAGTTGGATAATTCTTCTCATGGGTCTTCAACTGTCTCGATGCGTATGCTACAACCTTCCCATGCTGCATCAAAACACATCCTAATCCTTTCCCAGATGCGTCGCTGTGAATCACCAATCCTCCGGAATTGTCTAGCACGGTCAGAATAGGGGCGGTTATCAACTTCTGCTTCAACGTCTCGAAAACTAACGCACACTTATCCGTCCATACAAAAGGTACCTCCTTGCGCGTAAGCTTGGTCAACGGCTCTGCCAGACGAGCAAAGTTCTCCACAAATCTCCTGTAGTATCCGGCTAATCCAAGGAAACTTCTTATCTCAGCAACATTCTTTGGAATAGGCCAATCTCGAACTGCTGCAATCTTTTCTGGATCGACGGCAATGCCATCGCCAGACACAACATGCCCCAAAAACCTTACTTCCTCCATCCAAAACTCGCACTTACTCATCTTGGCATACAATTTCTCCTGTCTCAACGTCTGCAGTGCGATCTTCAAATGCTCAGCATGCTCCTCAAAACTCTTCGAGTAAACCAGAATATCGTCAATGAATAAAAAAAAACCACGATAAACTGGTCCAAGAACGGTGAAAAGATTCGGTTCATCAAGTCCCTGAATACTGCCGGCGCATTCGTTACTCCGAAAGGCATCACTAAGTACTCGTAATGTCCATACCGAGTTCGGAACGCCGTCTTGCAAATATCTTCTGTTTTCACTCGGACCTGATGATATCCGGATCGCAAATCCAGCTTCGAGAATACCCTCGCGCCACTAAGCTGCTCGAAAAGTTCGCCAATGCGAGGGATTGGGTACTTGTTCTTAATAGTCACCCGGTTTAATTCTCGATAGTCGATGCACATCCTTCTTGTGCCATCCTTCTTCTTTACTAGAAGAACTGGAGCTCCCCAAGACGAGTTACTGCTTCGAATCCAACCTTTCTCAAGCAATTCTGCAACCTGTTTCTTGACTTCTTCCAATTCTACTGGCGCCATTGGATAATACGCTTCGGATACTGGCGCTGCCCCAGGAATAAGATCAATTGCGAACTCCATGTCTCGCTTTGGCGGTAAACCCGATATATCTTCAAACACGTCCATAAAATCACGAACAACAGCTGGCTCTTCACTTTCATCACTTCCATTGATGCAAGAATATTATTTGTCGGCCTAGCCCTAAACTCGACTGGCCCGACAGAAAAACTCTCCTTCATCCCAGATAAACTCTGCTGCTCTCGGCTGCCGCAAGTACTTGTGAGAAAGTGGTCAAACCCAGGGAGACAATCTGCCTCTAGATGTCCACGTCCAGGCTGCGCATGAACCTCCGTGCCCTGTCTGCATCGTTGGTAACTAAAGGTCCAGCGAAACTACTGAGTCTCGTCCATTCTGCTGCATGCACATCTACGGGTGCTCCCTTCTGCTTTAGTCCGATGAACTTCTCTTCCATTTCCTCCCGTGCAGTCCGCAGGAAGAACTTCTCCAGGAAACTCTTCGAAAAATCCGCCCACTTGATCGGCTTGGGCAAACGGTTCTCTTCTACAAGCCACCATTCTCGGGCGTAATCCACTAACTGAATGCGTACCACATCAACTCTTTCTCATCTGGAATCTGTACCGCAATAAGAAAATTCTCTGTGTCAACTAGACACTGCTCTGTTGGCAACGGCTCCTCCAATCCAGTAAATGTATACGGACCCAAACGTCTGAAATCTGCTACTGTCCCTACTCGGTCAACTGGCTTAGCTCCAACATTGTTCACAGACTGCTGAACGATCTGCAAACCTTCCTGAAACGAGTCCGCTTGCTGCTGGATCAGCTCGGTCTATTTCTTTTGATTCTCCAGCATTCCCCTTATCACTCCAAGCATGGCGGCTTCGTCCACACGCCTTGGTACGTCTTCAAATTCTTACCGGCCATATTCCTGAACTCAAAACACCCAACATTAGCATGATGATAGATTCTGAATATAGATCAAGGCTAGAACTCCAAGATACTTAAATAGAGTGCCGCATTGTAACTATGTCGCGGTATCATAGCCACAATTACTTAACTCTACCCAAGTCGCCTAAGTCCTAGAGATAACAAGAAGTCATGTTTTTCGAGTCGACATGCAAAGGAAGTTTGCACATCGTAAAAGATATAATCAGGAAGAATGTGATTCAAGAATGGTAATCGGCAAAGTGGCAGGACATGTTTCCTAAACACGGGCATTCTGATTCGCGTATTGGGTACAATACCCAACTACAAAAGAATCAACCCGACTATCCTATGGCTCTGATACCAAAAGAACCATGTCACGCCCCGCTTACCAGAGTACGCTAAAATAGGCATGTGACATAGCCAACCATGCTACCTGTGGTTAGGAAAAATCCTTCCACAGTCACATTACGGCTGTAGAGATATCAAGAACAGGAAAGTAAACTAACTATCTAATACATGTCCATAAGCCAGAGTAAAAGAGTCAAGAAATGCTATAGTATGCGGAAGCAAAAGATCAAATAAACACCTGGAAAGTAAGACCGGATACCGACATGATCCCTACCGCTCGATCTAACAGCGGCAAAACTCCTGATCAGTCTGCAACAAAGGTAGAGGATCTGGGCCATGCAAAATCCAGACGTCAGCGCGTCATAACATCAAGCAATAATAAATGAACAGGATACACGAGATATGCAGGCATGAATCAAAAATAGTAACAAGTCAACAGGGATGAATAACAGTGAAGTGTATCAGTGTATGTGACGTGCAGTGATCAATCTAAACTGTGCTACTGGGTTGTCTACTCTAAAATTTGTTTGAAATCAATTAATGTAATCCTCCATGTAACTCAAAGGATATGTCCCGTTACCCCCCGGGACCACGGATCGGGAATATATGAACCAAGAGTGGTTCTATCCCGTTACCCCCCGGGACCACGGATCAAGATGTAAGAGTCACGAATGGCTCTGTCCCGTTACCCCCCGGGACCACGGATCAAGATGTAAGAGTCACGAATGGCTCTGTCCCGTTACCCCCCGGGACCACGGATCATGATGTAAGAGTCACGAATGGCTCTGTCCCGTTACCCCCCGGGACCACGAATCAAGATGTAAGAGTCACGAATGGCTCTGTCCCGTTACCCGCCGGGACCACGGATCAATATGTAAGAGTCACGAATGGCTCTGTCCCGTTACCCCCCGGGACCACGGATCAAGTAATACCCTTTTAAGTTACACTTTAGTTTACACTTTTGATTTCCCCATACCCCCAAGGTTATGTGTTCAAGTCAGGTATTCCGTAATCAAGAACTAATGCCAATACAGGATCAGGTAGGTGCAGGTTTGTTTGGATAGACAACAGGAACGGTCCGTAAGGACTACATGTCAAGTTTGTTGGCATTAGACACAGGATCAGGTAACGGGTCAGGTCATGGTACATCAGGTCAAGTCAAGCAGTGTACGGTACCATATCATGTCAAGTAGGAAGTGTAACAGGTCATGTCAGGAAGCACAAGATGTCATGTGGGTGCTCATAATCAAACTAACATAAGCATGTGTATAAATAAACAAGCATGAGTACTATCAGAACAATAAACTGGAACATGTAATATGATATGCAAATAGATATAATTTCAAGGATATGGATGCACAGTTATCGATTAGGGTTACATTTATAGTTCCAATATTAATTAGGATGCAATTTATTAAATATGGAGTGTTAATATCACATTATTATGTAGTAATGTGATCTATGGATGCAATTATATGTATCTTAAATGCGATGGATGCAAACGGGTATCCGAAAAGTTATAAAACTATAAAATGGTAATGTGGGATGTACAACTAAGCAATATGTGATATAAATATTGATATAATAATATTAATATGGATAGCATATTCAAAGCGATTAATAACTATAAAAGTGATATTGATTAACCATGCACAAGAAAGTTCCGTTCAGAAATTCAGCGTCACCCTAATTTGTAAAATAGCTTAAAAATAACAAACGTTCTCCAAAAGGGACGTGTCTTATACAAAAACAAAGATAATTCAATAAGGTTTCAGTTTTATAAGTATAAGCATCTCAGGTTGTCCCTACAAAAAGTTATGAACACTCGAAATTGAAAGTTTGCTGCTGGAATTTCCCTGGACAGCAGTTTGGAGACATTTTCATTTTCATTTTACGTTATTTAAACAATTTATTTTGCAAGTAAATATTTCATAGAGTTATAGTATTCTGAGTTAGCATCGTAACGAACTAAAGAACGTATACTAATGATTTTTCTATGATTTATAATGAATTTTATACGGTAAGGTATACAGTAAATTTCAGATTTGTCATATCCGATTTTTCAACAACGTTTCATGTGTAAACTATAATATTTTCAAATATATAATATTATAAAATGCAGATTATAAACTAATTAAAGATAATAATACGAAATATTACGACGATGTATATTTTAATTGATATGGATGCAGTATAATGTAATCTAGTATGTCACAAGATAAGTTTTCATGATCTAGAGTTAATATGATATAAACGGATGCAAACGGAACATCGAAACGTTATAAAATTAAATATGGGGCACTAGATTTAAACTATAGGTATGGTATTTATTTAAATAGGTATAAAATGAATTATATAGCATGTAGCAAGATTAACTTGCCTCGATGGGTCGCGAATCGGGAAACGGAACGTTAACCGTCGGCGGGAAAAACTCGCGACGGGCGCACGGTTCACGGAATGAACCCAAACGACGAACAAAGGAACCACACGGGTCGGGGTACCTCGCTGGAACGTCGAGAAGCGTCACCAGCACGACGGAATTCCGTCAACAAAAGAACGGTTAAAAAAATGAGAAACGAGACATGAAGCAAGAAGAGAAGGAATGATAAAGGGAAGTACGAGAGAATATATGAGGGAGAAAGAGAGAAAAAGTGGAGAGAGAGAGAGAAGATGGAGAGAGAGAAAGTGGGGCCCACAGGGTTAAAGGGGAGATTGCGATTGGCTGAGAGAATAAATTGAGAAGGATATAAAAGATTGTAAAAATATTATATGGTTAACTTAAAGATTTAAAAGATAGGTAATGAACAGTAAGATATCAGGTTAGTTAGAAAAATATATGCGATGGTTTTAATAATATTAAAATTTGGGATTTTGGCGCCAAATAAAACATTTCCAAATCGCGCCCGGGTCGAGTCCAAAAATTTGAAATTGAAATAATAGGATTTTAACCAGGATCCAAATTTTAAAATTAAGTGTTTTATGATTAAAAAGCATACCCCCAAAACGGACACACGTACGTGCACGTAGCCATCCAAACTCGCCCGTTTCACTGAACGAGACGAGAACACAATGCACGGACGCTACCACGAGGTTAGGGGTGTCAAGTAGGCCAAGATGAATATTTTCAATTTTATTTTAGATTCCAAAATTTGTTATATGTAGAAATGACTTTGCCGGGTAAATTTTACAGTAAGCAACAAACAAGCAAGTTAAATGAAATGAGTACCACATTATGCTCAAACAGTAACTGAAAATAGTAGTATTGGGCTCGGGTGTTACAGAGGTTGTGGCTGCAAAGGCGAGATTGCGGGGGCTGATTGAGCAGTGCGCCGCAAATATGCTGTCATGTCAGAAGAGGCTCAACCGAAAATTTTCGGAGAGGGAGCTGGCTTCAAATGCGCTGGGAGAACTTCAAGCTGAACTTACGGCCAAGACCACTCGTGCGTATGAACTCTGGTGGGTGCTTCAAGAAGCTATCAGGGAGGTGGTAGCTATTGATAAAGCCCTCCTTTTTACTCGCGAGATGGTTGAAGCCCACAAGGTTATTGAAAAGGAGATTGAAGGCCGGCTCGCCTCATACCAGGCCCAACAGTCTCAGGCGGAGGCCCGTCTTATCGCAATAACAAATTATGAGGCTGAGACCCAGCGGAAGAAGGATGAACTGACGAATCTATTAAATCGTCCTCCGGCTTGAAGAAAAAATTGTATATGTTTCTTTTCATTCTCCTTTTGTACTTACTCCTGAATGAGAGTATTTTTTGATTCTTTAATAAATTGTACTTTGTATTCATTTTGATTCATTAATAAAAGACATATTTTGCTTCATGGTGGTGTGTCTCTTTTAGAAAATGCGTTTTGTGGATAATCTATTTTGATCTCTTTGTAGGACAGCGATGGCTTAGGAGTCAGGTTCAGGTCTGCCTCCTAAGGCTTTCCAAGTTTATGAGCCGTGAGGGTCTCATAAAGATTTTTCTCCCTATGAGTCGAGAGGATCTCGTAGGTGCATTTTCTCCTTAGGAATCATGAGGATCCCTAAGTTTGTTTTCTCTTGAGAGTCGTAAGGATCTCACAAGAGAATTTTCTTCCTTACAAGTCGAGATGACTCATAAGTGTTTGATGAATTGACTTGCTCCCGGGTCAAAGCATTGCTTCGACGGGGAGGTCGAGGGTTGAATTTAGCCATACGGGGTCAGGATTGACTTTGGCCGTACGGGGTCAGGGGTTGATTTTAGCCATACGGGGTCAGGATTGACTTTGGCCATATGGGCCCAGGGGTTGACTTTAGCCATACGGGGTCAGGATTGACTTTGGTCGTACGGGGTCAGGGGTTGACTTTAGCAATACGGGGTCAGGATTGACTTTGGCCATATGGGCTCAGGGGTTGCCTTTAGCCATACGGGGTCAGGATTGACATCAGCCGTACGGGGTCAGGGATTGACTTTAGCCATACGGGGTCAGGATTGACTTTGGCTGTACGGGGTCAGGTGTTGACTTTAACCATATGGGGTCAGGATTGACTTTAGCCATACGGGTCAGGATTGACTTTGGCTGTACGGGGTCAGGGGTTGAATTTAGCCATACGGGGTCTGGATTGACTTTTTCCGTACGGGGTTGACTTTAGCCATACGGGTCAGGATTGACTTTGGCCGTATGGGGTCAGGGGTTGACTTTAGCCATACGGGGTTAGGATTGACTTTGGCCGTATGGGGTTAGGTGTTGACTTTAACCATACGGGGTCAGGGGTTGACTTTAGCTATACGGGGTCAGGATTGACTTTGGCCGTACGTGGTCAGGGGTTGACTTTAGCCATACGGGGTCAGGATTGACTTTGGCCGTATGGGGTCAGGGGTTGACTCTCGTTTTTCTGTGCACCGCCGAGTCCTGAAACTAGGAACTTTGCCGCGGCTCCGTTTTGCTGACGTTGTGCCTGTTTTAACGAGACGAATGTCGAGGTAGTCTCTAGGTCATCAGTGAACCGTTGAGATATGGAACTAGGAACTTTGTCATGGCTCCGTTGGTTGATGTTGCGTCCGTATCCTGCTGGAATGAGGAGGAACGCCGTTGATGATCTCTAGGCTTTAGATGTCGCCGTTGAAACCTGGAACTAGGGACTTTGCCATGGCTCCGTTTGGTGGATGTCGCGTCTGTATCCTACTGGAATGAGGAGGAATGCCGTTGATGATCTCTAGGCTGTAGATGTCGCCGTTGAGATTTGACTCTCTGTTTGAATGAGCCTGGTAGGATGGTATGATTCACTCTTTGTTTGTGCCCCTGGATTGTATACAGGGATCGATGTGATCTCATCTATAGGGCAAAAAGTTTCATTTCATTTTTTTTATTTCTTTCCCCGATACTCTATCATTTCAGTTTTTTTGTATCGCGAAAGTCGCGATTGCCCCATCATTTCGGCTATTTTTCGCGGTGCCCAATCATTTCGGCTATTTTTTTTTCCTTTTTTACTCGCTGCTTTTTATTGCGAGTTGCCCAATCATTTTGGCTATTTTGTATGCATATATTTTACTTGCTGATTTTGTTGCAAGTTGCCCCATCATTTCGGCTATTTCATATGCATTTTTAGCTCGCTGACTTTTATCGTGAGTATGGAACTTGGAATCTGATGTCAGTCTTAGCATCAGCATCGCTGTGACTGGAATATTGCCAGGAGCGACTCATCATTTGCCGTGAAAGGACTTGAAATTTGATATCGATTTAGGCATCAGCATCGCTACAATTAGGACATTTCCAGGAGCGAATCATCATTTGCCTTTGTCGATTTAAACAAAGATGGCTTAGCAAACTGGGTTAAGATCTTGTCGACTAAGGCTTTTGACTTCATGAGCCGTAAGGGTCTCATAAAGGTGTTTCTCCCTACGAATCGTGAGGATCTCGTAAGTGCGTTTTCTCCTTAAAAATTGTAACACCCGAGCCCAATACTACTAATTTCTGTTATTGGTTGAGCATTAGATATTACTCGTTTCATTTAGCTTGCCTGTTGACACTTGCTGTGAAATTTTATCTGGCTAAGTCATTTCTGCATATAACAAAATTTAGCGTCTAAAATTTGATTAAAAATATCTATCTTGGCCTACTCGACACCCATAGCCGCGTGGTAGCGTCCGTGCATCGAGTTCTCGTCCCGTTCGGTGAAACGGGCGAGTTTGGACGACTATGCGTGCGTACAGGTGTCCGACTTGGGGGTATGCTTTTTAATCATAAAACATTTCATTTTAAAATTTGGAACTCGCTTAAAATCCTATATTTAAATTTCAAATTTTTGGATCCAACCCGGGCGCGATTTGGAAATGTTTCATTTAGCGCCAAAATCCCAAATTAATAAAATATTCGAAACCATATTATATTCATAAATCTTACTGTTAATTGATAGTTAAAAATCTATTAAATCTTTTAAATATTCTTTTAACCTCTTAAAAATTTTCCTCAGCCAATCACGGGGTTCTTAACCCCCGTGGGCCCCCTCCTTTAACTCTCTCTCTCTCTACCTCTCACATCTCCTTCTCTCTCTCCCTCGTATCTCATCGTCTCTCTCTATAGCTTTCTCCATCTCTCTCTCTCTAACGTCTCTCTCTCTCTCTCTCTACCTTTCTCTAACTCTCTCTCTCTCTCTTCCCTATATATCATTCTTCCCGCTCATAATTTTCCCAGAACGAAAAAAGCAAAGCCCCACGCGAGAAACCCATCGCGAACCCTAACCCTAGCCGCCTTCACCATCGCCGCCGCAGCCCCGACGCCGGCGCCAGCGCCACCGTCGCCCTCGCCACCGTCGCCCTCGCCTCCGCCTCCTCGTCTCAACCGAACCTGTTTCCTCTCTCCCGAGCACCTTGCGCAGCCGCGGCCACCTGCGAATCTCCCTGCAGTCGTCAAGTCGCCGCCGGCAACCACCTGTGCCGCCGACCATCACCTCGCCTGTTCTCCTCACCCCGAGACCTCCTCCTTCTCTTCTTTCCGGCACACCCTGCACCTTCCCCGATCACCTCTACCGAAACCCTTCACGTTGTCGTCACCGTCGCGGCTTGAACCGCCGGTGATCTTGACGGCACCGATCGCCTCGCTGCCGGGTTACCGAGAAAGCATCCATCTCTGTCCAGATCTCTCGAGCCCTTGCTGTTATCGTGTCGCGTGGGTTCGCGCCTCCGTTCTCGTGTTCGTCGTTTCGTCGAGGCAAGTATTCGATACTTGCTACATGCTATTGCTACTTTATAACTTGCCTTAACATTCATGTGTGGTTTAATGATATATTATTTAGTAAATCACCTTCGTACCTTGCTTCATGTTTAACCCTAGTAGCATGTCAAATAAATTATTTCCTGATAAACCCGTACATGATAGATTGCATTTGATTCACTGCTATGATGCTTTATTTCCAGTTTAGTTTAACAAATATGCATAACCGGCTAAATTACAATTGCATTCTTTAAACAGATTATACTTGTCGTGGTATTCTTGGAACACTCAATATATTATTAACCTGACTACAGCAGTTACGTTCACCGTCCTGTATTCACATGATATTGACACTATCTATTTAACACAATTGAAAATTCTTCAGCTAGATAATAAATCAGATTATTGTTTAACGCGTTGATTTGAACATGATGCTGCTTATCTATCTGTTTGTGAGAACACCCACGATATCGTTACATCTTGATTGACATTGTCACACATGGTATTGTACCGTTTACTATTGACTTGACCTGATATACCATGACCTGACCTGTTACCTGATCTCGTGCCTAATGCCAACAAACCTGACATGTAGTCCTCATGGACCATTCTTGTTGTCTATCCAGACAAACCTGCTGTTACCTGATCCTGTGTTGGCATTAGTTCTTGATTTCTGAATACCTGACCTGACATATATAACTTGGGGGTATGGGGAAATCAAAGGTGAACCTGACTTGTAACTCGACAGTTCACTACCTGTTCGAGTGTACACATTCCTGTTTTGTGCCTAGCGGCATGTCTCGGTTTCGGCCGAGAATATTATGGCCGTGATCCTGGGTATGTACGGGATACTATCGAGTGTACACATTCCTATTTTGTGCCTAGCGGCATGTCTCGGCTGCAGCCGAGAATATTGTGGCCGTGATCCCGGGTATGTATGGGATACTATTGAGTTACATCGACGATTCATCAAATTGATTTCAAAGACTTTAGACTAGGAAACCCGATAGAACAGTTTAGTTACCCACTGCACATTACCCTGCACCGCTTGTTTCACATTATTGCTTTATTCATGTTTAGTTCTGCATTGCCTATTACACTGTTCATATATATTACTTGTTGACTTGACGCGCTGACGTCTGGGTTTTGCATGGCCCAGATTCTCTACCACTGTCGCTGTCCGAGCAGGAGTATTTCAGCCAGCAGGCTAAGTTGTGAGTCCAGTAGTGGTTAGTTTTATTTCCTGCATTTTATTTCCAGATGTGAGCCCGCATTATGGGACATACTTTTCCGTTATTGTATTGGATCATTTGCTTCCGCATTTATTTATCATTGACTCTTGTTATTCTGGATTGTGGACATGTTTTTAGATAGTTTTATGCTGTTCTTGATATCTCTACAGCCGTAATGTGACTGTGGATGGATACTTCCTACCCACAGGTAGCATGGTTGGCTATGTCACGTGCCCAATCTAGCGTACTCTGGGAAGCGGGGAGTGACAAAAATCGTGAGGATTCTTAAGTGTATGTTCTCTTATAAATCGTAGGGATCTTACAATAGTGTTTTCTCCTTATAAGTCGAGAAGACTTACAAGGGCCGTTCACCGTATGAGCATATCCCTAGTCATTGGTGGGACTCTGTTAGGGAAATGTTTATTCGTGCCCTTGGATTGTATACAAGGGTCAGCATTGAACCGCTTGTAGGGCAAAAGCGGGGTGTATGACGGCTTAAGAACAGGTTCAGATCCCTGTAACTTAAGGCTTTTGAATCCTATAAGCCGTGAGGGTCTCATAAGTGCATTTTCTCCTTACAAGTCGTGAGGATCTCGTAAGTGTGTTTTCTCCTCAGGAATCGTGGGGATTCCTAAGTGTGTTGCTCCCTTGTGAGTCGTATCAATCTCACGCAGGTATTTTCTCCTTACAGGGTCGAGAGGACCTTGCAAGTGTCTTTTAACGAGATTGCGCCCTTTCGGGTTTTCACAAACTCGCCAGTAGTCCTGCTGTTTTTACTCACGGAGCCCTTTTGGGTTTTCATCCATGCCCATCTCGCTTATTGACGTACCATTTTTTTTAATTTTTTTGCGTCAGCCTTGGGATACTACGGTCCATAGTAGTTTATAGACGTCTCGGTCAGTTGCAAGTTTTAGGACTTTGCGGTCCATCGTTAGTTTAGGGACGTTTCGGTCCATTGTTAGTTTAGGGACATTTCGATCAGTTGTTGCAAAAGTTTCATTGGCTACCACTTATAAAGTTTGGGCTTGGGAAGATAGCGAGCGGACATAGGCGTCGTCATCTGTCATTAACCCAGGCCGTAACCCGTCAGGCGTAGTATTTCTTTAGGAACCGACCGTTTATTGGCATGAAGGGTCTTTCGCCATGCATATCCATGAGCAAGTAAGCCCCACCTTGGTAGACTTTATCTATGATGTATGGGCCTTCATAGTTTGGCTCGAACTTCCCTCGTTTGGCACGATTGGGGATCATAGGCCTCTTGACTACTAGCACGAGTTCGCCTTGGCGGAATATTCTCGACCTAGTCAATTTGTCGTACGAGAGCGTCATCTTTGCTTTGTAAGCTTCCAAGTTTTGCTGCGCCATGAGCCGAGTTTGGTCGAGGGCATCAATCTCCTCAAGCCGAAGATGAGCATTCTCTTTGTCCGTTAGCTCGTAATGAACTGCCACTCGTAAGGAGGGTAACTCTATCTCCAAAGGGAGTACTGCTTCAGTGCCGAATACCAATGCATACGGCATTGTGTTTGTGGCCATTTTGAACGTGGTCCGATACGCCCAGAGAGCTTCATGCAGTCTCCTGTGCCTGTCCTTCTTATTTTTGGACACCGTCTTTTTCACAATCTTCGTCAGGGTCTTATTGAAAGCCTCAGCCAGACCATTAGCTCGTGGATTATAGACCGAAAAGTATCTCCAGTCTATATTATATGGCTGTGTGAAGCGGCTGATTTTGTGACTTCTGTAGGCCGGCCCGTTATCGGAGATAATCCGTCGCGGAGTGCCGAACCGATAGATGACATGTGTCTTGAAGAAATGGAGGATATTCTCCATCTTCACGTCTCTTAGTGGTACTGCTTCTGTTCACTTGGAGAAGTAATCCGTTGTCGCCAATATGAATCGATTTCCTCTGGACGATGCTGGTTCAATAAGCCCGATTATGTCAGTTCCCCACATTTCGAACGGCCAGCTCGCCACTGTTGGGTGTAGCGGGTTTGGATGCTGGTGGATGAAGTCTCCATGAATCTGGAACGAATGGCATTGCTTCGCGTATTCAAGGCAGTCCTTGATTTGTATGTCAAAAATATTTCTAAACCGCAATCAAGAACGGCATCGCTTGGTAGCTAGCCGGTGAGTACGGGTCGGTCCACAGGGATTTTGTGTTTTCCTAATCGCTCTAACGAGTTAATTCCGATGGGTGTCGGATTGATTATCTCTAAAAGATAAATTAATTTATACTAAGATTATCTAGATCTAAGTCTTGTTAGGCTTAGATTTAGGTGAAGTTGAGAGATTAAAGGTTTCCTCACCTCTTTCAATGCCCTAGTATAGATCTATTAGGTATTATGGTAATTATCAATAAAGTAGATTAGAATCATTTGGGAAGATATTTCTTCCTCTAGGTGCTTGTCCTTCCTTTATCGATCCTTACCCTAACCTCCATGGAAAACACGTGCAACCGGTCCTTTATACTACGGGATCACCGTTACCTCTAGGGGTAAGGTACCGCAGGGAGCGGTGTGTGCGTGTATGCATAGAGTTCTAATTATTATGTGTGATGGGGCAAGAAAGGGGTGAGAGATCTCATATCTCAAACCTTTCCCTAAAACTAACCCTAACAAGCGAGGAGACTACTCGCTCATTAGGTGATTGAAAGACATTCTAAATTAAACTAAACTAAGGCAAAGAAATAAAGGAACTTGCTAATTTTTATTGATGGCTTTCTCCAAACATCAACACAGTACAGATCTGAATTTATGAAGTGAAAAGAGGCATCGATGCTCTCCAAAAGAATTTTGAATTTTATTAATGAAAGGAGGCATACCTCAAAAGAGGTATTTGGGTTTCTATTTATAGGACATAGAAAATCCTAGGTTTACAATCACTGCATATCTGCTTTTACAAAAATACCCCATAAGAAAAAGACCTAGTCAACGCACCGCCAGCGCCAATAGAATTTTGCACCGACACGGGCCTTACATGGCCGCGGATCCGCGGCCAAAGCTCATATTTGGCCGCGGATCCGCGACCAAGTAATGGGCTTGTGGGCTCATTTTTCCTGGGGTTGTTCTGTTGCATGTTGTCTTCAATTTTCTTCAGTTCTTTTCTCAGATTGGCTTCTAGGTTTCTTTCAGATCTCCACAGTGAACAATTGTAGTGAACTTTTACCATTGCTTTGTGACGAAGTCTTGAACCTTGCACTGCCTTGTACTTTATGAACTGATCTTCGTGTAGGCTTAGTCAAGATTCCAACATTTATTGGTCGTAGTCTCACTTTTGTATCGTTTTTTGTATTTTTCACTGTTTTTGTCCCGAGAATCTGTAACCTGCAACTAAGTAGCAGACATGGGTCAAAGGCACCTGTTTATTTGTAAAATGACTAGGAATGGGAAATATAATAATGCAATATTATGATATGAACAAATACCCCCAAACATATCTTTTGCTCGTCTTCGAGCAAACCTAGTTTTATTCTTAACAAAAACATAACCTCACTTTCGCAGAGAAACGCGATTGCACTGAGCTCGTGCAACAAGCCGTTAAACCTCTAGGTGTCCCTAGTAGGAGGAGTGTTGTCTCCTGAGGGTTTTCAGCGGATACTACCCACAAAATCCTACCAATTTGGCCCATTAACTTTTATTTTCCAATTAGGTTTTCCAATAAGGAATTCTATTATCTTCGACTCATAAATTATTCACCCGTATTCTTCACGCTTCCTTATCATTTAACTTAAGATTATATATGTTCTGTAGACTTACTTAGCTTTTGGCATCTCTTAAGTTTTCCTTCTAGGGTTCTATCTCAACTTAGGAATTTTTATCATCTCTACTAAAGATACAAGTCCTATTCTTCATTCATATCTCTTATTTAAAACCCCAATCACATACCCCTACGTGTATGTATAAATCACCCCTACACTTGGAAATTCAAATCAAGCAATCATACTCTTGTCCGTTGTCCAAAGTACTTCTTAATTGGTGAATTTTTAGATGAATTTCGCTCACACATCCTTCATGCGACCGTTAATACTTCTTGAGGTACCAACAACCGATTACAAGATGTATTTGCACATTAAAACGTAATTCCTAGTCTTGCAACACCTAAGGCTTTAGCAGTGACTCCCAAACCAGTTGGTCTAAGACACTAGGTGATGAAGCACCCTCGCTAAATATTTTTTTTTCTATTTTTGCAGCCTTAAGTAATCACAAAAATCAATGTTCATTTTTTTATTATCTCTTTATTCACACTTGAATATTTTTTTATCTTTTTCGTACTAAGGACTTTAGACAAGAGCATTTCAAGGTCTCTTCTACTATTCCAAGTTTCAAGGTGCGTGTTTGTGCAATTTGTAGGGTATATATTTTCAGAATTTAGACTTAAGCTTAGGAATTATTTTTCAAACTTATACTTTAATAAAAATATCAATACTCTTCCCTTGTTTTAACTTAGCCCAAGAAGTGAACTCAAAATTTGCCTATTTCTAAATAAACTACAAAGACATATACTTTCTACCGTTAAACTTTAAGAAAAGTTATTTTTAGGGTTTTTAATTTACTAAGTCTAGATCTAGTTGTTCCTAGCTAATTAACCTATTTGTCAAACTCAAGTGAACTATGGCCAAAATTGAATACTTTAATTTTTATAATTTTTTAAATTTTTTCAATTTCTATGGGTTTTAAAATAAGTATGCAAATGCAAAAAATGTACATATGAATACGAAGGAAGAAGGCTTACCGAGCATACCCCCAAACTTAAACTTGACAGTGTGCTCACTGTCATGCCACACCAAGAGGGTTGAAAATGTCGGCACTCCCCTGTTTATTTATTTACAATTTTTTTTATTGTTAAAAGAATATATATATATATATATATATATATATATATATATACATACATACATATATACAACAAGGTCCTCCCCAAACTAAGCAAGGCCTTACATAAGCCAAAGGTTAGCACCAACCATTCAAAAATCTTATCGTGGTAATGGTAGGGTTGGTGAAAGAATGGAGTGGAAAGAAAAGAAATGAGAAACACACGAGACCGTGTGGGGATAGAAGCGGTATACGGTCCCGGTGGAGGAGGAGAATGGCGGAAAAGAGAAAGAAGTGTAGTACGAACTTGAGGGTGTAAATCGAGTGAATAAATTAGCGCAATTTGTGATGACCGATGTGTTAAAAATGATTGTGCTAATCTATCAACCCGTCGAGAAATGGGGTCAAATTCCTCAAGATTCGCAAGAAAACATGGGTACGTCGAACTTGGTAAACCCTCCATTGAAAATGGAAACGCGGCGGAGTTTTGCGTGGTCGAAACGATAGGAAGGACGAAAGGGATTGATTTAGGGATAGTCTTATTCTCACCTAAGTAATCTGTATCGAACTTGAAGGATTCCATCAATGGTTCGAAATGACTGTAAGCAACCGAATCTGATGGTTCAACTAACTCATCTGAAAATGTAAAGGACTCAAACTCGGGAAGTGATTTTTCAACATCGTCCGAAAAAGTGAAACACTCGTAATCATTATCGTCTGTCAGAACTGTGTCAAATTCAAACAGAAATTTTTCAAGCTCACAGTCTTCAAGCGTGATCTTTTGCGTGGTCAGAACGATGGAAAGGAGGGTGTTTGATTTAGGAAGTGTAACAGTAGGAGGATGAATTGGAAAATCCGACACATCAAACAAAAATGATTCAACCTCAATACTCTCCTCAATACTATCCTCATAATTCTCTTCAAAATTTAGCTTATCCATGCCATTATCATCAAAATCAAGACACATATGAAGTTCGGGAGAAACATTTAATGACTCGGGATGATGAATTGGAGATAAAATTTCAGTCAAATTTACGGGTTCATCATCCAAAATATTCCCGGCGTCTATATCCTCAATCAAGTGAAAATCAAATTTTTCGGACACCTCATCAAAAGCATGGATATTTATCAATTCAGGTTCTAGATTGGAGGTGTAAAGATCGAAAGAATTAGGTGTGGTTTCACTCGAAAGAGACTCTTCACAATCTGGTAAATCAAGCACTACAAAGTCGCACAACTCATTATTTTGGACACATGTTTGAAAACTGGAGTTGTTGGATTCAATTGGGCATGGGTAGGTTTGATTTGGAACTCCTCTCAAATTCTCACTCTGTCCAACCGCCTCCTCATACATTGGAATTTTTGGAGCTAGTTGGAAACTAGCTACTGGTTCACTAGGTTGCATAAGGGCGACCATGGACGCATCCACATTCCTCATCATTTTGTTTGTTGCTAAAATATAAGCCTCCAATGACTGTTCCAAACTAGACATGGGTTGTGAAGGGGTTTCGGTAAAAGATTCAAAATTGTTTGGATACGTGAAACTCCCAAATAGGTGTGTCGAAGCAATGTCTAGTGAAGGTGGGAAAGTCGGGTAGGACTGGTAGGAATTGGATGGTTGGACAGGAGTAGGATCAACATTTGGATAAAAAGGTGAATGGACTTGTTGATCCCTAGAACTAGATGTGTGGAGAGGAGTGAAAGATCGGCTACGAGATTGTTCAATGTGTTCAGCAATAGACATGGGTCTAGGAGTTACAACAGGACTCGAAAAAGTGGTATCAACGTACGAAGGTGGTGAAGGTTGAAATGGTTGATATAAAGTGGATTGCGGAGTCGAACTGTTTCTCCTATACGCTTCTATTCGATCTTTCAAAGAAATTTTGGGCATGGAGGGGTCGTCCTTAAATCGACTGAAACAATTCGCGTATCAGGCAAAATTTGGTTCAGGGTACCAAAGTTCGACAAGAGATTTGTGAGGTGGGGTACCCATGATGTAGGAAAGAGAAGAGAAAGAAAGTGGGGTGCACGGATTTCTTAGCGACAAAATTTTGCAAGTTTTTATTAAATTTTTTTTATTTGGAACTTTTTGCAAAAAAGATTTTCGATAAAGGGCTAAGACACACTTTCGATCAACCAAAAATGCACAATCAGGCCTAGATCTAGGGTCACCTAGGTCAGCTAGACAGCTCCTAACTATTCCAAAGGGCTAGAAATAGGACCTCAAACCGCCTCTTCACCGCCAATTGCGGCCAGGTAAGTGCCAGGTGAGTGGGAGGCTCCCCGCTACAAGTAGCGGTCCTAATTAAGTAACCACTCTCCTTAGACACACTTGCCTAGACACCGCAAAGTCAGGTTAGGATTAACGACCAATGCCTATAACTAGTCCTCTGTCCTATTGAGTGCGACGTCCTTAGGGCTGAGTCTAGTATTTTTTTAATTAAATATGGTCAATGCAGATGCCTTATGTGATTTCTGGGGTCCTGGGAAGGGTGATGAAATCCCCACCCAATCTGGATTGGTCTCAAGCCCCTTAAAGTCCGATTAAAGATATGCAAAACAGTAACAACCACTTCCAATAAAAAAAAAATTATTTTAAGCGCAGCGCAAAGAATCCTGCACAAAATCAATTATTGGAACGGTAGAGATTTTTTAAGCGCAAAGAATCCTGCAGGAGATTTTTCAGAAGATATCAGAGATTTGCAGAGCAGGAGATCAGAAGACTTACAGAGTTTTTTTTTCCAAGCCCTGAATCGACCAGGGCGCGGCGGTTCCGCGGCCAGAAGGGGGGTCGCGCGGCGGTTCCGCGGCCGGTTGGACGGTTCAACAGGTTTTTTTTGTCACCAGATCGCCGCGGTTGACTTGTTGACTCGGTCCTCCAAATTTCTTCTGTTGTCCGTTGTGATATTCCTCTGTTTGTTCAAATTTGATATTTGCGGTTTTAATCTCTGGAGATTTCCAGATCCGAACTTGATTGTAGATCCTGCAAAATTCAAACAAAGATACCTTTCACAAAATAACAAAATGATAATTTTTTATATTTTTTTTGATTTTTCGGTTTTTATGATTTTTTAATTTTAGATTAACCCGAAATTGCAAAAAGAAAATTTTACGCTATCCCCGGCAACGGCGCCATTTGATTTGTATGTCAAAAATATTTCTAAACCGCAATCAAGAACGGCGTCGCTTGGTAGCTAACCGGTGAGTACGGGTCGGTCCATAGGGATTTTGTGTTTTCCTAATCGCTCTAACGAGTTAATTCCGATGGGTGTCGGATTGATTATCTCTAAAAGTTAAATTAATTTATACTAAGATTATCTAGATTTAAGTCTTGTTAGGGTTAGGTTTAGGGGAAGTTGAGAGATTAAAAGTTTCCTCACCGCTTTCAATGCCCTATTATAGATCTATTAGGTGTTATGGTAATTATTAATAAAGTGGATTAGATTCATTTAGGAAGATGTTTCTTCCTCTAGGTTCTTGTCCTTCCTTTATCGATCCTTACCCTAACCTCCATGGAAAACACACGCAACCGGTCCTTTATACTACGGGATCACCGTTACCTCTAGGGGTAAGGTACCGCAGGGAGCGGTGTGTGCGTGTATGCATAGAGTTCTAATTATTATGTGCGATGGGGCAAGAAAGGGGTGAGAGATCTCATCTCTCAAACCTTTCCCTAAAGCTAACCCTAACAAGCGAGGAGACTACTCGCTCATTAGGTGATTGAAAGACATACTAAATTAAACTAAACTAAGACAAAGAAATAAAAGAACTTGCTAATTTTTATTGATGGCTCTCTCCAAACATCAACACAGTACAGATCTGAATTTATGAAGTGAAAAGAGGCATCGATGCTCTCCAAAAGAATTCTGAATTTTATTAATGAAAGGAGGCATAGCTCAAAAAAAGGTATTTGGGTTTCTTTTTATAGGACATAGAAAACCCTAAGTTTACAATCACTGCATATCTGCTTTTACAAAAATACCCCCTAAGAAAAAGACCTAGTCAACGCACCGCCAGTGCCAATAGAATTTTGCACCGACACGAGCCTTATATGGCCGCGGATCCGCGGCCAAAGCTCATGTTTGGCCACGGATCCGCGGCCAAGTAATGGGCTTGTGTGCTCATTTTTCCTGGGGTTGTTCTGTTACATGTTGTCTTCAATTTTCTTCAGTTCTTTTCTCAGATTGGCTTCTAGGTTTCTTCCAGATCTCCACAGTGAACAATTGTAATGAACTTTTACCGTTGCTTCGTGATGAAGTCTTGAACCTTGCACTGCCTTGTACTTTGTGAACTGATCTTCGTGTAGGCTTGGTCAAGATTCCAACATTTATTGGTCGTAGTCTCACTTTTGTATCGTCTTTTGTCTTTTTCACTGTTTTTGTCCCGAGAATCTGTAACCTGCAACTAAGTAGCAGATATGGGTCAAAGGCACCTGTTTATTTGTAAAATGACTAGGAATGGGGAATATAATAATGCAATATTATGATATGAACAGTCCTGAATCATCGTGGGACAATAGTAGCCCATTCTTTTAATCTTCTGCTTCATCTTTGGCCCGGCTTGATGAGAACCGCAGAGTCCGTCATGAGTTTCTTGGCCGAATCTCCTTGCTTCTTCCGGTCCCAGGCATCTTAGCCACAAGGAGTCGAATGATCTCTTATACAGAGTATCATTGATGAAGGCGAATGACAGAGCTCATTTAATGATTTTGAGGACGCATCTTCAGGTGTTCGACGGGATTTGAAGTAGTCCATAAAGACTCCTTTCCAATCCTTAGCCTTTTCCTGGTCTTTTATTTGTAGGGTTGTCGGCTTGGTCGCTCCCTTTTCTTCGGACGACTCTGGAGATATTTTTGCCGGTGCATGAACCCGTCGGCTTTGCACGACGATCCTCACGTTATCGAGGTTTTCATCGGCCAGTTCTTTAGCGAGCTTGGCTAATGCATCCACCTTGCTATTTTCCGTGTGCAGTATGCTTTCCAGGGCGTAGGTAGGGATTTGAGTCAGCAATTGATGTAACACCCGAGCCCAATAATACTATTTATATTACTAGTTGAGGGTTGTCTATTGCTCATTCCAATTTTCCTGATATTTCTGGTTTTTATTGCTAAATTTTAACCGGTTAAGTCATTTTGGCACATAACAAATTTTAACTCCTAAAATGAAATTTAAAATGTCCATGTTAGCCTACTCGTCGCCACTAGTCGCGTGGTAGCGTCCGCGTGTCGAGATTCCGTCCCGTTCGGCTAAACGGGAAAGTTTGGACGACTACGCGCGCGTGCAAGTGTCCGACTTGGGGCATGCTTTTTAATCATTAAACACCTCTTTTCAAAATTTGGAACCCGCTTAAAATCCTATAATTTGAATTTGGAACATTTGGGCGCAACCCGGGCGCGATTTGGAAATGTTTCATTTCGCGCCAAAAAGGGCCCATTTAACTTAATATCTTTAAAACTATATAAATATACGAAGTATATTCTTAACCATTAAATCCCTGCCAAAATCATCTCAAATTTTTTCCTCTATCTAATCTACAGCCAATCACGAGCTCCCAATTGAGCTCGTGGGCCCCGCCTCCCTTTCCCCATCTCTCTCTCTCTCCTCTCTCAATCTCTCTCTCCAATCTCTCTCTCTCTTTAATTATATAAACCCATGCATGCAGCCGCCTTCCCCCAACCCATCCTCTTCACGAGAAATCGCCTCAAACCCTAACCCTAGCCTCACGACCTCACCGCCGACCTCCTCACGACCTCGCCGTCGCTGTCACCACCTCGTCGACCTCACCGCACCTCCATCCCCTCGTTCGCCCGCTCTTTCCCGCAACTGCACCCAACCCCGACGTCGCCTCCAACCCTGCAGAGCCGACGTCGACGCCGCCTCTCGCCGCCAACGCCTCCCACGACTCCCTCTCACCCTCCTCGTCGCGACCTCGGCATCACCTCCCTCCTCTCCTCGCTGGACCACCACCAACCTGCAGCCGACCCTTAACCCATCGCCTACCCTCCGCTGTTCGCCGGAGAACGCGCCGGCGACCTCGACGTCGTCACCTGGGCCACCTCCTTCTCCCCCTCGACCACCAGAGCCGACCACCCTTTCCCCCACTCGCCGCAGCACCTTCTCCCGCACACCCCGAGGCTTTCAGCCCTTGCAGCCGCCGCCGCCGTTGCCTCGCCGGCGTCCCGGCGCCGTCGAGCCCGCCGGAGTCACCTGGTATATCTCTCGGTAAGCCTTCCTCACCTTTCCGTTGTGCAGTAAACCCCCCCCCCCGCTGATCGCCTTGAGTTCTTTATGTGTTGCTAACTTGTTGTCGCGTTTTGCTGGAATCCGACCGTGCCGTCTTGGCGAACCCGACGCTCCAGCGAAGCCCCCTGGTCCGTGTGATCCCGTTGTTCTCTGTTGGGAACTGATCCGTGGCCCGTGCTATCATATCGTGTTTTTGCCGACATCGCATCCGTGTTCCAGATTGCAGAACCGTCGAGGCAAGTATCTGAATACTTGCTCTAACATGCTAGCGTGCGAGATCTAGTCTTGCCACGCAATTGAATTCATACTATTTAATACCACAACCTCATGTTGGCAATTGATATCATATTATTGCAGTTATCTTTATAATGGAATCGTTACAACAGTTCCTCGTAATTAATCAACCCACATCAATCCATATTTCAACTAAACAAAACGACTGAATCATATCTGCTTAAACTGTTAAATCGTTCACGAGACAATTATTATACTTAATGTGAATTCCTGTAGCTTCATTACTTCAAAATTATGGATATTGATTTACCTTGTAGCTATTGCACCCTAAAGGTGCTTGAACATGTTAATAAGAGAATACAAACATCACTGTGGTTATATGGAATATTGTGGTTAATTACTGTTTCCTGCTGCTGTTCATTATTGGTTGTATACCTGTTGTGAGCACTTACCCGATTGCACGACATATTGGCCTGACCCTGCTGCACCTGACATATACATACATACCGACTCATCCTGTTGTACCATGACATTACTTGTTTCATGATTTCATGCCTAATGCCGACAAACCCGACCATCCCCGCTGTTTATCCAGACAGACCTACTCTTACCGGATTTTGTGTTGGCATTAGTCCTTGACTACTGAATACCTGACCTGACATACATAGCTTGGGGGTATGGGGAAATCAAAGATGAACCTGACTTGTAACTCGACAGTTCACCACCGTTCGAGTGTACACATTCCTTTCTGTGCCTAACGGCATGTCTCGGTTTCAGCCGAGAATATTGTGGCCATGATCCCGGGTATGTACGGGGTAATACCGAGTGTACACTTTCCCTTCTGTACCTAACGGCATGTTTCGGTTCCAGCCGAGAATATTGTGGCCGTGGTCCCGGGTATGTACGGGATACTAACACCTTCCTTTCTGTGCCTAACGGCATGTCTCGGTTCCAGCCGAGAATATTGTGGCTGTGGTCCCGGGTATGTACGGGATACTATTTGGGTTACATCGACGATTCATCAATTGGTTTCAAAGACTATAGAGTAGAAAACCTGATAGAACAGTTTAGTCACCATTGCACATTACCCTGCTTGTTATTTCTTATTACTGCTTTATTCATGTTCATACTTGCATTGTTTATTACCATGTTTATACTATATATTTGATGTCACGACGCGCTGACGTCTGGGTTTTGCATGGCCCAGATTCCGTACCATTGTCGTCAACCGAGCAGGAGTACTTCAGCCAGCAGGCTGAACTGTGAGTTCCTTAGGGTTAGTTTATTTATTTCATTTCATTTCCAGATGTGAGCCCGCATTATGGGACGTACTGTTTATTCATTGTATTGGATCATTAGCTTCCGCACTTATTGTTTATTGATTCTTGTTATTATGGATTTGGACATGTATTAGTTTAGTTTATTTCACTGTTCTTGATATCTCTACAACCGTAATGTGACTGTGGATGGATACTTCCTACCCACAGGTAGCATGGTTGGCTATGTCACGAGCCCAATCTTGCGTACTCTGGGAAGCGGGGCGTGACATGGTTCTTTTGGTATCAGAGCCATAGGTTAATTGGGTTGATTCTTTGTAGTTGGGTATTGCACCCGATACGCGAATCATAATACCCGTGATTAGGAGACATGTCCTGCCACCTCGACCGTTTTACCGTCCTTGAATCATTCTTCCAGATCATGTCGACATGCAAACTTACTTTGCATTGTCAACTCGAAAACCTAATCTCTTGTTATCTCTGGGACTTAGGCGACTTGGGTGGAGTTAAGTAATTGCGGCTATGATACCGCGGCATAGCTACAATGCAGCACTCTATTTAAGTATCTTGGAGTTCTAGCCTTGATTTATATATTGAATCTATCATCATGCTAATGTTGTTTGTTTTGATTTCAGGACCATGGCAGATAAGAATTTCAAGACGTATCAGAGGCGTGTGGATGAAGCCGCCATGTTAGGAGTGATACGTGGGATGTTGGAAAATCAGAAGAGGCAAACTGAGCTGATCCAGCAGCAAGCAGATTCATTTCAGGAGGGTTTGCAGGCTATGCAGCAGTCTGTAAACACCGCTGTAGCGAAGCCAGTCGACCGAGTAGGGACCGTGGCAGATTTCAGACGGTTGGGTCCTACTACTTTCACTGGCTTGGAGGAGCCGTTGCCAGCCGAGCAGTGGCTCGTGGACACGGAGAATTTACTGATTGCGGCACAGATCCCAGAAGACAAGAGAGTTGATGTGGTGCGCATTCAGCTGGTGGATTACGCCCGAGAGTGGTGGCTTGTGGAGGAGACCCGCTTGTCCAAGCCAATCAGTTGGGCGGATTTCTCCAAAAGTTTCTTGGAAAAGTTCTTCCCGCGGACTGCCCGGGAGGAAATGGAGGAGAGATTTATTGGGCTGAGACAAAATGGAGCAGCTGTGGATATACATGCAGCGGAATGGACGAGACTCAGCCGTTTCGCTGGACCCTTAGTCGCCAAGGAGGCAGACAGGGCGCGAAGGTTCTTGCGCAGTTTGGACGTGGACATCCAGAGGCAGATTGTCTCCCTGGGTTTGACCACTTTCTCACAGGTTCTTACGGCAGCCAGAGAGCAGCAGAGTTTATCAGGATCGAAAGGGAACCTTCACAAGACGGCAGTTGCGACCAGGAAGCCTGCATTTGTACCTAACCGAGATCATGGGCGCAGAGGTATTCCAGTGGACCGTCGAGGTGTAGCGCCAATGAAGAAGCCTGTGATCGTGGATCGAAGAAAGAGCATAAGTTGTAACTACTGCAATTTACCGGGCCACATGCAAAAGGATTGTCGAAGGAGACTGGGACTTTGTCTGGTTTGTGGAGCAGCCGATCACGCAGTTGGTTCTTGTCCGTCGAAGCTTCGCACGAGAGATGAGATACAGAAGCCTCCGCAGAGACCGTTCCAAGGGCAGAAACAGCTGACACAGGGACCCAACCAGGGTCGAGCTTTCACATTGACAGCCGAGGAAGCCAAGGCATCAGGAGAAGTAGTTTCAGGTACTATACTCGTTCGTGGTTTTCCCGCATTGGCATTATTTGATTCCGGAGCATCCCACTGTTTTATGTCATCCAAATTTATAACTACACACTCGATCACCTGCACGACCCTGTCTAGTTTCTGGGACATACACACTGGGAATGAGAAAATCATAGCTAGTAAGGAATGTAGAGATTGTACGGTTGTTGTTTGCGGACGGGAGCTTTTTGCAGATTTCTTGGTGATTGATACGGGCAGTTATGAAGTAGTCTTGGGAATGGATTTTCTTGGCACTTTCCACGCACACATTGATTGCAGGGCAAGGAAAGTAATTTTCCAGATTCCCGGACACCCTGAGTTTATTTTCATTGGAGGAAGCAGTTCTGTGGGGCCAGTCGAGTTTAGGGCTAGGCGACGAACAATGTTCTTGCGGCTATGATAGTGGATAATAATGAAGAGCCGGCAGTTGTCCGCGACTTTATGGATGTGTTTGAAGATATTTCGGGCTTACCGCCGAAGCGAGATGTGGAGTTTGCGATTGACCTTATTCCTGGTGCAGCGCCAGTATCAAAATCTTATTATCCGATGGCACCAGTGGAATTGGAAGAAGTTAAGAAACAAGTGGGTGAATTACTCGAGAAGGGATGGATTCGAAGCAGCAACTCACCTTAGGGAGCTCCAGTTCTCTTAGTAAAGAAGAAGGATGGCACGAGAAGGATGTGCATTGATTATCGAGAATTGAACCGGGTGACTATTAAGAACAAGTACCCGATCCCTCGCATTGGAGAACTTTTTGAGCAGCTTAGTGGCGCGAGGGTATTCTCGAAACTGGACTTGCGATCAGGATATCATCAGGTCCGAGTGAAAGCAGAAGACATTTGCAAGACGGCGTTTCGAACTCGGTATGGACATTTCGAGTATCTAGTGATGCCCTTCGGAGTGACGAATGCGCCAGCAATATTTATGGATTTGATGAACAGGATCTTTTCACCGTTCTTGGACCAGTTTATTGTGGTATTCATTGACGATATTCTGGTGTACTCGAAGAGTCCGGAGGAACATGCTGAGCACTTAAGGATCGCACTGCAAACGCTAAGACAAGAGAAATTATTCGCGAAGATGAGTAAGTGCGAATTCTGGCTGGAAGAAGTGAAGTTTCTGGGGCATGTCGTGTCGGGCGATGGAATCGCCGTTGATCCCGAGAAGATTACAGCAGTTCGAGATTGGCCTATTCCGAAGAATGTTGCGGAGATAAGGAGTTTTCTTGGACTCGCCGGATACTACAGAAGGTTTGTGGAGAACTTCGCTCGTTTAGCTGAGCCGTTAACCAAGCTTACGCGTAAGGAGGTACCGTTTGTTTGGACGGATGGATGTGCATTGGCCTTCGAGACGTTGAAACAGAAGTTGATAACCGCCCCGATCCTGACCGTACCGGATAATTCAGGAGGACTGGTGATTCATAGCGATGCATCTGGAAAGGGATTGGGATGTGTTTTAATGCAGAACGGGAAAGTCGCCGCTTACGCATCGAGACAACTGAAGAATCATGAGAAGAACTATCCGACTCATGACTTAGAGCTTGCAGCCGTGATCTTCGCCCTGAAGATTTGGAGACACTACCTATTGGGCGAGAGAGTCGAAGTCTTTACAGATCACAAGAGTTTTAAATATGTGTTCACTCAGAAGGAGTTGAACATGAGGCAACGCAGATGGTTGGAGCTGATGGCTGACTACGACCTTGATCTTAAGTACCATCCGGGAAAAGTTAACGTCGTGCCAGATGCGCTAAGTCGGTTACCAGCAATTCAGGTTTTGACCGCACAAAGGGAGATCATTGCGGATTTTCAGAGATTTGACTTGGAGGTTGTGCTACCACATGCTACAGGACAGTTGATGCAGTTGCAAGTACAATCGTCCTTAGTTGAGAAGATTAAAGCGACACAATCGCAGGATCCTAGACTGAGAAAGTTTCGAGAGCAGGTTGAAGCCGGACTACGAACCGATTTACTGATCCATGAAGACGGTTCGTTGAGATATGGTAGCCGTGTGTGTGTGCCAAAAGGAGATGTGCGTGAAGAGCTTATGAAGGAGGCACACAGTTCAGCTTACTCTGTACATCCAGGAGGGACAAAGATGTACCGAGATATTCGACAGCATTTCTGGTGGGAAGGTATGAAACGGGAAATTGCTCGCTTCGTGGCTAAGTGCTTGGTGTGTCAGCAAGTCAAGGCTGAACATCAAAGGATTGCTGGTTTGTTGCAACCACTTCTGATTCCTCAGTGGAAGTGGGAACATATAACCATGGATTTCGTGACAGCTTTACCGCGGAGTCCAAAGGGCAACAATGCAGTATGGGTGATTGTCGATCGGTTGACCAAGGAAGCTCACTTTATCCCTTTTCGGGTTGGTCAATCGACGGAGACTTTGGCAGAGCGGTACATGCAGGAGATTGTCAGGTTGCATGGAGTACCGGTAAGCATCGTGTCCGATCGGGACACTCGGTTCTTGTCGCACTTTTGGAGGAGTTTACAAGAAAGTTTGGGGACTCGATTGAAGTTTAGCACAGCTTATCATCCTCAAACTGATGGACAATCGGAGAGAACGATCCAGACCCTTGAAGATATGTTGAGGGCTTGCATGTTAGACTTCAAAGGTTCTTGGGAGGATCATCTACACCTGGTGGAGTTTTCGTACAACAATAGCTTCCAAGCAACTATTCAGATGGCCCCGTTTGAAGCACTGTATGGTCGCAAGTGCCGTTCACCTGTTTGTTGGGATGATGTTGGTGAACGAAGGTTACTAGGACCAGATTTGGTGGTACAGACAGTCGAGAAGGTGAATACAATCAGGAAGCATATGAAGGCAGCTCAAGACAGACAGAAGAGTTGGGCCGACACGTCAAGAAGACCTCTGGAGTTCGCTGTGGGTGATTTGGTATTCCTGAAGATATCACCGACTAGAGGAGTGATTCGCTTTGGAAGTCGGGGAAAGCTTAGTCCCCGATTCGTTGGACCCTTCGAGATATTGGAGCGTGTTGGAGAAGTATCGTACCGGTTGGCGTTACCACAGTCATTAGCAGGAGTTCACGATGTGTTTCATGTGTCTCAACTACGGAGGTATGTTCGTGATGAGACTCATGTCTTGGATCATTCGGAGTTGACCGTACGGGAGGACCTAACTTTTGAGGAGCGACCAGTTGAAATCAAGGATCGAAGAGAAAAGGTTCTTAAGAACAAGGTTATCCCTCTTGTGCTAGTTTCTTGGGGTAACCGATCGCATGGAGAATCTACTTGGGAGCGAGAAGACGAGATCCGGCAGAAATTCCCTCACCTTTTCCAGTAGTTAGCTATCTTGTATTCTTGGAATTTCGAGGACGAAATTCTTTTGTAGTTGGGTATGATGTAACACCCGAGCCCAATAATACTATTTATATTACTAGTTGAGGGTTGTCTATTGCTCATTCCAATTTTCCTGATATTTCTGGTGTTTATTGCTAAATTTTAACCGGTTAGGTCATTTTGGCACATAACAAATTTTAACTCCTAAAATGAAATTTAAAATGTCCATGTTAGCCTACTCGTCGCCACTAGTCGCGTGGTAGCGTCCGCGTGTCGAGATTCCGTCCTGTTCGGCTAAACGGGAAAGTTTGGACGACTACGCGCGCGTGCAAGTGTCCGACTTGGGGGCATGCTTTTTAATCATTAAACACCTCTTTTCAAAATTTGGAACCCGCTTAAAATCATATAATTTGAATTTGGAACATTTGGACGCAACCCGGGCGCGATTTGAAAATGTTTCATTTCGCGCCAAAAAGGGCCCATTTAACTTAATATCTTTAAAACTATATAAATATACGAAGTATATTCTTAACCATTAAATCCCTGCCAAAATCATCTCAAATTTTTTCCTCTATCTAATCTACAGCCAATCAGGAGCTCCCAATTGAGCTCGTGGGCCCCGCCTCCCTTTCCCCATCTCTCTCTCTCTCCTCTCTCAATCTATCTCTCCAATCTCTCTCTCTCTTTAATTATATAAACCCATGCATGCAGCCGCCTTCCCCCAACCCATCCTCTTCACGAGAAATCGCCTCAAACCCTAACCCTAGCCTCGCGACCTCACCGCCGACCTCCTCACGACCTCGCCGTCGCCGTCACCACCTCGTCGACCTCACCGCACCTCCATTCCCTCGTTCGCCCGCTCTTTCCCGCAACTGCACCCAACCCCGACGTCGCCTCCAACCCTGCAGAGCCGACGTAGACGCCGCCTCTCACCGCCGACGCCTCCCACGACTCCCTCTCACCCTCCTCGTCGCGACCTCGGCATCACCTCCCTCCTCTCCTCGCTGGACCACCACCAACCTGCAGCCAACCCTTAACCCATCGCCTACCCTCCGCTGTTCGCCGGAGAACGCGCCGGCGACCTCGACGTCGTCACCTGGGCCACCTCCTTCTCCCCCTCGACGACCAGAGCCGACCACCCTTTCCCCCACTCGCCGCAGCACCTTCTCCCGCACACCCCGAGGCTTTCAGCCCTTGCAGCCGCCGCCGCCGTTGCCTCGCCGGCGTCCCGGCGCCGTCGAGCCCGCCGGAGTCACCTGGTATATCTCTCGGTAAGCCTTCCTCACCTTTCCGTTGTGCAGTAAACCCCCCCCCCCGCTGATCGCCTTGAGTTCTTTATGTGTTGCTAACTTGTTGTCGCGTTTTGCCGGAATCCGACTGTGCCGTCTTGGCGAACCCGACGCTCCAGCGAAGCCCCCCGGTTCGTGTGATCCCGTTGTTCTCTGTTGGGAACTGATCCGTGGCCCGTGCTATCATATCGTGTTTTTGCCGACATCGCATCCGTGTTCCAGATTGCAGAACCGTCGAGGCAAGTATCTGAATACTTGCTCTAACATGCTAGCGTGCGAGATCTAGTCTTTCCACGCAATTGAATTCATACTATTTAATACCACAACCTCATGTTGGCAATTGATATCATATTATTGCAGTTATCTTTATAATGGAATCGTTACAACAGTTCCTCGTAATTAATCAACCCACATCAATCCATATTTCAACTAAACAAAACGACTGAATCATATCTGCTTAAACTGTTAAATCGTTCACGAGACAATTATTATATTTAATGTGAATTCCTGTAGCTTCATTACTTCAGAATTGTGGATATTGATTTACCTTGTAGCTATTGCACCCTAAAGGTGCTTGAACATGTTAATAAGAGAATACAAACATCACTGTGGTTATATGGAATATTGTGGTTAATTACTGTTTCCTGCTGCTGTTCATTATTGGTTGTATACCTGTTGTGAGCACTTACCCGATTGCACGACATATTGGCCTGACCCTGCTGCACCTGACATATACATACATACCGACTCATCCTGTTGTACCATGACATTACTTGTTTCATGATTTCATGCCTAATGCCGACAAACCCGACCATCCCCGCTGTTTATCCAGACAGACCTACTCTTACCGGATTTTGTGTTGGCATTAGTCCTTGACTACTGAATACCTGACCTGACATACATAGCTTGGGGGTATGGGGAAATCAAAGATGAACCTGACTTGTAACTCGACAGTTCACCACCGTTCGAGTGTACACATTCCTTTCTGTGCCTAACGGCATGTCTCGGTTTCAGCCGAGAATATTGTGGCCGTGATCCCGGGTATGTACGGGGTAATACCGAGTGTACACTTTCCCTTCTGTGCCTAACGGCATATCTCGGTTCCAGCCGAGAATATTGTGGCCGTGGTCCCGGGTATGTACGGGATACTAACACCTTCCTTTCTGTGCCTAACGGCATGTCTCGGTTCCAGCCGAGAATATTGTGGCCGTGGTCCCGGGTATGTACGGGATACTATTTGGGTTACATCGACGATTCATCAATTGGTTTCAAAGACTATAGAGTAGAAAACCTGATAGAACAGTTTAGTCACCATTGCACATTACCCTGCTTGTTATTTCTTATTACTGCTTTATTCATGTTCATACTTGCATTGTTTATTACCATGTTTATACTATATATTTGATGTCACGACGCGCTGACGTCTGGGTTTTGCATGGCCCAGATTCCGTACCATTGTCGTCAACCGAGCAGGAGTACTTCAGCCAGCAGGCTGAACTGTGAGTTCCTTAGGGTTAGTTTATTTATTTCATTTCATTTCCAGATGTGAGCCCGCATTATGGGACGTACTGTTTATTCATTGTATTGGATCATTAGATTCCGCACTTATTGTTTATTGATTCTTGTTATTATGGATTTGGACATGTATTAGTTTAGTTTATTTCACTGTTCTTGATATCTCTACAACCGTAATGTGACTGTGGATGGATACTTCCTACCCACAGGTAGCATGGTTGGCTATGTCACGCGCCCAATCTTGCGTACTCTGGGAAGCGGGGCGTGACAATTGTTGTACTCTCTCGCCGTACTTTACCAACTCCGGTTTGCATGTCTAATAGTCGCCGTTCACTTGGCTAACGACCAGTTGGGAGTCTCCGTATATGAGGAGGTTTTTAATTCCTATGTCGACAGCGATCTCAAGACATGCTATCAAAGATTCATATTCGGCTTCATTATTCGTCCTCGGCTCTGTTAAGGAAAAAGCAAAGCGCATTATCCCTCCTTGTGGAGTCACGAAGATAAGGCCTACCCCAGATTTGATTATGGAGGAGTTGTGCTTTCGCTTCTTCATAGAAGATGCTCTATCGAAGTAGAGTTGCCATCGGGTATCACTCCCTCCTTTCTCCCCGTCGATCATGTCAAACGCATGCTCGTCTGGCATTTCGTAGTTCAGGGGAGAGTCGGCAGGTATTGGATGCTCAGCGAGGAAGTCGGCGATGGCCTGGCCTTTCACTTCCTTGAGAGGTCGGTATGTCACCGAGAATTCCATTAAGAGTAGGGTCCATTTAGGTAGCCGTCCCGTTAGAATGTCTTTTGACATCAAATACTTAAGAGGATCCACCTTTGATATGAGATGGACCTCATGTGCCAAAGCATAATGTCTGAGCTTCGTTATCGCGAAAATTAACGCCAGGCGGTGTTTTTCAATGGGAGAGTAATTGTTTTCTGCCCCCAGAAGAACTCGACTCAAATAGTAGAGGGCTCTCTCCTTCCCTTGGTCGTTTTCTTATGCCCATAATGCGCCTAGAGAACCATCGAGGGCTGTTGTATACAGGATGGGAGGCTTTCCCTTGACAGGAGCGGTCATCACTGGAGGATTCTGCAGGTATTGCTTGATTTTATCCAGTGCACTTTGGCATTTACGATCCCAGACGAAAGGGGACCCCTTCTTCATTAGATGACTGTAGGGGCGGCATTTGCAGGAGAGGTTGGCTATGAACCGTCGGATATATGTGAGCTTTCCTTGGAGAGACCGCAGTTGCTTGAGAGTTCTTGGCGGAGGCATTTCCATGATCGCCTTGATCTTCGACGGGTCTATCTCTATGCTTCGGTGTCGTACAATGAATCCTAGGAATTTACCTAAGGAGACTCCGAACGCGCATTTCAGAGGGTTCATCTTCAAGTTGTATTTCCGAAGACGTTGGAACACTACTTTTAGATGCTCCCAATGCTCCTTGTGCGATTTTCTATTCACCACAAAGACTTCAATATAGCATTCGATGACTTCATGTATGAGGTCATCAAAAACCTGCGTCATGGCCCTCTGATAGGTAGCGCCAGCGTTCTTCAGACCGAAAGGCATCACTTTGTAGCAGAATATGCCCAGAGGAGTCCGGAAAGCGGTATACTTCTGGTCTTCGGGATGCATCTTTATTTGATTGTACCCTGATGAGCCGTCCATGAAGGAGAAGACTTCGTGAGTGGACGTGTTGTCTATCATCAGCTCGGTGACCGGTATGGGAAAGTCATCCTTCGGACATGCTTTGTTGAGGTCCCAAAAGTCTACGCAGATGCATACTGTCCCATTTTTCTTCATCACTGGGACGATGTTGGCAATCCAGTCAGGGTACTGAACCTCTTGGATGAAGCCAGAGTCGATTAGCTTCTTGACCTCGGCATTGATACTCATTTCGAGTTCGAGCCGCATTCTTCTTGGTGCTTGCTTGACTGGCTTGACGTCCGGAGATATCGCCAATTTATGCACCGCTACTTCTGGATCTAGTCCCGACATTTCGGAATAGTTCCATACGAAGTAGTCTTTATACTGCATGAGCATGTCTTTGAGTGTAGCCACCTGTTCTTTAAACAACAGCTCACTGACGAACGTCGGCCGTGGGTCGTTTGCTATTCCCAAGTCGATTTTTCTTAGGTTATCTGCAGTAGTATGTATCCCATCTTCCAATTCTTTTGGTGCTGGTGGAAACTCTAAGATCACCTCATCATCATCATTTTCAAAGCACCAGGGGAGGTCATCTATATTCTCGTGTACTCCTTCTTCTGTCAACGTTATTATGTGGCAGGTATGAGATCGTTTCCAAGATCGATGTTGATCTGGTTCTACTCTCGCTGCATACGTGGCTTTCGGTTCATGCTTTTGTGGCGGGGTTACCCTCCAACTGCTGGATAAAGCGAACATGCTTTGCTGATACTGGTCTTCTACCCAGTCTTTGAATGTGAAGCAGTCTTCGAGAGGATGTCCTATCGCTCGGTGATAGGAGCAATAATCCGGGTGATGGACCTCGCCTTCTTGCTCAGGGTGCTTGGACTCCGGGAGCGTAATCATCCGATGTTTCATGACGAGGTCAAATATCTTCCTTGTCTTGTCTTAGGGAAAAGAATACGCTCGACCCATCTTCTTTATAAGAGACGGATCCCGGTTGCTCGATTTTCGATCGCGTGACTTCTTGGACTCGCTTCGCTGCTGTCGAACGTTTTTTCCGTTCTTCAGTTTGTTTTTGCCTTTGCGTCGAGTCTTCTTTGTGACGGGCTGGTGACGAAGGGCGTCGTCATTCTCCGTAGCTTGCTGAAAGAGGCGCTGCGTCCTGGCTTTCTCGGAGATGGCAATTTCGCGGCTATGATCATCCCAGACTTTTTGACCCGCTTCTCTTATTATCTTGTCCATCTGTTCTTCGAACGACGGACTTGGCACTTTCATGGCGAGACCTCGTTTTGGTTGCAGAGATTTCTTCAATATTGCGGTGGGAGAATTTTGTCTGACCCTTCGCAACAGTTTGAAGCTGTTCCCGGTTGGAACAACAAAATTCACCACCGGGGTTGAAACAGGACCATACGAATAACTGCCCCCAGCTCATTTTGTATGATGCCGATATCGACATCGACCATTTCTTACGGTCGTGATTTGATTAGCCTTAGGATTTTTTCGAGCCTGCCCCATGTTTGCTTTGAGAGCTTGAATATACTGCCCCTTGCGTCGACCTTGCTCCTTGGCAGGTGCCAGTTGTTTGAGGACTGATTCTATTGGCAAAGCTACAAATTGGGGAACCAGCCTGTGGAAGATAGACTTCCACTGGGCTTCCTCTATCGGCGTTCAGGTACCGAGGGTGGGAGGTGGGAGTATCGACCCAAAAAGAAGCCCGTTGATTTCTTAAAGATCCGGATTGCAGAGATTTGAGGCTGCAAGTGGCCCATACTTGAATCCACCGGATATGACAGAGCCTGAGTTGCTAGGGTGGGAACAAACGCCATTCTTCATAGAGACGAAATGCCGGCTTCAGTATCCACTCCCCTAAGGGCAACCACAAACACATATATACCGCGATTATTTGATCGCGGAAAAACATGACACACGAAGTGTGGAGTGGAAAGAGGAAAAGGTCCCACCGGGCATGCCAGAATCTGTTCTCCGCCGAATGACGCAATCGGGACGTTAGGACGTCTGGCCTGAATTTTGGGGGCAGATGCTATTTGGTTTTATCCGTCCACCTATCCGAAAATGCCAAGTTGATTTATGGCACCGTGTATCGGAGGTTTAGACGGATGCAGCCGATGTAGCAGACTTCGTCAGATTCCCCCTCATTTGAGGGGTTTTTTATTGTGGGGACGCTCTTCCCTGCAGGCGCAAGCCCCTGCGGTTAATTACGCTACCGCATCGCGGTAACAACTTTCTCATTCTCCAGATGGTCACTTCATGTCGTGTATGTTTGTTTTATTTTTTGGTTGCCCGTAGATTGTATACGGAGACTAATTTATGTTGTCGCCCATAGGGCGTGGATTATTCCAAATCTGTATTTTCTTAGATTTGGGTTTTGGGTTGGGTTTAAGGATGCGTTAGTCTCATTTAAGACTAAGATCAACTTAAACGTTTGTTAAGGATACGTTAGTCTAATTTTAGACTAAGATCAACATAACGGGATCGTTTACATCCAACAAAAGAGTATTTGGACTCTATTGTTTTCATTGGGTTTATTGATTGTCGGGACCCACTACCTCTCTGAAGACGTTGAAGAGTTACAACGACTTATATCAGAGGTGTGATGAGATGTACCCTTGAACCAATGTCAGTTGAGGGATTTATAATTGGATTGATTTAAGGATCGTTAATCTCGTTTGAGATTAAGATCAACTTAAGTGGTTGTTAAGGATACGTTAGTTTCATTTAGACTAAGATCTACTTAACAGGATCATTTAGATCCAACAAAAGAGCATTTGGGCTCTATTGTTTTAGTTTAGGGACATTGCGGTCCATAATTAGTTTAAGGACATTACAGTCCAGTTTAAAGACGTCATAGTCTATAAAATTTAAAGACATCATAGTCTATGAGTTTAGGGACCTCACAGTCCATAAAGGTTAAGGACATCATAATCTGTGAGTTTTAAGGACCTCACAGTCCATAGAGTTTAGTTTAGGGACATTACGGTCCATGAGTTTAAGGACCTCATTGTCCATAGAGTTTAGTTTAGGGACATTACGGTCCAGTTTAAAGACGTCATAGTCTGTTTGGTTTCGATTCAGCTGTTTGGGGATGCACCAAAAGTTATCGGTTATCGGGACCCTCCATCTCGCTGAAGACGCTGAGGAATTACAACGACATGTATCAGAGGTATGAAGAGATGTACCCTTGAACCAATGTTGGTTGAAAGGCTCTGGGTTTTGCTTTGAATGTCATATGAGATGATCAATCCTATCTTTGTTGGAGGAATTAAATTCCTATATGCTTTGTGGGAGAATAAAATTCTCTGAACTTAGGTCCTCCCTTAGGCTTTAGATCTGCATGGCAGAATCCCACCGATGAGAATTAAATTCTCAACTTATGGGAGATTTGCTTCTGCAGATCTTCAACCAAAGGAAGAACTAAGTTCTTTTTCAGAAGAGTTAAATTCTTAGTTTGAGAATTAAATTCTCTTTTGTTTTGTGGGAGCTTATAGAATGATCTATTTCCCTCTCTTACCTAGGGTTTCTTTTTTTTCCTGAAGAGTTCTTCTTTTTTTTGGAGAATTAAATTCTCTTCTTTTTTCTTTCTGTTGTTGTATCTCCTCTTTTCTTCTCTTCTTGGCTCATATTTATAGGAGAAAGAAAAGAATCAGTTTGTTTAGTCAATATTTCATTGAAAGATTTTGATTGATTTTGTAACCAACATGATCTTTTAGATCACTCGGTGAATTTTATTCACCATTGGATTTTTCATCTAAAAGATATTTTATTTGTTGTTCCTGGCAGATTTTAGGAAAACATTTCTTTATATAGAATCTTTCTATAAATTGGTGATTTTTAATCACCATTGAATTTTTAATCCAACGGTGCTCCACTTTACAGAGCGAAATCTTTTTTGTTTGGAAAGATCTAGGGAAATATTTTTCTAATTAAGGCTTTTGATTCCTTTTAATTAGAATTTAATTCTATTGTTTCAGAGGGTCTAGGAACCCATCACATGTTGGCACGTGACCCATCTAATTAGAATTTAATTCTATTATTTCAGAGGGCTCAGAAACCCATCACGTGTTGGCACGTGACCCATCTAATTAGAATTTAATTCTATTAGTTCAAATGGTCTAGGAACCCATCACGTGCTGGCACGTGAACCCATCGATTAAGCAATTAATTAGAATTTAATTCTATTCACTCTGAGGACTTAAGAGTCCATCATGTGTTGGCACGTGACCCCACCAGTTAGGCATTTCATTAGAATTTAAACCTATTATTTCAAAGGGCTCAGGGGCCCAACTCGTGTTGGTACGTGACCCCATCTCCAATTGTGTATTTCGGCACCCATAACTTTGCTCATAGAAGGTCACATGTCCCCACGTGATGTACGATCACGTGTGGACACGTGATGCCCGATCACATGTGGACACGTGATGCCCCTCTTGGGTCTTTCCTTGCTTCTTTATTCAGTTCCCATAAGGGAACAGTGGAGTTAACTTTTAAACTTTTCTTTTAAATATTTTTTATCACCCTTGTTATATTACATAATTTATGCTAATACTTCTAACATCACTTTAAAAGTTTATTCATCTCAATTACTTTTAATGTATTCACAATTTCATGCGAAATAAATATAAATCGAACCTTTTCATATAAATACCATGAACTTTAAAAGTAACCTTTTAATCGAAACCTAGAAATATATATATCTATAGGAAATTCACGGGGTAACGACCTACCCCATCACATACATTATGGATTCATAGCATGATATTTTAGATACATATTTAATTTGAAGAATACAATTTTCATTAAAATACCATTAATTTACAAAAAAGTTTTTTAATCGATATTTTTAAGTCCTTTGCAATTACGCCTCCACAACCCTTTTAGGAAACCCATTTATGGATGGTGCGGGTTATCATACGTCCTTGGGATATTAGAGCGGGATACAGATTTCCTCACGGAGAATTCAGTCTCGAAAGGAAATAAAAATACGATTTTTAAAGAATACGACTTTTTACAAATCAAAGCATTTGAAAACTTGCATAAATCTTAAATCCGTATTTTTCTATGAAAACTAATTTTAAAAAATATATATTATTAAAATGAAAAATTAAAATTACACAAAAATACTACCAAGTTTCCAAAAAGTATTGTTTTTACAAAAATATCATAAACTTTTAAAAACTAGGTTTCATCACTAAAATACCACTAAAACTAAAATAAATTTTTATAAAAACTTTTAATATTATAAATCACCCTCGAGATTTATTTTTAAAATAATATTATAACATTTTTCATTAAACACTCTCGAGAAATGCAAACAATGTAAACAAAAGAATAAACCTTTAAGGATCCTAAATTAATATAGATTTAAGCGGTATCATTTTTCTTGAATCTCAGGGAGCCGGAGAAAGTGAGTGCTTGCCTATTCAAGTTAGATAACAGTGTAATTTAATGGAGTTATCAATGGCAATCGTCTTAAAAAAACACAAATTCTGTCGTCCATGTGCAGCGGTTGTCCGATTATTTCCGAACTTAAAAATTTCAAAAGCTAAATCCATTAATAAGATACCGACTATAACTTGAATACACACTCGAATTTATTGTAAATTCAACCTCGAATCCAACTCAATCCCAAACTTGAACACTTGAACTTGAACTTGAATATCTAAATTTGAACTTGAATACTTGACTTGACCGAACTATGAATATAACTTAACATGAACTTCACATGAATACCTGCACACATGATTACAACTTGAATATGAACTTGTACTCTTATATTTATGGATTCGGCTAAGACCTGTAAACTTGAACTATACACTACAATATGCGGGGATAAAGGATAGATTGGTTCGGAACGTATATCATGGCACGTGATGTCATTTTAAAAGACACTTATATGAATTCACATGCAGTTGTACCGTGGGTTATGATAGGGCCTTGTACTACATGTTATAATATTCCACGGGGTAAGTTGGACTCCTCTAATATACATGAATATCTTCTTTATCAAGCTACAAATAACTACGTTAGAATAGTTATTTTATACATGTAAATGATTATGCTTAGATACTCTCCTATACAAGCTTACCTGTTCACATTTACTTGGTTTCTATTCACTTTATACACCTTTCAGTCATCTTTAATTACTTATTTCTTTTGGGGACTTACCGAGCGTTAGTTCGCTGACGACATTCCTCTCTGTTTCTTTCCTTAAAATGTTCGTCAGGAGGACCGAACTTTGAGAAGATAGAGCCGAGCCACTTGGACCAGTTCGCTACCCAGCCTGACTACTAGCTCCTTTCTGCATTTACTTTCTGTATGCCAATGTTTAGGCATTTGTCTAAATCATTGTATTTTTTTTATTTCTGACAGTTGTATTTGAAATTTGAATGTAAATAAAGTTATTGTTTAATTTTATTACTCTTATTATTCTTACATATTGTTATATTGCTTATTTACGCTTAATGTATTTATTAAAAGAAATGACCTTCTCATAATAAATATGTTGCGGGCTTTCCACAAAACCGTTTTCGTTTACTGGGAAGCGGAACGTAATAGGATGACTGCAAAATTCACAAAGCATAACGATACTTTCAGGTTTTTTTTGGATAAACTACCGACTGCTGATATGAATGTAAAGCAATTCTATATTCCGGATGCTCCGTCACTTCTTTTGAAGAAATTGTTGCCCCGGGCATTGACAAAGAAATATTTCTTGTAAGCTTCATCGGTTTATGGCTTAGTTGGTTCGCGCTTCCTACACATCATCGGTTCAAGAGATCGTCTGTCTTTTTCCCCGTTCACCGCATCATGAAGGGAACGCGTGTGGCTGTTGGTATTGCGGGATTGGCCTATTTATATGATGGTTTAAGCGTTGCAGCTAACACCGCCCAGCCGAAGGTGGAGCCCATAAACTTTCCTCTTCACTACTTTATATCAAGGATTAAAATGCACGTGCTGGGTTCTTTCGGCAAGCATAAGAGACCCGAGTTCTTGGCTAATATAACTTTCCGCAGGTCATGAAATTGGTTGATGCTTCTTCTCCTGATCCAACACAACAGGTGGCTCGACGATTGCTCCTGCGTCCATGCCCTATGGTGGACATCATGACCTTCATCGAAAGAGTTCTGACCGTTAGCAAAGAACCTATGAGAGTGGTCCAGCTACTGCATGATGTGATGAAGAATGGAGTTTCTATTTTAAAGGCTATGGAAGTTGTGCACTTGTACTCCATCAGGCCTGGATTCCGGGTATATTAATGAAATGCTTCTGTGCTATTCATGCGCCATAACCCACATCGCTTTGCCTAGCAATTAGGCTACGATCAGGGTGTTCCCCTTGAGGCTTTTCTCGTCAATCCTATCACTTTAGAGGAGTCTATTCACGATGTTGTCCATCATTTCATGCAGTTGAACATGGGATTTCATTTCTTAATTGACGAGTCGGATCATATTCCGAAGGCCTTATCTGTTTATACTGCCTGGTATCAATATGCGATAGGTGCTATTATCAAAGAAGAAAGGCAGATGCTTCTTGATCATAAGGATTCTGTCCCAGCCAGTAGTCTTGCAGTTTCATTGAAACGGCAATCAGTCGTCCGCCCTTCCTTTAGGGAGGGCGATGCGGTGGTTCCTCCGCAAGTCTTTCTGACAGCTTTGATGATTAGATCAAGGCCTGTTGTGAGTACCCATGGTGGCATGATGGCTGCAGTGCACCTGAGTCAGATATTAGCTCTGAAATTGGAACACGCCATCCAAAAATACCCATAAAGAGAAAACACATATTGTTAAGCGCTGTTCTCAGCTCCTGGAAGAAGCAGAGGTCAATGTTTTTAGCTAATATCATGTTTGTTCAGGAGGCCCATGCTCCCTCTAGCGAGGGTCTGTCTGAATATGGAACAAATGATGATCTTTTTCTCCCTGAGACCTCCGCCGATGAAAATGCAGCAACCAATCTTTAAGAAGCGCTCGAAGCATTCGAATGGTTAGCCCGTGAGCAAGAGGCGCCTGCTTCTCTTGCGGCGTCTGGTATACCTTATTCACACTCTTTACATATCCTAGAGCGAAATGATATCATGCTTTATTTTTAACACTTTATTTTCTCAACGGGCATCTCTGCTGAGGAAACTCTCCAAGCGTCGATAAGGACATACCAGGAGGAAGAAAGGTTTTATGCTTCTATGGGTTTCAGTATGACTCGTTTTTTCCATTTTGGAATGTATTACTTATTTTGTCCACGTTATGAATCCTTTCCTTTAATCTTTTATTGGAACTTCCACAGCTAGCACTGATTCAAGCGGGGCACGGACCTTAGGTGTCCATACAGAGGATGTTCCTCCTTCAACTATTGCTACGGAATCCTCGGAGCCGCCGATTGTTGCTCAGGCTTCCTTTATGCCGCCATGAGAAGTGTTGTTAAAACAACTGATGGTGGATGTTGCAATAACTTCTGAGGTTGGCTTTGATTTGGAAGAGGACCTTCCTTTATCGGTTGTCCTTGAGAGATTTGTGCAGATAGCTCAAGCAGAGGAGAAGCATCGGAGATATGCGAAAAGGGAACGTCATGTAGCCGTGGGTGCGGGTGCTGGCTCGAGCGAGATACGAACTACTGATGCTCTTATGGAAGACACCCCTCCTTCTGTAACTGTCACTTCGGCTGTCGTATTATCAACTGATGGTCCGGCCTCCTTAGTATTGCCAGCAGCCACAGAGTCAAGACGAACAGTGACTCCTACGCCAGCAACTCCTAGGGCTGACTTCTCTTTATCGGCCGCTCATAGGCAAACTGCACGGGCAGCCCGTGAAGAGGCGGAGTGCCTTATTCAGAAGATGGCAGAACATGATGCCTTGGTTAAACCTGGTAGGATTTACTTATTTTCTGGGTTTCCTCATATAAAAATTTATTCGAACTTTAACATCCCTTTGTATGATGACATGCGATGCGGTAAGGATAAGCTTGGGTGTTGAAGCAGCAGATGAGGCGGCAACATTTAAAGATTTTGGAACGGGGGATCACAACCCTGAGTCTATTGTTTCTCCAATCGCCACCCCTTCCCCAGTGGATCTCAGATATCTGCGGGTGATGCTAGCATGGCGACGACCTTTGTCGATTCAGGAAACGAGAGTGTGGATCTTGAATCTGTTTCCTCCATGGCAATGGAGATTAAATGACGCGAACTTATTGAAGAAACTATTGAAGCTAGTAGCGCTCCGGATACAGTCATGGTCTCTACCTTACCGACTCTCACAGGATCCACTGGCACATTGCATGGTGTCATTCTTATGTTTACTTTTATTTCTGCTAGACATATTTGCTAACGTTTTATTCGTTTCCGGTGCATGTATGACAACTATTATACCGGCCATGACACCCATTGTCATGAATCCTGGAGATCTACAGGTTGGGGAACCCCCATCGGCCGGCATCATGACCGTCGTCGCTCCTCCTATTTCCTTCGTGCTTCCATGAATCTTTTCGAGCTTAGCGATGGAAGGTAACTTTTCCTTTTCATCATTTCTTCGTGTTCGTATTGACCTAACTCTTTACGTTAATTTCCTGGCTTGTATGTCGGAATCTGCAGGAGTACTCTTTAACCAGTTGTGTCTAGCGTTAATCACACGCTTTACATTCTAACTGGGGCATGCTCCTCCTTCCGGTGTTGGCTAGTATATCTCTCATTTCTTACTCCAACTTTCTACAAGTAACGCTCTCATGATAAGAATTTTTCTTGTACTGATTGTAGTCTTACGGCTTGAATAAGAAGACGAAGAAATGGTTTAACTCTTTATGCTCCCAGATTTACCGCTTCCGGCTATTGGTAGGTCGAATCTTATGCATCTTCCCCATTTTTAATCAGGGATCTGACCCATCTTTATGCATGCCCTGTTCTGTAACAACTCCATTGGCTTTAGTTCCTTTTGAATTTCACATATCTATGCCTATGGGACCCTTTGCTAGACGCCAATCTTCTAGAGGAGCGGAAAACAGTAGGCACATGCTGAGCGAGTTTATCGAAGACCTTGATATCGAGGCTGTCACCTCTGCTAGGGACTTTGCAGATGAAGTTAACCATATGTTGGCTACCCTTGTGACCTTTCATAATGAAGACTTCGTTCATGTTTGGGTTGGCTACTGCAGACAGATTGATGTTTGCCTCCATAAGATTGAGCACAAGCGTTTTACTCATGAGGCCTTAGCTTCAAGGGCCCAATTGACCGCACGAATTGAACATTGTGCCGCCTTCTTTCAATGTTACGAGTAGAAGCTGGCCAGGAAGCAAGAGAAATATGAGATGGCTTCCAAAGAATCAGGACAGTTACGAGCTCAGATAAAGGCTAATGCTGTGCGGGTCCAAGCCATTTTCCAGAATCTTCAACGCTGTATATTCAAAGGGAAGGTGTTGAAAATGGATCTTGACTCTATGGAGCAAGGAATACGAGGCTATGAGATTGCCAAGCAGGAGCTTTCTGAAAAGCTCAATTCATATCTGCAACAAAAAACCTAAACCAAAGCACTATTGGCCGCACTAGTGGAGCGCGAAAATGAACTCCAACAAGAGAATGAGTGCATCACCATCTTGCTGAAAACCCTACCCTCTTAGTAGCTATCATTTTACCCTTTTTTACGGATTGTATCTTTTAACCATTTTGATTTATGAATAAAAGACAATTTTTTTTCATATTTGCACCTTTCTGTCTCTTGATTGTCCTGAACTGGTGTAGATTAGTTTATTTACTCGTTTCGGAGTGTTTAGTTTACCTTTCCTTTATGCTTATAGGCAAACTCGTCCTAGAGTTAAATATAGATAACCCCATTTTTTATGATAGGAGTCCTTTAGGTTTGTGGTACTAAGTTAAGTCCATCGTACCGTCGTGTTGGCTGATATATTCTAGACATGCAGCCCCTTAGGTTGCTACTTCCTCATCTATCGTGTCTTTAATTCCTTCTAAGACTGGGCAAGACGTCTTCAAGTAGTCTTCTTAGATTGGAATATTCACATTACCACTAGAAGATCCAAGTTGAGGTGTTTCCGTGGCGCTTTATTTGAGATTAGGCTCGATTTGGAGCCCCGATGAGTCATAACCGTGCCCTTCTGTGGTGGGATGACATCCAATGGTCTTTAGGCTTGCCATCAAAACCCGAAGCTAGGCATATGCAATCAATTTGCCTTTTCTTTTGATGATGTCGCGCCAATTCTTTGCTGAAGTAGGGTGGATATCTATATGACTTCTAGGCCATATATATCGTCATCGAGATCTGGAGTTAGGAATATGCCATTACTCCGATTTTATTTGAATGTTGCGCCTGCACCCTGTTGGAATGAGGAGGAACGTCGAGATGATCTCTAGGTTGTAGATGTTGCCATTGAGTTCTGGAGCTAGGAATATACAATTGCTCCATTTTGATTTGACTCCTTAGAGCTTTATCGACGCCACGTTTGTACTTTGCTAGAGTAAGAGGGACGTTAAAATAGCCTCTAGGCTATAGATGAGCTGTCAGGAGTCAGTTCTTCTTTTGATGAACTATAGTGGGAAAATATGGTTCCCTTTCTTTCGTTTGTGCCCATTGATTGTACACAAGAGTCGATATTGGACCACTTGTAGGGCAATTATTTTTAATATTATTATTAGTAGTATTTTATTTTTTATTTTCCACGATGCTCTATTCTTTCAGCTTTTCTTATCGTGAATGTTGCGATTGCCTAATCACTTCGGCTATTTATTCATGGTGCCCAATCATTTCGGCTATTTCATTTAATTTTTACTCCCTGCTTTTTATATCGAGTTGCCCTATCATTTCGGCTATTTTTCTTTTTCATACTCAACAGTTTTGTTGTGAGTCAAAGACTTGGTATGATGGTATCTTATTTGGCATTAGTATTGCTACGACTGGAATATTACCAGGAGCAACTCATTATATGTCACTGTCTATTTCGGCCAATGATGGCTTAGCTAACAAGTTTAGATCCCCGCCAACTAAGGCTTTTTCGAATTTACGAGCTGTAAGGATCTCATAAAGGTATTTGTTCTTATGAGTCATGAGGATCTCATAGGTTTATTTTCTCCTTAGGAGTCGGGGGGACTCCTAAGTGTATCTTACTCTTGTAAGTCGTAAGGATCTTACAGAAGTAATTTCTCCTTGCGAGTCAAGAGGACTTGCAAGTTTCGTTAACCCAGTCGAGCAATATTTCTCGTTTTTTGTAGGACTTGGTTGGGAATATATTTATTTATGCTCGTGGATTGTATACAAGAGTCGATATTGGACCACTTGTCGGGCATAAATTTATGGGGTTATAAAGGCTTAAGAACAAGTTTAGGTCTCTATAACTTAAGACTTATGAATTCCGTAAGCCGTGAGGGTCTTATAGATGGTATATTCTCCTTACGAGTCGTGAGGATCTCGTAAGTGCATTTTCTCCTTAGGGATCGTATGGATTCCTAAGTGTGTTGCTTCATTGTGAGTCGTAAAGATCTCATGCAGGTGTTTCCTTACAGAGTCGTGAGGGCTTTGCAAGTGCTTCTTTTCTTTCTTTCAAGGAGTCCACGCCCTTCCAGGTTTTTACAAGCTCGTTGGTAGCCCTGCTGTTTTTAGTCACGGCGCCCTTTCAGATTTTCATCCATGCCCATTTTGCTTATGGACGTACCATTTTTTGCCTCGTCATGAATGATCACTTGAGGAGATAGGCGGCTCATAAGGTAATGCACTATCATCAGTAGGTCATGACTCTTCGAAGGACTGCATCATTGGTATAGCTTTTTGGCCGGTGGGGATTTCTGGTGTAGTTTTGCCAATGGAACCTGGGAGGGATATAAATTGTTTATGCCCATGAATTGTATACGGCCGTCATATGATTCATACATTAAGGCCAAACATATTATTTTAGGGACATTTTGGCCCATCATTCCCGTGTTTGGGCCAAATATTAGTTTAAGGACATTTCGGTCCATCATTCCCTTGTTTAGGAACGAAATATTAGGTTAAGGACATTTCAATTATGTACGGGATGTCATATTAGTTTAAGGACATTCTGGTCCAACATTCCCATGTTCATGACGAAATGATAGTTTAAGGATATTTTGGTCCGATACTAGTTTAAGGACATAATGGTCCATCAATGCATATATACGACTTTCAAATTTTTGACTCAAAAAGATAGCGAGCAAACACAAGTACCATCATCTATCATTGACCTAAGTCACAACTCTTCAAGTATAGTACTTTTTGAGGAATCAGCCGTTTATTGGTCGAATGGACTTTCTTCATGCATATCCATGAGCAGGTAAACTCCACCTTTGTAACCTTATCTATGATATACGGGCCTTCATAGTATAGCTCGAACTTCCCCCGTTTTGCACGATTGGGAATCATTAGTGTTTTGACAACCAGCATGAGTTCGTCTTGGCAAAATGTTCTCGACCTGGTTATTCTTTCATATGACCGCGTTATCCTTGCCTTATAAGCTTCCGGAATTTGTTCTGCTATAAGGTGGGTTTCATCGAGAGTATTGTTTACCGCCGAAAGACAGGGACCAGAATGTTGGGACGTCTGGCCTGAATTTTAGAGGCAGATGCTATTTGGATTTATCCATCCACCTCTCTGAAGATACCAAATTGATTTATGGCACCATATATCGAAGGTTTGGACAGATGCGACCGTTGTAGCAGACTTTATCAGATTCCCCCTCTGTGAGGGTTTTTTGATTTTGGGGACGCTTTTTCCTGCAGGCACAATCCCCTGCAGTTAATTACGTTACCGCATTGCGATAACCACTTTCTTCTTCTCCAGCAGTTCACTTCTTGTCGTGTGTGTGTTCGTTAGATTTGGTTTCCCGTGGATTGTATACGGAGACTAGTTTATGTCGTCGGCCGTAGGATGCGGATTAGTCCAAATCTATGTATTTTAGATTTGGATTTGCTTTATTTAAGATTAAGATCAACTTAAATATATGAGCATTTGTGCTCAATTTATTTTAGCTAAGGATACGTTAGCCTTATTTGAGACTAAGATCAACTTAACAAAATTTTAAGGATCATTTAAGATCCATTCAACAGAGCATTTGGGCTCAGCTGCAAGAGACTTAGCCAATTTGGACTTAGTCTGATCAGTTTTTTTGTTCAAAAGTGCTAAGTACTCATTTGGGGTCTGTTTGTTCAGCCTCCCTTTTTATGCAAAAGTGCTAAGAACTTACTGGCGCTCACATGGGTATCATGTAAAGCTTTCAGTTATGGGCGTTGCCCAATCGGTGCTAAACACTCAGTTATATATAGTGCTAAGCACTAATTTTTTTGGCATCCACGTGAGGAGCACATGCGGTGCTGGGTGCTGCTCAATCAGTGCTATGCACTTAGCTGTTTTGGCTATATATAAAGTGCTAAACACTTTTTGTATAGCGCCCACGTGAGGCGCTGAGCGCTGCCCAACCAGTGCTAGGCACTTAGCCGTTTTGGCTATATGTGAAGTGCTAAGTTCGGACGCAGCGCTTCTGCTTTGGGCACCCGCATGTTTTTCACCTGGGGCGACAGTATTTTCTTTCTTTTCTCATTTTTTTAAAATTTTTTTTAGAGATTAAACCTCTATTAATGGAATTTTGACCATTAAAGATCACCAAAATCGCTAAATTTTGAGGATTCTGGGTTGAGTTTTTTTTATAGAACCAAGTCCTTTGATTTGAAGGAACTAAGTTCCTGTAGTATTATGAACTCTTTCTTCTTTCTTCATTTTATCTGTGTTCTTCCCCTGAATCTTTGATTCTCAAGAGCAAAACCTTCCCGATGAGAATTAAATTCTTAACTTGTGGGAGACTTGTTATGTGGATCTCAGATCCAGAGAAAAAAACTAAGTTATTTTAAAAGTGCTAAACCCTTAGGTGTGATATGATAGATAAAGGAGATATTTCAATCTCTTTTTTCTTTACCTAGGGTTTTAAGAAGGAGGTTCTTCTTCTTTGAGAATTGAATTCTCTGAGTATGTGTCTCTCTATGTGTGTCTCTCCGTCCATCTCTGCCTCTCCTTTCTCACTTTTTCTTCCTTTCTTTATATAGTGAAGGCAGATTGAGAGAATCTCTCATTGAGAGATTTTAATTGATTTAATAGGTCTCAAAATAGATTTGGGGAATTTTGCCCACCGTTGGATCTTTGATCCAACGGTCCTCTATTTAACAGAACATGTTTTCTTGATTTTAACAAGATTGGGGGAATATTTCCCCATATATATAATTTTATTCTATTAAACGGTGATATTTTATTACCATTGGATTTTTAATCCAAGGGCACTCTATTTTACAGAGAAATCTATTTTTTAGGAAAGATTGAGGGAATATATTCCCAAAATAGAATTTTATTCTATTATTGGATCACTGATCCAACCGAGAGTATCTCTCTTATTTAAAAAGATTTGGGAGATATTTTCTCCTAATTCTATATTTCGATGATTTATCATCTCCATTGGATCATTGACCCAACTGCACTGTTTAACAGAGAGTATCCCAAATTGATCTGGACTTGGGCGCTGGCGCTCACGTGTTGTGTCGTGGATGCCACTCAAGAATTTAATTCTTATGATGGCTACTCCTGTGCTTTGCACATTGGCGCCCGTGTGATGGGCACGTGCGGCGCCATATAAGAATTTAATTCTTATTCAGAAAGCGTTTTTGCGCATTGCACATCGGCGCCGGCGCTGGCCCCCTCGTGATGGGCACATGAGGCGCTGCCTCAACAAAATTTAACAGAGCTTAGCTCATTTTATATTGTTTAAATTTGGGGAAACAAATGCTCCCACTATTGTTCCCACGTGGGTGCAATGGTGTCACTTTTTCCACCGTTTGATCTTCTAGGGAGTTGAACCGTCCTTTCACATCTTATAAATAGGGCCTTTGGCCCTTGAGACGACCGTCGTTTCATCATCTCTCTTGAGTCTTCTTCCTCCTTGAGAATTTAATTCTCTTCTGTTAGTTATATGTATGCCCTAGATGCCATTACTATACATGTGATGTATATTGTAGTGGATGCTTGGACATATATAGGGAGGACTTTCTTGCTCGACATGATAGTATACTATCTGGTTGCTCTTTGTCTTATCATGTAGATTTGTATTGTGATACTGTCTTGCTCTCACATGTTGATAAACCCCTTAGGATGTGTACTTGACTATTAGGACTATAATGGAGATCATACTAGTGGGGCCAAGGTAGTCCACAAGTACATTCTATAATTGTTCCTAATCGAGGGTGTATCGAGACAGGGCATCGATACTCTAGAGTAGACTAGCGTGTACGCTTCTTGACCCATATGATGGGCGATGGATGATCCCATATCCATTGGTGTTTGACATCAGAGAAGATATACAAGTGCTCGGTGGAGACTGGGTACACTGGACGGACTCGCCGAGAACTCCTAGATGGTATTATACCTATCGTCGGATAGCAGTTCTCTGGTGACACTGGTACAGGTTAGTCTGTCGACCCGAGATCGTCATAGAGTCTTGTGTGATTCCCACTGTGCTTTGATTTCCACCATACCACGGTCAAGAGATCGTGCAAAAAGGTGGTTTTTGGGTACAGTCCTGAGTCACGTGGAGGCAATAAGCGATAGGAGGGGATTCGTCTCTCCCGGTATTGGGAGTTGATGTTGCGCCATGCTCGATTGGCCATAACAGGAAATCCCTGGCCATGGTTGTTGAGATCTACTGGTAAGTGTTATTAGTAGTTTCTCGAACCGTTATGGACCTTTTATCGGCATGACTTATCAGGCTATTGGATTCTGACGTTATACCACTCCCAGGATGTGATATGCGACATATCAGACGAAGAGACCGGACTGTACGGTAGTGTTACTGATTGGATTCGCAGGAGTATGAGCAGCCTTGCTTTTTGATCTTCTGATCGCTCAATACTCGGGTGGCCGTTAAGTTTAGCAGACCGCTTGCGGCTTGTGGGTGTTTGATATAATCATCACCTACTGCCGGCGTATTGACGAGCCTTTAGAGTCCTACACAGAGGTTTCCTGGCTCATGCGAAATGAAGTAGGAGCATATATGTGATATGTGCGGGACCGAGATTAATGCGCGTATATGATACCGCATTCTATTCTTGTGATATGTGATATCGATCGGTTATATGTGATATAGCCGGGTTATCGGATCAAGTGTTGATTCGATAAGTTGATTCATATGATATTAGTCGGTTGTATGTGATATAGCTGGATTATTAAATCAAGTGTTGATTTGATAATTTAATGTATAATTATATATTTGATATATTAATTTACATTAACTAATATTTTCTCACTAATTATTGTTTTTCTCATTTGTGTGCATATAATATATATGAGATATATATTAATGTACATTTAAATTGTGTCATGCTTGATGATACATGCATGATGGGTGTATGAGACTTACACTATAGTTAGGATAATCCTTGGGTTTATATTTATCAAAGTAAATCAAAATTGGATGGACTTTGTCATGGTAGAAGTTTTGAGAAAGCTTGTGAATAACCATTGACTAAGTCCATCATTTTTGTCATGCTTGAGATATTTATTAACCTAACCATTATTCTCACCATGGTTAACTCTCTACATGAGTTAGTGTACGACACTAACTCACCCATGGTTGCTTTATTCTCATCTCATGAGTTTCATTTGTTCACTCACTTCATCTTCTTGTTTCTCATGAAAAGCTTGCTAGCTTTTTCCAAGGTGAAAAAATATTGTAAGAAAAAGAAAACTAAAGAGAGCCTATTTCCTACTTCAACATCCTCTACTTTTAGCCATTTAGTTTAGGGTGTTTGATTCACTAAACCCTAATTTGGTGAAGAGGTAGCATGAGCTTGAGTCTGCTCGACATAGATCATCTTCGATCTCGAAGACTTCGAGCAAGTTTGCATCTTTCACCTTGTGGAGCCTCTCAAGAGTTCGGAAAATCACAACTTACAGCGAAGGGACTTTTACACGGAGCATTTGAAGTGAAGGACCGGTCTACAAAGGTTGTATTCCGCATTCACTTAGACTTGCAAAGTTGTTTGCATGATGTTTTATTTATATCTCTAGTTAAGATTCTTGGTTAGGGTTGTTTAGAACGGCAAATTTTTGAAAACGGCATGGACGATACCTCCCGAAACCTTGCTTCCTTGCTAAGTAACCCTACAGTGGTATCAGAGCCAAGCTAGAGATTTAAACGATATATGTTAGTTTACGAAACTGAAACGACTCCGAAACTTGAAACAAAATAATCCAGTTTCTGTCGAATTTTTAATGGCCTCAAATTTTTTTTAAACAACTGCAGAATGTTGTATGAGATATAACACGAACACCATAGAAATTTGGAGAAATTTTGGCAAAAAGTGGCCGGCCACATAGGGTAAAATTCCGATCCCGCCGGTTCAAGTATGGAGTTTTGGCTTCAAATTTTCATGGCGTTCCAGTCTCTGGGCTTTGGAGTTTCAGGTGTTGTTTGTTTTTGCTAAATTTGCATGTGATGTTAACTTTATGCAATGGCAACTCGGAGTGTTTCGCAGTCGTAATTCTAACATGTATTCGGGTTATTTAGACTATGTTAAAAAGTTTGAACGGATATCAATAACCCAATCTTTCCCCGCTGGAAATTTTCCAAATGTTGGATTTTTTCCAAGTTTAAAATTTTCAGAAAATCATGCAAGCGATTCTGTGGACAGTCTAGAAGAACGATACCCAAACTCGACTTTTTGGATCGCGGAACCGCGGCAATACTCTAGGGTTTGCGGCAGTTCCGTGGAGGCATGGGTCGACCCTTCTACGGATGGTTCATAGGAGCCGTGGTATGTTCTGGATACTTTTTGAACCCCGCTCAAATGTTGAGCTCTTTGGGAGAGTTTGGGTGTTCTTTTATTCGATCGAAAAGTTTAACTTCTTCTAGCTATCTGTGATTGTGATACAATACTTGGAATCCACAATATATAGTTATGTGATAACTAGCTTAAATTTTATAAATCTAGCGGTTTAGTCTCATTTGATCGGTTGCCACGGGATTTTGATGTTGATCAAAAGTCTGTCGCAATTACGTAGTGTACGCGGATACTCACAGGGTAACCTTACTAGATAGCCACGCTCCATAGCCCCGACCAAGTGACTGTAGGAGAACCCCGTCGCCAAAAGCATCCGTTCGGGTGCCCGCGGCCGCGGTGCTCCGCCTTAGTGCACTTCGTCGACGGTATCGGGGGTGCGGCCGTCTACTAAAGTTTCCGACGAGCATTCGATCAAGTTATCGTGAATCTTGTTGAATTACCCGACAGGTTATTGGAAAGTATTTTCAATATCGAGACTAAAATGCGGGGTTTATAATTGTTAGGCATGTGATGTCTAAGAATTCATTTGTTAAGCATGAAATCCAAAATATGTGATACATTGGATTTATGATGTCTAAGGTGGTTGCGGATTCCAACTATTGTAGTTTTTCACTTTCTTTTCTGCGACCGTAAGTGTAATATGTGGTGTATCGCCGGTTTCGTTGCTATATGTCAACAAAAATTAGGATATGCATATTTACTTACGTTGATGACATGTGATGTTATGTGTTGCTGTGATATATTATATTGGATCGTCGTGTTCTGAATAACCGGGTTTTTTTATGTGAGATGAGAGTTTTTTCATTTTCATTCATGTAAAAGCTTGTATGTAATATTCTTTTATTAGGCACTTCCCGGTTGAGTATGATGTCACCATTGATATATATTATTTACTTTTTCGCATTAGGATAGACACAAGACGGGGAGCATAACCAACCGGGTTCTAGGGTCCAGTGGGAGACCATCTCGAGGAGTCGAGACCGGGTATCCTAACTCTAGAATTGGGAGGGTTGCTTGTCTCTCTCGTAGGGGTCTAGGGATGTGGGTTTGGCTATTCATCGCGACCGTGGAATCCGTGTTTTATACTAGCTTAATCTAAAACACGGAATTCCTAGTATATCCAATATTTCATATGTGTTTTTCTGCTGCTGATATTTTGTGATGTGATCACTTGATATGTTCTGAGACGAATGCCTATATTATATATATGATATATAATAACTATTGATGCTTTCATTTCTTTTGTGATGTTTAGGAAGGATAATTTAATGGGACTTCATTAAAGTGATTAATGAAAGAAAGAAAAAGAAATCTTAAGATGTTGTAGAAACTTGTTTAAAAACTGGTAGCTCTAGTTCTTGCTTTGCATAGCGATATTCCTTGTAGAATATCCAGCACTTATTCGATAAGGAAAGAGCCGAGACCCCTTCACCGGGAGTGACCTCTTTAGTGAAACTAGCGACACTATAATCCACTCGGCTTGTTGATTGCTTCTATAGTTTTTACTTTGCATAGCGATATTCCTTATAGAATATCCAGCACCATATTCGATAAGGAAAGAGCCGAGATCCCTTCACCGGGAGTGACCGCTTTAGCAAAACTAGTAAATGCCTCAAAAACACTCCTTTTAAAATTCACTCGATTCTACAACGATATCAAGTTCATTATGCAAAGGGTTTTCTTAAAAACCTGTCATAGCCTCTGTCATTTCAGATAACTACTATTTAGTATTCGTGCTACGTTTGTTGACCTCCATCAAGGCGTAGTGTGCGGTAGCTGACTAGTGCTTATCTGCTGCATAAGATACGATTGGATTAGGGTAGTCGTGTGGCCTTGTTGACCTCCGTCAAGGATCGTGCGGGTGGGTTTAATTCAATCATGAAATGTACGGGTAGAACTTGACTAGCAGCCTATGGTTTGTTGGCCTCCGTCAAGGTCATAGGACGCTAGGGGTAAAATATTATCGGGAATTTCAAGTGTTGAAATTTGCAATGAGATTGCATACCTTCTATGAGATAGTTGGATCTTGATACCCACTGCAACTAAGTGTTACTCCTGGAAGAGTTTTACACATTACAATTAGCTGATCAAGTAAGTGTCTAGAAAGGTGTTAACGGGGTTACGCCCCTGGAAAAACAAGTTTTATTTTAATTAGGTCCATGCGAAAGCACGGGGAACCTACCTCAAAGTACTAACACTGGCCTGGCTGAAAGATTGGCGAACTTGTAGGGTGTAATTAATCCCGGCTAATCTTACCTTTTAGGCTTTGAAGGAAGATTTGATAAAAACAGTGGGAGCTATCCTAATTAGATAAATTAATAACCAATCTGATCTTGCAAGAGCGCACGCAGAGTATTTTCTTCTCTCTCTCTCCTGGTAGCGACCATGTCATGCCTTAATCAAGATAATAAAATGGATGCACTGACCGAACCTGCTTATTATACTGAGCTAGGGAATGTTGGTTCCGCTCTATCTTATAATTGTTAAAAGTCTGAATGGGAAATAAGGGAATATCCAGATTCCCATGGCACCCAATCGAAGCAAGTGCATGCTGATGCATCTTCTTCGGGTGTGTTCATTACCGAGAACTGTTTCTCAGTATCCTCTACGTCCTGAGTATGTGATACCGGATCAGGATCCCGCATAGGCTACAGATTGGTAGAGAACTGGGAATGGGTGATATGTCTCTAAGTGTAGAGAATGGTACAAGTGTTGCAGCAAAATCAGTTGGCAAATATCACCTTGTATTAATACATTGATTCTGAATGAATGTTATTACATACTGAACCTGATATACAACATTACATCGGTTTCTTTAATGAGTTAAAGAAAGATCTAATTCTGTATTGGAGGATAATGTTGTGAACATTTTTTTCCTGAATCAAGAGTTGATTAGATCAGGCACGTTATATAATAGCATATACGTTCTAAATCAAACCACAGTTCAAAGTATGTAAAACACACACAAGATGATCAGTTCAGAAATAAACGAATCCTTTTTGAGGCATTGTAGACAAGGTCATATCAATGCGATACGACCAGCTAAGTTACATAAGGATGAATATGAGAATCTGTTCGAATTTTCATCTTATGCAACTTGCCAATCTTATCTCAATGGTAATATGACCAATACTCCGTTTACTGGAAACAGAGAAAGATTTACTGAACTCTTGGGATGGATACATGATGATGTATATAGTCCTATGTCTACAAATGCCAAGGATGGTTCTTCGTACTTCGTTATATTCATCGACGATCTCTCAAGATTCGGACATGTGTTCCTGTTGAAACACGAGTCTGAAACTTTTGAGAAATTTAACAAATATAAGGTTGAAGTTGAAGAACCAGACGGGTAGAAGTATTAAGTCCTTCGATGTGATAGGAGAAGAGAATATTTGCGCATGGAGTTCCTAGAATTTCTAAAAGGAGAATGTGATTCTCTCTCAGCTTACTCCTTCGTATACACCACAGCATAACGGTGTATCGGGGTGGAGGTATCGCACCCTATGAGATATGGCGCGCTCTATGATGAGTATTACTGAGTTACCTATTACCTTTTGGTGTTATGCACTTGAGAAGCTGCATACCTATTGAATGGGGTTCTAACCAAATCAGTGCCTACCACTACATATGAGATATGGAATGGGAAGAGACCATGTCTTAAATGAGTTAAGATATGGGTTGTCCGGCCCATGTTGAAAAAAAAATCCAGACAAGCTCGAGGCAAGGTCAGTTCTGTATAAGTTTGTTAGGATATCCCAAACATTTGCGAAGGAATATCTTCTACCACTCTGAGGAGCAAAAGGTGTTTTGTTTCTCAGCATGCCACCTTTTTTAGAAAAGTAATTTCTTGTGAAGAAATAAGTGGACATGAGGTAGAACTGGAAGGAGTTCCAGCTAAACAAACTAACAGCTAATGATTTGGTGAAACCAAAGGATTCAATAGTCTCCAACAAATCTCAGCATCTCCGTGGATCTGGTAGGGTTCTTCATCCACTTGAGAGATACTGTGGTATTCTCGGTGACAGTGGAAGCGAGAATTTCATCAGGGTAGATGATGGCCCAACTAGGTTCAGGCAGGCCATCACGAGTGGCGACATTGTGAAATGGATAGATCTATACGATCAAAGATGGAATCCATGTACACCAACAAAGTATGACTTTGATTATTGCACCTAAAAGAGTAAAACTCATCAAGAGCAAATGGATCTTGAGAAGATTCTTGGTGTAGATGGAAAAGTTGAGACATTCAAAGCTATGCTTAAGTCCATCAAGATTAAAGCAAGCATCGCGGAGATGGAACATCTGTTTTGATATGGCAGTCAAAGAGTTTGACTTCATCAAAAAGATAGATGGAACTTGTATATACAAGAAGGTTGAAGAGAGTAAGGTTGTCTTCTACGTATTGTACGTAGATAAACATACTCTTCATAGGAAATAGTTTCCTATGCTACACTCGGTCAAGCTCCTCTTATCACGGGGATTCTCCATAGAAGATCTGGATGATACCTACTATATCTTGTTGTTTATGATCTATGGTGATAGATCTAATTAGATGTTGGGAGTGTCCCAAATCCAGACTAGATGTAGATGGCTCACTAGGTGCAGTGCTCAGGAATCAATCGGATCTTGGGTGAATCACTGGACAGCTGTGGAGGACATTATTAAGTATTTGAGAAGCACTAAAAGAAAGTTCTTGGTTTGAGCTTCCAGAGTGATAAGGTCGACTGAAATTCAGTCACAGGCATTGTCTTTACCTTCAGTAGAGGGACAGTATGTTGGAAGAGTTCCAAGCCAGATACCATGACATACTAGACGATAAAGGCTGAATACATTGCTACCAAAGATGCTACTAAAGTGGCTGTCTGTACATTTCTTGTTCATGAGATGAATAAGGTTCCTACCATTGAGCGTCCAATAACTGTTATTGTGAAAACAATGGAGTTGTGGGTTTGGCCTAGGAACGCAGGTCCCATCAGCGATCCAGACATATTCTGAGGCAAGTATCACCTGATCTGGGAGATTGTTGATCTCCAAGGGATCGAGGTAAGGAGATTAGATTTTGAGGTTTACACGGCGGATCCACTCACCAAGGCCTGCTTTCCCAAATACTATTTGAGAGATTTTGGGATGGTTGAGTATGGGATACTACAACCACTGCTAAATTGTTGGGTATGGGATACTGCAACAGATGACCTTAGTGTAAGTGGGAGATTGTTAGTTATATGTATGCCCTAGAAGCCATTACTGTACATGTGATGTATATTGTAGTGGATGCTTGGACATATATAGGAAGGACTTTCTTGCTCGACATGATAGTATGCTATCTGGTTGCTCTTTGTCTTAACATGTAGATTTATATTATGATACCGTCTTGCTCTCACATGTTGATAAATCCCTTAGGATGTGTACTTGACTATTAGGACTATGATGAAGATCATACTAGTGGGGCCAGGGTAGTCTACAAGTACATCCTATAATTTTTCCTAGTCGAGGGCGTATCGAGACAGGGCATCGATACCCTAGAGTAGACTAGCATGTACGCTTCTTGACCCATATGATGGGCGATGGATGATCCCATATCCATTGGTGTTTAACATCGGAGAAGGTATACGGGTGCTCATTGGAGACTGGGTACACTGGATGGACTCTCCGAGAACTCTTAGATGGTATTATACCTATTGTCGGATAGCAGTTCTCTGGTGACACTGGTACAGGTTAGTCTGTCGACCCGAGATCGTTATAGAGTCTTGTGTGATTCCCACTGTGCTTTGATTTCCACCATACCACGGTCAAGAGATCGTGGGAAAAGGTGGTTTTTGGGTACAGTCCCAAGTCACATGGAGGCAATGAGCGATAGGAGGGGATTCGTCTCTCCCGGTATTGGGAGTTGATGTTGTGCTATGCTCGATTGGCCATAACAGGAAATCCCTGTCCAGGGTTGCTGAGATCTACTAGTAAGTGTTATCAGTAGTTTCTTGAACCGTTATGGACCTTGTATCGGCATGACTTATCAGGCTATTGGGGTCCGACGTTATACCACCCCCAGGATGTGATATGCGACATATCGGACGAAGAGACCAGACTGTACGGTAGTGTTACTGATTGGATTCACAGGAGTTTGAGCAGTCTTGCTTGTTGGTCTTCTGATTTCTCAATACCCGGGTGGCCGTTACGTTTAGCAGACCGCTTGCGGTTTGTGGGTGTTTGATATGATCATCACCTACTGCCGGCGTATTGACGAGTCTTTAGAGTCCTACACAGAGGTTTTCCGGTTCATGCGAAACGAAGTAGGAGCACATATGTGATATGTACGCAACCGAGATTAATGCGCGTATGTGATACCACATTCTATTCTCGCGATATGTGATATCGGTCGGTTATATGTGATATAGCCGGGTTATCGGATCAAGTGTTGATTCGATAAGTTGATTCATATGATATTAGTCGGTTATATGTGATATAGCCGGATTATTAAATCAAGTATTGATTTGATAATTTAATATATAATTATATATTTGATGTATTAACTTACATTAACTAATATTTGCTCACTAAGTATTCTTTTTCTCACTTGTGTGCATATAATATATATGAGATATATTTTAATGTACATTTAAATTTCGTCATGCTTGATGATACATGCATGATGGGTGTATGAGACTTACACTATAGTTAGGATAATCCTTGGGTTTATATTTATCAAAGTAAATCAAAATTGGATGGATTTTTTTATGGTAGAAGCTTTGAGAAAGCTTGTGGATAACCATTGACTAAGTCCACCATTTTTGTCATGCTTGAGATATTTATTAACCTAACCATTATCCTCACCATGGTTAACTCTCTACATGATTTAGTGTATGACACTAACTCACCCATGGTTGCTTTATTCTTACATCATGAGTTTCATTTGTTCACTCACTTCATCTTCTTCTTTCTCATGAAAAGCTTGCTAGCTTTTTCCAAGGTGAAAAAATATTGTGAGAAAAAGAAAACTAAAGAGAGCCCATTTCCTACTTCATCATCCTCTACTATTAGCTATTTAGTTTAGGGTGTTTGCTTCACCAAACCCTAATTTAGTGAAGAGGTGGCATGAACTTGATTCTTCTCGACGTAGATCATCTTCGGCCTTGAAGATTTCGAGCAAGTTTGCATCTTTCACCTTGTAGAGCCTCTCAAGAGTTCAGGAGATCACAACTTGCAGCGAAGGGACTTCTACATGGAGCATTTGAAGTGAAGGACCCGTCTACAAAGATTGTATTCCGCATTCACATAGACTAGCAAAGTTGTTTGCATGATATTTTGTTTATATCTCTAGTTAAGATTCTTGGTTAGGGTTGTTTAAACGGCAAAATTTTTGAAAACGGCATGGACGATACCTCTTGAAATCTTGCTACCTTACTAAGTAACCCTACATCTTCTTCAGAGCTTAGATCTTTGTTCACATAACCTTTCTAGAGTTAAACTCTGTTCAAAACAATTGGTAAGGATCATGACCAGAGTTCAACTCTTAAAAGAGCCCTCTTTCTTGTCATAGAATCTTAGCCCATTAATAGAGCTTAGCTCTTTTCTTGTAATGATCTTTTAGAGATCTTAAAAAAAACTTTATCTAGGTAGACCGTTGGTCTTAGAGATTTTAGGGTTTTACCCTTTCGTTAACTCAGATCTTTTAGGGCTCTCTGGAATTTAATTCCAGTATATTTCTCATGGGAATTCCTAGGATTTAATCCCATCATCGGAGGAATTTGAATAGAGCTCAGCACTGGGGAAATTTTGAAAATTTTTAGGAATTTTATTCCTCTTTCCTCTTTTTTCTTTTTAGGGTTTGTTTGTATATTCTTCTTACAGATTTAAATCTGTTATACAACACGTTCTTCAAGAACATTGGGGGTTTTGGACTCCGCCGCTTAATTAGATTTCTAATTTAATGAGAATCTTTTTGGATTCTGGCAATGTGTGCATGCCTCATCATTGATGAGGCGTCATCCTGATTTTGTGGGACCCCCTGTCCCCCCCTCTTTTTTTACTGTAATGAGTTTAACATGCCACATTGGAGCACGGATGCTAAGGCCCTTAGTTGTAGTTAATTATATTGTTCCAATAACTAACTTTCTACGTGTTTTTCCCTTCAAGTACTATGGCTTCTGATTCCTTCTTCTCTTATGTTCGTTCGGAAAGCGCTTTTGATGATGCGCTTACGGATCGGAAGGTCTTTGCGCTAATTCGGGACTACGAACCGGAGCAGAAGCCTCTTCATATGTGAGGGTCGTGGTACAATTATATCATCCGGGGTCGGCGCAGCTTCACTTATGCGGTGCCGTCAGAACTGATCCCGTCAATCCATTATGCTGACCCTCAGCAGGTTGCTTATGCGGTGGAAGAGGTCAACTGGACCTCGGAAGGTCATCTCCAACCTTCTATGGTGTCGATACCAATGCAGCCGTCGATGGCTCTAGACATTCTGGGGCGCCGCATATACCAAGAGGAAGCACGTCCTTAGGGGCAGGTCTATACGATAGGAGTGACCCCTCGTCATCCGGCTGGTTATCTACAGTGGGCGCGTTACATTTTTTCGGCCAAGAAGTCACTGCTGCGGAAGACCGGGTTATATCTAGCGATTTATGCGTCTCTCTTTTATTACCACACTCCTCATGTGTTGTGGGTTAAATCCTTCCTGGAGCAATGGAATATCCCGACCCACACATTTCTCTTATCGGATAGGGAGGTTTCAACCTCGCTTGAGGAATTTGCGGAAATATCCGGGTTACCCGTCAGAGGAGAGCATTCAGAGGAGATACTTCCTCCTGACGAATACATCTTTGCCACCAAATCAGTAGTTATGGGTCTTACCACAGAAAATGTTGTTTAACACAAGTTTCCGAGCTTGATCAAAGTGTTGAACATATATGATAGCTTATTCTTGGAATCCGAAGGGCATGGCGTTAGCTTCACGGATTTTTTTGCTCACTTCCTTCGGCCGGAGGTTTTATCAAAGAAAGCTGCGAAGTTCGCCAAGCTTGATGACCCGTTTGGCTTTGGCTTAGACAAAGTGCCGACCGCCGAGGTGGATTTAAAATAGTTCTTCATTCTGGATACCCCCACCGTTCCATTTGCAAAGATTGTCGCTTCGGACATTGATGATGAGACTTTCTTTATAGGGTTCATTGTCTTGTGGCTGAGTTGGTTTGTGCTTACGATGCACCCTCGCTATATGAGAGCGTCTGTCTTTTATCCGGCTCATCGCATCGCTGCAGGAACACGCATGGCAATTGGGATTGCAGGACTAGATCACTTATATCACGGTCTGAGTATAGCGGCCGACACCACTCAGATAGGTGTGAAACTCGTAAATCTCCCATTGCACTACTTTACCTCGTGGATTGAGATGCATGTGCTGGGTGCTTTTGGCGTACATAAATGGCCCAGATTTTATGAAGGATATAACTTTCCTCGGGTCATGCAATTGGTCGATGCTTCCTCTCCAGACCCAACACAGCGAGAGGCCCGACGATTGCTACTTCGCCTGCGCATGGTTGGGGATAGCATGACCTTTATAGACAGGGTCCTGACCATAAGTAACGAGCCCTCCAAAGTAATCCAGCCGCTCCACGATGTTTTTAAGGATGGAGCTTCTGTGTTGAGAGACCGAGAGATCATTCATTTGTATTCTATTAGGTCGGGTTTCCTTGTATTCGGACAGAACGCATCGGTGTTGTTTATAAGATACAACCCGCATTTTTTTGCCCAGCAATCCGGTTACAATCAGGGTGTTCCCCATGAAGCATTTCTCCTTGACCCGGCTGATACAGAAGAGAACGTTCGCAACGCGGCGCATCACTTCATGCGGCTAAATATGGGGTCTCATTTCTTGGTTAGTGAGCCGAGCCATATTCCGAAGGCCTTGAATGCTTTTATTGCTTGGTATCAGTATGCCAAGGGTGCTGTTGTCAAAGAGGAAAGGCGGATACTTCTCGACCATAAGGATTCTGTCCCAACCAGTAATCCCGCGGTTCCACTAAAGCGACGAGAAATTGTCCATCATTCTTTAATAGAGGGCGCTATGGTTGTAATTCCTCGAGCCTTTCCGGCTAAGTCATGACTAGATGTAAGTGCTCCCGTGACCATGATGACTGTGGCATCCCCTGTGTCAGGTATTCGCTCGGAGATCGGAACTCTCCGTCCGAAGAAACCCGCCAAGCGAAAACTTTTATCGTCGGGTGCTAGTGTCGGATCGCAGAAGAAGAATAAATCCTTATTCTCAGTTGACTTGGTATTCGGTCAGGAGACGCATGCTCCTTATAGCGAAGACTTAGCCGAATATTGTACCAACGATGGTCTGTTTAAAGCCTCCGTCAATGAGAATGCCGCTACTGATCTTCAAGCCGCTATCGAGGCCTCTGAAAGATTAGCCCGGTAGCAAGTGGAGCTTGCTTCTCTTGCGGCGTCTGGTATATTCTATTTACATTCTTATGTACACAGTCTTTTCCTTTGAATTTATTATGCTTTATTAACTCTCGTTTCTTAACAGAAATCTCCACTGAAGAAACCCTCTTGGATGCTGAATCTACCTTCCCGTTGACGGTGGAAACCGAGTAAGCCGTCATAGGTGGTGACGCTCCAGACACTGTTATAGTTTCTTCCCCATCACGTATTCCTCGAGCTATTACCTTTGGGTTCTCAATTCGGCTTGAGATATCTGCTAATATCCCCTTTATCCTAAATATATGGCGCTACGCTGAATGAGGAATCACCGTCAGCCGTTGCCATGACTTTCACTGCTTTACCTCTTTCTTTTGTACCCCCCAAGTTCTTTCAGGAGGTAAAGATTTTTCATTCCGTTTTTTAGTGCAGATGTTATTTCCTGGATCAATTTCTTTACCAGATATTGTTGCAATCATGCAGGAGTGCTTTTTGACCGCTTACACCAGATGTTAAGCCGGCACTTCGCCTTCAAGCCGGAACTCGTTCCCTCTTCAGGCGTTGGTTAGTATATTCTTCACTTATTATTTCATTTTTCTAGGAGTAATCTCTTTATTGCTAAGTTTTCTTGTATTGACCGCAGTCTTACGGCTCGAGGGAGAGAATGAAGGAATAGCCGAGACTCTTGTGTTTCCTGATTTGCCACTTTTGACTAGTGGTATGTTAGACCTTATTCATCATCATTCTTTTTAATTCTTAGGTTGAAATCTAACCTTCCTTTGTGCGTGTTTTATTCTGCAGTAGCTACACCAACTTCGGCTCCTTTTGCTTCTCGCATTTCTATACCCACGGGGCCCTTCACTAAACGTCAATCTTCCAGGGGTGCGGCAAATAGTAGGCAGAAACTGAGCGAATTTATTGAAGATCTTAATGTTGAAGCTCTCACCTCTGCTGCGGACTTCACGGATGAGGTCAACCCTATGCTGGCGACGCTTGTAACTTTCCATAATGAAGACTTCGTCGGTATTTGGGTTGAGTATTGTAAGAGAATTGAGGCTTGTCTGCACGAGATCGAGCACAAGCGTCTTGCGCCTGAAGCATTAACCTCGAAGGCTAAACTAACCGCCTGGGTTGAGCAAAGCACCGCCTCCATTCAATACTTTGAGCGGAAGTTGGCTTTGAAGCAAAAGGAACATGAGGCGGCTTCTGGTGAAAGCAGCAAATTGCGTTCCCAGGTCAAAGCGAATGCCGTGCAGCTGCAAGTTATTTTTGAAAATCTCCAGCAATGTGTTTCTAAGGGAATGGCGTTGAAGCAAAACTTCGACTCTACCGAGCGGGGAATGCGAGATCGTGAAATGGCTAAGCATGAAATTGCTGAGAAGCATTCATCATGCTTGCAACAATGGGTTCGAGTTGAAGCGATGCTGGATGCAATAATGGCGCATGAGGAGAAAGTACGACAAGAGAATGAACGGGTGGCTATTTTATTGAAAGCCTCGCCTTCTTAAGGGCTAGAATTGTATCTCACCCTTTTTATATAAATTATATCCTTCAAACACTTTGATTCATGAATAAAGAATATACATTTTTTTGCATGTGCTCCTCTGTATTTGATGTCTTAATTTAGCGCTAATTAGTCTATTCACTTGTTTCAAAGCCTCTAGTTTATTCACTCATTTCAAAGCCTCTAGTTTATGTACTCATTTCGGAGTTTGTAGTTTATTTACTCGTTTCGGAGTCTTTAGTTTATGTACTCATTTCAGAGCTTGTAGTTTATTCACTCATTTCGGAGTCTCTAGTTTATGCACTCATTTCGGAGTTTCTTTAGTTTACCTCCCTTAAGTTTACAGGCAAACTTGTCCTAACGTCGTTTATATATAACCCCCATTCTTTACGACAGAGGTCTGTTAGGCTCGTGGTACTAGGGTTTCAGTCCGTGGTACCATCGCATTGGTTGATGCATTTCTTGATATACAGTCTTTAAGCTGTTGTTCGAGTAACCCCGCGACTGTCATGTCTCTGATCCCTTCGGGGGCTAGACAAGACGTCTTCAAGTAGGTCATATTACCGTCGGAAGAGCAAGCATTAAGAATTTGCTATGATACTTTTTACTTGAGGCTAGGCTCAATTTGGACCGTACCCTTCTAGGGTAGGATGATCTCCGATGGTCTTTTAGGCTTTATATGAGTTGCCGTCAAGAACCGAAGCTGGGAATATGCCTTCACTTCAATTTTTTTATTTTGACGATGTCGCGCCGATTCTTTGCTAAAGTAGGGTTGACATCTGTAGGGCCTCCTAGCTGTATGTATTGCGATTGAAGTCCGGAGCTAGGATATGCCATCGCTCCAATTTCATTTGATAGCTGTGTCTGCATCCTGCTGAAATGAGGGGGAACGCCGGGATAGTCTCTAGGTCGTATATGAACCATCAAGACTTAGAGTTAGGATTTTGCCATTACTCCATCTTGATTTGACCTTTTGGATCTTTGATAACTTTGTGTCTGCATCCTGTTGGCATAAGAAGAACGTCGACTTGATCTCTAAGCTGTTGATCTTACCATTGACATCTGGAGCTATTGCTACACTTTTGTTTTGGCTCCTCAGGGCTTTGCTAACGTTACATCTGCACCATATCGGAATGAGAAGAACGCCAGGATGACCTCTAGGTTGTTGATGTTGCTGTCAAGATCTGGCTTCCACTTTGACGGAGCCTGGTGGGAAAATATGGTTCCCTTTCTTTCATTTGTGCCTATGGATTGTATACAGGGGTCAGTGTGGACCTAGCAGGGCAGAAAAGTTTCATTTTTACGATGCTCATCTTTTCAACTTTTATGTCACAAAAGTTACGATTGCACAATCATTTTGGTTATTTATCGCGGTGCCCAATCATTTCGGCTATTTTTGTTTTTACTCTCTGCTTTATATTGCGAGTTGCCCCATCATTTCGGCTATTTTTTTTGTTTTTTACTCGCTGCTATTTATTGCGAGTTGCCCCATCATTTCGGCTATTTCATATGCATTTTTTGTGACTCGCTGAGTTTTACCACGAGTCGGGGACTTGGGTCCTGATACCAATTTGGCATCAGTATCACCACGACTGGAATATTTCTAGGAGCGACTCATCACTTATCTTTGTTGATTTGAACAAAAGTGGCTTAGCAGACAGGGTTAGGATCCTGTCGAATAAGGCTTTTTAACTTTATGAGCCGTAAAGGTCCTATAAAGATATTTCTCCCTATGAGTCGTGAGGATCTCGCAGGTGTATTTTCTCCTTAAGAATCGTGAGGATTCCTAAGTGTGTTTTCTATTGTAAGTCGTAAGGATCTCACAAGAGTGTCGTTCACCATATGGGAATATTTCTCGCCATTGGTGGAACTTGGTGGGAGAATATTTATTTATGCACGTGGATTGTATACAAGGGTCAATATTGGACCGCATGTAGGGAAATATTAGGGGAATATGGCGGCTTAAGAACAGGTTCAAATCCCTGTAGCTTAACGCTTTTGAATCCTATGAGCCGTGAGGGTCTCATATGGGGAAATTCTCCTTACGAGTCTTGAGGATCTCGCATGTGTATTTTTTTTTTAACGAGATTGCGCCCTTTCGGGTTTTCAGTCGAGAAAACTGCACTTTTGATATGACATTTTCCTTACTTTTCATAAAAATATAAAGGTGTTTATTATAAATATAAAACATATGAGGGTTTATCTGTAAAAATACTATTTTCATATGTTTATATATTATAATTAAAATTATGAAAGAAAATGTATGCATATCCTATTTTGATAATTTAAACATGCATATCATATCAAATATCCTTAATCAATATTCTTAAAATATAATATCATATAAAATGGTTAGGAGAATATCTCAATATAATACCAAATTCTACTAACTCTTTAATATGAGATATTGTGCAGAAATTATATCAGGAATCAGGGAAATCCAAAATATCGAGATCAAATCTGCCGAAATATTCAAGAAAATCTTGAAAGATATTCTGACAAAGACTAGAAGAAGATTTCCAAATTCCAGATATCCATAAGAGCGCTACGTGTCAACAGGATGAATCCCCAGAAAAATGAAACCCAAACCCCCTTACCCCACCGCGGTTCCATGGCCAAAAGTGACATATTGCGGCGGTTCCGCCGCATGTCTAAGGAGTTGGGATTTTGGATTTTTTTGGTAGGATCTTCACAACAACTTGCCAATTAGGAAACTAAGGTTTCTGGTTTTAGGAGTATTTAAAGGACCGGGAGCCTCACCTGGAAAATTATCAAACCGAAGAGATCATGAAGTCCAAGACGACTCAAGAATCCAGGTTGATCATCAGCTGTTCATCTACCTCCTTCAGAAGAGATCGAGAAGCAAACTAGGGTTTTGTAATCATTTTCTAAAGGGACAAAGTGTAATTGATCTAGTTGATTAATAAAGGTAGTTGTTTCATTCTTATTTCATTTATTTTCTTTCTTTGCACCATGATTTCCCTCTCTATCTTTTTTCTTCTCTATCCCCAACATGCGCGAGTAATTCTCCGCTTTATTGAGTTCGTAGGATTATGGTAGATCAATGGAAGATGAAAAATTACTAAAGTCCTTTTAAGTCTTATGAAGTTTATAAGCTTTAACAAAATAAATGTTAACATCCTAATCGGGCGCACTATCAATTTATTAATAGCCCCGACCGCGATTTGAGATCAGATTAACAATTGTTTTGTTAAGGGTTAGACATGAATAGAGATCCATGTAAAAATAAGGGTTAAGAGTGGGAACCCTATTCCCTCCAAAAACCCTAATCTGCATGCATCACTATCTATCTCGTTTTAAATCTATCAATAGATAAAAGGAGTAATCTTTATTAATCTTCCAGGAGTACTAAATCCAAACGAACCCTACATGCCCTCTTCTGATATAAAATCTTATCTTTATTTAAACTAGATTTATTTTCTACTTCCGTGTTTGACGTAGATCTAGAATTTATTCTCCACTATTCTTTATTCTTCTATTCTTCCTCTTTTCTTTCAACACGTCTAAAGTAAGATTAAAAGATTCGACGTTTCCCTGAGGATGACCCGTATTCACTACGGTTAGCTACACGTGACACCGTTATTGATTGCGGTTATTCTACTACTACACTCTTTCACAACCAATCAAATGGCGCAGTTGCCGGGGATACGTGCGTAATTTTTTATTTTTACTATTCGTGTTGAATTCTTATCCGACGATCCATAAATATAAAATAAAACAGCAAATTGTGTATTTAACGACTAGTGTGCGATTTTTGCGAGGATATCTGGAGTCACTGTAGCGAGGAGATAAAGATTTAGAGACATTCATCAAGACCCAGAGAAGAAAAGAAGGCCACAGTAAAAAAAAATTTCAAAAGAACCCAAAATACCGCGGCGGAACCGCGGCTATTTCATCAAACGGCGGCGAAACTGCGGCGGTATTGTTGACTTGTGCATCCAAATTCCTCTGGTATATTCCACAACTCTTTATCTCTCCTCTGAAAAATCAAATAATATATTTTCTGCAGGGTTCTTTGCAAAATATCGCCGCTTAAAAATTCTTTTTGCGTGTTTTGTTTTGTGGGTTGTTTTTGCATATTTTAATACGGACTTTTAAGGGCAAAGACCAAATTCAGATTAGGTGGGGATTTCATCACCTTTCCTAGGCCCCATAAATCACAAAACAAGTATCCACATCATCCTTCATTAATTAAAAAGTATCTAGACCAAGACTCTAAGGACCGTCGCGCTCAATTAGGATAAAGGAAGGTCGTGGATAATCTATCGCTTATCCACATCACTTTTGTGGTGTCTAAGGCAAGTGGTTACTTTATTAGGCCCGCTATTTTCGGTGATTCGTATAGTGGATACCTCCCACTTACCAGGCACTTACCTGGCCACAAAAGTTATAAAGAGATGGTAGAGGATTGATCATGCGGCTTGTCCTTTGGAAGTCTAGGAGCGATCTAGTGACTTGACCTAGGTAACCATAGTTTTAGGGTTGATTGTGCATTTTTTGTGATTTGTCTAAGTCCGACACTTTTCAAAACAAACCAATTTTTTAAATCACACACACGCTGCCACTTGCGCTAAACCTGCTTAGTGCATGCTCGGCTGGACATGTGATTCTAGTGCCCGTCTTGTCCGCATTTCGGCTATCGACTCTGAAGTCGGTATTTCTTCATCTTCTTTTTTTCCCTCCATCCACCATATTGATCGAGATGGATGGTTCTCCATCAGATTATAATACCACCCTGTCACCACCCGTAGGTGCGCAGAATCCACCGTGCATCTCTCTCAAAGAAAGATGCTATCCCGTGCGTGGACCCCTTCCTACCTGTCTATCCATTCCACCAGCCAATAGGGATAATTTTGAAATTAAACCCTACTTCATCAAACTGTTGCCTAAATTTCATGGGCTTGAGTCCGAAGACGCATACGTTTTTATAAACAAATTCGAAAACGTATGTGCAATGATGGGCACGTCACAACTTTCTGTGGATGCTATGAGATTATGTCTTCTCTCTTTTACCTTGTGCGATCTGGCAGAGAAATGGCTTTATAATACTGCCTCACATTCTATTTCTAAATGGGATGAATTCGTTGTAGCATTCCTTAAGAAATTTTATCACAATCATAAGACCTCCCGCGTTCGATACGAGATAAACCAGTTTGCCCAACTTCCCAATGAACCATTTTAGAAATGCTTTTAATGGTTTAAGGATCTTCTTCTACAATACCCTCATCACGGAATCAATAGATGGGATCTTTGTCGCATTATATATGAGGGTATTGATTTCGCAACAAAAAAAATGCTTGAAACCATGTGTCAATGTCAATTCCTGTCTAAAGACGATGGTGAAGCTTGGCAATTTCTGGAAAATCTTGCCGAACAAACTTTACAATGGGAAAGCGTTAGACCTACATCGTCTAGAGAAGGTATCCATCAGCTCGATATTTCCATCGCAGTGAAAGCAGAAATGGCCGCGATACAAAGGAAACTCGATGCTATAGAAAATGAAGTCTCTTCAACCTCCCTAAACCAATTTACACTCCCCAAAACCGTGTGTGGTTGCTATTCCAACCCATCACACTTGACGAAAGAATGTCCTTTGAATCCTCCGTTTCAAGATCAAGAACAAACTAATGCTTCTTTTCAGTAACGATCTAGAAACGATCCTTATTCTTCTATATATAATCAGGGATGGAGGAATCATCCTGATTTTTCTTGGAACCAAAACCAAACTCAAAATCAAAACCAGTTCCGAAGCAACTATCAAATATCTCCTCCACAGCAACAGCAACCACCACAGAGTCGCACCCCTTTCAACCACAATTCTTTCAAAATCCGGCCAACAATTCTGCATCCTATAATAATTCTTTCCAAACGGACGGTACCGAAAACTCCTCCGCACTCGATCTGTTTATTAAACATTCCATGCAAACGTCGGCTGATTTAAAGGCTTCTATCCAAACACTAATGCAGAGCACCGCTCCTAAGGTGAAAATATAAAATCGATAGAAGCTCAAATTGCACAATTAAATGCCGCGATGAGTGTGAGAGAAAAAGGGAAACTTCCATCTCGACCCCTACCGAATCCTGGCCACTCACAAAATTATAATGTGAGTGTCGTTACTGCGTTGAGATCAGGAAGAGTGTTGAACAACTAAGTGGGTGAACAGATTGATGATGAGGAATCAATTGAAACCCCGGCTTCTTCTTCTAACCCTATTTCATCTAGTCTCACACCTTCTTCTGAGCCTATTCTCTGTTTTCCCCAAGGCTCGAACCCTCCGCCCACTTCCTAGAGTTAACCTAAAACGATCCCAACTCCAATTCTGAGATTCGTTCCACCCCTACAATCTTCTCCAATGGTTGATCCAACCCTTATTGATAAAACTCCTTATCTAAATAGGTTAAGGGAAAACAAACCGAGTCCATAAATGGAGAAGATTGTGGAAATTTTCAAGCAAGTTAACATAAATATCCCTCTCTTAGATGCTATACAATAAGTTCCGTACTATGCAAAAATTCTAAAGGACTTGTACACTAGGAGGAGGAAAACCCAAGTGCCTAGAAATTTTTTCTTAGCGAATAATATGAGCAATTCTCTTGCCCAATTGGTGTCCACGAAACGTAAGGACCCCGGTTGTTCTACAATATCTATCGCTATTGGGGGTACAAATTTCAATCGTGCTCTGCTTGATTTAGACGCTAGTGTTAACTTACTTCCGTATTCTGTATATGAGCAATTAGGGATTGGAGAGTTGAAGCCGGCGCACTACACTCTACAGATGGCCGATCGATCTATCACCTAACCTCGGGGTGAGCTAGAGGACGTGTTAATCAAAGTCGGGGAATTTATATTCCCTATGGACTTTATCATTATAGATACATAGCCTGTAGCGAACCCACAAAACCAAATTCCGGTGATTTTAGGTCGACCTTTTCTAGCGACTTTCAACGTTATAATCAATTGTCGAAACGACTCTATGAAGCTATCCTTCGGGAGGATGTCAATCGAGCTTAACATTTACAAGTTATGAAGTGAAACCTCCGAACCCTATTCTCATGTGTGTTCTGTCAAAACAATAAATTCCGACAGTAGCGAATTTGAAGAGTTTCACGATACAGATCTAGATTCCTATAGTATGTTGTTGTTTGACCCCGTTATTTATTATACACATACGACCCTTCCATCGAGTTGTCCGGGTCAACATCCAACGCTAATTATGAACCTTTTATGAAGTCCGAGTATCACCCCGTTCTTTCCTATAAGATTAATATTCGGGATATCGATGAAAGCTTTGAAGACATTTTCACAGAAGAACTCACATTTCTCGAAGACATGGGCGTTGTGATGAATCAACCCCTACCCAAAGAAGTTGAACCGCCACCCCTTCTTCTTATTCGGAACGAGAATGCGAGTAATCCATCTTCACGGTTTCATCTTTATAAACCAAGACGCAAACCCGTTCTATTTCACCTCTTATCTCCTCCCCACTTCTTCTTGGCTATATATAACATGTTCTTCTACCAACCGGTGCGTTAAATTGATAAAATATTCGAATGGTCGGTGTTGACTTTTGGTCATTGTAAAGTTTTGCATAGACCAAAAACTTCCCCCCCCCTCTTTATGATTTTAAAACGCTTAATATTGTTTAACTTAAGTTTGGGGGGAGAAAAAATATTTTGGCTCTTGAAAATAAAGTTTTTACACAATTGTGAGCCAAAAATAAGTTTGGGGAAAATTTTCACTGTCATTAATTATTATCCCCATTAATAATCTTTTCCTCCCATGTCTACAGATTTTGAGATTTAAAAGATGACAACAGTGATGACACTAGTGCAGACAGGTTTGGGGGAGGTTTGTGCTTATTTACGCATTATTTTGAATTATACTTTACATAAGCACAAATGTTTTTTGATAATGAAAGTTAGAAAGTGAAAAATTACATTTGAAAGATAGAAAGAGTTTGAGAAAAGCAAGAAAGTTAGATGTTTTCTTAAACGAAACTGGTAATAGGTATTCATGAGCAGTTGTTCCAAGGGTTAGTAAGATGAAGAAAGTCACTAATCTGAGCATAAAAATAAGCCTGAAAAATAGTCTCTATTTTGAAGCCAAACATCTAAATGTTGATACCCTACTATACGCACTTACACACGTCTTGAAACTTGGGATAGTAGAGGATACCTTGAAATGCTCTTGTCTAAAAGCCTTAGAATGATATTTTTTTTTATATAAGTGGTGAAAAAAAATGAACACTCGTTTTGTAATTACCAAGGCAGCATAAAAAAATATAGCGAGAGTGCTTTATCACCTAGTACCTTAGAACAACTGGTTTGGGAGCCACTGCTAAGCCTTAGGTGTTGCAGGACGAGAATATTGCTAATGAGCGAGCACATTTGGTAATCGGTTGGTTATTACCTTAAGAAGTATTAACGGTCGCATAAAGAATGTGTAAGCGAGAAGCATTTGAAATATTCACCAACTAAAAAGTACTAAGGTAGATGGACAAGAGTATGATAGCTTGAATTGAATTCTCCGAGTGTAGGTATGTCTTTTACACACATAGGGGTATATGATCAATACTTGGAAGAAAGGTAGGGAGGAAGACTAAAGGCGATGGTTTATTGAGGGATGATGTGATTTCTGACATCTTTTCATGACCATTAACATAGGGTTCATGGCAACCGAAAAGCTAGTGTAGTTGGAAACTCTTTTTTTCAAGTTCTTTCTTTTATAGTCCCTATTTTTATATGTAACCTTCACCATCTTTTTTTTATTATAGGATTTTATGGGTGTAATCCGCTGAAAACCCTCAGGAGACAACACTCCTCCTACTAGGGACACCTAGAGGTTTAAAGGCTTGTTGCACGTGCTCAGTGTAATCGTGTTGCCTACGAAAGTGTGCTGGTTAGTTTTTCTTCTTCTTTCTTCTCCCTCTCTTGAATAACTAGTTTGCTCGGGACAATCAAAGTTAAGTTTGTGGGTATTTGTTCATTCGAGAAAACTGCACTTTTGATATGACATTTTCCTTACTTTTCATAAAAATCTAAAGGTGTTTATTATAAATATAACACATATGAGGGTTTATCTGTAAAAACACTGTTTTCATATGTTTATATATTATAATTAACATTATGAAGAAAAATGTATGCTTATCCTATTTTGATAATTTAAACATGCATATCATATCAAATATTTTTAATCAATATTCTTAAAATATAATATCATGTAAAATGGTTAGGAGAATATCTCAATATAATACCAAATTTTACTAACTCTTTAATATGAGATATTGTGCAGAAATTATATCAGGACTGGAATCAGGGAAATCCGAAATATCGAGATCAAATCTGCCGAAATATTCAAGAAAATCGTGAAAGATATTCTGGCAGAGACTAGGAAAAGATTTCCAAATTCCAGATATCCATAAGAGCACTACATGTCAACAGGATGAATCCCCAGAAAAATGAAACCCTAACCCCCCTACCCCACTGCGGTTCCGCGGCCAAAAGTGACATATTGCGGTCGTTCCGCCGCATGTCTAAGGAGTTGGGATTTTGTATTTTTTTTGGTAAGATCATCACAACAACTTGCCAAATTAGGAAACTAGGATTTCTGGTTTTAGGACTATTTAAAGGACCGGGACCCTCACTTGGAAAGTTATCAAACCAAAGAGATCACGAAGTCTAAGACGACTCAAGAATCCAGGTTGATCATCAGCGGTTCATCTACCTCCTTCAGAAGAGATCGAGAAGCAAACTAGAGTTTTGTAATCACTTTTTAAGGGAACAAAGTGTAATTGATCTAGTTGATTAATAAAGGTAGTTGTTTTATTTTTATTTCATTTATTTTCTTTATTTTCACCATTATCCCCCTCTCTATTTTTTTCTTCTATCCCCAAGATGCTCGAGTAATTCTCCGCTTGATAGGGTTCGTAGGATTATGGTAGATCAATGGAAGATTAAAAATTACTAAACTTCTTTTAAGTCTTATGAAATTTATAAATTTTAACAAAATAAAAGTTAACATCCTAATCGGGCGTACTATCAATTTATTGATAGTTCCGAACGCGATTTGAGATCAGATTAACAATTGTTTTGTTAATGGCTAGACATGAATAGAGATCCATGTAAAGATAAGGGTTAAGAGTAGGAACCCTATTCTCTCTAAAACTCCTAATCTGCATGCATCACTATCTATCTAGTTTTAAATCTATCAATAGGTAAAAGGAGTAATCTTTATTAATCTTCCAGGAGTACTAAATCCGAACGAACCCTACAAGCCCTCTTCTGATATAAAATCTCAGCTTTATTTAAAGTAGATCTATTTTCTATTTCCGTGTTTGACGTAGATCAAGAATTTATTCTCCACTATTCTTTACTCTTCTATTCTTCCTCTTTTCTTTCAACACGTCTAAAGTAAGATTCAACGTTTCCCTAAGGACGACCCGTACTCACTACAGTTAGCTACACGCGACACCGTTATTGATTGTGGTTATTCTACTACTATACTCTTTCGCAACAAATCAAGAGCCCATTTGGCAAGCCTTCCTATTAGTATGGCCTTTGACATCAGATATTTGAGAGGATCTGATCAGTCGAAAATATTGCATTTTTAACACATCAATTTACCTACTATTTGCAATCATCTAAAGGTGTTCGGTATGAATATAGCACATATTAGCAATTCGTCTGCAAAATACCAAATAATTTGTGTTATACATTATAACCGGCATTTTGAGGGAAATTGAGTGTTTATTATTGCACGCATGATCTTTGTATATCGCAACACTTTTCACTTGATTGTGTGCAGAAAATTCCAGGTAAAAGAGCCGAAACTGTTAAAAGTGCTGATAAAAATACGCCAAGTCTAAGACTTGTGATCTGGCAGAAAACAAGAAAGATTTATAAGATTACAGACATCAGAAAACATTCCTAAAGTCAGCACCAAATATAACTGGAAGTTTAATGCAGCAAACCCTTCAAACGGCCGCGGATCCGCGGCCAAATGAGCGGATCCACGGCCACGAAGACACGTCATCGGCAGATCACTTTCTCAGGGCTCTCCGTTCACTAGCCGAACTTCTTCTAGACACTTCGGTCTCCAGAGATCTCCAGAAGCTTCCGTCCTAACAGCCAAGCTTCTTGTACAAGCCTAATACCTCCAAGCTTCTCAAGCAAGCTAGCTAACTACCTTAACCTAGAAGCTTCTTCTCATAACTATCAAGCTTGCAAGAGAAGCTAAACCCATCTTAGTTTCTAAAGGAAGCTAAACCTAATCAAGCTTTTAGGGGAAGCTAAAGAAGAAGACTATATAAAGGGACCCAAGGCCTCATTCTAAAGGTTGTTCAACAATTCCAAGCACAAGTTGAGTGACACAACTTGTGTATCCAAAACCTAGCCCAAATCCAATTCCAAAAGCCAATTCAAGATCACAGAGTACCAAATCAAGCAAGAATCCATCGAGCCTTTTTGAAGCAACGCCGATCTTCATCCGAGCAAGAGATCCAAGACGATCCGCGACTCACGAAGACGATGCGAAGCTAGTTCGATGATCGAGTTCTCTCCTCAATTCTTGTAGTCTTTGAGTGAATTGTAACAAAATTTTGAATAAGAAAAGGTGAAAATTCTTAATCTTGCTTTTCTTTACATTTGAGCATTATGATGAGTTCTCAATTCTTGATTGTTTTCTTTGTCATGTTGTTTGAGTGAAAACTCCGCTCGTAGAGGAATCGAGAAAATAGATAGACGACGATGATTAAATTCTTGAACGATTCTTAAGTCTTATGAGTTTTGTAAACCTTAGGAAATGGAATCATCGACAACCTAGTTTCGAGCGAGATGCTTTCTTGAATGTTTTCGTTCCTAATTAGAGATCAACGATCGATGATTGAATTTCCTAAAGGCTAGAAATTGAATGCTAATCAACGAAAGGACAAGGGATGATGATGACGAAACCCTAGTTTCTTCAAAAGATCCCTAATTCTCGTTGATCGTCATTAATCTAGCAACAAATCATCAATAGATAAGAATTTGTAATCAACATTCTTCATCATCACTATCGATTGGATCGATTCCTACGAGCCTCTTTACAAATCTTGATAATTCATTTGATTTGGACAATTCTTGATTCTTGATTCTTGATTCTTGATCTATACTATTTCTTGATATTAGATCTAGTTCTTGATAGTTCTTGAAACTAAATTTCAAAATTCTTGAATCATTTTCTTTTCTCCTTTAATTTTCAATTCAACTAAAATAATTACGATCAAATCTCACTTTCCCAATGGACGATCCGCACTCGCTAACGAACCTACAATTGACACCGTTATTGAATGCGGTTTACAAATTTCTTTGGTTGTGATTTTTACACTTTTCTAAACACGACATCGAATTTAAGATCAATCAAATGGCGCCGTTGCTGGGGATCATGTGCTAATTTGTTCGTTTTTGAAATTTGAGTTGAAAAATTTATTATTCCATCAGAATTTTTTAGATCAAAATTCGCACAAACGCTAAACGATTTGTTGTGATTTGTTGCAAGGAGATCTGGAATCTATGGAGCAAGAGGAAAAATTTTATGAATATTCCAGAGAGTTCAGTGAGTGAACTGGAGAATTTGCATAAATTTTTGTGCAGTGATCGATTCATCACGCGGCGGAACCGCGGTCAAAGGATCCTTCTCGCAGCGGAAGCGCGGTTCAATTAGGGTTTCAGTGCACGAAAATTCTCTGGTATCTCATGTACTTTCTTATCACCTCCCTGCTCTGTCCATTAACCAATTTCTGCAGGTTTCTTTGCAAAAATTCGCAGCGCCGCAATAAGAAAAATTGTTGCGTGTTTGATCTTGGTTGTTTGCATTTTTAATACGGAAATTAAGGGGCAAAGACCAAATTCAGATTAGGTGGGGAGTTCATTACCCTTCCTAAGCCCCAAAAATCACAAAACTGCATCCGCATTACCCTCATTAACTAAAAAATATCTAGACATGACTCTAAGGACCGTCGCGCTCACTTAAGACAGAAGGAGGTCGTGGGTAATCTATTGCTTATCCGCGTTTCTTTTGTGGTGTCTAAGGCAAGTGGTTACTTAATTAGGCCCACTACTTACGTAGTCGAGAACCTCCAACTTACCTGGCACTTACCTGGCCACAGAAGAGACAAAGAGGCAGTAGAGGATCTATCTTGCGACTTGTCTTCTGGAAGTCTAAGAGCGGTCTAGAGACTTGACCTAGGTGACCACTAGAATTAGGGTTGCTTGTGCATTTTTGTGGTTTGAATTTTTCAAAAATCCGTACTTTTTCAAACCAAACACCAATCTCATCTTTTCCTTAATTATCACTTAACGCTGCCACTTGTGCTAAACCATTTAGTGCATGCTCGACTGGACACGGGATTCTAGTGCCCGTCTTGTCCACGTTCCCCCTATCGACTCCGAAGTCGGTATTTCTACGTCTACTTGTTCTTTACCCACCACCACACCCACTTCGATGGACGGTTCTCCATCGAACATCTTTAACACTACTCTGCCATCGTCCGCAGGTGCGCAAAATCCGCCCCGTATCTCTCTCCAAGAGAGATGTTATTTTATGCGAGGTTCTCTTTCGACCCGTCTCACCATTCCACCAGCCAATGGGGACAATTTTGAAATAAAACCCCAATACATCAATCTTCTACCCAAATATCACGGTCTCGAGTCTGAAGACGCATACGTCTTTATTACCAAATTTGAAAATGTATGCGCTATGATGGGTACTTCACAGCTTTCTGTGGATGCTATGCGTTTACGTCTTCTCCCATTCACTTTGTGCGATATAGCCGAGAAGTGGCTTTATAACACAGTCGCACATTCTATTTCAAACTGGGATGAATTCGTCATATCATTCCTTAAGAAATTCTACCCCAATCATAAAACAGCTCGAGTCCGTAGCGAAATAAATCAATTCACCCAGCTTCCAAATGAACCATTCTCGAAGTGTTTTGAACGCTTCAAGGATCTGTTAGTTCAATGTCCACATCACGGAATTCCTAGATGGGATCTGTGCAGAATCATATATAAGGGAATTAATCCTACAACAAAACAGAATCTTGAATCCATGTGTCAAGGCACTTTCATGACTAAAGATGATGGTGAAGCCTGGAGATTCTTAGAAGAATTCGCTGAAAAATCTTTACAGTGGGAGAGTGTAAACCAGTCATTGTCTAGGGGTGGCATTCACCAAATTGATGTTTCCATAGGAGTTAGAGCTGAAATGGCAGCAATGCAAAAGAAACTCGAAGCTATAGAACATAAATTTTTAGCAGCTTCCCTAAATCAGATGTCACTCCCCAAAACTGTCTGTGGATGCTGTTCTGATCCATCTCATCTTACGGAAGAATGTCCATTGAATTCTCCATTTCAAGGTCAAGAGCATACCAATGCTGCTTTCCAACAAAGACCTAGAAGCCATCCGTATTCTTCCACTTATAATCAGGGTTGGAGGAATCACCCTAACTTTGCTTGGAACCAATCACAAACTCAAAACACGGTTCCAAATCAAAATAATTTCCAAAGGGCTCCTCCACCACAACAGCAACCACTTCAACTGAGTCAGTACCCCTACCAATCACAAAACTTTCAAAACCAGGTCAACACACCTATACCGTATAATCCTTTGCAGTTGACCGGTACTGATGAATCCTCTTCATTCGCACAAACTATGAATTTGCTTTTGACAAATTTTATGCAAGTTTCGGCTGAAATAAAGACTTATGTCGATAAAATCCAGAAAAACTCTGACTCTCATGGTAAGAGTATTAAATTGATGGAAGCAGAAATTGCAAAATTAAAAGCCGAAATGAGTGCAAGAGAGAAAGGGAAACTTCTGTCTCAACCCCTACCGAATCCTGGGCATTACAATGTGAATGCCATCACAACATTGAGATCAGGAAGAGTGCTGAACAATCATGTTAGGGAAGAAATTGATGATCATGAAAAATTTATCAATAATACCCCGGCTGAGACCTTTCCTTCCACACACACTTCTACTTCTGATCCTTGTTCTTCTACCCCACCACCTTCTTGCGAGCCCATTCTTCATTTCCCCCAAGGCTCGACACCTTAGCAAACCTCTTCTAGTCCACCAAAGATGATCCCCACTCCTATTCTGGGATCAGTTCCACACACACCACCTTCTACAATGTGGGACCCAGCTCTTATTGCTAAAGCTCCTTATCCAAATCGGTTAAGAGGTAACAAATCGAGTCCACATATGGAGAAGATTATGGAAATATTTAAACAGGTTAACATCAACATCCCTCTCCTAGATGCTATTCAATAAGTCCCCGCTTATGCGAAAATTCTCAAAGACTTGTGCACTAGGAAGAGAAAGACTCAAGTGCCTAAGAAAGTCTTCATGACTAATAATGTTAGCACTGCTTTTACCCCCAGTTACCAAAGAAACGTAAGGACCCAGGATGTCCTACAATCTCGATTTCTATTGGGGATAAAAACATCAACCGTGCTTTACTTGACCTTGGCGCAAGTGTTAACCTGCTTCCATTCTCTGTCTACGAGCAGTTAGGGATTGGAGAGTTGAAACCAGCTCATTGCACTCTCCAAATGGCAGACCGTTCAATCACCAAACCTAGGGGTGAACTGGAGGATTGTTGATAAAAGTCGGGGAATTTGTATTCCCTGTAGACTTTATTGTTCTCGATACACAACCTGTAGCAAACCCACGGAACCAAATTCCAGTGATTTTGGGTCGACCATTCATTGCCACTTCCAATGCTGTCATTAACTGTCGAAACGGTTCAATGAACCTATCTTTTGGAAAAATGACAATTGAACTGAACATCTACAAAATTAGAAGTCAGCCATCTGAACCCTCTGCTCACATACTTGATGTCTGTTCTGTCCACGAGATTTCTCCCGAAAGTTGCGAAGTTGATGAACTTTGCTTTGAAGATCTCGATGACACCAACACATCAATGTTTGATCTGTCACATCTTAGTGAAGACATAATTTCCACGCTTGAGTCTGAAACTCTTGACTCATCACCTTCCGAGTCTGTATCCTATGCAGGCTATGAGCTTCTTTGTGACTCCGAAAATCATTCGATGACCCCACCTTCTATAATTTCTCCGCCAGCATTAGATCTCAAACTTTTACCTTCTCATCTTAAATATGCATATTTAGGTGAGAATAAGTCCTTACCAGTGATCATATCCGCTTCTCTGGCATAAGAGCAAGAGAACGCGCTTTTGACGATATTGAGATCTAATAGGCAGGTGTTTGGTTGGACTATGGCTGACATCAAAGGGATTAGTCCCTTGATTGTAGAACATCATATACATCTGATGGATGAAGCCAAGCCAATCCGAGAACCACAGAGACGGTTAAACCCCGTCATGAAGGATGCGGTTAAGAAAGAAATCGTCAAATGCCTTGACAATGGTATCATTTACCCAATCTCCGATAGCCAATGGGTAAGTCCAATTCATGTCGTCCCTAAGAAATCTGGCATCACAGTCATTACAAATGAGGCTAATGAGTTAATCCAGACACGCGCTCAAACTGGGTGGCGTATATGTATTGATTATAGAAAACTCAATGCCACAACGAGGAAAGACCACTTTCCTCTACCTTTCATTGACCAGATGCTAGAACGCTTAGCTAGACGTGAATATTACTGCTTCATAGACGGATACTCTGGCTATAACCAGGTCCCTATTGCCAAAAATGATCAAGATAAAACCACATTTACTTATCCTTTTGGTACCTTTACTTATAGATGCATGCCCTTTGGGTTATGCAATGCTCCCGCTATATTTTAGCGTTATATGATGAGGATATTCTCGAACATGGTCGAGAATTTTTTGGAGATTTTCATGGACGATTTCTCGATATTCAAAGATTCTTTTTCTGACTGCCTATCTCATCTTGACGCAGTTCTTACTCGTTGTAAATAGAAGAACTTAACCTTGAATTGGAAAAAATGTCATTTCATAGTCCAAGAGGGAATTGTACTTAGACATGTTATTTCACGAAAAGGCATTGAGGTTGACAAAGCTAAAATAGATGTCATTCAAAACCTTCCTCATCCCAAATGCGTCAAGGATATCCGATCTTTTCTTGGCCATGCAGGATTTTACAGGAGATTCATTAAGGATTTTAGCAAAATTGCTAGACCCTTAACTCTTCTCTTGGCCAAGGACACGACCTTTCACTTTGACTTGGATTGTGAGGCAGCATTCGACTCACTCAAACACTCTCTCACTACAGCCCCCGTTCTATCATCTCCAGATTGGAACCACCCTTTTGAGCTTATGTGTGATGCATCAGATTTTGCAGTTGGTGCAGTCTTAGGACAGCACATTGAAAAGATGTCACACGTGATCTATTATGCAAGTAAGACCCTGAACGATGCTCAAATTAACTATACAACTAATGAAAAAGAACTTTTAGCAGTTGTATTTGCATTAGAAAAATTCAGGCCTTACTTGATTGGCTCACCTATTGTTGTGTACACTGACCACTCCGCCTTGAAACATCTTTTGGCATAATAGGATGCTAAAGGTAGGCTAATACGTTGGATCCTTGTATTACAAGAATTTGATCTTGTTAATAAAGATAAGAAAGGATATGAAAATGTTGTAGCCGACCATCTTTCACGCATCTCTTCTTCACCTGTGACCCTGCCGGTCAATGATTCTTTTTCGGACGAACAACTCTTGAATGTATCAGATGAACCTTGGTTCAGGTATATTGTGAATTATCTTGCCACATGACTTATTCCCTGCGAATGGTCAAAACAGGACAAACATCGATTTCTATCCCAAGTAAAACACTTTTACTGGGATGAACCCTATCTGTTTAAATATTGTCTTGACCAGATCATTCGCAGGTGTGTCCCTAATAATGAATTCAAGAGTGTTCTATCTTTTTGTCATGATCAGGCATGTGGGGGTCATTTCGTTACTCGAAAAACGGTGGAGAAGGTTTTGCAATGCGGTTTCTATTGGCCGACATTGTTCAAAGATGCATTTGATCATTGCAAAACCTGTGCACAGTGTCAACACACGGGTAGGATTTCTCGGAGAAATGAGATGCCACAGCAATCCATCTTAGTGGTTGAAATTTTTGACGTTTGGGGTATTGATTTTATGGGTCCTTTTCCCAACTCTTTTGGGAATCTGTACATATTGCTTGCGGTTGATTACGTCTCGAAGTGGGTTGAAGCTATTCCTTGTTGCACTAATGACAAAAAAAATTGTCATTAGGTTTTAAAAGAAAACATCTTTTCGCGATTTGGACACCCACGCGGTATCATTAGCGATAACGGGACGTATTTCTACAATCGGTCTTTCAAGACTTTGATGCGGAAATATGCAATCAACCACAAACTTTACACACCCTATCATCCCCAAACGAGCGGGCAGGCTGAGGTTTCTAACAGAAAAATCAAACAAATTCTGGAGAAAACTGTTTCTAAAATTCGAAAAGATTGGTCAACCAAATTGACGGATGCTCTTTGGGTATTCCGAACTGCATATAAAACCGATCTAGGGATGTCTCCTTACAGACTAGTGTTTGGGAAGGCTTGTCACCTTCCGGTCGAGATTGAGCACAAAACAATGTGGGCCATTAGAGAAATCAACTTTGACTTAAATCAAGCCTGCAACTTTCGGAAGCTGCAATTAAACGAGCTAAGCGAACTCCGCGATGAAGCTTATGATAATGCTGTAATTGTAAAGAACCAGACTAAAGTATTTCACGATAAAAACATTTTGAGAAAAACTTTTACACCTGGTCAACAAGTCCTTCTTTATAATTCACGAATCCATCTTCATGCGGGTAAGCTAAAATCTCGGTGGAAAGGACCTTTTGTTGTGCGGACTGTATACCCGCACGGGACAGTCGAGGTTGAAAATGTTTAAAACGGTACATTTTTGAAAGTAAATGGACATAGATTAAAACCGTATTTTTCCACTGACCCCACGGAGGAGCTCCTGTTTTTACAGGAGCCAATTTATCCTCATTAAAATTCCTCCGTCTCACCTCCATGTACTGTAAATTATTGTATCATCTTTAGAATGGAGGTAAGTGAAAAGAATAAGTTTGGGGGAGGATTTTCACGATCATATTTATTGCCCCCATTAATAAATTTCCTCCCAAGCTAATAGGTTTTTATGATTTAGCGGATGGCAACAGTGAGGACACTGTTGAAAACAAGTTTGGGGGAGCTTTGTGCTTATTTTCGCATCATTTTGCATATCACTTTGCATAAGCACAAAACATTTTAAAACATATAAAAATTTAAAAAAATTCAAAAGATAAAAATATTTAATATTTAATTTTGTTATAAAAGATTAGATAGTGAAAAAATTACATCCAAAAGATTGGAAAAATTTAAGAAAACCTAGAAAATTAGAAGTTTTCTTAAACGAACTAGTAATAAGTAGTTATGAGCCGTTGTCCCAAAGGTTAGTAAGATGAAGGAAGTCACTAATATGAGGATAAAAATAAGTCTGAAAAATAGTTCCTATTCTGGAAGCCAAACATTTGAACGTTGATACCCTACTATACGCATTTACACATGTCTTGAAACTCGGGATAGTAGAGGATACCTTGAAATGCTCTTGTCTAAAAGCCAAAGTATGAAGGAAATTATAAATAAAAGATAAAATGGTGAAGAAAAATGAACACTGGTTTTGTTATCTCCAAGGCAGCAATAAAAAATATAGCGAGGGTGCTTCATCACCTAGTGCCTTAGACCAACTGGTTTGGGAGTCACTGCTAAGTCTTAGGTGGTGCAAGACGAGGAAAATATTAAGACACCTAATAAGCAAGCACATGAGTAATTGGTCGGTTAGTACCTCAAGAAGTATTAACGGTCGCATGAAAAATGTGTGAGCAAATCCATCTAAATATTCATCGATTAAAAAGTACTGAGGTAGATGGACAAGAGTATGATAGCTTGAATTGAATTCTCTGAGTGTAGGGATTTCTTTTACACACACGTAGGGTTATATGATCGATGTTTGGAAGAAAGGTAGGAATGAAGAATAAAGACGATGTTTTATTGAGAGATGATGTGATTTCTGACATCTTTTCATGACTATTAAGATATGGCTCATGACAACCGAAAAGCTAGTGTAGTTGAAAACTCTAATTTTCAAATTCTTTCTTTTATAATTTTGATCTTTACATGTAACTTTCACGGTCTTCCTTTTATTATTGGATTTTGTGGGTGCAATCTGCTGAAAACCCTCAGGAGACAACACTCCTCCTACTAGGGACACCTAGAGATTTAAAGGTTTGTTACACGTGCTCAGTACAATCGTGTTGCCTACGAAAGTGTGCTAGTTAGTTTTTTTCTTTTTCTTTATTTTCTCCTTCTCTTTTTAATAAAACAAGTTTGCTCGAGATGACCAAAATTAAGTTTGGGGGAATTTGATCAGTCGAAAATATTGCATTTTTAACGCATCAATTTCCCTACTATTTGCAATCATCTAAAGGTGTTCGGTATGAATATAGCACATATTAGCAATTCGTCTGCAAAATACCAAATAACTTGTGTTATACATTATAACCGGCATTTTGAGGGAAATTGAGTGTTTATTATTGCACGCATGATCTTTGTATATCGCAACACTTTTCTCGAGATTGTGTGCAGGAAATTCCAGGTAAAAGAGCCGAAACTGTTAAAAGTGCTGATAAAAATACGCCAAGTTCAAGACTTGTGATCTGGCAGTAAACAAGAAAGATTTATAAGATTCCGGACATCAGAAAACATCCCTAAAGTCAGCACCAAAAATAACTGGAAGTTTAATGCAGCAAACCCTTCAAATGGCCACGGATCCGCGGCCGAATGGGCGAATCCGCCACGGATCCGCGGCCACGAAGACACGTCATCGGCAGATCACTTTCTCAGGGCTCTCCGTTCACTAGCCAAACTTCTTCTAGACTCTTCGATCTCCAGAGATCTCCAGAAGCTTCCTTCCTAACAGCCAAGCTTCTTGTACAAGCATAATACCTCCAAGCTTCTCAAGCAAGCTAGCTAACTACCTTAAGCTAGAAGCTTCTTCTCATAACTACCAAGCTTGCAAGAGAAGCTAAACATAGCTTAGCTTCTAAAGGAAGCTAAACCTAATCAAGCTTCTAGGGGAAGCTAAAGAAGAAGACTATATAAAGGAACCTAAGGCCTCATTCTAAAGGTTGTTCAACAATTCCAAACACAAGTTGAGTGACACAACTTGTGTATCCAAACCCTAGCCCAAATCCAATTCCAAAAGCCAATTCAAGATCACCGAGTACCAAATCAAGCAAGAATCCATCGAGCCTTTTTGAAGCAACGCCGATCTTCATCCGAGCAAGAGATCCAAGACGATGCGAAGCTAGTTCGACGATCGAGTTCTCTCCTCAATTCTTATAGTCTTTGAGTGAATTGTAACGAAATGTTGAATAAGAAAAGGTGAAAATTCTTGATCTTGATTTTCTTTACATTTGAGCATTATGATGAGTTCTCAATTCTTGATTGTTTTCTTTGTCATGATGTTTGCGTGAAAACTGCGCTCGTGGAGGAATCGAGAAAATAGATAGATGACGATGATTAAATTCTTGAATGATTCTTAAGTCTTATGAGTTTTGTAAATCTTAGGAAATTGAATCATCGACAACCTAGTTTTGAGCGAGATGCTTTCTTGAATGTTTTCGTTCCTAATTAGAGATCAACGATCGATGATTGAATTTCCTAGAGGCTAGAAATTGAATGTTAATCAACGAAATGACAAGGGATGATGATGAAGAAACCCAGTTTCATCAAGAAATCCCTAATTCTCGTTGATCGTCATCGATCTAGCAACAAATCATCAATAGATAAGAATTTGTAATCAACATTCTTCATCATCACTATCAATTGGATCGATTCCTACGAGCCTCTTTACAAATCTTGATAATTCATTTGATTTGGACAATTCTTGATTCTTGATTCTTGATCTATACTATTTCTTGATATTAGATCTAGTTCTTTATAGTTCTTGAAACTAAATTTCAAATTTCTTGAATCATTTTCTTTTCTCCTTTAATGTTCAATTCAACTAAAACAATTACGATCAAATCTCACTTTCCCTGTGGACGATCCGCACTCGCTAACGAACCTACAATTGACACCGTTATTGATTGCGGTTTACAAATTTCTTTGGTTGTGATCTTTACACTTTTCTAAACACGACATCGAATTTAAGATCAATCAGGATCCACCTTTGATATGAGATGAACCTCATGTGCCAAGGCGTAATGTCTGAGCTTCGTTATTGCGAAAATCAGTGCCAGGCAGTACTTTTCCAATGGGGGGGTAGTTGTTTTCTGCCCCCAGGAGAACTCGACTCAAATAGTACATAGCCCTCTCCTTTCCCTGATCGTTCTCTTGTGTCCATAGCGTGCTTAAAGAACCCTCAAGGGTCATTGTGTATAGGATAAGGTGTTTTCCCTTAACCGGAGAAGTCAATATCGGCGGATTTTGCAGGTAATGCTTGATTTTGTCTAGTGCATTTTGACACTTTTGATCCTAGCCGAACGGGGTCACCTTCTTCATTAAATGACTGTAGGGACGGCATTTTCCGGAGAGATTGACTATGAACCGCCGGATATACGCAAATTTTCCTTGGAGAGACTGCAGTTGTTTGAGAGTTCTTGGCATGGGCATTTCCATAATCGCCTTGATCTTTGAAGGGTCGATTTCGATACCCCGGTGATGTTTGATGAATCCTAGGAATTTTCCTAACAAGACTCCAAATGCCCATTTTAAAGGATTCATCTTCTGATTATACTTCTGAAGACGTCGGAACACTATTTTCAGATGTTTCCAATGTTCCTCGTGAGACTTGCTTTTAACCACAAGGTCGTCGATGTAGAATTTGACAATCTCATGGATGAGGTCATCGAAGATCTTTGTCATGGCCCTTTGGTAGGTAGCGCCAGCATTCTTTAAACCGAAGGGCATCACCTTATAGAAGAATATACCCAGCGGAGTCCGGAAGGCGGAATGCTTTTGGTCTTCCGGATGCATTTTTATTTGGTTGTATCCTTAAGACACATCCATGAAGGAGATGACCTCATTGGTAAACGTGTTATCGATCATCAGCTTGGTAACAGGTACTGGGAAGTCGTCCTTCGGGCAAGCTTTGTTGAGGTCCTGAAAATCTACGCAGATGCAGACTGTCCCATTTTTCTTCATCACTGGAACGATGTTAGTGATCCAGTCGGGATATTGAACTTCTTGGATGAAGCCGGAGTCAATTAGTTTCTTGACTTCAACGTTAATGATCATCTCAAGTTCAAGTCGCATTCTCCTTGATGCATGTTTAACTGGTTTTATGTCTAGCGATATAGCCAGTTTATGTACCGCTACTTTTGAATCTAGACACGGCATCTCGGAATAGTTCCATGCCAAGCTGTCCTTGTATTGCATGAGCACATCTTTTAACGCGGTCACCTGTTTTTCAGATAACAGCTCACTGACGAACGTTGGCCTCAGATCAATTTACGTTCCTAAGCCAATTTTTCTTAGGTTGTCCGCCATGGTATGTATCCCATCTTCCAGCTCTTTCGATACCGGTAGAAACTATGAGATCACCCTGTCCTTATCTTCATTTACGAAGCACATGTGAAGGTCATCCATAGTCTCGTGCCCTCCTTCTTTTGAGAGTGTTATCATATAGCAGGTACGAGTTTGCTTCCATTCTTGATGTTGAGCTGGTCTTATCATCACGGTATAGGTCTTCTTTGGCTCATTCTTTTACGGCGGGGTTACCCACCAACTGTCGGATAAAGCGAACCTGTCTCGTTGATACTGGTCCTCTACCCAGTCTTTGAAGGTGAAGCAGTTTTCGAGGGGATGACCTATTACTTGGTTATAGGAGCAATAATCCAGATGATGGATCTCGTTTATTTTTTCGGGGTGCCGAGATTCCGGAAGTGTCATCATTTGATACTTCATGACAAGGTTGAATATTTTTCTTGTCTATCTTGGGGGAAAGAGTATTCCCGACCCATCTTCTTCATAAAGGACGGGTTCCAGCCAAGTTTTTCTCGATTGAATGGCGTCTTGGACCCACTTTGTCATTTTCGAAAGTTGTTTGCGTTCTTTGCCTTGTTTTACCTCTATTTCGGGATTTTCCCTTTTCGCGAGAACGTTCAGTGGGTCGAGGACGAAGAGCGTTATGTTCTTCCTTCTTCGCAGATTGTTGACTGAGACGCTGCGCTCTAGCCTTTTCATAAATGGCCATTTCACGGCAGTGGTTATCCCGGCTCTTAAGACGGGCTTCCTTTATTAGCTCGTCGATTTGTTTTTCGAGTGACGGACTTAATGTTGTTAGAGCGGGATCTCGCTCCGATTCGACGTCACGTCTATTTGGAAGAGTTTTTTTCACTTCACTGGAGCTGTTTATGACACAGTAGCTGTGAACCTGCTTCCATTTCTTGGACCGAATGTATCTGAGCCCGGTTGTCTCCATCTTCCTGTTGGGTATCTTTCGCTGAGTCCCAAGAACAACCCAAATCTTTTGGTACAATTGGGTTTTTTGAACTGTTTGTTCGAGGGGTACACCATGGCACCTTAACAGCCTTTTCAATCCCTCCGCATAGTATCTTGGAAGACAGATTGGTTGAAACTTGTCGAGCTCAAAATCGGCACCATGCCAAACTTCTCTCTCTACTTTGGTCTCTGTAGATTGGTAGAAGAGAATCGCCATTTCACCCCTTCGCCTAGGAGGTATATAGAAAGTTCACAGTTCCTGTACGCTGTATGTATCAAGCGCATCAAGTTTCTTGTAATACCGAGGCGGAGCAATTGTGATTTGTAGACTCTGATCCGTTCCGGCAAAAGTTTGCATTGATGGGTGGACGGAGAACACTGCATTTGCTTCATCCTCTGAGGTGTTGCCAAAGACCAAGATAGGAGTAGATGGTCCGGAGTTATTGTTTTCCTTCTGCGATTGTCCCGAGTAGACTATTTCTTCATCTTCCTCGGTATCACTCTCAAAGATCGGGACTGTGGTGACGTACTTCTGTTTATTTTCTGGATAGTGGCACATTTCTGTATCCTTGAAATTTGGTAGGAAGTACTTTGAGTCTTCGTATTTCCGGACTTCATTTACCGAGAATGGGTTTAGCTATTCTGTGACGGTGTACTCCGAGCCGTATTTGAAATACTTCATACACTGATGTTGTGTAGAAGGGATGACGTTGTACTCGTGTAACCAAGGCCTGTCGAGCAAAGCATTATAGCAAGTCTTGGGGTCAATGACATGAAATTTGATGTCAGTGACGAGCAGCCCGAAGTGTAACATCAGTATTATGGACTCAAGCGTCCATGACGACTATGAGTCAAACCCGGAATGGTAATTTTTTCTCGGGCTAGGTGCTGAATGTTTATGAAAATCTCCTTCAGCACTCTCACGTTAAGGAGGTTAACGGAGGATCCGTTGTCGACAAGGATTTTCCCTATCTTGATGTCATGGCAGTACCCGATGACGTATAACGGGCGATTATGTTCGCACGTACCGAGGAGGAGGTCATCATCGCTGAATGCAATGTCAGCCTTATGGACCTCTGCCAGTTCATCTTTCATCTTCTATTCCACGAAGAAATCTTGGAACTGATCGGGCTCTTGTAATGCCTTGATCAGAGAATCTCGTGCCTCTTTGGACAGGTGGAGAGCCTCCAATATACTCAGTTGTAAGGGTATTTTCCTCAGATATGCCAGGATATTGTAATCCACCTTGTTTTTCCTAGACGGGTCCCTTGCGGCGAGCTCTTTGACAACTCCATCATAGAGGGCAATCTCCTCGCAGATTTTCCCTTTCCCCTTGTCTTTTTGACTTGAACCTTTGTAGGTAGGTCTGAGGTTCTTCTCAGGCAGCCTGTGGTTAAACAACTGAATATTCTCGCAGCTCTTCACCTACTCTTCTTTTTCGGAGGTGGAAACCCTGAAAAGAGGGCTGAAGGATATTTCGTCCTCAGAGTCGCTCCCGAAGGTAAGAACTTGGGGTTTCCCCCCTTCCGAACTGGTACCAACCATATGATAGTTTCCAGTCATTTCTTCATGCGCATTCATCGCACCATTTCTCCATCGATGAGCTTCGCGCTTCATCCTCTTGAAATGTTTTTGATGAGCAATGTATCCTTGCCACCACTTTTTGAAGGCACTACATTCCTCGGTGGGGTGGATAACCCTCAGATGATATAGGTAGTAGTTTGATGTGATCCTTCTCTATCGGGACATATAATCCCGGGAGTATTTCTTGCGAGAGGTGGTAGCTTCATCCCTATTGACAGACTTTGGCGAACCGCTTCTCTGTTTTGATCCTGCTCTTATTTGTAGTAGGTATGCTTTAGTTTGGTCGGAGTACTTTATGACTCATCCTTGCCGCAGCTTCTTCATCCTGACACTGACGGTTAGCCTTTTCATATATGGTTGTTTTGCGTTCTCGGTCAGGTTTGCTTTTTTGAAAGGCTTCGTTTAACAGCCTATCGATCGGGTCTTCGGGAAGTTCCGGGAATTTTAGTGCCGGTTCTGCCCACAGTTCCTCTGCGTTACTTTCCGACGCCGAGGGAGCTTCTTCGCCATTTAACGACGAATGGGATACCATGTGGCAACTTTCTACATAGTCTTCGGTGTTTCCTGATGAGTTATTTTCTTCATCGTTGTCACTATCTTCATCCTCAAGAGTATGCTTGAGAAACTCTTCGAGAGTGACCGGTGTCTGCGCCTTCTAGTTGTACTTTTCCAGCACGTCAATGTATTTTTGCAGACCAGTGTGCTTGTCGTCATACTCAGCGACTGCATAGGGTTCTTGGTCTTCTTCTTTTCTTTGAAGACTTCGAAGGCTTGACTTGGGGGTTTTTTCCTTCGTCAGCCATTTTTGGTGTAGGACGAGATTTCAGCATCCCTTCGATGATATCTGGTTCAAGTGAGCTTTTTCACCTAACTGCTGGACATGCCTGTAGATCCTTCAACATGCTTTTGGTTTTTGCTGAAATAACGACTTCCCATGAAGTTTCTTCAACGAGTGAGCATGATGCCCCCCGGCGCATCCACCTTTTTGGGGGTGTGCTTCTGAGATGGGTTTACCCTCCAGTTATTGGACAACGCGAATTTTCGTTGTTGATACTGGTCCTCGACCCAGTTCTTGAAGACGTAGTAATCTTCAATTGAGTGGCTCACCATTCTGTAATAGGAGCAGTAATCAGGGTTGTTGACGTCGCCGGGTGGCGTCAGACGCGCGGATCTGGTAGTATGATGAGCGCGTCTTAGTCTTTCCTCCAAAGATGGGCATGGATGCACGTTGTTTTGGCGAGCAGCTAATTTTGGGCCGGTTGGTTGTTGCGTGTTGGCAACGAAGGGCCTTTCTTTTTACCCTTGTTATTCCGAGGGTCCTTATTTGAGGAGGAAAGCCCATAGCCCATCTGGTCTATTTAGGCCAGCTTATCTATCAGAGCCTGGAAGGTTGTTGGCTTGAATAATGTCATGAACTAGGACACAGTCGTTAGAGGATCAAGGGTCTAAATGAACATGCCCACGGCGGGAGATTCTTCGATGCGCTGTTCGCACTTTAACTACAGATTCAGCCACCGGATCGTGTATTGGACCCAGGTTTCTCCCGGCTTTATCCTGGAATTAATTAATGCCTTGATTAGAGTGCACTCGCTCACGCTGGAAAACCGCTGTGTGAACAGCTGTTCCATCTCTGTGAATGTTTTTACGGAGTCATTTGGGAGCTCTGAGTACTATTCAAATGTTGTTTCTGACAGGCTGCCAACGAACTGGCGTAGCAACAGTTTGTCTTTGCCTCCAGTATTGCCGCATTGAGCTCTGAACTGCGTGACGTGCTGATGTGGGTTGCCTGTCCCTTTGTACAAATGGAACTTAGGGATTGTATATCCCGGTAGGTATTTGATTTGGTCATACCAGCCTGGATACGGTCGCCCAGTTCTGACGATTTGTCCAGCAACTTCGTTAGCTTGATGAGCTCGTATTTGTTGAGCAATATAATCATCAAGAGCAGCCTTGAAGATCGTTTCTTCCTTGACCATTGATAAGGCCGGAAGGGGATTTGATGTTTCCCCTTTATCATCGTCGATGATTATCGGCGGATCCTTGACTGGCGATTCTGGCTGGATCATCATTCCAACCATGTCCTGGAATATGAGAGCCATCTGCTTTATGTTGGCAGCTTATTCGGCGGCTTCCTTGTCCTTTCTCTCGAGCACCCTTCGCAAGAACTCTGTATCGGTCTCCTGCACCTGGCACTGTTCGGCTGCTGTATCCGGACTTTCTTTCTATCCAATAAGTGCTGCCATTTTAGTCAGCATTTCCTGGAGCTTTTGTTATTGCTCCTGAGCCTTGGTCAACGACCGAGTTTGCGGTTGGTGGCTTACCGAAGCACGGCTTTCCTCTTTTCTGGAAGTCATATAGACCGTATGCACGATCATACCCCAGACTTGGGGCATCTGGGTCCATTGCCTTTAGAATTTGCCGTAGGCGGTGGAATTTTCTCCGGCCCCATCCTTTTGTGGGAGGTCAAAGTTGAAGGAGCCATTATGACAGGCACCTGTGTAGGAGGAGTCCCCCGCTTTATGGCGGAGGAGTGATTTTTCTCTTACCGAGCCTTCGATTTCTTCGGTCGAAGAGAGTAATCCTTGTTGATCACAGAGTCTTGGACTTTCCGCCAGATCCTGTGAATTTGCGAGGAGAGCCGCTGATGGGGCTGCTCCGGCTTTGCCTACACAGTAACTTCTGCAGGGGGATATTTCTTTAGCACTGCCGTCGGAAAGTTCTTTCGCACCCTCCTAAGCAGATCAAAACTGTTCCCGGTTGGAACAGCAGCATCAACTTCCACCATTGGAGCTGGCAGAGTAAGTCCAGAGGGGGAGTTGCCCCCATCTTTCCTCACTCGGCGCCAGTGGCGACGTCGAGTGTGCATTGCAGCAGGGACCGTCTCAGTTTTGGAAGCGGTTTCATCATACCCCCCGGCTTTGCTGAGGGGCTGCTATGGGTGCCAGCCTGTTAATGACCAACGTTCTGATCGAACTTTGGGGAGGGCCGACCAATCTTTCAAAGATCGACTTTCTGATTGGGGAAGCGCTTTTGACGGCTTCACCCATAGCAAGAGTTGGGAGGGCTATCCATTTTGGGGCAGCCCCTTCAGGTATCATGAGCTTCTTTGTGGGCCCGTTCGAGCTTTAGCTCAGCCTGTTGAAGACTAAGTCACCAGATTTGGACGGCCCGTTGAGAGGGGCCATTGTGATTGCTATTTGATCGAAGACCGGCCTCTTAGGAGCTTCTTCTTGCAATGCTGAGGAGCTGAAACTCATTGGTGGTAGCATGGTCCCGAAAAATAGTCCAGTAGTGGCTTGCGTAACTTTCCGCCAGGCATTGAAAAAATGGAGGCCGCATTAAGCCCATAAGTTACTCCTCCGGTTGGGGTAAAGCAGGAGTTGCTGTTGCAAGAGATGCAGTTGGAAGCCATCAATTTTCTTCACAGGAGTAAGACACCAAATTTTAGTACCTCGAATCCAAGGGCATCCTTAGCGAACGTGATTTTGTCCGCGAAATATGATACACGAAGTGTGGAGTGGAAAGAGGAAAAGGTCCCACCGGGCGTGCCAGAATCTATTCACTGACGAAAGACAGGGACCGGGATGTTGGGACGTCTGGCCTGAATTTTAGGGACATATGCTATTTGGATTTATCCATCCACCTCTCTGAAGATACCAAGTTAATTTATAGTACCATATATCGGAGGTTTGGATAGATGCGACCGTTGTAGCAAACTTTATCAAATTCCCCTCATTTGTGAAGGGTTTTTGATTGTAGGGACTCTTTTCTCTGCAGGCGCAAGCCCCTGTAGTTAATTACGTTTCTGCATTGCGATAACCACTTTCTCCTTCTCCAGCAGTTCACTTCGTGTCGTGTATGTGTTTGTTTGTTTTGGTTGCCCGTGGATTGTATACAAAGACTGATTTATGTTGTCGACCATAGGGCGCGGATTAGTCTAAATGAGTATATTTTATATTTGAGTTTGCTTTATTTAAGGACCGTTAATCTAGTTTGAGATTAAGATCAACTTAAGAGTATGAGCATTTGGGCTCAATTTATTTTAGCTAAAGATACGTTAGCCTTATTTGAGACTGAAATAAACTTAGCAAAATTTTAAGGATCATTTAAGATCCAATCAACAGAGCATTTGGGTTCAGCTGCAAGAGACTTAACTAATTTGGGCTTAGTCTGATCAGTTTTTTTTGTTCAAAAGTGCTTAGCACTCATTTGGGGTATGTTTGTTCAGCCTCCTTTTTTATGCAAAAGTGTTAAGCACTTACTGGCGCTCATATGGGTATCATGTAAAGCCTTCAGTTATGGTCGCTGCCTAATCGTTGCTAAGCACTCAATTATATATAGTGCTAAGCATTTCTTTTTTTGGCGTCCACATGAGGAGCATGTGCAGCTCTGGACGCTGCCCAATCAGTGTTAAGCACTTAGCCATTTTAGCTATATATAAAGTGCTAAGCACTTTTTGTATGGCGCCCGCATGAGGAGCATGTAAGGCGATGAGTGCTACCCAGCCAGTGCTAGGCACTTAGCCATTTTGGCTATATGTGAAGTGCTAAGCACTTTTATTCAGCGCCTGCGTGTGTTTCACGTGAGGCGCTGTGCTTCTGCTTTGGGCGCCCGCGTGTTTTCACGTGGGGCGCAAGTCTCTTCTTTCTTTTCTTCTTTTTTTTTTAAATTTTTTTTAGAGATTAAATCTCTGTTAATGACATTTTGACCATTAAAGATCACCAAAATCACTAAATTTTGAGGATTCTGGGTTGAGTTTTTTTTATAGAACCAAGTCCTTTGATTTGAAGGAACTAAGTTCCTGGAGTATTATGAACTCCCTCTTCTTTCTTTCTTTTATCTGTGTTCTTCCCCTGAATCTTTGATTCTTAAGAACAAGACCTTCTCGATGAGAATTAAATTCTCAACATGTAGGAGACTTGTCTTTTGGATCTCAGATTCAGAGAAAGAACTAAGTTCTTTTAAAAGGGTTAAATCTTTAGGTGTGATATGATAGATAAAGGAGATATTTCGATCTCTTTTTTCTTTACTTAGGGTTTTAAAAATGAGGTTCTTCTTCTTTGAGAATTGAATTCTCTAAGTATATGTCTCTCTGTGTGTGTCTCTCCTTCTGTCTCTGCCTATTCCTTCTCTTTTTTTCTTCCTTTCTTTATATAGTGAAGGCAGATTGTTAGTTGGTTTTGAGAGAATCTCTCATTGAGAGAATCCAATTGATTTAATTGATCTCAAAATAGATTTGGGGAGTTTTGCTCACCGTTCAGATTTTTAGTTGGTTTTGAGAGAATCTCTCATTGAGAGAATCCAATTGATTTAATTGGTCTCAAAATAGATTTGGGGAGTTTTTCCCACCGTTAAATCTTTGATCCAACGGTCCTCTTTTTAACAAAACATATTTTCTTATTTTTAACAAGATTGGGGGAATATTTCCCCATATATAGAATTTTATTCTATTAAACGGTGATATTTTATCACCATTGGATTTTTAATTAAAGGGCTCTCTGTTTTACAGAGAACAATCTTTTGATTAGAAAAGATTGAGGGAATATATTCCTAAAATAGAATTTTATTCTATTGTTGGATCACTGATCCAACTGAGAGTATCTCTTTTATTTAAAAAGATTTGGGAGATATTTTCTCCTAATTCTATATTTCGATGATTTATCATCTCCATTGGATATTTGATCCAACGACTCTGTTTAACAGAGAGTATCCCAAATTGATCCGGACTTGGACACTGGCGTTCACGTATTGTGCACGTGGGCGCCACTCAAGAATTTAATTCTTATGATAGGTACTCATGTGCTTTGCACATTGGCGTCCGCGTGATGGGCACGTGCGGCGCCATATAAGAATTTAATCCTTATTCAGAAAGTGTTTCTGTGCTTTGCACATTGGTGCCGGTGCTGGCCCCCTCATGATGGGCACATGAGGCGCTGCCTCAACAAAATTTAATAGAGCTTAGCTCTTTTTATATTGTTTAAATTTTAGGGAAACAAGTATCGAGTTCCTCGAGCCTGAGATGAGAATTCTCTTCATCTGTTAGCTCGTATTGAACTGCCACTCGTAATGAATGGAGTTCTATCACCAGTGGGAGTATTATTTCAGTGCCAAACACCAATGCATATGGTTTTGTATTTGTGACCGTCTTTAACGTTGTTCGGTATGCCCAAAGGGCTTTATGCAGTCTCTCATGCTAGTCCTTCTTGTTCCTGGACACCATCTTCTTTATAATCTTGATCAGGGTTTTGTTGAATACTTCACCTAGACCATTGGCCCAAGGATTATAGACCAAGGAGTATCTCTAGTCTATCTTGTGTTGTTGTGCGAAACGGCTTATTTTGTGGCCTCTATAGGCTGGTCCATTATCTGAAATTATCCGTCGTGGAGTTTCGAACCAATAGATAACATGAGTTTTGAACAAGTAGAGGATATTCTCCGTCTTCCTCTCTCTTAGCGGTATTGCTTCTGCCCACTTAGAGAATTAATCGGTTGTTGCAAGTATAAAATGATGTCCTTTGGATGACGTTGGTTCAATAGGGCTGATTATATTTGTTCCCCACATCTCGAATGGCCAACTAGCTACCGTCGGATGCAGCGGATTTGGATGTTGATGTATAAAGTCCCCGTGTATTTGGCATGAGTGAAACCAGTATTGAATCATCGTAGGCCAATAATAGCCCATCCTTGTTATCTTAAGCTTCATCTGCGGACCAGCTTGATGAGAGCAGCAAAATCCGTCGTGTACTTCTTGGATGACTTTCCTTGCTTCCTTCGGCCCTGGACATCTTAACCATACAAAGTCGAAGGATCTCTTATATAGAGTATCGTTGACAAAAGCGAATGATAGAGCTCGTTTAATGAGTTGATGTCTAGATGACGCGTCTTCAGGTGTTCGTTGGGACTTAAAGTAGTTTATGAAGACTCCCCCTAGTCTTCAGCCTCTTCTTTGTTCTCTATTTAGAGAACTTCTTGTCCGGTCATTTATTTTCCTTTAGGTAGTTCTATCAGGGCTTCTGACGATATATCTGCCGGCACCAGGATCTTGCGACTTTTGAAAATGATCCTTACGTCATCGAACTCTTCATCGGCCAATTCCTTAGCCAACTTAGCTAACGCATCTGCCTTACTGTTTTCTGCTCACGGTACGCTTTCCAAAGTATAGGAAGGGATTTAGTTCAACAGCTGCAGCACTTTTTCGCCATACCTTATTAATTTTGGTTTGCATGTCTGGTAATCACCATTTACCTGACTGACGATCAGATGAGAATCTTCGTATATTAGGACGTCCTTGATCCCCATATCGATAGCAATCTCAAGACCGGCTATCAAAACTTCATATTCTACTTCATTATTAATTCTGGGTTCTGTCAAGGAGAAGGCGTGACGTAATATTCCTCCTTGTGGGGTCATGAAAATAAGGCCCACTCCGGCTTTGATTATGAGAGTGTTATTCTTTCGCCGCTTCATGGAAGATACTCCATCGAAATAGAGCTCCCATCGAGACTCGTTTTCTTCTTTCTCCTCCTCGACTGTGTCGAACGCATGTTCATCCTAAAACTCACAGTTTAAAGGAGAATCGGATGGTATCGGACGTTCCGCAAGAAAGTCGGCGATGACTTGTCATTTCATCGCTTTATGGTGGCGATATGCTGTCGAGAATTCTATAAGCAGTAAGGCTCATTTAGCAAGCCTCCCCGTTAGTATGGCCTTTTACATCAGACACTTAAGAGGATCCACCCTTGATATGAGATGGACCTCATGCACCAAGGCGCAGTGTCCGAGCTTCGTTATTGCGATGATCAGCATTAAGCAGTGTTTTTCGATAGGGGAATAAATGTTTTCTGCCCCCAAGAGAACTAGACTTAGAATATAAAGAGCTCTCTCCTTTCCTTGATCGTTCTATTGTGGTCACAACGAGCTTAAAGAACCCTCAAGGGCGGCTGTATATAAGATAAGGGTTTTCCCTTAACAAGAGCAGCTAATACCGGCGGATTTTGCAGGTATTGTTTAATTTCCTCCAATGCGTTTTGGCATTTCTGATCCCAGATGAACAGGGTCCCCTTCTTCATCAGATGGTTATAGAGAAGATATTTTCCAAAGAGATTGGCTATGAATCGCCGGATATATGTGAGCTTTTCTTGGAGAGATCGCAGTTGTTTAAAGGTTCTTTGTGCGAGTATCTCTATAATTTCCTTGATCTTTGAGGGATCTATTTTGATACCTCGGTGGCGGATGATGAAGCCTAAGAATTTACCTGACGAGACTCCAAACGCGCACTTTAAAGGGTTCATCTTCAAATTATACTTTTGAAGATGCTCGAACACGATCTTTAGATGCTCTTAGTGCTTCTCATGAGATTTGCTTTTAACCACGAGGTTATCGATGTAGCATTCGACGATCTTGTGTATGAAATCATTGAATATCTTTGTAGTGGCCCTTTGGTATATGGTTCCGACATTCTTCAAACCGAAGGGCATTACCTTATAGTAGAACACACCCAACGGTGTCCTGAAGGAGGTATGCTTTTGGTCTTCATGATCCATCTTTATTTGGTTGCATCTTGAAGATCCATTCATAAAGGAGAAGATTTCATGGGTGGATGTGTTATCGATCATTAGCTTGAAAACGGGCACTGGGAAGTCATCTTTTGGGCATTCCTTATTGAGATCCCAAAAGTCCACGCAGATCCGAACCGTTCTATTTTTCTTCATCACCGAAACGATGTTAGCGATCCAGTCGGGATATTGAACTTCTTGGATGAAACCAGAGTCAATTAATTTCTTAACTTTGGCATTGATACTCATCTCAAGTTCAAGCCACATTCTTCTTAGTGTCTGGTTGACCGGTTTCATCTCTGGTGATATGGCCACCTTGTGCACTACGCCTTTGGATCTAAACCCGTCATTTCAGAGTAGTTCCAAGCGAATAAATCTTTGTACTACATTAGCAAATTTTTTTAATATGGCTACATGTTTTTCGGATAGCGGCTCATCGACAAATGTCGTTCTTGGATTATCTTCCGTTCCTAAGTTGATTTTCCTTAGATTGTCTGCCGTGGTATATATCCCATCATCTAGCTCTTTTGATGCCGGTGGAAATTCTGAGATCTCCTCGTCATCGTCTTCATTCGTAAAGCATCTGAAGAGGTCAATCGTATTCTCGCCATCCCTATCTTTTGAGAATATTATTATATGACAGGTATGAGTCTGCTTCCACTTTAGCTAGTCCCATCCTGATGGTGTAGGTCTTCTTTAGCTCGTGCTTTTGTGTCAGGGTTATCCTCCAGCAATCGGACACCATGAACCTGCCTTGTTGATATTGGTCCTCCACCCAGTTCTTGAACATGAAACAGTTTTCTATTGCTCGGTGATATGAGCAATAATCTGGATGATGGACTTCATTTAACTGTTCGAGGTGCCGAGACTCCAGAAGTATCATCATTTGCTGTTTCATGACAAGGCTAAAGATCTTCCGTGTCTTGTCTCAAGGGAATGAATACTATCGTCCCATTTTCTTTATGAAGGACGGGATAAGACTGAACTTTCCTCGCTTAGAAAGCATCTTGAACTTGTTCCATCATCCTTCAACGTGACTTACGATCCTTGCCTTATTTTTGCCTCCGCTTCAAGATTTTCCTTCTTCGTGAGAGCACATAATGGGCTGTGGATGGAGAGTATCATGATCTACTTCTTCCACTGATTGCTTACAAAGCGCCGCTTCCTGGCCTTTTCATATATGGCCATTTCGTGACTGTGGTTGTCTCGACTCACTTGACAAGTTTCCTTTATTATCTCATCAATTTGTTTTTCAAGCGACGAAATTGAAGTTCTTCAAGCAAGAATTTTCTCTCGTTCGGCGATATAGCTACTTGGAGAAACATCTTCTTCTCCATTTGATTTGTTTATGGCGTGGCAGCTATAGATTTACTCCCGTTTCTTAGACTGAACATATCCCAGCCCAGTTGTTTCCATCTTCCCATTAAGCTTCTTTCGTTGCATCCTGGGGATATCCTAAATTCTTTTATAGAATTGGGCATGCGGAACAGTTTTTTTTTAGAGGCACACCTTGACGCTTTAATAGCTCCTTTAATCCCTCCGCATAATATCTTGGCATACGGATGGGTTGAAACTTGTCAAGAGTCGAATCTCCCTCATGCCAGACTTCTTTTTCTACCTTGGTCTCATTGGATTTATAAAAGAGAATCGCTTTTTCATCTCTTCTCCTTAGAGGCATGTAGAAAGTTTCTAGCTCTTGTACGCTACATGTATTGAGTGCATCAAGTTCCTTATAATGTCGAGGCAAAGACATCATAATATGTAGACTCTGAACCGCTTTGGTAAAAGTCTGCATTGATGGGCGAATGGAGAACACTGCATTAGTCTCGTCTTTGGAGTCGCCGCCAAAGACCAGGATAGGGGTCGAGGGCCCGGTTTTATTGTTCTCTCTCTGAGGTTGTCCCGAGTATATTATTTGTTCGTCTTCTTCGGTATCACTTCCGAAGACCGAGATGGTGGATAAAGATTTTTTTATTTTCCGACTTGTAGCACCTTTCAGTATCTTCGAAATCCGACTGAAAGTATCTTGCATCTTCATACTTTCACACTTCATTCACCGAGAAAGGATTGAGTTCTCCTGTGACGGTGTACTCCAAGTCATCTTTGAAATACTTCATACATTGATGTTGTGTAGAAAGGTTGACGTTGTACCCGTGTAGCTAAGGCCTGCTGAGTAGAGCGTTATAACAGGTCTTGGCGTCAATGACATGAAATTTGATGTTGTAGGGTTCCTAGGCATACTAATGAGGTCTCACAAGGCATCAACCATGCCAAATTCAAAAATTATATGCCGAGAAACTCTAAGCAAAGATCGTTAACTAGAGAATAGGCGAAACAAATGCGAATAAACGGCTTTACTCTAAAAGTGAACGGAAATACAACCTTTGTAGATCCGGTCCTCCACCTCCATAGCTCCGTGATGAAGTCCCCTCGCTGCGATCATCGGATCCCGGGATCTAGCGTCGGCTTCATCGGAGAAATGGGCGGGCTAGGTCGTCGACTTCGATGCCGAAGATGATCTACGTCGAGGCAACACAAGATCAAGCTCCAACTTCACCAAGCCATGAAACTTGTGAAGAAAACACCCTATACTACTTGGCAAGTGGTAGAGGATGAAGAAATAGGAAGTGGGTTCACTTTGGATTTTGATTTCTCACTTGGAATCATCACTTGACATTTTTATAGAAAGCTTTTCTTCTCTTCACTTGAAGAAGAAGAAAAATGAATTAATTCCAAAAAGAAAGATGAAGTGATGGTTATCATAATGCAACCATGGGTTAGTGTTAACTCATGTAGAGAATGAACTAGGGTTAAGTAAATGGTTAGGGTTTAGGAACAAAACAAAATGGCATGACTTTTTCAAAGATGCTTTGAAGCTTCTTGAAGCTTCAAGCCAAAATAACAAAAAGCCACCATTTAGTTTTGTCAAAAATAAATAAAGAAAGAAAATAAGACCTTAACCATTAACCTAAACCATGGTTTAAAATAAACACACACCCAAGTTTGCATGTATCATCAAACATGATACAATCTTGTGCACAAAAATATATCACATATACAATGTGCACAAACAAGTGAGAAAAACATCTTAAGTGAACCAATATTAGTTAATATAAAGTAATATATCAAATATATAATTATACATTAAATCATTAAATCAACACTTGATTTAACGATCCGGTCACATCGCATATAACCGACTAATATCCAATGTATCGACTTATCGAATCAATCCTCGATTCGATAACTAGGTTATATCGCATACAACCAATCGATACATTCATCGCGAGAATAGAATACGGTATCACATACACGCATTATTCTCGGTCCCGCACATATCTCATATGCGCTCCTATTTCGTTTCGCTTGATCCAGAAAACCTCTGTGTAGGACTCTAAAGACTCGTCAATACGCCGGTAGCAGATGATGATCATATCAAACACCCACAAGCCGCAAGCGGTCTGCTAAACGTAACGGCCACCCGGGTATTGAGCGATCAGAAGATCGACGAGCAAGCCCACTCACACTCCTGTGAATCCAACCAGTAACACTTACCGTACAGTCCGATCTCGTCGTCTGATATGTCGCATATCTTGCTTAGGGGTGGTAAACGTCAGACCCCAATAGCTCGATAAGTCGTGTCGATATGAGGTCTATAACAGTTTGAGAAACTACTGGTAACACTTACCAGTAAATCTCAGCAACCCTGGCCAAGAATTTCCGGTTATAGCCAATCGAACACAGCGCAACATCAACTCCCTATACCGGGAGAGACGAATCCCCTCCTATCGCTCATTGCCTCCATGTGACTCGGGACTGTACCCAAAAACCACCGTTTTGCACGCCCTCTTGGACGTGGTAAGGTGGAAATCAAAGCACAGTGGGAATCACACAAGACTCTATGACGATCTCGGGTCAACAGACTATTCTGTACCGGTGTCACCAGAGAACTGCCATCTGACGTAAGGTATAATACCATCTGGGAGTTCTCGGCAAGTCCGTCCAGTGTACCCAGTCTCCACTGAGCACCCGTATATCATCTCTGATGTCAAACACCAATGGATATGGGATCATCCATCGTCCATCTGTATGGGTCGAGAAGGTATACGCTAGTCTACTCTGGTATATCGATGCCCTGTCTCGATACACCCACGACTAGGGACCTTGAAGGATGTACTTATGGACTACCATGTCCCCACTAGTATGATCCGCATCATAGTCCAGGTAGTCAAGTACACATCCTAAGGGCTTTACCAACATGTAACAGAGAGACAATCAGTGTACACGTTAAGGTAAAGAGCAACCAGATAGCATACTATCATGTCGAGCAAGAAAGTCCTCCCTATATATGTCCAAGCATCCACTACAATATACATCCTATATATAGTAATGGCCTCTAGGGCATACATATAACTAACAGATGTCAGTGATGAGAAGCTCAAAACGGAGCGTCAATAATATGGACCCAAGCATCCGTAACGACTGCGAGTCAAACCCCGAGATGGTAATTTTGTCTCGTACAAGATGCTGAGGATTCATAAATATCTCTTTCAGCACTCTCGCATTGAGAAAATTGATAGAGGGTCCGTTGTCGATAAGGATTTTCGCTATCTTGAAGTCGTGGCGGTACCCGGTAAAATATATCAGTCGATTATGCTCGCACATACAAAGGAGTAGATCTTCCTTGTTGAATGTAATATCAATTGTGTGGAACTCTACCAGTTTATCTTCATCTTCTCTTCTGCGAGAAAGGCTTGAAACTGATTTGGTTCTTATAAGGCCTTGATCAAGGAGTCGTGTGTCTCTTTGAACAAGAGTAGAGCATCCAATATGCTCAATTGTGAGGGTATCTTCCTCAGACTCGCAAAAACATTATAGTCCATCTTGGTTTTCCTAGGTGGGTCCTTTGCGGCGAGCTCTTTGGCCACCTCTTCATCCAGGATAATCTCCTCAGGCATTTTCCCCTTCTCTATATCATTTTTATTCGAACCCTTGTTTATGGCTCCAAGGTTTTTTTCAGGCAGAGTGTGGTTGCGCAACTGGATGTTCTCTAGGGTTAAAGTGAGGTTAACAAATATCAAGGATAAAACAAAGAGGGTGGACTTTGTCAAAACAACACGAAGCTTCTCCAAAACTTATCCATCCAAATAAGAATTAAACTTATAAGAAAATGTTAACAAAAATTTAAACCCTAGCATGGTTTAATCTCTAAACCCTAGTTGCATTTGTAACCCTAACATGTTACAATATTATATATCACATATATAATATATAATGTAACAAAAGAAAATAATACAATTAACACATATCACATATACATCAATGTATCACCAAGTGAGAAAAAGAATCTTTAAGTGAGCTTATATTAATTAATGTAATGTAATATATCAAATATATAATTATACATTAGATTATCGAATCAACACTTGATCCGATAATCCGGCTATTTTGCAAATAACCGACTAATATATGCTGTATCAGTTCATCGAATCAACACTTGATCCGATGACCCGGCTATATCACATATACCCGGCCGATATCACATATCGCGAGAATCAAATACGGTATCACATACACGCATTATTCTCGGTCCCTCACATATCACATATGTGCACCTACTCCGTTTTGCCTGAGCCAGGAAACCTCTGTGTAGGACTCTAAAGAATCGTCAATACGCCGGCAGTAGGTGATGATCATATCAAACACACACAAGCTGCAAGCGGTCAGCTAAACGTAACAGCCACCCGGATATTGAGCGATCAGAAGATCAACAAGCAAGCCTGTATACACTCCTGTGAATCCAATCAGTAACACTCCCGTACAGTCCGCTCTCTTCATCTGATATGTCGCATATCCAGTCTAGGGGTGGTAAACGTCAGACCCCAGTAACCGATAAGTCGTGTCGATGTGAGGCTCATAACGGGTCGAGAAACTACTGATAACACTTACCAGTAGATCTCCATAGCAGCCCTGGCCAGGGACTTCTAGTTATAGCCAATCGAACACAGTGCAATATCAACTCCCAATACCGGGAGAGACGAAACCCCTCCTATCGCTCCTCCATGTGATTTGGGAATGTACCCAAAAGCCACCGTTTTGCACGTTCTCATGAACGTGGTAAGATGGAAATCAAAGCACGGTGGGAATCACACAAGACTCTATGACGATCTCAGGTCTACAGACTAACCTGTACCAGTGTCACCAGAGAACTGCTATCTGACGATAGGTATAATACCATATAGGAGTTCTCGGCGAGTCCGTTCAGTGTACCCAGTCTCCACTGAGCACCCTTATACCTTCTCTGATATCAAACACCAATGGATATGGGATCATCCATTGCCCATCATATGGGTCGAGAAGCGTATACGCTAGTCTATTCTGGAGTATCGATGCCCTGTCTCGATACTCCCTCGACTAGGAACAGTTATAGGATGTACTCATGGACTACCCTGGCCCCACTAGTATGATCTGCATCATAGTCCTAATAGTCGAGTACATATCCTAAGGGTTTTATCAACATGTGAGAGCAAGACAGTAAACCAATACAAGTCAACATGTTAAAACAAAGTGAAACCAAATAGCATACTATCATGTCGAGCAAGAAAATCCTCTCTATATATATCCAAGCATCCACTATAATATACATAATATGTACAACAATAGCCTCTAGGGCATATATATAACTAACAATCTCCCACTTGCACTAAGGCCGGCTGTTGTAGTATCTCATACCCAACAACCCAAAGAGTCTCTCAAATTGTATATGGGGTATGGCCTTCGTGAGTTGTCTGCAGTGTTGTCCTTCATGTCAACTCTCCTGACCTCGATCTTGTGGCGATCAACTATCTCCCGGATCAGGTGATACCGCCTCAGAATATGTCTGGATCTCTGATGGGACCTAGGTTCCTTGGCCAAAGCCACAGCTCCATTGTTATCACAATACAAAGGTATTGGATGCTCAATGGATGGAACCACACTAAGTTCAGTGATGAACTTCTTGATCCAGACAGACTCTTTGGCAGCAGCGATGTATTGAGCCTCCATCGTCGAGTCTGCCACGGTTTCTTGCTTGGAACTCTTCCAACAAACCGCCCCTCCATTCAGCGTAAAGACAAATCCCGAGTGCGACTTAGAGTCGTCCTTATCACTTTGGAAGCTTGAATCGGTAAAGGACTCCACCTGGAGTTCTCCGTTACCATACACTAAGAACATCTCCTTAGTCCTTCTCAAGTACTTGAGAATATTCTTCACAGCTGTCCAGTGACTCTCTCCAGGATCTGCTTGATACCTACTCACTACACTTAGTGAGTATGCTACAGCGGGTCTGGTACATAGCATCGCGTACATGATAGAACTTACTGCCGAATCATAGGGTATCCCTTGCATGCGAGCTCTCTCCAAATCAGTCTTAGGAGATATCTCTTTGGAGAGAGTGAGTTCAGAGATCATGGGTTGGTTCCCACGCTTGGATTCTTCCATACTAAACATCTTTAGTATGGTGTCAATGTACCTGGATTGGGACAATCCCAGTATCCGTTTAGATGTATCTCTATAGATCTTAATCCCCAAAATGCAGGAGGCATCACCTAGATCTTTCATTGAGAATCTATGTGATAAGAAGAGCTTGACCGAGTGCAGCATAGGAATATCATTTCATATCAAGAGTATGTCATCCACGTGCAATACGAGGAAGACAACCTTACTCTCTGCAACCTTCTTGTAGATACAAGGTTCATCTATGTTCTTAATGAAGTCAAACTCTTTGACTACTACTGCAAAGGGTTTTCGTCAACGACTAGGTGTGGATTATGACGAAACCTTTTCTCCAGTGGCTATGCTTAAGTCCATCCGGATCCTACTTGCCATTGCTGCATACCATGACTACGAAATCTGGCAGATGGATGTTAAGACCGCCTTTCTGAATGATGATTTAGAGGAGTGCGTGTACACGACTCAGCCATAGGGCTTCACAGATAGTGGGAGCAGCGGAAAGGTGTACAAGCTGCTTAAATACATCTACGGATTAAAGAAGGTATCGCGGAGTTGGAACATCTGTTTTGAACAAGTCTAGCCTTGAAAGTCTCAACTTTTCCATCTACACCAAGTTTCTTCTTAAAGATCCATTTGCTCACAATGGGTTTTACCCCTTCAGGAGCAACTTCCAAAGTCCATACTTTGTTGGTGTACGTGGATTCCATCTCAGATCGCATTGCATCCAGCCATTTCACAGAGTCCCCACTCGTGATGGCCTGCTCGAAACTAGTCGGGTCATCATCTTCCATGATGCAGTCCTCGCTCCCACCATCGATGAAAAAACCATAGTATCTATCAGGTGGATGAGGAATCTTACTAGATTGGCGGAGCGGCTGGGGTTCGTCGGGAACTATCGAATCCTCTGGTTCCACTAAATCTTCAGTTGCAGTTTGTGCTGCTGGAACTTCTTCCAGCTCTACCTCTTTGCCATTAATTTCCTTTGTAAGAAATTCCTTTTCTAAAAAGGTGGCATATTAAGAAACAAACACTTTTTGTTCCTCGGCGTAGTAGAAAATATATCCTTGAGAATTCTTTGGATATCCCACAAGCTTGCAAAGAACTGATCGTGCCTCAAGCTTGTCCGGATTTTGCCTTTTGACATAGGCCGGACAACCCTATATCTTAACTCGTTTAAAATATGGTCTCTTCCCACTCCATATCTCATATGGTGTGTAGGTATAGATTTAGATGAAACTTGATTCAATAAGTATGTTGTTGTCTCAAGCGCATAGCCCCAAAAGGAAATAGGCAACTCAGCAGTGCTCATCATAGAGCGCACCATATCTAATAGGGTGCGATTCCTCCGCTCCGATACACCGTTGTGCTGTGGTGTATAGGGAGGAGTAAGCTGAGAGAGAATCCCATTCTCTTTTAGATAGTCTAGAAACTCATTGCTCAAGTATTCTCCTCCTCGATCAGATCGAAAGATCTTAATACTTTTATCTGTTTGGTTCTCGACTTCGTTCTTATATTCTCTGAATTTGTCAAAAGCTTCAGACTTGTGTTTCAACAGGAACACATGTCCGTATCTTGAGAGATCGTCAGTGAATGTAATGAAGTACGAGGAACCATTCCTGGCATGTGTAGACATGGGACCGCATACATCACTATGTATCAGCCCCAAGAGTTCTGTAACTCTTTCTCCGTGTCCACTAAACGGAGTTTTGGTCATTTTGCCTTTGAGACATGACTGGCAAGTGTCATAAGATGATAATTCGAACGGATTCAAATATCCATCTTTGTGTAACTTAGCTAGTCGTGTCGCATTGATATGACCTAGTCTACAATGCCATAAGAAGGATTCGTTCATTTCTGAACTCTTCCTCTTGTGTGTGTTCTGTACATTAAGAACCGTGGTTTGATTCAGAACGTATATGCCATTATTTAACGAGCCTGATCCAATCAACTTTTGATTCAGGAAGATGTTCATAACATTATCATGTACTACAAAATTACATCCATCTTTACTCAATAAAGAAACTGATATAATATTGCATATCAGGGTCGGAATGTAATAGCATTCGTTCAGAATCAATGTATTACCATTTGGTAATACAAGGTGATATTCGCCAACTGCTTTGGCTGCAACATTTGCACCATTCCCTACTCTTATGGAATGATCACCCTCTCCGAGTTCCCTACCTTTCCGTAGCCCATGTAACATATTATATATGTGGGATCTCGATCCGGTATCTAATACCCAGGACGTAGAGTGAACTAAGAAACAGTTCTCGATAACTAACACACCCGAAGAAAATGCATCAGCATGCTTGTTCTTCGTTTGGGTGGCGTGAGAATCTAGATATTCTCCTATTTTCTGCTCTGTCTTATAACAATTATAAGTTGGAGCGGGACCAACGTTCCCCTGCTCAGTATAATAAGCGGGTTCGGTCAATACATCCATATTATTATCTTGATTAAGGCCTGACATGGTCGCTATCTGGAGAGAGAGAGAAGAAAACACTTTAGCGTATGCTCTTGCAAGATTAGATTGGTTATTATCTTATCTAATCAGGATGGCTCCCACTGCTTTTATCAAATCTTCCTTTAAACCCTAAAAGGTAAGACAAGCCAGGATTAATTACACCTTACAAGTTCGCCAATCTTTCGGCCAGGCCAGTGTTGGTACTTTGAGAGAGGTTTCCCGTGCTTTCGCACGGACCTAATTAGAATAAACCCCGTTTTCCCAGAGTCATAACCCCGTTAACACCTTTCTAAACACCTGCTTGATTGGCTAATTGTCATGTGTAAAACTCTCCCAGGAGTAACTCTTACTCGCAGTGGGTATCAGGATCCAACTATCTCATAGAAGGTATGCAATCTCATTGCAAATTTCAACACTTGAAATTCCCGATAATACTTTTGCCCCTAGCAACTTATGACCTTAACACAGTCAACAAATCATAATTGCTAGCCAAGTTCAACCCATCATTTCCCGATTGAATTAAACCCACCCGCACGACCCTTAACATAGTCGACAAAGTCGTACGACTACCCTAATCCAATCGCATCTCATGTTTTAGCAGATAAGCACTAATTAGCTACCGCACACTACACCTTAACATAGTCAACAAACGTAGCACAAATACTAAGTAGTACTTATCTGAAATGACGGAGGGCTACGCAGGTTTTTCAGAAAACCATGAGCGTAATGAACTTGATATCGTTGTAGAAACAAGTGATTTTGAAAAGGAAATGTTTTTAGGCTTTTGCTAGTTTCGCTAAAGAGGTCACTCCCGGTGAAGGGATATCGGCTTTTTCCTTATCGAATAAGGTGCAGGATATTTCACAAATACCGCTATGCAAAGCAAGAACTATTGAAACTGTCAAAAACATAACCGGGTGAGTTGTAGCATCTGCTAGTTTCGCTAAAGAGGTCACTCCCAATGAAGAGATCTCGGCTCTTTCCTTATCGAATAAGGTGCTGGATATTCTACAAGGAATACTGCTATGCAAAGCAAAACTAAAACTACCATTTTTATAAATTTGATTCTACAACATCTTTTAGGTTTCTTTTCTTTCATTAATCTCATTAATGAATCATATCGTTTAAGCTTTCTAAGCATCACAGAAGAAACGAAAATACAACGTACGCTTATGCCATCCGCATTCGCCACAGTGTCCCGTTATGCACCGTTAGGTTACTTAACTAACGGCATACCGGGGCGGGACTAGTGCGGGTGCAGAACATAAGCAACGTTTATTATATATCATATATACAATAATAAAGCATTCGTCTCACGCATATAATATGATCACATCACATAATATCAGCTGCAGAAGATAACATATGAAATATTGGATATACTAGGAGGTCTATGTTTTATTTTGAGCCAGTATAAAACACGGATTCCACGGTCGCGATGACTAGCCAAACCCACAATCCTAGACCCCTACGAGAGCGGCAAGTAACCATGCCAATTCTAGAGTTAGGAGACCCAGTCTCGACTCCTCGAGATGGCCTCCCACTGGACCCTAGAACCCAGCTGCTTGTGCTCTCCTCCTTGGGTCTATCCTAATGCGAAAAAGTAAATAATATACAATGGTGACATCATCCTCAACCCGGAAGTGCCACAATAAAAGAATATTACATACAATGAATTTTACATGAATGAAAATAAAAAACCCCATCTCACATAAAACCCCCGTCTATTCAAAACACGGCGATCCAATATAATATATCACAGCAACACATAACATCACATGTCATCAACGTAAGTAAATATGCCTATCACAATTGTCATATAGCAACGAAAACGGCGATATACCACATATTACACTTACGGTCGCAGAAAAGAAAGTGAAAAACTACAACATTTGGAACCCACGATCATCTTAAACATCGAAAACCCGAAATATCACATATTACGGATTTCATGCCTAACTATATGAATTCCAGATATTGTATCACATTACAGAAAAAGCTAGACGATGTTAAATATTCCGATCGAATCAACAAACACCCAAAATTTCCCAAAATGCTCAACATTTGAACGTAGTTTAGAAGTATCCATCACACGCCACAGTAGCAATGAACCAGCCGTAGAAGGGTCAACCAATGCCTCACTTGTGGCACCGCTAAACTACCACAAACCCTAGGGTTTAGTGGCGGTTTTGACGGTCACAAAATCGAGTTAAGCTTTCGTTCTACTAGAGGGTTCACCACATCACTTGCACGATATTTGAATGTTCTTTAACTAAGAAAAAGATCCAACTCTTGAAAAAATTTCAGCAAGGGAAAAAGTGGGTATTTGATATCCGATCCAACTTTTTAACACCGTCTAAAAAAATCGAAACAAAACCTAGAATTACGAATACGAAACACTCTGAATTGCCTTTGCTAAAAGATAACATCACATGCAAAATTAGCAAACACAAACAACACCTAAAGTATCAAAACCCAGAGTTTTAAACACTGTACAAATTTCAGCCTATTTGGATCCGAGGTGGCCGGTTTTGGGGCGTGTGAGCTCGGCCTTTTTTCAGGAAATGGGCTAAAATTTGTACCGTGTTCATATTGTATCACATACATCATTCTGCAACTGTTTGAAAAAAAATTTGACATTCGGAAAAAATTTACAAAAACTAGGGTTTTACGTCGGGTGTTTCGGAGTTGTTTTGGTTTCGTAATCCTACACTTATCCATCTAATTCTCTAGCTAGGCTCTCATACCACTGTTAGGATACCTACAACGGCAACAAGGTTTCGAAAGGCATCATTCATGCCAAGTTAAAATTTTGCCATTATAGATAACCTTAAACCTAGGATCTTAGCTAAAGAATCAAACCAAAACCTATATGTTAACAACTTAACATCTAAGAGTTAGGGATTGCAACCTCTGTAGTCTGTTCCTTCACTTCATAAGCTCTGGGTCGAAGTCTCTTCGTTGCGATCATCATGCTCCCGAACTCTAGAGAGACTCCATGAAGAGAATGAGACATGCTAGCTTGAAGTCTTCACTAATCCAAGATGATCTACCTTGAGGGATCACAAACCCAAGCTCTCTTTTCACTAATTAGGTATTAGTGAAGTGAACACCCTAATCTAAGTGACTAGAATAGATGAGGATGATGAAGTAGGAATTTTGCTCTCTTTTGTTTTCTTTTTCTCACAAAACAATCATCACAAAATAAAAACTAGAAAGCTTTTGGAGAGAAGAAGAAGAAGATGAAGTTGTGATGAATGAAAAATGAATTATTGTTGAGGTTAGAAATGCAACCATAGTTAGATATGTGTCATGGCTAACTCATGTAGAGAATAAACCATAGGCTAGGGTTAAAGTGATGTTAACAAATATTAAGAATAAAACAAAGAGGGTGGACTTTGTCAAAGAAACATGAAGCTTCTCCAAAACTTATCCATCCAAATAAGAATTAAATTTAAAAGAAAATGTTAATCCAAATTTAAACCCTAGCATGGTTTAATCTCTAAACCCTAGTTGCATTTATAACCCTAACATATTACAATATTATATATCACATATATAATATATAGTGTAACAAAAGAAAAAAATACAATTAGCATATATCACATATACATCAATGTATCACCAAGTGAGAAAAAGAATCTTTAAGTGAGCTTATATTAGTTAATGTAATGTAATATATCAAATATATAATTTTACATTAGATTATCGAATCAACACTTGATCCGATAATCCGGCTATTTTGCAAATAACCGACTAATATAATCTGTATCAGTTCATCGAATCAACACTTGATCCGATGACCCGGCTATATCACATATATCCGGCCGATATCACATATCGCGAGAATCAAATACGGTATCACATACACCCATTATTCTCGGTCCCGCACATATCACATATGTGCACCTACTCCGTTTTTCCTGAGCCAGGAAAGCTCTGTGTAGGACTTTAAAGAATCGTCAATACGCCGGCAGTAGGTGATGATCATATCAAACATCCACAAGCTGCAAGCGGTCAGCTAAACGTAACAGCCACCCGGATATTGAGCGATCAGAAGATCAACAAGCAAGCCTGTACACACTCCTGTGAATCCAATCAGTAACACTCCCGTACAGTCCGGTCTCTTCGTCTGATATGTCGCATATCCAGTCTAGGGGTGGTAAACGTCAGACCCCAGTAACCGATAAGTCGTGTCGATGTGAGGCTCATAACGGGTCGAGAAACTACTGATAACACTTACCAGTAAATCTCCATAGCAGCCCTGGCCAGGGACTTCCAGTTATAGCCAATCGAACACAGCGCAACATCAACTCCCAATACCGGGAGAGACGAAACCCCTCCTATCGCTCATTACCTCCATGTGATTTGGGAATGTACCCAAAAGCCACCGTTTTGCACGTTCTCGTGAACGTGGTAAGATGGAAATCAAAGCACGGTGGGAATCACACAAGACTCTATGACGATCTCGGATCTACAGACTAACATGTACCAGTGTCACCAGAGAACTGCTATCTGACGATAGGTATAATACCATCTAGAAGTTCTCGGCGAGTCCGTTCAGTGTACCCAGTCTCCACTGAGCACCCGTATACCTTCTCTAATGTCAAACACCAATAGATATGGGATCATCCATCGCCCATCATATGGGTCGAGAAGCGTATACGCTAGTCTACTCTGGAGTATCGATGCCCTGTCTCGATACTCCCTCGACTAGGAACAGTTATAGGATGTACTCTTGAACTACCCTAGCCCCACTAGTATGATCTGCATCATAGTCCTAGTAGTCGAGTACATATCATAAGGGCTTTATCAACATGTGAGAGGAAGACAGTAAACCAATACAAGTCAACATGTTAAGACAAAATGAAACCAAATAGCATACTATCATGTCGAGCAAGAAAGTCCTCTCTATATATATCCAAGTATCCACTATAATATACATCATATGTACAACAATGGCCTCTAGGGCATATATATAACTAACATTAATGATAAATACGTAGCTTTTAAAAGTTTATAGTATTTTATTGAAAACTCCCCCTTTTTGGTAACTTGATGGTATTTTATTAAAAGTTTAATCTTTCATTTTTTTAAAAATATATTTTCATAATATATTGAAAATACGGATTTATAATTTTTATATAATTTTAAAAATTAGTTTTATTTAGAAAAGTCGCATTTCTTAAAATCCGTATTTTATTTCCTTTTGAGATCGAATATTCCGTGAGGAATTTTGCATCTCGCTCTACTATCCTAAAGATGTACAATAATCCACACCATCCATTAGCGAGTCCCCTAACGAAGCTTGTAGATGCAAATTTGCAAAGCAATACAAAATACCGCTTTAAAAAAACCCGATTTTTTAAAAGATATGGTATTTTATTGTAAAGTTATTCTTTGAACCACACACACACACACACACACACACACACACACACACATATATATATATATATATATATATATATATATATATATATATATCGTGCTATGAAATCAAAGTGTGCATGTGGGGGTAGGTCGTTACCCCGTGAAGTTTTCCTAAAAATATTGTTTTAACCAATATCGAAAAGAGCTGATAATAAATTTCAAGGTATTTTAATGAAAAAGTTCATTTTTTGCGTATGGAAAATTTGGTTACATTAAAAGACAATAGATGTGAGTTTTGTTTTAAAAAGATATTAGGGTGATTATGTGACATTTAGACATATCAAGCATGATAAAATGTTTAGAAACGAAGGTTGTTACGTGTTTAACTCCACTTTTGTCGATATTTTTAAAAAATACGAATTGAGATGAAAGAGAAGGAGAGAAGAGGGACTTACGGTTTGGAAATATCAAGAAAAGAGTAAGGAAGAAGGGAGGGGTTTCATGGCGTCGCGGAAGCTCCGCAAATGGCTTCGATTTTCGACGGAACAAACTTGGTTGCTGACTCCACTTGTATTTAAAAACTTTTTAAAAGAATTTTTGCTGGAATTTCATAGTGGTGAAGAGCTAAATCATGAGGCGGTATTTATAGTGGAGAATTAGGGTTTGGAAATTAAAATTTTGGATTAAAAAGTATTAAAATGGTGTTAATTGGTGAAATGAAGGGTCTCTATTTGATTGCAGGAAAATCAAACAATGCAGAGAAGTTAAGGGGACTGGAAGAGGGAAAACACGGATCAATTTGGGCTCATCTCAACTGTCGGCGCCAGCCTATAGGGCATTTTGACCGGTCGAATTTGACGCTCGAGATTCGTGCCATGTGGTTTTTTTGTATGTGTACACCTCATTGTGCCTGTTTGATTTTTCTGAAAGTTTTAATTTCTCCATGTAATGCACGTGCAACTCTTGGGCTTCCAAAAATAAATTAAAAAATAATTATGTCTGATGGGAATCGAACACATAGGCTATGTCGCAGCAGTGTAGAAGTTTTACCAATGAGTTACAAGTTGTTTCCTGCTTTTATTTAACAAAAATAACTTTTAACTGTTACACAGACTGTAATACTCTTTTCTGTACATTAACAAGAAAATTTTTGTCCGTTGATTTCCGAGTCGTTACACATTCGCGAGATAAACTCAATTTTAGGAGACGGAATATTCGTACATTTGCTTCCACTAGTTGACGATATAAACTCAACTTTAAGAGATGAAAAAATTCATACATTTGTTTGGACTAATTGACGATATAAACTCAGCATTTTTTTCCTTCAGGGGTCGATAGGAACAATAGGATTTTTCAAGCATCCATCTTAATTCTTCATCTTCTTATTCATAGTTAGGGACAGTCCACTGATAGGCTATATTACTCTATATGCTAGTACATATAAATTTAGAAGTAAATATTTACCACAACCATTTTGAAAAACTTCGTTGAGAAAGAAGTAGACGTGCTCTAGCGGAAGCTAGATCATTTCGAAAAACTTTGTTGAGAAATAAGCAAAGTGCCCTGATGATCTTTAGGATTGAAAATCGAAAGATGATATATTTCGCAACCGCCAGAAAAAAAATTACTTAAGTAGCGGTTAAATATTGATTTTCAATCACTAGTTTAAGTGGCGGTTAAGTATGGCCAGTTAGATCTTAACCGCTTATTAAAGTAGCGGTTAAATTGCACGATCCAGATTTGTTAGATAAAATATTTTTGATGTTAACCGCTACTTTAAGTAGCGGTTAAATCAGGACCATTGGATTTTAACCGCTTCTTAAAGAAACGGTTAAAGTTGAACGGTCCTGATTTGTTGGATAAATTTTTTTATCCAATGGTGTATCTAGGACCGGACCCATACCAAAATATAAACAAGGTGGATCCAATTTAATCCAAGGAACACATTTTTTAAGGGTAAATTGTCAAAAAACCCAACCACTCTTTTTTGTTGTCAAAAACCCCTGGTCTCGAAACAGTAGTCAAAACCTCCTGAAATTTTATCGCACAAGACTAGATATAGTAGGAAACTACTAGATATCACAGGTAAGGGATTTTTTGACAATTAAAAACTTTTTTAGAGAGATTTTGACTGCAGTTTTGAGATCAGGGCTCTTGACAATGGCAAAAAAATGCTAGGGTTTTTGACAATTTACCTTTTATTATCTCTTGCATACATGCACGTGGGAGAAACAGTGCATGCAATGTGACATAAAACAGACTTGACCTAGTCAATATTTGATCCACAATATTCACATAACAGACTGATCTGCTTGTTTCTTGAATGTAGACACTAATTAAATTGTATTATTTCTTTTGGGCAAGAAACAACCATGATTTGTGAGAACTCCTTCAGATATCACATAAGAGAATAAAAGACAGGTATAATGCTATTGCTAAATATTATCTGATGAGCAGACATCAGCCGATATTAAAAACTCTCAAAACTAGAGACCTTCAGATGTACCACAGCAAATATTGTTCACACATGAAATTTATTCACATAGAATGTGTAAATTCTCATAACGAATATAAACAAAATGGACAAAATCAAACAATGACTGCTTATGTCGAAATTTTTCCTTTTGCAGTACAAAGCATTTTTTTAAGCACAAACTCGCCATAGATATGAGATTGTCACAATTAAAGAATCGACGCCAAGCGATAAGTAACATCTCTCATGTTTTCACATGCAAATGAGGCGAGTGGCAGGGCGATGAACATTGTTCACAAGCCTTCTCTTTTTGTTGCAGTATGCCAAAACTTATTGTCTGCATCATCAATGACTGGTCCATTTGGCAACATTTAGCATTCATAATATGAGCTTTAGGCACAAGCTGAAAAAACATATACTGTATTGTCAGGAAACAATACAGTAGGAGTAGGATCTGAAAAATTCTTACCGTTGGATATACACAGTTTTGTGTAATTTTGTAACAAATGGTTAAGACAACTTTTTATGAAAGAGCTGTGCAAATATTGCCCATCGCATATTTATTGATATCTGAAAGTAAAATTTGTCATTTTACATATCACACAACTGAAGAGCCAACACAGCAACCAAACTCAGTTAACAGTAATGCCCATAAACTTCTACTAGTTCTATCCTTTCAGTGAAGTACATGGGATTGCCCTGCTACTGAAAGTTATTTTTACCACATCCAAAGAATTTTTATTTTATTTAGGGTATTGTCAAAAAGCCCCCGGCCTGCTCAAGTGGTCTCTAAAAACCCCTGTAATTTTCGAAATTGTTGGGAACGGCATATTGTTCAAAATCTTTGTGAAAAAACCCTGGGTTGTATTTCATTTAGCCGTGTATTCCTTCAACTGCTTGGATATTTCAAGCAACTGCAACTGCTTAGATATTACAGGCATCTGCTTAGATATTACAAGCAACTCGTATACATGGGGTTTTGATTGGGCCCGGAGGGTTTTAACAAGAGCAAAAGCCCGGGGGGTTTTACACAAGTTTGAAGTGGGCCTGGGGCTTGTTGACAATTTACTCCTAATTTTATTTTATTTTTGTCTCGCAACTTTTCGGTCCATAAATCATGGAAATACTATCGTAAAAGGATTTTAAAAAATGACCAAATGATTGCAAAGAAAGTATAGTGAAAAAACGTTAAAAAAACCCTCTTATTAGCTTTATTAGATATCTATTGAATAAGAAATCAATTAAGGGGTTGTTAGTGTTATTTCCATGGAGTAAACCATGAAGTAAACAAACAGAAAAACAAGTGTTCTGCCATGGAAGAAGTTAGTTATTAGGAGATTGGGTCTCTATTTCATTCAGATATTGTTCATCGTTATTCTTAATACCCTAGCTTCCGAAGAATGACTTGAGTTATCTACTTTCTCAAATCAAGCCAGATCGGGCCTTATCAAGGTAAAAGAAAATCAAAAGAGAAGAAAAAACTGCCAATCTTAAGTAGACTTGGGAGTTTCAATAAGCTCTTCACAATGTTGCATTAAACATTTGACAAAGTTTTATGACAATTGTTGACTGGATGTCAACCCTATCTTAATCAATGTTGAATTTCTAATCGATCAAACAATATACAGGAGAGAGGCTTACCATAAACCTAATGTTGAGAAAACGTCCTCCATATAGTCCTCTATTGATATGGTATTTAAGTAATGGAATAATTATTAATTTACCACATAATAAAATTGTGGTCAACTCTAAGGCACATATAAAGCCAAAGTACGGAAAAAGAATATATTCCTAACACTAGTGATGATGTCATGACAGAGTGACTCACCAGAATTGAATCAAATATCGGTAAAATCGGCCGATATCCCGTTATCGGTAAGCCACCGTATTGATATGTATCGTTATCGGTAATTCTCATTTAAGCCTGATACAGGCCGATATTTCAAATACCGGCTGATATAACAGATTATACTTATCGGCCTAATATCAGTCGATATGGATCATATCAAATTATTATTAAATTAAATAAATTGTGTATTTAGTTTAATTAATAAATTGGGTTTCTTAAGTATCGAGTGATGGACCAAACCCATTATAAACAACAACTGAGCCTTTTATCCCAAGCATATGGGGTAGGCTACATGAACCAACATGAGAATCACGCCGGGTCCAGCACATGAATCCTCCGCCTCCACTCACTCCTATCGAACAATATACTTTCATTGAGTCCTTTGGCAACCATATCGTTTCGTACCACATCCATCCATGTTTTCTTCGGTCTCCCTTTTGCCCTTTTGCCATTGCCCATATCGAGAGTATCTATTCGTCGAACCGGTGCTTCCATAGGTCTGCGCCGCACATGACCAAACCATCTTAGCCGGTTTCCCGCATCTTCTCCTCCACGGGTGCTACACCAACTTTTGCATGAATATCCTCATTTCACACCTTATCTTTTCTAGTGTTACCGCACATCCGACGAAGCATGCGCATCTCCACTACGTGCATCTTCTATGTATGATGCTTCTTAGGAGCCCAGCATTCTGTACCATATAATAAGGCAGGCCGAATAGCGCTCCAATAAAACTTCTCTTTCAATTTTAACGGAAAATTACGATCACACAAAATCCCTGTTGCACTCCTCCATTTCAACCAACCAGCTTGGATCCTTTGATTAACATCACTATCGATCTCCTCATTTTTTTGGATGATGGAACCTAGATATCTAAATTGGTCGCTCGGTGATATCTCTTGCCCTTCCAATGTTATACCAATATGGTTTTGACTTCTCTGGTTACTAAATTTGCAATGCATATATGTTGTCTTGGACCTGCTCAATCTGAATCCCCGAGATTCCAATGTTCGCCTCCATAATTCCAATTTGGCATTAACCCCTGGTTTCGTCTCATTTACTAGAACAATATCATCAGCGACTAGCATACACCAAGGTACCTCATCTTGGATAGTTCTAGTAAGCTCATCCATCACGATGGTAAATAGAAATGGACTTAATGCAAATCCTTGATGTAAACCAATTGTAATCGGAAAATCACTCGTTAAGCCGCCGCAAGTTCTGACATTTGGCACTACTCCATCGTACATATCCTTAATTATGTCAATATACTTGACGGGGACCCCCTTCTTCATCATTGTCCCCCATAATACCTCTCTAGGTATCATGTCGTACGCTTTTTCTAAATCAATAAATATCATATGCAAATCTCTTCTCCTCTCTCGAAAACGCTCGACAAGTTGACGAAGCAAATGAATAACCTCTGTCGTCGATCGTCCAGGCATGAACCAAAACTGGTTCTCTGTTATTTTAATATCCTTCCTTGGCCTGTGTTCAATCACTCTCTCCCAAAGTTTCATGGTGTAACACAGAGACTTGCATGTTCAATCACTCTCTCCCAAAATTTACCAAACCCATTATAAACCCTCTCAAAAACCAATACACATCAAATCAAATATAAAAAAACAAAATTTAAAAACGATATTTTTATATGTATCTATGGTAGATAATAATTTTAAAATTTATAATAACTATATATTTATAAAATATATAAATTAAATTTACCGAGTGTTCAATGTAAAGCAGACTAATATGTTCAAAATGTATGGAGGAATATTCGATTTTCTTCCGGATATGCTTGATATCGTTATTCGATATGAATCCATATCGCCGCAATATCGTCCGATTTCTGCAATCCGATATTAAAAACACTCATCCAATACGAATTCGATACATATGATACATTGTTCACCACACGAGGTAACCAAAATATAACACTTCCCTAGGTTAATACGGAATGCCCCCTATTTATACAACAGAGTGGAGAAATGAGACATCTTCAAGATTTGGTAAAGGAGGCTTTGTTTTTCTTAATAACTTCAAAAAGAAGGAAAATATTTTTATTCATGTAAGTATCAATTAATACTTCCTTTCAAGCATATCCTACATTCCTAATATCAAATAAAACTTGGTACAGAGAAAGGAGAGGAAAAACGTTGTCAATGCCACTTGGAAAGTTTTCAATATACTATCAATAAAGGGTGAGAGTTATGGTAGGCTTGTAACAGCCTACGTAAAAAAAATCGCGTTCTATAACATAAACCACTATAAGAATATCATTGGGGGCATCCACAACTCAGCGATGCGCTACATCGGATTCTGGGTGTAATGTTAAGTATGCAATGGTTTCTAGGTTGTCGTCCGGAAACGGCACGCTACATCGGACCGTGGGTTTAATATCAAATAAGGATTTCATAGGATCCATCTAGTCTTTTGGAACATAAGTTCTCTTATGGATAGATTAACAGAATTAGTGGAGGCGGTGATTAGAAAAATAGTTAGTATTATGTGTTTACAAAAAACTAAATAGCTAGGTGAAAAAGATAAAGTTATAAAGCCCTGAGTTTATAAGTTTTGGTGTACGTATAGAGATAAAAATCATAATGCGGTAGATATAATCATAGATAAACGGTTGCTTGAGAATGAGTTGAGATTAGGAGAAAAGGTGATTAGATTTTACTAGTTAATCTCATTTTGGGTGGAGAGCTCCTTGATATTATTAGTGCTTATACACCACAAATAGATCTTGATGACGCTAGTAAGCGTCAATTTTGGGAGGATTTAGATGGGATGGTGCAAAAGGATACCAAGTAGAAAGAAGTTATTTATTGGTGAGGATCTCAATGGGCATGTACTAATCGTAGTGGATTTGTTACTATCCATAAAGGTTTCAGTTTTGGACAGAGGAATGAAGCACGCAACTCGATTTTAGATTTTACCTTGTCTTATGATTTGAGCTTGGCAAATACTTGATTTAGGAAAAAAGAGTCTTACTTGATCACCTTTCAAAGTGGATCAAGTGCTAATCAAATTGATTTTTTCTGACTAGAAAGATAAATAGAGTTTGTTGCATCGGTTGTAAGGTAGTACCAAGTGAGTGTAACCACTCAATATAGACTTTTAGTTCTAGATGTCCGACTTAGAAAAGGAAAGATTAGACGTAAGATTGGGCCTAGAATTAAATGGTGGCAACTGAAAGAATGTAACTAAGAAGCCTTTGTAGATCGTGTAGTTGAAGGGTTCATTGGAAGTCCGAAGACAATTCAGACACGATATGGAACAAGATAGCTAGTTGCGTTAAGAGGGTAGGTAGAGAGCTACTTGATGAGTCGAGAGATAGTGCTTCACCATTTAAGGACACGTTATAGTGGAATGAAGTAAAAGCAACCACTAAAATCAAACGGGATTCTATTAGGATTTGAAGAAGGGTAAAGATGTAGAGAAATTTAAGAAGTATAAGACAGCGAAAATGGAGGTTAAGAAAGCTATTCGGGAAGCTAAAGTTAAGGTCTACAAAGAGGTGTACGAGAGTTGGACACCAAAGAGGCTGAAAATGATATATACAGAATTGCTCGGATGAGAGAAAGGAAAACCAGAGACTAATGTAAGATCAAGTGTGTCAAAAATGATGATTAGAAAATTTTCATTGAAGATGATATCAAGAAAAGAGGGAGAGATTATTTTGACAAGTTGTTCAATGAGAGCTTTACTAAGAAATTGGATTGACTTATATTCAATCTCAAGATATAAACCATGATTTCATGCGTAGAATAAGAATACATGAGGTTATGGAGGATTTGAAAAGGATGAAATCAAGGAAAGCTGTTGGTCTAGACGGAATTCCTAATGAGATATGGAGATAGCTAGGAGAGATAGACGTTAGGTGGCTGATGGACCTATTTAATAAGATTTGGCAAACCAAGAAGGTGTCAAATGAGTGGAGGAATACCTTTGTACCTCTCTACAAGAACAGGGGTGACATTCAATATTACTAAAAATACCGTGTAATAAAACCCATGTGTCACACCATGAAGTTTTGGGAGAGGATGATTGAACTTATACTAAGGCAGGATGTTAAGATAACAGAGAATCAATTTGGACTCATGTCTGGACGATCGACGATAGAGCCTATTCATTTGCTTCGTCAACTTGTCGAACGTTTTTTAGAGAGAAGGGATTTGCATATGGTTTTTATTGACTTTGAGAAAGCTTACTACTAGGTACCTAGAAATGTATTAAGGCGGACAATGATGAGAAAGAGAGTCTCAATCAGGTATATTGATATAATCAAGAACATGTATGATGGAGTAATAAGAAATGTAAGGACTTGCGGCGGCCTAACGAATGATTTTGCGATCAAAATTGGATTGCATCAATGATCTGCGTTAAGTCCATTCTTATTTACTATAGTGATGGATGAGCTTACTAGAACTATCCAGAATGGGATGTCTTGGTGTATGTTATTCATTGATGGTATTATTCTGATAAATGAGACGAAAACATGGGTTAATGCCAAATTGGAGTTATAGCAACAAACGTTGGAATCTCGAGCGTTTAGATTGAGTGGGTCCAAGACACCATATATGCAATTCAAATTCAGGAAACATAGAAATCGAGATCACAGTGATATAACACTAAATGGACAAAAGATATCGCCAAGCAATCAATTTAGATATCTAGATTCCATCATCCAAAAGGATAGCAAGATCGATGATGATGTCAACCAGAGGATTCAAGTTGGTTGGTTGAAATAGGAAAGTGCGGTGGGGATTTTTTGCAATCGTAACTTTCCGTTAAGGTTGAAAGGGAAGTTTTAACGAAGCGTTATTCGACATACCTTATTATATGGTACGGAATGCTAAGCTCCGAAGAAACATTATGCACAGAAGATGCATGTAACAAGGATGCGCATGTTTCGTTGGATGTATGGTAACACTAGAAAAGATAAGATGCGAATGAGGATATTCGTGCAAAGATTGGTGCAACACCCGTGGAAGAAAAAATGTGGGAAAACCGTCTATAAGATGGTTTCGTCATGTGCGACGCAGACCTACGAAAGTTTTGGTTTGACGAATGGATATTATCGATTTAGGCCAAGTCAAAAGAGCGAAAGGGATACAGAAGAAAACGTGAATGGAGGCGATACGAAAAGATATGGATGCCAAAGGCCTTAATGAAAGTATATTGTTCGATAGGAGTGAGTGGAGGTGGAGAATTCATGTGCTCGACCAGGCGTGATTCTCATGTTGGTTCATGTAGCCTACCCCATATGCTTGGGATAAAAGGCTCGGTTGTTGTTGTCGTAACAATAAAGGAAGGAATCTCAAAGCTACAGAAACTGTGGTGAATATATATATATATATATTAACATCTGTCTTGTGACAGAAAAGAAAGAAACTACAAAACATACACATTTAATAAAAAAACGTTGCCCTCATTCATTTTGTAAACAATTTAAGTCCATGTAATTAGCAAAAAAAATAACCTTGAATAGCAAAATAAAATGAGAGGATCTTCAAGTTGCAGTCACGACCATCAGCAATCTATAATGTAAAAGAAGCGAAAACTTTAAAGAAATTCTTACAGTGTATAGTCTGCATAAATGCTCCATGAATCTGTGTGGTTCAGGTAATGTAACGACAGCTGGTCGCAATGCCCTCTTCATAAATCAAAATATTATTTGGAACAAATGGCCTTCCCTACCTGGACAAATAATGCATAAGAGAATCATAAACTGCATTAAACAAATCTTGATAATAGAAGAGAAGGTAGTATAAATCCATCGAGTTCTAGCAATAATCAGCATCATAATCAAACAGCATTCAATTGTATCAACTGGTCGAGCAATGTTCACAATTTATTTATATTTTACTTAAAAAGTAAGTGCTGATTGGATTAATGATGATTCACAAACCAATGTTTGGTTGAAAAGATGCATGCAGACATTCTATGTCATTCAGATGAGACAATGAAAACAAGTTTGAGCTAACATCATCCTACTTAATGGGTTCATATCACTAATTGAAGAAATTCCACAGCTTAGCATAATCTATAACCATACCTAGTTGCATTGAATACTGAACCACTTTTTGCAGCAAAAATATCATTAAAAGCATTCTGCAAAGCGCCCTTTGCGACTTTATATATCATGGCAGATGTTGCCCCTTCTTCCGCAAACCTAATGGCATCACGACACAAATCATTGCATCGCCAAGTCAAGACTTTTAAGCAATTACTTTGAGCTGCAGAATGCTCATAGGACAAAAGATTACTCTTAGGATTCCTCGTCCAACGTCTGAAAATATATTCCTCAGGAAGTGTAACAATACCAACTACAGATGAGACTCTGAGCGCATGCTTACATAAGATGCCAAAGAATTCAAACAAGCAGCATGTACAGCTTATCCTTTTCTCTAAAGAAGTGTATGTTACAATGTGCGTTCTATTGGATTCCACAACTTTCATTACACGAAATTTGCTAATTTGCCCATCCTCATATTTATCCACTAAAAAGTCAGACGACTCAATGAGTTCTTGCTGAAACAAGTCAAATATTGTCCTAGTGTAAATTTCCGATGCTTGTTTCTCCATATGGGATGGGGTCTTTAAAACAGGCCTAGTATTAATAGTTGCAAAATCGGCATTCACCTCATTTTCATACTGCCCTGCCATGGCCTTATCAAATTGTGTTACTAGATCACGCAAAGTCGTAGTTGTAATTGAGTGCCTTTGAAAGAACTTGTGCATCGTTTCCAATTTCTGCGCACTAGACATTTCAGCGAAAAATGTGTTTCTAAAATAAGCAGGAACCCATCTTTCCCTTATATCATATAGTAAAAGCAACCACATATCCTCCTCTAAATTGTACCTCTCAATTAGAAACTTCCATCTCGACTCAAATTCTTTGGCGCTTTCAGACTCATTTACACATTTCTTGAACTCCCCTTTAAATGAAGAATGAACCGCATATATGTTAGATACCTTTTCTTTACATTTATTGAATATGTCTCTCTTACAAAATCGGTGCTGAACATTAGGGAAAACATTACCAGCAACCATAGCCATGGCATCATTCCATGGTGTTGTAAATGAAATTGGTCTTCGGCCACTCATCAAAGCAAGCCATGTCTCAAACAACCAAGTGAAAGAAGCTTCACTCTCATCTGTCATGAACGCACACCCAAAAACTATAAGTTGTCTATGATGGTTCACACCAGTGAAAGTAGCAAACGGCACAACCTTCTTATTCCTTTTGCAAGTCATATCAAATACAACTGCATCTCCAAAGTAGCTATAGGCTGTTCTTGCCTTAGCATCGGCCCAAAACACATTTGCCACACAATTGTTCCTATCGAGTTGGATTGCATAGAAAAATGCAGGGTTTTCTGCCTGCATTTTCTTAAAATACTCCAAAAGGCTTTGTGCGATTCCACCACCAGGTCCAAGCCCGTTCTGTTGTGAGTTGGTAGAGCAAGTTGGAGCAATGAGTTCCCAAGGTTTCTTGCCTAGCTTTTTTTGGGCTGCAAGAGAGGGTTTGGGTACAATTCCTAGAGGGTGGCAGTGCTCGAGAACACATCTTGAGACAGCCCATTGGCCATTTTCGCGGCGGTTTACCTGAAGCATAGCAGTGATTTGATGAAAGAGGTTGCCTTAAGCTAAGATAATATTTGAAATTAAAAAATATAAAAACTAATAAAACCTTTGTTATACCAAACATGAACACATATATGAAAGATATGAAACTTACTACCTATTTAACGCACAAAAGAAATGAAGAACGAGAAAAACGACGCTAACTAAACATCAACAATAACAAAAAGTTCCATGACTAATTAATTCCCATGAGAAATACATTCTGAATATTTGAGCAATGAATTAAAAAAATTACATGAAAAGTTCTAATAACAGATGACCTTTATTGAGCTGTTGAATGAATTAATTAGGGAACGAAAGTTAAGGTAACAATTTATCTAAAGGAAATTCATGGTGGTTAGGTATAACACAGGAAGGTTGCAACATTATATAGAATACTTTCACTAAGGTCTAGAGTGTAATGCCAGGAAATTGGCATGGTTATGTGCTGCAGAGAAACTTCATAAGTAAAAGGTTTATAGAAAACTATGAAATCATAAAGACTCCTTTATCCTACCCATATCTAAGAAAATCTGAAGGACGCCAATTGACATATAGAATTCTGATATTTCTTTAACAACCAGTTGTAAGACTTTGTCAAATCTCTTATGGAGCCATGTTTCATAGCCAACCTCACTTTGATGGGAAGAAGGTTAGATGTAGATAATGATTGTGATGAGCATTATTAATTATCATTCCGTGAGGACTAATTCCCACAAACCAATGGTTCAACCAAAAGCAATTCAGGTAAAATTAAATAATCTACTATAACCTGCATCATGGCCTTGCACCCCTCACGTGAAGATACACGGTTCCGCCTCTTCTTGCTAAGATCAAAAGGGTCCTTTTTCGTAGGTCTCCCCTGCTTCGAGCACACAAATCGCCGCATGATCACGGTATCATCAACCCTCGACGTGAATGACTTGCTATTTCGAACCCTGAAGCCAACCTGCTCGGCATAGGCCGAATAAAAAGCCCGGGCAGCATCCGGGGAATCGAACTCCATTCCAAGCATCGGTTCTTGGGTCTCTCCAGAAAGGATCCGGTTCTCAGGTTCCGCCATTGGCCCTTCATTGGCCATCGATTCAATAGTGAGCTCATGTCCATTGAAGTGAGTTTGTTGAGCACCGGAGCTTTCAGCTATCGATTCAATGGTGATATCTTGGTCGTCTAAATGAGATTGTTCGGATTGAATCGATATCATAGGTTCAACTTCTTCTTCTTCCTCCTCTTCATTGTGGGGATTATGAAATTCCATTGACGTGTTTAGGTTTTCTAATTCTCTCATTTATTAATGAATCTGCAAAAAATTAACACAAAACCAAGACATTCCTTACTTCGAATTCCTGCATTCAGTAAGATAACAACCTAGAATAGCAGCTAAAATAAAAATGGACAAAATTCACAAAAATGTTGAAAAAAGCAGACCTTTAATCACAGAAATTCCTTCTGAATCGAATTAAATGCCCTAAATTATTCGATTCTCATGGAAAAAATCTCTCCTTTTTTTTCACTTGAAATTGGGCGAAATTTTTCGAGCCCTAGGTCGCTCACTTGAGTAACTCGGGCGGTGAGATTACTTCTTTATCACGTGAACCGCGACCGCGAGTTAACCTAACTAGAGACAGATCAATCTCCACCGTCCAAATTTACATATAATACATGGACGGTGCAGATTTTGTTGTTATGAGTCGAAGGGGGGCCTTAAGATCGAGGATTGGCGATTCAGGATAAGTTAAAAGGAGTTGAAAAAGGGTATCGGAATTGTTTTGGGGCTGAATTGCATATAAATGCTTAAGGTTTCACCGTTTTAACGGATAAACACCTCAGTTTTTGTAAGTAGCAGATAAATACCCAACCTTTTACGTTGTTTGCACTTAACTAACTGCGTGTGATACATGAAGGTGGTATAACGGTTATTTTGTCATTGCCGTTATTTTTTTTTAAATGCTTAAGTGAAAGATACGCATTTTAGTGCAACTCATAGAAACTTAGGTATTTTTCTGTGAAGTCGATAAAACTTTGAGTATTTACATGCAATTTAGCCTTGCTTTGGTTTTGGTATGAGAGTTGGCCGTTGGAAGTTGAATTAGGAATTCTTTGGTCTTTCATAAATGAATGATGCTTATGAAAAATGTTTTGTTACGATGTGACATGAATTTAGCGGCTCAGATTCATATTAGTATTGCATGCCTAGATATAATGCTGAGCCTTTTGGGTAACGAGCTCTAAGGTGGTGTTAGTCAATTGGAACTTAAATCTAAATCTGGAATTTAATAGGGTAATAAAAATTTTGGTGTTAGTCAATTAGAATTTTAAACTTTTGCATTAGTCAATTAGAACTGGAATTAAAATTTTAAATTTTTGTATTAGTCATGTATGAAATTGAAACTGAAACCCATAGATCAAAAGTTTCAATTTTAAGTTCCATCATATAAACCTTCTAATTTTAGCTTAATAATTACCTCATCTATTTGAGCGGAACAAAAATTAAGTAAGTGGAACTACAATAAATGATCTCTATCCTTTCTCTTTCTTGTCCGACAAAATTAAGTTATTGATAATAATTAAATATACTTTAGCTTAATATAATTGATTGAATATGAGAGAGAGAGAGAGCGCAATGAGAATTGAGGATGGCAGTTGGTGTATATTTATAACCAGCAAGTGCCCCATGCATGTGCCTAAGGAGTTATCAAAAAAATTACGCCACTGTATATTGCATATATGATCAAAATCGTAATTAAATTTTATTGACAAAATTTTCAAGCTTGATCTAAATTCTTTTAAAACAATTTAGAAAATTTATTCATTTTCTTTTAAAACGATTGCTTAAATGTATTTGTCCATCGCTGATGAATTTGAAAGTTAAAAAGATTTTCTCCGGAGTATTCTTTCCAACGTTCACTGATTGTTGTCGACGGTCCTCCTTCATGATAGGTTATCTCCGCATCACACATCACATGGGCTATTCTTTTGTTAATTTTCATATTATATAATTTAACCCACGGCTTTTAATATCTATTTCAAAAATGCATATAACTTTTACACACACACACTTATTGGTGGTCCATATATAATATACGGATTTTTAATTCTAATGACTATTCATATCCATATTTGCATCCTCCAATAACCAAATGATACAAATATGGAAACATCTACATCCGATCCGTATTCGATCGATAAGAACGTATACAAAATTATAGTGAAAGTGATAGTTGCAATTTTTCAAAAGCCATCTAAGCCTCATCTAATTTTCCATGCACGCATGTATACAAATACGGTGGTCAGATCGATTGTAATTTTCAAAAGATATCAATCCTCCTCATCTAATTTCCATTAACTTTTGTTCAAGGTGAAAATACTTTGCATAGATATTACACTACAATCTAGATTGAATGGTGATAACTCAAATGAAGATAAATACAAATAATTCATCCGAAAATATTTTATGTATGTGAAGAACATATATTCTTTCTATATCCGTATCCGATTTAATATATGACTTCATATACTTGTATGAATATAATTTTTAAAGCAGTAATCGTTTACTATTTATTTATGTTATTTGATGATGGATTTCAAAAGAGACATGGAAATACTTGTAATCCATTAATGTATTTTTTTTATCCAAGGTTTACTTGAGGAGGTGGTTCAACCCAATTTTCAGCCACTTGGTAATTTTTGCCGAGAAAATATAGTCATTTGTAAATTTTCCAATCAAACAAATCATATTTTTAGTGTGGTTTACTTGAGGAGCTGGCTCAACCTAATTTTTAGCCACTTTGTAATTTTTGCCAAGTAAATAGGGTCATTTGTAAATTTTCCAATCAAACAAATCTTATTTTTGTTGTGGTGAAAACGGTGATTGTTATTTGCAAAGACATATAGGGCGGGAAATGAAATTTTGTCGGTATTAGAGTGATGTGTGTTATTTGCAAAGACAATAGGGTGGGGGATGAAATTTTGTGGGCAAGTGAGTACAAACAAAAGTTTGATGCGGGAATCTTTTCCTCTATGGCAATAGGGTCATTTGTAAATTTTCCAATCAAACAAATCTTATTTTTGTTGCGGTGAAATGGGCGCTTGTTATTTGCAAAAGACATATTTGGTGGGGATGAAATTTTGTGGGCATTAGGGTGATGTGTGGTATTTGCAAAGACATTAAGGTGGGGGATGAAATTTTGTGGGCAAGTGAGGACAGACAAAAGCTTGATGCGGAAATCTTTTCCCCAATGGCTTTATATAAGATTAGAAATGTAATACGCGGTTTATTTTGTATCCTATCTTGTGTATTATTAGTAATAAATTCTTTTAAAATATTTTCCCAAAACGATTTTTCCTATACTTTTCTTTTGACTATAAATTCCTAATTATTTCTAATGAGAATCCCATTAAACCTATTTTTCTTTATCATATTATTTTTCTTATATCTATTCTATTTTATTTTTCCTAATTATCTAAGCCTAAACCCTAACATTAAACCCTAACACAAAATCCTGGCCTAGCTCTTTTCTTTCTCTTTTATTATTTTTTTTTCTTTGGGCCCTTAACCCAAGCCCACACCCAGGCCCCAGCCCTCTCTTTCTTTCCCCCTCTTTCTTTTCTTCCCTCTCATCATCGACCCGGCCCAACACCCCTAACCCGACCCGACTTCCCTATTCCCACGCCACGTCTTCTTCTTCTCCCTCCTTCTCTTTCCCGCCTTCCTCACACCCACGCCCCTACGACTCGCGCTCGCCCCACGAGACCCGCTCTCCCTCCACGACCTCCGCAACGCTCCCCGCGACCCGCGCCCCAGGACCTCGACCTTGCCTCAACGGCCATCCCCGAGACTTGCTCCCTCTCTCGTCCCTCGCCCACGATCGCAACTACCCACGACCGAGCACTCCCAACGTCACCTCCGAGATCCTTGCACCCACCTCCTTGATCTCGGCTGCTCCCTCCACAACCTAATCTTTCTTTCTCTGTCCCCCCAAACTCTCTCTTTCACTCTTTCTCCCTCACTCCTCTCGTTGCCCTCACCGGAGAACTCACCTCACCGGAGCTCCCTCAGCACCACCGTCGACTTCCCTCACCCTTGACCTCGTCGCCGACCTCCTCCTTTTTCCTGCAGCCGAGCCAACTCTGACCGACCTCAGCTCGCCCCTACATCGCCCGAGCTCCTCTGCACTGCCACCACCCTCGAACTTCACTTGAGCCAGCCACCTGAGCATCACCGCCCTCCACTTCCTTCGACGCCCACACCACGAGCGCCCTCACCTCCTCCATGCCGACGACCACACAACCGCCACAGTTTCCTCCAACCGTCGAGCCCATCTCCTTACCTGCACCCTCCGAGCATTTCACTGGCCACCCGTCGAAGCCGCGGCAGCCAACACCCCAATCGCCGCCGTAGAAGATCGCCGGCCACCTCCCTTCACCGGCTCCTCAACCTCGACGAAGCACCTTTGTCCCCACATCCGACCACCGTGTCACACCAACTCCGGCCACCGCGAGCACCAAGCTTCCCCCACCTCCATCGCCTGCGAACCGCCATCGACAACCCCTCCCTGATGACCACCATTGCACCCATCGCCGCCGGCACATCTTAGAACCCACAACTACCTTGAGAACCCCATCGCATCCGCTTGCTCTGGACACCTAAACACCAGAGCACCACCACAGCAGACTCCTCTCCGTCTCGCCCCCGCAACCTGCTTCACCGCCCGATCCTGGAGCCACCTCCGACCACAGCCAACCGCCTGCAACCTCTGACCCCCGAGTTCCCCATCGCCACCAACACCAATTACAACTCCAAAGCCGAGCACCATGATCTGAGCCACTCTGCGCTATCGGCCATCGCCTGAGCTCGTTGTCGGCAATTGCAGCAGCCCCGTTCCATCAACCGAGCTCCACCATCGCACACCCGAGCTACTAGCTGAGCCCAAGCCCCGAAGCCGCACCGAGCTCGAGCCGAGGCCAAACTTTTCGTGTTGCCGTGTCGTGCCTAGTCCGTACATGCAACGTGTCGTACCGATCATCACCGTTCGCTGCTGTCGTGTTGCCGATCGTCGTCGTCAGGCAAGTTTCAAAACTTGCTTATCATGCTATGATTGCCTTTACACTTAATTATAAACATAATTGAATTGTGATTCGAACCCAATAGCGAACGTTTGTGTTAATTGTGCTAATGAAGCCCGACTAGGACTTATGACCATGTTGATATCACGTAGGAATATAGGGATAATAACTAGTTTCGATTAAGTAAGGAAAACGTGTGTTTTGTTTGATACCGAATGCTTAACCTAGGTGTTCGATACGAATCCTAAGCGAAAACCTACTCTAATATGGCGGAACTCATGATCGATGAAACCCTACGTGGTTAACGAACATCGTCTATAAATTTTGCTGTAAAATAAAGTTGGTTACCTCCTCTAAAACGACGACCCAATAACCCTTATGAAAGCTGATTTTTCCTCGAACAAGCTGAATGGTTAAAATCATAATAAATTATCTACATATCAGATCTCAGAGTGCTATGGCTCGTACCGAAGCCAACAGATAAACTTACAGTACTCCAGAGTTCATACTTATATTTTATTAAGCTATAACGACGAATACTGAGGCGATTCGCGGCCCTGAACTGCAGTCAGGGGCAGCGTTTCGTTTTGGATACCTGGCTTTGGAACACCTGTATACCCCTTCTGTAAACTGAAAATGTGTGGATCCCCATATGATCGCGTAGATAATTTAGTTAACTAACACTTGAATCTGATCCCGTTCTGCTTCACTGTCATTTAATATTTAATTTGCATTTTAATGTACATAGGTGTTCTGCGGTTTCTGCAGTGACTCCTCTTGCATAGCTACACTAGACAGGACATAACTTTTAATACAGTACTGCTATTGATAATACGTTTGATTTGTTAGAAACATAACAGAAAAATATACATACTATTTAACTGTAGAGTCGCCTAATTATGCTCTCAACTGGGAGTAAAATGTGTTATGAAATGGACTTCCGGTTCAGAAATTGGATTTCCAGCAGTGAACACTTAAAATGAAATGGCCATAACTGGTGAACCTGAAACCCGATTGACGCGAAACCAATTTTGATGGATAGATAATTAAACATACCGATTACCCATTTTACATTGTTTCGCTAAAGTCTGCACGTATGTTTTATAGTAAATTTTTCAAGTGGTATGACACTGGCTGCAATGTTTTATTCGTATTATAATTAATTGCATTTTCATCATATCATGTAACGATCATATCCTCATTGAATAGTGGTCATGAAGTATTGATAACTTAGTGACTGTGTTACATTACCCAGTGATAGATATTAGTGATTGGATTGTGGCAAGTACGTTAGTGTATAAGTGTGATTGAATAGTGAAAGTGATACGTACTTGTACACAATCAGCGGAACCAGTTAATTTATTGAATTGCCGATGTCTATGGGACATATATAAGTGTAACTATAACTGGAATGGGACGGTTATGGAGCACTTATATTAGTGTCATAGGTAAGGCGTCAAACACTGTCTATTTATCTTCGGTACCAGTCGAGACATGCTTATGGAGATCCTGTCTCCAGTTCTCGTGTAGACTTGTCACGGACCGACTAGTATTTGGGTTTATGGTCGATATTTGATGCATACCGTGGGTGTGGGGTAGTTTGGGTGTGAGTTCAACGGAATCTCGGGAGTCCCATTGCCGGCATATACAGCGATTCTGGGAGTCATATGGGTGATATTACTGATTATTAGTGAGCGTGTTTCGGGCCCGTGTTCCCTTGCCCTTGAGGCCTACCCTTGGGTTGGGGATACTCCTGCATGGTTGATGCTCACACTTGGACTGACGATAGGTTTAGCGACCTAGACAGTGAGACATAGAGACCGATAGGTTTAGTGACATGGGCATGCATTAATTACTGATTTCGATATACCTTCTTTACTGTTTATCTGTACCAATTATTTCATGCTCGTGTCATCACTCCATGTTTACTGTTTCATGTTCATCATTATTGCACGTGTTTACATATGTATTCATATATATTGCTATTGTTTCGCTCTGACGGCCTGAGTATGCATGCTCAAAGTGAGAAGTGGACTGAGCTTGGATCAGGACCTGGCGTACCTCGAGAATTTTGCGCACATCCAGATCAACGACACTAGCGTTATCTTTTTCTTGATCCCTATTTGGTATATTTTTATCTGTGTTGATAGATTTCGTGGCTGCATTTCTCATTACCTGTGCATTGATTACCGATTACCACGTAATGCTAGAAGCCGAAGTATGACTACGGCAGGATATTTCCTTGACCATAGGAGCATGGCTGGCCTTGTCAACATCTCGTATTCCGTATTTTGGGAAGCGGGGTGTGACAAGAAAAAACCCCTCCGCAAGCGCAGGGGCACTGAAGTTTCCATACGTATACTGAAAACAAAATAAACTGTACATTATGCGACGATTTCCCAATATAGCGTCAGTAAGACGGTTGTCGCAAGTTAAAATTTTTATATGCGGAAGTTAAAGTGTATTATTAAATTTTGTTTATAAAATTTTGCAACCGTGACGGTATTTTGAAAATAATGGTCTTCCATATAATTTTCTACTAGATGCCAAAAAAGCGAATGGAATATGTATATTTGAAAGCAAAATGAACAATACATTAAGCAATGATTTCCCAATATAGCTACAGTAAGATCGTTGTCACGGATTAAAAATTTCCATGACAAAATTAAAATGTATTATTAGAGTTTATTTACGAAATTTAGCAACCATGTAAATTTTGAAAAACAGGGCATTCTATATAAGTATCCACCAGATGCCAAAAGAGCATGAAAAACTGAAATTTCCATCTGTACATTTGAAAGCAAAATGAACACTACATTAAACAACGATTTTCCAATATAGCCGTAATAAGTGTCGCATATTAAAAAATTGCATGATGTAGTTAAAATGTAATTTCTCATGACCAAATTAAAATGTATTATTTGAGTTTGTTTACGAAAGTTTGTAATCATGACAAAATTTTGAAACTGAGGGTCTTCCAATAATCATCCGCTAGATGTCTATAAAAACATGTAAACCCGAAGTTTCCATATGTACATTTGAAAGTAAAATGGACAGTGCATTACACGACGCTTTCTCAATATAATTGCAATAAGTTGGTTGCCGCAACTAAAAATTTTGCATTACGAAGTTAAAATGTGTTGTTGGAGTTTATTTACAAAATTTTCCGTCCGATGCCCAAAAAGTGAGGGCCTTCATATAAATTTTTCGCAAAAAGACAAAATTGAGCTTGAAAATTCCAAGCTACATCCATATACATCATATGAGGATAATAGAGGAAATGTGCTATAGGAGGGAATTTCCTCCTATGGTGTCGAAAAATGTACCCTCCATAATTTTTTTCGACAATCGGCATCCATCATTATCATGTAAGATATTGATACACCAAATTTTATGTGATTCCAAGACTTTTTCACCGTTGATTTTGTGGATGCAAAATTAACGGTTTACCGACAAAAGAACTTTTTACATTGCTAATTCAACGGTGAAAAAATGGTGGAATCACATGAAATTTGGTGTATCGGCATTTTACATGATAAAGATGATGGTGATGAGTGTCAATCGTCGAAAAAAATCGCGGAGGATATATATTTTTAACGCCACCTAGCAAAAAACCTCATAGGGCATCTTTTCTTCATTATTCTCATATTATATATATATATATATATATATATATATATGGCTAGAGAACAAAAAAAAGCTTGAAATTCTAGCTTTAGGACAAAAAAGAGCTTGAAGCTTGCCACATAGTTTTTTATATATACTAGAAAGAATCCCTGTGTAAGCGCAGGGGCACCGAAGTTTTCATGCGTATACTAAAAACAAACTGAGAAATGCATTAAGCGACGATTTCTCAATAAAGCTACAGTAAGACGGTTGTCGGAAGTTAAAAATTTCCATGAGATTTAAAGAGAATTATTGGATTTTATTTACGATAATTTGCAACCGTGACGATATTTTGCAACCATGACTAAATTTTGAAAATGAGGGGCTTCGATATAATTATCCATCATATGAAAAAAAGAGCATGAAAATTCAAAATTTCCATCTATACATTTGAAAGCAAAATGAACACTATATTAAGTGACGATATCCTAATATACCTGCAGTAAGATGGTTGTCGCAGATTAAAAATATTTCATGAAGAAGTTAAAATATAATTTTCCATGATAAAGTTAAAATGTATTATTGTTGTCGCAAGCTAAAAAATTTGCATGATGAAATTAAACGAAATTTTACAATCATAATAAAATTGTGGAAATAAGAGTTCTCCACGTAATTTTCCATTAGATGTCAAAAAAGTGAGGAGCTTTCCTACAATTTTTTCGCATAAAGCCAAAATTAAGCTTGAAAATTCTAAGCTCACCCCCCCCCCATATATATATAGGGCTAGTGGACCAAAAAAAGATGAAATTCTAACTATAGGACAAAAGCATGAAATTTGTTCCACAAGGAAGTTAAAGTGTAATATTGGATTTTGTTTGCGAAGTTTTGCAACCGTGGCAATATTTTGCAACCGTGACGGTATTTTACAATCATGACTAGATATTGAAAATAAGAGTCTTCCATATAATTATTCGCCATATGCCAAAAAAGAGCATGAAAAATCAAAGTTTCCATCTATACATTTGAAAAATAAATGAACACTACATTAAGCGACAATTTCCTAATATAGCTGTATTAAGATGGCTGCCGCAGATTAAATTTTTTCCATAATGAAATTAAAATGTAATTTTCCATGACAAATCTAAAGTGTATTATTGTTGTCGCAAGCTAAAAATTTTGTATAACGAAATTAAACGAAATTGTACAACCGTAAGAAAATCGTGGAAATGAGGGTTCTCCATGTTATTTTCCATTAGATGCCTAAAAAGTGGGGATTTTCTACAATTTTTCGCATAAAGACAAAATTGAGCTTGAAAATGCCAAGCTCATCCATATTTATTATATATTATATTTATAGATATAAAGATTTGTAGCAGAGGGCTAGAGGAACAAAAAAGGCTTGAAATTCTAAGTAGAAGACAAAAAAGGTTTGGAATATGTCATATAGCTTTATATATTTTCATTATTCTCATATATATATATATATATATATATATATATATATATATATATATATATATATATACACACACACGAGAATAATGGAGGGAAGAGGCCTTAGGAGGTTTTTTTGTCAGGTGGCGTCAAAAAATACACCCTCCATCATTTTATTCAAAAATCGACACCAACCATCTTGATCTTCATCGTCTAATATGTCGACACACTAAATTTCATGTGTTTCTAACACTTTTTGACCGTTGATTTAGCAATGAAAAAAGTTCTATTGTCAGTAAACCGTTAATTTTGCATTTACCAAATCGACGGTGCAAAGATGTTAGAATCATATGAAATTTGGTGTTGACATATTAGACGATGAAAATCAAGATGGCCAA